>BSBK01001370.1:2270000-3524984 GCA_027943335.1 Chamaecyparis obtusa
TCCCAAGAGGAGATGAATGTAATGTAATTGTTACCCAAAATTCCCTGTTAGTCTTTTGGCCACGGTTCCTATTTTCCAATGAAATTCTCAAGTGTCAAAAACCCAGTGTGTTTTTGACCTCCTTTCTGCAGGCTCAAGATGTTTCTACCTTTTGGTCTGAAAACCTAGTGTGTTTTCAACCCCCGCTCTGAGAAGCTTTGTGTATTTTTGACCTTCGCTTGAAAACCCTCTATGTTTTTGACACCATCTATGTTTTCAACCCTAAGTGTGCAACTCTGATAGGTGGGTCCCAGTTCCTCAAGCTGTGTCAGTGCAGAGAAGATCTGACGGTTGTCGCATGATCGCATGGGATCTTTCGATCCCATGAGATCATACGACAACTATTGATGCAATATCAGTGGTCAGGATTTGGTGGTCAACTCCAATGTCTGGTGATTAGTGGTAGATTTTTTTCAGTTGGTCGCATGATCGCATGAGCTCTTCCAAGCCCATGCAACCATGCGACAAACCGTCAATAGTGTGGCAGGGGTTAGCATCTTGTGGTCGGCATAACAGTTTCGTGCTAGTTGCATGATCGCATGCGGCTTCCTAACCATATGTGACCATGCGACAAGCAGCAAGCGGTGGGTTTGGGTGGTGACGTGTCCAATTTTTGGTGGTGCCACCAATGGTTATCGGGTAACCTCATGCAGTTAGTCACATGATCGCATGGGCTCTTCTGAGCCCATGCGACAAACTGTCAGTAGTCAACAAGCTAGCAACTTGCCGGTGGGTCCTGGGACAGTGATGTGTCTATTTCTTAGTGGTCAGCAAAGGTTGTCGTGGGCCCTCATAGATACAAGATCTACGGTGGTCGCACATTCGCATGGGATCTTTCGATCCCATGCGATCATGCGACCGCTGTTAGATCCTCCTGATGCTTCCGAGTGGTGTGGTTGTGGGTCCAGCCTTGTGGTCAGTTCTGGTTGGGCCACGTGGCAAGGTTTGGTAGGTGTGATGTCTTGCGGGTCTTGAGTGCTTATGTGGTGGTAGGGAAAGTTTTCAAAAGGGTTGTCACATGATCACATGAAGACTTTCAGGCTCATGCGATCATGTGACCAATGTGATTTTAAAGCAGTGTGGGCCTGACAAGTTCACAAGTGCGTAGTTAAAGGATTTCATGTCGTCACTGAGTGAGCCCAGGGTTAAGGAAAAGTTCACACGACTTGGTGACTAAAGGAGAATTGAACTCGAAGTAAGCCAGGGTTAAGTTTGTAGGCGATCTTGTGGGCCCAAGGTGTCTTGCGTGGCAGAGGCAAGTTTTCAGTGAAGCTTGTCGCATGATCGCATGAGGCTTTTTTAGCTCATGCGATCATGCAACCAGTGTTATTTTAAAGTAGTGGAAGTTTGCAAAGATGACGATGGTGATTTGGGTAGCCATCACGTGCTAATTTCTATTCCTGAGATACAGTGCGGTGTTCTTGCATCAAAAAAAGGCATTAAAGAGCTGGCACCATCTGTATTTTAAATTCAAATTCTTGCAAGGATCATATTTTTAGAATTCATGGCTTAGTGGGCTTGAAGGGAGGTAGATAGATTGAGGATTTTGTCTAGGAGTAGGATCAGGTATGGACACACAAAGGCATATCTGATCGGTTGAGATATTTTCATGCACATTTATGATCAGAAGTGACTGATTTTAGGGGTGATTATTCTATTGCAGATTTATGTAACCCTAAGGAGATATTTTGATTCCTGCCTATGTGTAGGGGATGTATATATTCTTTTTTGGAACCTGTAGTGCTCAGAATTGACATTTTGTAAAAAGAGAAAGTCTTTTCTTGGAGAACTATCTGTAGCATTTTTGCTCTCTATTTTTTCACATCTTGTAAGTTCTCATTGATAATATAGATATTGCAAAGCGTTCTATGATATTTCTCCTGTCCTTATGCTTTCTTGTGTGGATTATCTCTTATTGGATTAAAGTTTATGAATGCTTTCAGTGATACTTAGTTTTCATGATCCCCTTTACTTTTAGCTTATTTGTGCACTATTGTGTTTGATCTGATCTGAGTGAGGTTGTGGGTATTCTTCAGCCCCTGTCATTCTATCTCATTCCTGTGTCCTTTTGCTGAAGAGAATGTCTACTTCTACGTCATAATTTGTGTCTAATTTTTGGGCCCTCTTATGAAATAATCATGCAAGCCTATTTAGTAAGCTATGATCTCCTAGACCTAAGCCTCTCATTGACTTCATCCCTCTATACTGAGATCCAAACCCTAGTTTCAGTGCATCACCTAGTAGGTAGATTTTCTTTTTGTCATTTCCATTTTTATGCATTCCTTCTATCCCTTTCCCTCAAAAGAATTTACTTTCCTGTTAAGAGAAAATTAGGGTGATAATCCAAGAGGAACCAGCCTAGAATCTAGAGGTTTCATCTTGGTTAGCAAAGGTCCCACAACCTTGAGATGATTCCCATGTTATGCTGGATTATCAAGACTATGAGAGCTTGATATCAGAGGCAAAAATTTAGTGTATAACATTTCTGGCATGCCCAGTGGGACCAAGAAGTCATAGTTTTCATAGTTCTTGCTGGTTTCGATATGCATCCAGTAGGTTGCAGACCTTTGAGAGGTCATTGTTTTGCATATCTGGTGAGTCCAAGGTCACATTTACTAGTTTCAAGGAGATTCAGTACCTAGGATGGATTACCATCCTTCTTTTCATGAGGGTATCCCTTCATTTCAAGGAGGTCAGCAACAGTCATCTCATGCTTGCCCCCCACCCACCCAACTTCCAACATCATGGCAACAGAATTACTCATACCAGCAACCTCAAGAGGAGATGCTTTCTTTGAAAGAACATGCTCGTCATGCCTAGATCCAACAACAACAAGCTTTGGCTCAACAGGATCAAGGTTACAACAGGTATCTGGCAGAACAATACAAAAGAAATGAGGAAATGCTTGCTGAGGGGCTGGAAGCACAAAAGAAACACTATGAGGAGGTGTTGGAAACACAGAAAAGGCATATGCAAACACAAGAAAAGGATCAGTTTGATGCTAGGTGGAAGCAATGTGAAGAATTCATTGCAGGATAGCAAAAAAGTCAAGCAGCTCTTGTAGGTAATCTGGCCTCACTGACCAAAGTTTACAAAGAAAATTTAATTAAGGTTAGTGATGCTATGGCTGAAAAAGAGGAAGATTTCCAAAGAGCATTAGCAGCTTAGAGGGTTTCTTATGAAGATTTGGAGGTTCATAAAAATAACTGTGAAAGGGTGGTTCAAGACCAGAAAATTTTAATGGAAGCCATGTTTAATAGAGGCAATGAGTTTCAGCTTGAGAAAGAGCAGGAGTTGGTAGCCCATAAGGAGTTTTATGATAAAGAAATACAAGAGCACAAAGTAATAATAGGGATCTTGATTCTAAAGGGTGCAAATGATAAGGAGGCTCATTGGATACAACTTGAGGAAGCTCTTTGTAAAAAAGAGAAAGAGGCTATATCACAGTTATCTGATGAATCTTTTAATGGTTCCAAGCAGACCATCGAATTGAAGGCTAATTTATTTGAAGACCTACCTTGTTTTGTTAAAGATGACAATGCTTCTAATGTGCCACCCATCTCAGCTACTGAAGAACAAAGAGAGGAATGTTCTCCTGAAAAGAAGCCTGCTGCTAAGAATGTTGATAAGAGAAATGATGTGGAAGAAGAAGCTCCTCTGCATGAATTGGTAGTTGAAGATCCTGAAAATAGTGAAATGAGCCCCAAGTTCATTCTTTCCAGGGGTTTCCCTTTAAGGTACTTAGCAAGAACAGAGGTCGGCCATGAAAATCCAGTCATGTCTGTGTCCAAACATGAGTGTTCAAGTGAAGCCGAAGCTGAGGGTGAACTTGCAATTCAGCAAAGGCAGGCTCAAATCACTTATCTGCTCCTGGATAATGGAGATAAAAAAATTTTGGTGGAGGTGAGTCAATTTTTTTATGTCCTTCAAGAGGTAGTGCATCAGTTCTTCATATAACTATGTGTATTTCCTTCCTTGTTAGCTATTCTCCTACATGAAAAGTGCAAAGCCCCGAGGAGAAAGGGTAGCTACTTCAGCTTACTAGTGAATGGCTTTGTTTAACTAGGTCTCTGCACTGGTTAGTTTAGGTTAGGATAGGTTTCCCTATTTTCTAGAGTAGTTTCCTGCTTTCCAAGAAGTGCCCATGCACATTTTGTCTTGCTGGTTCAGTTTTGCCCCTCTCCCTGTCAGAAAGTTTTTGTGTTCAAAAAAGGAATGACTCCTATTCCCAATGGACATGTCAAGGCAACTAGTCCAATGTCTAGTAGGTTGACATCCCGCAGAGGTTGCAAAAATGTTACCCAAAATTCCTTGTCATTCTTTTGGCCACGGTTCTTGTTTTCCAATGAAATGGTCAAGTGTCAAAAACCCAGTGTGTTTTCAACCTCTTCTCTGCAGGCTCAAGATGTTTTTGCCTTTTGGTCCAAAAACCCAATGTGTTTTTGACCCCTGATCTGAGAAGCTTTGTGTGTTTTCGGCCTTTTCTCGAAAACCCTCTGTGTTTTCGACACTGTTTATGTTTTTGACCCTAAGTGCGCAACTCCGACAGGTGGGTCCCAGTTCCTCAAGTTGTGCCAGTGCAGAGAAGATCTGACGGTTGTCGCATGATCACATGGGATCTTTCAATCCCATGAGATCATACAACAACCGTTGATGCGGTATCAACAGTCAGGATTTGGTGGTCAGGATTCAATGGTCAACTCCAACGTCTAGTGGTCAGTGGTAGCATTTTTTGGTTGGTCACATGATCACATGGGCTCTTTTGAGCCCATGCAACCATGCGACAAACCGTCAACAGTTTGATAGGGGTTAGCATCTTGCAGTCAGCATAACAGTTTCATGTTGGTCGCATGATCGCATGCAACTTCCTAACCGCATGCGACCATGCGACAAGTGGCAAGCAGCGGGTTTGGGTGGTGACGTGTCCAGTTTTTGGTGGTGCCGCCAGTGGTTATTGGGTAACCTCATGCAGTTAGTCATATGATCACGTGGGCTCTTCTGAGCCCATGTGACCATGTGACAAACCGTCAGTGGTTAACAAGCTTGCAACTTGTTGGTGGGTCCAGGGATAGTGATGTGTCTATTTCTTAGCGGTCGGTAGAGGTTGTTTTGGGGCCTTGTAGATGCAAGATCTATGGTGGTTGCACGTTCACATGGGATCTTTCGATCCCATGTGATCATGTGACCACCGTTAGATCCTCTTGATGCTTCCGAGTGGTGTGGTCGTGGGTCCAACCTTGTGGTCAGTTTCAGTTGGGCCACGTGGCAAGGTTTGACAGGTGTGATGTCTTGCGGGTCCCGAGTGCTTATGTGGTGGCAGGGCAAGTTTTCAAAAGGATTGTCACATGATTGCATGAAGACTTTCGGGCTCATGTGATCATGCGACCAATGTGATTTTAAAGTAGTGTGGGCCCGGCAAGTTCGCAAGTGTGCAGTTAAAGGATTTCATGTGGTCGTTGAGTGAGCCCAGGGTTAAGGAAAAGTTCACGCGACTTGGCGATGAAAGAAGAATTGAACTCAAAGTAAGCTAGGGTTAAGTTTGCAGGTGGTCTTGCGGGCCCGAGGTGTCTTGCGTGGCAGAGGCAAGTTTTCAGTGAAGCTTGTCGTATGATCACATGAGGCTTTTTTAGCTCATGTGATCATGTGACCAATTTTATTTCAAAGCAGTGGAAGTTTGCAAAGATGATGATGGTGATCTGGGTGGTCGTCGCATGTTGATTTCTATTCTTGAGATACAGTACGGTGCTCTTGCACTAAAAAAAGGCATTAAAGAGCTAGCACCATCTATATTTTAAATTCAAATTCTTGGAAGGAGTAGATTTTTAGCATTCATGGCTTAGTGGGCTTGAAGGGAGGTAGATAGATTGAGGCTTTTGTCTACGAGCAGGATCAGGCATGGACACGCAAAGGCATATCTGATCAGTTGAGATATTTTCATGCACATTTATGATCAGAAGTGACTGATTTTAGGGGTGATTATTCTATTGTAGATTTATGTAACCCTAAGGAGATATTTTGATTCCTGCCTACGTGCAGGGGATGTATATATTCTTTTATGGAGCCTGTAGTGCTCAGAATTGACATTTTGTAAAAAGAGAAAGTCTTTCCTCAGAGAACTATCTGTAGCATTTCTGCTGTCTGGTTTTTCACATCTTGTAAGTTCTCATTGATAATACAGATATTGCAAAGCGTTCTGTGATATTTCTCCTATCATTTTTCTTTCTTGTGTGGATTATCTCTTATTGGATTAAATTTTATGAATGCTTTTAGTGATACTTAGTTTTCATGATCCCCTTTACTTTCAGCTTATTTGTGCACTGCTATATTTGATCTGATCTGAGTGAGGTTGTGGGTATTCTTCAGCCCCTATCATCCTGTCTCATTCCTATGTCCTTTTGCTGAAGAGAATGTCTATTTGTAGGTCATAATTTGTGTCTAATTTTTGGGCCCTCTTATGAAATACTCATACAAGCCTATTCAGTAAACTGTGATCTCCCAGACCTAAGCCTCTCATTGATTTCATCCCTCTATACTGATATCCAAACCCTAGTTTCGGTGCATCACCTAGTAGGTAGATTTGCTTTCTGTCATTTCCATTTTTATGCACTCCTTCTATCCCTTTCCCTCAAAAGAATTTACTTTCCTGTTAAGAGAAAATCAAGGTGATAATCCAAGAGGAACCAGCCTAGAATCTGGAGGTTTCATCTTGGTTAGCAAAGGTCCCACAACCTTGAGATGATTCCCATGTTATACTAGATTATCAAGACTATGAGAGCTTGATATCAGAGGTGCAAATTTAGTGTATAACAGTAATCATTAATATATTTCAAGTTGATGTACT
Source organism: Chamaecyparis obtusa (assembly GCA_027943335.1). NCBI lineage: Eukaryota > Viridiplantae > Streptophyta > Pinopsida > Cupressales > Cupressaceae > Chamaecyparis > Chamaecyparis obtusa. Next base: position 2,276,881 of record BSBK01001370.1, read on the forward strand.
TGTAATGGGTAGACTTAGGAAAAGGGAAAAGGGAAAGCATGAACTTTATGCATATGATGTATATTGAAAAAGAAAAGGATTTTGTAACATTTCAAGTTAAGTAGTATGCTTCTCATTATTGCTGATTAATAGAAAATCTAGTGAAACAAATGTAATACTTGCAATGTATCAAGTGTTTAAATGATTCTATTATTCATGCTTTAAGTGTTATATTTCTCATAAAGGATACTTAGGAATATAGATGGATTTAAATAGCAAATTGAAATGAAAGTACTTTGTATTTCTTTAATAAAGAATCTACAAATATTGTGATGTAGTTTGTTTAAGAAGTAAATCATGTTGTTAGTACACTAAATGGACTTAAATGAATTTTTCATTAAATAAGAAGGGAATGTTAGAGTAATATTTAGTTTACTTACTAATTAAATCATAATTATTTAATTAGTTAAGTTATTACTCTTTAGTGCTTAAGCTTTCTCTTAGGTGCATTAATAATTAATTCTTTGATTAATTATTAATGTGCAACCTAGCTTTTTTAGGCTTTAGGGTTTTGTTCACCTTTATAGGTTGAACCTTGTAATTCTTTTTTCATTATCTTGGATCATAATTTTGCTCTCATTTTTGAGTAACTTCTGAGTTCTGTCTTTTGCTTCTTTCTGCTTCTCTCCTGTAACAGGTTATTTACATGCAGGTATTCTTGGCATTCTATGGATTTGTATCTGTCAATTCCTATAGGGAACCTTGGAGGAATGTAAGTCAAACTATGTTTTGTTTATGTAATTATTTTAAAGTTTCAAAAATTTTCAAAAATCATTACTTAGGTTTTCTTTTACAAAGAGAATCTTTGTTCTCTTCCCTAGTTCCCTTGCGAGGCATGACAAGAACTAACCGCTAAATAATTTTGACATTTGGCGACCTGCAAAATAGACCACCAACTTACATTTGGAGACTCAGTAACCAACTGAGAACCTCATAATCGCCAACCAAACTCTTCACCAGATCTCTAAATTAGTCCTTTACCACTATCTTCATCTAACGCACAAGCGACTAGGTGCCATAGTTTTAATTATGTCCTTCACATCTCCCCAGTTTCCTAAAAAGTATAATAATCTAATGCCACATCAGTAAATGAGCAACCTGTAAGAACATAAATGAACTACCACTGCCTCGTACTTCTATCACTTCTGACCAATTAATGAGCACCACAGAGAATCAAATGGAAGAAAGTACCACTGGTAATGAATTCATCACCACTACAGAAACTAAAAAAGAGAATGAAGAAATAAGTAATGCATGTCTTGTAAACCGTCAACCTAACTCTTGTTGCTAGCAAGTTAATCAATAGCTCAACAGTCAGTTCACACAGCAGAAAAGTTACAATTTTTGGTTTTTTCAAAATCCATGGATGATCTCGATCATTTCAATCATCTTGCATGCATATGGCTTGTTCAATGGCCATCGATTGAATTAACCCAGGCCGATTCATTTCATATAAGAAATGCCTTCGGCATAAATATAGACTAATTAAATAATTGAGAGAGTTTGGATCAACATTTGATTATATAATTCAAACCTAGCACAAGAGTTCGCTACTTGTTGTTAAGAGAACACATTCAAATCAAAATGAGTCCAAACTAAATGGGAATTGGCTAAATTCTTTGTCAAACATGTTGTATAAAACATTTTAATGTACTAAGCTCTATGAAGAAAAAGTATCCCAAGCTCTGAGATAAATCTGCACCTTACACTTTGGAAATGAATTTATATCCTATGTGTATGCACATATAGGCGTATGTGTGTATTGATATTGGAAAATTTTGAAGAAACAAAAAAAAATATAAAAAATGATAGCTTTAGGGGAGCCTTGCACTAGCCAAACAAAAAAATAAAAGTCTAGAATGTGAGGGTACCATTTTTCTTTTTCTTGCTTGGAGGATGTTGTAACATTAAAGATGCAGTAACTTTCTTTTAACTTGTGCCTCTTTAATTATATGGAATATCAACCAAGTTAAACCGAATTTTTTTGCATCTCTATAGCAATCAACTGATACATCTAAATCTACTCATCACTCGACTATGGAATAATCACAGCTCCACAACTACAAATGGATGCCTTTGATGCCTTTTTTGGCTAGCCTTTCTCAATGAGAGGTGGAGGATGGAATAGAGCATCCAAATTTCTACCATCTGGGTTTTCTATAAAGATTATTTTCTATGTTGTAGAAAAATGGATGGCTCTACCCTAGAATTTTCTTTCATGCTTAGTCTTCCACTGTATGCATTTCATCCTTGTCACTTCAAGAGTGACATTACTAGTAATTGACTAAACAACTCTGCATATAGAGTTTTAGGTCTCCTTTGAACATTGATAGTGGAAACACGGTTTCCACGCAGGTATAGACACCCCGCCAACTACCATTACAATAACTATTTCGTAAATCAAAACCAGTATGATAATGGTTATAAGAGTTCTTTACTATCCATGACCAGCATGAATTCAGAGAGGAATGAAATACAAAATATTAAACTAAAAATTAATTCTAAACAAAGAGAAATCAAATGAAAATATGAAATGTTAATTCATTCATTCATCTTCTTTTGTATTCATCCTCCCATTAATTCATTAGTTTTATCTGCATATTATTATATAGATAGGTCAAATTCTCATGGTACTATTATCATGATGAGGCTTTCCTTATTTAAATTCAGGTGGTAGATATTTCTCTATGTATTGGTATTTTTATTTTCATAATGAGATTTTCTTTTTGCAGGAGATGTGTCATGTCTATGAAAATTTTTGAGGCAAAGAAAGAAGGATTTATTATGATAAAACCCAATCTTGCAACACATGTCTCTTGCAATTTTTGAGGCAAAGGTTCATAGTCATTCATTCAATGGATGTAATGGAAAAAAGGTGCTCAGTTAGTTATTAGATGTGGGTTCAATGTATATGTTTTTGTTTTAACAATGTGCCTCGTGATGGTTTCTATCTAATGATTTATGGCATGATGATTCTCTCTAGGAACCTTTTGGAGCATGCATAATGATTTGCAGAATATTTTTCTGGTAGAGGTTTTTTTTAAAGGGGTAATTAGCTCTATTTTAAGTGTTGGATTATGTATAATCTAAAACTCCATTTATATTAGAGAAAAGACTCTTTGTTTGAAATAGTTATTGAGATATTTGTTTTGAAGAATTTATTTTCTATGAAGTTTATGTTAATTTGAAAGTTTGATTGTGTTCTATGGAGCCTTTTGGGTTTTGAACTAATATTAGAAGTTCATATTATTTGAACACCATATATTTTGTCTCACTCTTGCATCTTTGTTTATGAGATTGTCTTTAATCATGGATCATGCTACACACTCTTCCAGTAGACATTGTTGAATAAATGAAGGTGTTTCATGTCTGTGATAGTATTGAGTATGAATAGCTGAAAATGAAATACTAAATGTATATGTTGTTTTAATAGATTTTATGGGTCCACCCACGGAATGATATGAAAGTAATAACCTGTGTCATGGATCTAGTTATTTCTTTCTCACTTTCACAATGAAGGGATTATGACATAATATGATTAATTATGGCATAATGTTTACATTCTGGTCTATGCTTAATTAAATATGGTTTATTGTCAATTGTTCTAAGTTGTGAAATGATTAGAACATTGATTAATTATGGGATAATGTTTAAGTTCTGATCTATGTTTAATCAAATTTGGTTTTTTGTCAATTGTTCTAAGTTACTTGTGAAATGTTCTAGAACATCACTATAGTTTTAGATTTATTTCAACATTCTCTCTTTTCAAACCCTCTTATTCATGAAGATGTGGCTTCTCAATCCTAGAGGTTTATTTAAATGGTAACATCTTGGTCCCACACCATTTTAACTTACCATAAGATCTGTTACCTTTCTGAGTTGCAAAATTACGATCAACAATTTCTATGATGGAATATTACTCCAAATGTATGGTAGACATATGATAACACTCTATTACCTATTCTTTAGGCCTTGGTTATAATACTCAATTCTATTTTTTGATGGCCTCATTTTCAAGGAAGTAGTTGGTTAATATTTATGACAAAGATATATACTTGTTTGATTAAGGAAATCCTCTTAAGAATTTACCAATGCATTTTTCTATGACTAGGAGCCAATATTTTGGTTTGCATCTTTCCACATTGTGTTTCTATAAATTAGATTGATAATATATAAGGATTCTATTCTCTAATTTTCAACTATTACAATTTTTGTGTAGGAAAATGTGTACATGTCTATTCTCTATATTACAATTTTATTGTGTGATATGTATCATTTAACTCACTAGAATGCTCCATATTTCTCTATTGTGATTGATATGCTTGTGCAGATTTAGTAATAGGTTCAAGAAGGATTAAGGATTAAGTATTGATGATTTCCAATTCTATATATCTTATATGTTAAATTTTAATAGGTTATCTTGATTTCCATGTTCCTATATGTTTAGTAAGATTTTTCATTTGTACCAACATCTAATGAGTGATCTCTCTGAGACACGATTGTAGAGATTTTGTTGATGAAATAACTTATTTTTTGTCTGTGTCATATTTTTTGTTTCTCCCTATTGGTGCTAAGGAAAATAGATAACATTTTCTACAATTGTGTTAATTTTTGGGTTGACTTCATAACTTCCTTCCTTTGCAATTGATCTTGAGCTTTCTAATTTTATTTAGAGGATGCATTGAGATGATCATGGGGGATAGTTATGCTTTGAGTTGATCCATAATATATAATATTTATTAGTGCATGTGTTATGACTGACTAGTAAGGTATTATATAATTTAGTTGATCTTATTAGGGCTTTTTAGGTATTTTGGATGATGTCTTGGATATTGCATCAAGTATGCCAACATAATAAGTTTATTTTGGAACCAAGTAATCTCCTTCCATGGTCCACTATGTTCTATGGGCCATGGCTTAGTTGATTTGAGACCAAACCATGAGATAATACATGTTTCTTCTATAGATCCTATTGGTGTTGACCAAATTGGTGTTTCAAGGTGTGTGTGTGTGTGTGTTTACACACACACATATAGAGATATACATATAGTTCATATTTATATTTTTATTGCAATTATATTATATATTTGTATGAGATAGTGTACCTCCTCAATAGGTTCTTATATCATATTATCTTTCTCAACAAGTTCTCTCTATGAGAAATGAGCTTCCTTATGTAGTAATCCTTAAAATAAATATTTTAAAACTTATTTTCTATAAAGAGTGATCTAACTCTCATCACATTTTTTTCCTGATTGGGTTTTCCACATAAAAATCTTGGTGTTCTTGTGTTTCTTATTTTGGTGCATTCTTTTCTTCATGTTCTTCATTTAGTTATAGTTTAAAAGGTAAATTGAAAATAAAATATTTTATCGCATGTTGATTCAACCCCCTCAACATTTTGGAGTGTTCAACAACCATATGATATTCATGTAAATGAAATAATTTCCTAATGTTTACACTAGTCTTTTTCATACATGTACTCAAACATTATCAAATCTAATCTTGTGTCTCCATTATTACATTTTGAGAAATTCAAGCTCAATTTATGTTTATAATGTATTATTTTATATTTAATATTTAAGGATTTTTACAATTAGTTCTAATTAATGAAATGTGGAGATTTGGTAGTTGCAAATATAAAATTAGGCAATATAGTTAGAATTTGAATAATATGGAGGATGATACTTAACATGATAACCAAAGAATGAATACCAAAAGGATGCTCAGTTCTAGAATATGTCTCAGTTTAGACCTAGAAATAACACCTCTTTATTAATGAGCTACTTCAAAGTATATGCTGGATATTTTTTTGTTAGAGGATATGTTTATAGATAGATTAATTTTCACAAATACATAAGTGAGCTCTTAATTATCATACTAATCATCAATGCTTTGGCTAGTGATTTTTACTTAATATGAAACCTTCCATTCTATTCTTTTTGAATGGTTGAGGACTTGGTGGTATATAAAAGTGTTGGCAAGTTGACTATACTATTGTATATGACTAGATATAGTGTTGTCATTATGGAAAAAAATTTATATAGAGTTTTAGAGTCAGTGCACATTATCATAAGGTTAAAATATGGATAAGTATAGAAGACTAGATAGTTAGCAGAGCACCAGTAGATTAGAGGATCAGTGCTCGTGAGTATGACCAAGTTATGGTATGCACCCTTGAACTTAAGTTGGTAAATGAGTATTCATGCTAAGTCTAAGAGTGCATGATCAAATGAGACAATATGATGAAAATACAAACAATTGAAGTGGTACAGATAGTGAACACCAGAACATAACAGAGTATGTAGCCGACTGTTACTATTTTGGTTAGCGATTATAATAATGTTTTGTAAAGGCTATGTGCCTATTGTAATTAGGTCATAGACATGTAAACATATTTTTTTGTAAACACACTTGAGCCAATTCACTTGGAAGCATTGTATGTAATCCATAATAGGCCAACCTAGTTAATTATTTTATTAGCACATATAAATATTAGATGCACCTTTGTAATAAATTGTGTGTATGGATATAGAGATCAGATAAGCATAGAAGAGACATGAGAAGTGAAGATAGAATGATTTAGAGCTTTACAAGGGGTTAAAGCATCAGTGCACAAAAGGAACTAATCAGATAAGCAGTGTCACAACACCAGTTCATCCAGTAGATATAGTGTGTATCTGAGATCAGAAGGGTGTATCCTTCTCCACTTGAGCAGTGAGCTCTAGGATAGTGTGTCCCCACCCCTAATAGGGTTATTGTAAAAGAATCCTAACAGGGTCTGACCTTTGACTAGGTCACTATACAAAAAGCATTGTAAAGAAAAACTCCTAACAAGGTTGCAGATCTTCTAACAAGGATCATAAGACTCTAGTGTAGTTCTTAGTGGGTGTCAATTTCCACTGGGGTTTTTACCTATTTGGGTTTCCCCGTAACCATATTGGTGTTATCTGTTGTGATTGTTTATCTTTTTTACTTTTATATTCATATCAATCCTTAAGCAATCAAATTAAGATTCAAGAGTTAAGAAATTATTAAGATATAGTGAACACTGATTCACACCCACCCCCCCTCTTAGTGTTCTCATTCCTAAAAAATTGATGCAGGAGCATCCTGGGTGTAAGAGCAATCTTGCATCACCCAAAAATATTTTTGGTCTCTTTTCAATAAGGGCTATCTTGTGTAGAGTTGCTATTTATGGAAACTTTCTATTTTTAGTAAGTTGTTCATACAATCTCAGAATGTTCTAATTTCATAGTTGGAGGTTCATCTTAGTCATATCAGCCTACCTATAAAGTTTCATTGCTAGATCAAGTTTGGCTTAGAAGATATTGAAACTTTTCAATTTTGGAAATAGGGTACAGAATGCCCCGAATGAGGTCAATTTTTTAGCTGAATGAAGCTTTCTTGATTCAAGTGTTGTAGAGCTCCTTGCGCCCTTTCCAAAATGGGGTTATAATAGTCAATCAGGTCAATAAGTGATGACTTATGGTCTCCGAAGTTGGGTCACCTGAAATGGCAGAAAATGATTTTCCTTCAAAATTTCTATTTGGGTTTCAAAAGTTATCTTGAGTTGACTTTGATGTAATAAAATGAAAAATAAAATAATTCTAAGTTTGGTCAGCCTTGTTGGCTAAAAATTCTGGAACCTTCCCAGGTGGTCGAAAATGGCGTATATAAGGAAGGTGACTGTAGTGTTGTCTTAGGTAGTTTGGGACAGTTCTGGGTAGTAGATCTGGGTATTGCTTCGAGGCTTTGTCCTACAGAATATTGTAAGGAAATGCCCATGTGGCTTTGCATATTATAATTTTGAAAGTTTGTAATTCCACATTTGTGTAGATAATAAGAAGCCAATTTTCTATTCTTGCATATTATTGTTTTTGTTATTTCTCTATTTCTATTATGTGTTTTTGGTATTAAGGGGAGCACCCTTCATCAAGTGGTATCAGAGTAGGAGTTCTTGATTGTGTAAATAGATCGCCGATTGTGAGGTAGTTTGCACCAGGACCGTGGGTTAGGGTTTCTATGTAAATATATTGCCGACTATGAGGTAGTTTTCACCAGGACCGTGGTTAGGGTTTTAGCGTGCATCATGAAAATGCCTCCACGAAGGGAATGCGGTGGAAGAGTTAGTGTTGTAACACCTAAGATTAGAGAAATCCAGAGACAAGTGCGAGCATTGCAAGAGGAGATTCATAGAGGAATGAATCTTAATGTTAGAGATGAAAGTGAGGATGAAATCAAAGAAGAAGATCAAGAAGGAGAAGTCAAATTTGTGAACCAGGAGGAAGAAAGATTTTTTTGGGCCATTTCCAAGATCGAAAAAAGACCTAAGATTGAGGTTCATACATTTTTAGAAAATCTTAACCCAGAGGAGTTGATTGACTAGATCAATGAATGTGAAGAATATTTTGAGTATGAAGATATTGAGGATCCTGATAGGGTCAAATTCACGAAGGTTAGACTGAAGGGGCATGCAAAGATCTAGTGGCAAGAGATTCAATTGGAGTGAAATACAAGAGGAAAGGATAAAATCACAAGATGGGATCAGATGGTGGATAAATTGAAGCAACAGTTCATTCTTGTTGATTATGAGCTTGACCTACTGAAGAAGATGCAAAGTTTGAAGCAAGCAAGAATATCTATTAAGGAGTACACAGAGGAGTTCTATCGAATCCTCATCAGAACAGGCCATGCAAAAGTGGATAAGGAGAAAGTTGCCTATTACCTTAATGGGTTGAGGCTAAGCATTCAGAAGGAGCTGAATCTAGTTTGAATGAAGAGTATTCAAGAGGCATACCAATTTTCCCTAAAAGTAGAGGAAAAGTTGAACAAGAAGTTCGAGAGTAGACAAAATGGAAGAGGTCATAATGGATGATCTGATGGATGGTCATATGGAGGCCGAAATGAAGATCTAAAAAAGAAGGACGAGGCCAGTAGTAGTCAAAATTAAAGAAGAAAAAATTTTAATCATTTCCAAGATCGGAACAATAGAGATTAGAGAGGAAGAGGAAGAGGAAGAGGAAAAGGTTTAGGAAGAGGAGGCTTCTGTGGAACATGTTTTCACTATGGAGAAGAAGGTCATAGGGCATTTGAATGTCCTAAATGCCAAGGAAGGATGGATAGGAGGAATGAAGGCCAAGCCAGAGTTACACATGTAGATCAAGATGCCAGATCATCAAATTTTAAAGATGTTGAAAGAGGAGAAACACTGATTAACAAAAGAGTCCTGTTGAGTGGTGAGAATGAACCTGAACAGAGGAGCCTGTTTCGCACTAGATGCAAGTGTGAGGATAAATGTTGTGACATGATTAGTGATAGTGGAAGCACTGACATTTTGGTGTTAGAAGATATGGTGACAAAGTTGAAGCTCAAGAGATAGAAACACCCACATCCATGTCGGATTGCCTAGGTGGAGGGTGACCACAAGGTCATGGTCAGTAAACAGTGCCTAGTAAAGTTCAAAATTGGTGGGTACCATGATGAGGTACTAGGTGATATCATATCTATGGATGCATGTTACATGTTGTTGGGTAGGCCATGGCAGTTTGATAGATGTGTTGTACATGATGGTCATGTGTATACCTATTCCCTGACAAAGGATGGAGTGTGACATAAGATAAAGTCATTGAAGGAGACCGAAGAAAAGGTATGTGGTAATGCAAGAATAACTTTTGTTGATGGAAAAAAATTCCTAGATGGTATGAGGCATGAGCATGTGTGTTTTCCTTTAATTCCAAAAGTTGGTAAAGAGGAAGTAGAGGATGTACCTATAGAGGTTGCAAATTTTTTGAATGAGTTTTAGGATATTATATCTGATAATGTACCTGATAGATTACCATCGGTAAAGAAGATCAATCATCAGATGGATTTGATTCTAGGAGCTAGTTTTCCAAACAAGGTAGCACACAGAATGACACCAGCAAAAAGTGAAGAGTTGAACAGACAAGTGCATGAGTTGTTAAAGAAGGGATTGATTTAGGAGAGCCTGAGTCCATGTGTTGTACTAGTGATATTAGCACCAAAGAAGAATAGAGAGTGGAGGATGTGTATAGATTCCAGAGCAATAAATAAGATCACAATCAAGTATAGGTTTCCATTGCCACAAATGGATGATATTATGGATTGTTTGAGTGGAGCTGTGTATATCTCAAAGATAGATCTGAAGAGTGGATATCACTAGATTCAGATCAGAGAAGGAGATGAATGGAAGACTACCTTCAAGACAAAGGAAGGACTGTATGAGTGGTTAGTCATGCCTTTTGGGCTAACCAATGCACTGAGCACTTTCATGCGGCTCATGAATGATGTTCTAAAAGAATTTTTGGGTAAGTTTGTCATTGTGTACCTAGCTGATATTTTGATCTTTAGTAAGACATTGGAAGAGCATATGATGCATATTCATATGGTGTTTGAGAAGTTAAGAGATGAGAAATTATTGATTAATTTGAAGAAGTGCAGTTCTGTGAACAAAGAGTTAGTGTATTTGGGATTTGGAGTTTCAGCAGAAGGTCTAAAAATTGACCTAGAGAAGGTATAGGCTATCCTTGAATGGCCTACTCCAAGGAGTGCAACTGATGTAAGATATTTTCATGGTTTGGCTAGTTTTTATAGAAAGTTTATCAAAAATTTTAGCAGTATTTGTGGACCCTTGATTGAAAAAATGAGAGGGGATAGAAAAGAGTTCAAGTGGACTAATGAGGTGGATAAGAGTTTTAAACTGTTGAAACAAAAGGTTACAGAACAACCTATTTTAGCACTTCCTGATTTTAATAAGGTGTTTCAAGTATTCTATGATGCTAGTGGTACTACAATAGGAGCTGTTATGAGACAAGAAGGTAAACCTATGCTTATTTCAGTGAGAAGTTAAATGATGCCAAGAGAAAATATTTTGTTAATGATCATGAATTTTATGCTATAGTTCAGGCATTAAAGAAGTGGAGACACTATCTGCTTCCTAAGGAGTTTATTTTGTATACTAATCATCAATCTTTACAATATTTGAATAGTCAAGGAAAGTTGAATCAAAGGCATTTGAAATGGGTTGAGTTTTTATAGAGTTATACATTTGTTTTGAAACACAGGAGTGGAAAGTCTAACAAGGTTGCAGATGCTCTTAGCAGAAGGCAACTATTGCTGATAGAGATGTAGATTGAGGTGGTTGGGTTCAAGGAATTCAAAAAAATTTGTCCAGAGGATCCTGATTTTGGTGAAGCTTGGAAAGCTTGTAAAGAACCTGTTACTCTAGATAAAATGAAGTGGCTGGATTTCATCATTCAGGATGATATACTTTTCAGAGGGAGTCAGTTGTGCATTCCAAGAAGTTCTATGAGGGAGAATCTCATCAAGGAGAAGCATAGTAGAGGATTGGCTAGACATTTTGGTCATGATAAGACCCTTGCTTTGGTGAGTGAGAATTATTATTGGCCACAGGTGCAACAAGATGTCAAGAATTTTGTACAAAGTTGTAGAGTATGTCAGATGGTGAAAGGAGTGAAGAAAAATATTGGGTTGCATCAGCCATTACCTATACCAGAGAAGCCTTGGGAGGATGTTAGTATGGACTTTGTTCTTCATTTACCAAGGACTCAGCAAGGAAATGATTCAATTTTTGTAGTAGTTGACAGATTTTCAAAGATGGAACATTTTATTCCCTGCAATAAGACTAATGATGTTGTTCATGTAGTAGAATTGTTTTTCAGAGTAGTGAGACTGCATGGTTTGCCAAAAAGTATAGTTTCAGATAGGGACACTATGTTCGTTGGATATTTTTGGTGTACATTGTGGAAGAAGTTGAAGATAGATTTGCAGTTTAGTTCATCACATCATCCACAGACTGATGGATAGACAGAGGTGGCGAATAGGAGTTTAGGAAATTTGCTGAGATGTTTGGTTGGAGATAAGCCAATAGGATGGGATTTGATTTTACCATAGGCAGAATTTGCATACAATAATTTTGTTAACAGGAGCACTAGTAAATCACCATTCCATATGGAAGTAGTCCTAGAAATGCATATGAGTTGAGGAAGATAGTTAAAGGAGAAATAAGTAGTGCTGAAGCAGAGGATTTTGTAGAATATTTAAAGAACATCCATGAGGAGGTGAGGAAGCACATTACCAAGATGAATGCACAGTATAAGGTTAAGGTAGATGAGAAAAGGAGGCATAAAGAATTTTAGGTTGGAGATGAAGTCATGGTTCATTTGCAGAAGGAGTGATTTCTAGTTGGTACATACAAAAAGCTGAAAATGAAGAAGTTTGGGCCACGTAAGATACTGAAGAAGCATGATTTAGGAAATGCATGAGGTAGAATTGCCCAATGAGCTGAATATTTCACCAGTGTTTAACATTTTAGATTTGATAGAGTATCATTAAGGAGGTGTTGAAGATGAGATCATAGCAGCACAGTGGAGTATTCCAGCAACTAGTTTAGATACTAAAGAGATTGAGGATATACTAGATAGTCATGTTGGTAGAAGCACAAAGAACATGACATATGAAGAATATCTGGTCAAGTGGAAAGGATGACCTGTTGAAGATTCATCATGGCTGACAAAGTAGGAGGTTAACTATCTTGGTTTCCCTCTTCACACCTGAGTCATGATAGGGTCACTTCTCAAATCACCCCAAGTGTCTGATGCAAGAGCATCCTGGGTGTAAGAGCAATCTTGCATCACCCAAAAATATTTCTGGTCTCTTTTCAATAAGGGCTATCTTATGTAGAGTTGCTATTTATGGAAACTTTCTATTTATAGTAATTTGGTCATATGATCTCAGAATGTTCTGATTTCATAGTTGGAGGTTCATCTTAGTCATATCAGCCTACCTGTAAAGTTTCATTGCTAGATCAAGTCTTGCTTTGAAGATATTGAAACTTTTCTATTTTGGAAACAAGGTACAAAAACTTTGAACTCAATTTTGAAGGCTTTAGAGGCTCTGTATGAGTTCAAATTTTTAGTTGAATGAAGCTTGCTTGATTCAAGCATTGTAGAGCTCCTCGTGCCCTTTCTGAAATAGGGTTATAATAGTCAATCGGGTCAACGGGTGATGACTTATGGTCTCCAGAAGTTGGGTCACCTGAAATGGTGGAAAATGATTTTCCTTCAAAAATTTTGTTTGGGTTTCAAAAGTTATTTTGAGCTGACTTTGATGTAATAAAATGAAAAATAAAATAATTCTAAGTTTGGTCGGCCTTGTTGGCTAAAAATTTTGGAACCTTCCCAGGCAGTGGAAAATGGCCTATATAAGGAAGGCTGTAGTGTTGTCTTAGGAAGTCGGGATAGTTCTCGGTAGTAGATCTTTGTATTGATTCAAGGATTTGTCCTATAGAATATTGTAAGGGAATGCCCATGTGGCTTTGCATATTGTAATTCTGAAAGTTTGTAATTCCATATTTGTTTAGATAATAGGAAGCCAATTTTTTGTTCTTACGTATTGTTGTTGTTGTTTCTCTGTTTCTATTATGTGTTTGTGGTATTAAGGGGAGCACCCTTCATAAAGTGGTATCAGAGTAGGAGTTCTTGAGTGTATAAATAGATCACTGATTGTGAGGTAGTTTGCACCAGGACCGCGGGCTAGGGTTTCTATGTAAATAGATCACCAATTGTGAGGCAGTTTGCACTAGGACCATGGTTAGGGTTTCAGTGCACATCGTGAAAATGCCTCCATGAAGGGAACATGGCAGAAGAGCTTCTATTGTAACACCTAAGGTCAGAGTGCTCCAGAGATAACCGTAAGCATTGTAAGAGGAGATTCGAAGAGGAATGAATCTTAATGTCAGAGATGAAGTCGAAGAAGAAGATCAAGAAGGAGAAGTCAAAGTTGTGAACCAAGAGGAAGAAAGACTTTTTCAGGCCATTTCCAAGATTGAGGTTCTTGCATTTTCAAGAAATCTTAACCTAGAGGAGTTGATTGACTAGATCAATGAATCTAAAGAATATTTTGAGTATGAAGATATTGATGATCCTGATAGGGTCAAATTTGCGAAGGCTAGACTGAAGGGTCATGCAAAGATCTGGTGGTAAGAGATTCAATTGGAGCAAAATAGAAGAGGAGAGGATAAAATCACAAGATGGGGTTGGATGGTGGATAAATTGAAGTGATAGTTCATTCTTGTTGATTATGAGCTTGACCTACTGAAGAAGATGCAAAGTTTGAAGCAAGTAGGAAGATCTATTCAGGAGTATACAAAGGAGTTCTATCAAATCCTCATCAGAATAGGCCATACAGAAGCAGATAAGGAGAAAGTTGCCCGTTACCTTAATGGGTTGAGGCCAAGCATTTAGGAGGAGCTGAATTTGGTTCGAATGAACAGTATTGAAGAGGCATACCAGTTTTTCCTAAAAGTAGAGGAAAAGCTGAACAAGAAGTTTGAGAGTAGACAAAATGGAAGAGGTCGTGGTGGATGATCTAGTGGACGGTCATATGGAGGCCAAAATGAAGATATGAAAAAGAAGGATGAGGTCAATAGCAGTCAAAATCAAAGAGGAAACAATTTCAAACATTTCCAAAATTAGAACAATAGAGATCAGAGAGGAAGAGGAGGCTTTTGTGGAACATGTTTTCACTATAGATAAGAAGGTCATAGGGCATTTGAATGTCCTTAATGCTAAGGAAGGATAGATAAGAGGAATGAAGGCCAGGCTAGAGTTACACATGTAGATGAAGATGTCAAATCATCAAATTTTGAAGATGCTAAAAGAGGAGAAATGTTGATTAACAGAAGAGTCCTTCTAAGTGGTGAGAATGAACCTGAACAAAGGAGGAGCCTATTTCACACTAGATGCAAGTGTGAGGGTAAATATTTTGATGTGATTATTGATAGTGGAAGCACTGATAATTTGGTGTCAGAAGATATGGTGACAAAGTTGAAGCTCAAGAGATAGAAACACCCACATCCATATCAGATTTCCTGGGTGCAGGATGACCACAAGGTCATAGTCAGTGAATAGTGCCTAGTAAAGTTCAAAATTGGTGGGTATAATGATGAGGTACTAGGTGATATCATATCTATGGATGCATGTCACATGTTGTTGGGTAGGCCATGGTAGTTTGACACATGTGTTGTACACAATGGTCATGCAAATACCTATTCCCTAACAAAGGATGGAGTGCGACATAAGCTAAAGTCATTGAAGGAGACTGAAGAAAAGGTATGTGGTAATGCGAGAATAACTTTTGTTGGTGGTGGAAAATTCCTAGATGGTATGAGGCATGAGCATGTGTGTTTTTCTTTAATTCCAAAAGTTGGTAAAGAGGAAGTAGAGGATGTACCTATAGAGGTTGAAGATTTGTTGAATGAGTTTTAGGATATTGTATCTGATAATGTACCTAATGGATTACCACTGGTAAGGAAGATTAGTCATTAGATGGATTTGATTCCAGGAGCCAGTTTTCTAAACAAGGTAGCACATAGAATGACACCAGCAGAAAGTGAAGAGTTGAACAGACAAGTGCATGAGTTGTTACAGAAGGGATTGATTCAGGAGAGTTCGAGTCCATGTGTTGTACTCTTGGCATTAGCACCAAAGAAGAATGGAGAGTGGAGAACATGTACAGATTCCAGAGCAATAAATAAGATCACAATCAAGTATAGATTTCCATTGCCATGAATTGATGATATTATGGATTGTTTGAGTGGAGCTGTGTATTTCTCAAAGATAGATCTGAAGAGTGGATATCACCAGATTCAGATCAGAGAAGGAGATGAATGGAAGACTTCCTTCAAGACAAAGGAAGGATTGTATGACTAGTTAGTCATGCCTTTTGGGCTAAACAATGCACCGAGCACTTTCATGCAGCTCATGAACGAGGTTTTGAAAGAATTTCAAGGTAAGTTTATCATTGTGTACCTAAATGATATTTTGATCTTTAGTAAGACATTGGAAGAGCATATGATGCATATTCATATGGTGTTTGAAAAGTTAAGAGATGAGAAATTGTTGATTAATTTGAAGAAGTGCAGTTTTGTGAAGAAAGAGTTAGCGTATTTTTGATTTGTACTTTCAGTAGAAAGTCTAAAAATTGACCCAGATAAGGTATAATTTTCCTTGAGTTTCCTACTCCAAGGAGTGCTACTAAGGTAAGATATTTTCATGGTTTGGATAGTTTTTACAAAAAGTTTATCAAAATTTTTAGCAGTATTTGTGGACCCTTGACTGAAACAATGAGAGGGGATAGAAAAGAGTTCAAGTGGACTAATGGGGCAGATAAGAGTTTTAAACTGTTGAAACAAAAGGTTACAAAACAACCTATTTTAGCACTTCCTAATTTTAATAAGGTGTTTCAAGTAGACTATGATGCTAGTGGTACTACAATAGGAGCTGTTATGAGCCAAGAAGGTAAACCTATTGCTTATTTCAGTGCGAATTTAAATGATGCCAAGAGAAAATATTTTGTTTATGATCAGCAATTTTATGCTATAGTTCAAGCATTGAAGAAGTGGAGACACTATCTACTTCCTAAGGAGTTTGTTTTGTATACTGATCATCAAGCTTTGCAATATTTGAATAGTCAAGGAAAGTTGAATCAAAGGCATTTGAAATGGGTTGAGTTTTTGTAGACTTATACATTTGTTTTGAAACACAGGAGTGGAAAGTCTAACAGGGTTGCAAATGCTCTTAGCAGAAGACAACTATTGCTGACAGAGATGCAGATTGAGGTGGTTGGGTTCAAGGAACTCAAGAATTTGTATCTAGAGGATCTTGATTTTGGTGAAGCTTGGAAAGCTTGTAAATAACATGTTACTCTAGACAGAACGAAGTGGCTAGATTTCATCATTCAGGATGATATGCTTTTTAGAGGGAGTCAGTTGTGCATTCCAAGAAGTTCTATGAGGGAGAATCTCATCAAGGAGAAGTGTAGCAGAGGATTGGCTTGACATTTTGGTCATGATAAAACCCTTGCTTTGGTTAGTGAGAATTATTATTGGCCACAGTTGCAGCAAGATGTCAATAATTTTGTACAAAGTTGTAGACTATCTCAGATGGTAAAAGTAGTGAAGCAGAATACTGGGTTGTATCAGCCATTACCTGTACCAGAGAAGCCTTCGGAGGATATCAGTATGGACTTTGTTCTTGGTTTATCAAGGACACAGCGGGGACATGATTCAATTTTTCTAGTAGTTGACAGATTTTCAAAGATGACACATTTTATTCCTTGGAAGAAGACTAATGATGTTGTTTATGTAGTAGAATTATTTTTCAGAGAAGTAGTGAGACTGCATGGTTTGCCAAAAAGTATAGTTTCAGATAGGGACACTATGCTCATTGGATATTTCTAGCATACGTTGTGGAAGAAGTTGAAGATACATTTGTAGATCAGTTCATCACATCATCCATAGACTGATGGACAGACATAGGTGGTGAATAGGAGTTTGATATATTTTTTGAGATGTTTGGTTGGAGATAAGCCAACAGGATGGGATTTGATTTTACCACATGCAGAATTTGCATACAATAATTTTGTTAGCAGGAGCACTGGTAAATCACCATTCCAGATTATATATGGAAGTAGTCCTAGAAATGCATCTAAGTTGAGGAATATAGATAAAGGAGAAATAAGTAGTGCTGAAGCTGAGGATTTTGCAGAACATTTGAAGGACATCCATGAGGAGGTGAGGAAGCACATTACCAAGATGAATGCATAGTATAAGGTTAAGGTAGATTAGAAAAGGAGGCATAAGGAATTTCAGGTTGGAGATGAAGTCATGGTTCATTTGCGAAGGCAGTGATTTCCAGTTGGTACATACAACAAGCTAAAAATGAAGAAGTTTGGGCCATGTAAGACACTAAAGAAGCATGATTCAGAAAATGTATATGAGGTAGAATTATCTAATGAGTTAAATATTTCACGAGTGTTTAACATTTCAAATTTGACAGAGTATCATGAAGGAGGTGTTGAAGATGAGATCACAGTAGCACAGTGGAGTATTCCAGCAACTAGTTTAGATACTAAGGAGATTGAGGATATACTGGACAGTCATGTTGGCAGAAGCACAAGGAACGGGACATATGAAGAATATCCAGTCAAGTGGAAAGGATGACCTATTGAAGATTCATCATGGCTGACAAAGTAGGAGGTTAACCATCTTGGTTTCCCTCTTCACACCTGAGTCATGACAGGGTCACTTCTCAAATTTCTCCAGGCATCTAATGCAGGAGCATCCTGGGTGTAAGAGCAATCTTGCATCACCCAAAAATATTTCTGGTCTCTTTTCAATAAGGGCTATCTTGTGTAGAGCTGCTATTTATGGAAACTCTTTATTTTTAGTAAGTTGGTCATACGATCTTGGAATGTTTTGATTTCATAGTTGGAGGTTCATCTTAGTCATATCAGCCTGCCTGTAAAGTTTCATTGCTAGATCAAGTTTGGCTTTGAAGATATTGAAACTTTTCAGTTTTGGAAACAGGGCACAGAAACTTTGAACTCAATTTTGAGGGTTTTAGAGGCCCCAGATGAGGTTGCATTTTCAATTGAATGAAGCTTTCTTGATTTAAGCATTGTAGAGCTCCTTGTGCCCTTTCCAAAATGGGGTTATAATAGTCAATCAGGTCAACGGGTGATGACTTATGGTCTCCGGAAGTTGGGTCACCTGAAATGGCAGAAAATGATTTTCATTCAAAATTTTTGTTTGGATTTCAAAAGTTATTTTGAGCCAAATTTGATGTAATAAAATAAAAAATAAAATAATTTTAAGTTTGGTCGGCCTTGTTGGCTAAAAATTTTGGAACCTTCCTAGGCGATGGAAAATGACCCATATAAGGAAGGTTGTAGTGTTGTCTTAGGTAGTTCGGGACAGTTCTGGGTAGTAGATCTGGGTATTGATTCGAGGCTTTGTCCTACAAAATATTGTAAGGGAATGCCCATGTGGCTTTGCATATTGTAATTTTGAAAGTTTGTAATTTCACATTTGTGGAGATAATAAGAAGCCAATTTTCTATTTTTGCATATTGTTGTTGTTGTTTCTCTATTTTTGTTGTGTTTTTTGTATTAAGGGGAGCACCCTTCATCACAATTGGTATCAGTGCTCTGGTCCTCTGAAGAGAAGTTTAACCACTTGAGGAGATCAATGGTTTCAAAAGAAGAAAAACATCTGAAGAAGTATCTTATGGCACCTCTTGAAGACCTTGACAAATCTGAGAAAGAAGTTGAACAACTAAAATTGAAAATTAGTGGAGCTCAAGTATTCATCAAGAAACTTAGAAAAGATTTGAAAGATTGTTCAAATAGTGATTTAGGGAAAAAGGTTAAGAAGATGAATGAAGAGAACACATCTCTAAAAGATTAGATTGAATATTTGGATGAAAATCTAACTAACAAGAAAGAGGTTTATGATGAACAGATCAAAGAGAACCTTCAACTAAATGAAGAATTGAGGAAAGCAAACATGGAAATCTTGGAGCTAAGAAACAACAAAGAAAATTTGAAATCTGAGTTGAAAGAGGTAAAGAATCACATTGAGAAATTACACACGAGTTTTGATTTGATAGAGTCACAGTTATATGGAAGGAAGCTTAAAGGAGATACTAGTGGTGTTGGATTCAATGAAGCACAAAATTAGATTGATGACATGTGAGAAAGGATGAAAGCACCGAAAGACACTACAGATGCTAAGGAAATTGGAAATCAGACTAAAGACAATGTTGAACCATCTAAGGATGAGCGCAAGCCAGTAGATCGAACTTGTTATGCATGTAACAAACATGGATATATAGAAAGGAATTGTAAAGAGGTAAGACCTTTCAATGGTTACTATTATTCATGCAATAAATTTGTTCATAGAGTTATGAATTGTAGAAAAAGTTAGAAGAACAAGACTCAGCATAATCAAAGAAATTAGAATCAACCAAATGCAAGAAGTTTTCAGAGTATTACATGTCAAATATGTAATTATAATGGTCACATCTAGACAATGTAAAATGGTAACCCACATCAATGCACCGAGGAATTTAAGGCCTCCAGCTATTTATCACTCTTGTAACAAGGTTGGACACATATCAAAGTTTTGTAGATCAAGAATGCAAAGTCAGGAAAGCACTAAAAAGCTAGAAGAATCAATATTGGATACTGAAGGAGAAGTCAAGTTTGTGAAAGCTTCAGAAGATGTGAGCTTGATTTGGATAGAGATAAAGAAGGATAAGGTTGATGAGTATGTATTGGATGCATGCATAATAGATGCACCCTCTACATCCAGATGAATGACCCTCAGGGTCATAAGGGGAGATAATTTAGCTCTAGACCCCTGCGCGGCCAATATACTCACCCTCAGAGTATGTGCCTTTGGATTTAACATTTTGGAGACCATTTGATGCTATGTGCAAGAGTGTATTACCTGATCGATTGCAGGATGGAAGTTGGAAATTCTTAGTCAAATTTTGGTTTACACGACAAGCATTAATGCTGGAAATTTCACTTTATAGTCTAAGAAAACCTACAGATTACTCATTGCATTCAAGTTAGAGTCATTGGAGACCATAGAAAGACATAGACAAAGAAAGAGAAGAAAAGATAGCATTGGAAATTTAGAGCGCATCCACAATGGAAGCCAAGAAAGATGATTCTAAAATGAAGAAAATCAAGATTGAGAAGACTGATAATCCAAAGGATAAATAGGGTAAAAAAAATATTATACCTCCTACACCCAAAGAGACAATTGTTCTAGATACCACATCACCTTTGAAATACAAAATCATGCCAAAGAGGAAGAAGGAAATCAGCACAACTCACCCATCCTCGCAGGCAACCAGAAGTAAGAAAAAGAATGCTCAAGCACCTCCCGAGGTAGGTTTTAGACCTAGTCTTCAAGTTTTGAGAACAAGGATTATTGATGAAGGCAGAATAGATCAGATAGGAAAGTTTTATGAGAAGTATAGTGAAATTGATAAATCAGAGATTCATGGCATGATCATAAAACATATGATTAAGTTCAAGAAGACCATCTTGGAACTTAAGAAAGTCATTCCGGATAGTGTTTGGAATATCTTGGAATCCTTGAAGAAAAAAGCTATTGAAGAAGATCTTAGAATAAGGGAAAATATTCTAGATGATAGCCTCCTTGTATGTTCCCTAAAAGAGAAAACATTATTGTTAGATTTGGTGAAGCTGCACCTTAGAAAAAAGTTGAGAACACTGCACATAATAGATAAGAAATTTGATTTGGTAGATAAAGAGATAGAGAAAGCTTTTGAGAAAGTCTTTTTGGATAGGAACATGTACCCACCTACTGCACCCACAACTCAAGTGCCCTCTAAAGAAGCCAAGGAGTCAGAGACCACCAATGCACTAGTAACAGGTCCTTAGGATCTAATGCCTACAATGGTAACACCTACAGAGGTAGTGAAGTCTACGCCCATGATTGAGACACAAAAAGATGACATAATCATCATTGATAATGTAGAGATAGCCATGGAAGCCATAGATAAATACTTGGATAAGTTTGAGGAATCCTTTGTGAGCACACATGAGGTTAAAACTCTATGTGGTGACAATTCACCTAAGCTATAAGAAGAAGTATTAATAGAGGATATAATAGGTGAAGAAGAAGAAAAGGAGACAGAAAAAGAGATAGAAAAATAAAAAGAAAAGATGGAAGAGGAGAAAGGAGAAGAAGAGGTGAAAAGAAGTGAACCAACAGATGAGCCATCTATTGAAATACCTATGAAGATAAAGCAAGAATTGATGGAAAACACTCCTATCACTCCCTTACCCTCAGCATTATTGTTGTCAAGTTTGACACCAGACACCACTAGCTTGGACTCTTGGGGAGAAGAAGACCTGATTAAGATCATTGTCCTTGCTATGGAGAAAGAAAAAGAGAATCAAGTGATGAGCAACCCTCTGTTTGTTGAATCAGTCAAAATTTTGAATAGCTTGCTACCTTCAAACAAGAAAGTGTCTAAGGTTCATTCTATTGATGATGTCAGTATCATACTATCAAACTTCAAAGAAAAATTTTCTAGCTTGGAAGAATTTGCATCCCAAGTTCTAGAAGAGAAATATATGAAGATAAGATTAAGTGAATTATTTGGAAACTTCACACTTGACCTTAGTTAATTGAAGATTGGTCAAGCATCCTTGAAGGAGTTCATAGCTAAGGGAAGGAAGATCATTATTAATTGTATAAACTAGGATAAGCTGATTGGTGGTCACTACAAGAAAATTTAGGAAGCAAAAGAAATGATAGACAATGTAAGGAAATCAGTGGAAGATCCCTCCACCGATGTGAACATGTGCAATAATTTATACTAGGGGAAGATAGAAAAAATAGAAAAGGCTGAAAAGGAGATGTCCAAGATAAGGCCAAGGCAAACACAGCTCAAGAATGCTCTTGCATCTTCTCTAGATGTACTTAATCAGAACATCAAGGAGATTGATGCCACTATGGTAACATATGATCAAGGTTTGAGTATAGACTTGGAAATGATGGAGAAGCTACAATATGCCTTATGCACCCATTTACATACTTTTAATGCACTGATAGTATTTTGGAAACAAGAGATCTAGAACCTGGAGATTGCTTATCCAGATGTACTTTCTTTGTAACTACTTGTAGATACATTTTTTTGAGAACCTTTTTCATTAATGTCAAATGTGGAGTATTGTGTGTAGAATATGGAGTGGTATATATGATGTAAAGAAAAAGTGTAGTACAGAGTATAATGGAGATATAAGTTAGAGAATTTTGTATAAGGGTACAATTAGTGACTTCGTCATATTCCTTTATTGCCATTAATGAAAAAGGGTGAGATTGTTGGAAAGTTCACTATACTATTGTATATGACTAGATATAGTTTTTTCATTATGGTAACAAAGTCATATAGAGTTTTGGAGTTAGCAAACATTATCATAATGTTAGAATATGGCTAAGTATAGAAGATTGGATAGTTAACAGAGCACCAGTAGATTGGAGAATCAACACACATGAGTATGACTGAGTTATGGTATGTGCCCTTGAAGTTAAGTTGGTAAATGATTATTCATGCTAAGTCTAAGAGTGCATGATCAGATGAGATAGTATGATGAAGCTACAGACAATTGAAGTGGTATAGATAGTGAACACCAGAACAAAATAGAGTATGCAGCCAATTGTTACTATTTTGGTTAGCGGTTATAATAATATTTTGTAAAGGCTATGTGCCTATTTTAATTCAGTTGTAGACATTTAAACATCTTTATTTGTAAACACGGTTGAGCCAATTCACTTGGAAACATTGTATGTAATCGGTTATAGGCCGACCTAGTTAATTGTTTTGTTAGTGCATATAAATATTAGATGCACATTTGTAATAAAGTGTATGTATGGATATATAGATAAGATAATCATAGAAGAGACATGAAAAGTGAAGATAGAATGAGTTAGAGCTTTACAAGGGGCTAAAGCATTAGTGCACAAAAGGAACTGATCATACAAGCAGTGTCACAACACTAGTTCATCTAGCAGATATAGTGTGTATCTGAAATCATAAGGTTGTAGCCTTCTTCACTTGAGCAGTGAGCTCTAGGAAAATGTGTCCCTGCTGTTAGAAATGAATGCTAAATTTTTGCCATCCATTCTGTAGCATTTGTTGTTGCAATCATGACTCTGATTGTCATTGATGTCAACATAGTGATTTACCAAAGACTTGTAGAGAAGAAGACAAAGTTTGAATTAGCGCACATGGGTTATTGTAGTTGGAGCTATGCGATGTTGATAATATACTCTTTGATATGTTATATGTCTATGGTTAAGAGCACAGATAGTAATTCATTTATTCATGGAAGTTATGAGCATTTTTGTGGAAATAGTATCCAGGTAGTGTTCCTGAGTAGCGGTTTGTGGAAATTGGATGATATCTCCTAATCGGGATAGAATCTAGTTTTGCGTAGTTAAAGGAAAGTTGAAGACACATGGTTAGTGACATGGATGATAGTGCAGAATTTGAGGTCACATGAGTGAAGATTTATTGTATTTGGAAGCCGACAATTTTGTGTAATTTTGATGTAGCGTGTGGAAAATTTTATTTTGTAATTGTATGCTGAGTTATTTGTAATTATTTGAGTGTGGTATAAAAGAAGGAATTTATTTCCTTGTTGTAACATAGTTTTGATATGGATGTAGCAGTTGTGTGTGATGCTGTATGCATGAAGTGAAGAAAAGAGCTAAGTATGAAAGTGAATTTGTGAAGGAAGACATGTGAGGTACTGAGATCTGAAATTGAGATTTGATGTAATAGTGAGTGTAGTTTGACACAGTCAGAAAAGAGGTAACATATTATTCTATTGAGTAATGTAAAGATTATTTGGACAGTGTGTTCAATGATCTTATCCTGAAGTTGTTTGGGCAGTGGGTCCTTTTGTCTTCCATAACTCTTATCAGGGTTAGAATCTTTTAACAGAGATTCAAAATTTCCTAATAGGGATTCATAAGTACTGAATGTATTTCATAAGACTCCTAATAGAGTCCATCCTCTCACAAGGAATATTCATATCAGTGTATCTTTTATGGGCATCATTCCCACTGGGGTTTACTCTTTGATCAAGAGGTTCCCTAGTCAACATATCTTATGTCATTGTGTTATTGTGTATGAATATTTTTATATGGTTGGTAATTATATTGCTTATATGGTTTAATGATGTTGAAGATGATAAAATTTGTAATTATCTGATAACTAATTCACTCCCCCCCTCTCAGTTATCTTCATGGACTTTACTTTCTAACAATTGGTATCAGAGTGGCAGGTCCTTCAAAAAGAAGTTTAACAGCTTAAGGAGATCCATGGTGAATTTTAAGAAAGAAAGCACTAAGAATGTTGGAAGATGAATCTATTAGAAGTTATATTGGTAGAATGTCAGAAATTATTATAGATATAAAATCTTGTGGAGGAACAAAGATAGAGGATGAAGTGATATGAAAAATTATGAGGATATTGACTCTTGTCTTTAAGTAGACAACACAGATGATTGAACAAGTTATACCTTGTACTACAAAATTTACAAGAGAAAATCTTCTTCGAAGATTGGAAGTAGGAGAAATGAACCTGAGATTATCAGGAGACTTAACTAGAATGGAGATAACATTCAGTGCTCTTAGTGTTCACCCTAATTTTTCAAGAAGCATCAGTGTGAGCGGAGATTATGCTAGCATTAGTAGATCTAGAAATGAAGAAGACAAGAAGATTGAAGAAGGTATTGCCTTGCTTGTGAAAAGAGAACCAGATGGTAAGAAAATATTTAAATGTTGGACTTGTCAAGAATATGGTCATTTTGCATCTAAATGTCCTAAGAGAGTTAAAAAGTATAAAAAAATTTCAAACCTAGAAGATCTAAGGAATGTTATTATGCTAATGATGAAGATATTGAAGCTAGTATAGAAAGAACTTTAAGTGAAAGTGATACTGAGACTATTGATGACATAGGATTTGTAGCAATTAAAGAAGAGAATCCTGAAACTAATGTTAAGGAAGAAAAAGCCTTAGTTTCTCAAGTTGAAAAGAAAGCTGATTGGATTATAGATAGTGGTTGTTCACATCATATGACTAGAGACGTGAAAAAGTTCATAAAGTTTAATGAATATTATGGAGGAGTTGTTAGAGTTGGAAAAAATGCACCTTCTTTGATTAAAGGTATAGGATCTATTACTCTTTATGGAAAGACTAATACTGATGATTTTTATTTTGTGGATGGATTGAAACCTAATATTTTGAGTGTTGGATAGTTAGTTGATAAGGGATATCAAGTTTGGTTTACTGAGAAAACTTGTGTGATAAAGGATAAAGATGGAAATCTGATTCGAACTGGATCTAGAACCAGAGGTAATGTATTTTAGTTGAATCCTACTGAGATGACATGTTTGATTACTAAGATTGATGATATTTGGTTATGGCATAGAAGGTTTTGTCATATAAACATTGATAACATTGTGAAAGTAAGTACTACACTTGCAGTAAGAGATTTACGTAAAATTATGAAGCCTACTAACATGATTTGCAAAGAATGTGTAATGGCTAAACATAAGAGAAGTTATTTTCCCAGTAAGAAGTTTACATCTACAGAGAAGCTAGAGATTGTTCATATAGATTTGAGTGGTCCTACTAGGACTAGAGGATTGTATGGAGAAAGGTGTAATACCCCAAAATTGGCCTCAGTATATCAATCCTTCTAAACCATCAAAGTCCTATTATACTAGGCAATGATGTCTTCTAATGGACTCTACTTGACTTAGTGTCAAATACAGAAAATCTTAAATCTGTATTAATCACATGCTACATTTAATATAATGGCTAAACAAACCCTATGATTGATTAATTTAAAGTCCTAGTACTTTTATTAATTAAATCCCCTTCTTCTATTAATTTAAATAAATACTTTTAAATTAATTCAAATTTCTCTTTTTAACCCACTTGGAATTAAATATTACATTTAATTCTATTTTCTTCTATTAATTTAAATAAATATATTTATCTATTTAAATTAATTCATATTTCCTTTATTTATCCACTTGAAATTAAATATTATATTTAATTCTATTTTCTTCTATTAATTTAAATAAATATATTTATCTATTTAAATTAATTCATATTTCTATTTTAACCCACTTGGAATTAAATATTATATTTAATTCTATTTGAGCACATGACTCCTAATTCTAACCAAACTCATCTTTTTTACCCACCCACTAAAATCAACAAAATATGGTCATTTTTGGAGGCTCTTTTATGAGTCTTGGGCCACCTAGTGACCAAAAATCAACAACTAACCCTAAGTATATCAAGTGGGGAAGCTAAAATTGACTTTAACTACCTTCTAGAAGCCTCTTAACCCCTCCAAAACCTCACTTAAGCATTCCATACGAATTTGGGTAGGTTTCATTTTTCAAAGTGGATCCACCCATCCACCCCCCATTCACCCACTTTAAATTAAATAATTCAAATGAGAGAATCTCAACCCTTCATTTTCGTAAAATCCTGACCGTTGATTCTCCTAAAAATCCTATAAATAGGACTTCATTTCCCTTTACAAAGGGAGCCTTCATGAGCATTGTTATTATAGATCTAAGGGATCCAAATTCTTCTATCTTCTATCTATTTCTAAACCACACTCCTAGTATTCTCATAGCATTGCTTTCAAACATATAGTGCATTTCAAGGCATTTGGAGAGCTACATCAACCCATCTTTGGGAGAAAAAAGGAGGACATGGGAACTAAATCTTGGAGGGAGTTTGCATTTAATTTCATTCTTTATTTCTAAGTTGTTTCTCATGAAGTAGATTAGATTTGTTTGCATGTTTCTTATATGAATCTTGTGGTTGTTTCATTTTCATGCATTCTAATCCAATTCTAGTCTTACATTTTGGTGAACCCGACGTGAACAATACTAACCTTTTGGTGTTTCTTTTGATGTTTTTATGCTTGTAGGGCTCTTGGGAAGCTTTCTCAACAATTTTTGAGAGATTGGACTATTTCTTCCACTTCTTCTTGTCTTCCATTCTTCCACTTTCTTGTCTCATTCTTGGCTATTCCCATTCCATTCTAAGGGTCTAAAATGAACTTCTAATACATCTCATTTCAAGTTCTAAAGCTAATGAACTCTCACATTTGCATTTGGTGCACATAAAATGAACTCAAATGCTTCCATTTCCAATTTTTAAAGGCAAAATCAACCTTCACACTTAGCTTCAGAATGCTTAAAAAGAACCTCACATTTGCATTTGGTGCTCTTAAAATTGATGCAACTAGTTTTCAATCCAATCACTAAAGGCTAAATGAACTCTCATATTTGGATTTGGCACACCTAAAATGAATTCAACTTGTTTCAAAGCCAATTTCTAAATGCTCATGAATCCTCACATTTCCTTTTGGAGTACCTAAAAAGAACTTCACATCTTTGATTTTCCTAAAGGAAAATGAATCTCATCTAAGTAGGATTCAAAGTAAATCAACGTTCATTACTTCAAGCTATGCTCTAATGTTCTTCAATCTTTTCAAATCTAGCTAAGTAGGGGTGAAAATTGATCAAATGTCTCTCAAATTTGCATATTCTAAGGTCAATTAACTCTAATCTTTTGAAAATATACATGTTTCCAAATTGCTCATGCACAACAACACAAAGGTGAATCACGTTGCTAGGATTTGAGGTATTCTATTACATCTCTACAACATTTCAATTTTAGGAATAAAATTAACCTCTCATGTGTATGGCTTGTGTGATTCAATACTTTCATAAACCACATTTTGATTTTGGGCTCTAAAAAGAATATAGATTCAATTCCATGCATAAGTGTTTCACATAATAATTAGGCCCTATGAACACTATTTGTGGTTCTTGAGAGAATGGGCTTCCAGCGAAGCTCTTCTCAATGAGAGAATCCTTGTAGGTAGGGAGGATACTAAAAATATCTTGTGTTCCACTAGGTTTGTAGTCATTGACTTATTGATCGATGCATTCTCTCTCCAGAGAGATTGATAGACCATGAGTTGTTGACATCATGAACCTTGGTGAGACCATTTCAGTCTTAGCGTGTCAAATGAACCTTGCTTGCTATGTTTTGGTGAGGTGAAGAGGCTAGAGGACTATGCTCTACTCCCTTTTTGGGTAGTATCAAAAACTCAAATCCTTGGATCCAAACCAAGTCCCAATGTGGTCTCTTTTGTGAGTCACCTTTTAGAGAGGGTTAACTATAGTGGACATTCCCTTCATTGGGTCAACCACATGGATGAAACCTCAAGCGGTAATAGCCATTTTCACCATGGTAGTGACAACCGCTATATAAATGTCTTTGTCGAAGAAATCTCCATAGGTGTAGTTTTTTGTCAGGCTGTCAGAACTCCTCAGCATCTCCGATTGATTAAATTCTTGGAATGTGTCAAAACCCTAGTGTGCTAGGATTGGAGTTTTCCCACTTGAAATTACAAAAGTCACAAAGTCAAATCATTACTACGAACCATAGAGCAACCAAATTTTTCTTGCTAGGACTATGTGCGTAATTGAAAAACATTTTGAGAACATACACAAATAGTTCTTTAGGGAGTAGAAATACTAAGTCACTATCTTTCTTCATGTGCAAGTTTGCTTTGTCCCTTGCTCATTGTTTGAAAATAATGGTTTGTTTGAACTCCCTGATTGCTATCTTGCGTGCTTGTTTAACAAATAAAAATTGAGTTCCTACATTTACAGCTACTTGATAGTTCAAACCCATGTGCTTGTTAACAAATGGTTTCAAAACATTCAAACATCCAAAATAGTTGAATCCTTTTCTGGTAAACACGGTCATCCCAAGCTTTCACATAGTTCTATTAGGAAACCCTATGTTAGGAATGAAATAGAGAGCAATAGCTTCCAATCCATTTTTCCAACGAGATCCTTTTAGCTTGATTTTGCCTTCTAATTCATCTATCTGAATTTGGTCTCATCTTGTGTCAAAACCTTGTCAAGACAACCTCAAATCAATTCTCAAACAACGGCTAGGTGTTGTGAACTCATGTTCACCATCTTTTGGGCATCTACCCATACAACTAGGGCAGATTATCCTACACTTATGTCCAAATCATTTATGACCCAATCAACCAAACCAATCTTGACGGGGTTGTGTCATTTGATTTGTCCTAAATCAGGTCATCTATCAGTTGTCTTATCTTGTTCTTTTGGATTCACCAAAGATTGATGGTGGAAACTTGAGCATCCTCACACAAGAAACCCAAAGAAGAGTCTAACACTATAACCCCTCTACCATCAGTTCACAAAAGTAACCCACCAACCCCTCCAGTATCAATACCAGAACATAATCAAAATACCGCCATGTCTCAAGGTGGAACCAGTCATGGCTCTCAGGGTCATCAATCTGAACATGGTGAGGACCAAGAACCCACACCATCTGAAATAGCCAATCACCAAAACAATGATGACTTTTGAAGAATGATGAGACATTTCTTACAAGAAGAGAAAGAGGCTTATTTCTTACAACTAGCTCAACAAGGAGCCAAACTTCCTCCTAATTTCAATGTTGAAGATATCATCAAACATGAGGAAGAAACTCCCATCATTGCTATGATGAAACAAATGCATGCCATGCAAGTCAAACTTAACTAGATAGAAAAAGAGAAAACACCCATGGAATTCTCTATGGAGGCTTTATGCTCCTTTCCACTCGATAAAGACTTGTACATGCCACCATTCCCAAAAAGAATGGAAATACCCAAATATGACAAATACGATGGAAACTCTGACCCCCAAGATCATGTCAGATAATTTTGTACACAATCCATGGAGTTTATGCATGAACCAACTTACTTAATGTGCCTTTTCCCTCGATCTCTAGGAGGAGTGGCTATCAAATGGTTCTCTAAAATACCTCCAACTATCAAGACTTTTGAGGAGTTAATCAAACTATTTTATCAGCAATACTCCTACAACATCCAACACCCAGTCACCATGATCGACATTTGCAATTTGAAACAAAAGTTAGGAGAATCCCTTCTCACTTTCCTCAAACGTTGGATGAAGAAATTTTCACTCTATGCTTGGCAGATTCCAAAAAATGAAAAACTTGAAATATTCATCAACAACCTCATTTCGGAACTCAATTATCACCTCCAAATACAAAATCATACTTCTTTTGATAAGATGGTATAAAATGCCATAAAAATTGAAGATGTACTTGTTCATAAGGGAGACATATCCCTTTACAAGGAAAACAAGTTTGAAACAGGTTCTAATTCCAAACCAAAGGACAAACACCAAAATGTCAAATTTTGGAATAAGAACAAAGGCATTGTCATAGATGGTGTTGTTGATACTCTTTGTGCCCCATCTGAGGCACCATCATTTAATCTCACTCTTGGCACCAAGGCCATCAAGGCTTCAAAACTAAAGACACCTGAACCTACTAACAAAAAGTCAGCTGAATATAAACCTTGGGCTTCAGATCCTAAACACAAGTTTACTCCTCTTGGAGAATCTTTGGAATTAGCTATGAAAACTCTATTAGCTAATGACATCATATCTCTACCTGAGATCTGACAATATGACCCTGAACCTAAACCAAACTGGTGGAGAGAGAATGAGTTCTGTGACTTCCATCGTGGCAAGGGTCATAAAACTAATAACTTCTTATGCTTGAAGCATCTCATACAAGACAAAATTGATGCTAAAGACATTTTAATCGAAAACCATAAGAGAAATAATGATCATACAACATTCACAGAACCATTTCTGAAACATGGTCAGGAAGTTTCATCTTCTCAACCTAATATGGGGGCAAAGGTCAATTATGCCTACCCTGGAAATAATGTTGTCATCAATATGGTTGAACCATGTCTCTCTGAGAGTTGCAATGTCATCATAATTGTATGAAGAGATAGAGATCACTCCTCAGCTAACGTAGTTACTCGATCACAAGCTCTGGCACATCTGAAAGGACAAATCCTAGATTCATCTAATGTCCCTAAGATACCTTTCAATCTTTCATCTGCTTCCAAATAGAAGGTTGTTTCAAAATCTTCCAATCCAAAAGATACAAGGCCTACATCTTATAGCATTGTTCAACAACTCTAGCACACTAATGAAAAAATCTCTATGTTTGAGTTGCTTCGAATATCTCCAACTCACAGAGCCATTCTAGACAAAGCTTTGCTTGGATCCAATGTTCCTAACGACCTTGATTTAGACAGGTTCCAGACTATGGTTGGACATCTTACATCTCCTCAATACATCTCCTTTTCAGAAGAAGATGAAAATTCATTAAGTCACCCCCATAACCAACCTTTGCATATAGAAGTCTTAATCCAAAATTGTTGTGTCAAACATGTGTTGATAGATGGAGGCACTGGCCTCAATATTTGCTCCTACAAATTGGTGACACAATTGGGATGGTCAAAAAATGCTATTGATCCTAAAAAGAGGATAACCATAAAAGCATATGATGAATAAGAAAGATCCTCAAAAGGCACCATTGTCTTGCCTATCAGAACAGGACCTGTAATCAGAGATGTCACCTGCCAAGTACTGGATCTCCCACTAGCCTACAACATTCTTCTAGGAAGACCCTAGATCCATGACATGCAAGCTATTCCATCAACCTATCACCAATGTGTAAAATTTCCCTATGATGGAGTCGAGGTCACTATACCAGTAGACATTACAACTTCTTGCAATGCTTTGCAAGAAAGTGTAGACAAACTTGTTCCACACAACAGGGAATCCGCCACTAAATAGAGTAACACAACCTCTAACTCTAAATTAGAGGATGTAATGAAGCAGGTCAAAATCAAAGACATCGGCATGGGAGAATATAGAATGGAACCTATGTTGTCTCTCACTTCTCTCCCAATTTCACCTAAGTCTTATGGACAACCCTCAGAAAAGACAAAACTAGCAATCAGAGCACCAAAAGTCATCTATAATGGGAGCTTTGTCACAGAGCAAGTGTCCAAGCAAGAATTTGAGGAAGAAATAGGCGTACTCACCTAGTTATACAAAGAAAAGAGCCAATCCCACATAGTTCAAAATTGTGGCTCTCAATCACACAAGATTCCTGCAGAATCATATGGACTGGGTAGCAAGTTAATGACTCAAATGGGATACATAGGAAAAGGACCTCTAGGAATAAGAGGCAAAGGTCTTATATCACCCATTGAACATTGTGCCCGAGAAAATAAAGATACTATAGGTCTAGGATACAAGAAGAAGCCTTTCTATCTTAGCAAGAATTCCTCTCATGTCATAGAGCAAATCAAGCCAAGAGAAATTCTTCTTGAGAAAGAAGACACAAAACAATCTGATAGTGATGATTCTAACACTACTGAGGAGCTCATTCCTTATGAGCATTTGCCTAAAGAAATAAAAAACCTCCTTGATGTTGAAGATGATCCCATAAAGAGAATCAGTATAGTGGACACCCAAAAGATAGTCACCACACAAAAACTGACTGATCTTGAAAGAATGTTGACTAAACAGCTTGAACACAACAATGATTTTGAAACAGACTCCCATGAATATGAGTTCCACTCAGAATTTGAAGGAAATCCTGCTTGGGGAATTCATCTTGATTTCACCCATGTTCTTGATTTGGAGGAAGAATCAGAAAAAGATGAGCTTGTCACAGATGCCACTCATCAAAACTCATCTACACCTAACATAGGTTTAGAGTGAAGTAATGAACCTCGTGAATCTGGTTTACTTAATACTAACAATGGAATCACTAACGCCATTGAAATGATTAATGAACTAGACATTCTTAGTAGTGATACTATCTTCAAATTTGAGAGTTAGGTTAAAACCAATGATGACAACACCATAAGCATAAACACCACCAGTCAATCTTTCCATACATTAACTATCCATCATCCTGACCTCATAGACCAAAACTCAGCTGACCCAAACCAAGATGTCCATATCTTTTCAACTAACTACACCCTTGCATGCTACCTCAATGCAGTGGAACCCATGATGACTTCCATCAGTAAATCTAGCAATAGCATGACAGAGTCGGACATCAAATATCTCAGTCAAAAAAGTAAAAACAAAAGGAAAAAGAGTTTTGAGGGTGAAAACCACTATGTGGCAGTCTCAGAACATAAAATAGTAAAAACAAAAGATGCATCCAAAGGTGAAAACCTCTTAGAGGCACCTAAGGATGAGATATTTGATGTCCTTCTGAGTCACTCATAGGACCAATCTCCAGTATTGATTGAACCAACTCAATCTATCAACTTGGGCACAACAGAAGAACCTTAGTTAATCCATGTAGCTCAATCTCTGTCAGAAGAAGAAAAACAAGCATTCACTATGTTCTTATCAGAAAAGAAAATCAACTTTGCATGGAAATATTTTGATATGCCTGGATTAGATCCTAAGCTAATCATGCATCATCTTTCCATAGCTCTGGGAGTCAAACCTATCAAACAAAAACTATGAAAAATGCATCCTCATATTGCACTTCTAGTCAAAGTTGAGTTGGAAAAGTTGCTAAAAGCCAGATTTATCTAAGTCATAGATTACGCTGAGTGGATATCAAACATAGTCCCAATTTCAAAACTAGATAACTCTATCAGGATATGCACAGATTTCAAAGATTTAAATAAAGCATACCCTAAGGATGACTTTCCACTACCGAACATTGATATGATAGTAGACATGACTGTTGGCTTTGAAATGTACTCTCTAATGGATGGTTTTTCTGGCTACAACCAGATCAAGATTGCTCTAGAAGATCAGGAGAAAATTGCTTTTACTTGTGCTTGGGGTACTTTCTATTGGAATGTCATGCCATTTGGTCTCAAGAATGCTGGTGCTACATATCAGAGAGCTATGACAACTATCTTCCATGATATGATGCATAAAACCATGGAAGACTATGTTGATGACACCTTAGCAAAATCAATGATAAGATCAGAACATCTAAATGATTTGCACAAAATACTGGATAGAATGGAGAAGTTTAGTCTCAGACTAAATCTTAAGAAATGTGCTTTTGGTGTAACTTTTAGAAAGCTCCTAGGCTATATTGTCTCAAAGAAAGGCATTGAAGTAGATCCTGCTAAAGTCAAGGCTATCATAGAGATGCCACCTCCTAAAAATATCAGTCAAATGAGAACCTTGCAAGGAAGGGTGCAGTCTATTAGATGCTTCATATCTCAGTTAGCAGATATATCACAACCTTTCACAAACACATTACATAAGGGTGTGATTTTTACATGGAATGAAGAATGTGAAAAGAACTTCAACCACATCAAGCAATATCTTTCAAATCCTCCTATTTTGATGCCTCCCATTCAGGGGAAGCCATTGATTTTGTATGTCTCCACCATAGATACCTCACTGGTGGCATTACTGGCACAACATGATGACAACAATAAAGAGAGAGCCATCTACTACATCAGCAGAACCTTGGTAGCATATGAAAATAACTATTCAAAGATTGAAAAAGCCTGTCTAGCTGTGATTTTTGCATCACAGAAACTGAGACACTATATGTTAGCTCATACAACACAATTGATAGCTAAGATTGACCCATTAAAATACTTATTGAGCAAGGCTTCCCTCATAGGTAGATTAGCTAAATGGGTGATGCTATTGAGTGAATTCAACATAGAATATGTTGAATGGAAAGCTATCAAAGGTCAAGTCATTGCTGATCAATTGGCTGAAGCCCCAATGTTTGATGACACACCATTACAAATGGAATTTCTAGACTCCTCTATCATGCACATATCTTCAAGGACTTGGCAAATTTTCTTTGACGGATCTTACACACAAAATGGATCTGGAGCCAGCATACTTTTCATAACACCACAAGGATACTCCATACCTAAAGCATTCAGAATAAAATTTCCTTGTAGAAATAATATTGCAGAATATGAAGCTCTACTTAATGGCATGAAGATAGCAATTGAGTGGTGAGTGACAGAGTTACACATTTAAGGAGACTCCTAGCTCATTATACACCAAGTCAATGATGTATACCAGATAAAGGCTGAGAAACTAGTTCCATACAAACACATGGTTGATGACCTTAAGAAGTATTTCATCACAGTCACTTTTTAGCAAATTCCTAAAATAGAGAACAAGGCTGCTGATGCTATGGCAACATTATCATCTCTACTACAGCAGCCAGAACATGAGCTACATTATGAGTTCCTGGTGGAAGCATTGTCATTCCCTGCATACAATTGTCCAGAAACCCGCATGATCTACATAGTTGTTGGTCATGATTCTTCCAGATACAAACCCCTTTTCTCATTCCTTCAAGATCAAATCATTCCTGATTCCTTTAACCACCATGAAAAATGTTCCCTTATCCGAAACGCATCGCAGTATGTCATCATTGGTAATGATCTATACAAATGAAGTCTAGATGGTACACTTCTTAGGTGTTTAGAACATGAAGAGTCTCAACGCGCATTAGAGGAAGTCCATGACAGTATATGTGGATCACATTCCAACGGTTTAACACTAGCTCAAAAACTTATTAGGGCTGGGTATTATTGGCCAAACATGGAACAAGAGGCTGTTACATATGCCAAGAAATGTCAAAAGTGTCAAGTCCATGGAAACTTGATACATGCACCAGGGAGAGATTTGATCCCCTTTACAACACAATGGCCTTTTCAACAATGGGTATTTGATCTTATAGGTACTATTTATCCACATTCTTCAAATGGACATACCCATATAATTACAGCTACAAACTATTTCACAAAATGGGTAGAAGCAGTTCCCTTAACTCAAGCAACTGGTAAACAAATTTCTATGTTCATCTTGAACTACATCATTTGCAGATATGGTATTCCCCACTTTATAGTCATAGATAATGGTGGACAATTCAAAAACAAAGACTTGGATGATTTATGTGCCAAATTCAAAATCACACAACATTGGTCATCTATTAAAAATCTTGCACCGTACAGTTAATAAAATAGGAAGAGATTGGCATTTTATGATCAATCCGGCTCTCTGGGCCTATAGAACAAGTATTAGAACACCTACTGGGTCTACACCATTTGCTTTAGTTTATGGGTCTGAAGTGGTACTGCCTATTGAGGTTGAAATCCCATCACTAAGAATCATAATGCATGGTCTAGTAATTGATGATGACTATAGAGTGTCTAGGTTGCAAGAACTTGAACTACTAGATGAGTGCAGACAAGCAGCATATGAGCATCTCAGAGTGTATCAGAAAAGAATGTCTAGAGGCTACAAATAGAAATTCAGACACAGAGAATTTTAGGTTGGCGATCTGGTCTTGAGAGAGAATCCTAAAAATCAATCACATAGAGAACACAAGGGGAAGTTTGAACCCAACTGGCTGGGTCCCTTTGTTATCACTGCTACTTTTGGCTCTGGTGTCTATCAAATCTCAATGACTAAAGGAGAACAGCTCCGAGAACCAATCAACGTTCTCCATCTGAAGAAATTATATGCCTAGGGCATTCAATCTATGGTAAAATGTCTTGAAAAAATCTTAAAAATTGGAAAAAGTTCTGAAAAAATAAAAAAAGAACATCTTGGTGAAAACCTAGCAATAGGCGCCTTGATGGCTCACAAAAAAAAAAAAGTAAAAAATATCAAAAGTACAAAAAAATTGAAAAATTGAAAAATACAAAAAAAAAAAAAGTACCTTGGTAAAAACCTGGAAACAGACACCTTGGTAGCAAAAATTGAATCTCTACCAAGATGGTGAAAACCTCATAAATGGGTGCCACTTGTTTCAAAATACTCCATCTATCAGTGCAATCTTGGTCTTTCCCAACTTTCAGTCTTGCTTTAGTTTGTACATATCTCCTGGTTTTGTCTCTACATTTCCAATTTTCAATAAGTCAGTCTGTACACCAATCAGCTCAAGCATCTATATCCTATCAATGCTTAACACTTGGGGGCAATCAATGTCATATCCTATGGCCTCGAGTATATCTTTAGATGTGTCATATCCAGTTAGAGTCCTTTGAAGATTCATCCAGGTTAGTCAGTCTATCTCCTTACCAGAAAAAGATTTTGCACATAACACCAAAACAATCTATGATTCACATGCTTTTATCTCTTTGTATGCTTACTATTTTGCATTGAGATTTTTTTAATTTTTATTTTTTGCATATTGTGTCCCTTCGAGCTCTTCGATGATGTCCTTTATAGCATTTAAAAAGTGATGACTGGGGGCACAATCTTTTCTTTCTTTCTGCTTGTTGGTTTAGTTCCAATGATCTAAAGACTTCATATAAGAGGGGTGTCCATCTGTAAGAGCCTTCATCTCATATTGGATGGCCATGTGTACCTCGACTCCTTTTATATGGACACTTTGGTGAAGTTGGTTCTTCTCCTTGTCTATTTGAGTGACTTCTTTCTGCTACAAGTAAAATTGAAAATGCTCATCTTGCTAAGTGAACGTAAGGGTCACTACGAGCAACATTGAAATGCTTATCTTTCACTTAGAAAATGGAAGAAACTCTAGCATGTCTGGTGTGTTTGTATGCAAGAAACATTCAGGTCATTCTAGCAACTGTGCTTGGATGCTTATGTCAACTTGCTAAATCAAAAGGAATAGGTGAACAAGTCATTCTGGCTTCTTGTGCCTTAATGCTTACACCGCATTCTGACAAATCTTAGACTAATGTCATATTCATATTCTCATGATAGTAATATCACTGAGGGTTGTATGACATCTTGTGATTGTCTGATATCGAATGCTCTATGCTGATAATTATCCAATAAGTCATTTGTCAAATGATAAATTTGGTCTTCCTGTTAAATCAAATAAATATGATACATTTATTTGATTGAACTAAAAGAATAAAAAAAAATAAAAATCATCCATAGATGCATAGGAACATCAAGTCCATCAAAAGTTCATTATTTCATCATACTATATACATACATCTAAAAACAAAAAAATTTGGACACATGAAATCCTCCTTTTATATATATATATCATGGTGATTACATTTGGTACACATCATGTGTCTAGCCAAAAAAAAGCAAAAACAAAAAAACACCAAAACAACAAAACAACACTTGTGTCATCACTCCGCCCATCTAGGTTCTGATGATGAAGAACCTCTACTGCTACTTCTGTGCCTTGGTGGATGGACACCAATACCTCTGATTGGTCTAGCCATCCTCTGTGGCATTCCTCCGTCTCGCCTTTGATCCACTGGGACTATCTGATGGAATAATCCCTTGTAATAAGCTACTTCCCGACCAACTCTCATTGATTCTCTTATGACTGACAGAGTCTCCATCAATAGTTGAGATGCTCCTGGGAGTGTGACTGCCCGTCGTGCAGTATCTCACTCATCTTTGTAGGCTTCTGCCACAAACCTCCATCGATCTCTATTCACTATCACATCTGCTAGCTATTGTCTAAGATTATTCACCTATTGAGTCACTGCATTTAGTCACTCTTGTGTCTCCTCTGACATGGCATCAATCTCTGTCATGGTCTTCTGGGATGCTTCCACACTACTCTGTAATGCATCGTAGGCTACCTGGGCATGATCTGCTCGAGCCCGTTCTGCCTCTATCACCCCTGCATACGGGATCCTTCAGTCTGTGCACTATCTTCCCGTACCCTATCCATCATACCTTGCAACCATGTCACCTCACTTTCCACTTGATCCACCCTTTCTTCTTCTACCGCCAGTTGTTGCTGCAAGGCATCTCTTTCTTCCACCACCACATTATAGTCTTCTGATAATGCAAATTGTCGCCACATTACTGGCTGTGGTCCTACTACTTGTGCTGCAACCATTGTCTCTGGTCCTGGTCATTGTACAATAGGATCCAATCTCTGTTGATCACTTTGTTGACCTTGTTCGAAGAAGCTAGAGAATATCGGATACCTCGGTACTAGTCGATGTATGACAGGATTCCATCTCTGTTGATCACCTTGTGGACCTTGTTTGAAGAAGCTAGAGAGTATCGGATAGTTTGATCTCCATGAGGCATATTGCTCCTAGGATCTGGCCTCCTGCCTTCCCTCACCCGCATCCTCCTGCCTTCCCTCACCCGCATCCTCTTGCCTTCCCTCACCTACATCCTCTGTCCATTCTCTCCATGCCACCTGCGACATCAAAGGACTTGGATCTCTTTGGGGATGTCTTATCATGAGCTTTGGCCTCACCCATCTCCCATCCGCACTCTTATCACTACCATCTTCATTCCTTCTACTTTCTTTCATTATGCCTACTGCCTTTTCTTCTCCCCACTAATGATATTTCTTTCTTCACCTTCTTCTCTGATACACTTGATGTGTTTTCTCTTGTAAATTTTTCATGGCCTTTTCTCTTGCTAAATACCAATCATTCACGCCTATGCACCCTACCACTATTAGCTTATCTTGTCCTTATACCTATTGTATATAGCGCGGCGACACTTCTTCCTAAAAAATAAATCTTGTCAAAATTTTTTGAGATTTTCTTCATCCGTTGTCCACATCCTTGTCAATCTTGCAATAACATTTGGTCAGAAATCTTGTCCCATCAAGCCCTATACTTCAACAGCTCCTAGGGGAGACTATTGCCTAGCTATTACTGTGATCTCTCTCCTTGAGACTTTCCCTCGCAACAATCACCTGTGGTTCTCATTGCGTCTGCCTACTCTTACCATCCTATTGTTCATCTTGTGAAGTGAACGTATGGGTGACTACGACCATGCTTATCAAATGCTGGGGAAAGTTCTTACTTGTGCATCTCTGTAATATCCTCAAAAGATATTCAAAAAAAAAAAAAAAAAAGAAGAAAAAATCACATACTTGAAAATCTGCAATAAATTTGTTCATAATATTTTCCTTGTCTTTGTTTTGACTTTTGCTTGTTGGACAATCTTCTGAGCTCCTGAGGCATTTGTTCATATGTCTTAGGAAAGATGAGATCACTCTCTGTCTGCTATGTGTTTGTTTACGCGAATGGATCATCGTCCTAGTTTTCTATGCTAGGTATGACATATCCACTTTCTCAACATCAAAATAAAGCTCTAATGACGTGAAGTGCACTTATGAAAGAAAGTATCATCACCAATCATCTTTTCTCTATCTAACATTCCTTCCATCAATCTTATCTAACCTCAATCTTTTCAAAAAATTGTCCTCGAATCAATTTCTGCCCAATTTTTTGAGGGGGCCTCATATCTCTCTTTTGTCAATCCACTGAGGCACATTGCTCAGGGCAATCTAATCTCAACCCCTGAAAATCAATTATGACTGGTATTTGGGAAACCTAACCTAGATTACAAAAATCAAAACTCTATTCTAGAGATAATCTTGAAATCTACACAACACTTGGGGCATATCAGATTCATCAAAATCTATATCAATCTGGTATTCTTTTAATCTTGTTAACTATATCAACTTTTAGTAACTATCGATTCATCGGTGCTATTTCTTTGATTCTTCATAACTGAAGGGTTCAGATGTGATACCAATGTGATTCTTATTGACAATTGGGTCTAGAATCGGTCACTCACTTCTTTGTAATCATAGGTTCAAAATCAGTCGTCTTATCACTTGTTTATAATCATCTGTTCATTGTTGGTACTGTTAACAACATCTCAAATCTTTGGTCGATCAAGACCCAATCTAGACATCAATCATCATATCACACTATTCTTTGAATCACTATGCTTCACGCAATAATTTAAAGAGGGGCAAAATGTAATATCCCAAAATTGACCTCAGTATATCAATCTTTCTAAACCATCAAAGTCCTATTATACTAGGCAATGATGTCTTCTAATGGACTTTACTTGACTTAGTGTCAAATACAAAAAACCTTAAATCTGTATTAATCACATGCTACATTTAATATAATGGCTAAACAAACCCTATGATTGATTAATTTAAAGTCCTAGTACTTTTATTAATTAAATCTCCTTCTTCTATTAATTTAAATAAATACATTTAAATTAATTCACATTTATCTTTTTAACCCACTTGGAATTAAATATTACATTTAATTCTATTTTCTTCTATTAATTTAAATAAATATATTTATCTATTTAAATTAATTCATATTTCTTTTATTTATCCACTTGAAATTAAATATTATATTTAATTCTATTTTCTTCTATTAATTTAAATAAATATATTTATCTATTTAAATTAATTCATATTTCCATTTTAACCCACTTAGAATTAAATATTATATTTAATTCTATTTGAGCACATGACTCCTAATTCTAACCAAACTCATCTTTTTTACCCATCCACTAAAATTAAAATAATGATTTCTTCAACCTCTAAAGTCTTCACTTCTCCTTTCAAGTCAAAAACAACCACATGGAAGAAATATACTTTGTCCAAATAATCCAAAACTCCACAAACTCGGATTTGGACTTTGGGGTCATTTTTGGAGGCTCTTTTATGAGTCTTGGGCCACCTAGTGACCAAAAATCAACACCTAACCCTAAGTATATCAAGTGGGGAAGCTAAAATTGACTTTAACTACCTTCTAGAAGCCTCTTAACCCCTCCAAAACCTCACTTAAGCATTCCATACGAATTTGGGTAGGTTTCATTTTTCAAAGTGGATCCACCCATCCACCCCCCATTCACCCACTTTGAATTAAATAATTCAAATGAGAGAATCTCAACCCTTCATTTTCATAAAATCCTGACTGTTGATTCTCTTAAAAATCTTATAAATAGGACTTCATTTTCCTTTACAAAAGGAGCCTTCATGAGCATTGTTATTATAGATCTAAGGCATCCAAATTCTTCTATCTTCTATCTATTTCTAAACCACACTCCTAGTATTCTCATAGCATTGCTTTCAAACATATAGTGCATTTCAAGGCATTTGGAGAGCTACATCAACCCATTTTTGGGAGAATAAAGGAGGACATGGGAACTAAATCTTGGAGGGAGTTTGCATTTAATTTCATTCTTTATTTCTAAGTTGTTTCTCATGAAGTAGATTAGATTTGTTTGCATGTTTCTTATATGAATCTTGTGGTTGTTTCATTTTCATGCATTCTAATCCAATTCTAGTCTTACAAAAGGTATTTTATGATTCTTGTTGATGATTTTACAAGAATGATGTGGATTGCATTTCTTAAAGAAAAATTTGAAGCATTTGATAAGTTTAAGATTGTTAAGAATAAAGTTGAGAATGAATATGGAAGGAAGATTAAATGTTCAAGATCTGATAGAGGTGGAGAATTTACTTCTAGAGAGTTTAACACCTTTTGTGAAAAAAATAGCATTAAGAGATAATTTTCAACCCCTAGAACACCTGAACAAAATGGGATTGCAGAAAGAAGAAATAGATCAGTAACTGAAGCAGCAAGAGCTATGTTATTTGAGAATGATTTGGTGAAGATATTCTGGAGAGAAGCACTGAACATAGCAGTGTATACAATGAATAGAGTACAAATCAAAGCAGACACAAACAAGACACCTTATGAATTATGGTTTGGACATGCACCCTCAGTTAAGTATTTTGGAATTTTTGGAAGCAAATGTTATATAAAGAGAGATGATGATAATGGAAAGTTTGATCCTAGAAGTGATGAAGGCATATTTCTTGGATATTCTTTAAAAAGAAAAGCCTATAGATGTTACAATAAAAGAACTAAGACCATTGTTGAAAGTGCAAATGTTAAAGTTGATGAAAAGTTCAAAATTAAGGAAAGAATGCTTAATTATGAATCAAATGAAGAAGCTCATCCTAAACTTAACACTGGATCTACTAAATTATTTGATGAAATTGATAGTGATTTGTTGAATGAAAGCCACAGTGAAGTCATTGAAGAGCCTACATCTAAAAAGAGATCTGAGATAGTGACACCTAGCAAGAGTTTGTTAAGAAATCATCCTATTGGACAAATTATTGGGAGCATCAAAAGAGGAGTTCTAACTCAAAATAAGGAACAAGAACAGTTATGTTTGATTTCTCAAATTGAACCTAAGATTACTAATGAAGCTTATGAAGATGAAAGTTGGACTAATGCTATGAAAGAAGAACTAGATTAGATTGAAAACAACAAGACATGGGAATTGGTCTCTAGACCTAAAGATAAGAATGTTATTGGAAATAAATGGGTATTCAGAAACAAAATGAATGAACAAAGAGAAGTAGTAAGAAACAAAGCAAGATTAGTATGTAAGGGTTACTCACAGCAAGAAGGAATTGACTATGAAGAAACCTTTGCACCTATTGCAAGAATTGAAGTAGTAAGAATGTGCAGTTAGCATTTGTGATTGGAGAATTGGAAGAAGAAGTTTACATTGAGCAGCTTAAAAGTTTTCCCTTAACTCAAGAAGGAGACATGGTATGTACATTGAAGAAAGCTTTATATGGACTTAAACAAGCACCTAGAACTTGGTATGCAAGATTGGATAAGTATTTGTTAAAATTGGGATTTACAAAAGGAACAGTTGATAGCAATCTGTACACAAAAGAAATTGAGAATGGTTTGTTAGTTATAGTTATTTTTTTTTATGACATTATCTTTGGAGGAGAAGATGAAGCTAGTGAAAAATTTGCTGATGAAATGAATACTGAATTTGAAATGAGTATGATTGGTGAAATGAAGTAATTTTTGGGATTATAGATAACACAAAACAATGATGGTATCTTTGTAAGTCAGACAAAGTACCTAAATGACTTGTTGAAAATATTTGGAATGGAGAATTGTAAACTAGTTGGAACACCCATGGTTACTGGACATAAGTTATCTAGCATATATGAGACTCCTATAGTAGAACAGAAGAAATACAGATCTATGATTAGAGGATTGTAGTATTTGACTCATACAAGACCTGATATAGCACATTCAGTTGGAATTGTAGTAATATTTCAAGCTGAACCTAGAGAATTACATTATGCAATAGTAAAGAGGATACTGAGATATTTAAGAGGCACAATGGACTATGGACTATGGTATGAAAAATATGATAATTTTACCCTATGTGCATATACAAATGCTTATTGGGGAGGTAGTGTTGATGATAAGAAAAGCACCAGTGGTGGAGCATTTTTCCTTAGAGGAAGATTAGTTTCTTGGCTAAGCAAGAAGTAGAATTGTATCTCACAAAGCACAGTAGAAGTAGAATATGTAGTAGCAGCAAACAATTGTAACCAAATAATTTGGATGAAGCAAATGTTGAAGGATATTGAAATAAAATTTGTTGAACCAGTGGAGGAGCATTTTTCCTTGGAGGAAGATTAGTTTCTTGGCTAAGCAAGAAGCAGAATTGTA
Source organism: Chamaecyparis obtusa (assembly GCA_027943335.1). NCBI lineage: Eukaryota > Viridiplantae > Streptophyta > Pinopsida > Cupressales > Cupressaceae > Chamaecyparis > Chamaecyparis obtusa. Next base: position 2,321,581 of record BSBK01001370.1, read on the forward strand.
TTTCACAGAGCATAGCAGAAGTAGAGTATGAAGCAGCAGTAAACAATTGTAACTAGATAATTTGGATGAAGTAGATGCTAAAGGATATTGGAATTAAATTTGTTGAACCTGTTGTTATACATTGTGACAACACTAGTATAGTTAGTATGTTTAAAAATCTTGTATTACATTCTAAGACAAAACATATAGAGATTAAGTATCATGTTGTAAGAGAAAAAATTGTTGAAAAAGAAGTCAGACTTGAGTATATAAGTACAAAGGAGAAGATAGCAGATATATTGACAAAGCTTTTGCCTAAGGATACATTTGAGTATTTGAGAGGTATGCTTGGGGCTATCCCCCACCCTACTTTTGAAAAGTGATGCAGTTGGTTGCATCCATCTACTGGTATATGAGCCTTATCATTCTTCAAGACTGGATGTTGGTACTTCCTCTATGAGGGAATATGTGTATCTGAGTTGAGTCATGAGGACTCTAGTGAATGTATTTTCTGAAAAGTGTCTTTTGACATTGAGTTTTTTTTGACATAGTGATGAAGTTTATGTCATTGATTTCAATGGAGGAGAAGTATATATGAGAAACCATCTGAGAGAACTATTGGAGACAACTGAATAGGTTAACGAAGCAAGATTTGATTGATGAAGAGGATTTGCAAAAGCAGTGTTGCAGTATTTGACTTTTGGAACATTGGATGTTTTTCATCTATGTTTCCATCAATGCCAATGGGGGAGATTGTTAGGAATGAATGCTAAATGTTTGGTAGCCATTATGTAGCATTTTTTGTTGCATTCATGACTATGATTGTCATTGATGTCAACACAGTTATTTACCGAAGACTTGTAGAGAAGAAGACAAAGTTTGGATTAGCGCACGTGGGTTATTGTAGTTGGAGCTATGAGATGTTGATGATATACTCTTTGATATGTTCTATTTTCATGGTTAAGAGTGAAGATAGTAATTCATTTATTCATGGAAGTTATGAGCATTTTGGTGAAAGCAGTATTCAGGTAGAGTTCTTGAGTAGCGGTTTGTGGAAATCAGATGATATCTCCTAATCAGGATGGAATCTGGTTTTGCGTAGTTAAAAGAAAGTTGAAGACAAATTGATAGTGACATGGATGATAGCACAAACTTTGAGGTCACATGAGTGAAGATTTATTGTATTTGGAAGATGATAGTTTTGTGTAATTTTGATGTAGCGTGTGGAAACTTTTATTTTATAATTGTATGCTGACTTATTTGTAATTATTTGAGTGTGGTATAAAGGAAGGAATGTATTTCCTTATTGTAACATAGTTGTGATATGGAAGTAGCGGTTGTGTGTGATGTTGTATGCATGAAGTGAAGAAAAGACCTAAGTATGAAAGCGAATTTGTGAAGGAAGACATGCGAGGTACATAGATCTGAAATTGAGATCTGATGTAACAGTGAGTGTGGTTTGGCATAGTCAAAGAAGAGGTAACATATTATTCTATTGATTAATGCAAAGATTATTTGGATAGTGTGTTCGGTGATCTTACCCTGAAGCTATTTGGGCAGTGGGTCCTTCTGTCTTCCATAACTCTTAACAGGGTTAAAATCTTTGAACAAGGATTCAAAATCTCCTAATAGGGATTCATATGTACTGAATGTATTTTATAAGACTCCTAATAGAGTCCATCCTCTCACAAGGAATATTCATATTAGTGAATCTTTTGTGGGCATCATTCCCACTGGGGTTTACTCTTTGATCAAGAGGTTCCCTAGTCAACATATCTTATGTCATTATTTTATTGTGTATGAATATCTTTCTATGGTTGGTAATTATATTGCTTATATGGTTTAATGATGTTGAAGATGATAAAAGTTATAATTATCTAATAACTGATTCACCCCCCCCCCTCTTAGTTATCTTGGTGGACTTTACTTTCTAACACCCACCCCTTACAGGGTTATTGTAAAAGACTCCTAACAGGGTCCGACCTTTGACCAGGTCACTATACTAAAAGCATTGTAAAGAAAAACTCCTAATAGGGTTGCAAATCTTCTAACAAGGATCATAAGATGCTAGTGCAACTCTTAGTGGGTGTTAATTCCCACCAGGATTTTTACCTATTTGGGTTTCCTCGTAACCATATTGGTGTTATGTGTTGTGATTATTTATCTTGTTTGCTTTTATATTCATATAAATCCTTAAGCAATAAAATTAAGATTCAAGAGTTAAGAAATTATTAAGATATAGTGAGCACTGATTCACCCCCCCCCCTCCTCTTAGTGTTCCCATTCCTAACAAAAAGTACCTTAAAGGAATTTTGTTGCATCAAAAATGACTTTTTCCTAGGTGAATCCCTAAAAATCAATAACATTTCCAAATACAATACGTAAGAGCCTAACGATGTTGATTCTTTTTTTTTTTTTTACAAGTATTGTTGGAAATTTGGCTAAGTTTGTTACATATATGTTATCATTATGGAAACATATGATCTACATGAAGATCGCATAGGTCAGAGAGCTAGTATGTTAGAGCGCAATGCAAAATTATCTAAGTATGAGATAATGTATTTTTGCCAGTGAACCATAAGATAGTTTTGATTGGTGATGTTGATTAGAGTAAGTTCAGTGCTTGTGCACTTGAACATAGACTATATGATGACTATTGAAGACTCACCTCAGAGTGCATGTCAGTACAGAATGTATGGAAGAAGTTATGACAGTTTTACTAAAGACAGTATTAAGCCAACAGGATAGAATATGAAGTCAAATTGATAAAGAGTTAAGGGTCTATTTTGTTTATCAAAATAATGACTTAACAATATAAAGGGATGACATCCTAGATGTTAACCCTTGGATAAAGATATTTTGTAATATGATATCCGACTGAAAGTTATTAATCTTAATAACTTGTATAAAGATATGTAAAGATGTAATTGTAAAAAAGAGTAATGAATGTATGTAATAGTGATAGTGAAAGAGTAGCGAAGAGATATTGATGCAAGAAGTATAAGGTTATGTACCTCGACCTACTCTTTGTAATTAGTGAATTTTTTATATTACTTGTTTGGGCAGTGGGCTCATTTGGTAATCACATTTTGTACTACCAATTCCTAACAGGGTTGAGGCTTCTAACAAGGCCTATAAAGTTGGAAAGTACAATTGAAACAATTTTTGTATTTTCATTGATGTCAAACCTTAATTGGTAAGACTATTTCTACTTAGGAAAGTGCTATATCTATTGTATTGTTGTGAAGGATTGGGGCAAGGTTGGTAACAATAGCACCTAAGGAAAGGTTGAGTTATCTTGATACTACAAAGTGTACTTGACTATGTTGTACAATGATGAGACAATATATTATTTATCCTAGTAAGACTGAAGACTACACTGGTAGGCTTGACCAAGCAAAAATAGAGAAATCATGTTTAAGCCGAGTAATGTTAGTGTCAACTAAGTCAATGTATGCTGAGAAAAATTCTAGTGTCGACCGAACGATAATTAATTGCCGAGGAAGACAGTATAAGCCAAGGAAACATTTTTAGTAATGACCAAGCTTTCTACATGAAGACCAAGTAGTTGATCATAGTATTGACCGAGCATCAGCATTTTTATATTCAAAGAGAATTTAGTTTTAGAGCCGACATTGTTGAATTCTTGGATTATGTATAACGTGTTGACTTTATTTATTGATTGTTTGAAAGCATTAAATGCACTATAAAACATTTTATTGTAAATCTTTAAGAGATTTGAGATGAAGCCGAAGAACATGAAGCGGGTAGATTCAATGAATCTAACCTAACCCTAAGATCTACGAATGAGATTGAGCGGCATAAGATGAGTTAACATAATTGAGGAAAATATTAAGGGAACCTAAGCATTGGATATGCGTGTGCATGGGAGAAAAAGAGAATGTTGGAAGATCAATAAAGTTTTATTGACTATATAAGCAGAAAAGGCTAAAGGAGAATTGTGGTGGTTGCTTGAAGAAAAGTTCCAAGTAGATCAAAGATGGAGATGGAAAAGTTTCAAAGTCAATAAACCAGCATTAGTGTACGGAATCGGATCTGATATTTGCAAAGTGAGTTGTATTTTTTTTAGATCAATATTGTTGCTACTTTCTAACCATTGTAACAATCAAAATTCTTTTAACAGAGGTTGACCTAACAGTCATATGTAAAATCCTTTGAACAAGGTTGCATTCTAATGGAGTGTATGTAAATCCTATAACAAGGCTCACTTTTAACAGGGTGATTAAAATCCTTTAACCTGGTCACACCTAATAGTATGTATTGTAACCTTTGACAAGGTTGGATTTTAACCGAGCTCACTTCAGAAGAGTGAAAATAATAGTAGCATGTTACAAACTATTTTTTCCCACATTGGGTTTCCACTATAAATCCTGGTGTTAAAACTTGTGTGAATGTTTTGGTTTGAACATTTTTGTGTTTTACAAGTTAAGTTACAATTGGGTAGTGGACTGCAATGCTATATGTTTCTATTATTAAATCAGTGATGATCGAGTTTGTTTTGGTTATTGGATCTAATTTAAAGAAATTTTTTTAAGTTTGTCTTATACATCAGGGCTTGAGAACAACTAATTCACCCCCCCCCCCTCTCTATTGTTCTAAATCATATTAACATATAGTCCCTTAATTAGGATTGAGACACTATATGCATATAATAGACTCCTAATAGGATCAACATCCTTAATAGGATACTTTTGATTACTGGATCTTTGTGGGTACCATCCCCACCGGGGTTTTCCCTTGGCCAGGGTTTCCTCGAGAAAAAATAATGTGTTATGAGTTCTTTTGTTTTATTTCTATGCATGTGTTAAGATAATCTATTATATCGATAATTGGGCAAAAGTAAAAGTTTGTAGAATATTGATTCACCCCAGTCTCAGTATTCCCTATTTCTAACAATTGGTATTAGAGCTTAGTTACTCAGAAAAAAATCATTCAAGGAAAGCCTAGCAGCTTGAGTAAGATCTCTATGGATATGGATCAGCTATAGAAAAATCTTGAAGAAGCTCTTGAATAGATTGATATGCTTACTGAAGAAAAAGATACTCTAAAAGGAAAATATGATGATGCAAAGAACCTCATTGAGAAACTGAAAAACAAGTTGGAAGATCTAAAATCTAAAAAGGAATTCGAAATTCACATTGAAGATTATGATTACAACTTAGAAAAATAAAATGAGATCTTTAAACATGAACTGAAGATAGAAAATCTGAAAATAAGACTAAAAGACGAAAATCACAAGAATGAAGCAAATCTAAAATTTGAGAATGAAAATCTTAAGCTTGGAAATGAAGGGCTAAAATCTAAACTTGGTAAAGTAACATCTGAACTTGAGAAAGTCAATTTGTAGTATGTTGAACTTGAGAAATACAATACAATTGTGAAAGGAGAACTGACTCAATCTAAGTAGCAGCTTGAAAGACTTTATTCAACTAATCAGAAGATTGATGAACAAATATCTTATCAAAAACCATTCTATGATAAAACTGGTCTTGGATTCAACACTCTTAAAGAAAATGAAGAATGCAAGGAATGAGATCTAGATGAGAAGAAGTCTGATGAGATCAACAAATCTAAAGATACACCGAAGGAAGAAGAACCACCTAAGCAAGAAGAATCACCTGAAGGTATGCAAAGATAATTCAAAGGTAGATGTTTTTCCTGTAATATTGTTGGTCATATGAAGAGAGATTGCACAGGTAAGCAATTTAAACCTCTTAATGGTTATTGTTATAATTGTCATGGTTTTGGACATAGAACTATTGAATGCAGAAAACCTAAATTTGTTGAGAATAAAAATAGTAGTAGAATGTTTAGAAATACTAACCATGTAGATAAGAAACCTACTGAAGATATGAATAAAAGAAATGGAGTAGTATGTTATAGATGCAACAAGGTTGGACACATTGCTAGAAATTGCAAATCATAGATCAATTAGCATGGACCAAGATATGGAAACAATGGAATAGTTTGTCAGATATGAAACAAGATTGGACATACAACAAGGTTTTGTAGAATGAACAATAGATTTTTTCATACCAATCCTAACCCTAGAAGTCATGCAAGAAGAAATGAAGATGCAAGCAACAGTCAGAAAGAATGTTGTAGTAACCCAAATGAAGTTGTTGGAATTAGGAGAGATAGGTACTGAGAGGTGAGGGGTGAATCAGTGCCTTCAAAACTTTACTTGAAAAAACCTTTCTAATCAATAACTGAATACTGTGATAACCGATCAAAATAACTTGAATCTAATTACATAAATCAATTATCTAGTTAACTTAAGAAAGTAAACAACATGAAATCAATATGATAATCACATAACACAAGTATTTTGGTAACGCAGAAACCCTTGTTAGGAGGTAAAAACTACGGTGGGCATGACACCCAAAAATTCTTCACTACTATAGATAGAAAAGGTTTTCCTATTAAGGCTACAAGTTTTGATCACTTCTGGTGATCTTACCCTATTAGGAGTAACATATTAGATCAGCTAGATCTACCTAGTTATAGGATTTAACAACACTAATGAAGTGTGTACTCGATTAAGAGATTTACATAAAAGTGTTAAGTCTACTCTAACCTTAAGAGATTTATAAAAACTCTATCACAATTGTCAGAAAGTAATAGGTAACTATCTGCTAGTTGAAAAATCAATTGTCTGAAATAGATCTATAAATGCTCATCAAAATATCACCTTATTTGTGATGGTTCTTTTCTCTGTTCTTCTCGGTAGCCTTGTCTGATTCTTCTCAATCTGATATCCTCTGTGCTCTGTTGTACTCTGTAAACTGATTGTCTTGAAGATAGGCAATGTCTTCAAGTTCTCCTTGATTCATATATATTAGTTCACCAACCTCATAAAAATGGTGCGAACATACCAAATATATAGTGTCCTATTTTGCCACCTTAGCAAAAATTAGGTTACAAAAATAATCATAACCCTAAGATCTACGGTGCAAAATAACTTAGATTAACTAATAAAAATAAGATAATCATTGCATTTAATGAATATCTTTTACAATAAATGCTCCTCAATCTTGGTAAACCATTTTACGATTTGTTATAACCATTTGCATAGAATAATGTGTCATTTCTAATTACTATGCCATTTTTTGTGATCATTGGTAAACACTGTATAATCTACTCGATATATACTGTGATCCTCAATGTTTACTAACTGTCGGTGTCGGTGTCACTTGTGCTCAGTTAACTATGTGATGCTCGTTGTAAAGGCTTTACCGACTGCTCTATCTTACTTCTAGTTACCGATTATCTCAATATAAGTAACCGACTGACTTGTTTACTATCCTTTGATACTAATGACAACCTTAAATGCTCAATAGAGATTAAGAATCTCCCCCTTTGGCATTAGTATCAAAACTTTAAAATGTATATAGACAAAATGTTTCTATATATTCCTTATACCTCCACCATATACATAAAAAAAATTTCTAAGTACAAAAAAGTACTCCCCCTCGGTGCATGCTCCCGGTAGTATGAAATATACATATCAAAGTTTACTAATTTGGTATATACATAGTTTTCCCCCTTTTTGATAATAATGCCAAATGCAAAAAAAAATATAATGTATACTTACATCTTATCAAAAATGTTTGGATGGGTTTTCTATACAGACTCCAAGAGGTTGTCTCACTCCTCTTTCAAGTTGGTAAGAGTAATATGCTCAAGACCGACTTGTGCATGCATGTCAAAGATATTATCCAACACCGAAATCTCTAGTGTTGCTACAAGTTTCTCAGCTTTGACAATGTGTGTTTCAAAAATCTTCATGTAAGTAGTGAGTTCTTTTTGTAACTCTATAACCTAATCAGTGATGTGCACTTCTTATTTCCTTAAATCATCTATCAGCCGCCGGAGTTCCTGAACTTGATTAATATGCTTTAAGAAAGCATTTGTCTTGGTGATAGCTACTTGTGTACTCAACTTGATCTCTTCTTCTAAACCTTTTATCTTGGATCTATGCTAATCCTTTCAGCCAATTTGTTTTGAATCTTGGATTCTGCCCTTTCTTCTATTCTTTTGTTTCCATTTGTATCAGGGGCATTGATTTTGTCGGCGAGTGTGGCAATGGGAGTATTCTCATCAATATTTTTTTTTGGTACTATCTACTATAGAATATCATGTACATCATTTAACACTTCTTTGCATTTGTGTTCTTGCCTTAACTTCTCTTGTGCCACTTTCCTTGAACATAACTCCCCATACCTACTTAGTTCCTTGGGGCTTAGGGTTCTCGAGTCACATTCTGGTATAATGATAACTTCATCAATGGTGACTGGCCCTTTGGATTTCTTCTTCTTCTTCTTCTAGGCAAGAGGTGACTTCTTCTCACTTATGACAATAGCTTTTTCTTCACTCCTCGAAGTATCCTTCCTAGTTGACACTATATCATCCTCCTTCTACTCGGTAGATTGTGTGGGAGTCTTAGTTGTAGTGTTAGGTGGGTTCACCTCAGTTGACTTGGATGCTTTTGGTTCCTTTGTTTTTGTAGACTGTGCCTCTAGTTTTTTAGGCTCATTTGTATCTATGGGTTTCTCAGGTGCTTGAGTCTCAGTAGTATTTGTATTTGGTTCAGGATGAGGTACATTGGGTTGTAGTTGTGATATTATTTCAACTACCTCTACAAGTATAGGTAGTTCACCTGGTAGTGATGTGAGCACACTAGCAATTTCTAATGCTTCATCTTTATATGGTGCACTGGTCACATCTTCATCAGCTACATCATCAAGATCATCGTTAGTGATGTCCTCAATGAGTGCATCATAATTGGTTTTCTTTTGCAAGTTGATCTTAACTTGATCTGGTGCATCTTGTGAAATTTTGATTTTTTCCTTTTGTTCTATGATATCAACTACCTCAGTAACTGATATACCGGTATCTTCTATTTTCTCACCTTTCTAATTATCAATGAAAATACCTTTATCTTTTGAACTGTGTCTCTTCTTAGACAGTTTCAGGAATGCTTCCTATTCAGCTTTTTCTTCTGCTTTCAAAATTGATGTCCATAGAGAATCACATATGACATCCATATCATCCACATTCTCATCCATGATTTGCATTGCTCTATTCTTGACTAGAAATCTAGCCTGATACTTTATCATGTAAACACTTACCTCAGCATAGCTAAAGTGTGAGGCTACATGGCCTAGTGACCGTTCTCTTTTCCTTTTCTCTATATCTAGTGCAATAGCCCATCTCTCACTTATTTTGTCATCAAGTTCTTTTGGCTATTGACATGCAAATTCCATCGGTACTCTCTTGAATTTTATCATCATTTGGACAATAGCATGTTCTATCTTTGTTTTGTCCTCAATTGATATTTTGCCAAATTTGCCTATGCCTGGATCTGTAAGATTTCCATTCTCAATTATATCTTGAATAATTTCTTCTATTGTACTTTCCCTATTACGAACTAACTTTAATTGATCAGGATCATTTTCAATATCAGTCTCCTCTATATCTTCTTTACTCCTTATGTACGTCCTCTTTTTCTTAGGTGGCTCAGCTACCTTCTAGTTCTTTCTCTTTATGTATTTCTTCATCAGTGTAGCCACTCTTCTTTTTGCTACTTTTACTACTTCTTCTTTCTCAATATATTGTGTTGCAGTTGATGAATGTGTCCTCATTCCTTCAGGTTCTGGTGGCTGAATTTCTTGTTCATTAGTTGTGGGTAGCTGAATTTCTTCTTCATCATTGGTGGGAGGAATCGGTGTGTGATCCTTTTCTTTGTCTGACTCGGTCTCCTCGCTGTCATAGGGCTTGTCAGCCAACTATAACTGACCTTCGATTGTGATGCAGGAGCATCCTAGGTGTAAGAGCAATCTTGCATCACCCAAAAATATTTCTATTTTTGTATTCAATAAGGGCTATCTTGTGCAGAGTTGCTATTTATGGAAACTTGATATTTTTAGTAAGTTGGTCTTATGATCTCAGAAGGTCTAATTTTACATATGGAGGTTCATCTCAGTCATATCAGCCTGCTAGCAAATTTTCATGGCTAGATCAGGTGTAGTTTTGAAGATATTGAAGATTTTCGGTATTGGCAGCAGGGTACAGAAACTTTGAACTCAGTTTTGAAGGCTTTAGAGGCCCGGGATGAGGTTGAAAATTTGGGTGATGGGCAATTTGCATTGGTCAAGCCTGTAGAATGCTTTGTGGTATTTCTAGAATGGGGTATAATAGCCAATCGGGTCAACGGGCGATGACTTATGGTCTTTGGAAGTTGGGTCACCTGAAATGGTGGAAAATAATTTTTCTTCAAAATTTCTATTTGGGTTTGAAAACTCATTTTGAGCTGACTTTAATGTAATAAATTGTAAAATAAAATAATTCTAAGTTTGGTCGGCCCTAAGGGCTAAATTTCTAGAACCTTCTCGGGTGGTGGAAATTGCCTATATAAAGAAGGCCCGTAGTGTTGTCTAGGGTAGTTCTGGGTAGTAGATCTGGGTATTGATTCGAGGCTTTGTCCTATATAATATTGTAAGGGAATTCCCATGTGGCTTTGCATATTGTAATTCTGAAAGTTTGTAATTCCACATTTGTGGAGATAATAAGAAGCCAATTTTCTGTTCTTGCATATTATTGTTGTTGTTTCTCTATTTCTGTTATGTGCTTGTGGTATTAAGGGGAGCACCCTTCATCAGGTTGTGTCATCAACTGGTGACTCCTTAGGTGAGTCAGATACATTGCCATATTTTGCTAAGAGATCTTTTCTCATTTTCTTTTCCCTTCTAGACATTTTACCGATCTCTATGTCTGTAGTGATTCTAGACTTAGCTTCCTCATATACACCAAACTTACTAGCAGTGATGTCTCTCGGTAATTCCAGCAATGCATTAATAGATTTCAAAGTGAAATCATTATTCATTTTATATCCCATCGATGCTAGCCATTTTGTTCTCGGTTCTACTGCCTTTATCATTGAGTGGTCTGTGCTTACCACAAAGCATATGTCATATTCAAATTTACTTACTAATTCCTTTGGAATTATACTTCTTTGTTGCATTTTTGTTTGAAATTCCTTGAAATATGCATTGAATTCCTTGTTTTGATTGTCTCCTAGACTTCTCATCATTTCACCGATTTGAGCAGTTATCAGTTTGTTCGATTGCCAGTTTACTTTACCAATACCCGGTACATATTTTTGTAGATAGAGAAATATACAGACAAGCAGTGATCTATACTTACATGTATTGGACTTCTTTTCTTTTATTGTCTTCATGTTGTCATGCAGTTGGTGTAGTAGTAGCTTGGTAAGATCAACTTGGTGATCTTTCTTCATAATTTTGTAAGCCATGTCCATGGTGTTGCAGGGTACACTATTTGGTCTGCTTGATTGGAGTATCTTGTACCTGATGACATGAGCTACAAATTTTACCATTGGATCTTTGATAGTTGAGATTTTCAGTGCCCTACCATCTTATTGAGCTCCAGTGTTCTTTTCTATGTCAGGATGAAGCAAACTTCAAAAGGCTTTGGCTTTGTTGGTTGTAGGGTACCCAGTAACCCTACTGATAATCTTATTAGTGACTTCAATAGGTTTATCTAACCAAAATTTTCCATCATGAAATCTACTTAGCATGATTCTTATCTAGTCATTGTGAAAGGATTGTGGGAAGTATGTGAAACATCGTAACCCTGACTCCTCAATCTTCTTATATTCAGATTTGATATTTCCATTCGGTCCATAGATTTGTTGATAAGTTGCAATGGTCTCAAAATCACATACTTCATTGATCTTGTAGTGAATGTAGGCCGTAATGTCTTTTGTTAACAAAACCTTATCTGGAATACTATAAAATGTTCCCATATCATCTGTTTGTGCTGCAACCTTGGGATGAGGTTTGATTTTTTCTTTGGCAAAGTGTGCCCTAACAATCAATTCCACTTCCTCAATGTTCTACAATTTGCTTGCGGTCAAGGTCGATGCCATAAATTGTTTCTAGGGTTTCGACAAACAATAAATAACCAGTGTTCGGTAGGCAAATGAACTTACTCGTTATCATCAAAGAATTGTCATTAGTTTGATCTACAGTAGCTTTGAATTTTTTCTAAAAATCTTTAGCGCAAACTCTTCTCTGTAAGATCTCCTTTCTTCAAAATCACAATGTAACAATGAACTTTGTTTCCATATATTTATAGGGTTTCAATATTCCCACTCAAACTTTGATGCATTAAATGCGTGACCTAACTTTTGGTACAAAATGGTTGTCAGCTCAGTAATGTCTACAATATCTTTTGCTTGATTAACATAGAATTTCTTCATCGGTTCACACTGTTGTCGGTTAACCTTGTATAGTGATTACCTATGGGTAACCAGCTCACATTTCATCTTTTACCGACTATATAACATTTGTAAACTTATAACACATAAACCATGGTGCATCTTTATTCATGCAGATTTGGTATTTGTACATCATATATAAGGAACTATATGAAAAATGTGATCATTTAAAATATCAGTTCGATACATACCTTTGTCATCTTAAGTGGAGGTACCAATGTCACCCAATCTAGTGGATGAGGTTTCACCAACAGTGTTACTTGACTCAACATTCTCATTAGATGCATTCTTCCACATTGTGTTCCTTAACTTCATAATATCTACAATGTTATATCCACTCTCAAATATATGGTTTTCATCAAGTGCTCAGTCTCTACAGTTCTTGCTTACATGACCGACCTTGTGACAGTGCATACATGCCATTCCCGCATTTGACTAGTTTCTTGATTGTCCAATCCGACTCTTTCTATAATAGTTTGCTGCAATATGTCCATACCAACCACATGTAGTACATTTAGTCCATGTATTATAATCCCAAACATATGAGTTACCTTGTCTCTTCAGTTGATATGGCTTTCATTGTTGTTTCTCTTTAGGTGTCCAGACTTGTTTCATTTTTGCCTTGGAGTCCCTTGCAGTGTGTCCATGCTTATTACAAGTATAGCATATTTTCTCCTCAATAGTATTATTAGCAATTTCATTCTTCTTTTCTTTTCATTCATAAGCTAGATGTCCAAATTTTCCACAATAATAACAATATCCATTGACTTTAGGAATGACAGGAGGTTTACCTTGTGCTTTGCTTCTGCACACATTAGATGTATGTCCTATTTTTCCACAGTGGTAACATGTCATCACTTTAGGTTTCTGAGTTTGATTTTTGTTGACTTTTTCATCTTGTTGTGATGATTCTCCTTCACCGATGTAGCCTATATCAACTTTTCTTCCGAATCTCCTCTGATTAGTCAGGAAATCATCAATCTTTTTAGAGCTGTCCTCAGCTATCTTCATCATTTCATTGTGTTGCTTTTATTTCTTTATTTCATTTCTCAAATTTTCATTATCTTCTCTGAGTATTGCAACATCTTCAAGTCTTCTTGATAATTCTCCATTTACTCAGTTCATTTCTTGATTAACTGTCATCATCTAATTTGATACTTAAAAGTGACGATCAATGAATCTCTGTATTTCACTTTCTTTTTCTTGAAGTTGTTCAGTCATCAGTCTTCAGTCTTCAATAGCTAGATTTCGATCTTGTTCAGCTTGTCTAGCATTGTTCATGATTTCCACCATTCTCACCATTTGAGATTCATGACCGATTTGAAGTGCTTTCACTTGCTTAGATAGATGTTGATTCTTTTCAAATAACTCAGAGATTATGCTTTTAGATCCATTAGAGATGCTTCCAGAGCTTGATCCAATATGATCAAATATTTCATCAATAGGTTCTTCATGATAACTTATTTCATTCAGCTGAATTGCAAGGTTCTTCCTATCAACCAGTAATTTCTTCAGTTCTTCCTTGGCTTGTTTATACTATTCCACAAACATCTATATTTGTATCTTCTGATTCTCAATAGTCTTGTCAAGTTTGTATCTCTCCATGACTTAGATCTTTACCCTTCAGTGGTTAAATTATTCAACAAGAGAACTGAGCTCTGATACCAATTGTTGGAATTAGGAGAGATAGGTACTGAGAGGGGAGGGGTGAATCAGTGCCTTCAAAACTTTACTTGAAAAAACCTTTCTGATCAATAACTGAATACTATGATAACCGATCAAAATAACTTGAATCTAACTGCATAAATCAATCATCTAGTTAACTTAAGAAAGTAAACAACATGAAATCAATATGATAATCACATAACACAAGTATTTTGGTAACGTGGAAACCCTTGTTAGGAGGTAAAAACTACAGTGGGGATGACACCCACAAATTCTTCACTACTATAGATAGAAAAGGTTTGCCTATTAAGGCTAAAAGTTTTGATCACTTCTGGTGATCTTACCCTGTTAGGAGTAACATATTAGATCAGCTAGATCTACCTAGTTATAGGATTTAACAACACTAATAAAGTGTGTACTCATTTAAGAGATTTACATAAGACTCTTAAGTCTACTCGGTTAAGAGATTTATCAAAACTCTATCACAATTGTTAGAAAGTAATAGGTAACTATCTGCTAGTTGACAACTTAATTGTCTGAAATAGATCTATAAATGCTCATCAAAATATCACCTTATCTGTGATGGTTCTCTACTCTATTCTTCTCGGTAGCCTTGTCTGATTCTTCTCAATCTGATATCCTCTGTGCTCTGTTCTGCTCGGTAAACTGATTGTCTTGAAGATAGGCAATGTCTTCAAGTTCTTGATTCATATATATTAGTTCACCAACCTCATAAAAATAGTGTGAACATACCAAATATATAGTGTCCTATTTTGTCCCCTTAGTAAAAATTAGGTTACAAAAATAATCATAACCCTAAGATCTACGGTGCAAAATAACCTAGATCAACTAATACAAATAAGATAATCATTGCATTTAATGAATATCTTTTACAATAAATGCTCCTCAATCTTGGTAAACCATTTTACGATCTGTTATAACCGTTTGCATAGAATAATGTGTCATTTCTGATTACTATGCCATTTTGTGTGACCATCGATAAACATTGTATAATCTGCTTGGTATATACTACAATTCTTGGTGTTTACTAACTATCGATGTTAGTGTCGCTAGTGCTTGGTTAATTGTGTGATGCTCGGTGTAAAGTCTTTACCAATTGCTTTGTCTTACTTCTAGTTACCGATTGTCTGAATATAAGTAACCGACTGACCTATTTACTATCCTTTGATACTAATGAAAACCTTAAATGCTCAATAGAGATTAACAGAAGTGAAGTTTTTTAAAAGCATAGATCAAGGAGACATATTTAGCACTGAAGGTAGTCAAAAAGGTGAAGTATTAAATGGTAAGAATGAATCTTTACCTGACCCATCTCAAAGTACTTAATTTATTGAAATTATAGTAAAATAGGAACTTAGATTAGTGTAGGAATTGATATATGATGAATTGAGTCTTTCGTAGTTAATGGAAGGTATTATATGATGTTCTAATGCTATGGTTAAGAGCGCAAAGAAAAATATTATGTTTTGCGAGATTGTAAGAAGTTTTAAGTTTTGCAGGTTAACAGAATCATCTTTTTGGAAAGAAGCGGTAAAAGAATTGAATGCGCTGTCAGATCTAAATGAGATTGAAATGATAAAAGGTCACGAATTGTATTATTGATCATCAAAGATAATACAAGTGTTAAGGAGATTGAAGAGCAATGATTGGAAGTGTTTTGCAAGGATTTGGTGAAGAATTTCTGTGTCGAATCTATGCAAGCCCTAAATCACGGAATCGAGGTATTTTACTTGGTAGATCTTTAAATTAGTTAATGAATTAGAGGAAATCATGGATACTTCTTTGATTCACAATTTTAGGGATAAGAATAGACCTAAGATAAAAAGGGAACTAGTAAAACCCTTGGAAGATTATCCTAGGTTAGCTTTATCATCCATACCAAATGAAGTTTTACATCTAGAGAATTTTAGAAGTTATCTAGGATGTAAACTAGAGACTATCAATGATAGTGATTTCACTAAGGAATATCAGAAGATCTATAATCAAGACATGTCATTAAAAGTAGGATTTGAGCATTTGAAAGATAATGAGATCATTAAGTATGCTTTACAATATGAATTTGACAATGAAGAATGTACCAAGATAATCCTAAGCAAAATTCACAATGGAAAGTTATGGTTAGATGATAGAGTGATAAATATCACAGCTAACTTAATTCATGAGGTAACTGGACTATCTAAAACTAGAGCCATTCCTTTGAATGAGAAAAACATGAGGAAAATAGTCATAGACAACACAAATTCATCCTACAATGGTAGAGGAACAGTGATTAGCAAGATATAGCAAGATGATGTCAGATACTTGTGTAAGATCCTAACAACTAAGTTTTGTGCTAACTCAAGAGAGGATGACATGGCAGCTGGAATGATACATGCAGCTTATTTGATGTGTGTTGATAAAGTACAAGTTGACATGTGTGATATTTTGAGAATTCAGTTGTTTAAAAAAATGGAAATGATAAAGAAGACCAAGTATTCTCAATTTAGATTCTCATCTTTAATCACTTATATGTTCTTTCATTCATTGAGAAGATTTTCGTACACCATTGGAAATGACTGGAATGATGGCCAAACTACAATGGAAATGATTAACCAAGTGTATAGGAGGCATGTTATTGATAAAGTAAATGAAAGTGCAGTGTTGGTAATTAAATCATTTCAGAATTTAATGTCAAGCAAATCAAGGATCCCACAGTCTCTTGTGGAGAAATATAAAAATGAAATATGTTTCATGGTTGATACTGACTTTACTTACATTGAAGTAGTAAAACCTAGAATAGAGTTCATAGACCCTCTTGACTATGAAATATCTGAAATTGAAATAGAAGAATATGTGAGTAGACTACTTAAGTGCAAAATGGATATTCACAGTAACATGTTTAGAACCTTTGAGGAGAACTTCAACTCTGCAAAGACCATTCTTGAAGAGAAATAGTCAAAGAAAAGAGTTGAGAGTACAATCAAGAAAATTATAAAAGATACAGGGATGACTAAACATGAGTTCTTGGTAGCCAAGAAAATAGTAGCAGCAGTTAGAGAAATTAGACAAAAAGAAGTTTTGTCTGTACCACCCTTATCATCAATTGTAGTATAGCAAGGAGAAACACCAGTTAAAGTGAAAGTGGAAGAATTAGAGAAGGATCAAGAAATAAGAAAATCCACTACATCAACCTCCTCCACTCCTAGCAAAAGAATAAAAGAGATTACTACTAGAACGGGTAAGAGGTGGAAAACATTGGTGCCACCAGTTCAAAGGAAAATTAGAAATCAGAGATGATGAAGACACTCCTGTTAAGAAGAAAACATGGAAACCTAGAATTGAAAAGGTTAATGAACAGATTATTCAAGATGGATACTTTACAAAGATGAAATAATATTATGATCTCTATGATTATGCAGAAAGACTAAATCTATAAAATGGAGTGGTGAAGTATATGATTCTATCTGATAAGAAATTTGACACAATTCAGGGTAAGATAACTAATGACTTGTACAAGAAACTTGTAAATAGGAAGAAGAGAGCATCAGAGGAAGACATAACTATTAGAGAAAATATTGTAAGAAAACTTTGTGTTGTGAGAGATGAAGAACACTTCAAATAGATCATGAAGGATCTAAACACCCATTTGAGAACCAAGAAGAGAACTATTCAGATTGTGGGAGGTAGATATGAAGAAATTAACACAGAAATAGAGCAAGAAATCACTAAGGTTATAACAGAGAATGCTAGAGAACCATCAGTTGGAGCAGAATCTAAAGATCAAGTAGGAGCAGAACAAGAGGAAATTCCCTCTCCACCAGCCATAAATATTGAGGATGAAGCCATGAATCTTGAAGGAACAAGGATCACCTTGGATAGTGATGATAACTTATTCAAGAATCTTGGAAACATTGTTGACAATTCAAATTTTGAAGAGCACGATAGTATCAAAGGAGAAGAGAAGATATAAACCAAAATTTTAGACCCTAAAGTGACAGAGAAACAAGTACCTATTCCTTCTCAAGAAGAAATCAATCTTACAACTGAGACTAGCAAGAAAAATTAGATTGGTTCTATGATTGAGAATTTGGGAGAGGAAGTAGATGATGATGATTAGATGCAATTGATCACATCCTTGAATAAGATCATCAGAAAGAATAAGAAAGTAAAGAGTCTTGAAGGATGCCTGAAGGAGCTTACTGACAAGTTACAAGGCATTATATCTACAAAAATTGTAGAAGATGACCCTCTGGAAAGAGAAAAGAAAGTAATGAATACTTTTGATGATGAGTTCACAAACTTATGTGATATAGCTAAGATGAAAGCTCAAGCAGCTTATGAGGCCAAAACACTTTTGGACATCAGTCAAAATATCAAGAATGATATCAATAACCTTGATATCTATATAAAGGACTTGAGAAAGAATTTAGAAAGATAAAAATCTTTGTATATTCAGTGTACAAAATTAGAGAACTTGGTAGTAGAGGAAGTTCAGAAGATGCAGATGAAGGAAGTAGAAATTTAGAATGAGACAAACCTTCTTTCAAGCCCAAATGTGAAGATATTTGATATTAAGAAGAAAATCCACAAGATCTATGATGAAATAATATTTTTGCAAGATGACAAGGACAAGAAGCTGAAGAGATTCACTCTTTTAAGAGAGCACATTTCTATAAACTTGAGCACTATTGAAGGGAAATTGGAATAATGTCTTTCAACCAAGACATCTTTTCATAAGTTTAGTTATGAGAATCTCCAAGCATGTGAGATTGCATCTTATGGATTGTGCACACTACTCAGTGTGGGAGGTTTAATTAAGAAATCATGGGAGAAAGAGTTAGAGGCTATGAAGATTAATTTTGTAGATTATGTTGCAAGCCTATCAGCTTTGCAATATTGAATCAAGGTATAACTTTTTGTAAACATAGTTTTGTAACCCTCCTTACTCTTCTTTTATCATTGTTGTCAAAGGGGGAGAGATATATAGTAGAAAATTGATAAGGATACATACTCTTAGGGGGAGTAAAGTATATAGAGAGGATTAATGAAATCATAAGGACAGTATATACATATTTTGTATTATGGCCACAATTTTTAAGTTTTGGAGCCAAAGACTTAGCCAATTTTCTCATATGTTGCCACCAATGACAAAGGGGGAGATTGTTGGAAATTTGGTTGATTTGGTTACATAGATGTTGTCATTATGGAAACATATGATCTACATGAAGATCACACAGGTCAGAGAGCTAGTATGTCAGAGCGCAATGCAAAATTATCTAAGTATGAGACAATGTGTTTTTGCCAGTGAACCAGAAGATAGTTTTGATTGGCAATGTTGATTGGGGTAAGTTCAGTGCTTGCGCACTTGACCATAGACTATATGATGACTATTGAAGACTCACCTTAGAGTGAAAGTCAATACAACATGTACAGAAGAAGTTATGATAGTTTTACTAAAGACCGTATTAAGCCGACATGACAAAATATGAAGTCAAATTGATAAAGAGTTAAGGGATTATTTTGTTTATCAAAATAATGACTTAAAAATATAAAGGGATGAAATCCTAGATGTTAACCCTTGGATAAAGATATTTTGTAATATGATAGCTGACTGAAAGTTATTAATCTTAATAACTTGTATAAAGATATGTAAAAATGTAATTGTAAACAAAAGTAATGAATGTATGTAATAGCAATAGTGAAAGAGTAGTGAAGAGATATTGATGCAAATAGTATAAGGTTATGTACCTTGACCTACTCTTTGTAATTAGTAAATTTTGTATATTACCTATTTGGGCAGTGGACTCATCTGGTAATCACATTTTGTACTACCAATTCCTAACAGAGTTGAGGCTTCTAATAAGGCCTATAGTCCCTTAATCAGGACTGAGACACTATATGCATGTAATAGACTCCTAACAGGGTCAACATCCTTAATAAGATACTTTTGATTAGTGGATCTTTGTGGGTAACATCCATAGTGAGGTTTTCCCTTGGCTAGGGTTTCCTTGAGAACAAATAATGTGTTATGAGTGCTTTTGTTTTATTGCTATGCATGTTGTTTAGCTTTCTATGTTATGCATGTGTTAAGATAATTTGTTATATCCATAATTGGGCAAAAGTAAAAGTTTGTAGAATACTGATTCACCCCCCCTCTCAATATTCCCTATTTCTAACAAGTATCAAATTGAAGTGTGTAGCTATTGATTTCTCAAAGGCTATAGAAGATATAATTTTGCATGCATGAGTAGATTAGTAGATAAGCATTTGATTGTGCTTTATGATATTATTGAATACATTAAATGTCCTTAATACTACAATGTCACATCAAATCATGTAAAAAATTGTGTTTAGTTGGCTAATGGTAAATTACAAGCTTTGGATGATATTTTGATATTTAGTAAGACATTGGAAGAACATGTATGAATTTTTGTAGGGTATTTGAGAGGTTAAAGGAAGAAATTTTTTTGATTAATCTAAAGAAGTACAATTTTGTGAAGGAGTTAGTGTATCTTGGATTTTTAGTTTCGACAGAAGGTCTAAAAATGGACCCGATGAAGGTGAAGGGTATCCTCAAATGGCCTATTCCAAGGACTACTACTGAGGTAAGATCTTTTCATGGTTTGGATATCTTTTACAAAAAACTTATTAAAAATCTCAATAGTATCTATAGAACCTTGACTGTAACAATGAGAGGGGATAGGAAAGAGTTTATGTGGACAACAAAAATAGGCAAGAGTTTTAAATTGTTGAAAATAAAAGTTACATAACAACTTGTTTTAGCTCTTTCAGATTTTAACAAGGTGTTTCAAGTAGACTATGATGCTAGTGGTAATGCTATTGGAGCTATTTTGAGCCAAGAAGGAAACCCCATTGCTTATTTCAATGAGAATTTGAATGATGCCAAGATAAAATATCTTGTTTATGATCAAGAGTTCTATGCTATAGTTCAGGCATTGAGGAAGTGGATACATTATCTTTTTCCAAAAGAGTTTTTTTTTAATTTACTGATCATCAAGCTTTGTAATATTTGAACAGTCGAGGAAAGTTGAATAAAAGGCATTTGAAATGAATTGAGTTTTTGCAGAGTAACACTTTTATTTTGAAAGAGAGGAGAAGGAAGTCTAATAGGGTTGCAGATGCCCTTATCAGGAGACAAATTTTGTTGACAGAGACGCAAATTGAGGTTGTTGGGTTCAGCGAATTCAAGAGTTTGTACCTTGAGGATCTTGATTTTGGTGGAGCTTGGAAAGCTTGTACAAAACTTGTTACTCTAGATAGAACCAAATGGTTGGACTTCATAATCCAAGATGGTATATTATTCAGAGGTAGTCAGATGTGCATTCCAAGGATTTTCGTGAGAGAGAATATAATCAAAGAAAAGCATAGTGGAGAACTTGCTGGACATTTTAGCCAAGATAAAACCATTTCTCTGGTTAGTAAAAATTATTATTGGCCACAGTTGCAACAAGATGTTAATAAATTTGTACAAGGTTAAAGAGTATGTCAGATGGAAAAAGGATTCAAGAAAAATGCAGGGTTATATCGGTGATTACCTATACCAAAGAAGTCATGAGAGGATATTGTGTGTGTGAATTTTGTACCTAGCTGTAGACACAACACTTCAGTAAAACATTAGAGGTTAGCTAGAAACCAAAATCGTGCAATGAAATGGAAAGTAAACTAACCAGGTGATTTACTGCCTTCTAGTAGGTGTGAGTATGATACTCTCAGATCAAACCGAGACCAGTGACAATGCAACACCTAAACGAAGGATTTGAATGCAAAATATGAAAGATTATGAATGCAGATTAAGCTATATTTTTGGATTTTCTATGTAATAATATGGAAAACTATATGAAATTAATCTAGAATGAATGAAATTGGAGTGCAGATTTGATCTAAAAATGCAATGAATGAGTATGAAACTATGAATATGAAACTATGTAAAAGCTAAATGATCAACTATGAAAGATCTCACAAATCGCCTGTCTCAAATGCTCAATCCTTCAATCGGTAATTTGCTAGAGTAATTGTGAAAATTCCAGTGTTGTAATTATGAAGAGCTGAGCCTTGGTTTTATAGAAATCTAGGGCTTTGAGGATACATTGAGAAAAGCCATAAATCACTCTTGATGAAGTCGGGTTGATTTTTGAGTTATAAGGAAATCAGAGATAATGAACTCATAAAATCATGCAAAAGCATGCAGGAACGGATTTTTAACTCAAATCAAAAGTTTAGATCAGCTTTGAACTCAAAATAGAATGTTGATTTTCTAAAAGTTAACAACTTGCATTGATTTCCTGATTTTGAGTTTAACTAATCTTTGAATGTGCACAATTAATTATGAATTAATTAAATAAATAAAGTGATTTATCCTCAACTTAATTGATTTTTGAAATTAAAACAATTGATTTATGGGTTAATCATGTTGGCATTAAGCAGTATTGCCACTAGTGACAACACTTATTTGCATTCTGGGTGTAAATCGAGCAGACAGTGCAAACCGAGCAGACAGTGCAAACCGAGCAGACAGTGCAAACCGAGCAGACAGTGCAAACTGAGCAGATAGTGCAAACCGAGCAGACAGTGCAAACTGAGCAGACAGTGCAAACCGAGCAGACAGTGTAAACCGAGCAGACAGTGCAAACCGAGCAGACAGTGGAAACCGAGCAAGTTAGTACAAACCGATCAGGACAATGTAAACCGAGTAACATCTTGTCTACCGAGTCACCAATGCTTACCGAGTTCAATACCTACCGAGTGATCAGTATGAACCGTGCCTTCACTTCTACCGAGTGCATGACGATGCCGAGTATCAGAAAGTCACCGAGTCAGTGTGAAGGAACCGAGTAACCATATTTGGGCTGACTTAGTAGCACTTATGTTTATTTGTCAAGCCGACTGTGCAATTGTAATTGTAATTAATTATTTGAGACCTGTATATAAACAATGATGTAGAAATAAAAGAAAAATGCACAAGTAATGAAATATATGAGATAGAATATATAAAGAGTAATAAAGGCAGAAATAAGCGAATTGCAGAAGGCTTCAGAAGTATAAGATACAGCAAAGACAAATTCATCACAGAAGGTGATCAGTACATCAGCAAATCTCATTCAGCAATCCAGTTGCAAAGCAGAGATCTACTGTTTCATTCTAACAGGTGAATCAGTACTAAATCCTTTAACCGGGTAGACTTAACAGTCTTTGTATAAATCTCTTTACCGAGTGCATACTTCACTGTATGTTTGTAAATCCTTTAACAGGGTGGATTTAGCAATCCTTATTGCTCCTAACAGGGCAGATCATCAGAAGTGATCAAATTGTAAGCCTTAACCGGCCAACTTTATTCTGCAGTATTAAAGCTTTGTGGGTTTCATCCCCACCCCAGTTTTACTTTCTTTTGGAAGGTTTCTGGGTAACCAAATCCATGTGTCATTATTGTGAATGCTTTTTAAGTTTCATGCTTTCTGTATGCAAAGGTTAAAAGTAAAATACATGTTAAAATTTCAAGAAAATTTGGAGTTACTGATTCACCCCTCCCCTCTCAGTAACTTGGTTAATTCCTGAATATTTCCAACAATTGGTATCAGAGCTGCATTGGTTCTCAAGACAAAGCTTAACTAGCTTGAGCAAAGATCCAGGACAATGGAGGTATTCAAACTGAACAAGGTGATTGAAAATGAAAAGCTAGATCTGGAAATGGCCATAGCTAAACTCAAAGAAGCAAAAGAACATCTTTCCCAATCCCTAAGAAGAAGGAAGGAACTTGCAAATCAGATGAATGATCAGAATTACATTGAAGAAAAGATTGAAGATCTTCTTCCCTCAAATAACTCAGATGAAGCAAACAATGCTATCAAAGAACTCCTAGAAAAGAATGGGTCTCTGCAGGAAGAAGTGAGAAAATTGAAAAGAGAACAAGAACTACACTCTACAAGATTCTGTGAGATCTTGGAACAGAAAAACAAGTTGAAAGATGAATTAGATGAAAGAAACATTGAAGTCCAAAACAAAACCCTTCAGCTAGAAAACCTAATTGATCAGATCTCTCATACAAATGAAGAAATTTTAAATCTAAGTTCAGAAATAGAAAACACAAAAGAAGAACTAAGATCTGAAAAGGAAATCAATCTAAGATTGATGGATGACCTAAATGCTGAAAAACAAATCAATGAAGGAATGCTGAAAAGTCAAGAAGACTTGAATCAGCTGTATGAACGAAATCTTCATAGGCAAAAAGGAAAAGCAGGACTTGGATACAAAGAAGAAGGTGAATCCTCTAAGCAAGGTACTAAAAGAAATCAAAAACCTACTTGTAATCATTGTGGTAAAATAGGACATACTTCAAATAAATGTTGGAACAATGAAAAAGCAGAATTCAATGGAAAATGTTATAGCTGCAATCAACCTGGTCATAAAGCAAATGAATGCAGGGAAAAACCTAGATTCAGAGGTAATTGTCACAAGTGCAACAAACAAGGTCACAAGGCATCCGAGTGCAGATCCAAGATATTTAATCCAGCAGAACAAATTGTGAAAGCAATGTTTGGATGGGACTACAACACTTGGTGTAGATGTCATTACTGTGGAGAATATGGACACATTGGCATGAATTGCATAAAACATCATCTAAGAAAAAGAGATACTACCATAAGATGTTTCAAATGCACTAAACTCGGTCACATAGCCAGAAACTGCATGAATGCCAGTGAAATTGAAGAAGGAAAGAAGAATGAAGCAACTAAGGTCAGGAAACAGGTCAGACAAAAATGGATTCCTAAAGCTACCGAGCAATCCAGTCCAAGTAATGGAATGGATGGCTCTACCGACTCAGACTAAATTTCAAGAAAGCACTGGAACTGTACTCTCATAGATCAATCTCAAACAGTTCCAGAACTGAAATTAAAAGAAAAGTCTAAATCAGCATGCAAGATGCAGTGAGATCACAGCGAGGTCGGTATAGTCTTCACCGAGCGAGGTCGGTATAGTCTTCACCGAGCGAGGACGGAGCATTATGAATTCTCGAGTTCACCGAGTTGCGAAGTCTTTTCTGAGCAATTAATTCTTGGTGGGTGACAGTCTGTCAGAATTCCTACCCTAATTTGAAATGAGCATTAATGACAGAATTGTAAACAAAAAGCAAGTAATCGAACTCATTCTTCACCGCGAATCTTTAAGCACTTTGAGAGCAGAAAACTTCAAGGGCAACCCGACGATTTAATACTCTTGCGAAAGAAATTTTCTGTGAGCTACCATGGCATCATCCAGCACCTCAGCGAAGAAAGGATCAGACATGTTAGTCCAAGGGGAGTGGAAAGCACCAGATTTTAAGATCGTGCCCGCAGTTGCAGCCGCCCTAGATCCGAACGGAGCTCAATCTCAGATTCCTCCTAAGGTACTATTTATCAACGATATCCGTAATCATTTTAACTGTTCTATTCAAGAAATGGGAAACCTAGAACTAGACATTGTGCGTGAGGAACTATGTGTGGATGGTACTTTGAAACCCGAGCACAAACATCTGGAAGATAAGGGTTTAGTCCACATTGCACATCTTCCTCGAAACTTTCGAGATAAATGGGTTAGGTACATTCTCAGCCGAGTACACGATGGCAATATTTGGCTTGAGCAACCTATTGAGATCACAAGGAAAATGATTCATCAAGTTACCGGTCTTCCCATGTTGAACAAAGCGAAAACTACCAAAACCCTAGGTCGGACGGAACTAGAGAAGAAAACCCTAGCCGAGTGGGATGGTAGAGGCATGAAGGTTAGCAGCATTACCGACGCCGAACTGAAGTTTGGTACACATATCATTGCACACAAGATTTACAGTTCTAGTCGACAGAACAGTGTCTCATGTGAAGCTGTTGACCTAGCATACAAAGTGGTCAAAAACAACTTGACATTTGACCTAGCAGACTTATTGTTGAAACAGTTCAACAAGAACATGGAAAGCATCAAAACTTCCAAAAACAATCCATGTAAGTTTGGATCCTTGATAATCTGCTTATTCTTCTATGTTCAGAAATTCTTCCCTTCAAAAGGAAAAGTTGTATGGAGAAAAGATGTGCCTGTACTTTATGAAATTAATGAATACATCGCAGAAATGGGTGAAAACTTTGAAAGCATCATGGATAACTATTTTGAGTCTTTCAAAGAGAAAATGAATGACAGATTCTGGATTCCACAGAAGTTGGTGGAAGATTACAAAGATGACATCTGTTTTATGGTAGATTGTGATAATGTTTATATTCAAGCAGTTAAACCAAGAACTGTGTATGCAAAACCTCTTCCTTATGAGGTAAATATTGATGAAACCAAGAACATTATTGAAGCACTTCTAAATCAGCCTGTCAATCCCAAAGCCCCATATTTTGGAACATATGATGAAGCTAAGATGAGAATTGAACTAAGCATAAAGCTTCCACAGGCGGTAAACAAAGGAAAGAAAAGAATAGCTAAAATGCAAATGATAACCGAGGAGAAAGAAGAAATAGGTGAAAAAGAAGAGGAAAAGGATGAGAAAACAGAGGAACCAGAACCTGCAAAGAAGAAAGGAAAAGTTTTTATCACTAAGGCATCTGTGCCTCCCACTGCTGTGTTCACAAGGAGAAATACAAGAGGAAAGGCAGACAAGGTAGAAAAGGCAGATAAGGACATAGTATTCAAAAGGCCTCCTCTAACCCTTCAAGAAAAGCTCAAACTCTTCAGAGATGGATCAGGATCTGGAGTAAGCAACATAAAATCCTTGAGATATGAAACCAGATCGGAAGCAGAGCAGAAGGAAATAGAAGATGCTGTTGTTGAGAAGATGGGACAGTGGAAATACTCTCCTGAAGAAATTACCCCACAGGTTCCAGCAGTTCTATTGAATCCGATAAGAATGAGATGGAGTAATGCAAGGCAAACTGTAATAGACATATTTGATCAAAACCTAAAACAGTTGATGCCGAGCCTGAAAAATGAAGAAGTAAAGAAGGCACTAAAAGAGAATGAAAACAAGATGACACTGAAGTTCAATACTTGTTTGATTTTGATCAACAATATTGAATCGGTTGTGAAGGCTACAAAAGCCACATGGAAGAACATTTACCACCTTCACCAACCGAGCATTGAAACTGTAATAATAAAGGATATTGAAGATGACAGCGATGAGCAAGAAGAAGACACCGAGGTAGATGATACTGTAAGGATAGCAGCAGAAGTCATTGCATCCCTTCCTACCTCTCCAGTGAAAGTCTCTACATCCAGCCCAGAGACACCTTCAAGCATGGTTGTGACAACTTCCACATTTGTCCAATCATCCCTAGCAATATCAGAGGCAGCTACCATTTCTTCTACCGAGCTGCAGTCTCCTGTACTAGTAAGTTTTCCAGCTTTTGAATCATCAAGTGTAAATATTGTAAGTTCTCCAGTAGAAAGTATACCAGTGTCAATAGCCAGCCCTATTTTATCTACTATCACTACTACAAGAGCATTAAGTACAGATAAGCCTAAGGCTCTACCGAGTATAAAATTTTTGGGTAAAAATATAGTTGAGGATATAGACCTAGATGAAGAAATAGAGATTCCAACACTAGATTTTGCAAATCTCTCAGCAGACCAGATGCAGAATATAGGTGAGATCCTCCAAAGGAAAGCAAAACAAAAGAAGCTTAAGGAGGAGAGAGACAAGGAGTATCAAATCATCAAGGATGCTAAGGACATTTTGTCTGATGCATTAGGCATTAAAGTAGACTCCTCCCAGCATGTTTTGTTACAATTGGCAGAAGCAGTTGAGAAATACAATGAGGACTCATCCGGGACAGAAAAGTTAGTTGAAAGAGCCGAGAAGAGATTCAACAATAAAGTGCTTGAGCACATTGCTCAGCACATAGCTATTAATCAAGTGGAATTGTCTTCAGTTTTGTCTAACACAGAGTCTATTTATTCGAATGCTACCTCTCTTTTGGCCAGACTATGCAATTTTGCCGAGTTCACAAAGGATGTCAAAAATAAAATGAATAAAATGGATGAGGATATGAAGATTAGCATACAGAAGCTGCAACTTGAACCAAGTTCAAGCTCTGCTCATCACATGAAAATTTCACATCTATCCAATATGCAGTCTGATCTATTGAAAGAAGACTCAAGGATCCGGTCCACACTGCTAGACATCCAACACATGATCCTTCCCATCATGAATACAATGTATAAGCACATTGAACATTCCAGAACATTGATTCATGACAATCAGTTCTCCATAGCAGATCACATGATTGAACTCTCTGCAGAAATCCAAATTGCCATACAAACATGTAAGATTCTGCAAGAAAGTTGGGACAGAACCCTGGCACTAATAATGAAGGTACACTCTGATTTCTTATCAAATTTTGGATTCTCTCTGTAAATAAATTGTATATGCACCTTTGGCATTATCGTCAAAAAGGGGGAGATATGTATAGAAGGAGAGATATGTATACTGTATAGATTTGTATAAGAAACAGTCAGCACATTGAAAGGGGGAGACAATGTATAAAGCCCTATAACAAAGACAAATTTTGAAAAATCAAAATAAAACTCAGCATGATTCGGTGTATATAAATTTTGGCCAATAAGTGTTTTTGTCACTAATGCCAAAGGGGGAGATTGTTGGCATTAAGCAGTATTGCCACTAGTGACAACACTTATTTGCATTCTGGGTGTAAACCGAGCAGACAGTGCAAACCGAGCAGACAGTGCAAACCGAGCAGACAGTGCAAACCGAGCAGACAGTGCAAACCGAGTAGACAGTGTAAACCGAGCAGACAGTGCAAACCGAGCAGACAGTGGAAACCGAGCAAGTTAGTACAAACCGATCAGGACAATGTAAACCGAGTAACATCTTGTCTACCGAGTCACCAATGCTTACCAAGTTCAATACCTACCGAGTGATCAGTATGAACCGTGCCTTCACTTCTACCGAGTGCATGACGATGCCGAGTAATGCAGTGGACGCCGAGTATCAAAAAGTCACCGAGTCAGTGTGAAGGAACCGAGTAACCATATTTGGGCCGACTTAGTAGCACTTATGTTTATTTGTCAAGCCGACTGTGCAATTGTAATTGTAATTAATTATTTGAGACCTGTATATAAACAATGATGTAGAAATAAAAGAAAAATGCACAAGTAATGAAATATATGAGATAGAATATATAAAGAGTAAGAAAGGCAGAAATAAGTGAATTGCAGAAGGCTTGAGAAGTATAAGATACAGCAAAGACAAATTCATCACAGAAGGTGATCAGTACATCAGCGAATCTCATTCAGCAATCCAGTTGCAAAGCAGAGATCTACTGTTTCATTCTAACAGGTGAATCAGTACTAAATCCTTTAACCGGGTAGACTTAACAGTCTTTGTATAAATCTCTTTACCGAGTGCATACTTCACTGTATGTTTGTAAATCCTTTAACAGGGTGGATTTAGCAATCCTTATTGTTCCTAACAGGGAAGATCATCAGAAGTGATCAAATTGTAAGCCTTAACCGGCCAACTTTATTCTGCAGTATTAAAGCTTTGTGGGTTTCATCCCCACCCCAGTTTTACTTTCTTTTGGAAGGTTTCTGGGTAACCAAATCCATGTGTCATTATTGTGAATGCTTTTTAAGTTTCATGCTTTCTGTATGCAAAGGTTAAAAGTAAAATACATGTTAAAATTTCAAGAAAATTTGGAGTTACTGATTCACCCCTCCCCTCTCAGTAACTTGGTTAATTCCTGAATATTTCCAACAAATCAAACTTTATTCTAAAACTGTATCATAAATTTGACAATTGACTTTAATTAATTAAATAGGAATTTAATCAATCAGTCATAAGATTTTAGATTTATTGTCAAAATTAAATAATACAATTTAGGAATAATTTAACTAAATTTAATTAAATAATTAAGTGGAAGTATTAAATCTGATTAATTAAATATTCAATTAATCAAATTTTAGGATAAATAAGATTTATCACCAAATAATTATTAAATTAAAGATAATTAGGATAAATAGGAATATTGCTAGGAATATTCCCCGATGCAGAATTTAGGATAATCAATTAGGATTCAATAATGTACAAATGTGCCTTAGGTTAGGACTTTGATGTCGATTTCATTTGATTTGAAGATATAGGAGGTTAATGAACCTATAGCCCATTTTTGGGGTATTACATTTTTCTCCTCTTTGAATCACTGTGCAAAGCGTAGTGGTTCAAACAATAGTCTGTGTATGATATACGAAACTAATTTGAAAGATTTGAAAGATTCGAAAGATTAACTGATTCTGAGACATAAACTTATTGAAAGATTTAAAGAAAAGAGAAACCGACTCAGGCCTAGAATGACCAAAAATCACGATGATGCTAGCTATATCAACAATGAACTGGTGATTATGAAAAAAGTGCCAAAACACCTGATTCTAAACCTTATGATTGCGAAGAAGTGAGTGATTGATTCTTCACCACAATGTCCTTGTATGAATCATATTGGTATCACATCCTGAACCCATCAATTACAAAGAAACAAGGAAATGATGCAAATGAACCGATGGTTACAAAAAGATGATATAGTTTACAAGATAGATTAGGATACCAAATTGCAATAGATTTTCCCCAAGTGATGAGGACTTTAGATGAGTCAGCAACTAGACGTGGTTGTTGTCTTGATCACTGAGGAAAGAATTGATTAACAAAATTAAATTTACAAACTTTGAATGATGTGCAATACCATGCCCCTTCGGGATAAAAATTGAAATCTGACAAGAAAGGTCAGCATTGAATGGTTTAGAAGCATGTTAATTGATTTGAGAAGTGGTTGTACACATTTCAAAATGCATTCTGCATCGTTTAGAAGTCTAGAGGACCAAGTTTGACTAGTTTTGACCATGAGTTGACCATGGTTGACCAAGTGGAAATTTTGATAGTTTGATGTAAGATAATCAGTTAAGTTTAATACTAGATTTCTGTGATGATTGAAGGCCAATTATGCAAGCAGTCAGACATCCTGGGTCCAAAAATTTTAAATCAGAATTTTCACATAGTGAATAATCTCAGATATCAATTTTGATCCCAAAAATGGGTTCAGAACATCGAAATTAGCTAGGGGTGCAATTTTCATGAAAAATAGAGCACTTTTGAAAATTAGGTCAAAAGTTATATAAAGGCTAGAAGGGTCATTTTCAATTCATTTTTCACCGTTGACTTTTGAAAACCTTGTGGAGCCCTCTGAGTGAGAAAATGGCATAAATGAAGGTACCTATGTCTTCTCACCTTTTTGAGCATAGCTGTAGGCATTAGAGACCTCAACAGTATGGACATCCGGTAGGTGGACCTCTGTGCTTCTCTGAAAAGTCAATTTTTCTTTGTTTATAGCATTTCTAGCATATTTTTCATACATTTTCAATTTTTAATTTTTGTATGCATAGAAACTCATACAACTATCCTTCAGGGCTTGTATGACTTTTCAATTCTAGTTATATTTTCATATCATTAACCCCCAAGACTCGTATGAGAGGGACCCAAGAGTCATACAACATTTTGTTGGGTCCCTCCTAACTTTTTCGAGGAGATATACAATGTCATATTGTCATGGTTTCTAATATGGTAACCAGTGAAAACTCGTACGAGTTTTCCTACCATTTTGCTTTGTTGTTTGGAAAATAGTGAGCCCAAAACTCAAATCTAGGGCAAAATTTTGAATTTTTTGATCTTTTAGCTTGATTACTAAGTCTTTGATCTACCTTCTGAAATAGAAAACTATTCAATTCCTATATGTGTAGCCTATTTTTCAACCAAAGTACTGATAAGGTTCCTTGTTTCTATGCTATGTAGGTCACATATCCTAATGTTCATGTATGCATCTCACATCCCACCACTCAGAAACTCAGTGTTTCCTTGCTTGATCTGATGAGAGTTCATCTTGCTTCATGCGGATTTGAGTATCTGATCCATTTACCTGAGATTAAGGTAAACCATGGTCTTTTGACTGCACTGATAGAGAGATTCCATTCAAAGATGCAGACATTTCATCTACCCACTGGAGAGCTCAGTGTGACTCTAGAGGATGTTTACAGGATTTTGTGCATTCCTTTCCATAGTAGTCAGCTTCTAGCTTATGTGAGTTCGGGGAACTCTGGATTATTAGCATTCAGATGTCTCTTTGGAGATGACACTCAGTTGACTAGTTCTATTTCATGGGAGACCTTGGTATAGCACTATGGTCAGACCCATAGATTAGAGTGCATCCTTGCTGGGATGATAGGTGGTATTATCATGTCCGACCGTTAGTAGAATGGTCTTCTGATAGGCTGGACCCTAATGGTTGCATGTCTGATGGTGACTCCTTCTGAGTTAGCCTAAGGTCATTGTGTCTTTTGGCCCACATGCTCTCTAAGATGCATGAGGTAGTGTATCAGGAGAGCAAGACTTTTTCTCCTGGTGCTCTAGTTTTACAGATCTGGGCGTGGGAGCATATCCTAGTTTTGAGACTAGTGTGTCAGTCACAATGACAGCCGCAGGAGCCAGTGATTTATATTTATGCTAGATATGTCATACAGGGTCACATGGGTCATGTAGAGTATTGGAGACAGTGTCTTGATGACATGACATTTGTACGATGGAGGCCCTATGTAGAGATTGAGCCTTGGCCTACTGCACGAGAGTAGTTCAGTTTCTTCTTTTAGAGCCAGGTGTTGATAGGATGATCATCTTCTGTACTGGAGAGATTTCTTATTACCAAGGTTTGGCGATAGTATGGACGAGTGCAAGATGCACCTCAAGATTATACCATGTATGCTCAAATAGCCTGTGAGCTCAGACTTGGAAGGACCCTGAGGCTTTCTTATGCCTTATGTTCTTAGGAGTATAGTGGTATTATTGGTAGAGACTGGGAGTATAGACCACAGGTTGTTGATGCTGGAGTTATAGATGGTTTTATCACATGGCTCATTGATCATCCAGTTTATAGATTCTCTGACCCTACAGAGCTAATACCTTCCATGGAGGAGGTGATGGATGTTACTGGAGCTCCGATGAGATAGGGTCTGAGACCCACATAGGTTCCAATTGTACACCCCACACCACCAAGACCGAGAGTGATGGCTCCCCCACAAAGACCATCAGGATAGATGAGGCCCCCTCATCCCACTAGTTCCACAGGAAATAGGCCTACAGGTGCACAGAGATGGACTAGGGGAGAGGGTGGTACTTTAGGTAGTGTCAATACTACTGAGGAGGTACTTGCAGTTGGGCAGGTTGTAGGTGGTCATTCTAATCCCTTACAGGAGGATACAAATTTTGATCTTGGTGCAGAGGTTAGACGTCATGAGGTGCAGAGAGAAAAGACCATAGATCAGCCTACTCTAGATACTGATATGCCAGCTACAGACATTGATCCTATTATTCCATTGACTACACAAGAGATTGTGAGGAGACTTAGGTTACAGGTCTGGGACCTGAAGGTTCACAGTGCTCGCTAGGAGGAGAGATTTCTAGAGGCAGATAGATAGCGTACTGAGCTTCATGGTGAGGTTCAGAGATTATAGGAAAAGGTTATTCATCAGACCTCCAGATCTTCTTATTATGTGTCTATATACTATGCTGTAGTTCCACTTTCTCAAAGGATTCCTTCATACTCTCAATATATGATAGCATCAGAGGGAGCAAGAGCACCTAGAGCTAAGGCAGTACCACATGCACCACCACTACCTCCACCAGATGGAGAGGATCAGGCCGACGACTAATCTTCCATGATATTCAGATATTTTTTTTGCTCTTTTGATATTGATACTATTCTCATAGATCACATGAGCTCATTCTTTTGTACATTGTCCTAGTAGTGTACCCCTGACTATTTCGAGTTTTATG
This sequence comes from Chamaecyparis obtusa, assembly GCA_027943335.1. Taxonomy (NCBI): domain Eukaryota; kingdom Viridiplantae; phylum Streptophyta; class Pinopsida; order Cupressales; family Cupressaceae; genus Chamaecyparis; species Chamaecyparis obtusa. Next base: position 2,355,420 of record BSBK01001370.1, read on the forward strand.
ATATAAATATGAGATCGAGACTTTTGGTTGTGACTTCATTTGTACTTGTCATGTTTTTGATGTATGATAATATCATGTGATGTAAATGCTATGATTAGAGTAGAATGTATGTATGGATTCATGCAATGCAGTGATTTTCTTTCATATGGAAAAATGTTATGCAAATGTACTTGATTATGGAAAGTGTATGTATGGAAATGTATGTAATGCAATAGATGGAATGAATCATTATGAATATGTAATGTAAATGCAATGATACACATGATATGTTTTCTAGGTATTGATGAAGACAAGTACTTAGTCTTATGTCAAAAAGGATGTTTAACCTAGGATTGTGACTACTAGCATTTTTGTGAGAAAACCTTCGTATGAGATTCAGCTCTTTGTGTTTAAGTTTAAGTATAGTTTTTAGAAGGATTGTTAAATATTGTCAAGTAATTTGTGAGATCATGCAATCATGAAAAGTGTAAAATGACATGCAAAATGAAATGCAAACCTAGGACCTAGGACCTAGTCACTGAACATGTGTCGGTCATTTGTCATCATTGATTTTTTAGGTAACCGGATAAATCAATACAATGCCCACTAGTTTATAAAACCATAGACATATGAATACTAATTTGTATGCTCAAGAATCAATACAACACCCACTGGTTAGGCAACCATGGAAATATGAATATTGATTTTATTTTTGGAATGTCAAATTAGATACAAGCACCAAGGCACAAATGCCAAGATGACCTGAATATCATGTCCATTTTGATATAGAAATTTGTATAAGCATCAAAACATAAATGTCATGATCACCTAAATACACCTTGCATAAAAACACATCAAATAGTCAAGAGATCATTCTAAATCTAGTGTGAATTACCCATAGTGACCCTTTTGTTAATATGATTTAGAACAACAAAGAGGGGGGGTGAATCAGTTGTTCTCAGGTCTTGATGTATAAAAATAACTTCAAAAAATTTTCTTTAAATCAGATAAAACAACCAAATCAACCTTGGTCATCACTGATTCAATAATAGAAACATATAACTCAGCATTCCACTACCCAGTTGTATCTAACTTGTAAAACACAGAAATGTTCAAACCAAAACATTCACACAAGTTTTGACACCAGGATTTATAGTGGAAACCCAATATGGGAAAAACCACTTTGTAACATGCTACTATTATTTTCACTCTTTTGAAGTGAGCTCGATTAAAAACCAACCCTATCAAAGGTTACAATACACACTATCAAGTGTGACCCAGTTAAAGGATTTCAATCACCCTGTTAAAAGTGAGCCTGGTCAAAGGACTTACATACACTCCATTAGAATGGAACCTTGTTCAAAGGATTTAACATATGACTGTTAGGTCAACCTCTGTTAAAAGGATTTTGACTATTACAATGGTTAGAAAGTAGCAATAGTATTGATCTGAAAACATACAACTCACTTTGCAAATATCAGATCCAATTTAGTACACAAATGCTAGTTTACTGACTTTGAAACTTTTCCATCTCCACTTTTGATCTGCTCGGAACTTTCCTTCAAGCAATCACCACACTTTTTCCTTTAGCCTTTTCTCTTATACAGTCAATAAAACTTCACTATTCTTCCAGCATCTCCTTCACCAATGCATACACATACCTAATTCTTCGGTTCCCTTAATACTTTCCTCTATTAGATTAACTTATCTTTTGTCGCTTAATCTCCTTCGTAGATCTTAGGGTTAGGTCAGATTCATTAAATCTACGCACTTCATGTTCTTTGTCTCATCTTCTAGAATCATCTAAAATCTCATAAAGATTTACAATAAAACATTTTACAAAGCATTAAATGCTTCCATACAATCAATAAATAAAGTCAACACATTTTACATAATCCAAGAATTCAAACAATGTCGTCCCCAAAAAGAATTCTCTTCAAATATAAAATTTGTTGATGCTCAGTCAATACTATGATCATCCACTCGGTCACCATGTAAAACACTCAGCCACTACTAAAACTATTTCCTCGGCATATAATGTCCTCCTCGATAATTTACTGATACTTGGTCGACACTAGATTTTTGCTCAGCATCCACTAACTCGGTCGAATCTGTCATAACACAGCTTAAACATAATTTCTTCATTTTTGCTTGGTTAAACCTATCAGTTTAGGCTTCAAACTTACTAAGATAAATAATACATTGTCTCATCATTGTGCAACATAATCAAGTACACTTTGCAGTATCAAGATAACTCAATCTTTCCTTAGGTGCTATTGTTACCATCCTTTCTTTCCCTTTTCACAATAGATATAGTACTTTCCTAAGTAGCAATAGTCTTACCAGTTAAGGTTTGACATCAATGACAATACAACAATTTTTTCAATTGTAATTTCCAACAATCTCCCTCTTTGGCATTGATGGCAACACCATATGATATCACCTGTATAACACATGGATTACCAACCAATCCAAAAACTTATAACTATCCATTAGAGAAAATTTATAATATCCTTAGCTTCATTCTGATTCAGAATTAGTAAATCTCACTTTTGTGACCACCAAAAGTATCTGGATCTCCCTTTCAGTTCAATCTCCCTTTCTTTCAATGTCATGTGTTATAGTATCATTTTAGTTCAATCTCCCTCTTTGACAAAAATGCCAAAGTAGCAACTCAGACATACATCCAATAGATGTAGATATATCTATTCAACACAATGTTTCTCCCTCTATCATCTTGCTCATGACTGATTTGTTATCTTTGTTTCTTATTCACAGCTCTAAGACAGTCCTAAAGTGTGACAATCTTCTACATCAATGTGTCAAATGTTCTATTGTAGCATATTTGATGCAGTGCTCCTAGCTTGGCTAGGCAGCCTCAGTTAGGGGAAGGACCCCTAATGGACTTCTCAGGTACTCATGGGCTTCTTTAGGTAAAGCTTTAGTGAATATGCCTGTCAATTATTCTTTTGTATTCACATATTCCATTTGGACTTCCTTGTCTTGTACCAATTCTCTTAAGTAGTGATACTTGATTGCTATGTGCTTGGTCTTAGTGTGCATCACTAGATTCTTAAAAATATTGATAGCACTCGTGTTGTCATAGAAAATAACAATAGGTTTAGTGATTTCTTCTTTCATGCCTATAAATAGCTATTTTATCCATATCAAATTTGAACAGTTTACTGCAGCAGCAACATACTCGGCTTCAGTAGTAGATTGAGAAATGCAATTTTGTTTCTTGCTTGTCTAGGAAACTAATCTCTATCCAAGAAAGAAAGCTCCACCACTAGTGCTCTTTCTGTCATCTACATTTCATGGCCAATCAACATCAGTATATACTCTAAGTTAAAATTTGTCATCCTTCTTGTAGTATAACCCATAGTCAGCAGTTCCTTTCAAGTATCTCATGATTCTTTTCACTGCCCTCATGTGTGTTACCTGAGGATTGGCAGAGAATCTTGCCATAATCCCAACAGCTAGTGCAATATCAGGTCTACTATGTACAACATACTACAATTTTCCAATCATGGATCTGTACAAAGTTTGGTTAACTTCTGTAGCATCATCATTCTTATATAACTTTTGTCCAGTAACCATAGGAGTTCCTACTGGTCTAGCATCTTTCATTCCAAAAGTTTTCAGTATTTCATTAACATACTTAGACTGTGTAATGAAAATTCATTTCTTCATCTGATATACTTGTAAACCAACAAAGAATTTGATCTCACCAAACATACTCATCTCAAATTCAGTTTGCATTTCATGTGAAAAACCTTTACACAATGCATCTTGTCCACCAAAAATAATGTCATCAACAAAGATTTTGGCCAACAAAATACCTCTACCTTCTTCATCTTTCATATATAGATTGCTTGTGTCATTTGTCTTGGAAAATCCAATTTGTATCAGGTAATTATGCAACCACTCATACCATGCTTTGGGAGCTTGTTTCAATCCATATAAAGCTTTGTTCAGTTTGCATACCATATGTCTTCTGTTTGGATCAATAAAACCTTCTGGTTGTTCTATGTAAACTTCTTCTTCCAGTATACCATTTAAAATTGTAGACTTGACATCCATTTGATATACCTTGAAATCTTTATAAGAAACATATGCAAGTAGAATTCTTACTCCTTCCAATCTAGCTACAGGGGAAAATGTCTCCCCATAATCAATTCCTTCTTCTTGTGTGTAGCCTTTGCATACTAGTCTAGCTTTGTTCCTAGTGATTTCACCTTTATCATTCAACTTGTTTCAAAATACCCACTTTGTTCCTATAACATTCTTATCTGTAGGTCTTGACACCAGAGTCTAGATTTCATTCTTCTCAATCTGGTCAATCTCTTCATTCATTGCTTGTATCCAATCTTCATTTTCTAATGCTTTTTTAGTTGTTTTAGGTTCAAATTCACATAGTAAGCATGTTGGATCTTTTGTCTTGCTTCTGGTCTGAATTCTAGTGTCTTTGTCTCCAATTATCTATTTAGGCTTGTGGTGTCTTCTTACATATTTTGCCAAAATAGGTTCAGCATTTTTCTCTTCTATTTCATCAAGTTCCTCAACAAGATTGTCAGATTCAGCTTCTGAATGCTCGGCAACCTCTTCCTGATCCTCAGCAGCATTGTCTTGTAGCTCGGCATGTTCTTGTTCTCTTTCGACACTATTTTCCTTATTCTTGGCATCATCTATCTGTCACTCAACATTGCTTTCCTGAGACTCGGCATCACGTGTAGGTCTATTACCTACCTCTTCTATTTCCTCAATGTACACAAAGGATCTATAATCTTATGGTTCTCTTTTTCTATTAGCCTCATTTCTTTCTACATACTCATCAATTTTTACATTCACACTTTCCACAATTTTGTTAGTGTTAGAGTTCAAACACTTATAAGCTTTACTCTTTGTGGAGTAGCCTAGGAATATGCCTTCATCACTCTTAGCATCAAAATTTCCATTCCTATTGTCTTTCAATATGTAACACTTGCTTCCAAATATTCTAAAGTCTTTAACACTCGGTGCATGCCCATACCATAATTCATAAGGTGTTAGATTTGTACCTTTCTTGACCTGTACCCAGTTAAGAGTGTAAACAACTATACTTATAGATTCTTTCTAGTATTTTTGTGCCACATTCTTTTCAATCAATAATGTCCTAGCACAGTCCAAAATAGATCTATTTCTTCTTTCTGCTATACCATTCTGTGGAGGCATTCTAGGTGCAGACATCTATCTTTTGATTCCTCTATCATTGCAAAACAAATTAAATTCATTTGATGTAAATTCTCCACCACAATCAGATCTAAGACATTTCAGGTTCCTACCTGTCTCCTTCTCAACCTTAGCCAAATACCACTTGAAAAATTGAAAAGCATTAAATTTTTCTTTTAGAAACATTACATGCATCATCTTGGTATGTTCATCATCAAACAAGATAAAATATCTAGCTCCATAGTAGCTTTGTACACCCATAGGTCCACAAAGGTTGGTATGAACCAAATCTAAAATGTGTTTAGAAGTAAAGGATTTGCTCTTGAAACTTGACTTAGTCATTTTTCCTAACTGGCATTCTTTGCACATTACATTCTCAGGTTTCTTCAATCTAGGTAGGCCTCTTACTTTCTTCTTCTTACTTATGTCTACCAGATTGTCAAAGTTAACATGACATAGCCTCTTATGCCATAACCAAATGTCATCAAGTTGTGCATACATACATATTTCTTAAGATAGGTCAAGATAGAACAAATTACCTCTAGTCTGCTCACCACTTCTAATCAGTTCACCAGTAGTATCAAATATCTTAGATTTCTTGTGATGAAATTCCACTTGGTAACCAGTTCTATTGAGCTGAGCAACACTTAACAAATTATAATTCAATCCTTCAACCCAATAAGCATTTTCACAAGAGATCTTATCAGTTAGTTTAATCAATCCTTTTCCTCTAACAGGACATGGTGCATCATTACCAAATGTTACACTTTTACCTTTATAATGATGTAGGGTCACAAACTTACTTTTGTCACCAGTCATGTGATGTGAACAACCATTGTCAATAATCCATTTATCATTCTTGTTCATATAGGAAATCAATGCAGTTTTCTCATCCTCATCAGATTCATCTTTCATTGCAACATAGACTACCTCAATTTCAAAATCATCATTATCAGTATCAATCTCTTCTTCAGAAATGTAACAGGATTTCTTACCTTTTTCTTTGTAGTCTTTGTACCTTCAGTAGCCTTTTTCATCTCTTCTATCTTTGTGTCTGTTATTTCTTTCTTCATCTTTATCCTTCTTGTCAGGACATCTAGCAGCTATATGACCGACCTTGTTACATGCAAAACATATAATAGGAAGTTTACCTTTGTATTTTCCTTTTCCTCTTCTCAGGCTTCTAGCCATAAGAGCTTCTAGATCTTCAACATCTTCATCAGAAGTGTCACTATCATCTTCACTTTCACTTTCACTTTCATTAATGCATCTTTATTTTTCCTTCTTAGGCTTGTTCAGGACTAACTGTGACTTGGAAGCAAATTCAACATTTCCAATACTACCAATAGTGAAATTATCATAATTAGATAGTTCAAAAGCAGTCATCCTACCAATCAAACCTTCCAAAGTAAGCACATTTGCAGAATTACATCTAGATTCTTGAATAGCTGAGATCTTAATAGCATATATAGGATGCATGGTTCTTAACACTTTTCCAATTATGGTCTCATCATCAATAGTTTCATTTGCTCCTCTAATAGCATTCATTCATTCTCATTTCATCAAACTTACCTCTAAGACTCTCGGCTTTAGCTTTCAGTACATATAGATCACCACCATAGATCTTTGCAAGAATGTCCCACATATCTTTAGCAGTTATGCAGTCCTTAATGTCCTCAAATTCTGGATAGCTTAGGGTAGATGCAATTTCCAACATTGCCTGATTGTGTTCTTTCTTGGCTCTCATTTCCTCAGTAGTCAAAGGTGCAACAGGTGTGACATAGTCATGCTCAATGTAGTACTTTGCAGAATCACCAATACTAGCCAGATGCAGCTTCATCAAGCTTTGCCATGCAGGGAAGTTATCTTTGTTCAACTTTGGTACCTCCTTCTTATACATCTTGATCATTTTCTTCAAGTCCCTTTAAACTTGCTTTCTGTAAACACCAATAAGAAACATAGCTCTGATACCAATTGTTAATATGATTTAGAACAATAGAGAGGGGGAGTGAATCCATTGTTCTCAGGTCCTGATGTATAAAAATAACTTCAAAAAATTTTCTTTAAATCAAATCAAGCAACCAAATCAACCTCGGTCATCACTAATTCAATAATAGAAACATATAACTCAGCAGTCCACTACCTTGCTATATCTAACTTGTAAAACACAGAAATGTTCAAACCAAAACATTCACACAAGTTTTGACACTAGGATTTATAGTGGAAACCCAATATGGGAAAAACCACTTTGTAACATGCTACTATTATTTTCACTCTTCTGAAGTGAGCTCGGTTAAAAACCAACCTTGTCAAAGGTTACAATACACACTGTCAAGTGTGACCCGGTTAAAGGATTTCAATCACCCTGTTAAAAGTGAGCCTAGTCAAAGGACTTACATACACTCCATTAGAATGGAACCTTGTTCAAAGGATTTAACATATGACTATTAGGTCAACCTCTGTTAAAAGGATTTTGACTATTAGAATGGTTGGAAAGTAGCAGTAGTATTGATTTGAAAACATACAACTCACTTTGCAAATATCAGATCCAATTCAGTACACAAATGTTGGTTTACTGACTTTGAAACTTTTCCATCTCCACTTTTGATCTGCTTGGAACTTTCCTTCAAGCAATCACCACACCTTTTCCTTCAGCCTTTTTGCTTATGTGGTCAATAAAACTTTACTATTCTTCTAGCATCTACTTCACCAATGCATACACATACCTAATGCTTCGATTCCCTTAATACTTTTCTCTGTTAGGTTAACTTATCTTTTGCCGCTTAATATCCTTCATAGATCTTAGGGTTAGGTCAGATTCATTGAATCTACCCACTTCATGTTCTTCATCTCCTCTTCTAGAATCATCTCAAATCTCATAAAGATTTACAATAAAATATTTTACAAAGCATTAAATGCTTCCATACAATCAATAAATAAAGTCAACATGTTTTACATAATCCAAGAATTCAAGCAATGTTGTCCCCAAAAATAATTCTCTTCAAATATAAATTTTTTTGATGCTCGGTCAATACTGTGATCATCCACTCGATCACCATGTAAAATGCTTGGCCACTACTAAAACTATTTCCTCGGCATATACTATCCTCCTCGGCAATTTACTAATACTCGGTCGAGACTAGATTTTTGCCTGGCATCCACTAACTTAGTCGACTCTGTCATAACTCAGCTTAAACATAATTTCTTCATTTTTGCTCGGTTAAGCCTATCAGTTTAGTCTTCAAACTTACTAAGATAAACAATACATTGTCTCATCATTGTGCAACATAATCAGGTACATTTTGCAGTATCAAGATAACTCAACCTTTCCTTAGGTGCTATTGTTACCATCCTTTCCCTTTTCACAATAGATATAGTACTTTCCTAAGTAGCAACAGTCTTACCAGTTAACATTTGACATCAATGACAATACAACAATTGTTTCAATTGTAATTTCCAACACCTTTATCATTCACATCCTTAGGCAAGATCATGTTTCATAGTAGGAGAAATAACTCACTCAAAAAGATAATAGTTAGATCAAACTTCCTTGAATTTTCTGGGTATCAACGGTCGAGGTACGTATGGCCATCCAATTCGAGATAGAGGCTCTTACAGTTAGACACCATTTCAATCCAGAATTTCCAAAGTTGTTAGATTTTCACATACAAGAAGAAAACAAAGAAAAGATTATGCCCCCAATCATCACTCTCTAAATCCTATAAAGGACATCATCGAAGAGCTCAAAGGACACAATATGCAAAAATCTTAATGCAAATTAGTAAGCATACAAGGATATAAAAGCATGTAAAAGCATAGATTGTTTTCATTTTTTGTTTGATTGCGTTGTTGTAGATGCAAAATCCATTCTGGAGATGAGACTGACTCACTGACTCAAATGAAGCCTCAAAGTACTCTAACTAGATATGACTTATCTAAGATGTACTGGAGGCCATAGCATATAACATTGATTGCCCCCAAGTGTTAGGCATTGATATGATACAGACGCGTGAGCCAATTGGTGTACCAAACAACTTATTGAAAATAGGAATGTGAGAACAAACGAAGAGATATGTACGAACTAAAGAAAGACTAAAAGTAGGAAAAGACCAAGATTGCCTTGATAGATGGAGCATTTTGGAACAAGTGGTTCCCATTTGCTAGGTTTTCACCATCTTGGTAGAGATTCTATTTTTTCTACCAAGGTGCCTGTTTCCAGGTTTTCACCAAGGCACTTTTCTCTTTTTCTCATTTTTTTGTATTTTTCTTTTTTTCAATTTTTTTGTACTTTTGATATTTTTAAATTTTTTTGTGAATCATCAAGGTGCCTATTGCTAGGTTTTCACCAAGATGTTCATTTTTTTCAGGACTTTTTCCAATTTTTATAATTTTTTCGGGACATTTTACCATAGAGTAAATGTCTTAGGCATATAATTTCTTCAAATGGATAACATTGATTGGTTCTTGGAGTTGTTCCCTTTAGTCATTGAGAGTTGATAGGCACTAGAGCCAAAAGTAACAGTGATTACAAAGGGACCCAGCCAGTTGTGTTCAAACTTCCCCTTGCACTCTCAATGTATGTGATTGATTTTTAGGATTCTCTCTCAAGACTAGATCGCCAACCTAAAATTTTTTGTGTCTGACTTTCTTATTCTAGCCTCTAGACATTCTTTTCTAATCTACTCTGAGATGATTATATGTTGTTTGTCTGTGCTCATCTAGTATTTCAAGTTCTTGCAACTTAGACACTATGTAGTCATCATTAGCTACTAGACCATGCATTATGATTCTTAGTGATGGTATTTCAACCTCAATAGGCAGTACCACTTCAGACCCATAAACTAAAGTGAAAGGTGTAGCCCCAGTAGGCATTCTAATACTTGTTTTGTAGGCCTAGAGAGCTAGATTGATTATGAGATGCCAGTCTCTTCTTGTTTTATTAATTGTACGGTGCAAGATTTTTAATAGATTCTTGTTGGAAGCCTTTTCTTGTCCATTCCCTTGAGGATAATAGATAGATGATCAATGTTGTGTAATCTTGAATTTGGCACATAAGTCATCCAAGTCTTTGTTCTTAAATTGTCCACCATTATCTATGACTATAGAATGTGGAATACCATACCAACATATGATGTAGTTCAAGATGAACATAGATATTTGTTTTCCAGTGGCTTCAGTCAAAGGGACTGCTTCTACCTATTTTGTAAAATAATTTGTAGCTGTGATTATATGGGTATGTCCATTAGAAGAATGAGGATGTATGGCTCCTATAAGATCAAATTCCCATTGGTGAAAATGCTATTGTGTAGTAAAGGGGATTAGATCTCTCCCTGGAGCATGAATTAAGTTGCCATGCACTTGGCACTTTTGACAGTTCTTAGCAAACTTGATAGACTCTTTCTCCATTTTCAACCAATAGTACCTAGCCCTAATAAGTTTTTGAGCTAGTGTTAAACCATTTGAGTGTGACCCACAAATACCATCATGGACTTCCTCTAACGCACATTGAGACTCTTCCCATTCTAAACATCTAAGTAGCGTACCATCTAGACCTCATTTGTACAAATCGTGACCAATGATGACATATTGGGAGGGATTATGGATGAGGTATCTCTTTTCATGATGGTTAATGGTATCGGGAATGATTTGGTCTTTGAGATAAGAGAATAGGTTTTTATATCTGGATGAATCATGACCTACAATATTGTAGATCATGTAGGTTTCAAGGGAATCATATGCAGCATAAGATTGTGCTTCCACCAGGAACTCATAGTGTAGCTCATGTTCAAGCTGCTATAATAAAGTAGATAATGTTGTCATTGCATCGGCAGCCTTATTCTTTGTTCTAGGTATTTTCTCAAATGTGATAGATATGAAATATTTTTTTAGATCATCTACCATTCTCTTGTATGGAATGAGATTTTCATCCTTTGTTTGGTACACATCATTGACTTGATGTTTTACAAGTTGTGAGTCTCCATGAATGTGTAATTATGTTACCCTCCACTCAATTGCTATTTTCATACCATTCAAAAGGGCTTCATATTCAGAAATATTGTTTGTACAAGGAAATTTGATTCTAAATGCCTTAGGAATGGAGTATCCTTGAGGAGTGATAAAAAAGATACCTGCTCTAGATCCATTCTATGTATAGGAGCCATCAAAGAACAATTTCCATTCTCTAGAACAAAGATTCATGATAGAGGAACCTGGAAACTCCATTTGCATTGGTGTGTCATGAAACAAAGGTGCATTTGCTAATTGATCAGCAATAAATTAGCCTTTAATAGCTTTTCTTTCAACATATTCAATGTTAAATTCACTTAAGAGCATGACCCATTTGGCTAATCTACCCATGAGGGAAGCTTTGCTTAGTAGGTACTTTAGTGGATCAATTTTAGCTACTAAATGTGTGGTATGAGCCAACATATAATGTATCAATTTCTATGATGCAAAGATCATAGCTAGACACGCCTTTTCAATCTTAAAATAATTCTTTTCATATGACACCAATGTTCTACTGATATAGTATATAGCTCTTTCCTTTTTATTCTCATCATGTTGTGCAAGCAATGCCCCTGGTGAGGTATCTATTGCAGAGACATATAAGATCAATGCCTTCTCTTGAATAGGAGGCATCAAGATAGGAGGATGATCAGAATTCTTTTCACATTCCTCGCTCCATGCAAATGTCACACCTTTATGTAATGTCTTTGTAAAAGGTTGTGATATGTCTGCTAGCTGAGATATGAAGCATCTGATAGACTAAACTCTCCCTTCCAATGTTCTCATTTGGCTAATATTGTTCTTGGGTTGCATCTCCATGATAGCTTTAACTTTAGCTAGATCAACTTCAATTCCTTTCTTTGAAATGATGTAGCCTAAAAGCTTTCTAGAAGTGACACCAAAAGAACACTTCTTAGGATTTAGTCTGAGACTAAATTTTTCCATTATGTCAAGTATCTTGCTCAAGTCATTTAGATGTTCAACTCTAATCATATATTTTGTTAAAGTATCATCAACATAATCCTCCATAGTCCTATGCATCATGTCATGAAAAATAGAAGTCATAGCTCTCTGATGTGTAGCACCAACATTGATTAGCCCAAATGGCATGACATTCTAGCAGAAGGTACCCCATGCACATGTGAAAGTAGTTTTCTCTTGATCCTCTGGAGCAATTTTGATTTGATTATATCCAAAAAAACCATCCATCAAAAAATACATCTCAAAGCCTGTAGTCATGTCCACTATCATATCAATGTTAGGTAGTGGAAAATCATCCTTAGGGCATGCTTTGTTCACATCTCTAAAATCTGTGCATACTCTTATTGATTTGTCTGGTTTAGAAATAGGTACAATATTAGAGATCCATTCTACATAATCAATAACTCGGATAAATCTGGCTTTTAAGAGCTTCTCTAATTCAGCCTTTACCAAGAGTTCAACATGTGGATGCATCTTTCTCAATTTTTGCTTAATAGGTTTAATGTTTAGAGCTATAGATAAATGGTGCATTATAAGATTAGGATCCAACCCTAGCATATCTAAGTATTTCCATGCAAAGTTGATCTTCTTTTCTATTAAGAATGTTGTAAATTTTTACTTCTCTTCTTCTGATAAAGATTTTGCTACACGGATCAATTGTGGTTCTTTTGTTGTTTCCAAATTGATAGATTGAGTGGGCTCAATTAGAATTGGAGATCTATCTTGTAAATGACTCAGAAGGACATCAACTATCTCATCCTTAGGCACCTTAGAGAGGTTTTCACCTTTGGATATGTCTTTACTTTTATAGGTTCTGAGACTGCCACAAAGTGGTTTTCATCCTCAGAACTCCTTTTCTTTTTATTCTTATTCTTATTTTTCTAACTAAGATACTTGATGTCTGACTCCATCATGCTAATGCTTGGTTCACTAATGGAAGTCCTCGTAGGTTCAACTACATTTAGGTATCAAGCAAGGGCATAGTCATTAGGGAAGGTATAAATACCATAGCTCTGATTTGTGGCAGTTTGGTCAAGAAAGTTAGGGTGTTGGATAGTCAAAGTGGTGAAAGATTGGGAAAGAGTGTTTACGGATATGGATATATCATCATTGGTCCTAACCTGATGCTTGAGTTCAAAGGTGATATTACAACTTAAGACATTTAATTCATGAATAGGCTCAATGTCATTATGGAAATTCACTTCACCCATCAATGGTTCAGACTCGATAAGTTCATCATTTCGCTCTAGACTTACATTGGGTTTAGGTGCATATTGGTGAATAACATCAACATGCTTTTTTGTAATAAGTTCATCTAGTTTTGGAATGACTCCCCATTCATAGTCATTTGATTCATCTTATGTTTCTTCATCTAGACCTCTAGGAAATCTAAGAACATGAGTAAAGTCAAGATGAATACCCCAAGAAGGGTTTCCCTCAAATTTTGATTTGAATTCATACTCATGGGAATCTATCTCAGAATAACTACCACCTTCCTCTTTGTCTATTTGATTGCCTTTGAGATTATTTGGTTCTTGTGGTGCAACTATCTCTTGCTCTATAGTAGGTTCTTGTGTTTCTACTACATTAATTATTTTTACTAGATCATTCTCAACTTCAAGGAGGTCTTTTATTTCTTTAGGAAAACACTCATAGGGAATGAGATCTTCAGTGATGTTTGAATCATCACTATCAAATTTTTCTGTTGCTTCTCCCTTTAGTTGATTCGCTACGGAGGGCTCAACTTGTTCTAAAACATGTGGGGAGTTCTTGGCAAGATAGAAAGGCTTCTTTGTGTATCCTAGACCTATTGTATTCTTGTTTTCTCAGCCACGATGATCAAGAGGTGACAAAAGACCTTTACCCTATATTCCTAGAGGTCCTTTTCCTTTATATCCCATTTTTGTGATCAATTTATCCCCTGGGTCATATAACTTAGAATGGATATTCAGTATTTTAGCATCACATTTTTGAACCACTTGAGATTTAGGTGCATCTTTGTATATCCATGCAAGCATAGCTTCATCCTCTTCAAACTCCTATTTAGATACTTGTTTTGCAAAAAAATTTCCTTTATATTCTTCAAGAGGTTTGTTAGACTCCTTTTTAGACTATTTTAGAGTTTGCCCATAAGACTTAGGAGAGATAGGGAGAGATATCAAAGATAAGACTGGCTCTATAGTATATTCTCCCATACCATTGTCTTTGATCTTAACCTCTTTAGCAATGTCTTCCATCCTAGACATGGATGCTACATCTGTTTGCTTAGTGGAAGATTCTCTATTATTGAGAACAAGTTTATCAACAATCTCTTTCAAAGTATTGCAAGTTGTATATAGATCAGTTGGAATCGTTACCTCTACTCCTTCATAAGGAAATTTCAAACACTGATGGAATGTAGAGGGAATGGCTTTCATTTCATGTATCTAGGGTCTCCCTAGAAGGATATTGTAAACTAAAGGTAGATCAAGAACTTGACATATAGTATCTCTGATGATAGTACTTGCTCTAATAGATAAGACAATAGGTCCTTTAGAAGATCTTTCTTTCTCATCATATGCTTTGATAGTTATCTTCTTCCTGGGATCAATGGCCATTTCTTAAAATCCCAATTGTGTAATTAAGCTAAAAGAACAAATGTTTAGGCCAGCGCCCCTATCTATCAACACACGTTTGACATGACAGTTTTGGATCAAGACTTCAATATGCAAGGGCTAGTTATGTGGATGACTCAAGGAGTTATCATCTTCCTCTGAAAAGTCAATGCACTGCAGAGATGTAAGATGACCAACCATAGTATGGAATCTATCTAAATCAAGGTCGTCAAGAACATTGGATCCAAGCAGAGCTTTGTCTAGAATGGCTCTATGAGCTAGAGATATCTGAAGCAACTCAAACATGGATATTTTTACATTTTTATGTTGGATTTGTTGAACAATACTGTATGAAGTAGGCCTCGTGTCTTTAGGATTTGAAGATTTAGATGTAGCCTTCTATTTAGAAGTAGATGAAAGATTGAAAGGCACCTTAGGGACATTGGATGAATCTAGTATTTGTCCTTGTAGGTGTTCCTGAGCTTGTGATCGAGTAACTACATTAGCTGATTGATTATCTCTATCTCTTCTTACAATTGTGATGATATTGCAATGATCAGATAGGCATGGTTCAACCATATTGATAACAACATTGTTTCTAGAATAGGAATAATTGACTTTAGCACCAATATTAGGCTGAGAAGAAGAATCTTGTTTACCATGTTTAGGAAATGGTTCTATGAATGTTGTATGATCATTATTACTCTTATGATTGTCAATCATGATGTCACCATTATCAATTTTGTCTTGTATAATGTGCTTCAAGAGAATGCAGTTATTAGTCTTATGAACTTCATTGCGATGAAATTCATAGAAATCGGTCTCTCTCCACCATTTTAGTTTAGGTTCTAGATCAAAGACTTTCATCTCAGGTAAGTAGATGATTTTGTTTTCCAATAGAGTTTTCATGGTAGATTCAAAGGATTCTCCAAGAGGAGTGAATTTGCGATTAGGATCTGTAGCCCAAGGTTTGTAATCAAACAACTTTATGTTGGACTCTGTTGCTTTAGCTTCAGAAGCTTTGATGGCTTGGGTACCAACAGTGAGATTGAAAGTAGGTGCCTTAGATGGGGCATAGATATTATCAACAACACCATCTATGACAATGCCTTTATTCTTGTTCTAGTTTTTGTTCTTTTTCTTAGAACTAGATCTAGATTCATACTTATCTTTTTGAAGTGTGATGTCTCCTTTTTACACAAGTACTTTCTCAATTTTGATTGTATTATCTACCATCTTGTCAAAAGATGTATGATTTTGCATTTATAAAGGGTAGTTGATTTTTGGAACAATATTTTTGATGAAGATGTCCAACTTCTCAGTTTTGAGAATGCGTCTAGCATATAGAGAAAATTTATTCCTCCACCTCTTGAGAAATGTCAAGAATGGTTCTCCTGGATACTATTTCAGATTGCAAATGTCGATCATGGTGACCGGATGTTGGATATTGTAGGAGTATTGTTGATAGAACAATTTGATTAACTCCTCAAAAGTTTTGATAGTAGGAGGCATTCTAGAGACCAATGAATGGCTGCTCCTCCTACAGATTGAGGAAAAAGATGCATTAAGTAGGTTGGTTCATGCATAAACTCCATAGATTGAGTACAAAATTCTTTGACATGATCTTGAGGGTCAGAGTTTCCATCATACTTATCATATTTAGGCATCTCCACTCTTTTAGGGAATGGAAACATGTACAAGTCTTTATGAAATGGAAAAGGGCATACAACTTCCATGGAGAACTCCTTAGGCTCCTTTTCTTTTTCAAGTTTGTTAAGTTTGACTTGCATGGCATGCATCTATTTCATCATAGCCGTGATATGATTTTCTTCTTTATGTGTAATGATATCTTCCACATTAAATTTTGGAGGAGGTTTAGCTCCTTGATGAGCTAACTCTAGAAAGTATGCCTCTGTATCTTCTTTCAAGAAATGCCTCATCATTTTCTTGAAGTCATCATCATTTTGATATCGAACAATTTCAGAAGGTGTAGGTTCTTGATCCACACCATGTTGAGAATGGTGTCCTTGAGACCCATGTTGTGTCCCTCTATGAGACATGTTAGGATTTTTAGGGCTCCTTGGATTAGATTGAGGAGAGGTTTGTTTATTAAATCCATGAGTTGATGGAGGGGGTATGTAACTAGTTTTCAATCAAAAATTGCCAAGATTGTCATCTTCGTAAAGACCAAAATTTGTAGAGTTTCTCAAGAGTGGGACCCTTGTGAATAGTCAAAGGTGTGGTGCTAAGCGCTTCTCTAGATTTCTTGTGCGATGAAGCTCTAGTTTCCACCATTAACCTTGAGTGAAGCAAAAGAATGAGATGAAGACAACTGAAGAATGAATTGATTCAAGAAGATTGAATGACACAACCTTGTCAAGATTGAAGTGATTAAAGATTAGATCAAATGTAAATGAAGGATATTGTGCCAGAGTAGTGTGGGTAGACACCCAATAGATGATGGGCATGAGCTCACAACACTTAGTCATTTAGCAAGAAGACTGAATTTGAAGATAATGTTTAGTCATTTAGCAAGAAGACTGAATTTGAAGATAATGTTGACAAGGTTTTGACACAAGATGAAAAAGACTCAAATCGATAACCTAGAAGGCAAGATCAGACTCCAAGGCCCACTTGAGGAAAATGAATGAATTTGTTCTAGTTTCTACTCTATTCCTGACATAGTGATTTGTTCAACAGGTTCTAGATATAGGCTGTAAAAATTGTGAAAAACTGAGTTTTTGACAATTTTGACCACTTTCTAGTATTTTTTCTCAACTAACTTTCTGTAGGATCGTACAACAGTGGGTATGTTGTGAAATGAAAATTGAAAAACTCATATGAAAGTTGCAAAACTCACATGACAATTGATAGCATATTTTTTACTTTTGTTTTTTACTGGTGGCAAAACTCGTACGACACTATACAAGCTATCATACGACAATATAGGGGTTTTGAAATGACACTTGCCAAAACTTGTATGACTTTTTGACCTAATAGGATGACTTTTGACTCCAGAAAGGATTTTTACTTCAGATTTTGCAAATTTTGGTTTTCAATTTTAGATTGTTCACAAATTTCTTTGTCTAGATTTGAAGATTATTCTAAGATCATTTGTTTTCGGTAGCCAAATACATAAACAAGCATGTAAAATAGCAAGCAAGTGATTCCAAGCACATCTGAAAATAATGAATAGGGGACAAAGCAACCCTGCACATGAACAATCAAGTGACTGAATGTGCTAATTCCTAGGAGTGCTAATTGTGTATGTTCCAAAAAAAATTTCAATAACACACATATTCCTACAAAAATGGAAATTTGGCCTCACTAGGGTTTGTAGTAATGGTCTGACTCTCTAACTTTTATGATCTCAAGATGGTGAACTCCAATCTAGGCGCACCAAGGTTTTGACACAGTCTGAGAAATTAATCAATCAGGAGCTGCTAGGGAGATTTGACAGCCTAACAAGAGACCACAATTGTGAAGATTTCCTCCATAAGGACATTTATATAGCGGCTACTGCTACCACCATGAAAATGGCTATTACTGCTTGAGGTTTCATCCACGTGGTTGACCCAATTAAGGGAACATCCACTATGGTTAACCCTCTCTAAAGGTGACTCACAAAAGATACCACATGGAGACTGGTTCCAGATTTAAGGATCTGAGTTTCTGATACTACCCAAAAAGGGAGTAGAGCATAGCCCTCTAGCCTTTTCACTTTTAACCAAAATAAAGTAGACAGATTAATCTGACACACTAAGACCAAGATTATCTCACAAAGATCTATGATGTCAACCGCTTATGATCTATCAACCTCTCCAGAGAGAGAATGTATCAATCAAAAGTTGAAGACACCCGAATCTAGTAGAACATGAGACTCTCTTAGTACCTTCCCTACCTACAAGGGGATCCTTCATCAAGAGGAGCTTCACATGAATAAATAAGTGAAAGAAGCTCAATCTCTCAAGATAATCCACAAATAGTGTTCATAGGGCCTATTTATATGTGTAACAGATATGTAGAAAGAAAATCTATGTTTGTTTTATAGCCCAAAATGAAGTCTGTGATGTGAAAGTAAAAAAAGTCACACAAGCTTGACACATGAGAGTTCATTTTAATCCAAATCAAAATTTTATCAGCTTGAGAAGAATACTTGAATTCCTCGCAATGCGCTTAGTAGATTTTTACCTATTTTAGCAATTTAGTTGCACTTTTTCCAATCAGATCTAACAAGTATTAGTAAAAAATAGAAGATTTCAATTGTTAGGGTTAGTTGTTTAGTCCAAATCTAAAAATCAAATCTAAAAAACTACCAAAAATACTGAAACAACAATTGAATTCTGGAGTCAAAACTCGTACAACAGCGGGTTACCTCCCAGACGACAATCTGGAAACTCGTACGATTGTGGGTGTCTTCTCATATGACAATCAAGCTTCCAAACAATAGTGTGTACTCTTTGATACGAGTCTTGAAATCTAAACCTGTCATACGACAGTGGGTATCTCCTAAAATGACTTTCTAACAAAAGTCATACGAAAAATGTACGGACATAAAATAAAAATCATAGTTTTAACCAGAAAATGACAAGAAATTGATAGAAAATGATAGAAAGGTGATGGAAACCCATTTCAGGGCCCCACGGTGGGCACCAGAAATGTGTGTGTGAATTTTCTACCTAGCTGTAGACACAACACTTCAGTAAAACATTAGAGGTTAGCCAAAAACCAAAATCATGCAATGAAATGGAAACTAAACTAACTAGGTGATTTATTGCCTTCTAGTAGGTGCGAGTATGATACTCTTAGATCAGACCGAGACCAGTGACAATGCAACACCTAAACGAAGGATTTGAATGCAAAATATGAAAGATTATGAATGCAGATTAAGCTATATTTTTGGATTTTCTGTGAAATAATATGGAAAACTATATGAAATTAATCTAGAATGAATGAAATTGGAATGCAGATTTGATCTAAAAATGCTATGAATGAGTATGAAACTATGTAAAAGCTAAATCATCAATTATGAAAGATCTCACAAATTGCCTATCGCAAATGCTTAATCCTTCAATCGCCAATTCACTAGAGTAATTGTGCAAATTTGAGTGTTGTAATTATGAGGAGCTGAGCCTTGGTTTTATAGAAATCCATGGCTTTGAGGATACATTGAGAAAATCCATAAATCACTCTTGATGAACTCAGGTTGATTTTTGAGTTATCAAGAAATCAGAGATAATGAACTCATAAAATCATGCAAAAGCATGCAGGAACAACTTTTTAACTCAAATCAGAAGTTTAGATCAGCTTTGAACTCAAAATAGAATGTTGAGTTTCCAAAAGTTAACAACTTGCATTGATTTCCTGATTTTGAGTTTAACTGCTATTTGAATGTGCACAATTAATTATGAATTAATTAAATAAATAAAGTGATTTATCCTCAACTTAACTAATTTTTAAAATTAAAACAATTGATTTATGGGTTAATCAATTATTAAATCAAACTTTATTCTAAAATTATATCATTAAAAATTGACAATTGACTTTAATTAATTAAATAGGAATTTAATCAATTAGTCATAAGATTTTAGATTTATGTCAAAATTAAATAATACAATTTAGGAATAATTTAATTAAATTTAATTAAATAATTAAGTGGCGGTATTAAATCTGATTAATTAAATATTTAGAATATTCAATTAATCAAATTTTAGGATAAATAGGATTTATCACCAAATAATTATTAAATTAAAGATAATTAAGATAAATAGGAATATTGTTTGGAATATTGCCCGATGCAGAATTTAGGATAATCAATTAGGATTCAATAATGTGCAGATGTGCTTTAGGTTGGGACTTCGATGTCGATTTCGTTTGATTTGAAGATATTGGAGGTTAATGAACCTATAGCCCATTTTTGGGGTATTATAGATATTAGTATGGACTTTGTTATTGGCCTACCAAGAACTTAGAGAGGACATGATTCCTTTTTTGTAGTGGTAGATAGGTTTTCAAAGATAGAACGCATCATTCCTTGCAAGAAAACTAATGATGTTGTTCATGTAGAAGAATTATTTTTTAGAGAGGTGGTGAGAAGTTACATGGTTTACCAAAGAGCATCATTTCTAATCGGCACATCAAGTTTGTGGGGTACTTTTGGAGAACCTTGTAGAAATATTTGAAGACAGATTTGAAGTTCAATTCAACACACCATCCATAGACTGATGGATAGAAAAAAATTGTGAATAGGAGTTTGGGGAATCCATTGAGGTGTTTGGTTGGAAATAAACCAAAGGGATGAGATTTGATTTACCACAAGCATAATTTTCATATAATAATTCTTTCAATAGGAGCACTAGTAAATTACAATTTCAGACAGTATATGGTGTGTGTGTGTGAAAATTGTACCTGATCTGTAGACACAACACTTTAGTAAAACATTAGAGGTTAGCTATAATCGAAATCATGCAAAATTGAAAACTATCTAACCAAGTGATTTACTGCCTTCTAGTAGGTGTGAGATTAATGTTCTCAAATTGCTATCGAGATCAGTGACCTAGACAACACCTAAACAAAGGATTTGAATGCAATTGATCTAGATATGAAATATGAATGCAATTAATCTATATTTTTGATATTTTCTATGCAATGATATGAAAACTTGATATGGAATCTATGCTAATATGGAAATTGATATGCAAAGCTAATCTAGAAATGATATGATATGAGAAATAAGATTCTAACAATAATATGAAAGCTATGAATTTGAAATTGATCTCACAACAATGTTGATTCGCAATAAGCTTTGAGCCTTCCAATTGAAATTCTCCAGCATGATTGTGCAAAATATGAGATGAATTATGAAGAGCTGAAGCCTTAATTTTATAGAAATCAAACTTTTATTAAAAACTATATTATTAAATAATGACAACTTGCTTTAATTAATTAAATAAGAATTTAATCAATTATTCATATGATATTATATTTATTGTCAAAATTAAATAATACAATTAATAATAGATAGAATTAAATTTAATTACACAATTAAGTGGCAAATATTAAATCTAATTAATTAAATATGAAAATATTCAATTAATCAAACTTTAGGATAAATGTGATTTATTGCCAAATAATTATAAAATTAAAGATAATTATGATGATTAGGAATATTACTAGGAATATTCCCCAATGCAGAATTTAAGATAATCAATTATGATTCGATGATGTTTAGATGTGCCTTAGGTTAGGACTTTGATGTCGATTTCATTCGATATGTAGATGCAGGATATTAATGAACTTATAGCCCATTTTTGGGGTATTACATTTTGCCCCTCTTTGAATTACTGTGCGAAGCGCAATGGTTCAAAGATAGTCTGTGTTTGATAAAGATATGAAACTGATGTTTGAAATTGATAATTGATATGAGATAGAAGCTGATTGATATTGATTTGATATGGAGATAATAGGTCCTGACTGACCAAAGATAATGTTTACTATAATAGAAAATGAACCTATGATTGCGAAAAAGTGTCAAAACACCTGATTCCAAACCTTAGGATTGCAAAGAAGTGAGTGACCGGTTCTAGACTCGTTTGTCTTAGCAGAACTAGCAAGTATCACATCCGAACCCTTCAGTTGCCGAAGAACCAAGGAAAGAACACTATGATCCGATGGTTGCAAAAACTGATACAGTTTACAAGATTAGGAAGATACCAGATTGATATGGATCGACGAATCTAATATGCCCCAAGTGATGATAGATTTGCCCAGAGCAATGAGGACTTTTGATGAATCAGTAACTAGACATGGTTGTTATCTTGATTACTGAGGAAAGATTGATAGAATTTCATTTATAGACTTTGAATGATGTGCAATACCATGCCCCCTTTGGGATTAAAATTGAAATCTGACAAGAAAAGTCAGTGTTGAGAACTCAGAAGCATGTTGATTGATGGGAAAAGTGGTTATACACATTCAAGAGCGCATTCTGCATCGTTTAGAGGTCCTAGAGACCAAGGTTGACTAGGTTTGACCATGAGTTGACCATGGTTGACCAAGTTGAATTTTTGATAGTTTGATGGAAGATAATCAGTTAAGTTGAATTTTAGATTTCTGTGATGATGGAAGGTTGATTATGCAAGCAGTGAATAAGATAAATGATCTCAGATTTCAATTTTGATCCCGAAAAAGGATTCTACTTGCTGTTTCATTGGAGGAACCTTCATGTGAGATTCATCTCTTGTTAGATTTGAAGAATTGATATGAAGAATTGTTTAAACTTTGAAGTTCGTTTAGTCACTGTGAGATCATGCAAAGATAAAAAAATGCAAAGAAGCATGCAAAATGAAATGCAACCTAAGACCTAGGACCTACGCACTGATCATATGTCGATTTGTTATCATCATTGAACTTTTAGGTAACTGGATAAATCAATACAATGCCCACTAGCTATGAAACCATAGACATATGAATATCGATTTCTATGCGCAAGAATCAATACAACACCCACTGGTCAACAACCATGGATATATGAATATTGATTTTATCTTCGGAATGTCGGAGTAGATATAAGCACCAAGGCACAAACACCAGGATGACCTAAATATCATGTCCATTTTGATATAGCAATTTGTATAAGTATCAAAACATAAACATCGTCATGACCTGAATACGCCTTGCATTGTAAACACATCAAACAGTCAAGAGATCATTCTAGATCCACTGTGAATTACCCGTAGTGACCCTTTATCATTCACATCCTTAGGCAAGATCATGTTTCACAGTAGGAGAAAGAACTCACTCAAAAAAAGACAACAGTTAGATCAACTTCCTTGAATTTTTTGGGTATCAATGGTCGAGGTACGCATGGCCATCCAATTTGAGATAGAGGCTCTTACAGTCAGACACCATTTCAATCCATAATTTCCAAAGTTGTTAGATTTTCACATACAAGCAAAAGACAAAGAAAAGATTATGCCCCCACTCATCACCCTCTAAATCCTGTAAAGGACATCATCGAAGAGCTCGAAGGGACACAATATGCAAAAATCTCAATGTGGATCAGTAAGCATACAAGGAGATAAAAGCATGTAAAAAAGCATAGATTGTTTTCAGTTTGATGTTTGATTGTTGTTGTAGATGCAAAATCCTTTCTGGAGACAAGACTGACTGGCTGACTCACATGAAGCTTCAAAGGACTTTGACTAGAGATGATCCATCTAAGATACATGGGAGACCATAGGATATGACATTGATTGCCCCCAAGTGTTAAACATTGATATGATACATACGCTTGAGCTGGTTGGTGTACAAACTGACTTATTGAAAACTGGAAATGTTGAAACAAACCGGGAGATATGTACAAACTAAAGCAAGACTAAAAGCTGGGAAAGACCAAGATTGTGTTGATAGATGGAGTGTTTTGAACAAGTGGCACCCGTTTGCTGGGTTTTCACCATCTTGGCAGAGATTCTATTTTTTCTACCAAGGCGCCTGTTTCCAGGTTTTCACCAAGGCACTTTTTTTTTTTCATTTTTTTTTTGTATTTTTCATTTTTCAATTTTTTTCAATTTTTTTATTTTTTTGAATTTTTTTTGTGAATCATCAAGTCACCTATTGCTAGGTTTTCACCAAGATGTTCATTTTTTCAGGACTTTTTCCAATTTTTAGGATTTTTTCAGGATATTTAACCATAGACTGAATGCCTTAGGGATAGAATTTCTTTAGATGGAGAACGTTGATTGGTTCTCAGAGCTATTCTCCTTCAGTCATTGAGAGTTGATAGGCACCAGAGCCAAAAGTAGCAGTGATTACAAAGGGACCCAACCAGTTGGGTTCAAACTTCCCCTTGCGTTCTTGATGGGATTGATTTTTAGGATTTTCTCTCAAGACTAGATCACCAACCTGAAATTCTCTGTGTCTGACTTTCTTGTTGTAGCCTCTAGACCTTCTTTTCTGATACACTCTAAGATGATCATACACTGCTTGTCTGCACTCATCTAGTAGTTCCAGTTCTTGTAACCTAGACACTTTGTAGTCATCATCAGTTACTAGAACATGCATTCTGATTCTGAGTGATGGGATTTCAACCTCAATAGGTAGTACCGCTTTAGACCCATAAACTAAAGTGAAAGGTGTAGCCCCAGTAGGTGTCTTGATACTTGTTCTGTAGGCCCATAAAGCTAGATTAATCATGAGATGCCAGTCTCTGCCAGTTTTGTTTACTGTTCTGTGCAAGATCTTCAATAGATTTTTGTTAGAAGCCTCTACTTGTCCATTCCCTTGTGGATAGTAGATAGAAGACCAATGTTGGGTGATCTTAAATTTGGTACATAGATCATCGAGGTCTTTATTCCTAAATTGCCCACCATTATCTGTGATTATGGAATGAGGGATCCCATATCTACATATGATATAGTTCAAGATGGACATCGATATTTGCTTTCCAGTTGCTTGTGTCAAAGGGACCGCTTCTACCCATTTTGTAAAATAATCTGTGGCCATGATTATATGGGTATGTCCATTAGAAGAATGAGGATGAATCATCCCGATAAGATCAAATGCCCATTGATGGAAAGGCCATTGTGTTGTAAAGGGGATTAGATCCCTCCCTGGAGCATGAATTAGGTTTCCATGTACTTGACACTTTTGACAATTCTTAGCAAATTTGATAGCCTCTTTCTCCATTTCAGGCCAATAGTACCCAGCCCTAATAAGTTTTCGAGCTAGTGTTAAACCATTTGAGTGTGACCCACAAATACCATCATGGACTTCCTCTAATGCACGTTGAGACTCTTCCCATTCTAAACATCTAAGTAGCGTACCATCTAGACCTCGTTTGTATAGATCATTACCAATGATGACATATCAGGAGGCATTACAGATAAGGTATCTCTTTTCATGACGGTTGAAGGTATCGGGAATGATTTGGTCTTGGAGATAGGAAAATAGGTTTTTATATCGGGATGAATCATGACCTACAACAGTACAAATCATGCGAGTTTCAGGAGATTCATATGTAGGATAAGAGAGTGCTTCCACTAGGAACTCATATCATAGCTCATGTTCAGGCTGCTGTAATAAAGTAGATAGTGTTGCCATTGCATCGGCAGCCTTGTTCTTTGTTCTAGGAATTTGCTCAAATGTGATAGAGATGAAATATTTCTTAAGATCATCGACCATTATTTTGTAAGGAATGAGCTTTTCATCTTTAGTTTGGTACACATCATTGACTTGATGAATAACAAGTTGAGAGTCTCCATGAATGTGTAGCTCTGTTACTCTCCATTCAATTGCTATTTTCATACCATTCAAAAGGGCTTCATATTCCAAAATATTGTTTGTGCAAGGAAACTTTAATCAGAATGCGTTGGGGATTGAGTATCCTTGGGGAGTTAGGAACAATATGCCTGCTCCAGATCCATTCTGTGTATAGGAGCCATCAAAGAATAATTGCCATTCTCTAGAAGATAGGTGCATAATAGATGATTCTAGAAATTCCATTTGCATTGGTGTGTCATCAAACATGGGTGCATCTGCTAGTTGATCAGCAATAACTTGACCTTTTATAGCTTTTCTTTCAACATATTCAATGTCAAATTCTCTTAGAAGCATGACCCATTTAGCCAGTCTACCGGTGAGGGCAGCCTTGCTTAGTAGGTATTTCAGTGGATCAATTTTTGCTACTAGATGCATGGTATGAGCTAACATATAGTGTCTCAGTTTCTGTGATGCAAAGATCACAGTGAGATAAGCTTTCTCAATCATAGAATAGTTCTTTTCATACGCCACCAATGTTCTGCTTATATAATAAATGGCTCTTTCCTTTTTGTCTTCATCATGTTGTGCTAGCAATGCCCCCAGTGATGTGGCTATTGCAGAGACATACAAGATCAATGGCTTCCCATGAATAGGAGGCATCAAGATAGGCAGATTTGATAGATACTTCTTGATATGGTTAAAGTTGTTCTCGTATTCTTCATTCCATGCAAAGGTCACACCTTTATGTAATATTTTTGTAAAAGGCTGTGATATGTCCGCTAGCTGTGATATGAATCTTCTGATAGATTGAACTCTACCTTGCAATGTCCTCATTTGACTGATATTTGTGGGAGGTTGCATCTCTATTATAGCCTTGACTTTAGCCGGATCAACTTCAATGTCTTTCTTTGAAACTATGTATCCTAAGAGCTTTCCAGAAGTGACACCAAAAGCACACTTCTTAGGATTTAGTCGGAGACTAAACTTTTCCATTCTATCTAGGATCATGCTCAAGTCAGTTAGATGTTTAGTTCTAATCATTGATTTTGCCAAGCTATCATCAACATAGTCCTCCATTGTTCTATGCATCATATCATGAAAAATAGATGTCATTGCTCTTTAATATGTAGCTCCAGCATTTTTGAGTCTGAATGGCATAACATTCCAACAGAAGGTTCCCCACGCACATGTGAAAGTAGTTTTCTCTTGGTCTTCTGGAGCAATTTTGATTTGGTTGTATCCAGAAAAGCCATCCATTAAGGAATACATCTCATAGCCCACAGTCATGTCCACTATCATATCAATGTTAGGCAGTGGAAAATCATCCTTAGGGCATGCTTTGTTCACATCTCTAAAGTCTGTGCACACTCTGATTGAACCATCTGGTTTAGAAATAGGTACAATGTTGGAGATCCACTCAACATAGTCTATGACATGGATGAATCCAGCTTTTAGGAGTTTCTCTAATTTAGCTTTGACTAAAAGTGCAACATGAGGATGCATCTTTCTCAATTTTTGCTTGACCAGTTTTACTCCAGGAGCAATGGATAGATGGTGCATGATAAGATTTGGATCCAACCCTGGCATATCTAAATACTTCCATGCAAAGTTGATCTTCTTTTCTATCAAGAATATAGTAAATTTTTGTTTCTCTTCTTCTGATAAGGATTGTGCTACATGTACCAATTGTGGTTCCTCTATTGTACCCAAATTGATGGATTGGGTGGGCTCAATTAGAACTAGAGACCTGTCTTGTAAATGACTTAGAAGGACATCAAATATCTCATCCTTAGGTGCCTCAGAGAGGTTTTCACCTTTGGATACGTCTCTTATTTTTACTTTTGTTGATTCTGAGACTGCCACAAAGTGGTTTTCACCCTTAGAACTCTTTTTCTTTTTCTTTTTACTCTTGTTTTTTTTACTAAGATATTTGATGTCCGACTTGGTCATGCTGACGCTTGGTTCACTGATGGAAGTACTCATAGGCTCAATTGCATTGAGGTAGCAGGCGAGGGCATAGTCATTCGGGAAGGTATAAATACCATAGTTTGGGTTTGTGGAAGTTTGGTCAATAAGATCAGGGCGTTGGATAGTCAAAGTGGGAAAGACTTGGGATATGGTGTTTATGGATATTGATCTATCATCATTGGTCCTAACCTAATGCATGACTTCCAAGGTGATACTACAACTTAAGACATCCAATTCGTGAATAGGCTCAATGTCATCGTGGGAGTCCAATTCAGCCATAGGTGGATCAGACTCGATAGGTTCATCATTTCACTCTAGACTTACGTTGGGTTGAGGTGCATATTGGTGAATAACATCAACATGTTTCTCTATGATAAGCTCATCTAGTTCCGGAATGGCTCCCCATTCATAGTCATTTGATTTAGCTTCTGATTCAGGATCTCTAGGAAATCTTAGAATATGAGTAAAGTCAGGATGAATACCCCAAGAACGGTTACCCTCGGATTTTGATTTGAATTCATACTCATGGGAATCTGTCTCATAATCACTACCACTTCCCTCTTCTTGATTGTTTTTGAGATTAGCTGGTTCTTGTGGTGCAACTATCTCTTGATTGATAGTAGGTTCTTGTGTTTCTACTACATTAATTCTTTTGATAGGATCATCTTTATCATCAAGAAGGTCTTTGATCTCTTTAGGCAATTTTTCATAGGGGATTAGTTCTGAACTATCTGAATCACTATTGGATGGTTCTGTTTCTTCTTTCTTAAGAAGAGGTTCTCCTGGTGTGATCTGCTCTATGACATGCGAGCAATTACTTTTGAGGTGATAGGGTTTCTTCTTAAATCCTAAGCCAATTTTATTTTTATTTTCTCTACCAGTATGTGGGAGGGGTACCTCAAGACCTTTTCCTCTGATTCCTAGAGGTCCTTGACCTGAATATCCCATCTTAGCTATTAATTTACCTCCTGGACCATATGACTTGGAAGGGAGTTTGGATACAGCAGAGTTACCAGTTTGAACAACTTGAGAATCAGATTCATCTTTGTATAGCCATGATAGCACAACTTCATCCTCTTCAAATTCTTGCTTAGATACTTGTTCTGCTACAAAATTGTTTTTATATGCCTCAAGAGGTTCCTGAGGTTTGGGCTTGGATTGTTTCAAAGATTGCCCATAAGACTTAGGCGAGATAGGGAGAGATGTCAAAGATAAGACTGGCTTGATAGTGTATTCTCCCATACTATTTTCTTTGATATTAACCTCTTTGGCAAGATCTTCCATTTTAGATGTGGATGCTTCTTTAGTTGGCTCTATGTGAGATTCTCTATTATTAGGTACAAGCTTATCGACACTTTCCTTCAAGGTGTTGCAAGTTGCATTCAGATCTACTAGGATAGTAACCTTGACTCCTTCATAAGGAAACTTCAAACATTTATGGTATGTAGAAGGAATGGCTTGCATTTCATGTATCCACGGTCTCCCTAGAAGGACATTGTAGGCCAAAGGTAGATCAAGCACTTGACAGATGGTATCTTTGATAACTGGACCCACTCTGATAGGTAAGATAATGGTGCCTTTAGAAGATCTTTCTTGTTCATCATAGGCCTTGATAGTTATTTTCTTTCTAGGATCAATAGCCAATTCCGAAAATCCCAATTGTCTGATCAAGCTGTAAGAACAAATGTTTAGGCCTGCGCCCCCATCTATCAACACACATTTGACTCTACGGTTCTGGATCAAGACTTCTATATGCAAAGGCTGATTATGTGGGTGACTCAAGGAGTTGCCATCTTCCTCTGAAAAGGAGATATATTGCGGAGATGTAAGATGTCCAACCATAGTCTGGAACCTGTCTAAATCAAGGTCATCAGGAACATTGGAACCGAGCAAAGCTTTATCGAGAATGGCTTTATGAGCTGGAGATATTCGAAGCAACTCAAACATGGAGATTTTCACATTAGTGTGCTAGAGTTGTTGAACAATGCTATAAGACATAGGCCTTGTATCCTTTGGATTGGGAGGTTTGGAAGCAGCCTTCTATTTAGAAGCAGATGAAAGATTGAAGGGCACCTTCAAGACATTTGATGAATCTGGGATTTGTGCTTTCAGATGCATTTGAGCTTGTGATCGAGTAACTGTGTTAGCTGAGGAATGATTTATGTCTCTTCATATGATTGTGATGACATTGCAACTTTCAGAGAGACATGGTTCAACCATATTGATTACAGTGTTATTTCCAGGGTAAGCATAGTTGACTTTTGCCCCCATATTAGGCTGAGAAGTTGAAACCTTTTGACCATGTTTCAAAAATAGTTCTATGAATGCTGTATGATCGTTATTGCTCATGGGATTGTCAATTGTGATGTCTCCACTATCGACCAGATCTTGAATGGTATGCTTCAAGTGGTAGCAACTACTAGTTTTGTGACCTTTACTCCGATGGAAATCATAGAATTCATTATCCTTCCACCATATCAGTTTGGGGTCCTGAGCATTCAGTTAGATTGGTGGTAAAGAGATAATGTTATCAGCTAGTAGAGTTTTCATAGCCGATTCTAAATACTCTCCTAGAGGAGTAAATTTTTGATGTTTATCCCATTTTTTGAATTCTAGCTTCCTTTGAGATGGTTGAGAAGACTTTTTCTTGGAAGCTTTAATGGCTTGAGTGCCAAGAGTGAGATTGTAGGCTGGTACCTTTCATGGGGCATGGACAGTGTCAACAATGCCATCTGTGATGATGCCTTTGTTCTTGTTCCAATTTTTGTTCTTGTCTTTGGAACTAGATCCAAATTCGTACTTGTCTTTTTGGAGTGTGATTTCCCCTTTTTTTACAAGCACTTTTTCAATTTTGATAGCATTATCCACCATTTTGTCAAAAGATGTATGATCTTGCATTTGTAAGGGATAATTGAGCTCTGGAATAAGGTTATTGATAAAGATTTCAAGTTTCTCCATTTCGGGAATTGGTCTAGCATATAGAGAGAACTTCTTTCGCCACCTTTTGAGGAAAGTTAGGAATGATTCTCCTAGATATTGCTTGAGATTACAAATATCAATCATGGTGACCGGATGCTGAATATTGTAGGAATATTGTTGATAAAACAATTTAATCAATTCCTCAAATGTTTTGATCGTAGGAGGCAATCTTGAAAACCACTGAATGGATGCTCCGCCCAGAGATCTAGGAAAAAGATGCATCAGATAGGTCGGTTCATGCACAAATTCCATGGATTGCATATAGAACTCTCTGACATGATCTTGAGGATCAGAGTGTCCATCATACTTATCATACTTTGGCATCTCCACTCTTTTTGGAAATGGTGGCATATACAAGTTTTTGTCAAAAGGAAAAGGGCATAGAGCTTCCATGGAGAACTCTTTGTGTTCCTTTCCTTTCTCAAGATTATTAAATTTGACTTGTAAAGCATGTATCTGTTTCATCATAGCTGTGAGTGGAGTTTCTTCCTCATGCGTAATGATATCTTCAACATTAAAGTTGGGAGGAAGTTTAGCTCCTTGATGAGCTAGTTGTAAAAAGTAGGCTTCTCTATTTTCTTTCAAGAAATGTTTCATCATCTTGTTAAATTCATCGTCATTTTGGTAGCAAGCAATTTCTTCAGGTGTGGGTTCCTGATCTGCACCATGTTGAGATTGAGCTCTTTGAGAGCCAAAATTTGTCCTTGCTTGAGACATGGTAGGAGTTTGTGGACTCCCTGGATTAGATTGATGAGGGGTATGTTGAGTACCTCCGCGAGTCGATGGAGGGGGTACGTAACCAGATTTCAATCGATAGTTTCCAAGACTGTCATCCTCGTAAATACTAGAATTGATGAGTTGCTCAAAAGTTGGATTTTGGATAGTGGTAATAGATTTCTTATGAGAGGAAGCTCTAGTCTCCACCATCAACTTTGAGTGAAACAAAAGAATAAGATTTAGATAACTGAAGAATGAATTGAATCAAGATGATCAGATGACGCAACCTTGTCAAGGTTTGATTAATTTGAAGATTTGATTAGACGTGGATGAAGGATACTATGCCCTAAACATATGGGTAGGTTCCCAAAAGATAGCAGACAAGATATCACAATACTTAGTCATTTTGATGATTGATTGATTGAAGATTGATAGTTATGACAAGGTTTTGACACGAGATGATAAAGACTCAAATCGATTAGATAGAAGGCTGAATCAGATTCAAAAGGCCACTTTAAGAAAATGATTGGACTCTTAATAGCTACTACTCTGTTCTTGACACAATGATCCATTCGATAGATTCTGAAACTAGGCTGAAAGAGCTAAATATCTAGCAATCCTGACAATTTTCTGACAACTTTCAAAAATTTCCCAAATGACACTCTGAAAAACTCATATAACAGTGGGTGAGCTATGAAATAATAGTTGCACAACTCATATGACAATTACAAAAGATCGTACGACAGTGGGTATGCAATGAAACGACACTTGATGGAAACTCGTATGACTTTTTGACCTCTTGAGATGACTTTTGACTCCAGAAAAGAATTTGACTTTAGATTTTGCAAATTTTGAGTTTTCAAATTTGGATTGTTTTTAATGTTCAGATTTGAAGATTGTAACAGATTTGTTCATTTTCAGTAACTAGATAGATAAACAAGCACACAAAACAGCAAGCAAGTGATTTCAAGCATGTCTGAAAACAATGAACAAGGGCAAAAGAAACCTTGCGCATGAAAAATCAAGTGACTTATTCGTTCTAATCCTCAAAAGTGCTAATTGTGTATGTTCCAAATATGTTTTGCAATAATGCACATATACCCTATAAAATGAAAATTTGGCCTCGCTAGGGTTTTAGTAATGGTTTGACTCTACAACTTTTATGATCCAAAGGGGTGAACTCCAATCCCGGTGCACCAGGGTTTTGACACAGTCCGAGAACTTAATCTTCAGGAGCTGCTAGGGAGATCTGACAACCCAACAATGAACCATACCCATGGAGATTTCTTCCATAAGGACATTTATATAGCGACTGTCACTATCATAGCGAAAATGGCTATGACCGCTTGAGGTTCCGTCAATGCAGTTTTCCCTGTGAAGGGATTGTCTGCTATGGTTAACCCTCTCTAAAGATGACTCACAATAGTATACCACAAGGGGACTTGGCTCCAGATCCAAGGTTTTGACACCTTTTCACTTTTAACCCAAACAAAGAAAGCAGATTAATCCGACACGCTAAGACAAAGTTTTGCTTCACCAAGGTCTATGATGCCAACTCCACGTGATCTATCAACCTCTCTAGGGAGAGAATGTATCAATCAATAAGAGAAGGTGCACTAACCAATTTTGATTCACCAAAGCTCGTGATGTCAACCTCACGTGATCTATCAACCTCTCCTGGGAGAGAATGTATCGATCAATAAGAGAAGACACACTAACCAAGTTGAATGTGAAACGCACTAAGTATCCTCCCTACCTACAAGGATTCTATCGTCAAGAAAGATTTCTCTAGGAATCCAATCTCTCAAGAATCATGAATAGTGTTCATAGGGCCTAATTACTATGTGAGCACAGATGTATGTTTCCAAAAGCAAATCTACCAAAAGTATCCAAAAAGCAGAAAGAGGAACACTTAACGCTTAAAGCGAATATGAGATGAGTCCACAAGGTGGAACACTTAACACCTCACACAAGCTAAAAATGAGTCCCCAACTTAGAAAACAAGTGAGTTCTTAAAAGCACAAAAGGGTTGCCAAGTGGAACACTTAACGCTTCTGTCCTGTTGACCCCTCCCCTTTATGACGCTGAGATTGCAACCACGGGGCAAAAATGAGGGGTCGACGGATTAGTGAGTCCAATAACCCAAGATAGCAATCAAGATCAATCACAAGTATTCTAAGACTACTTAATGAATCCTTAAGGGGTCACAACCTAGTATCAATTATGCAAGTGTGTAGAAATAGATAAAAGCATGAAAGGACGCACACAAGCTAGACACATAAGAGATTTATTTTAAGTCCAAATTGAAATGTTAATAGATGAAGGAGAATACCTTAGGTCCAATGCTCTGCAATCCAGAATTTAGCACACATCTGAAAGTACAAAATCAAGACAAATCAACAGCAAACTGTAAGCATTAGAAATCAATAATCTGAAAGTACAAATATGCGACGTCTGTGCCTCTGTAGAAAAATCTTGCGTGAGGCAGGATGTAGTCCCGCGCGAGGAAACACTATTTCGCGTGACAAAAGATGAAATCTCACGCGAGTCAAGATGCGGTCCCGAGTGAGGAAACACTATTTCACGCCACAAAGGATGAAATCTCGCACGAGTCAGGATGCGGTCCCGCGGGAGGAAGTACAGTCTCGCACGAGAAATTGATTTTTCGCGCACAAAAATAAAGATACCAGTGAAATTTTGCATGACACAGAAAGAAATCTCATGTGACACAGTGTGAAATCTTGCACGATAATTCATACAGAGATGTACGGAAGTACGGACATAATGATAAAAATCACAGTGTACGGACCCTTGAAACCCTTATCCTCAAAAGATAGAAAATTGATAGAAATGAAGGGAAACCCATTTCAGGGCCCCATGGTGGGCACCAGAAATGTGTGTGTGAAAATTGTACCTGATCTGTAGACACAACACTTCAGTAAAACATTAGAGGTTAGCTATAATCGAAATCATGCAAAATTGAAAACTATCTAACCAAGCGATTTACTGCCTTCTAGTAGGTGCAAGATTAATGTTCTCAGATTGTTATTGAGATTAGTGACCTAGACGACACCTAAACAAATGATTTGAATGCAATTGATCTAGATATGAAATATGAATGCAATTAATCTATATTTTTTATATTTTCTATACAATGATATGAAAACTTGATATGGAATCTATGCTAATATGGAAATTGATATGCAATGCTAATCTAGAAATGATATGATATGAGAAATAAGATTCTAACAATAATATGAAAGCTATGAATTTGAAATTGATCTCACAACAATGTTGATTCACAATAAGCTTTGAGCCTTCCAATTGCAATTCTCCAGCATGATTGTGCAAAATATGAGATGAATTATGAAGAGCTGAAGCCTTGATTTTATAAAAATCCAGGGCTTTGGAGGTGCATGGGAAAAAGCCATAAATCACTCAAATAACTCAGGTTGATTTTTGAGTTATTTTTAAATAAAGATAATTTAATCCACAAAAACATGCAAAAGCAAAGATTAACTCAAAATAGAGTTTAGCTTTAATTGATAATTGATAGTTGTTTGCTTTTGTGATTGTGCATGTTTTATTTATGAATTAATTTAATAATAAAGTGATTTATTTCCAACTTAACTGCTTTTTAAAAATAAAACAATTGATTTATGGGTTAATCAATTATTTAATCAAACTTTTATTAAAAACTATATTATTAAATAATGACAACTTGCTTTAATTAATTAAATAAGAATTTAATCAATTATTCATATGATATTAGATTTATTGTCAAAATTAAATAATACAATTAATAATAGATAAAATTAAATTTAATTACACAATTAAGTGGCAAATATTAAATCTAATTAATTAAATATGAAAATATTCAATTAATCAAACTTTAGGATAAATATGATTTATTGCCAAATAATTATAAAATTAAAGATAATTATGATGATTAGGAATATTACTAGGAATATTCCCCGATGCAGAATTTAAGATAATCAATTATGATTCGATGATGTTTAGATGTGTCTTAGGTTAGGACTTTGATGTCGATTTCATTCGATATGTAGATGTAGGATATTAATGAACTTATAGCCCATTTTTGGGGTATTACATATGGAAGTAGTCCTAGAAATGCATCAGACTTAAGAAAGTTGGACAAAGGATAGACAAGTAGCACTGATGCTGAAGACTTTGTAGAACATTTGAATAATTTTCATGAGGAGGTAAGGGATCATATTAATAAAATGAATACATAGTACAAGGCTAAGGAAGATAAGAAAACTAGGTATAAGGAATTTTAGGTGGTGGATGAAGTCATGGTTTATTTGAGAAGAGAGAGATTTCTAGTAGGAACATACAATAAGTTGAAGAAGTTTGGACCATGCAAAATACTGAAGAAGCATGATTTAGGAAATGCATATGAAGTAGAGTTGCCCGGTGAACTCAATATTTCACCAGTATTTATCATTTCAGATCTGACAAAATATCATGAAGGAGGTGTTAAGGATTAGGTCATAGAAGCACAGTGGAATATTCTAACAACTAATAAAGCTACAAAGGAGATTGAAGACATCTTGGATAGTCGTGTCGGAAGAAGCACAAAGAACATGACATATGAAGAATATTTGGTCAAATGGAAAGGATGACATGTGGAAGATTCATCATGGCTATCAAAGGAGGATGTTAACTGTCTTGGTTTTCCTTTGAACACTTGAGATGTGACAAGGTCACTTCTCAAATTACCCAAGGTGTCTGATGCATGAGCATCATGGGTGTAAGGGAAATCTTGTATCGCCCAAAAATATTTCCTGGTTTCTTTTCAATGAGGGCAATCTTGTGTAGAGATGCTATTTTGGAAATTTACTATTTTTAGTAATTTTTTTGCCTGAGCTTAGAATGCTTTATTTTATTCCCTAGATACTTTGGTTATATCGGTCTGCTAGTAAAGTTTCATTGCAAGATCAAGTCTAGTTTCAAAGATATTGAAATTTTTTGGTATTGGTAATAGGGTATAGAAACTTTGAACTCGGTTTTGAAAGATTTAGAGGCTTTGAATTGGGTCAAAACCTCAGCTAACTAAAGCTTGTACAAATTATATGTTGTAGAGCACTTCACACAATTTCTGAAATGGGGTTATAATAGCCAATCTAGTCAATGTGCGATGAGTTATGGTGTCGGGAAGTTGCACTACCTAAAATATAAGAAAATGAAATTCCTTCAAAATTTCTTTTTTGAGTTCCAAAATTTGTTTGGGCGTATTCTAATGTAATAAAAATGAGTAATAATATCTTAGGGATGGTCGACCTCAAAGTTTAGGGTTAAAATTTCTAGAACCCTCTTGGACGGTCAAAATTGCCTTTTAATGAAGGCTTGTGGGGTTATTGAGGGCAACTTTTTTTTTAAAATGAATCTCGTGGCTCTAGTTTGCAGAATATTGTAATGAAAAATGCCCATGTGGCTACACATGTTATATTTATGAACATTGTAATTCCATTTCATTGTCCAATTAATAGAAAGCTCATTTCTTGTTATTCTCAATTTTGTTGTGTGTGTTTGTGTTGATAAGAGGAGTACCCCTTCATCAATACATATACTCATACATTGTCAAATCTAATCTTTTGTCTCCATTCTTACATTTTGAGAAATTCAAGCTCAATTTATGTTTATAAAGTATTATTTTATATTTAATAATTAAGGATTTTTACAATTAATCATAATTAATGAAATGTGGAAATTTGGTAGTTGTTAATAGAAATTTAGGCAATATAGTTTATAATTTGAATAATATGGAGGGTGATACTTATGATAACCAGGGAATGAATACCGAAAGGATGAGTTTCTAGAAAATGTCTAAGTTTAGACCTAGAAACAACACCTCTTTATTAATGAGTTACTTCAAAGTATATGTTGGATATTTTTTTTGTTAGAGGATATGTTTATAGATTTTGGATAGATTCATTTTTACAAATTTATAAGTGAGCTCTTGATTATCATACTAATCATCAATGCTTTGGCTAGTGATTTTTACTTAATATGCAACCTTCCACTCTATTCTTTTTGAATGGTTGAGGACTTGGTGGTATATAAAAGTACCTTAAAGGGATGTTGTTGCATCACAAATGACTTTTCCCTAGATGAATCCCTAAAAATAAATAACATTTCCAAATACAATATGCAAGAGCCTAACGATATAGATTCTTTCCTTTTTCTTACAAGTATCAAATTGAAGTGTGTAGCTATTGATTTCTCGAAGGCTATAGAAGATGTAGTTTTGAATGCATGAGTAGCTTAGTAGATAAGCATTTGATTGTGCTTTATGATAAGAGTGAATGCATTAAATGTCTTTAATACTACAATGTGACATCAAATCATGTCAAATGTGTGCTTAGTTGGTTAATGGTAAATGGATGAAAGATATTGATCAACAACTTTTGAAATTTGAGTTTTGAATTGGAAGAGACAAGCTTGTGACTTCAAGGTTTCCCTAATGGTTATAGAGCTATCCTAGAATGGGATAATAATCAAATCCAAGTGGCAGACAACCAAATAAAGATAGGTGCACAAATGGATGTAATATATAGGTGGACAATACAAATCTATACAAGAAAATGTCAATGTTATAAGATAGATTTGAGTGTATGTATATAAATATGAATAAATTAAAAAAGTAAATAAATTGAACATAAATTCAAATAAGATTATACTGTTTATCATTATATAAGTCTATCAAAACACAAGATCATACTAATCATTTAGTACATGTACCAAGATACAAGATCATACTATTTATTATTATGTATATGTATCAAGAGTTGCTTCAAAATGCTTACAGAACTAAATACCATTTCAACCATAATCAATCGGTCATTTCTTATTAAGACATACAAACTTTTACATGCATCCCTTACTCTTCCACTCACCATTCTGCACACCAATACAATCATGCTGATGATCCGCAATATATACTTGTTTTCTCTGAAGGTACCATGTAAATGTGTTTCATGAATATTGGCCACCGATTTTTTAACATGAGACACACGTACTTTATAATAGTTGGGCCTCCACTCATCAGATGTTCCCAGCAATAACTCAATTATTCCCATCACACCACATGTATCTCAACATCAATACCATCCATTGCTGCTGTACTTATACTCTAGTGCCATTGGCACTCACCATATTTTATTCTCACACATATTCAGACTATATATCTATTGACAGTGAGAAAAAGACACTGGGTCACAAACAAAGGATTTGAAGTGTGTGTTTTGTAATCACCGTGCATGATTTTGTTCCTTCATCTTCTTCTATCACTTGTACCTTCCTACTTCTCCTCCACTCCATCGCCATAAACTTTATCACTATCGTATTGAACAGAGGCTTCACTCTAGTCCATATAAGCTAGATCACCACCTATGACAGAAGCTTCCTTTCAAACTTAGACCAAGATCACCACCAACCAACCAACCACTATAAAAGGTGAAGTGGAACGATTTGATACCACAAAGCTTTCACATGGGAATTAAGCATATCTAATTCTTATTCGATGTGAAAGTATTGCACATATTCCAATAACAATAAAAGCTTGTCCCCACAAATATTTCAACACAACTGAAATTTCTAGAGCCATGGAAAATGGATGAAGTTAGATAAGTCCCATGAGCTGTAATTTTGTCCTTGGGTGAGACAAAACTGACAAGAATTCAACCTGAGCTTTGTGTGTAAGTCTATGTGGTACCCAGTAAAACTAGTATAGCCATTGGCAGTAAATTGTAAATGAGGCCTATTTAGATTGTGCACTTCCAAACCTACGATAGCCCATAGAACATCTGCAAGCAATAGCATGACAAGTCAAAAGGGTTGGTACAACCATTAAAAATGGTAGTAACTATCAATTTTTGAGAAGGCTGCCTACCTTAAAGTTGTATAAGATTTGGTAGACAGCAATCTATGACATTTTATTAGTGATGAGACTTATTTCTGTTTATTAAATAAAAATGAGAAATACAAATTCTAAAATAAAAACTATATAACAAAAAATTCAAAATGTTTACTATTGGATTTGGTTATTACATAAAATCTTATCAAAATTTATCAACATGTCTAACAAGTATGAGAGACATGTTTATATAAGCACACACCATACTTATTTAAACAATGAATCATCCTAATGCTAATTTTATCCTTAGAATTCATCTTTATGTAGAAGATCCATTAGCATTCTCAATTTCATAATTCTATCTTAAATATTACATTATAGCTCTAATAATATATTGGTTTATTTTTTAATGTTGACCAAAGATGTCACCAGTTCATAGCCAAATGTACCTTTCTCTTACTTGTCCAAAAGTAAATCATTAATATTTTATAAAATTCCTATCTACATGTTGACATGGATTTTAGTCACACTCCAACCAAATATATTTCTAAACTAAACATACCTTTCTTGAAAAATCGATCTAAATTTGACTCCAAGGCTCGGGATAATCAAGCCTTGACCATACTAAGAGAGCTCATAGGTTTGATCTTTAATTGTTTCAACAAAGGGCATTGATGTATTTCTTGCATCTAAATCATTCTTTAAAAAAATCTTATCTTAAAATATGTCACTACACATCAAAGTTTTACTAATTCACAATAACTTTCTCAAAGAAACATAAAAAGATTTAGAGTTTTGAGAAATTAATCTATATTAGTCCTAAATTTTGCATCTTTATACAAACATACTTTGATGACGTAATAATTTTGAATAACAAGTATATATCTAATCATAAATTCATAGGATTGATACAAACTTGTGCAATCTATATATCTAACAAAAAATTCATAGCTTGATACAAACTTGTGCAATCTCCAAAAGACACAAATTGAACAATTAAGGAAAGAACAAAACACACCAGAATTCTTGCGTAGTAATCTTGTATTCCTCAAAATGATGAAAATGTATAGAATTTAATACATTCCACATTATAATTCTTATTCCCACTATCATGTAAATAAATATGCAAGCATATAGTTTAAATAAAAAAAGGCCGAATAAATGAACTTGCTAACATAATTTGAAGCTCCCCAAAAGAACACGTACTAAAACCATTTACGTAATCCAGGCCAATCTCTCTTTGTAACGCAATTTATAAACTTTTCTCCAAGGTCATCTATTTGAGACTCCGACATCTAATCCCAAAGATTATTTCTTTAGAACAAGAAGGATTTGTGTTAGGAAGAGAGACAACTGAGGGACCATTAGTCACACATGAAGTCCTTCATTCAATCCAATAGAATCATCTATCTTTCTTTAGACACCTAAAAATCATTCATATTAATTAAATTTATTTAATTAATAATTCCCGTGACATTGTAATTGATTTTTATTAATTAATCATTTTTTGCATATTCATCTACCTATTCAATTATAGTTATTTAATCAAGTTAGGTTCAATATCTAAAGTATTTAAATTTAATTTGAATACTCCCCTCTCCAATGTATTAAATTTATGCTAAGACATATCCCTCATTAAACCCATTTTTGATTAAATCTCTATTTATTTAAATCCCCCCAAATCCTAATATTCTCCTAAGCCTAGATTAATATAAATCTAATTTGGATTAATCTAAATCGCCACTTAAAGCCTAGCCTACACCCATTAGGGTGCCTCAATTGCTAAACCTACTCTCCCAACTAACCACTTCTCTAATCTCACTTAGAAAGTGATTCCTAACCTCATTAGACCTAATGGGTTGCTCACACATGTGTGAGAATCTCTTCCCAAGGAAGCCACCAAACTTCCTTAAATGCTTTTACATCCCTCTTACACATTCCATCATGTTTCTTACACCTTTGTCCCCTTCACTCTTCCCCAAAGTTGATCACACATTTGTGAGCAACCTTGGGCCACTCAACCTTAAATGTCCATCTTGTCTCAACTTGACCATTCAAATTAGCCCTTCCCTCTAGCTCATGTGTCTCATATGTGGCTCCTATGCGGATGCCACATAGGTGCCACCTCATCCAATCCCTCTCTCTTCTCCCAAAAATCTATAAATAGAGGCCCTTCCATGAGAAAATTGAAATGTCCCCTTTCTGATTTTTATATCATATTTGCATCCTTTAATCAGATTATTAAATTAAACAAATAGCACTTGAAAGATTATACAATTTCTCAATAAAACCCAAATTGGGTATGCCCGAAATAGTGCCAAAAACTTCACAGCTTCACATATTGATAAATCTGAAAGTAGATATTTTTACAAAAAATTTGCCAGCATAAAGGCCTAAAAAATGACATTTTCAAATCTACAAAGAGTTTACACAACAACTCCAAAAAGGAGGACAAAAACAATGCTCATCGGGCCCTAAAAAATAACACAAAATAGCTCAGAAACACCATAAAACACTAATAATCTATCACAAAAGTAGAATCATGACCCAAGACATATATTCAACTCTATGTTAATAGAAAAATGGCTGCAATACAACAACAAACCAAAATGATATGAAAAACTCAACTGGAAACACCAAACTCTTACAAGAAACACACCCAAAAACTCACAAATCTGCACTATTCAGCACAAGGGCAAACTCTGCATGAGCTTTCACATGGAATGGCCTCAAAATCCCATCCTTAGCCTTCCTAAAAACCTGCAAACTCCCATCTTTGGGTCTCCTTCTCCACATGTTTGGCAGCCTCTGAAGAACAACAAAGTAATGAGCAAAAATCAAGTTCAAGAATGAGCCCGAAATGCCTCCAAACCCCTTTAAAAGAGGGCATAACCCCAACTCACAAAAAAGAGGGGTGAATAAGACATATTTTAATAATATTTAACATTTATTAATCTATTGGTTTCCAAAGATTAGCCCCTTTTCATGAAACTTTACTTTTTGAGCCTCCCAGCCTTAGCAAAAGTTATTATTTTTAATTATTTGAAAAGGGGACATGACAAGTCCTCCCTCCCAAATATTGCTTGTCCTCAAGAAATGAAGGTTTGGATGCTCAATAATATGTGCTCCTTCCCAAGTTGCATCCTCTAATGGTAATCCTTTCCATTTGACCAAATGCTTTGTGATGCTCCTATTTCTCAATCTTTTCTCTTATATCCAAAACCTCTTCTGGTATTAAGACTAATTTCCCTTCATCATTAAGAGGTGGTAATTCTGTAAGTACTATGGTTTTCTAGCCTAGAACCTTCTTCAAGCAAGAGACATGGAAAACATTATGTATTTTATTGTTTGGTGGGAGCTCCAATTCATAAGCTATCTCTCCTACCTTCCTGATGATCTTATAAGGCCCATAGAACCTTGGCTTGAGCTTCTCTACCACACTCCTCTTCAAGGTGCTTTTCTTATATGGCTAAAAAATTAACAAATACCAAATCTCCCACCTCAAAAGATCTTTCAGTCTTTTTCCTATCAGCATACAACTTCTGTTGGTTTTGTGCATGTTGTAGATTATCCTAAAGGGACCTTATTATGTCTTGGCTTTGCTTAATGAAATCACTTGCTGCAAGTACTCTGCTATCTGAAAGTACTAGATCAACAAAGGAAAGGGCATCATAACCATAGAGAGCATGAAAAGGAGGGATGCCAATAGACATGTGATGAGATGTATTGTAACAATACTCCCCTAGGTGCAACCATTTCACCCAAGAATGTTGTTGATTTGAAACATAGTTCCTCAAATATCCCTCTATCCATTTATTAATGATCTTTGTTTGTCCATCTATTTGAGGGTGATAGCTAGTACTGGGAGTGAGTTCAATTCCTACCAAATGAAAGAGCTCCATCCAAAAAGAGCTAAGGACTCTATTGTCTCAGTCACTGACAATGTTTCTAAGCAAGCCATGTAACCTAAAAATTTCCTTGAAGAACAATTATGCCACTTGTGATGCCTTGAAATCAGATGTGATGGGAAAGAAATGTGCATACTTAGTTATTCTATCTACCACCACATATATGCAATCCTTACCTTGAACCTTGGGCAACCTAGTGATGAAGTCCATGGAAATACTTTCCCATTTTTGTTCAGGAATAGGAAGTGGCTGCAACAACCCTGCAAGAAAGATTTTCTCACTCTTGTTTTGTTGGCATACCATGCTTTCCTTAATGTGTTTAATGACATCCTCCTTCATACCCTTCCATGCAAACCACTCTCGAAGTTGCATGTATGTCTTGAAGTATCCTTGATGACCAGCCAAAGGTGTGTCATGAAAGGCCCTCAATATCCTTTCCTTAGTTTTTGATCTTGGCACTAAGAAGATCTTGTTCTTGTAATAAATCAATTCATCAACAACCTTGTACCTATTATCATCTACTAACTTATCCAAAATCTTGGTGGCAAAGGAATATTTAACATATTCTAAAATTATGGAGACTTTCCAATCAACAGAGATAGATGTTAAGGAACACGAGGTGGGCTTTCTTGAGAGAGCATCAGCAACCACATTATTCTTTCCTTTCACGTATTCAATATCAAAATCATAAGCTTGCAATTTTCTTACCCATTTTTGTTGACAATCATTTAAATCCCTTTGGTTCAAGAAGAACTTGAGGCTATTATGGTCTATCTTTACAATGAATCTCCCACATACCAAATATTGTCTAAACTTATGAAGCGCATGCATTATTGCCAACATTTCTTTATCATAGATGCAGTAACCTTTCTCTGATTGATTTAATTTTCTACTCTCAAATTCTATTGGA
The DNA here is from genome assembly GCA_027943335.1 of Chamaecyparis obtusa. Classification (NCBI taxonomy): domain Eukaryota; kingdom Viridiplantae; phylum Streptophyta; class Pinopsida; order Cupressales; family Cupressaceae; genus Chamaecyparis; species Chamaecyparis obtusa. The sequence continues at coordinate 2,399,811 of BSBK01001370.1, forward strand.
TGTCCCCTTTGAGTTAGGGCAGCCCCTATAACTTCTCCAAAAGCATCACATTCAACAACAAAAGGTAAAGAGAAATTTGGAATTGCAAGCACAGGGCATGAACTCATTACCTCCTTAATCTTATCAAATATTTTGTGTGCCTCTTCTGTCCAAATAAAATCTCCTTTCTTTGTCAAATTAGTCAAGGGGGGTAGAAAGCTGATAAAATCCCTTGACAAACCTCCTATAGTAGCTACACAACCCAAAGAAACCTCTCAACTATGTAAGATTAGTAGGTGGAGGCCAATCCAAAATTGCCTAAATTTTTTGTTGATCAAACTGTACTCCCTTGGAACTTATAATATGTCCCAAATATAGCATCTCAGTTAAACCAAACTCACATTTAGATAACTTAGCATAGAAGGATTGCTGCTCGAAGATTTCCAAAATAGTGTCTATGTGCTCTAGATGCTCTTTCCATGTTGTAATGTAAATCAAGATATCATCAAAGAACACCAAAACAAATTTTTGAAGATGCTTGATGAATACCTTATTCATACAAGATTGGAATGTTGTTGGTGCATTAGAGAGGCCAAATGGCATAACAAGAAATTCAAAGTGCCCATAATGACATCTGAAAGCAGTATTTTCAACATCTTCCCTCCTCATGCAGATTTGATGGTACCCTAATCTTAAGTCAATTTTTTAGAAGTATACAACACCATGTAACTCATCAATGAGTTCATCTATGTGTGGTATGGGATACCTATTTTTTATGGTCTTCTTTTTTAGAGCCATGTAGTCTATATACATTCTCATTGTACCATCCTTTTTCTTGACAAGTACCACAGATGATGCAAATGGACTAGAGCTAGGCCTTATGAATCCCATGTCCAGGAGTTCCTTAATAGGTTTTTCTATTTCTTCCTTGTAACCTCTTGGATGGCGGTATGGAGTTGTTATAACTAGTTTGGCACCCTATTCAAACTCTATAACATTCTTGAAACCTCTATCTGGTGGTAATCTCGGAGGCAAATCATTGAAAACTACACTATGCTTATCAAGAATATTTGGAATTTCAAAATGGAAATTACCTTGATTCTTTGGAGAGCTTGTTGGATGGATTACGACTCTTGTTGCCCATGCTACTTGTCCTCTTTGAAAAGTCCTCTCCATCCTCTTTACAGTGACCACCTTAGGTGCTCCATTCGATAAGCCTCTCAATAAGACTTCTTTCCCATCGGAATGAAATTTAAACTCCATAATTTGATGGTTCATGTAATAGCCTCCAATAGAGTGAAACCATTGCACACCCAATACAAGATCTGTCTCCCCAATGCCAACAACATAGAAGTCATCACATAACTCATAATCTCCTAAGGTCATCCTGAGTTGTTTCACCACCCGTGTGCAAGGCAAAGTGAGTCCATCAGCTACAGTAACATTGAATCCCTCAAAATATTCTTCTTTAAGCCCTCTTTTCATGACAAATCCATCATCAATAAAATTGTGAGTTTCCCCACTATCAAGAAGAACTATCAACCTTTTCCCTGCTAGTACTCCTCGAATTTGAAAGGGATGGTATCTTGGGACTCGTGATAATGCTGCTAAAGTGCCACCCTTGCTGATTTCTTTTTCTTTCTCTTCTTCTTCCTCCTCCCTAGTGTCATGAAATTCCTCATGCTCATCTGAATCAAATTCTAAAGCAACCTCAATATAGTGCACTTGACCTTTCCCCAAACATCTGTGTCCTCAAACCCATGGCTTTCTATAGGTGAAATAAAGCTTTTTCCTACGTAATTCACTCCTAGTCTCTTCATCTACCTTCTTTTTTGCTACATTTGTCACATTCTTTGGTGGTGGTGCTGGAAAAGTCTTTTTCTAAAAATTCCCCTTATGTTGCCAAAGATTTGGGGGTTTTTTTATTAGTGACTAGTTTCATAGGCACACAAGTTTCAAGTTGCAAGCTTCTTTTGATAGCTTCCTATAAGGTTGAGGGTGAGAAAGCCTTAACAAAACCCTTAACAAAATCTTCCAAACCATCAATAAAAAGATAAACAATCCTCTTTTCACTCATATTAGGTACCATAACAGCCACTTTTTAAAACTCTTCTACATACTCATTAACTGATTTGGTTTGCCTCAACTTTGACAATTCTTTAAAATACTCTTCATCATCCTTGAGATCAAATCTATCTATCACTCTTTGACTAAAATCATCAAATGTAGTTACCTAATCATGACCTTGAGTAGTCATTCCATGATACCACCAATCATAGGTTGCATCTTCCAAGTGTAGACTTGTGAATTGAATGACATCACTCTCCTTCATGGGGTTAAGTGTGAAGAAGGTTTGTAATTTTTGTAGCCATGCTCTAGCTGAAATTTTATTTGTTCCATCAAAAGTAGGTGTTGTAAACTTGCTTATTTTATTTTTGAATTCTCTTCCACTTATGTCTTGCTCCCTCTTATATTCTTTCTTGGGCATCATAGTGTTCATCATATCCACATATTCTCTGAAAGGCACCAAACTGTGAAAGTCATCGTCTAAGCCATTGTAAGTAGCCCTCAGTGCAATCAAGTTACCTGTGACCTCTTCCATAGGATTAAGGGATGGATTTGGTGCCAATGGCTCATCTGCAGGTAAGAAAATAGTCTTTGTTGATTTAGAAGGTGTGGGTTTCAAATTTCTTGGCTCCTCTGAAGTGCTCCCTCTCTCATTAGTAGATACAACTCCTTGGAGTTTTTCTGTCAATAACCGCAAAGCCTCTCTAGTTTCTGTCAAACTATCCACTATTTGCTTTTGAGTGTTCTGGATGTCCTAGAAGAATTTTGTTTCCATCTCATCCAAGTCAGCCATACTTGTTCCTTCCTTGGATTTTGTACTTTTATTTTCAACTGGAGGTTTGATCAAAATTTCTTTATTCTTTTCTCACTACAAATATCTCTTTTCTCATTCACTTAGTTGCATGCAAACTTCTACAAACCCTCAGGTTGGCAAGATCATAGCTCTGATACCAATGAAATGTCCCCTTTCTGATTTGTATATCATATTTTCATCCTCTAATAAAATTATTAAATTAAACAAATAGCACTTGAAAGATTATACAATTTCTCAATAAAACCCAAATCAGGTATGCCCAAAATAGAGCCAAAAACTTCACAGCTTCACATATTATTGATAAATTTGAAAGTAGAAATTTTTACAGAAATGTCACCAGCATAATGGCCTAAAAAATGAAATTTCCAGATCTGCAAAGATTTTACACAACAGCTCCAAAAAGGAGGACAAAAACAATGCTCATTTGGCCCCCGAAAACAACATAAAATAGCCCAGAAACACCATAAAACACTAATAATCTATCATAGAAGTAGAATCACGACCCAAGACATATATTCAGCTCTATGTTAATAGAAAAATGCTGAAATACAACAAAAAAACTAAAATGATCTGAAAAACTCAACTAGAAACACCAAAGTCTTACAAGAAACACGCACGAAAACTCACAAATCTGCACTGTTCAGCACAAGGGAAAACTCTGCATGAGCTTGGATATGGAATGGACTCAAAATCCCATCTTTAGCCTTCCTAAAAACTTTCAAACTCCCATCTTTGGGTTTCCTTCTCCACAAGTTTGGCAACCTCTGAAGAACAACAAAGCAATGAGCAAAAATCAAGTTCAAGAATGAGCCCGAAATGCCTCCAAACCCCTTTAAAAGAGGGCATAAATCTAACTCATAACCAAGAGGGGTGAATAAGACATATTTTAATAATATTTAACATTTATTAATCCATTGGTTTCCAAAGATTAGCCCCTTTTCTTGAAACTTTACTTTTTGAGCCTGCCAGCCTTAGCAAAAGTTATTATTTTTAATTATTTGAAAAGGGGACATGACAAAAATCATCTTTCATTTTTCTATGCATTGTTATTATGCTAGTTTATTTCTATATTTATATAGCATTTTAGCATGGTAGCTCTTGTTCTTGTTCTTGTTTCTCATTCTTAGATCACATAGCCTACTCTTAATAGATAATGAATGATAGTTTCCTTTATGCATTGCATTTCCTTTTCAATCTAAATCACATCCATTCTTAAATGTTAATGAATCTCAAATTTGCATATCATTAATAGCATAAATCTCCATCTTCATCCTTGGCTTGCATTTGGATTCAATCATCTTAGAATTGCATTGGGGATACTCTCATTGTGTTTGGAGAGTACATCCACATTCTCCTAAAAAGAGCAAATCAAACAGGGCTTGGGTGCTCTTATTTTGGCTCAATCAGAGGTGGTGTGTGTGAAATTATTGTTATATGATTGCATGCTAGATTAGGACTAATGGTTGAGTGTCTATGCGTGCTCCCAATAGGTTAGGCTCAACACATCTACATTTTGGCACACTCGGTGGGACCCATGTCCTAAAAATTTAAAATGTTTCTTCAAATTTATGTCATTTTAGAAAATTGTCATGCATTGGCATCTCCACCCTAGAATAGTCATCTGCGCATATTGGCATCTTTGTCTAGAGACTATTGTCTCTATCTAGGATTAAAAAGGACTTAAAATTTTAACATGTTAAAGTGTTTTTGGGATATTTTAAGTTTTTAACTCTCACATTTCTATCAGGACTTCAATTTTATCTAGAGTTAAATGTTGTCAAAATGTTTCAAAAATTCATTTTATGCACAATAAATTGACCATGATTTTGAAACCATCATCTGCGTAGGTTGACTATCATCTTCACTGATCGGCGTATGTGCCTTTAGTCATGTATGTTCCTTGAAAGTCACTCTATTATATGTTAGGTATACTTTTTTGAGTTTTTCATAAATCATCATATGCACTTGCTAATAGTCATTTGTGCTTTTTGAGTTTTTCATAAATTATCATTTGCACTTACTAACAGTCATCTGCACTTTTTAACATTCATCTAAACCTATTTTCATCTGCAACCTAGATTTGTCATCTATATTTTTTTAACAAAATACATCTTAATTTTTCAACAATCTTTTGTGTTATTAATTCTTCTGGTTTTTGCATCACCTTGAATATGAAGATAAAAAAAAAACTCAAAATTACTAATATTGTGTCTTAAAGGACATTGATAGAAGACTTTAACAAACACCAAACTATTTACACTATTTTCTTGTAGGTTGCCTAGGAGATACAAACAAACTTTGTGTCTTCATTAGTATTTTTCTAGGCATCTTAACAAAAGTTCACTTGTAGTGATTGGTCAAGTGATAGGGGATTATGCTCTTGTCTCTTTGAGACAATCATAAACCTAGAATCATTTGGTACTATACTTTAATAGGGAATTTAGGAATGAACAAGTGTGCTTGATGTATTTGGGAGAAAACAACATTGGCTAGGAAATTTTGTCCCAAAGATGATTTCCCGCTACCCAACATAGACATGATAGTAGATCTTACAATGGGCCATGAGATGTTATCACTCATGGATGGCTTCTTGGGGTACAATCAGATCCAAATAGAAGAGGAAGATTAGCACAAAACAACATTCACCACACCATGGGGTACCCTCTGCTACAACATGATGCCATTTGGGCTGAAAAATGTAGGAGCTACATATCAGAGAGCAATGACAACAATCTTCCACAATATGATTCATAAGATCCTAGAATGCTATGTGGATGAAATTCTTGCAAAATCAAAAATACTCTATGAACACCTTGACATCCTTGAGAGCGTATTTGATCATCTCCATCACTATGGCTTGAAGCTGAATCCAAAGAAGTGTGTCTTTGGTGTAACATCTGGAAAGCTTCTAAGCTTTATTGTATTACAGCGCAGCATAGAGATTGATCCCAAAAAGGTCAAAGCCAGTACAGAAATTCCTCCTCCTAGAATGCTCAAGCAGCTCAGGAGCCTACAAGGAAATCTCCAATAAGTGCATTGATTTATCTCATAGCTAACAGACAAGTGCCAACCATTCACACATATGCTCTGTAAGGATACAAGCTTCAAATGGGAACTTGTCTGTCAGAGAAGCTTTGACAAGCTAAAAGAATATTTTGAAAACTCTCCCATCCTTGTACCACCAGTTTTAAGATGCCCTCTTATACTCTACATCTCAACAACCACTACAACATTGGGGGTACTCTTATCACATCATGATGATGATAATAAAGAGTGAGCTATTTATTATATCAGTCAAACTTTAGTTGGCTATGAGCTCAATTATTCACCAATGGAGAAAGCATGCCTTGCAGTGGTCTTTGCCACTCAAAAGCTTAGACATTACATGCTCAGCCACAAAATCAAGCTCATCTCAAAAGTAGACCCACTCAAGTATTTGTTATCAAGGATAACTCTCACAGGTCATATGGTAAAATGGGTCATGCTACTCAATGAATTTGACATCCAGTACATAGATCGGAAAGCAATCAAAGGGAAAGTAATTGTCGATCAGCTAGCAGAAGCACCTCTAGTGGATGCATATCCCCTAATCATGGAATTCCATGATGAGCACCTATGTATGATTGAAGGACAACCCATATGGAAGCTATACTTTGACAACTCCTACACATCACATGGGTCAGGGGTAGGAATCCTATTCATCACACGTCAAGGTGATTATATTCCCAAATCATTCAAATTGGGATTCTCATGTACTAACAACATTGTAGAATAGGAGGCCCTCATCTTGGGTCTCCAAACCACTATCCAATGGAACATCATAGAACTCCAAGTGTTTGGAGACTTGCAACTAATTATCAAGTAGGTCCTAGGAAAAATTTAGATAAAGGACAACAAGCTTCTACCTTATAAAAAGTTGGTGGACAAATTAAAAGAGCATTTCATGAATATATAGTTCACGCAGATACCAAGGCTTCAGAACAAAGTAGCCGACACAATGGCAACCATCAGATCCTTATTGGAAATCCCTCGTGACTCGTAATGAAATGATCTTTTAATTTTTCCACCAACTTTTTATAAGGTAGAAGCTTGTCGTCCTTTATCTGAAATTTGCCTAGGACCTACTTGATAATCAGCTGCAAGTCTCCAAACACTTGCAGTTCTATGATGTTCCATTGGATGGTGGTTTGGAGACCCAAGATGAGGGCCTCCTATTCTGCAATGTTGTTAGTACATGAGAATCCCAATTTGAATGATTTGGGAATATAATCACCTTGACGTGTGATGAATAGGATTCCTACCCTTGATCCATGTGATGTGTAGGAGTTGTCAAAGTATAGCTTCCATATGAATTGTCCTTCAATCATACATAGGTGCTCATCAGGGAATTCCATGATTAGGGGATATGCATCCACCAGAGGTGCTTCTACTAGCTGATCGACAATTACTTTCCCTTTGATTGCTTTTCAATCTATGTACTGGATGTCAAATTCATTGAGTAGCATGACCCATTTTACCATACGACCTGTGAGAGTTATCCTTGATAACAGATACTTGAGTGGGTCTACTTTTGAGATGAGCTTGATTGTGTGGCTGAGCATATAATGTCTAAGCTTTTGAGTGGAAAAGACCACTGCAAGGCATGCTTTCTCCATTGATGAATAATTGAGCTCATAGCCAACTAAAGTTTGACTGATATAATAAATAGCTCACTCTTTATTATCATCATCATGCTATGATAAGAGTACCCCCAATGCTATAGTGGTTGCTAGGATGTAGAGTATAAGAGGGCATCCTAAAACTGGTGGTACAAGGATGGGAGAGTTTGCAAAATATTCTTTTAGCTTGTCAAAGCTTCTCTAACAGACAAGTTCCCATTTGAAGCTTGTATCCTTATAGAGCATATGTGTGAATGGTTGGCACTTGTCTATTAGCTATGAGATAAATCAATGCACTTATTGGAGCTTTCCTTGGAGGCTCCTGAGCTGCTTGAGCATTCTAGGAGGAATTTCTGTAATGGCTTTGACCTTTTTGGGATCAATCTCTATGCTATGCTGCAATACAATGAAGCTTAAAAGCTTTCCAGATGTTACACCAAAGACACACTTCTTTGGATTCAGCTTCAAGCCATAGTGATGGAGATGATTGAATACACTCTCAAGGATGTCAAGGTGTTCATAGAGTATTTTTTATTTTGCAAGAATTTCATCCACATAGCATTCCAGGATCTTATGAATCATATTGTGGAAGATTGTTGTCATTGCTCTCTGATATGTAGCTCTTGCATTTTTCAGCCCAAATGGCATCATGTTTTAGTAGAGGGTACCCCATGGTGTGGTGAATGTTTTTTTGTGCTGATCTTCTTCTATTTGGATTTGATTGTTTTGTGCTAATCTTCTTCTTCTTCTTCTTCTATTTGTGCTGATCTTCTTCTTCTATTTCTTAGTCAATCATCTACACATGTGTGCTTATGGGAATGCCAATTCTAAAGTGGTGTGTGTCTTGGTTGGTCCTCAATCCCTGTGGTACCACAACATCCATGCATATCTTTAAAATGGTATCATATCTCCCCATCTCACCAATAACCAATGCCAAAACTTAATTCACAGAGTTCCTCACTACACTCTTATAGCCAACACCCTTTATCATCAAGGATATCATAACATCTTCTCTAGGTGTTTAGATTCAAACAAGGTCATCCTAGCTTTACAAGAGGTCCATGCTAGAATTTATGGTGCCCACACAAGTGGCATGGTTCTAGTGAAGTAGTTGCTTCACATTGGGTATTATTGGCCAACCATGGAACATGACACTTTTGAATTTGTCAGGAAATGTCTACCATGTCAAAAGCATGCAAATCTAATTCATGCACCAACACAAGACTTGCAACCCATTGTGCCACCTTGGCCATTTTCGTGTTGGGGCTTCGACCTCATTGGGTTAATCACTCCCCTTTCCTTAGATGGACATAAATACATCATAACTACCATAGATTATTTCACAAAATGGGTTGAAGCAATTCCACTCACCCTAACTACTGGCATCCAAATATCCAAGTTCATCCTTTACCACATCATCTACCACTTTGACATACCATCTACCATCTTCACAGACCATGACACACCTTTTGAAAACTAGCATGTGGATTATTTGTGTGCCAAACTCCACATCCACCATCACTTCTCCAGTCCATACTTCCCCTAAGGAAACATCCAAGCTGAGGCAACCAATAAAACCATTCTAAAAATCCTCAAGAAGGTTGTTAATGATTCTGGTCATGACTGGCACCTCCAAATAAATCCTTCCCTCTGGTCCTACCATACTTCTTATCACACTCCCATAGGAACCACCCCATATTCCCTTGTATATGGTGTCAAAGCCATTCTACCCATCAAGATTGAGCTCCCATCATTGTGAGTCTCCATGAAAAACTATACCACTAATGAAGACTATTGTGTGGCATGCCTCACACGACTGAACCTGTTAGATGAAAAGAGACAGTAAGCATATGATTACCTAGTTGCATACCAAAATTGACTCAAAAGGAGTTATAACAAGAAGTTCCATCCTAGACAATTCCAAGTGGGCTACATGGTCCTAAAATAAAATAAAAAGGACCAAGCGAATCAAGAGAAGAAGGGAAATTTTGAACCTACTTGGTTGGGTCCTTATGTTGTCACAACATGCTTCAACTCCAGAGTCTATCAGCTATCAACACTAGAAGGTGAGCCTTTGAATTATCCTATCAACATCATACATTTGAAGAGGTTCTATGCCTGAACTAGATCCTCCATATTCTAGAAAATCTATAAAAATTAGAGAAACCAGAAAAATATAAAAAAAGCAAAAAAAGCAAAAAGCAAAAAAGAAAAGAAAAATAAGCATCCAATGGTGAAAACTTGGCAATTCAAGCGTCATGGACAAGTATGTTGGTGAAAACCTAGAAATAGGTGCCATACATAGTGGATTGAGTCATTATCTATCAAACTCTCATCCCTCCCATCCCCAATCCTGAGCTTCTTGTTTATATCTTGTATAATGCAATCCTTCCTGTATATATCCTGTATAGAGAGATCTTCCTATCCCAAATCCTGAGCTTTTATCCTGAACTTTTTTACATATCCATTGTAAATATTTTCCCATCCATTGTACATATCATCTCATCTTGTTGTACATATCCTTGTCAATCCTGCAACAACATTTGATCAGCATATCTTGTCCCACTCATCCTTGTACTTCAGCAACATTAATTGTCGACTATCCTTGATCACAGTGGTTCTTCTTTGACTCATCATTTTCTAGCAAACAACAACACTCATTCTCCCCATCAGCATGGGTCAGCACAAATTTATGCTTCTATATTGTCTGGCCTAAGCCTAATCACGAGTCCACATAGATGTATCCTTCCTATCAAACCTAATCTTCCACCAATCACACCAGGTTCGTGTCGTTGTATCCTTCCACATGTTCAGACCAATCTTCCCACCATTAATCAAATCAATCTCTCTCCTTGGAAAAGGATGTCTTTTGGAGTTATCATTTTGGTCTTGGATTTTGTCCTTTGGATCTTGTTAATCTTTTACGGCTTCTCATTGCTCCTCTAATCAAAGTCACCATGATCCTTTATATCATGGTGCGCTACAAATGAGGGCAATCTGAGGCAAGGTCTTTTGATCTTTCACTTCTGCCTATGATTCAATTGGATGTGACCCTTGCATGGTTCACATGTGATCTTTTGGGTTAGCTGGCAGACTTTGGAAATGTCATTTTTTTGTGGTTTCTCCAACATCATTCCTACCATGCTTCCTTTTCAGTTCATGCATGATGTTGGGGAAACCTTGCATGTCTTTTTCATGTCATTCCTATGCAACGCTTGTGAAAAGGCCTTGTGATCCTAGTATCCTTGGTAGGTCTCTAGTGTTTCTATATCAAACTAGGTTGTTCTCTCCACATTTACACTCGGAGCTCCCCAAAATCCCCCATCTTACATCATATAGATTACTCTTGCATCTTGCATATTTACATATAGCTACATATTGCATTCTACATTCTATCTCATCTTGCATCCTCCATCTTTTCTCTTGGAAATATGGCTATTTATCCTCCCTTCTTCCTTCCTTCCTTTCCCTTCCTTTCTATTTCCTTTCGAGAAAATTCCACAACGTTTCCTCTTTGCATTATTTTCTCGAGGGGGTACAATCACTTATTCCTCTAAATCCTAGCCTAGGGCATCTTATTTTCTTGTCTTTGATGCCACGCCACTTGCGGCATCGCATCAAAGAGGGGCAAAATGTAGACACCTAAAAATCCTTTAGAAAATAAAAATATTTTCATTTTCCAAAAACCCTTAATGACATCATCATTTATTAATTAATTAATTAATTTTATGTCATTAAATCCTCCTATTTTAATTAAACATCTTTAATTAAATAATCTCTCCCCAAAATCATTTAAATCAAGTTTGAATGATTTTCCCCTATTTATTAATTATTAATTGATAAATTGACCAAAAATCCTTTAAATAAATAAAATATTTATTTAAATCCTAAAACCTTAGAAATCTTCTAGAAATCTGTAACCTCTTCTAGAATTTCCTAATCTCACTCTAAACCTAATTAAAAATTGATTTCTACATTTCTTAGCCTAAACCCTTCAAACTTTGACTTTGGGTCAAAACCCCTCATAAATGCTTCTTACATGCTCATAAATGCCTCTTACACCCTCATTAAGGCTTATTACAAGCCATAAATGAGACCCATGTCTCATCTTCCACTCTTGTCCCCTTGCACACTTCCCTATTGTTTCTCACACATGTGTGAGCAACCTTAACCAAGGTTAAACCTTACCATACCTCTAACCTTACCCCTAACTTTACCCCAAACCTTACCTCTAACCCTAACTCTCCTTCCTAACCCAAGCCTTTCCTCAAATCCTATAAATACCCTCCTCTTCCAAGAGAAATTGACCAATTCACACCTTTTACATTGAGTAAACTTATAATGCCATTTTAGTTTTAGAGCTTAAGCATTTAGCATATTTGATAGATTAACTCTATTTTGTGCTTTCTAAATCATCATAAAATAAGCATAATGGATTGAACTTATCTTTTATTCATGCTTTTCTAAATCATTTATGCATCATATTAGATCCTTCCTAGAATGCATTAGAGACGAGCTCCAAGTGCTTAGAGAGCACACCCACATCCCTCATAATCAGAGCAAATCAAACAATGCTTGAATGCATTTGTTTTGGCTCAATCTGAGGTGGCTTGGTTTTTTATGTTTATGCTTTTGAACTAATATAGATGTTTAGATTATTCTAACATTTTCTTATTTACACCTTTCAAAATAGATACAGATAAACCGTAGTCTACATGAACAACACCAACTCTACTTCATCTTCACCAAAGGTTTCCACTACATCACAGGAAAGAGAACCAATCTGCAACTCAACCGATCAATATGTTCAACATCAAGAACAAACCAAACCTTCCAATCATTATCAAGTATCAAGTTAGCATCCCATCTATGTAACTCATCACAAGACTCATTACTATCAACCAGTAACTCAAGTCCACAACCAGCAAACAACATCAACACCACAACACCAAACAAAAGCAATTTGGTAACACCATCATTACAAAGGTGTTGAGAAATGGATAACTCTTCACCAACAACAACTTGATCAAGCACAACCAGATGCTCTGCAATCTCCATGTCAGACATAACCGACTAAACATGAAAACATACCTTCTCACTAGCTTTAACAAGATCAACAACAATGTTGTCAAACACAGGTATCCTAGCAACAACCACAAGTTTCTCTATAGGTTTCATGTTAGACTCTACCAACTGACCATCAAAACCAATCTCGCATGCCTCTTCAACCTCCATACTATCACAAGCAACCTTGCCAAGATGTCTTCTCTCTCAAACCAGTCTTCTAACTAGACAGATAACTTTCTTCCGAATTAGCATGCTCCAACTTTGGTAAGCTCTATAAAGCTCAAAATACTTTCCTTCACAAGGTTCTTAACTTAGTTCTACACACAGTTCATAAAATTCACTTCCAACCGAGAAAACCTCTCAGAAATCTTTTCCTCCACTACATCACAAAGAGAAGCAATCACACCAGGGTCCAATCCTCTCAGAGACATCTCCCAAATATTTTCAGAAACCCTCTATAACAAATCCTAAACCGACCACCTTGTGCAACCTCCAAGTTGTATGCAAGTCAAATCGCAACCTACCACCATGCATGAACAACTAGGCCATGATTTCATAAGTTCAGTAACACGGATCGAATCTCTTCGCCAACCTTTCTCCCAACAAGATCAACTTTCTCTGATACCACTTGACATAGGATGGGTAAGGAGGATCCAATTAAGGACGGTCCAAACATGCAGCCAAACACCACAATGCAGAATAACACAACAAGACAATATTTTCAACTGAATTTTCATTAACATGCCCAGATGTAAGGCCTTCCGTGTTAGGGCCAAATACAGTCAACAATATTTATGCAATCTTCTAACCAGTCCAACTCTAAAACAATCAACAACTGATGGAAACACTAAGGCAAATCTGAACTTGAGCTCACAAGCCTCCAAGAAATCTCCTTGTCTCCAAGCATGCAAACCACTAGCTCTGCTATAACTACCAAATAACAATCTGATCTTCAAGATCTCGCAAGATCCAGATCTATTTTCTATCTTCTTTCACTGATTGACTCCTAAACATCTACCCAAACACTCCTTAAATACATTTATTCAGCCACAAGTCGATTGGAAGAAATAATTGATTGCTAAGCCAAGTCGGCTTCTACTAGAAGGAAATATTAAATGCAATTGAATAAGGTTAGATTGTATCTAGAGACACCTAAAAATCTATTAGAAAATAAAATATTTTTATTTTCTGAAAACCCCTGATGACAGCATCATTTATTAATTAATTAATTATTTAATTATTTAATTAATTAATTTTTTTTTTGCCATTAAATCCTCCTATTTTAATTAAACATCTTTAATTAAAAAATCCCTCTCCAAAATCTTTTAAATCAAGTTTGAATGAATTTCCTCTATTTATTAATTATTAATTGATAAATAATGCCAAAAATCCTTTTAATAAATAAAATATTTATTAAAAGCCTAAAACCTTGGAAATCTTCTAGAAATCCTTAACCTCTTCTAGAATTTGCCAATCTCACTCTAATCCTAATTAAATGGTGATTCCTACCTTTTTTTGGTCCAAACCCCTAATGACATCATCATTTATTAATTAATTATTTATTTAATTTATTTATTTATTTTTATGCCATTAAATCCCGTTATCTTAATTAAAAATATTTAATTAAAAAATCCCTTCCAGAAATGTTTAAATCTCATTTAGACATTATTTCCCTATTTATTAATTATTTAATTAATAAATTGACCAAAAAACTAAAAAATAAATTATTTATTTATTTTTACCCAAAACCTTAGAAATATCCTAAAGATCATTAACATCTTCTAGAATCTCCCAATCTCACTTTAATTTTAATTAAAGAGTGATTCCCCGATTTCCTAAGCCTAATCCCAACTCAAAAACATTTAATTAAGTTTAAATGATAAATCTTCTTATTTATTAAATTTATTTAATAAATAAAATCCTCAACCAAAAAGCTTTTGAAATAAATAAATATTTCTTTATTTCCTAAACTCCTAAAAATCTTAGAAAGCCCTAGACTCTTCTAGAAAGTCTTCAATCCTTATCCTAAGCCTTGGTCCATCCAACTCCTTTGAAAGTCAATCCTTATCCTTGACTCAACCCCTAACCAAACCCCAAACTCTAACTCTTCCTCCTAACCCAAGCCCTTCCCAAATCCTATAAATACTCCTCCTTCCAAAAGCAAATTATTAGCTTAGTTTTATCTTCAATGCATTGTTATCATGATCGTTTTTAGCTAGATCATCTTAGCATAAATCCTAATTGTTAGACTTCCTCATGTTCTTCATGTTTTCTAACACATCCTAGAATAGCTTAATGGATTAATATTAGTTCATATTTCAAGCTTAATCTTCATTTATGCATCACCACAAATCCCTCTCCATGTGTTTGAGAGCACACCCATATCCCTCTCATTGAAGCAAATCAAACAGTGCTCTATAGCACTTGTTTTTGGCAACAATCTTGAGGTGGCTTGGTTTATATTTGTCTATGTTTTGAACTGATAAATGCTAGACTAGTCTAATGTTTGATGTTTTAGCCTTTCAAAATAGATAACAGGTTAAAATCATAGTCTACATTCTGGCACACCTGGTGGGACCCACTTCATGGGTTCTTTATAAACATTTTGATGGGTTTTGGAGTGTTTTCAAAATTTTCAAGCTTATAGGTGGAGGGAGCACTTCGAATTCTTCTTCCTCTTCTTGTCTTTATTCTTATTCTATTCCATCTACTTCTTCTTCTTCTTCTGGAGAGACTGTGGCATATCTTCCTCAATAGAATCCGTAAGGAGGCTATTTTTTACGAAGGCCCTTGTAAATTTTCAAGAAAAAAAAAACACTTAAATTTGGGTTTAAAAATGAACAAAGAAAATTTCACAAACTAAATTTGATGTTTAAAAATGAACCATTTTAAAAATTGATCAAACACACTTCTAAGGGTTTTTAGTTGGTTAAAAAGAATAATCTTTCAAATAAAATCTAAAGGTTGTAGGGTGCATTCAAGAAAAATTGGGAATATTTCAAGTTTTGGGTACTTAAAAGAAAAAAAGAACCTCAAATTTGCATCTCATTTCTAAAAACATTCAAAATCAATCCTAAAAGCACATGCAAAAGTTCCTAAAATCAATCCTAAAAACTTTGTTTTTATTGAAAACTAACTTCATTTTGCAAGAATCTTGAATGCCTTCTTTTTCAAATTTCACGTATCAAAGCTAAATTAGGAACTTGTCTTTTGGAGCTAAAAAATCAAAGCAAAGGTCAAAACAAATCTTGAGTGAAAATAAGGAAATGGATCTAAGTCCTAAAGAGTCATTGTCAATTTGAAAAAAAAACACACTCTTGAATGCAATAAACTAAAAGAACAAGCATCTCTATTCCTTCCTTTTCAGTTCAAGCAAAGCAAAAAATCAATCTTGAATGACTTAAGGATAAAAAGAAAGCACTTCAAAGTTCTAAAGAAACATGCTAACTCAATCTTGAATGCCCAAAACAAAGAACTTGCAATCGCTCAAAACGTTTACTTTTTGAAGAAAGAACAAACCAAAACTTAAACACTTGTGTTTTTCAAAAGTTTTCAAAATCAAACACACTTAATAAATTTTTTGGAAAGGAACATTTTCTTGATGTGCATCTAGGAGTTTTCAATTTATTGCAAAATCCTTCTTAAAATAAGTAACGTAAAACACTTGAACTCAGACAAGTTCACTTGTTTTACTTTTAGCGAGGCCTGTCTAGGGGAGAAAAGTGCTTCTTCCCTAGAGAACGACCTCAAACTGGTATCTTCCTTGACCGGTATAGAAATAAAGCACTGAGAAAACTCTCGCTTATATCCCCTCAAGCTCAGGTGAGGAATGTTGATGGTAGCTTGGGGTAGGTGAATAATCCCTACTATTTTGGCATGGTCAACTAGGCTCTTAAGTGAGTCACGCACATACAAACTGATTGGAAGGACTCCACGGAACAATTACAAACTAGTTAAAATAGAGGCTACCCTATCTACATCTAAAGGTATCAGCATCCTTGTGCAAGGACCAATCCAAGGGGTTTACCGGATCACCTCAAGATTACTCACCATTTGTATCCCCTTTTAGGGGGTACCAAGTTGTGGGAAAGGATTTTGATACTCACCTCCCTTAGGTAGTTCTGCTTGATGTGTTTTTCAAAGTTTCAAACTCAATACAAAACATTTGTTGAAACATACACAAACGAAGAGTCTTATACATTGAATCCTTTGCAATATCAATCAAAATCAAGAAGTCATCCAAGCTTTCAGAATCTTAATCATGATCTTCCAGTCATCTTGCATCTAGTCTTGTCCTCCTAGGTTAGCAGAGTCATCTTTCTCATTCCTCCATCCCCCTTCTATCTTCCACTAGAGTCAGTCTTTCTTTCTATATTAAACCAACTCCAAATCCTAGTTCGGTCTTGTCAGTCATCCCAAATTGAGTCCTAGTCTTCCATTTGTCTCCATCCTTCATCCTTCATCCAACTCATTTGCAAGTCAGCATGTCTCAAAACTATTATGATGAGTTTGGTTATTATGTCTTTTCTCCCATTCTGTCCTATCCCAATGATGATGAAAGCCTTGTAGATCATGATAAATACTTTGAAAATCCTAGCAATATTGTTACAAACACCTTCCAGCATCCTATCATTCCTCCAAAATATCCTATCATACCTTCATGCTTATCCACTAGCACTCCCTTTCATGTCCTTGGCAAGGGAAATCCACTATCCTATTCATCCACACCATCTTCATACCTTAAGCCTACATATCCTCCATATGCATCCTTTATACCTCCACATCCATCTATGGTTGTATCCCAACCACCATCTTCCCATAGAAACACTTCACGCTACTGCCCTTATCTAAAACCTCCATCCACCCATCCTCCAAATCACTCTCAATTCCAAAATCCTAGTCCTCTCATCCTTTATCCAAATCTTCCATCCACTTATTGTCCAATCTCGATTCAAAATCAAAATCCTAGTCTTCGAATCCATTTCCCTAACCCTCCATCCTATCTTGACCCACAATCCGCTATATCCTATTCAAAATTAGCATCTTCCATTCTTGCCTACATTGCTACAAATCCCCTTCCTCAAAAAGGATGCATCCCTCAAACCACTTCATATCCCATATCTCAACCCATCTCCCCTACCTCACCAAATAGTCCATCAAGTTCACAAACTTCCTCAAAACCTACCTATGTGGACTATCTAATCCCACCATCCTACTACTCCTCATCACCACCATTACCCTCTTAAGAAGATTCACAAATTTCCACTCCATCTTCATGTGAGGACTATCCTAGCTCTCCATCCCCTCCACTTTCCAATCCTTCTTCACCACAAAATTCTCGAAGGAGTTTCACAAAGAAGCCAACAAAAAATCCCATTCCTATAGCTGACGAGACATTCCATCTCAATCCTTCATGTGAAGCCATCACTGATGAGCCTCATCAACCTCCTCCATCTATTATCCTTCTTCCATATATCCCACTCATTGATCCTCTTCCATCTCTTAGCACCATTGAGTTCCTTTCATCCATCATCTCCATCCAAATCCCATCAACATCTCCTTCTCCTAGCATTATCCAAATCATATCTGATGAGTGCCATGAGTTCACCCTTTTTCCTACCATCACAGTTGTAGAATCTTCCATCCTTTCATCCATACCATCTGGAGAGTTCTTCCTTCTTCCAAACATCATAGCTACAGAATCTCCCATCCTTCCATCCACCCCATCTGAAGATTCCATCCATACATCCCCCATCACTCTATCCACACAAATCCTACCATGTCAAGATCTTGTCCAAAAGCATGTTGAAGTACCCATTGAAGAAAATCAAGATCCAATCCCTTCACTTCCTCTATTGTGTGTTCTATTGCTTCCATCACCCCCAATCCAAGATCCTATCAGCTCAATTTTTCCAATCCAAGATCTTATCATCCCAATTGCTCCATCTAAAAATCCATTTCCATCTCCCAATCCCAGTCAAAATCCCATCATCCTATCCTCTCCTCTTGAGGATCCTCCAATCCAAACTGTCCCACTGCCATCACTCTATCCTCTTGGTCCACTTACATTTGTCATAGGTAGCCCACTTGAAGCAGAAGCAATAAGCTCCATGTCTTCCATGATGGAACCAAAAATTGGATGTTTATCATATTCCCCAAGTCATAAATATCATTGTTTGGATAAAATGCTCAAGAATTGGAATTATCAAGGCAAAGGCCTAGGTGATCATGAACAAGGAAATTTGGAGCCCAGTCAAGACAAGAAACATCCAAAATCATGTGGTATTGGTCACACATCAGAAGAAGGCACTTCTTCCAAAAATGTTGGTACAACTAAAGAAAGATTCAAGCACCCTTCCAAACCCACCATCACATCTTCCAAAGCATACAATGCCATTCCTCCTCCTCCATCATTACAATCAAGGACAAACTATCACATTCCTCCTTCATTCTCCAAGTCCATTTTGGGTCCCTATGTCCCAAAATCTACCAACACATATCCTCTACATACAAAATCCATTTTGGGGCCTTACATACCAAAATATCATCCCCCATCTTATCCTACTCAGTCATTCATCCAAAATCCAAGCATCCATAGTCAGGATCAACAAAGGCACATTCCCACATATCCTATCTACCAATCTCCATTCATCTCTCCATCCATATTTCCTCCATTTCACACATCTCCTCATATTCATTCCAACACTCCTTGCAATTTGGATGCCAACTCAAGAATGCATAAAGGGAAATATCCACAAAAATCCAAAGATTGCCATGACTAGTCTAAACGACATGCTCAAGAAAAGAAAAATCCAATCAAGCAATCCAAAGCATCCCTATGGCCACAAAAGCCCATCAAAGAAAAAGCAACATCTGAAGCATCCCAATGGCCACAAAGGCCTACCAAAGAAAAAGAAAAATCTGATGCATACCAATGGCCACTAAGGCCCACCAAAGCTAAAACAAAAATGATGTGGATCCCAAAGCAAAAAGATGTCATGCATCTAAAACAAATATACATAATGGCATCCAAGGTTACCAATCCACTAGCTACTCATTCCTCTGCTCCACTTTCTAAATCCATTTTGGGTCCCTATGTCCCAAAATATCCTAATGAAAATCCTCCATGACATCCACCTCTATCTTCTACGTCCTATCTGCTTCATCCACCTTCTCCACAACATGTGCCAATATTGGTCCTGACAGCATCTCCCTATCATGATCACTTTCCATCTTTCCATCCAAACACTTTCTACCACCATATCTCCCATCTACCTCATCCCATCCATGCCTTTGCATAATCCATCCATCCTACCAAAGCTATACCAACATCCAAGCACATTAGAAAGATCAATGAAGAAATTCAACACCAAATCAGAGAAATCAGCAGGTTAGCAAAATTAGAAAGTCAGCAACATGACAACACCAAATTAGAGAGTCATCAACAAATCAGAAGATTGGCACAAAGTCAAGAGAAAATCATAAAATCCATTAAAAATGGAAAAATCAAGAGAAAAATATCAAAAAAAGAAAAAAGAAAAGAGAAAAACATTCATCCAATGGTGAAAACTTGGCAATTCAAGCACCTTGGACAAGTACCATAGTGAAAACCTGGCAAATAGGCATCATGTGTAGGCCTCCCCCCAATTCCTTTCTACAATTGGGGGCCATTCCCTTCTTCATCTTATCCAGCATCTCCTCCATCCCATTTATCTCTCACCTCCTTCATCTTCCTTTGGATCTTGATAACAAAATAAAGACTACCAAGTATACATGCTTTTGGACACCTTCTTGGCATCCATCACCCTCTTTTAGCCACCAATCCTCTATTCAAATCCCAAGAAGTTCTTCCATCCAATCATACCCCATCCTACTGCCTCTGAATGAATGAACTATCCTAAGCAGGGGGCATCTTATTCCTTGGTAACATATTCCTTGGGGACTATCTTTCATCCATTTTTCCATCTACCCAAATCCCAAGCATTCCTCTAGCCAGATCCCTCAGTGGTTCCTCCAGTATTCCATCTTCCAATCCTCAAGAAAATCCACCATCCAATCTCCCCAAGCATTTCTCTATTCAATCCTCAAGCAAGTCCATCTTCCAAATGTCTCAGCAGTTCCTCCATCCAAATCCCTAGCATTTTCCTCCATCTTTCCATCACTTGGTTTCCTCCCTTGTCATTGGTATCTAGCTATAGGCTACCTTTCATGCAATCCAATGCCATTCATCCATATCCAACTATTCCTAGCAATCTTCCAACATCTTCCAATCCTATCCACACCCTCTAGCTATCCAACATCCAAGATCAAGCCAATCCAACCCATCACATCCTTAATCTTGTTCCTAGTCTTGTAGCAAGCCTTGATCTCAACCAAATCATCATCATTGAGATGTGTCCTTCCCAAATCCATGTCATTTAAGGACACATCATCCACTATCAATCTATCTTGGCTTTCCAACCCAATTGGGGCATCATCTTGCATATCTTTGAAACTTCAGCTTCATCCCTAGGTTCTTTGTACATCCTAATCCTGAGCTTCTATACATAGTCATTGTAAATATCCTCACATCTTTTTGTACAAATCCTTGTCAGTCCTATAGCAGAATTTGATTAGATATCTTGTCCCATCTAGCCTCGCACTTTAGCAACATCAATTATCGACTATCCTTGATCATTATGATTATCTTTGCCAGCGAAATAACAAAATCTTCCACCAATCAATAGGTCTACACAGATGTATGCTTCTATATTGTCTGGCCTAAGCCTAATCATGGGTCCATTCAGATGTATCCTTCCTATCAGACCTAATCTTCCACCAATCACACTAGGTCCATGTTGATGTATCATTCCACATGTTCAGACCAATCTTCCCACCATCAATTGAATCAAATCTCCCTCCTTGGCAAAGGTTGTCTTTTGGAGTTATCATTGTGACCTTGGATTTTGTCCTTTGGGTCTTGTTAATATTTTATGGCTTCTCGTTGTTCTCTACTCAAAGTTTCCATGATCCTTTATATCATGGTGCACTGCAAATGAGGACAATCTGGGGCAAGGTCTTTTGATCTTTCGCTTCTACCTATGAGTCAATCATGTGTTTGTGGTTTCTTCTAGCATCATTTTTGCCATGCTTCCTCCAGGTTTCATGTGTGATGCTGGGGTAACCCTACGTGTCTTTTTAGCATCAGTCCTATGTAACATTGGTGACAAGGCCTTGTGTTCTTTTGTAACCTTGGCAGGTCTCTAACATTGCTATATCAAACTAGGTTGAGCTCTCTAAAATATCCAATGCATGGAGCTCCCGAAATCCCCTGCATCCTGCATCATCTAGATTAATTTTGTATCTTGCATCTTCATGTAGCTTTTGGAATTAGGAGAGATAGGTACTGAGAGGGGAGGGGTGAATCGGTGCCTTCAAAACTTTACTTGCAAAACCTTTCATATCTATAACTGAATACTTGTGATAACCGATCAAAATAACTTGAATATAATTGTGTAAATCAATCATCTAGTTAACTTAAGTAAGTAAACAACATGAAATCAATATGACAATCACATAACATAAGTATTTTGGTAACGCATAAAACCTTGTTAGAAGGTAAAAACTATAGTGGGGATGACACCCACAAATTCTTCACTACTGCAGATAGAAAAGGTTTGCCTATTAAGGCTACAAGTTTTGATCACTTCTGGTGATCTTACCCTGTTAGGAGTAACATATTAGATCAGCTAGATCTACCTAGTTATAGGATTTAAACAACACTAATGAAGTGTGTACTCAGTTAAGAGATTTACATAAGACTATTAAGTCTACTCTGTTAAAAGATTTATCAAAAACTCTAACACAATTGTCAGAAAGTAATAGGCAATTATCTGCTAGTTGACAACTCAATTTTCTGAAACCGATCTATAAGTGCTCATCAAAATATCACCTTATCTGTGATGGTTCTCTTCTCTGTTCTGCTCGATAGCCTTCTCTGATTCTACTCAATCTAATATGCTCTATGCTCTATTCTTCTCAATAAACTGATTGTCTTGAAGATAGGTAATTTCTTCAAGTGCTCTGTGATTCATATATATTAGTTTACCCCAACCTTTTAAAATGGTGCGAACATACAAAATATATAGTGTTCTATTTTTGCCACCTTAGCAAAAATTAGGTTAGAATAATAACCATAACCCTAAGATCTATGGTGCAAAATAACCTAGATCAATTATTACAAATAAGATAAACATTACATTTAATGATTATCTTTTACAATAAATGCTCCTCGATCTTGGTAAACTATTTTGTGATCTGTTGTAACCGTTTGCATAGAAGAATGTGCCATTTCAAATTACTGTGCCATTTTCTGTGATCATCGGTAAACACTGTATAATCTTCTCAGTGTAGACTGCGATGCTCGGTGTTTACTGACCGTCGGTATCGGTGTCACTTGTCCTCGGTTAATTGTGTAATGCTCGGTGTAAAGACTTTACTGACTACTCTGTCTTACTTCTTGTTACCGACTGACCTGTTTACTATCCTTTGATACTAATGACAACCTTAAATGCTCAATAGAGATTAACAATCTCTGCCTTTGGCATTAGTATCAAAACTTTGAATGTATAGAGACAAAATGTTTCTATATATTCTTTATGTCTCCACCATATACATATCCAAAAATTTCTAAGTACAAAGTACTCCACCTCGGTGCATGCTCCCGGTAGTATGTAATATACATATCAAAGTATACTTATTTGGCATATACATGTTTTCCCCCTTTTTGATAATAATGCCAAATGCAAGAAAAAAGATATATAATGTATACTTACATCTTATAAAAAATGTGTGGATGGGTTTTCTTTACAGACTCCAAGAGGTTGTCTCATTCCTCTTTCAAGTTGGTAAGAGAAATATGCTCAAGACTGACTTGTGCATGCATGTCAAAGATATTATCCAACACCAAAATCTCTAGTGTTGCCACAAGTTGTTCAGCTTTGACAATATGTACTTCAAAAATTTTCAAGTAAGGAATGAGTTCTTTTTGTAACTTTGTACCCTGAACGGTGATGTGTGCTTCTTGTTTCCTTAAATCTACTATCAGCCATCAGAGTTCCTAAACTCGGTGAATATGCTTTAAGAAAGTAGTTGGCTCGGCGATAGCTGCTTGTGTACTCAACTTTATCTCTTCTTCTAAACCTTTTATCTTTTCACTGACTTCTATAGTGAAGGTGTCCGAAGTACAAAGCCTGATGAGAAATTGACAGATTATTTGAGTAATAGATTTTACCTTGTTTAGTGCCACTTCTATGCTTATCCTTTCTACCAGTTTGTTCTGAATCTTTGATTCTACCCATTCTTCTATTCTTTTGTCTACATCGGTATCAAGGGCATTGATATTATCAGTGAGTGTAGCAAGTTGATCTAAGATGGGAGTATTCTCATCAATATTTGTTTTTGGTACTATCTGTTGCAGAATATCCCTCACATCATTTAACACTTCTTTACAGTTGTGTTTTTGCCTTAACTTTTCTTGTTCTGCTTTCCTTGAACATAGCTCCCCATATCTACTTAGTTCCTTGGGGCTTAGGGTTCTCAGGTCACATTCTGGCATGATTATAACTTCATCAATGGTGACCAGCCCTTTGGCTTTCTTCTTCTTCTTCTTCTTCTTTTGTGCAAGAGTTGACTTCTTCTCACTTATAACAGTAGCATTTTCTCCACTTTTCGGAGTATCTTTCCTAATTGACACCGTATCATCCTTCTTTTGCTCCTCGGTAGATGGTGTGGGAGTCTCGGTTGTAGTGTCAAGTGGGTTCACCTCGGTTGACTTTGTTTCTTCTAGTTCCTTTTGTTTCTATAGACTGTGCCTCTATTTTTTAAGGCTCATTTGTATCTACAAGTTGCTCAGGTGCTTGTATCTCAGTTGTATCATTATTTGGCTCAGGATGAGAAGCATAGGGTTGTACTTGTGAAATTATTTCAACTACCTCTGCAAGTACAGGTAGTTCACCCAGTAGAGACATGAACACACTATCAGTGTCAAGTTCTTCATCTTTGTGTGGTACAATTGTCACATCTTCATCATCCTCATCATTAGGATCACCGTTAGTGATGTCCTCAATGAGTGCATCATCATCGATTTTCTTTTGCAAGTGCTTAGTGGATCTTAACTTGATCCGGTGTATCCTGTAAAATTCTTAATTCATCCTTTTGTTTAGTAATATCAATTACCTCAGTAACTGATATACCGATGTTCTCTATATTCTTTCCTTTGTTATCATCAATGAAAATACCTTTACCTTGTTAGTCCATTTTCCAGTCATAGCAAAAATTCTTTGAAAATGGCCTCTTCCATGCAAATTTTGAAGTTATCCCACCTTGCTGCAACACAGTTTTAATGTGCGAAGAAGATCCATAGTGTTTCATGGTGTGTGCTCTTGGCCCCATGTTCTATAATGTGTCACCTTGCTCCAGTCTAGATTGCATCTCCTAATTCACAAAATCCAGGGAGATATCCAAGTTTTAAGGTTTGCAGGAAACAATTTTAAAATCTGCCTAAGTGTCGAAAACCCATAATGTTTTTGAAAATCCATGATGTTTTCAGTCTATGTGAAAACCTATATTGTTTTTGACCTTATGCCTTCCCATTTTTGTGCACTTGTCTTCTGGTATCAAAAAATCTATGTGTTTTGAGTATTTTGCTATGTCGAAAACTTTGTGTTTTCGACCTCGGTCTTAACTCCGCAGGTGCGATCATTGGTGGGTCCCAGTTCTTCCCATTGCCCAATGTGGTTAAAGTTTGGAAAAGATCAATGGTTTTCATATGTTCGCATGGGGAAGATGCATGATTTTTATCCTCCATGCTTTTGCGACAACCATTTGATCCTCCAAAAGGTAAAGCTTCTTTGGCTATGGTCCCATTGGTGGTTATACGGCGGCCTATGGTTGGCTGTCTCATGATTGCATGTCAAAGTTTTCTGACATGCGATCATGCGACCAGTTGACACCTGTTCTTGGGCTCATTATTGATGGAAGTGTTGTGGTCCCACTGTCTGACTAGGAGGTTGAGGTGGCAATCTTGTGGCCTTGTCACATGTTTGCATGGGCCATCTTTCGGCCTTGAAATCATGTGACAAGGGTGCCACATTGTGTTGGGGCCCAGTGGCAGGTGGTGAAGTGGCATCTTCTAGATGCTGGGGTGGCAAGGTTCTATTGGATGCATGGTAGAGATGTGGGCCCGATCGTTAGATCCCTTTCAATCCTACGGTTGCAGCATGACCGCAAGGAATATTCTTTCCCCTTGAGATCATGCGACAACCGTCCAATCTTGCAGCATTTAAAAGGGTTGACAGGTGGTGGGTCCATTTGCCAGGTGATGCTAATGTGCGTGATTTTCATTGGCTGGTAAGTGCTACGGTGGATACATGTGGTGGGTCTGATACTTAAGGGCAGGCAATGATTGCAGTGTTGGCGGGTTGTCGCATGATCGCATAGATCATCTCTTGGCTATGTGATCATGCGACAACTATTTGGCATCGCAGTTGCAGAGTGACGAGTGGGTCCTATGTTAGTGACCAGGTGGATACAATGAATAGCATGGCAACAGGTGGCATCAAGCGGACCCAGGGGGGTTTGATGTCTTAGCGGTGCCGATAAAGTTCAAGCTTTTTGCTCATTCGCGAAAAGATTTAGTGATTCTCTAGATTGTCTAGCGATTTGGTGAACAGAGGTCACGTAGTCGCTAAAATTTTAGCGGAAGGCGTGAAATGTTTTGTGAATTGGTGGAAGCCTTTTGTTGCCAATTCGCTAAATGTAAATGGGAACTCTTTTAAAAGGTAAAAACATAAAGCCCGCGAAGTAAGAATAATCTGACGGTCGTGACTTAAAGTTGGCAGAGATTTGAACGAGGACCGCCAATTTTCCGCTGGCACCATAAAGTGACCGTTGGGATTTAATTTCAAATTCTGCAGAGAGTTTGCAATGACAAAGGTACCAAAAATTCAATTTTTGAGCGGCCAGAGTGGGTAGAATGGGTTGTCAAATGCTGTGGAGTGGTCCAGGCTACCATGATAGTTGTAGAGGAGTGTCTTGCCATAGGGGAGTAAATGAAATAGTACCCTGAAGTGTGTTGCAGAGATCTTTTTGGCTGGATTTCTTAGGTTTTGGTGTTGATTTTGTACCTTGGGCCAGTACATCTAGTTGGCTATTGAAATTAGACTGTTTGAGCTTGCATGCTGCGGCTTGATCCCTGTCTTGTCTATGTTAACTCCTCGGTGGGGTTAGGTGGATTTGAATTTTGAGTTGGAAATGATCATTGTGCTTGCATTGTAACCCTGGTATAAAGGGATTTTTATGATCATTCGAGGTCATTAGGAGTTAGGTTTTCAAACTTTTCTGGTTGTGAGTCTTCTGCCCAATCTGAATTGTAATGACCTGTCTTGGTATATTTTGACAATAGAAAGAAAATTGCAGGTCTAAGCTATAGTTTGCAAGCATGGTTCCTTTGGATTGATTGTATACACTTGAGGATTCTTCATACTTAATACAGGCACATGATTCTTATCTCTCCTTTGTGTCAATGTAGATGAATTTTGAACTTTCTAGTTCATTGCATAACAATTTATGTATAGGTCTTCATTCTTGAGTTCTAATCCAGGATTAGATTAAATGATGCTCCACATGGGACATAGATTTATCTCTTGTCTATGTAAGGATATTCTGTAAGTAGTAAAGGAGATTGTAAATGTGTTTATGGCTTTGAATCTCAGATATATTCTGGTGTGTGTGTGTACTTTGTCCAAGAAGCCTTGCCCAATGGATGAGGCACTGGCCTAGATGAGTATTTCTTTGTTGACATATCCTGATTGAGGTTGTTATGATTCAAACTTAGAAATTAAGAACCATTCCTAAGTTTTCAATATTTGGTTGTGTGAGGTTATACCCAATAGCAATTGAGATTCAATGAATGTTTGCTTAACATTTAGTAGTCTCTTGCTATCATCTACTTTGTTTAATCTAGTCCAAAGTCCTAAAATTCTATAAGTTATTGGATTAGGTGCACCCACCATGGTTTTGCAGAGCCAGAAGTGAAGAGGGTAGTCTTGTCCCTATAGTTGGTCCAGTTGTCTTGCAGAGCTTTCAAACTTGGAGCTAACCACTCCTAACATCAGTCTTAAGGCATATTGGTAGCCCTAGATGGCATAAGCATTTTTGAACATTAACAAGATGGTGACTCTACTGGAAAGGCCATTGGAAAGAGTTGAATACAAAAATAAAGCATTTGCTAATATTTTCTCACCTAGTTGTGAGTGGCGGCTCTGATTTATCTTTGTTTGATCATTGTTCCTTATGATAAATAGTGTGCCTACTTGTGGAGTTTTGTATTGGTTGGAAGAAGAAACAAAGACACAATTTCCTCTTCAAGGAGGTGGCGACTCTACATTGCAAAATCTGATGGAGCTGCATGGTGAGCTCTAGATCTGCCCTACTTCCAGCCAAAGGTCTTTTGCTGCAAGATTCCTTTGTATTTTTCAAAGATCTAAAATGTCTCCTTATTAAGTGGTCAAGCACAAATAAAAGGGGTAAGGTGTGAATAGAGGTTGAATACTTCAAGTTCTCAATTTCATTTTTTCAAGATTTTATGGAAGTATTACATTAAGTCTGATGGGAAAGCTTGAGGAGGATCTTGCTTTTCTTGAGCATGGCATCCTTAGGGATTGCATAAAATTGGTAAGATTGAAGGTGGGGTGTAGATAGGATCTATCCATATCTTTGTTCTATGATAGATTTTGTGGTGCATATGATGAGCTTCCGGATGATATTGAGTTTCCTGAATCTGAGTTCATTGGTTTATTTTTAGAGCTTTGTTTTCCTGAGTCAATCAGTTGGTTAGATGCTTTATGGGAGGAGTATTATGGATGTATTAGGGATTGGGTATTTAGTGATGATAATCTTGAGCTTGAGGATGCACTTGGGGTTTTTCTCTTTGGTACTGATATTGAGAATGATGGAAGTTATGAAGGAGATGTGTCAAGTGATGACACTCTTTCTTGCAATCATGAGAGTGATGCTCTTTCTCAGGATGGGGCAGAAATTTTATGCAATCAATTAGATGAAGAAGAGGATTGGATTGATGAATATGTTGTTGATGATTGTATGTCAGAGGAGGGTGTTTTTGTGGACAGTTGTTCACTTCATAGTGAACAAATTTCAGATCTCCTATCTTGTGAATATCTCAGGTATGCAGGGAGGGATGACTCTGAGTTCTCACATTCAGCACACATTGATTTTGACTGAGAGCATGAGTCAGTAGGGTTTGACTGTGACATGTGTGCCTCTGATTCTTTTATTTCTCCCACATTACTAGATGGAAACCAGGTTTAGCATGAGGATGAAGTCATCAGCATTTGTTCAGTTTCAAGTGATGTAGATATCCCTAATGAATGTGTTGATGTTTCCCCTCCCACCCACCAGCAAATTTTGGGTTTGTTAAGTGCCGACAAGATGCAAGATGCTCATACTTTTGATGATTCACGTTCATCAAAGTTCTCCTCTTGTAGTTACTTTTCAAAAGGAGAGGTAGAAGGACATGACAGTGGGTTGTCCTATCATCAAGATTATAGTGATGAACAAGTTTCTTATTCAGATCCTTTTCCTTCTTTTGCCAAGTATGATACTGATTGTGACAGTGTTGAAGACTTTTCTTTTAGTAGTTGGGACAGAACTTCTTTTGATGGAAATAGTGATGAAGATCAATTGTTCCCCTGTCACAAAAATTTTAAAGAGGACCTTCACTTGGTTCATGATCTAGTTTATGGAGATATCATGGAGGAACCAAATTGCTCAGTGGTTGAAGCAATGTGTGAAGGTAAATCTGAGGATACAAGTCCTTCTCAGCCAAGTAATTATAATGTAATGCATGGTAATCAATATGCTACATTTTTTGATGAATTACTAGATCAAATTTTTGTTTCTAGTCATCAAGGAGAAGTAGATGATGTTCCCTACTTCTTGGAATTTGAATATGAATATGGTGGTTGTGATTGGAAAGACGTGGGCAGTTATCATTATAGTTTCATTTTTTAGCCTATGAAAATTCACATATGTTGGCAGCAAGATGGTCAAGATAGTTTCAAGTGTTTGGCCACATATGTAGATGAAAATCAGACCTTTGATTTAGGGGGGTCATTCATTTCATTTTGGTGGCCTGGGGCCATCAAGTAAAGTTGTAAATCTTGTAAATTTCTGTAAATACTTTCCCTTTCCTATTGTGTTTTTCCTTCCTATTCCTGTGTTTTTTGAGGTCTCTGTGTTTTTTTCAGTGGGTGGTCTGCTTCTTCCCAAAGATCTGAGGTCCTCATTGTATCTGCAGGAGATACATGTCCCCAACTAGAGCCACTGTTAGTCCATTTTCTAGTCATAGCAAAAATTCTTTGAAAATGGCCTCTTCCATGCAAATTTTAAAGTTATCCCACCCTGCTGCAACACAGTTTTAATATGCGAAGAAGATCCATAGTGTTTCATGGTGTGCACTCTTGGCCTCGTGTTCTATAATGTGTCACCTTGCTCTAGTCCAGATCGCATCTCCTAATTCACAAAATCTAGGGAGATATCCAAGTTTTAAGGTTTGCAGGAAATAATTTTAAAATCTGCCTAAGTGTTGAAAACCCATAATGTTTTTGAAAATCCATGATGTTTTCGATCTGTGTGAAAACCTTCATTGTTTTCAACCTTATGACTTCCCTCTTTTGTGCACTTGTCTTCTGGTATTGAAAAGTCTATGATTTTTTAGTCTTTCACTGTGTCAAAAACTTTGTATGTTTTTGACCTTGGTCTTAACTACATAGGTGCGATCGTTGGTGGGTCCTAGTTCTTCCCATTGCCTAGTGTGGTTAAAGTTTGGACAAGATCAGTGGTTATCGTATATTTGCATGGTGAAGATGCATGACATTTATCCTCCACACTTTTGTGACAATTGTCCGATCCTCCAAAAGGTAAACTTCTTTGGCGGTAGTCCCGTTGGTGGTTATGTGGCGACCTATGGTTGGTTGTTGCATGATCGCATGTCAGAGTTTTTTGACATGTGATCATGCGACTGGTTGACACCTATTCTTGGGCCTGTTGGTGATGGAAGTGTTGTGGTCCCACTATCTAACTGGGAGGTTGAGGTGGTAGTCTTGTGGCCTTGTCACATGTTCGCATGGGCCATCTTTCAGCCTTGCGATCATGCGACAAGGGTGCCATGTTGTGTTGCGGGCCGGTGGCAGGTGGTGAAGTGGCATCTTCTAGATGCTAGGGTGGCAAGGTTCTATTGGGTGTAGGGTAGAGATGTGGGTCTGATTGTCAGATCCCTTTCAATCCTACGGTTGCCACATGACCGCAAGGAATATTCTTTCCCCTTGCGATCATGCGACAACCGTCTGATCTTGTAGCATTTAAAAGGGTTCATGGGCGGTGGGTCCATTTGCCAGGAGATGCTGATGTGTGTGATTTTCATTGGCTGATAAGTGTTGAGGTGGATACATGTGGTGGGTCCAATACTTAATGGAAGGCAATGGTTGCAGTGTTGGCGGGTTGTCGCATGATCACATAGCCCATCTCTTGGCTATGCGATCATGCGACAACTGTTTGGCATCGCACTTGCAGAGTGATGGGTGGGTCCTGTGTTAGTGACCAGGTAGATACAATGAATAGCATTGTGATAGGTGGCATCAAGCGGACCCAGGTGGGGTCTGATGTCTTAGCGGTGCCAATAAAGTTTAGGCTTTTTTGCTCATTCGTGAAAAGATTTGGTAGTTCTCCAGATTGTCTGGTGATTTGGTGAACAAAGGTCGCGTAGTCGCTAAAATTTTAGCGGAAGGCATGAAATGTTTTGCGAATTGGCGGAAGCCTTTTGTCACCAATTCACTAAATGTAAATGGGCACTCTTTTAAAAGGTAAAAACATAAAGCCCGTGAAGTAAGAATAATCTGACGGTCATGACTTAAAGTTGGCAGAGATTTGAACGAGGACCGTCGATGTGCCGCTGGTGCCATAAAGTGACCATTGGGATTTAATTTCAAATTTTGTAGAGGGTTTACAATGACAGAGGTACCAAAATTTCAATTTTTGAGTGGCCAGAGTGGGTAGAATGGGTTGTCAAACACTACAGAGTGGTCCAAGCTACCATGATAGTTGTAGAGGAGTGTCTTTCCATAGGGGAGTAAATGAAACAGTACCCTAAAGTGTGTTGCAGAGATCTTTTTGGCTAGATTTCTTAGGGTTTGGTGTTGATTTTGTACCTTGGGCTAGTACATCTAGTTGGCTATTGAAATTAGACTGTTTGAGCTTGCATGCTGCAGCTTGATCCCTGTCTTGTCTGTGTTAACTCCTCGGTGGGGTTAGGTGGATTTGAATTTTGAGTTGGAAATGATCATTGTGCTTGCATTGTAACCCTAGTATAAAGGGATTTTTATGATCATTCAAGGTCATTGGGAGTTAGGTTTTCAAACTTTTCTGGTTGTGAGTCTTCTGCCCAGTCTGAATTGTAATGACCTGTCTTGGTATATTTTGACAATAGAAAGAAAATTGCAGGTCTAAGCTATAGTTTGCAAGCATGGTTCCTTTGGATTGATTGTATACACTTGAGGATTCTTCATACTTCATACAAGCACATGATTCTTATCTCTCCTTTGTGTCAATGTAGATGAATTTTGAACTTTCTAGTTCATTGCATAACAATTTATGTATAGGTCTTCATTCTTGAGTTCTAATCCAGGATTAGATTAAATGATGCTCCACATGGGACATAGATTTATCTCTTGTCTATGTAAGGATATTCTGTAAGTAGTAAAGGAGATTGTAAATGTGTTTATGGCTTTGAATCTCAGATATATTCTAGTGTGTGTGTGTAGTTTGTCCAAGAAGCCTTGCCCAATGGTTGAGGCACTGGCCTAGATGAGTATTTCTTTGTTGACATATCCTGATTGAGGTTGTTATGATTCAAACTTATAAATTAAGAACCATTCCTAAGTTTTCAATATTTGATTGTGTGAGGTTATACCCAATAGCAATTGAGATTCAATGAATATCTGGTTAACATTTAGTAGTCTCTTGTTATCATCTGCTTTGTTTAATCCAGTCCAAAGTCCTAAAATGCCATAAGTTACTGGATTAGGTGCACCCACCATGGTTTTGTAGAGCTAGAAGTGAAGAGGGTAGTCTTGTCCCTATAGTTGGTCTAGTTTTCTTGCAAAGCTTTCACACTTGGAGCTAACCACTCCTAACATTAGTCTCAAGGCATATTGGCAGCCCTAGATGGCATAAGCATTTTTGAACACCAACATACCTTTTGAACTGTGTCTCTTCTTAGATAGTTTTAGGAATGCTTCCTGTTCAGCTTTCTCTTCTGCTATCAAAATTGATGTCCATAGAGAATCACATATGACATCCATATCATCTACATTCTCATCCATGATCTGCATAGCTCTATCCTTGACTAGAAATCTAGCTTGATACTTTATCATGTATTCACTTACAACGGCATAGCTAAAGTGTGAGGCTGCATGACTTAGTGATCGTTCTCTTTTCATTTTCTCTATATCTAGTGCAATAGCCCATCTTTCACTTATTTTTTCATCAAGTCCCTTCGGAAATTGACATGTGAATTCCATTGGTACTTTCTTGAATTTAATCATCATCTGGATGACAACGTGTTCTAGCTTTGTCTTGTCCTCAATTGACATTTTGTCAAATTTTCCTATGCCTGGATCTGTAAGATTTCCATTCTTAATTATGTCTTCAATTATTTCTTCTATTTTACTTTCCTTGTTACGAACTAACTTGAATTGATCAGGATCATTTTCTATTTCTATATCCTCTAGATCTTCCTTATTTCTTATGTATTTCCTCTTTTTCTTTGGTGGCTCAGCTACTTTCTTGTTCTGTCTCTTAACATATTTCCTTGTCGGTGTAGCTGCTCTTCTTTTTTCTACTATTACTTCTACTTTCTCGGTAGATTGTGCAACAGTTGACAAATGTGTCTTCATTCCTTTAGGTTCTGGTTGCTGCATTTCCTGTTCATCATTGATGGGAGGAACCAGTGTGTGATCCTTTTCTTTGTATGACTTGGTCTCCTCATTATCATAGGGCTTGTCAGCCAACTGTAGCTAACCTTTGGTTGCTTCTTTAACTGATGACTCCTTAGATGAGTCAGATGCATTTCCATATTTTGCTGTGAGATCTTTTCTCATTTTCTTTGCTCTTCTAGACATTTTTCTGATCTCAATGTCTGTTGTGATTCTTGACTTCGCTTCCTCATATACACCAAACCTACTGGCAGTGATGTCTATTGGTAATGCTAGCAATGCATTGATAGATTTCAGAGCGAAATCATGATTCATTTCATATCCCATTGGTGCTAACCATTTTGTTCTCGGTTCTATTGCCTTTATCATTGAGTGGTCTGTGCTGACTACAAAACATATATCATCTTCAAATTTTCTCACTAAATCCCTTGGAATTCTACTCCTTTGCTGCATTTTTGCCTAAAATTCCTTGAAATATGCATTGAATTCCTTATTCAAATTATCTCCTAGACTTTTCATCATTTCACTGATTTTTGTAGTTATCAGTTTGTCAGATTGCCAGTTTACTTTACCGATACCCAGTACATATTTTTGTAGATAGAAAAATGTACAGACAAGCAGTGATCCATACTTACATGTATTGGACTTCTTTGCTTTTATTGTCTTCATGTTATCATGCAGCTGGTGTAGTAGTAGTTCGGCAAGATCTAACTGGTGATCTTTCTTCACAATTTTATATGCCATGTCCACGACACTACAGGGTACACTATTTGGTTTGCTAGATTGAAATATCTTGTACCCGATGACATGTGCTACAAATTTTACCGCTGGGTCTTTGATGGTTGAGATTTTTAGTGCCCTACCGTCCCATTGAGCTCCAGTGTTCTTTTCAATGTTGGGACGAGATGAACTTTGAAAAGGCTTTGGCTTTTTCAGTTGTAGGGTACCGAGTAACCCTACTGATAATCTTCTTTGTGACCTCAATAGGTTTATCTAACTAGAATTTTCCATCATGAAATCTGCTTAGCACAATTCTTATCCAGTTATTTTGGAAGGATTGCGGAAAGTATGTAAAACACAATAACCCTAACTCCCCAATCTTCTTGTATTCGGATTTAATCTTTCCATCCGGTCCACAAACTTGTTGATAAGTAGCAATGGTCTCAAAATCACATACTTCACGGATTTTGTAGTGAATATAGGCCCTAATGTCTTGTGTTAACAAAACCCTATCTGGAATACTAAAAAATGCACCCATATCGTCTGTTTGTGTTTTGACCTTGGGATGAGGTTTGAATTTCTCCTCAGGGAAAATGTGCCCTTACAATTAAATCTACTTCCTCCTCAATGTTTTATGATTTTCTTGTAGTCGATGTCGATGCCATAAATTGTTTCTAGGGTTTTGGCAAACAATAGATAACCAGTGTTTGGTAGGCAAATGAACTTACTCATTATCGTCAAAGAATTATCGTTGGTTTGATCTACAGTAGCTTTGAATCTTTTCTAAAAAATTTTAGCTCAAAATCTTCTCTGTAAAATCTCTATTCTTTGAAATCGTAATGTAAAAATGAACTCTGTTTCTACGTATTTATAGATTTTTTGATATTCCCGCTCAAACTTTGGTGCATTAAATGCATGACCTAACTTCTTATACGAAATAGTTGTCAGCTCAGCAATGTCTACAATTTTCTTTACTTGGTTAACATAGAATTTCTTCATCAGTTTGCACTGTTGTCAGTTAACCTTGTATAGTGATTACCGACAGGTAACCAACTCATGTTTTCTTCTTTTACCGACTATGTGACATTTGTAAATTTATAACACATAAACCATGGTGCATCTTTATTCATGCAGATTTGGTATTTGTACATCATATATAAGGAACTGTATGTAAAATGTAATGTCAGTTCCATACATACCTTTGTTATCTTAAGTGGAGGTACTGATGTCACCCAATCCAGTGGACAAGGTTTCACCGACAGTGTTACTTGACTCAGCATTCTCATTAGATGCCTTCTTCCACATTGTGTTCCTTAACTTCATAATTTCTACAATGTTATATCCACTCTCAAATATATGATTTTGATCTAGTGCTCAGTCTCTGTAGTTCTTGCTTACATGACTGATCTTGTGACAATGTATACATGCCATTCTTGCATTTGTTCAGTTTCTTGATTGTCCAATCTGACTCTTTCTATAACATTTTGCTACAATATGTCCATACCGACCACATACAGCATAATTAGTCCATGTATTATAATCCCAAACATATGAGTTACCTTATCTCTTCGGTTGATATGGCTTTCATTGTTTTTTCTCTTTAGGTGTCCAGACTTGTTTCATTTTCACCTTGCAATCCCTTGTAGTGTGTCCATGCTTATTACAAGTATAGCATATTTTCTCCTCAGTAGTATTATTAGCAGTGTCATTCTTCTTAGCTCTGCATTCATAAGCTAGATGTCCAAACTTACCATAGTAATAACAATATCCATTGAATTTAGGAATAACAGGAGGTTTACCTTGTGCTTTGCTTCTACACACATTGGATGTATGTCCTAGTTTTCCATAGTAATAACATGTCATCACTTTAGGTTTCTGACTTTGATTTTTGTTGAATTTTTTAGCTTGTTGTGATGATTCTCCTTCACCGGTGTAGCCTATACCGGCTCTGCTTCTGAATCTCCTCTGATTAGTCAGGAAATCATCAATCTTTTTAGAACTATCCTTAGCTAACTTCATTATTTCATTGTTTTGCTTTTGTATCTTTATTTCATTTCTTAGTTTTTCATTATCTTCTCTAAGTATTGAAACATCTTCAAGTCTTCTTGATAATTCTCCATTTACTCGATTCATTTATTGATTAACTATCACCATCTGATTTGATACTTGGAAGTGATGATCAGTGAGTCTCTGTATTTCACTTTCTTTTGCTTGAAGGTATTCAGTCATCAATCTTCGGTCTTCAATAGCCAGATTTTGATCTTGTTCATCTTGTCTAGCATTGTTCATGATTTCCACCATTCTCACAATTTGAGATTCATGACCGATTTGAAGTTCTTTCACTTGCTCAGATAGATGTTGATTCTTTTCAAATAAATCAGAGATTATGCTTTCAGATCCATCAGAGATGCTTCCAGAGCTTGATCCAATATGATCAAATATTTCATCAATAGGTTCTTCATGATAACTAATTTCATTCAGATGAATTGCAAGGTTCTTCCTTTCAACCAGTAATTTCTTCAGTTCTTCCTTGGCCTCTTTATACTATTCCACAAACATCTATATTTGTATCTTCTGATTCTCAATAGTCTTGTCAAGCTTGTATCTCTCCATGACTTAGATCTTTACCCTTCAGTGGTTAGACTGTTCAACAAGAGAACTGAGCTCTGATACCAATTGTTGGAATTAGGAGAGATAGGTACTGAGAGGGGAGGGGTGAATTAGTGCCTTCAAAACTTTACTTGCAAAACTTTTCAGATCTATAACTGAATACTTGTGATAATCGATCAAAATAACTTGAATATAATTGTGTAAATCAATCATCTAGTTAACTTAAGAAAGTAAAAAACATGAAATCAATATGACAATCACATAACACAACTATTTTGGTAATGCAGAAACCCTTGTTAGAAGGTAAAAAACTACAGTGGGGATGACACCCACAAATTCTTCACTACTGCAGATAGAAAAGGTTTGCCTATTAAGGCTACAAGTTTTCATCACTTCTAGTGATCTTACCCTGTTAGGAGTAACATATTAGATCAACTAGATCTACCTAGTTATAGGATTTAAATAACACTAATGAAGTGTGTACTCGGTTAAGAGATTTACATAAGACTGTTAAGTCTACTTTGTTAAGAGATTTATCAAAAACTCTAACACAATTGTCAAAAAGTAATAGGTAATTATCTGCTAGTTGACAACTCAATTGTCTTAAATAGATCTATAAGTGCTCATCAAAATATCACCTTATCTGTGATGGTTCTCTACTTTTTTATGCTCGGTAGCGTTCTCTGATTCTGCTCAATCTGATATCCTCTGTGCTCTGTTCTACTCAGTAAAATGATTGTCTTGAAGATAGGCAATTTCTTCAAGTGCTTTGTGATTCATATATATTAGTTTACCCCAACCTTTTAAAATGGTGCGAACATACAAAATATGGTGTTCTATTTTTGCCACCTTAGGAAAAATTAGGTTACGATAATAACCATAACCCTAAGATCTACAGTGCAAAATAACCTAGATCAATTATTATAAAGAAGATAAACATTAGATTTAATGATTATCTTTTACAATAAATTCTCCTCGATCTTGGTAAACCATTTTACGATCTGTTGTAACCATTTGTATAGAAGAATGTGCCATTTCATATTACTATGTCATTTTCTGTGATCATCGGTAAACACTATATAATCTACTCGGTGTTTACTGCTATGCTCAGTGTTTATTGACCATTGGCGTCGGTGTTGCTTGTGCTCAGTTAACTATGTAATTCTTGGTGTAAAGACTTTACCAATTTCTCTATC
This sequence comes from Chamaecyparis obtusa, assembly GCA_027943335.1. Taxonomy (NCBI): domain Eukaryota; kingdom Viridiplantae; phylum Streptophyta; class Pinopsida; order Cupressales; family Cupressaceae; genus Chamaecyparis; species Chamaecyparis obtusa. The sequence continues at coordinate 2,437,972 of BSBK01001370.1, forward strand.
TTACTTCTTGTTACTGACCAACTCAATAAAAGTAACCAACCTGTTTACTATCCTTTGATACTAATGACAACTTTAAATGCTCAATAGAGATTAACAGTAGCTACATTCTGCATTTTGCATTCCATCTCATCTTGCATCCACCCATCTTTGCTCTTGGAATCTTGGTTATTTCTCCTCCCTTATTCCTTAGTCCTTCCTTCTCTATTTCCTTTGAAGAAAATTCCACAACGTTTACTCCTTGCGTTATTTTCTCGAGGGTGCACAACCCCTTATTCCTCTAAATTTTAGCCTGGGGCATCTTATTTTCTTGTCTTTGACACCACACCACTTGTGACATTGCATCAAAGAGGGGCAAAATGTAGACACCTAAAACTCCATTAGAAAATAAAATATTTTTATTTTTTGAAAACCCCTGATGACATCATCATTTATTAATTAATTAATTATTTTATTTATTTATTTATTTTTATGTCATTAAATCCTCCTATTTTAATTAAACATCTTTAATTAAAGAATCCCTCTCCAAAATCATTTAAATCAAGTTTGAATGAATTTCCTCTATTTATTAATTATTAATTGATAAATAATGCCAAAAATCCTTTTAATAAATAAAATATTTATTAAAAGCCTAAAACCTTGGAAATCTTCTTGAAATGCTTAACCTCTTCTAGAATTTCTTAATCTCACTCTAATCCTGATTAAATGGTGATTCCTACCTTTTTTTAGTCCAAACCCCTAATGACATCATCATTTATTAATTAATTAATTAATTAATTTTTATGCCATTAAATCTCTTTATCTTAATTAAAAATATTTAATTAAGAAATCCCTTCCAGAAATGTTTAAATCTCATTTAGACATTATTTCCCTATTTATTAATTATTTAATTAATAAATTGACCAAAAAACTAAAAAATAAATTATTTATTTATTTTTACCCAAAACCTTCGAAATATCCTAAGATCATTAACATCTTCTAGAATCTCCCAATCTCACTTTAATTTTAATTAAAGAGTGATTCCCCCATTTCCTAAGCCTAATCCCAACTCAAAAACATTTAATTAAATTTAAATGATAAATCTTCTTATTTATTAAATTTATTTAATAAATAAAATCCTCAACCAAAAAGCCTTTGAAATAAATAAATATTTATTTATTTCTTAAGCTCCTAAAAATCTTAGAAAGCCCTAGACTCTTCTAGAAAGTCTTCAATCCTTATCCTAAGCCTTGGTCCATCCAACTCCTTTGAAAGTCAATCCTTATCCTTGACTCAACCCCTAACCAAACCCCAAACTCTAACTCTTCCTCCTAACCCAAGCCCTTCCCAAATCCTATAAATACTCCTCCTTCCAAGAGAAAATTATTAGCTTAGTTTTATCTTCAATGCATTGTTATCATGAGCATTTTTAGCTAGATCATCTTAGCATAAATCCTAATTGTTAGATTTCTTCATGTTCTTCATGTTTTCTAACACATCTTTGAATAGCTTAATGGATTAATATTAGTTCATATTTCAAGCTTAATCTTCATTTATGCATCACCACAAAGCCCTCTCCATGTGTTTGAGAGCACACCCACATCCCTCTCATTGAAGCAAATCAAATAGTGCTCTATAGCACTTGTTTATGGCAACAATCTTGAGGTGGCTTGGTTTATATTTGTCTATGCTTTGAACTGATAAATCCTAGATTACTCTAATGTTTGAATGTTTCAGCCTTTCAAAACAAATAACAAGTTAAAATCATAGTCTACAGTATCATTTTATTGAATGGGGGAATATGAGATCTACTTCTAAATCCAAATTCCCAAAGGAGAGATCCAAATTGATCAATCAAAAGGTTAATGCATAATTGAATCAATTGAAGAAGAATATGGAGGAACAAAACCTTATATTTCCCTATTAAGAAAACGTGCTTGAAATCTAAAATAGTTGAAATAAAAATACTAACCTCAAAATAGGGCAGATCTAGAAAATGCTGATTTTTGGTGTCTGTGTGCAGTTTCGGGCAATTCTGCAACCTGTTTTGGACTGGAAATGCTAAGATGAAGAAAACCCAAATTTTTTTTTGTAGATCTCTATAATTTTGTTGAAAATTAGTGTCTTACACTTAGTCATATATCTAGGCAAGGATGGTCGGTCATCACTGCGATCAAGTCATTCTATAAAGGCCAAGTTTTGTATTGTATACTTATCGAGCAGTAGTACTACCGAGTAAAGTCATGGTCACAATATGTTTGTAATATGCTGAGTATAGTTATTGCTGAGCTACATATATCAATGATTTCCAAGTGATAGAGAAGTTCAACAGATGCCGAGTACAGTAGATGCTGAGGACAGTTAATGCTAAGTGCTAGGGATAACTTTTGACGAGTTAGACAGAAATGACATACAAGTCTGAAATGGCACAATGATCAAGGTAAACCATTTTTTAAGATAATTATATTTTGTATGTTGTCTATTGAGGTAATCATAGAGGTGGTTACACATCCATATTGCTATCATTGATCCCTATGTATAACCTTTAGCCAATCAGAAAATTGTATAGTATAGGCGGCAATAGGAATATATCTAGACTATAGATCTTGTAATGGTAAAACATTTTTGTTACTATATAAAGGAAAGATCTAGGACAAAGATATGTGTGTGAATTAGAGAGAGAAATAGAGACATTAAGATCAGATGAATACTGTGAGATGTGAGTTTGAGGAAATGATAAGGAGAAGTATTCAGATCAAGTTCAGTGACCGAGCAGAGCAGTGAAAGGACAAAATCAAGAAAAATCAGATAGAAGAGATCACAATCATACAGTAAAGAGAAGATATGTAATGAGCACATCAATGCAAACTGAAGGATCATATATTGAGACATTTTAACCAGCGTATCAGGGTAAATCTCTTAACCGAGTAGTCTTAGCAGACTTTTGTAAATCTCTTTACTGAGTGCTTACTTTATTGTAAGTTTAAAAATCCTCTAACAAGGTACACTGAATAAGCCTCTTAGCTTTTAACAGAGAAAACCTTTCATAGGGTAGATCATGATATGATCAAATTTTGTAAGCCCTAATAGGAAAACTTTATTATCTATAGTAGTGAAGAATTGTGGGTGTCATCCCCACCCTAGTTTTACCTTTCAAGGGTTTATGGGTTACCAAATCTATTGTGTTATGTGTGATTTCATGTATGCTACTTGACATGATATATTACTTAGATTTTTCAAGTTATGTTTACATGATGCATAAAGTTCTAACAGTTTAAAAGGATAGAAGTTAGTAAGTTTTGATTCACCCCCCCCTCTCAGTACTACTTTCCCATTTGTATTTCCAACAATTGGTATCAGAGCAAAGGGTTTCTCATAAGGGAGTCTAACCACTTGAAGAAAAGATCTTAAGATGGAAGTTTACAAACTGGGAAAAGTCATAGAGAATCAAAAGATTAAAGTTCAACTAGCATTACAATAGCTGGAAGCAGCCAGAGGGGAACTGAAGAAATCTTTGAGCAAAAGAAGAGAAATAGCTATTCAACAAAGTGAGCCACTGTACAAGGAAGAAGACACCACTGGACTATTTGATACTAGTAATTCTACAAAAAATGACAAAGCCATGAAAGAATTGATGGAGAAAAATACCATATTGAATGATGAAATCAGGACTCTAAAAAGAGAACAGGAAATTCAATCTGTCAGACTCTGTGAAGTAGTGGAGCAGAAAAAGAAAGCTGAAGATGATAAAGCAATGGCTGAAGAAGACAAAAGACAAATTGCAATAAGGCTAGATGAAAGAACAAGTGATATACAAAGGTTGACTAATAATCAACTAGATATGGTAAATCAACTACTGCTGGCCAACCAAGAACTGGGTAGGAAAGACTTGGAGAACAATCAACTAAAACATGAAAATGATCAGCTGAAACATGATTTGAGAACTGAGAAAGAAATCAATGGAAGGATGAACAAACCTAATGAAGCTACAAAGTATTTTGAAGAACTGTTAAGGTCACCTAGGAGATCTAGTGATAGATCTAGACTTGGACTAAATGAACAATCATCTACTGAAGAAGGAGAGTCATCAAAAGATGGAGAACAGAAGACTGCTAAATCAAAAACAAAAGGCCCACATGTCATCACTATGGGAAGCCAGGACATACAACGAACATATGCAGAAGCAAACATGGTAAGACTGATTCTAAACCTAATGGACATTGTTTTAACTGCAAGAAGCATGGACATAAAGCACATGAATGTAGATCTAAAGCTAACATTTCATCCACCTCACTCGAGTTTCAAGGAAGTTGTTTCAATTGTCAGAAGTATGGGCACAAATCTTATGAATATCGATCTAGACCAAGGTGGTCAACTAATGAGAAAACAAAGCTAGTCGCACAGTGTAAAAGTTACAATTGGGATTACAACACTTGGTACAATTGTCATTATTGTCGTAAGTATGGACATATTGGAGTAAATTGCATGAAGACTCATTTTAGAGGCAAATCCAAAAGCTGGATGAATGGATGCATGGTTTGTTATAAATGTAATAAGGTCAGTCACTTAAAGAGAGATTGCAGATCACCTATGTCAAGCACTGTTAATAACCAAAATGAGGATATCTATGAAAAAATGAGGAACCAGATGGAAAAGTCATGGAGGAAGAAAGAAGAAGGAACAACAAGTGAAGCAAGCACATCTGAGGTTACCCAATCCAATGGATTAGGTGATCACACTTCTTCCAACTAAGCATGAAAGGTATGTTTGGAACTAATTCTTGCAAAGCCTTACTTTACATCAGTTCCTAACTTACAATTGAGAGAAAGTCCATATCTACATAGATTAAGATGCATTAGGACATATCTGAGAAAAAATAGAAAATTTCATTTTGATGCTAAGCATTAGTGTCATGACTGAGCTAACAATGTTTGTCGAGCACCTATTATTGCCGAAATGCTATGCTGAGCTATATCGCAATGGTTACATCGACCAAGCTTGTGTTTAACTGAGTTTAACATGAGTTTTGTGAGACAACTGTATTTCACCTAAAATCTTACGAAGCATTTATGAGGCCCTAATCCTATTTTTTTGGATTCTATAAAACGGAAAGTTGCCGTTAATTTCATTTCACTAGGCTATTCAAGATTTTAGAGCAATTTAGAATTTGTGCAACGTAAATCAAGCAAAGTGATTCCGAATCTTCTCAGTGTGTCATCCGCAAAATTCATCTGTAGGGTTAATTGACAAAAAGGCACTTTACCAAGAAACTATTTTCTTTTCAAAAATTACAATTTGAAATGGCATCATCTTCATCCACACCAGTCAGGATACAGTGAATGGAAGTTTTCAATGTACAACTTGTAAGGAATGAGGTTTGTAAACCGAGGATATTCAAGGTAATATCTGAAAGTGTGATCAAAGGATATTTGAATGGAGCCCTATCTGCGACTTTAGAAAATGTGTTAATGATGAACGATGTTAGGTCCTGCTATATGTGCAAAATTGGAGAAATCAATGATTACAAGATCAGGGAAGCATATGACAAATTATGTGTCAACAAAGTGTTGAAGCTGGAGCATAAGGTTGTTGTCAACCAAGGGTTAGTACATGCCCTAAATTTCTCACAAAATTTCAAGGTAGAATGGATAAAAATCATGTTGGGTTGAGTGCACAACATGCAATTATGGCTAGAAGATGGACCGATGAAGATTACGAAGGAAATGATACATGATGTCACTGGTTACCCTACCATTGATGGAAAGAGAATGATGAAATGTGTAGGAAAAGAAGATATTCAAGCCAACACATAGGTAGTCTGGAACAAATGCAGAATGACAATTTCCACCATCATTGATCTGGAAATTGACTTCATTGTTAGAGTTATCTCACATAAGTTTTGCCAATCCAGTCGATTGGACAACATCCCCTATATGGCAGTGGACCAAGCTTGGAAGATAATTAAGAAAGGGCACACATATGATCTTGTTGAGCTCCAGCTGACTCAACTTGCTGAGAAATTGAACTCCATTAGGATGGTGAAGAACTCTATGTGTAAGTTCGGTTCCTTATTGATCTATATATTCTTTTATGTCAAGAAGTATTTTCCTACACATGGTGATGTGAAATGGGATAAGAAGAAACCCATTACTATTCCGATAAATGATTTCATAAATGAGATTGGTGATGATTTTGAAGGGATAATGGACAATTATTTCATTGAGTTTAAGAAGATGAGGAATAGGACTAGAGTCCCTATGTCTCTGATTGAGAAATATAGTAAAGACATATGTTTTCTAGTAGACACAGACTTTACCTATGCATAGGCAGTCCTACCTAGGGTTTCATGGTTGATGCCACTACCCTATGAACTCAATATTGATGAAGCTAGTAATGCAATCACAACCCTCCTAGCTAAGGAGGTTGATAACCAGGCACCTTACTTTGGTACATTTGAAGAGGCCAAATCCAAGATCTCTTTGGGATTATTGGCTGCCACCACTGAGAGAAGAAGAAAGAAAATAGTAAAGAATCTAGAAGAATATGTTAAAGAATCTGGCAAAGATGCACCACTAGAGTTAACCCAAGGGTTAGGAGAAGATGAGAAGAGTGCAACTAGTGGAAGTGAGATAGAAGAATAAGAAGAGAAGAAACCAATAATTGTCGAGTCCCCACTGAAAAGAAGAGTGTTGAAACATAAAGTGTCTTAGATACCATCACTTAGACCTTGGCCAAGAAGGACTACTACTAAGACTTCTAAGATGCCTTATGCATCTGCAAAGTGAAAATCTACTCAATCCAAGATAGTGTCAACCAAGGTTATGAAGAAACTGAGAAGGAAACTTGTTCTACCACAAGATGATGAAGAAATAGAAAGTGATGAAGCAATAAAGGGGAAGGCAACACAACAGGGTTCACACCAACTCACTATTGATGAATTGTGTCATAAGCTTACTAGCACAACTGCAGTTGATGAAGTGAAGAAATTAAAGTTTGGACCGCTGAGTATTGGAGATAAAGAAAAAGTTGAGGATGCTATTCTTGAAATGTTATACACTTTCAAGATGCTGCCGATTGAAATTGAAAATAGGATTCTAAAGGAATTGTGCAACCGAGTCACACAAAAGTGGGAGTATGCTTTACAAATAGAATAGGAAATAAGAGTGAGTACATTAGCACAAGTTGAATCCACTCTCACTCCTACAAATATCAAATAGATAGTTAACCAATACAGAGGCAAGTTTGATCCTAAACTTAGAACCTATCTTATCCTTCAACACAAGATTGAAGATGTTGTTCAAGAGAGTTTGAAGATTTGGAAGGTAGTGTTTGGTTTGTTACCCACCCCGGTAGAAGACAAGGATGAAGGAAAGAATAACAGTTCAGTTGCAACCACTTTTATAGTTGTTGAACCTAACAAAAAGAAAATTACAACGGAGACTAATACTCCTAAGGAAGTGCAATCACAGGATAATTTTGAGGTTCACATTGTTGATATTCTAGAAGAGAGCCCCATGAAGAACTCATTCTTAACTGAGGATGATCTAAAGAACACAACAACAATAGGAACACCCCTGCTAGGTAGTAACACTATACTATTGCAAGTAAAGGATTGTCCCACCATCACGAGCACACAATCTACCATTGATAATCCTCCTATACCTAAAGTTGCTACTGTTGATAAGTTAGTCGGTACAAGTCTTACTGAGGAATCAATCAAGTCGGTACCACTAACTCACTTTGCCGAGAAAGAAGTTAAAGCAAAAGATAAAATTCAAAGTCCTCTTAAGGAAGAACATAGCATAGAAGGACATGAAATGAAGCTAGATGAAAAAGTTGTTCGACCTCATGCCAAGGAAAAGGAGAAAGAAGAAGGAAACAATAGAGGAAAATTCATTGAAAAAAAAGCGCTGAAGGAACAAGAGGCCATCAAAGCTCTTGTACAGCTACCGAGTGGAAGCACCCCACCGAGAGCACCAAAGGAAAAAGATGTGGTAACAATTGATGAAGAAATTATTATTCCCAAATGGGATACTGATAACCTTACTTTCAAGCAGCTACAGATAATGAAAGATTTGCTGACAAGGAAAAGTAGACAAGCAGAACTCTGACGGGAGCATCAGCAAAAACATGTTCTTCAAGAAATTAAGGACATATTTAATGAAGTTTATGACTTATCTGATGTAAATAGTTTCATTCCCATATTGGAACAACTTGTACATATTGTTTAGAAAGTAAATAATGACACGAGTTGTGCAAGTGATAAGCTATTTGAATGATCAAAATGCAGATTTGAGACAAAAATGCTAGATAAGATATTTGCTGAGATAGCAGTAAAACAAGTTGAGTTGTTAACTTTGGTAAAGGAGACCGAGAGATTAGTTGTGGATGAACAGTCTCTACTAGCCAAGATATGCAATGTTGAATTATTCACAGATGAGAACCAATGCTTGCTTGAAACTCTCAAGCAAGAGATCAAAGTTTCAAGTCAATCCCTAACTTTGGATGCCAGCACTAGTGCAGGACATTATGTTAAGGTAATGCAGACATATGATAAGTTAGTTGAGCTAATGGAAAATGATGGCAAGATTCACTCTCACCTACTTTCTATTCAAACTATTCTTACACCACATCTGGAGGCTATACAAAGAAAATTAGCCAAGGCTAATACATTGATCCAGAGTGATTCACATTTGTCTACAGCCGAAGGTCTCATCAGTCTAGCCGCTGATTTAGAAGTACAAACTGAAGTGTTAAATCTCACTTCAACTGCATGGACAGATGCATTATACATGATCATAGTGCTACACAGACCTTTTCTGGAGAAAATTTGTAACTTACCTACTGATGAGGAAATTAGTTGTGTCAAAAACAAGGGGGAATTATCATGACATGAGTGTGAATAGGGACAGGTAACACAATTTTGAATATGTATATATATATCTCAGGGGGAGTTTTAGGCTATACAAACATATTTTTGTAATTATATATACGAATGTCATGACAAAGTGTTTTTGCCACTAATGTCAAAGGGGCAGATTGTAGATCTCTATAATTTTTTTGACAATTAGTGTCTTACACTTAGTCATATATCTAGGCAAGGATGGTCAGTCATCACTGCGACCAAGTCATTCTGTAAAGGCCAGGTTTTGTATTGTATACTTACCAAGCAGTAGTACTACTGAGTAAAGTCGCAGTCACAATATGTTTGTAATATGCCGAGTATAGTTATTGCTGAGCTACATATATCAATGATTACCGAGTGACGTAGAAGTTCAACAGATGCTAAGTACAGTAGATGCCAAGGATAGTTGATGCTGAGTGCCAGGGATAACTTTTGCTGAGTTAGCCAAAATTGACATACAAGTCTGAAATGGCACAATGATCAAGGTAAACCATTTTTGAGGATAATTATATTTTGTATGTTGTCTATTGAGGTAATCACAAAGGTGGTTACGCATCCATATTGCTATCATTGATCCCTATGTATAACCTTTAGCCAATCAAAAAATTGTATAGTATAGGCGGCAATAGGAATATATCTAGACCGTAGATCTTGTAACGGTAAAACATTTTTGTTACTATATAAAGGAAAGATCTAGGATAAAGATATGTGTGTGAATTAGAGAGAGAAATAGAGACATTGAGATCAGATGAATACTATGAGTATGTGAGTATGAGGAAATGATAAGGAGAAGTATTTAGATCGAGTTCAGTGACTGAGTAGAGTAGTGAAAGGACAGAATCAAGAAAAATCATATAGAAGAGATCACAATCATACAGTAAAGAGAAGATCTATAATCAACACATCAGTGCAAATAGAAGGATCATATACTGAGACATTTTAACTAGTGTATCAAGGTAAATTTCTTAACCGAGTAGTCTTAGCAAACTTTTGTAAATCTCTTTACCGAGTGCTTACTTTATTGTAAGTTTACAAATCCCCTAACAAGGTACACTGAATAAGTCTCTTAGCTTTTAATAGAGCAGACCTTTCATAGGGTAGATCATGATATAATCAAATTTTGTAAGCCCTAACAGGAAAACTTTATTATCTGAAATAGTGAAGAATTATGGGTGTCATCCCCACCCCAGTTTTACCTTTCAAGGGTTTCTAGGTTACCAAATCTATTATGTTATGTGTGATTTCATGTATGCTACTTGACATGATATATTACTTAGATTGTTCAAGTTATGTTTACATGGTGCATAAAGTTCTAACAATTTAAAAGGATAGAAGTTAGTAAGTTATGATTCACCCCCCCCCGCCCCTCTTAGTACTACTTTCCCATTTGTATTTCCAACACTTTTATCTTTCGGACAACATGTAGTGTTTGACCCCAATAGAAGGTCATAGACTACTTCAAGATTTTGAATGTCATCCTTGACTTTGTTCGCAGATCTTAAAATTTCACTGAAAATGGTATTCAAATCCAAGATCAGATCTGTAGTTCTGCACATGTACCTGCAAGAAAAAGAGAGTTTTTGTTGTTTGTTTGTGGGGTTTGCCTTGGTCAAACCCTAGTTTGGAATCAACCTTAATATTGAAATTGAAATGGAAATGCTAGCAAGTAGTAGAAGTAGATCTAACAATGAAGATATGTAAATCAATAGATATGCAATTGTATTTCAAATGTAAGCAAGTATATCAAGATATGAAAGCTTTGAGAATAACACTAACAAATGTAAATCAAAACCTCCATGATTGTATGTTTGGAATCCACCTTGATGGAAGAATGAATGGATCTAGAAGATGAACAAAGGATCTTGAAGGAAGATCATGTTGGCACTTGCAAATTTTCTTGGCTCTAGCCTTTTTCTTCTGGTCCCTACAGTCATTTTTATGCCCCCGGCTTTGAAACCCTAAGCAAAATATTCAAAAAACTAGTCGTTGGTATGAAAACCCTTTGTCTAAACCCTGGCCTTATTATATTTTCATGTTACCTTTTTGCGTCACTTAAGGATCCTAATTCACATGTGCTTAAATCAATGTCCCCCTTGTCCAAAGATCACGTGAACTTTTCCCATGTTATGCAATCTTGCGACTAAAGGTTTTATACCCTGGTGAATTAAATATTTTCCTATAGTCCCCTACGCCTGGTATTTTCCTTAAAGCCTAAGTCCTACACTTTAATTTTTCCTATGTTTAGCTTTAATATTTTCCTAGGCCCAGTCTTCTGACAGTATTTTCATCCAACGGTCAGCGTAAGTTCTCATAGACTTTGTTAGAGGCTTGAGATCTTACACCGATCATTGATTCATTTCCATGACGTGGCTTTTCTTTTCGAGTAGGTCCACTGCCAAGTAAGCTAACTTGGTGATATCTCATCGGTCGAAAGAAGTATGAAGTGGAATGTTGTCAGTGGGACCGGTCTTCTCAGTGTTTGAGGTGGATTAAAGTTTTATTTAATCTTGTGGCTATCGTTATACCGTTGAAATAACTTGCTTGATTTTTAATGCAGTAGTATAGTGACAGCCATTGATTCTCATAAAGAAGGCAGGTGGGTCTGCTGACACGTATGCATGAATGGCAAGCTGTGATTGGTCCATGTATTAATGAGGTGGGGGTTGTCAGCAGGACCTAGTTTTTGGATGTGTCAGTGGGTCTTGATCCTGTCAGTGAATCAGTGGATGGCATATCATCTTATGGGTTTTGTCAAAAGCTTAAGATCTTGTGATGGCCATTGATTTTGTTTCCTATTAGAAGGTTGTCAGAGATGGGAGGAGATTCTTGATCTAACGGTGGGTGTGTAATCTGATGGAATCTTGAATGCCTATGCAAACTTCAGACAGCTATCGATCTTCTTGATGCGGGCCCGGTCAAAGTTTCTCAGTCTTTTGGTGGTTGGGATAAGTGTTTTAGTGGCCAAAAAATTTATTAAGGCTTCACTCATTCATGTGAAATAGTGGCGGTTCTCTAAATATTTTAGTGGTTCAGTGAACAAGTGTTCACAGAATCGCTAAACTTTCTGGTGGTTTTATAAAGTGTTTCACGAACTGACAGTGACCTTTGGTCACTATTTTGCTAAATGTGAGATCAAAGTTAAATGTTTCCCTTGTTTGCTAAGTCGCAAGGTTCCACCCAGGTTAAGTATTTCATTGCACAAATAATGATTTTCCTTGTCGCATGGTCGTAGGAGGTAAACTTGGGGTAGCGGTTGAGTTAAAGACTAAAGGCCGGTGAAATAAAGAGATTTGACAGTCATGATATAAAGTTGACTCAAATTTGAATATTGATCACTGATTTGCTGCTAGAGCCATAAAATAGCCATTTAATTTCAAATTCAAATTTCTAAGGGTTTCTCAGTGACAAAAAGGACCAGAATTAATGGTTTTTGTGGCAGGATTTGATGAAGTTGTTGCATCGGTAGTTGCAGTGTGGTCCAGGGTGTGATGATTATTTGCAGATGCTTGTACCATCATGAAATGGATATAGGTAAAGCTTGACGCATGTTGCAGGTGTACAAGCAGACTGAAAAGGCATGGTGTTTGCATGATCTTTGATACAAATCAGAGGATTTTCATTGATGAAGATCAATTTTGGGTCTGTTTGTCTAGGTTGCTTGGTTCTCTCCCCTAGAATTTATTGTTGGTTGGCTTAGTGGGTGAAACCCTAACCCTAGCTATCTGAAGCTTGTTTCATCCTAACCTATTTGGGATTCCAAGATAGCTAGCGGTATAAGTAGTAAAAGTCCTAATTTTGTGTTGGTTCCAAAAAACTTTTTGGGCCTGATAAATTTATGGTTTTCCAATCTTTTTGGTTCTTGGTTCTAGTCTTTGGCAATCCAAGGGATTCTATCCTCTGGTTCCATATTTTTGATGGTTGAATGCTGGTAATACAAACTTTGCGGAGCAGATTGTTGATCCTATGATCTTGAGTGAAGAGTTTATTTGTATGTATTGATACACTTCCATGAAATACAATACAATTTCCACCTTGGTTCTGTTATTGTCTCTTTGCTTTGTGTTTATTCTTGTATGTCTCTATTTGTAAGGCATTTGGAACATACTAGTTGTAAGGCAGCTATCTAATTCTTGCATGAGTTTCTTTCAAGGAAAGAATTAAATCCTTATGAGCGATTTCAAAGAATAAATACATTTGTGGAAGATCTTGATGGTAGTAAACCTAGATTGAGAAGATAGCTTATAAGGCATTATATACAAATTGTATGTGTTTTGTAAGGCATATCACAGTATTTCCTAGAAATTCCTCTATTGATTTATGTTAGACTATTTTCCCAAAGGATTAGGCACTGATTTGATTTCTATCATTCTAACACCTTTCAGTCATCAAACACAAATCCATCCCTTTCAACACCATTTCATTTCATGTTCATGTACCTAAAAAATAGGACTATCCTTGATGTTTTATAGTCTTTAGTTGTTGGTTCCTTGAAGAGTGAATCAAAGGATAGCCTTCCTTGAGTCTTACTCATAAAAAGAGGAAGGACTCATCACCCTTGTGCCATTGTTCATGTTATCATCCTTGGAGTTTCATTAGTCATATCTTGCAACAAGTTGTTCTTAGCTATTTTCAGGATTATCTTCCATAGAGGTACCTCTAATAAACTCAATAGCATGACAATGAAGACCTAATCCACCAATCCATAGTTTACTTGAAAGATAGTAAACTATTTGTAGGCAATACCCGCCTGAGTCCTGTGGAGCTCAAAGTAGAAGGAGGATCTTATCCAATCCTCATCAATTAGGCTTTTCTTGCAAACTTGGAAACTTACTGAGAATCAAGCCAATGTCCTTGCCAAGTTTGATCCACAAGAAAAATACCTAATAGATTGGTGACTCTGTTGGGGAACTATAAGAAATATTTGTCTAAGTTGTAGGTTTTAGTTGAGCCAAGGCTCCTACCCTATACAAATTAGCTAGTTACCATTGGTGTCTATATTTTAAAGAAGAATTCCCAAGTTTTGGGTGGCGACTCTAAATATCTTTGCAGTAATACTAGTTAGAAAATCATTCATAAGATGAGTTACAGAGGTACTAGGTCTTAGAGAAATAAGCTTCCTGAGGATAGATTGGGAGAAGGTATTCCAAGTACTTCTAGGCCTGGTTAGACAAAGAGAGGAAGAAGAAATAAAAATATGTTTCATGCTCAGAAACATAGAGAAGATACTAGACAAGAGGAATGAATCCAGTCTATTCAAATGAATCAAGAAGGAAATACCTCTGAGTATGAGGAGGCTATTGATTTGGGCCTGAACCAATATGAGGATGAGGTTCAAGTAGAAGATGCTGAATTTGAGACTACTCTCCCTGAGTCAAAAGAAATTTTTGAAGAGATCTATGAGTTGGAGAGGAGAGTCCAAGAATAGATCCATTTAAGACAAAAAAGAGACAAGGAAAAAGAGGAAAAGATCAAACATGTTGTGATTAGAGCCAAGCAATTGAAGAGACAATTGTTGGATCTTGAGGCCATAAATCAAGATCATGTGATAGAACAAGTAGAAGATCAGCCTATTGTCCATAAGAGTTATGAGAAAAGAGATCCTAGGGACAAAGGTAAACAAAAGGTTGTAGGAGTTTCAATAAATGAGACAAACATGCAAAGAAGTCCATGGATCAGGTAGCAAAGTTAGAGGCTGACTTGGAAGAAGCAAAAAGGAAACAAGAATTGTTGGCCAAAGAGTTAGAAAAGGCAGAGCTTGAAGCCACTGCTGTTGAAATGAAGAGGAAGATTGACTTCCTTAGGCAATCTTCCGGACATGCCAATACCCTTTCCACTTCTCAAGAAAGAGGAGAAAATGTGTCGAACACTGCCAACACTTCAGGTATGCCTAAGACTCCTAATGTTTCTAATACTCAAACATCTGCATCTTTAGGTGGTGGCCAATCTCAAGTAGGTCCCATTCATGAGAGGCATAAGCAATTGGTTTTTGTTGGAATTCCTGGTTGTCCAAATTCCATCCCTGATGAAATTAGGAAGAAGCTCCCAAAATTCACTGGAAGCAATGCAGTTACTTGTGAAGAGCATTTGAAAGGTTTCATTGATGTGATAGATGATTACAATATTGAGCCTAATGATGTGATCATGAAGCTTTTTGTTCAGTCTCTGACTAAAGATGCTAGAGATTGGTTTAGAAATTTACTTCATGCCAGCATATGTTCATGGAATCAGTTTAGGAAATCTTTTAAGGAACAATATGCTGATAAAACCAATGAAGGCTTCATGCTTAATGAGTTTACCAACATCAAGAAAAATTCAAATGAGGGTGTTGTTGAGTTCAATTTTAGATTTCAGAAGGCCATGCATAAATTGTTGCAAGTTATCAGATTGGATTACAAGGTGTGTCTTGTCACATACCTAAATACTTTTGATTAAAAAATGGGATATCTTTTGAGGGATAAGAATCCTAGGAATCTTGCAAAGGCTTATAAATTGGCTATTAATATAGAAAGCAATAGAAGGATATCAGGGAAATTGGGAAGGAGAGAAGATTGTCAACCATCAGTCTCAAACAGAAGAGAGCCAGGGAAACTTGATGCAAAGTCCAAAGATGATGATAGTTTGGAACAAATCTTGAAAGCAATAAAGGATTTAAAGCCTAGTGAAGCAAGAAATAGTAGAGTGCAAGGAAATGATAGGCCATCTTTCAACAATTTTAATAAGTTACCAAGAATGCAGAACTATCCCCACAATACTTAGTGGAAGGATGGAAGGCCCGTGTTTCCTGAAAAAAAGGATAAACCAAATGACAAGACCCCTGACCCTTTACATAGAAATACAGTGAATATGAATGATGATGTCCCATGGTGTATTGTTTTCCAATCACCTCATGATCCCTATTATTGTGCTATTGCTCAAAGTGTTTTTGTAAATGAAGATCATGGCAACAACGATGATGATACTTATGATGATCAAGGTTGTGGTATGACTTCTTCATACATGTATGATGAGTTTGATTCTGTAGATGAAGATGAAAACCAAGATGCTAGTAGCTCCCAAGTTAGAAATGAGGTTTACCATCAACAAGTGTTTTTTGATGAAGAAGATGATCACCTTGATGTAGTTCAGTGCAATACTTTAAGAAGTGATGAGTTAGTAATGTTGAGAAGACCTTCTAATGAAGAAATTGCACAAATCATAGTAGACATGGTGTCCCAAGTTAAAATCAACTATAATTTGAGAAATAGGGTGATAGGTTGTCCAAGTAGCAGGCTTGCTAGAATTTTCATCAAGAAAATAGAAGGGGATGAAAAACAAGCCCAAAATAAGCAAAAGGTTACTAACCCTACTGACAAGACCAAGTTGAAGAAAAATGTCAACTTCACAAAGTCAATTGTGGCCTACAAGGTAAAAGCTAAACCTCTCGTGGATACTATTTCTCCTTTGCAAGAAAAATAAAAGGGTCAGAGAAAAGATAATCCCAATGTGGTTACACATGAAGAAGATAGAGATGTCACTGCCATTGGGCAAGATGCAGTTGTTCCCAAGTATGTTCCTGTCGATATGAGAAAATTGTTGTCACAAATCACTGTCAAGGTCCCCTTATTAGAAATGATGAGGATAGAAGAGCATAAAGTTAAGGCTTTGAGTTGGGTAAAAGGAGCCTTTTCCTTTGATACCCAGAGTTCCACCAAGGCTGATGAAATAGTTGCAAGAGGTGATTCAATTGAGAACCAGTGCGGTGAGATCATCTCTGAGATCCCTCAGATTTATTTGGATGCTAATGCTGCAAATTTTGTCTCAAGAACAATTGATCCTTTCTTTTTGTCCTTAATAGTGAATGGAAAGTTGTTAAGAAATTGTATGATTGATTCAAGAGCTTCTAATACTGTTATGCCTGCAGAAATAATGAGATACTTGGGTCTGAAAGTAGATTCACCTCATGGAAGATGTCAGGCTATGGATTCAAGAGAGGTCCCTATTATTGGTACCATAAAAGCACTTCCTTATAGGTTGACAACTTTCCCTAACAAATTGCTAACAATGAGTGTTCTAGTGGTAGATATTCCCCCTCATTATGGGATGTTGTTGTCAAGGAAGTGGAGTGCTTAGATGGAAGGTAGTATCCAGTGTGATCTTTCCTTTGCAACTTTCAATATTGATGGTGACAATGTGAAAGTATCTAGAGAGGGTAGAACTCCACATATGATTGAAATAAATGATGATCATTTAAATTGTTGTGTGGATGTTGACATAGAGCATTTCAAGTTAGAGGAAATTGTCCCACCAGTGGAAGAGGTAGATCCATTAGTTGTAGAATTAAAGGAATGACAAGATTGATTGTGGTAGATGTATTTTGATGGAGCATGCTCAAAAGAAGGCTTAGGGGCTGGAGTCTTATTCATTTCTCCATCAGGTACTACTTTTAAGTATTCATTCTCATTGACTTTTCAATGCACAAATAATACTGCTAAATATGAAGCATTGTCTTTGGGATTGAATATTGCTATCAAACATGGGATAAAGTGTTTAAAGGTTTTTGGTGATTCTGAGCTTGTGGTAGCACAAGTTCGATCCATATATGTTGTCAAGAATGATAGGTTGAAATTGTATAAACATGTAATATGGGATCAGATTGAAATGTTTGATGCTTTCAATATATGCTAGGTAGAAAGATCAAATAACATAATGGCTGATTTTTTGGCCAATGTTTCTCTAAAGAGGGATGATTCAACTTTGTTTGGAGTTTCAATCCTTGAAGTAAAAAGTAGACCAGTTTTTGCAGACAACATTTACAATTGGCAAGTTTTTGAGGATGATCATGACATCCTGAGATTTATTCAATGTCTTGATATATATGAGGATCAACCTATAGACTGCAACACTTTGGTTGAGGAAGTTGAAGGCAAGGACATGATCATGGGAAATGAGGTGATTCAACTGAATTCAAATAGTATTCCTAAGGGCTTAACTGAGTTAAAAGCATTGTATAGTAGACAAAATGACCGTATGTCAAAAATAAGTAATGCTAATGTAGAAGATCTAGAGGAGGTGAATTTGGGATCACATAGTGCTCCTCAAATGGTCTATATTGGAAAAGGATTAACCCCTCAGTTGAAAGATAATTTGATAAAGTTGTTGACAAGATACAAGAATGTGTTTGCATGGTCTTATGATGACCTAAAAGCCTATAGAGAGGACCTTTTCCAACATGAAATTCCATTAAAGTAGGATGTCAAACCATTTAGACAAAAGCAAAGGCCCATTAACCCATTGTTGGCTCCTAAGATGCAACAGGAGCTAGTCAAGTTGAGTGATGTAGGAATAATTTAACCTGTAAGGTATTCAGCTTGGGTGTCTAACTTAGTCCCAGTGACAAAGAAGAATGGTGACATGAGGTTGTGTGTAGATTTTAGGAATTTGAATGTTGCATCATTGAAGGATAACTATTCACTACCTAACATAGAGGCAATGTTGCACAAGGTCACTAGTTATGAGTTATTGTCTATGATGGATGGCTTCTTTGGATATAACCAGGTGTTGGTGAAAGAATCTGAACAATTCAACACTACATTCACAACACCTTGGGGAACATATGTGTATGTTAGAATGCCATTTGGTCTTAGAAATGCTAGAGCAACTTTCCAAAGAGCCATGGATGTTGCTTTCAAAGAGTACATTGACCTGTTTATGGTTGTATATCAGGATGACTTAACTACTTATTCTGAGAAGGCTCATGATCATTGTTCTCACCTAGAGAAGTTTTTTGTCAAAGCTCTAGAGTATGGTGTGTCCCTAAATCCTAAGAAATGTAATTTTGGAGTCAAAGAGGGAAAGCTTCTAGGACACATTGTATCAAAAGATGGAATAAAAATTGATCCAGAGAGGGTTGAAGCAATTAGGAAGGTGTTTGCACCAAAAGATCTCAAAGGGGTGTAGTCCTTTCTAGGGAAGATCAATTTTGTTAGGAGATTCATTGCAATTTTTTTTGAAATTGTCAAGGCTATAGTGAAGTTGTTAAAAAATGATGTGAGGTTTCAATGGACTGTAGAGGCTCAAGCTGCATTTGAGAGAATTAAGGATGTGGTCCAACAGGAACTTGTGCTTAGGTCTGCTAACTATACCAAGCCTTTTTCATTATTTTCTTTTGCATCATTTCACACCATTGCTGCTATTTTATTACAAAAGGACAATGAAGGTTTTGAACATCCAATTGCATTTTTTAGCAAATCCTTGCAGGCTACTAGGTTGAATTATGAGATGATGGAGAAGTAGGCATATGCATTAGTAAAAGTAGTCAAATCTTTCAGGCCTTATCCAGTGTGTGCAAAGGTTGTTGCATATGTCCCACATTCAGCAGTAAAGGATGTTCTTACTCAATCTAAAGTCACTAGTAAGAGATGCAAGTGGATTACTAGAATTCAAGAATTCAATTTAGAAATTCATATCACTAAGCTTATAATAAGACAAGGCCTAGCAAAATTGATGACTGAAGAAAATATAGACTTAGTCCAAGTAAATAATGAAGAAGCTCCAGATATGACAATCACAAGTATTGAATTGCAACCAGAATATGCTGATATTGTCTATTTCATAAAGAATTCTAGATTCCTAGACTATATGGCAGCTAACCAAAAGAGGTCCTTAAAATTGTAGGCTCAGAAGTATACATTGATACAAGGAGACTTGTATTGGGAAAATAGGGATGGAGTCTTGCTGTTCTGTCTTGACAGATATGAGGCAAAGAAGGTTTTAAATGAAATGCATGCTAGTGTTTGTGGAGGTCATTTTTCAGCAAGGACTACTGCTCACAAGATTTTAAGGGTAGGTTATTATTGGCCTACATTGTTTAAGGATTCATTCTAGTATGTCAGGAAATGTGAAGCTTTCCAAAGATTTGCTTCAAAATTAAAGTACTCAGGAGCATTGTCATTAAACCCAATAGTTGCTAAAGCACCATTTTCCATGTGGGGCTTGGATTTCATAGGTGAGTTTGCTAAGAAATCTAGTGGAGGACATAGTTATATACTTGCTGCAACTAACTATTTCACAAAATGGATAGAGGCTAATCATACAAAGGGGGCAACAAGTAAGGTGGAGATTGGTTTTATACTTGACAATATTTTGACTAGATTTGGTGTCCCTATGAAGTTGATATCTGATGAGTTTAAGGGGTTTTGTAATGATAATGGAATCATAACTTCCTATTCCTCTCCTTATCATCCTCAAGAAAATGGACAAGCTGAGTCTAGCAATAAAAGAATCCTGACAATCTTGAAGAAGACACTTGAAAAGAATAAGAGATCTTGGCATTCCACGTTGAGATTGGATTTGTGGGCAGATAGGATTATAGTGAAAAGAGCCACTGGGAGGTCTCCCTTTGAGCTTGTGTATGGTTTTCTATCAAGGCTACCTATAAATAATCTAATTCTAGTTTATCAGTTTATTCAGGATGAGGAGTTGGATGTCACGGAGCCAATGCAGAATAGAATTATGCAATTGACTGAGTTAGATGAACAAAGAAAAGAGAGTCAAAAGAATAATATTAAGTTGCAATAGAAGGTGAAGTACTTATTTGACAAAAGAAAAACTACTAGGAAATTCAAGGTTGATGATTTGGTACTTCAATGGAATGTGAGGGCAGAAGATAAAGGGAAGCATAAGAAATTTGAATCACTGTGGCTTGGCCCTTTTGTGATTCATGACAGTTTTGGGAAGGATTCCTATTTGCTGAAGAACATGGATGGTGAAGTTTTTGAATTTCTAGTGCATGGGAAATTCTTGAAGCCCTTCTTCAGTTAAGTTTTTGATTATCACACATGTGTAAATATTCTATAAATTCTGTACAGGTTGGTTTCTTTTCCGGTTGCGTGTTTCTTTCCCTGTTTTAGGTTAGTGCTATTTTTGTTTTGGTCTACATCCCAGAGTCCTGCGGTTCTTATTTAAACTTGCATTTCAACATCCTTAGATAGAGCCACTGTTGGCACCTACAAATTTTCTTGACTCTAGCCTTTTTCATCTGGTCCCTGCAGTCATTTTTATGCCCCCGGCTTTGAAACCCTAAGCAAAATATTCAAAAAACTAGTCGTTGGTATGAAAACCCTTTGTCTAAACCCTGGCCTTGTTATATTTTTGTGTTACCTTTTTGGGTCACTTAAGGGTCCTAATTTGCATGTGCTTAAATCATTGTCCCCCTTGTCGCATGATCGCGTGAAATTTTCCCATGTTACACGATCTTGCGACTAAAGGTTTTATACCCCGGCGAATTAAATATTTTCCTATAGTCCCCTGCGCTTGGTATTTTCCTTAAAGCCTAAGTCCTACGCTTTAATTTTTCCTATGTTCAGCTTTAATATTTTCCTAGGCCCGGTCTTCTGATAGCATTTTCATCCAACGGTCAATGTAAGTTCTCATAGACTTTGTCAAAAGCTTGAGATCTTATGCCGATCATTGATTCATTTCCGTGACGTGGCTTTTCTTTTCCAGCAGGTCAACTACCAAGTAAGCTGACTTGGTGGTATCTCATTGGTCAAAAAAAGTATGAAGTGGAATGTTGTTAGTGGGACCGGTCTTCTCAGCGTTCAGGCGGATTAAAGTTCATTTTAATCTTGTGGCTGTCATTATACCATTGATATAACTTGCTTGATTTTTAATGCAGGGGTATAGCGACAACCGTTGATTCTCATAAAGAAGGCAGGTGGGTCCATTCACACATATGCACAAATGGTGAGCTATGATTGGTCCATGTATTAATGAGGTGGAGGTTGTCAGTGGGACCTAGTTTTCAGATGTGTCAGTGGGTCCTGATCCTGTCAATGAATCGGTGGATGATGTATGATCTTATGGGTTTTGTCAGAAGCTTAAGATCTTGCGATGACCATTGATTTTATTTCCTGTCAGAAGATTGTCAGAGATGGGAGGAGATTCTCGATCTAACAATGGGCATGTAATCTGATGGAATCTTGAATGCCTATGCGAACATCAAATGACTGTTGATCTTCTTGATGCGGGCCCAGTCAAAGTTTCTTAGTCTTTTTGCAGTTGGGATAAGTGTTTTAGCGGCTGACAAATTTATGAAGGCTTCTCTTATTCGTGTGAAATAGTGGTGGTTCTCTAAATGTTTTAGCAGTTCAGCGAACAAGCATTCATGGAATCGCTAAAATTTTTGGTGGTTTTATAAAGTGTTTCATGAACTAGCAGTGACCTTTGGTCACTAGTTCGCTAAATGTGAGACCGAAGTTAAATGTTTCCCTTGTTCGCTAAGTCCCAGGGTTGACCCCGGGTTAAGTATTTCATTACATGAATAATGATTTGCCTTGTCGCATGGTTGCAGGAGGTAAACCTAGGGTAGCGGTTGAGTTAAAGACTAAAGGCATGCAAAATAAAGAGATCTAACGGTCACGATATAAAGTTGACTCAAATTTGAATATTGATCACTGATTTGCTGCTAGAGCCATAAAATAGCCATTTAATTTCAAATTCAAATTTCTCAGGGTTTCTAAGTGATAGAAAGGACCAGAATTAATGGTTTTTGCAGTAGGATTTGATGAAGTTGTTGCACCGGTGGTTGCAGTGTGGTCCAGGGTGTGATTATTGTTTGCAGATGCCTATACCATCATGAAATGGACATAGGTAAAGCTTGAGGCATGTTGCAGGTGTACAAGCAGACTGAAAAGGCATAGGGTTTACATGATCTTCAGTACAAATTAGAGGATTTTCATTGATGAAGATCAATTTTGGGTTTGTTTGTCCAGGTTGCTTGGTTCTCTCCCCTAGAATTTATTATTGGTTGGCTTAGTGGGTGAAACCCTAACCCTACCTATCTGAAGCTTGTTGCATCCTAACTTGTTTGGGATTCCAAGATAGCTAGCGGTATAAGTTGTAAAAGTCCTGATTTTGTGTTGGTTCAAAAAAACTTTTTGGTCCTGAGAACTTTCTGGTTTTCCAATCTTTTTGGTTCCTGGTTCCAGTCTTTGGCAATCCAAGGGATTCTATCCTCTTGTTCCATATTCTTGATGGTTGAATACTAGTACTAGAAACTTTGCGGAGTAGATTGTTGATCCTATGATCTTGAGTGAAGATTTTATTTGTATGTATTGATACACTTCCATGAAATACAATACAATTTCTACCTTGGTTCTGTTATTGTGTCTTTGCTTTGTGTTTATTCTTGTATGTCTCTATTTGTAAGGCATTTGGAACATACTAGTTGTAAGGTAGCTATCTAATTGTTGCATGAGTTTCTTTCGAGGAAAGAATTAAATCCTTATGAGCAATTTCAGAGAATAAATACATTTTTGGAAGATCTTGATGGTAGCAAACCTAGATTGAGAAGATATCTTGTAAGGCATTCTATCCAAATTGTATGTGGTTTGTAAGGCATATCACTGTATTTCCCAGAAATTCCTCTATTGATTTATGTTAGACTCTTTGCCCAAAGGATTAGGCACTGATCTAATTTCTGTCATTCTAACACCTTTCAATCATCAAACACAAATCCATCCCTTTCAACACCATTTCATTTCATGTTCATGTACCTAAAAAATAGGACTGTCCCTGATGTTTTACAGTCTTTAGTTGCTGGTTCCTTGAAGAGTGAATCAAAGGTTAGCCTTCCTTGAGTCTTACTCATAAAAAGAGGAAGGACTCATCACTCTTGTGCCATTGTTCATGTTATCATCCTTGGAGTTTCATTAGTCATATCCTGCAACAAGTTGTTCTCAGCTATTTTCAGGATTATCTTCCATAGAGGTACCTCTAATAAACTCAATAGCATGACAATGAAGACCTAATCCACCAATCCATAGTTTACTTGAAAGATAGTAAACTATTTGTAGGCAATACCCACCTAAGTCCTATGGAGCTCAAAGTAGAAGGAGGATCTTATCCAATCCTCTTCAATTAAGCTTTTCTTGCAAACTTGAAAACTCACTTACTGAGAATCAAACCAATGTCCTTGCCAAGTTTGACCCACAAGAAAAATACCTAACAGATCACACCACCATGATGGCTAGATCTATGGTTTGAATGATGAATCTTGAATGCTTCAACAAATCCCTTCGAAGGCTTGAATGCTTGAATCCTTGATCTTCAATGGGCAACTTGAATGGAGAAGAGGACTTGAATGGATGATTTCTTGAGAGAGAACTTGATCACCAATGTCTCCTTGAGAGTGAGATATGAAAACCTTTGATTGATAAATTTTTGACAAAACTTGATTGATAATCGATTTGAAAACTTGATTGATAATGGATTGCAAAACTTGATTGATAATGGATTGTAAAATTTGATGGAGAACATGAGAGAGGAAGGCCTCCTTTTATATTGAACTAGGGCACAAACCTCTAGAGAAGGCTGACATTGGGGAATTAAATCCCAATAAACCTTAACCCCTAGAAATGGACCCATATTAAATGCAATTTAAGGATTTACCATTTGAAACATGAAATGGTCGACCCAGAGGCAGGAAAAAGAATCTTTTTGAAACTCGATAGCCAAAAATCATAAAATCATAAAATTTGAATCTTGGGTCAAAAATGAGGTAGACCCCACCCTAGGTTAGGGTTGAGGTCATCCTTGACCTAGGTTAGGGTCTATGTCATCATTGACCCTCAAGGTTGTCTTTGACCTTGAGGTCAAAAAATCTAGGACCTCAATCTAGAATGATAGGAAATGTGGAAATATAGTGAAAATAGGGATAGAGAGAAGCAGAATAGGGGGAATAAGTCAGATTTGAGCAAAGAGATGATCAAGATGCTTGACATGACCCCAGACTACTTGTTAGGAATGGGAACAATGAGAGGGGGTGTAGGGTGAATCAGTGTTCACTATATTTTATCTTTTTACTTTAATCTTTGTACTGAACTTAAATGCTTAAGTACTAAATTAAACATTCACATAAACATGAAACATGAAATCAACACATGAAACCAATATGGTTACAGGAAAACCCAAATAGGTAAAAACCCCGGTGGGAATTGACACCCACTAATATTCTACACTAGTGTTTTGTGATCCTTGTTAGAAGATCCTTAACCCTATTAGGAGTTACTTTACAATGCATTACATATAGTAGACCTTGTTAAGGGTCAGACCTTGTTAGGAGTCTTTTACAATAGTGCATGTTAGGGGAGAGGACACACTGTCCTAGATCTCATTACTCAAGTGGTGAAGGCTACAACCTCCTGATCTCAGATACACACTATATCTGCTAGAAGAACTGTCACTGTGACACTACTTATGAGATCAGTTCCTTTGATGAACTTATTATTTGACCTCTTGCAAAGCTATAATACATCTTATACTATCTTCACACACTTTTTCTCTTCTTATCACAATTCTATCTTCACTTCCATGCTAAATACAATGGGCACATCTTATATTTATACGCGCATACAAAATAAACAACTGGGTTGGCTCTTAAACCTATTACATACACCACTTCCAAATAAATTAGCTTAAGCATGTTTAAAATAAAATATATATACATTTTTGAAACCTAATTACAATAGGCACATAGCCTTTACAACATTAGAATATAGTCGCAACACAAAATGATAACTGTCGGCTGCTTGCTATTTTCTTCACTGGCACACACTGGCTGTGCAACTTCAACTGACTGTAACTTTCTCATACTTGCACATCTGATTATGCACTGATAGAATAAGCATGAATATAGTCTAAAAAACTTAACTTCCAGGGCACATACCATAATTATGTCATACACATGTGCGCTGATGCTCTAAGCTGTATGAATTCTGTACACTATCCAGTCTTCAACACTTAACCAATTTATGATCTTCTCATCAAGTGCGCTGACTCCAAACTGCTATATGACTTTGTTACCATAATGAAAACACTATATTAAGTCATATCCATTATTATAACCATTTTTCCAACAATCTCCCCCTTTGTCATTGATACCAACAAAGGAATAATGCCAAGATGCTAACTATCCTTAATAGAAAAAACTTTTGTCTTCTATGCATATACTTATATATCCCTATACATATTATGATCCATATTATATACACAACTCCCCCTTTGAAATTAATGACAAAGGTGTTACAAAAACTATATCTATACATACTTACTGAGGGAAAACATTTGGATAAGCTATCTTTAGGTTCAGGATCTCCTTCTTCCAAAATGTGATCAAAGATTTTACTACCTAGAGATGGGTGCATAATGCATACTGAAGCTTCTCCATCTTATTCAAATCTATGGAAGGAACTTGATCATATGTTATCATGGTGGAATCAATCTCTTTGATGTTCTGATTTAGAATGTCTAATGAGGATGCAACAGCATTCCTCAACTGAGTCTGTCTAGCCCTTAACTCTGTCATCTCTTTTTCTGCCTTCTCAATTTTGTCTATCTAACCTTGGTAGACATTATTGCACATGTTCACATATGTGGATGTGTCTTTCACTCAAATCTTCACTTTCTCAATCATAGCTTCTACCTCTTTTATTTTCTTGAAATGAGCATCAATAATCTTATCTTGATCCATGCATTCTGCAATGATTTTTTCTTCCTTAATCTGCAAATTCTTTCAAGGATGCTTGAAAAGTCTTGAGTGAGCTAAGGTCAAGTGCAAAGTTGTTCACCAATTCATTCAATCTCTTCTTTAGATACTTTTCTTCTGCAACTAGGGATGTAGATTCTTTAAGGCTTGAGAAATTGCTTTTGAAATGTGAGATGACTATACTCACATCATCAACAAAGTGTATTTTTGACACTTTCTTATCCTCTAGCAATAGATTGTTCAAAATGCTTACTGATTCTACCAAGAGAGGATTCCTCATCACTTATTTTTCTTTGTCTTTCTCCATAGCTAAGACGCTGAACTTAATCAGGTCTTCTTCTCTCCATGAGTCCAAACTGGATGTGTCAGGTGTCAAACTTGACAACAATGTTGTTGAAGGAGTGATGCGAGTTCTATCCATCACTTCTTATTTTACCTTGACTAGTTCAGTTGAAGGTTCATTATTCTTTTCTTTTTCTATTATATTTTCAATCAATACCTCTTCTTGATGAATGGGAGGTGTGTTGCTACATAAAATTTTAGCTTCTTGTGTGCTCACAAAAGCTTCCTCAAACTTGTCCAACTCAGTGTCTATGGCCGCCATTGCAATCTCTACATTGTCAATGAAGATGGTGTTGTCCTTGAGTGACTCTATCATGGGTGTGGACTTATCTAACTCTATTTGTGCTTCCACTACAGCTACTAAATCTTGAGGACTTGTAGATTGTACCTTGATGGTCTCTGATCCTTTGGTAACCATTATGGGTACATGTGTTGTGGGTGCAATAGATAGATTCATGTTTCTATTGATAAAAACCTTCTCAAAGGCTTTCTCTATCTCTTTGGCAACTAATTCATAGTTTTTATCCATTATATTTAGAGTTATTGTCTTGGTTATGGGGTGAGGCTTCACCAGATCTAACAGCAACTTCTTTTCTTCTAGCTCACATACAGGAAGAGTTTCATCTAATATATTTTCCCTTATCCGCAAATCTTCTTCAATAGCCTATCTATTTTGGAATTCTAGGATATTCCATACATTGTCAGGGATCATTGTTTTTAGTTCCAAGACTGTCCTTCTAAACTTTATCATGTGTGTTGGTTCCTTTTCTTTCTACTTGCATATTTACACTATGATTGACAAACTAATATCAATGACTCTATCACCACTCCAAAGTCTGCAAGGAAAAGGGCCAATTAACAAGGATCAACAAGGATCCCCCTACACTTTGATTCTAATACTCAGGCGGGTGTACCCTTGACTCACTTCTTGAAAGGAGTCTCCAAAATATTACACATTCATAGCCTTTACAAACTGATTTAAGGATTTCATCATTTATATTTGTTTGATTGATGATGGGGAAATGCCTCCTAAGGATGGATCAATGTCTTCTCCTAGGGCACATAGTCACAATACAACATACATCAACTAAAAATCTAACTTAAACACACCCAAATCTAGAATAAGTGCTTGCCTATTATTCCTCTCACTCACATACCTGGACATCAAATTCCTGTTTCACCCTGAATCCTCTGATACTATCTTTAAGGATTTAATCCTGACTTTGGAAAGAACTCAAAGACAATCTCATAATATACTTTGTATGTCATATACTAATTCACTTTTTGACATTAATATATAAGGATTCAAGATAGAAACAAGAAGACATACACAAGCCTAAAATTGGGATTTAAGTGTATTCTCATTAAACTTTGTTGAATCAATACATTGCAACATGAGAAAATGCTAAAGAAAACCAACCCTGAGCCCAAGCTCTCATTACTCAATTCTCCAAACTAACCATCAATGCCTTTTACATACATCAAACAATAATATATAGTCACTAGCTATCTTGGAATCCTTCGGAAAGGATGCATCAAGCTTCAGATAGCTAGGACAAGATTAGGGTTTCAACTACCTCACCAACCAGATTCAATCAAGATTTACTATAGGGGGGCAATCAAGAAATCTCAGAGAAAAAAAATCCAAGAATGATCTTCATTAATGGCACAATCCCTGACTGGTATGTAAAGACTAGAAACCCATCATGTTTACCCTTTACAATTCCAACTATGGTGTATGTGACTTCACCCACCACCACGGCCTAGAAACCTCCCATAGTCAGTCATACCTTAGGGGCCAAACTATACCAGTGAGCACAAAATCATATCATGCAGATCGGTCGCCAAAACATTGAATTTTTAGTCCTTTCATCACTGAAAAACCCTTAAAATATTCAAATTTTGGGTAGCAATGGTTAGTCAGCAAGCTTAACATGTAGCAATTGATCTTATTTATTTCCTAATAGATCAGGTGGTCGAAAAAAATCCTCAATAGTCAAAGAGACCTTTGAAAACAATTTCACCACATCAGCAACACTACAACCAATTAGAAATGAGCACGTCAATCAACAGTGGACCCACTGGATCTTCAACCCTTACACACTGAATGATCAGATGGTTGTCACATGATCGCAAAGGGAAAAATATTCCTTGCGGTCATGTGAAAGCCATAGGATTAAAAGGTGACTGACTGTCAAGCCCCATTGATAAATTCCATGTCACTCTCATCTACAACCAATAAAGAACAAACACATTAGAAAGACCTGGCAACCGGTCCCACTAAACTTTCTATCTCTTGGAGAATCGAATGACTATCACATGTCAATGATGACTAATCTTCAAGCACCTTTCCTTTGTGGATATGCGACAATCATTAATCTTGATCAAACTTTAACCGCTTTCCAAATTGACGCCGCTAGACATGAAATCAACTATCTCTACAAACCATAAAACTTGAATAAATTCTTGGTTGTGACCTTTCAGGGCATGCACTCTTAACCTAGCCTTGGAAACACAATGAAATATCATATGCTAAGGGTGCAAGCCATGAAACATCATAAATTTAGCTCGCAAATCAAGAATGTGTCACAACTAGGGCATGGTAGTTCACTTGGATTTTTTGCATATTAGACCATGCACCCTGGACTGAAGCATGATGACATGAAAAAAAACCTCTGGATAAGGGCACAAGTAATGAAACCCTGTATAACTTCCTCGCACATAAAAAAAAGATTGCAGGAAGGGCGAGACAATTTCACAAGACATTGCAGGGAAAGGCTATTTTCATAGGATTTTTGCATTGACGGGAAAATGGCCTAATAGTGGCTCTATTTGGGGATGATGGGTAACTTGTGCCCATGCGAGAATTTAGAATTCTGGGAGAGAAAACCACCTACTGGAAAACAACTACAAAGAGCACCAGGACAAAGAACTACGAACTAAAGAAAAACCAGACACGAGAGAAACACAACTTTATACAAGAATTTACAAAACATACAGCCCTAACTAGTGTTCATGTAAAGGAACATACTTCAACTAAAGTATTTCTTCAATAATTTTCCATGAACTGGCAATTCTTGAATGTCACCATTGAGCCTTTTAATAATGTAAGAATTTGGTCCCCATTTTTCATGAATCGCATATGGCCCCAACCAGATTGGATCAAATTTTCTATGTTTTCCTTTATCTTCCAATCTAGCATTCTAGATTAACACCAAATCATTGGATTCAAACCCCCTTTTAAAAGCTTTTCTATCATATAAAATTTTGACCTACAACTGCAACTTAGCAATCTTTGAAACTAATTCTCTTCTTATTTCATCTAGCCTAATTAAATCCTCAATTCTTAACTGCATTTCATCCTCTAGATCCTCATCATATTTTTGAACAAACTTATACATCTCTAGCAAGTTGTTATGAGGCATCCTTGCATGTATTCCATACACCAAGTCAAATGGTGCACATCCAATTTCCTTTTTCATAGTTTCTCTGTCAACCCATGTAGCTAATAGAAATTTTGAATTCCATGCCCTTTTATTCTTATCAAGAATCCTCTTAAGGATCTTTATCAAGCTTTTATTAGTTAATTATGCTTGTCCATTTCCCTATGGATGATAAGGTGAGGAAAATGACATGTAGATTCCAAAACCTTTGCATAATTCTTTGTATTCATTAGACCTGAAGCACATTGCATTATCATTGACAATCCTTTCAGGACAACCAAATCTTGTAACAATATTATTCAATATGAAATCAATCACCACCCTGCTTGTTGCTTCCTTGTAGGAATAGCCTCTACCCATTTTGTAAAATAATCAGTGGCAACTAAGATCCAAGAGTTTCCCCCACTGGACTTGTTTGGGAATTATCCTATAAAATACATTCCCCATTGCTGGAAAGGGGCATGCACTTCTACTGGCTTCAATGGTACATTTCTTGAAAACTTGATCTTACCAGAAAATCTCTAACAAGCATCACACTTTCTTACCAATTATTCTACATCCTTGAAGATTGTGGGCCACCAGAATCTTGCTCTCAAAATCTTTTGAGCATTAGTTTTTCCCATATAATATCCACCACATATCCCCTCATGCATTTCTTTCAACAATTTGTTAGCCTTGATATTTCAAAAGTATGCAATCCAAATTCCTTTTATATAACTTACATTTTATAATTGCATACTTGATTTCCTATAGTTTTAGTGTCCTTTTCTTACTATCATCCATTCCTGATGGGCACTTCATATTTCTCAAATAAAAGATAACATCTTGATACCAAATACAATCATCCATATCACGTGTGTAATCAACCTCAGCTTGATTTATCTGATTTGCATCAAGATTGGATTGAGCCATCAATTTTGCCAATCCTTGACCTCTATCCAACTTGGTAATTTGGATATCAATGTTAAACTCTTGAATTCTATTAATCCATCTACATCTTCTCCCAAACACTTCCTATTGTGAAAAGATATCCTTTACTGCAACACTTGGTATGAAAGCAACAACAACTTCTCCCATCATATAGCACCTAAAAGCCTTCACTACTTTCACAAGTGCATATTCTTATTTCTCATTGATGTCATACTTCAATTCAGTAGCCTACAAAGATTTACTGAAGAATGCAATAGGCTGCTCAAAACCCTCCTTATTTTTTTGCAATAAAACTGTAGCATAGTATGAAAAGATGCAAAAGAAAAAAATGTGCATTGGAACATCATAGTCAGGTGCCATGAGCATAGGGGCATCTTTAATTACCTACTTGATATTCTTGAAAGATTCATTAGGCTCACCTTCACATATAATCTCAGCCCCCTTTTTTAACATTTTGGATATTGGCCTAGTAACTTCAACAAAGTTTGTAACAAATCTTCTCAAGAAATTTATTTGGCCAAAGAAGGATTGGATTCCCTTCAAATTTTTTGGTTTTCAAATCTTATCAATTTCCATCACTCTTTCGGTATCAATTCTTACCCCTTTCTTTCCAACTAGGTAGCCAAGAAACTTTCCTTCAATCACACCAAATACACATTTTCTTGGGTTTAATGAAATGCCATACTCCAAGGCTCTTGCAAATATCTTCTCTAAATGAGAACAATGATCTTCTTCCTTCTTGGAATATGTAGATAAGTCATCTTGATAAACAACAAGAAAAACATCCATAAAATATGCAAAGGCAACATCCATTGCCCTTTGAAAAGTAGCACCAGCATTTGTGAGACCAAAAGGCATTCTCACATAAACATAAGTTCCCCAAGGTGTTGTGAAAGCTATCTTAAACTATTTTGATTCCTTTACAATAACTTGATTGTAACCAGAAAAACCATCCATCATGGACATCAAATCAAAACTAGTTACTCTTTGCAACATAGCCTCCATATTAGGCAAGCAATAATTATCCTCTAGAGAAGATACATTTAGATTCCTAAAGTCTACACATAATCTAATATCTCCATTCTTCTTCCTGACGGGAACCAGATTTGACACCCAAGAGGAATGCCTCACAAGCTTTATGATTCTAGCATCTCTCAACTTCATTAATTCTTCTTTCATCTTGGGTGCTAAGTTAGGATTAATTGGCCTTTATTTTTTCCTAAAAGGTCTAGCATCTTCCTTCAAAGGAATAATATGCTGAAACAAGTCTTCCCTATAAACCTTTAGGTCATCATATGACCATGCAAAAATATGCCTAAATTTTCTTAACAACTTAATCAAAGACTTTCTTACCTTTTGAGACATCTCTCTTCCAATATAAACCTTGTTAGGTGTCTCTTGTGTACCAAGATTAATTTCATCCACATCCATTTGATCTCTCTTCTTAGTATCCATCTAAACTCTGTCCTGACTGTCAAATATAGTTTCTAAAATAACAAGTCCCTTAGGAACCTTATTAGTCTTAAGTTGTAGGACCTCATTACCAAGGATGACCTCTTTTCCTTCTGCAATCTCAACCAGGACTAGGCAACCTAGTTCCTAACCATGATATTGATCTTCACAATTCATAAATCTCAAATTATCCTAGTCATCTTCAAAGACTTGCCAATTTTCAACATTATCTGGTATCCTCGGCCTAGTCTAAATTTCAACTTTAGAGACACTGTTAAATGTAATGTCACTAGGATTGATTTCTATATTGGCTAATAAGTCAGCCATTTTATTGTTTCTCCAATCCTTCCACACAATATTGAAAGCATCAAAATATTCAATCATGTCCCAAACAACATTTCTATATTATTTCAATCTCTTGTTCTTGGAAGCATATACTGATCTTACTTGGGATACAACCAACTCTGAATTGTTAGAAAGTAAAGTCCACCAAGATAATTGAGAAGGGGGGGGGGTGCATAAGTTATTAGATAATTATAACCTTTATCAACTTCAATAGCATTCAACCATGTAAGAAATGTAATTACCAACCATAGAAAGATATTCATACAAAATGACACAATAACACAAGATATGTTGACTAGGGATCCTCTTGATCAAAGAGTAAACCCTAGTGGGAATGATGCCCACAAAAGATGCACTAATATAATTATTCCTTGTGAAAGGATGGACTATGTTAGGAGTCTTATGAAATACATTTAGTACATATGAATCCTTGTTAGGAGATTTTGAATCCCTGTTAAAAGATTCTAACCCTGTTAAGAGTTATGGAAGACAGAAGGACCCACTGCCCAAATAGCTTCAGGGTAAGATCATTGAACACATTGTCTAAATGAACTTAATATTATTCAAAAGAATAATATGAAATATGTTACCTCCTTACTATGCCAAACCACACTCACTACTACACCAGATCTCAATTCTAGATCTTTGTACTTCGCATGTCTTCCTTCATAATTTCGCTTTCACAACTTCATTAGCTCTTTTCTTCATCATGCTTACATTTGCATTCAACCATACCATGCTCACACTTCTTTCACATTTCTACTCCTTCTACAATAAATAAAAACATTCCTTCCTTTATACCACACTCAAATAATTACAAATGAGTCGGCACTCAAATACAAAAAAAAAGTTTCCACACACTACATCAGAATTACACAAAATTGTCAGCTTCCAGATGTAATAACTCTTCACTCGTGTGACCTCAAAGTTTTCACTATGAACCATGTCACTATCAATGTGTCTCAACCTTCCCTTTAACTGGGCAAAACTAGATTCCATCCCTATTAGGAGATATCATCAGATTTCCACAAACCGCTACTTAGGAACACTGCCTGAATACTGCTTCCACCAAAATGTTCATAACTTTTATGAATAAATGAATTTCTATCTATGCTCTTAACCATAGACAAATAAAAAATCAAAGAATATAACCTCAACATCGTATAACTATATCTGCAATATCCCACATGCGCTAATCAAAACATTATCTGCTTCTCTGATAGTCTCCAAAAGATCACTGTGTTGACATCAATGACAATCATAGTCATGAATGCAACAAAAAATGCTACAGAATGACTACCAACATCCATCATTCATTCCTAACAATCTCCCTCAGTAGCATTGATGGAAACATAGATGAAAAACATCCAATGTTCCAAAAAATCCATTACTGCTGCTCTGACAAACATTTCAAATCTTGCTTCATTATCCTATTCAGTTCTCTCCAACAGATGGTACAAGTGGTTTTTCATGTACACTTCTCCCCCATTGACATCAATGATAGAAATTTCATCGCTATGTTAACAACAACTCAATGTCAATAGACACTATTCAGAAAATACATTCACAAGAGTCCTCATGACTCAGCTCACATACTCCCCCATAGAGGAAGTACCAACATCCAATCTAGAAAGATAGGGCTCATATACCACTGGACGGATGCAACCAACTACATCATAACTCAAAAGTAGGTTGGGGCATAACCCTGCTAGGCCATTTTCTAGTCAATGCAAAAATCTAATGAAAATGGCCTTTTCCCTGCAAATTTTAAAGTTATCTCACCTTGTTGCACAGTTTGGTCTTGCATTGAAAATCCATAGTGTTTCATGGTGTGTGCCCTTAACCCCTGGTATTTTATTATGTCACCTTGCTCCAGTCCAAAACACACATGCTGAATCAAAAAACCCAAAAAGTTATTAAAGTTTTAATGTCTGCAGGAAACAATTTCAAAATCTGCCCAAGTGTCGAAAACCCACAATGTTTTTGAAAATCCATGATGTTTTCAGTCTGTGTGAAAACCTTCATTGTTTTCAACCTTGTGCCTTCCATCTTTTGTGTGCTTATCTTTTGGTGTCAGAAACCTTGTGTGTTTTTTATCTTTTCCGTCAAAAACCCTGTGTGTTTTTAACCTCATAGTTTCTTGTTTGCCATCATTTCCTATGTGTGCAAGTGCGATTGGTTGGTGGGACCAGTTCTTCTTAGTTTCCAAGTGTGGTTAAAGCTCAGAAAAAATCGGTGGTTGTCATATGTTCACATGGTAAAGATGCATGATGTTTAACCTTTACGCTTTTGCGACAGCCATTTGATTTTCTTGTATGGGCATGAAGTGGGTCCAGGTTTGTAGGCTCTTCCTAATTGGTTGTCCCATGGCCGCATGTCAAACTTTTCTGACATACACTCATGCGACCACTTGCCACCGATCTAGGTGGGCCCAGTGTCAGAAGGGAAGCAGGGGCACATGTTCTTATTGGTTGTCACATGATCGCATGTCAGGAATTTTTGACATGCAACCATGTGACCAGTTGACGTCTATCTTATGGGGCCGTTGGTGGAGAGGTGGTGGTCTTATGGCCTTTTTGCATGATTACAAGGGCCATTTTCATAGCTTGCGACCATGCGACAAGGTTCTTCCTTGCTGAGGCCCGGTGGTAGGTGGTGATGTGGCAGTTCATCAGTGGGCCTGGGAGATTCAGAGGGGAGGATGGTGTGGCAAATCTAGTGGTTAGTGCATGATCTCATGGGAGGTGTTAGACCCATGCGATCATGCACCCGCCGTTCAATTTCAAAAGCTTATTTATGGGTGGGTCCTATGGCAGAGATGACTCAGCAGTTGCAATGAGTGGTGGTATGACATGTGGTGTATGGCGGGCCCAGGTCTAAGGCATGGCAGTTGTTGGTAGGGCTGAGGCATGGTAAGTAGTGGTTAGTTGCATGTTCGCATAGCCTTTTTAAGGCTATACGATCATGCAACTAACTTTTTGTGCTAACTCATAGCGGGGGTGGTTATGCGGCAAGGTAAAGGTATGTGGGTTGTCACATGTTCGCATAGCCTGTTTCCTAGCTATGCGATCATGTGACAGTTGTTTGGACATCGTGGTTGTGGAGTTAAGGCAGGTCCACTATGTGGGTCTTGTTGGCATGCTCAGTTTTGATTGCTCGTTAACTAGTGGTGGGGCCAAGGACTTCTCAGGATGATTTGTGATCAACATTGCGTGGTTAAGAAACTATGATCGCATGATCGCAAAGGTTAATATGGAGCCATGCGATCATGCAACCAAGCACAAATGTAATTGATTCTTGTTGTAGTTAATCTAGTTGATGCCTGAGAAAATGAAGATCTGACGGTGGGATATAATGTCGATCTGATTTTGAATGATGACCGCCGATTCACTTTTGGCACCATGAATATAGCGTTAACCTACAGATTTGAATTTTTAAGTGTTTCCTGTGACCTGGAAGTACCAAAATTTATGGTTTTGGTGATGGTTTTCATCTGGTTTGGTGGTGATGGTTGTTGCGAAGTGGTCCAGGGGCTCTTTGGTTAGTTGCATATTGATTTTGTACTTGGTGGAGTATGTTTTTGAGCTCAAGAAGCTATTTGCAGGTGGCCGATTTGACTAATTTTTAGGGAAATTCCTAGTTTTCTGTCCTGGCTCACAGATTTTCATAATTGTAGATCTGCCTGAGATTTGTTTTGTCTAGGTTTCTTGCTTTCCTACCCCTACAATAAATTTTTGATTGGTTCTGATTGGTTGGGTAGTTGAAATCCTAACCCTAGTTACCCATAGTTTGTTGCATCCTACTAGTTTAGGATTCCAAGGTAACCAGTGGTATAAATAGTTGAAATTTTGACTTTGTAAGGGTTCCAGCTTAGAATTCCTTTCTGGTTCTAGTGAAAGGTTCAGTCCTATAGATTTCTCCTTCTCTCTGCATATAGGGTGTTCTTCTTCCATTGCTGGTTCAGAGAATACAGTGCATATTGTAACAGATTTGTCTTATGTGTGAGGATTTAATATACTCTTATTGTTACCAAGCTATCTCCATTTGAATTCTGAGTCCATTAGTCATACATCAAGGGTGTTTGATTTTTCTATTTGCATTAGCTAAGTGTTTGCAAGTGGAGTTGTCTTCGTAGAGATAACTAGTTCAGGGTTAGTGTTCATGTATATATGAGCTGAGGTGTCAAAGATATTTCATGCTTGTCTTCTAGTGGATGTTGGTCAATGTATTACCTGTTTATAGGTCTCTTCTAAGGGGAGGGTTAAAATCCTTTGAGTGGATAATAAAATACTTGAATACACAGGTGGGTGCTAAGTTGAGGTTTGGTCATGGTGTGTGATTGATGTTAGGCATCAACACATTGAGTATATTATTTTCTTTTTCATAGTTGTCCCTTGCAATACTGTATTTGACTCTGTGGCCCAATGGACAAGGCACTTGTCTATGAGAGACTTAGGGCATCTCAGGGGTCCTTTCAATCCATTTAAAATCATTTCCATTCAATCCCACTCTATCCCTTTCTTGCTATTAGTGTAGGTCTCTCATTTTCAGACTCATTGCATGCAAGCAGGTTATTGCATCAGATTTGGTTTCATTGGGGTACAGGATAGCTATAAGAGTCTGGTAACTATTTCAAAATAATACATCTACAGGCCTTTCAGACATCAAGAAGAGTCATGAGTGTGCAGATGAGGCAATACCCGCTTGAGTGATGTGGAGCTCAAAGCAAAAGGAGGATGCCTTCGGTCCTCATCAATTGGCACTTTTTTCCTGTCAGACTTTGGAGCGAAGACTAACCAGTTTGTCAATCATAGTGTAAACCTGGCACCATGTGGGAACAAGTTTAAAAGCCAACAAGATGGCGACTCTGCTAGGGAAGTGTTATACATGTTCATCCTAACCAGTAGGTCATCATTGGAAGAAATAGGGTTGTTCTTGTCCCTTTTCTCTCTAACTCATTCGAGCATTTCTAAAGTAAAGAAACTATATTGTGATATTCCCAATACACTTGGGTGGTGACTCAAACATCTCTAAAGCAGTGCTAGTCAGTATTTATTTTGCAAGATGAGTTATAAAGGTACTAGGCCTCGGAGAAAGGAGCATCCTGAAGATATAATGGAAGAAGGCATTCCAGGCACTTCTAGGCCTAGTCAGACAAGGGGAGGAAAGAAGAGAAGTGGTGTTTCTCATACTTGGAGAAACAAGAAAGATACTAAACAAGAAACCCAAGCCAGGCCTAGTCAAGAAGAAAATAATTCAGAATATGAAGAGGCTGTTGATTTGGGATTGAACCAATATGAGGATGAAACTCAAGTGGGAGATGATGACTTTAAGACCACTCTCCCTGAATCAGAAGAGATCTTTGAGGAGGTCTATGAACTAGAAAGAAGAGTTCAAGAATAGCTTGCCATTAGGAAACAAAGAGAAAAGGACAAAGAAGATAAATTAAGACAAGCCATGATAAGGGCTGATCAGCTAAAGAGGCAGTTACTAGATTTGGAGGCAATTAATTTTGTCCCAGAGCCTGAAAGAGTAAACGAATAGCCTATTGTTCAAAAAATATGTGAAGAAACCAGACCAAGAGATAAAGGCAAATAGAAGGTTGTTGGGATTCAGATTAGTGAACAAGTTATTGTGGATAGGACATCAGATCTAGGACTGAGATTAGATTTAGATTTGGAGATAGCTAGAAGGAAGAAAGAAATATTGGATAAAGAACTAGAGAAAGCAGAGTTGGAGGCTTCTGCTATAGAAATTAGAAAAAAGATCAATTTTCTCAATCATATTTCATGACCTTCAAATGTTGCTGCTTCCTTTTTAGGACAAGGTGGAACTCATGGTAACAATGTAGCTCAAGCAAATGGTGTACCGGGTGCCGCTAGAGTTCCTGATGGTTCAAACACAAGGACATCTATATCTCAGTGAATGGATCCACTACATGGAGCTCCTATTCATGAAAGGTATAAACAACTTGTCTTCTTTGGTATTCCTGGTTACCCCAATGCAATCCCTGATGGAATTAGAAAGAAGCTTATTAAATTTACTGGAAATAATGTCATCACATGTGAAGAACATCTAAAAAATTTTATAGATGTAATAGATGATTATAATATAGAACCTGATGATGTTATAATGAAGCTATTTGTACAATCCCTAATTGAGGATGCTAGGGATTGGTTTAGAGGGTTACCCCATGCTAGTATAGGGTCATGGAATGAATTCAAGAATTGTTTCAAGGAACACTATGGAGATAAAACAAATGAGGGTTTTATCTTGAATGAATTCAATAACATAAAGAAGAATCAGAATGAAGAGGTCCTTGAATTTAATATAAGATTTCAAAAGGCTATGCATAGGCTCTTGTAGGTTATTAGACTAGATGACAGGGTATGTCTTGTGACATACTTGAATGCCTTTGATGAAAAAATGGGATACCTCTTGAGGGAAAAGAACCCTAAAAATCTTGGGGAAGCTTACAAATTGGCCATCAACATAGAGAGTAATAGAAGAATATCAAGAAAGATAGGAAGAAGAGATGATTGCAAGCCTCAAATGCAGAGTAAGAAAGAAATGGGAAGGTTTGCTGACTCTAAACCCAAAGAGGATGACAATCTAAAAAAAATTTTAAAGGCTTTGGAAGGTTTAAAGCCTGGTGAAAAGGGAAACAATAGAGCTGTGACTATGGAGAGGTCAGCTCCAAACAATTTTAGCAAACAGCCAAGAATGCAAAATTACCCTTAAAACACTCAGTGGAAAGATGGCAAGCCCATTTTCCCAACCAAGCAAGAAAG
This sequence comes from Chamaecyparis obtusa, assembly GCA_027943335.1. Taxonomy (NCBI): domain Eukaryota; kingdom Viridiplantae; phylum Streptophyta; class Pinopsida; order Cupressales; family Cupressaceae; genus Chamaecyparis; species Chamaecyparis obtusa. The sequence goes on from BSBK01001370.1 coordinate 2,477,680, forward strand.
GCCTGATGGAAGGATCCTTGATCCCTTGCATAGAAATTCAGTAAATATGACTGAAGATATCCCATGGTGTGTTGCTTGTCAGTCTCCTCATGACCTTGAGCATTATGTCATTGCTTTAAACTTACAAGAGAATCAAGAACAAGAGGAGCAATATCACAAGAGTGGTTGTGGAATGACTTCTGCACATGTAGAGGATGAGAATGATTTTGATGAAGAAGATGAAGAGTTTGATGATGTTGGATGTGGTATTGTGAGGGGTGAGGAGCAAGTTTCTTTAAGAAGACCATCAGATGAAAAAATTGCTCAGATCACTACAGACTTGGTTACTCAAGCTAGAAGCAATTATAACTTGAGGAATAGGACAATTGGAAATGCAACTGGTAAGCCAGGTAGTATGTTTATCAAGGAGATAGAAAATGGTACACAACAACATGGAGAAAAGGGCAGGGGTGCCGATGATACTAACCAAGTGAAGGTAAAAAGGAAAGTTGTACCTATTGTAGCACCTAAGAATAAAGCTAACATAGTAGAGGTAGTTGTTCCCATTCCTCAGAAGGGAGAGGAATCTCCTCTCAAAGATAAATCTAGTTTCACAAAGGATAAAGTTGTCATTATCTTTGAAGAAGACATGAACAACCAAAAGTATGTTCCAATTGATATGTCCAAATTGCTTTCATAGATCACTGTCAAGGTTCCACTTCTGGAAATGATGAGAATAGAAGAACATAAGGTCAAGGCCTTGAATTGGGTAAATGGTGTTTCTTCTATAGGAATCCAAGAGGTGAATAGAAATGACAAACATGTGGCTTCCTTGGAAGATACACCTAACAGTAAGAGTGAAGAAATTGTTTCTAAGATTCCTCAAATCTTCTTGGATACAAATGTTGTAAATAATGCATCAAAGATAGTTGATCCTTTCTTTTTGTCCCTTGTGATTGGTGGTAAAATATTGAAGAATTGCATGATCAATTCTAGAGCATCAAACACTGTCATGCCTACAGAGATCATGAAATCATTAGGACTAAAGGTTGATACACCTCATAGGAGATGATAAGCTATGGAATCAAGAGAAGTCCTAGTTATTGGTACCATCAAGGCTTTGCCTTATAAATTAGCTGCATTTCCCAACAAACAGCTGACTATGAATGTTCTTGTAGTTGATATTCCTCCTCAATATGGAATGTTGTTATCTAGAAAGTGGAGTGCCTCCATGGGAGGAAGTATTCAATGTGACTTGTCCTTTGCCACTTTTGACATTGAAGGAGAGAGTGTGAAGGTGTCAAGGGAAGCCAGGACCCCACATATGATTGAGGAAAATGAAAAGGATAGCATGAATTATTTTGTTGACACTGACACTGGCTCATTCCAAGTCCAGAGGAATGAGATGCAGGAGAAGGTCAGGCCTATCCTTTTGGCCGATGATGAGAGTAACATGGTAGAGGGTAGTGTCTTGTGGACATTATATTTTGATGGAGAAAGTTCTAGAGAAGGTGTTGGAGCAGGAGTGTTATTGGTGTCCCCAAGTGGTAATACTTTTAAGTTTTCTTTCACTCTCTTGTTTCCTTGCACAAACAATGTTGCAGAATATGAGGCCCTACTGATTGGTTTGAGACAAGCATCAAAACATGGGATCAAACATCTTAGGGTGATTGGTGATTCTGAGTTAATAGTTTCTCAGATTAGATCAAAGTATGCATCTAAGAATCAAATGCTGAAACAATATATAAATGCTATATGGGATGAAATTGAGGGTTTTAGTGCCTTTCGTATTGATTGGGTGGATAGAAGCCAAAACAGGATGGCAGATTTACTAGCAAACATAGCCTTAAGGCTAGAGGATGTTACCTTTGCAGGGATATCCAGAATTGAGTGTAAGTCCAGGCCTTCTATCCTAGATAATGTTGAGAATTGGCAAGTATTTTCTAATGATCAGGACATTTTGAGATTCTTGCAGTGTGAATCTCATTTTGATGGTCAAGAAATGGATTTTAGCACCTATGTTGACATCAGAGATGGAAAAGAAAGTGTTCTTCGGAAAGAATTTTTGCAACTAAAGTCAAATAGGATCCCTAGGGGATTGGTTTCCCTTGAAGGGACATTTGATGATAAGGAGAGGGCTTGTGTTGCTAGAATTTTTGACAAGAAAAATGATTTGGAGGAAGTGAATCTAGGAACAAGCCAAGAACCAAAAAATATTTACATAGGTAAATGCTTATCTAAAAGAACTAGAAGAAATTTGATTGATCTTCTCAAAAAATTTAGACATGTTTTTGCATGGTCTTATGATGATTTGAAGACATATAGAGAAGATCTCTTTCAACATGAGATACCTTTAAAGAAAAGAACTAAACCTTTTAGGCAAAAATTAAGGCCTGTGAACCCTACTTTGGAACCAAAAATGCAAGATGAACTTAAAAAGATGATGGATGCTGGCATTATCAAGACTATCAGACATTCTACTTGGGTGTCAAATTCAGTTCCAATAAGAAAAAAGAATGGTGACATTAGGTTATGTGTTGATTTTAAGAATTTGAATGTCAATTCTTTAAAGGATAATTATGGTCTGCCTAACATGGAAAATATGCTGCAAAGGGTTACCGGATCAGAGTTAATGTCCATGATGGATGGCTTCTCTGGATATAATCATGTCATGGTCAATGAGTCAGAACAATTTAAGACTACATTCACTACTCCTTGGGGAACATATGTTTATGTCAGAATGCCATTTGGTCTGACAAATGCAGGAGCTACTTTCCAGAGAGCTATGAATGTGGCCTTTGCTGATTTCATAAATAAGTTTTTAGTGGTATATCAGGATGATCTCACAGCATATTCAGAGAAGGAGGATCAGCATTGTAAACATCTTGAAAAAATCTTTATCAGAACTCTGGTGTATGGAATCTCTTTAAATCCAAAGAAGTGTTCTTTTGGTGTTGTGGAAGGCAAGCTCTTAGGACACATTGTGTCTAAGGATAGAGTAAGAATTGATCCTGAAAGGGTTATAGCAATAGACAAGCTCTCACCACCAAGGAATGTTAAAGGAGTACAGTCTTTCTTTGGGCAAGTGAATTTTCTAAGAAGATTTGTTACAAATTTTGTAGAAATTTGTATTCCAATCTCTCGGATGTTGAAAAAAGATGCAAAGATAGAGTGGAATGAAGAAGCAGATAAATCTTTCAGAAGTATCAAATAGTCCATTAAAGATGCCCCTATTTTGAGGACCCCTGATTATGGTAAGCCCATGCAGATTTTCTCTTTTGCTTCTTATCATACGGTTGCAACAGTTTTATTGCAAAAGAACTCAGATGGATATGAGCAACCCATATCATTTTTTAGCAAGTCTTTACATGCAGCAGAATTGAAATATGATATCACTGAGAAATAGGCTTATGCCCTAGTCAAAGCAGTCAAGGCTTTTAGGTGTTATCTTGTGGGAGCCAAGGTGGTTACTTATGTTCCTAGTGCTGCTGTTAAGGATATTTTGGTGCAACAACAGGTATCAGGAAAAAGATGTAGATGGATCAATAGGATCTAAGAACTTAATAATGATATCCAGATTACAAAATTGGTGAGAGGCCTAGGTCTTGCAATTTTGATGGCACAAAGTAATCTGGTTGCAAATCATGTGAACATGTTAGAGGAGGAAGAGAGGCCATATATTTGTGATATGGATTATTGTGATTGGTATAAAGATGTTATCAACTACTTGGAGAGGTTGGTCCTTCCCCCTGACATGAATGAGAATAAGAGAAGGACTATCAAGTTATAGTCAGCAAGGTATGCCATTATACATGGCGAGTTGTGGTGGAGAAGCAGTGAAGAAGTATTGCTAAAGTGTGTTGATCATGAAAGATCTAAGACTCTGCTAGAGGAAATGCATCAAGGTGTATGTGGAGGACACTATATGGAAAAGACCACAGCCCACAAGATCCTTAGATCTAGATTTTGGTGGCCTATAGTTTTTAAAGATACACATCAGTTTGTGAGGAAGTGTGATGCATGCCAGAGATTTGCAAGAAGGATGAAATTCAATGGGAATTTGCCACTTAGACCTATTTCAGTTCAAGCTCCTTTCCAAAAGTGGGGTATTGATTTCATTGGTGAGATCCCAAACAAGTCTAGTGGTGGACACTCATATATACTAGTGGCAACAAACTATTTTACCAAGTGGGTTGAAGCTATCCCTACTAGGAGGGCTATTAGTAAAGTGGTAACTGAATTTATAATGCAAAATATCCTCACTAGATTTGGTTGCCCAGAGACAATTGTGGTTGATAATTCAATGTGCTTTAGATCATAGGAGTTTGGTGATTTTTTTTAGCAATATGGGATACACATTTCATTTTCTTCCCCATATCATCCACAAGGAAATGGCCAGGCTGAATCCAGTAATCAAAGCCTTATTAAGATTCTCAAGAGGGTGTTGGACAAACATAAGAAAGCTTGGGACTCAAAGTTATGGTGGGCATTGTGGGCTAACAGAGTAACTATAAAGAAAGCCATAGGTTGTGCCCCTTTTGACGTAGTTTATGGAATAAGTGCTAGATTACCTTAGAACAATTTGTTGCAAATGTACAGGTTCATCCAGGCATATGATGAAGATTTGAATGATGAGATGAGAATGAGAATGAGAATGGATAAATTGATCCAGTTAGAGGAAGTAAGGAGGGATGTACATGAGAGAAATGAGACATTGCAGAGGCAGTGTAAAAATTTGTTTGATAAGAGGAAAACTCAAAGAAGTTTTGAAATTGATGATCTGGTCTTGATGTGGAATGCAAGGTTGGAAGATAAGGGAAGGCATGGAAAGTTTGATCCTATTTGGTTAGGCCCTTATCTTATTGAGGTCAAGTGGGGAACATATTCATATATCTTGAAGGATTTAATTGGTGGTATTTTGGAATTGCCTGTTCATGGACAATTCTTAAAGTTTTACTTCTCTTGAAGTATCTCTTCCATGAATAGTAGTTCAGGTTCCCTTGTTTTTGTCTGCTCTGTGTTTTTGCATCAGATTTTTTGATTTGGTCTACTCTCCCAGTGATTCTAAATCCTTGCCATGCCTGTAAGAGACATGCATCCCCTAGTATGAGCCACTGTTAGGCCATTTTCCATTCAATGCAAAAATCCAATGAAAATGGCTTTTTCCCTGCAAATTTTGAAGTTATCTCACCTTGTTGCACAGTTTCATCTTGCATTGAAAATCCATAGTGTTTCATGGTGTGTGACCTTAACCCCTGGTATTTTATTGTGTCACCTTGCTCCAGTCCAAAACACACGTGTTGAATTGCAAAACCCAGAAAGTTATTAAAGTTTTAAGGTCTGCAGGAAACGATTTCAAAATCTGCCTGTGTCGAAAACCCACAATGTTTTTGAAAATCCATGATGTTTTCAGTCTATGTGAAAACCTTCATTGTTTTCAACCTTGTGCCTTTCATCTTTTGTGCACTTATCTTTTGGCATCAGAAACCTTGTGTTTTTTTTATCTTTTCCATCGAAAAGCCTATGTGTTTTTGACCTCATAGTTTCCTGTTTGCCAGCGTTTCCTATGTTCGCAAGTGTGATTGGTTGGTGGGCCCAGTTCTTCTTAGTTGCGAGGTGTGGTTAAATCTTAGAAAAAATCTATGGTTGTCATATGCTCACATGGTAAAGATGCATGATGTTTAACCTTTACACTTTTGCGACAGCCATTTGATTTTCTTGTATGGGCGTGAAGTGGGTCCAAGTCTACAGGCTCTTCTTGATTGGTTGTCGCATGGCCGCATGTCAGACTTTTCTGACATGCGATCATGTGACCACTTTCCACCTGTCCAGGTGGGCCTAGTGTCAGAAGGGAAGCAGGGGCACATGTTCTTATTGGTTGTCGCATGATCGCATGTCAGGAATTTCTGACATGTGACCATCTGATCGGTTGACGTCTCTCTTGTGGGGCTGTTGGTGGAGAGGTGGTGGTCTTATGGCCTTGTCACATGATTGCAAGGGCCATTTTCATGGCTTGCAACCATGCGACAAGGCTCTTCCTTGCTGAGGCCCAGTGGCAGGTGGAGATGTGGTAGTTCATCAGTGGGCCTGAGAGATTCAGAGGGGAGGATGGCATGGTAGATCTAGTGCTTGGTGCATGATCTCATGGGAGGTGTTAGACCCATGTGATCATGCACCTGCCATTCAATTTTGAAGGCTTATTTGTGGGTGGGTCCTATGGCAGAGATGACTCGACAATTGCAGCGAGTGGTCGTATGACATGTGGCATATGGCGCACCCAGATCTAAGGTGTGGTAGTTTTTGGCAGGGCCGAGGCATGGTAAGTAGTGGTTAGTCACATGTTCACATAGCCTTTTTCAAGGCTATGCAATCATGTGACTAATGTTTTGTGCTAACTCACGGCGGCGGTGGTTATGCGGCAAGGTAAAGGTCTGCGGGTTGTCGCATGTTTGCATAGCCCATTTTCTAGCTATGTGATCATGCGACAAGTGTTTGGACATCGTGGTTGCAGAGTTAAGGTGGGTCCACTATGTGGGTCTTGCTGGCATGCTCAATTTTGATTGGTTGTTGACTGGTGGTGGGGCTGAGGACTTCTCAGGATAGTTTGTGATCAGCCTTGTGAGGTTAAGAAACTGTGATCACATGATCGCAAATGTTAATATGGAGCCATGTAATCATGCGACCAAGCACAAATGTAACCGATTCCTATTGTGGTTAATCTTGTCAATGCCCAGGAAAATGAAGATCTCATGGTGGAATATAAAGTCGATTTGATTTTGAATGATGACCGCTAATTCACTTTTGGTGCCATGAATATAGCCGTTAACCTATAGATTTGAATTTTTAAGTGTTTCCTACAACCTAGAAGTACCAAAATTTATGGTTTTGGTGATGGTTTTCATCTGGTTTGGTGGCAATGGTTGTTGTGAAGTGGTCTAGGGGCTCTTTGGTTAGTTGCATATTGATTTTGTACCTGGTGGAGTATGTTTTTGAGCTTGAGAAGCTATTTGCAGGTGGCTAATTTGACTAATTTTCATGGAAATTTTTGCTTTTCTATCCTGGCTCATAGATTTTCATAATTGCAGATTTGCTTGAGATTTGTTTTTTCTAGGTTTCTTGGTTTCTTGCCCCTGCAGTAAATTCTTGATTGGTTCTAATTGGTTGGGTAGTTGAAATCCTAACCCTGGTTACCCGTAGCTTGATGCATCCTACTGGTTTAGGATTCCAAGGTAACCAGTGGTATAAATAGCTAAAATTTTGACTTTGTAAGGGTTCCAGCTTAGAATTCCTTTCTGGTTCTAATGAAAGGTTTAGTCCTACAGATTTCTCCTTCTCTCTGCATATAGGGTGTTCTTCTTCCATTGCTGGTTCAGAGAATACAATGCATATTGTAACAGATTTGTCTTATGTGTGAGGATTTAATATACTCTTACTGTTACCAAGCTATCTCCATTTGAATTCTGAGTCCATTAGTCATACATCAAGGGTGTTTGATTTTTCTATTTGCATTGCCTAAGTGTTTGCAAGTGGATTTGTCTTCACAAAGATAACTGGTTCAAGGTTAGTGTTCATGTATGTATGAGCTGAGGTGTCAAAGATATTTCATGCTTGTCTTCCAGTGGATGTTGGTCAATGTATTACCTATTTATAGGTCTCTTCTAAGGGGAGGGTTAAAATCCTTTGAGTGGATAATAAAATACTTGAATACATAGGTGGGTGCTAAGTTGATGTTTGGTCATGGTGTGTGATTGATGTTAGGCATCAACACATTGAGTATATTATTTTCTTTTTTCATAGATGTCCCTTGCAATACTATATTTGACTCTGTGGCCCAATGGACAAGGCACTTGTCTATGAGAGACTTAGGGCATCTCAGGGGTCCTTTCAATCCATTTAAAATCATTTCCATTCAGTCCCACTCTTTCCCTTTCTTGCTGTTAGTGTAGGTCTCTGGTTTTCAGACTCATTGCATGCAAGCAGGTTATTGCATTAGATTTGGTTTCATTGGGGTATAGGATACCTATAGGAGTCTGGTAACTATTCCATAATAATACATCTACAGGCCTCTCAGTCATCAAGAAGAGTCATGAGTGTGCAGATGAGGCAATACCCGCATGAGTGATGTGGAGCTCAAAGCAGAAGGAGGATGCCCTCAGTCCTCATCAATTGGCACTTTTTCCCTGTCAGAATTTTGAGTGAAGACTAACCAGTTTGTCAATCATAGTCTAGACCTAGCACCGTGTGGGAACAAGTTTAAAAGCCAACAAACCCCAAGCATACCTCTCAGATACTCAAATGTATCCTTAGGCAAAGGCTTTGTAAATAGGTATGTTATTTGTTCCTTTGTGCTTATGTACTCCAGTCTGACTTTTTTTTCAGCAACTTTCTCTCTTACAACATGATATTTGATCTCTATATGCTTAGTCTTAGAATGTAAAACAATATTCTTAGACATACTAACTATATTGGTGTTGTCACAATGTATGACAATAGGCTCAACAAACCTAATTCCAATATCCTTCAACATCTGCTACATCTAAATTATCTGGTTACAATTTTTTACTGCTGCTACATACTTTGCTTCTGTTGTGCTCTATGAAATACAATTATGCTTCTTTCTTAGCCAAGAAACTAATCTTCCTCCAAGAAAAAAGGCTGCACCACTGGTGCTTTTCTTGTCATCAACACTACCTCCCCAATCAGCATCTATATATGCACATAGGGTAAAATCATCAGATTTTTCATACCACAATCCACAGTCCATTGTACCTCTTAAATATCTTAGTATCCTTTTTACTACTGCATAATGTGACTCTCTAGGTTTAGCTTGAAATCTTGCTACCATTCCAACTAAATGTTGTAGATCCGGTCTAGTATGTGTTAAGTACTGCAATCCTCCAATCATGGATCTATATTTCTTTTGCTCAACTGTCAGTGTTTCATCTTTGCTAGATAGTTTATGTTGTGTAATCATAGGTGTTCCAACTAGTTTATAGTTCTCCATTCCAAATCTTTTCAGAAAATCAATCAAGTACTTTTTCTGACATACAAAGATACCATCATTATTCTATGTTATCTGTAATCCCAAAAAATATGTCATCTCACCAATCATACTCATTTCAAATTCAGTCTTCATTTCATCAGCAAATTTGTCACTAGCTTCATATTCTCCTCCAAAGATAATGTCATCAACAAAAATAACTATAATCAACAAACCATTTTCAATTTCTTTTGTATATAGATTTCTATCAGTTGTTCCTTTAGTAAATCCCAATTTTAACAAATACTTATCCAGTCTAGCATACCAAGTTCTAGGTGCTTGCTTTAGTCCATATAATGTTTTTTTCAATTTACATACCATGTCTCCTTCTTGAGTCAAAGGAAAACCTTCAGGCTGCTCAATGTAGACTTCTTCTTCCAATTCTCCATTCAGAAATGTTGATTTCACATCCATCTGATACACTTTGAATTTCTTAAAAGATGCATAGGCCAAGAACATTCTTACTGCTTCAATTCTTGCCACAGGTGCAAAAGTTTATTCATATTCAATTCCTTCTTGTTGTGAGTATCCTTTACAAACTAATCTTGCTTTTTTTCTTACTACTTCTCCTTGTTCATTCATCTTGTTTCTAAATACCCATTTAGTTCCAATCACATTCTTATCTTTAGGTCTAGGGACCAATTCTCATGTCTTTTTCTTTTCAATTTGATCTAGTTCTTCTTTCATAGCATTAATCCAATGTTCATCTTCACAAGCTTCACTAGTAGATTTAGGTTCAATTTGAGAAATCAAACATAAATGTACCTTATTCTGAGTCAGAACTCCTCTATCCAAACTTCCAATAACTTGTTCAATAGGATGATGTCTTGATATATACCTGTTCGGTGTCATAGTTACAGATCTTGCTTCAACTGTAGATTCTTCTCTAGATTCCTCTCTGGTTTCTTCTATAGGACTCTCATTCAGTAATTCACTATCAGTCTCATAGAATAATTTAGTAGTTTCAATATTAGGCTGAGGATGAGCTTCTTCATCAGATTCATAGTCAAGCATTCTTTCCTTAATTTTAAAATTCTCATCAACTTTAACATTTGCACTTTCAACAATAGTTTTAGTTCTCTTATTGTAACATCTATATGCTTTTATCTTCAAATAATATCCAAGAAAAATACCTTCATCACTTCTAGGATCAAACTTTCCAATATCATGATCTCTCTTTATATAACATTTGCTTCCAAAAATTCTAAAATACTTAACTAAGGATGCATGTTAATTCATAAGGTGTCTTTTCTATGTCTTCTCTAATTTATACTTTGTTCATTTTATATACTGCTATATTCACTACTTCTCTCCAAAATTTCATCACCAAATCATTCTCAAATAACATAGCTCTTGCTGCTTTAGTCACTGACCTGTTTCTTCTTTCTGCAATACCATTTTGTTCAGGTCTTCTAGGGGCTGTTTTGGTTCCTAGATAGGATTTTACACTCCATGAGATACCAATATGCTTATGATGGATGTTAAGGAATGGTTATCTCCAAATATGGGCAATCTATAAGCAACTGGAACAACTATAGGGATAAGACTACCCTCTTCTACTTCTAGCTCTGCAAAACTAAGGTGGGTGCACCTGATCCAATAGTATTAACTCTGACTAATAGTTCTAACTCTACCCCTTATTTCTTTATTGGATCTTTCAACAAATGAATATAGTGTGAAAGTACTAAACAACAACCTATTATTCATTCACTCTCCATCACTGGCTAGGACAATACATAAATGTAAATAAAGTAAAGACTGGTAATGATTTGAATGACTTGGGATTACAAGGCTTGAATCACTCTTCTCAACTCTTTCCTGCTTATGATAATCCTTCAAATAAACTCCAAGAACACATATTCCACTTTGATCAATATTTAATCCAACTCTAGGTTGGAACTCAAAGCACCAATACATTCATATAAACCTTATGCAAAGATCTAAAGATTCAAAGAATAGAGCAAAGCAGAGAAAATATTTGGGGTTTGTATTAAGTATAACCTTTCACCATGTGCATACAGTATCTTGAATAACAAGCTTGTAAGATAAGAACAACCTGTACTTCTTCTCTATTGTTTGATAAAATGATATCAAAAATTACAATCCTTGACTGAAAGCTAGGGTTTTAGAAATTTCTATCTTTTTAACACCTAAAATCTAATTTTTTTAGAATGATCATGAAAAATCCCTTTATACCAAGAGATGCAACAAGCAACCGATCATTCTAGGGTTACAAAAATTAACCTAAAAAACCTTTACAACAACCCCAAAGGGTTTATAATAACTACACTACTGAAACAGGTGAGATATTTACAATTGAGTTGACATGCTTTATGATTTCAATGCTATCCTTGGCTCCTTTTCAACAAATCTGATTTTATTATCTCACTATCAAACTACAATGAATGCCCTTCTACAAAAATTCAACCCTGATATTCATTTGGCTCGGCATCATAGGAAAAAAAATTGGATTTTAGCTATAATTTATACCTTCTACATCCTTCCCCAACTATAATCTGTATTGAAGAATTCAATTCTTGGCCACCGCTTCATTTTACAACTTTTTGCATCAAAAACCCTAGCAAAACCCTATAGGAAATTTGAATTTGAATAAAAATGGTAACCAGCTAGAGATTAAAATAGGACCATCAATCTATCTTATTCCTGGAAGACCAGGCAGCTCATAAAATCCTTCAACAGTCAACAAAAATCTTTAAAAATTGCTTTACACATCATCAAAAACTCTCAACCAATGAAAACAAAGTACGTCAGCAAGAAAAAGGCCCCATGTAGCAATTTGGACCCACTCCTCATAAGGTTCTAATCGAACAGTTGTCATAAGATCACATAGCCTCAAAAGATTCTATGTGAAGATATGCCAGCTATCAGATTTTCCATCTTGGCATCCTTTAGAATCTCTTGGGCCCACTGACATGTCTTTACTCATGAAACCCATAGCCAATCAAATTGAAACACCTCAGCATCACCCAGCAGAAAGGTCCCACAATCCTTGGCAAACCCTTAACCCCTTGACCATTTGGCAAACATGCGACTGCAAGAAAATTCACGTCACTTAATACTTTATTTAACCACGGTCAAGTCAAATGATTCAGCAAACAAAGCATTTCACTGAATTGCTGAGTCTCATGTTTAACCCTTGCTTATATTTGGCGAATGCATGAAAACCTCAATTGTCAATTCGCTAGAAAATTTAGAACTTCACCAAATACTTTGTGAATAAGTGAACACAGAAGACTTTATCAATGCCGCCAAAAACTTTTCCAAGCCACCAAAAAACTTTGATAACCCTGGGCCCACCTACAAACTACCACATGTCATCATACTATTTGCTATCTCTGCCCAATCACTTCTGACATAAGCCCCACTCTTCCCTTGGCATCTAATCAGATGACGGGTGTAAGATCGCATGGGGGAAGAATATTCCATGTGATCATACACTGACCATCGATCAAAAATCTTTGACACAAGCCCTACTACAAGCTCCACCTCATTATCATGTGGACCAATGAGAAAGTGCTGACTATGCACACCTGGCATGTGGATCCATTACATTAAAAAGCCTTTGTCATGAAAGAGAATCAATGGGTGGTGCAACTTCGCAACCCTCTAACACACTCCATAAGATCTTACACCCATCATTGGATCGAGATGGTGTTAGAAAGCTAGGCCCAGGAAAGGATAAAGGCTGAAAACATTAGGAAATATTAAAGGGCTTGACTTAGGAAAAATCACACTGACGAACTTAGGAAAAGTAAAGCTAGGTGCTGAAGACTTAGGAAAATAAAAGCTGTCAGGGTAATAAAATTTAACGCACATGCCTTAATGAAATTTTAAGTGGCCCAAAAAAGTAACATGAAATTAGAATAGGGCTAGGGCACACTTAGGGTTTTTCCTGCAAACAGCTAGATTTTTGAATATTTGCCTAGGGTTTTGGCAGGAAAATGGGAAAAATAACTGCAGAGGCTTGGAAAATATGATTCAACCATGGAATTATTCACTTGTGCTAATAGTGGCTCATGCTTGGGGATGTGTATCTCTTGTAGATACAATGAGAAACTAGAATCTCTTGGTACAGTAGACCAGAACCAAAACTTCGAACCAAAAATAGGGAACTGCACACAAAAACCTAAACAAAACTTGTAGAGAGACTACCAAAACCTTTAGGAGAAATAGAATTTCAAAAATTGATTATGAATAGGCAGCTCTAGGAGCTCTCCTATCAAATTCTTTAGAATGTAAGAACCTGCTCCCCATTTTTCTTCAATGATATATGGGCCTAACCAGATGGGATCAAATTTCCCATGTTTTCCTTTGTTTTCCATTCTTACATTCCACATTAATACCATGTCTCCCTCTACAAAATTTCTCTGAGTAGTCCTTCTATCATATAGGACTTTGCACTGGGCCTACAAATTCTCATTCTCAATGTGTGCATCATTTCTTTGCTCACTGAGTTGAATCAAATCATTCATTCTAACTATCATATCTTCTTCTACATCTTCATCATATTTTTGAATGAATTGGTACATCTGCAACAAATTATTTTGGGGTAATCTTGCATTAATTCCATACACCAAGTCAAAAGGGGCACACCCTATTTCTTTCTTTATTGTAACCCTATCAGCCCATAGGGCTTTTAGCAATTTGGAGTCCCAAGCCTTCTTGTTTTTGTCCAGGACTCTTTTCAAAATCTTGATTAAACTCTTATTGTTGGATTCTACCTGGCCATTGCCTTGTGGATGATAAGTAGAAGAATATGAAATTTTAATACCATTATGTCTGTAGAAGTCAACAAACTCTTCTGACCTAAAACATAATGCATTATCAACCACCATAGTTTCTAGGCAACCAAACCTTGTCAAGATATTCTACATCATAAAATTTGTTACTACCCTTCTAGTTTCTCTTCTTGCAGGGATTGCCTCAACCCACTTAGTGAAATAATTTGTTGCTACTAAGATGTAGGAATGTCCACCACTGGATTTATTAGGGATTTCACCAATGAAATCCATACCCCACTTCTGGAAAGGGGCTTGAACAGGATCAGGTCTAAGAGGCAAATTCCCACTAAATTTTAGTTTTCCTGCAAACCTTTGGCAAGGATCACACTTCTTGACAAACTGATGGGTATCTTTGAAAAGTGAAGGCCACCCAAAACCTTCCCTGATGATCTTGTGGGTTGTAGTCTTTTCCATGTAGTGTCCTCCACAAATTCCATTGTGCATTTCATGCATCAAGAGCTGGACTTTATCATAGTCTACACACCTGAGCAAAACACCTTCATTACTCCTCCACCAAAGCTCACCATTTATAATTGCATATCTCAAAGAGTGGAGTTTAATAGTTCTTCTCTTATTGTCATCCATTTCAGGGGGTAAGACCATCTTTTGTAAATACTTGACAATATCCTTATACCATTCACAACAATCCATGTTACACATGTAAAGCCTTTGATCTTCTTCTAAAGCATTTATCTAGTTTGCATTTAGATTACTTTGGGCCATCAAATTTTCTAGGCCTAAACCTCTAACCAACTTTGTAATGTGGATATCAATGTTAAATTATTGAATTATGTTAATCCACCTACATCTTCTTGAAACCTCTTGTTGGATCAAGATGTCTTTGACTATAGCACTTGGAACATAGGCAACCACTGTGGCTCCCACCAAATAACATCTAAATTTTTTAATGGCCTTGACTAAGGCATAAGCTTGTTTCTCAATGATATCATAATTTAATTATGCTACTTGTAAAGTCTTGCTGAAAAAGGAAATAGGTTGTTCAAAACCTTCAGCATTCTTTTGTAAAAGTACTACAACAATAGTATGAGTAGATGCAAAAGAGAAAATTTGCATTGGCTTGCTATAATATAGTGTCTTCAAGACTGGGGCATGCTTAATGGCCCTCTTAATTTCATTGAAGGCTTGAACTGCTTCAGTATTCCATTCCAATTTTGCTCCTTTCTTTAACATCCTTGATATGGGAATACTAATTTCTGTAAAGTTTGTAATAAACCTTCTTAAAAAGTTGACCTGTCCTAAAAAGCACTAAATTCCCTTGATATTTTTTGGTAAGGATAGTTTTTCAATGGCTTCCACTCTTTTAGGATCTATCCTTACACCATCCTTTGAAACAATGTGCCCCAAAAGTTTTCCTTATGTCACACCAAAGGCACACTTCTTTGGGTTTAAAGAAACCCCATACTCTAATGCTCTAATAAAAATTTTCTCAAGATGTTGACAATGTTGTTCTTCTTTTGCTAAAAAGGTTGTCAAGTCATCCTGGTATACTACCATAAATCTATCAATGAAATCTGCAAAGGCTACATCCATAGCCCTCTGAAAAGTGGCACCTACATTAGTCAACCCAAATGACATTCTTACATAAACATATGTTCCCCATGGAGTTGTAAATGCAATTTTAAACTATTCTGTGTCCTTTACCATGACCTGATTGTAACCAGAAAAACCATTCATCATGGACATCAATTCTGATCCAGTAACCTTTTGTAACATGTTCTCCATATTGGGTAATCCATAGTTATCTTTCAAAGAATTTATGTTAACATTCCTAAAATCTACACATAATCTGATATCACCATTCTTTTTTCTGATAGGCACTAAATTTGAAACCCAAGTGGAATGCCTAATGGGCTTGATTATTCCAGCATCCATCATCTTCTTGAGTTCACTCTGCATTTTGGGTGCCAAGGTAGGGTTAATAGGTCTCAACTTCTGTCTAAAAGGCTTTGTGCCTTCTTTGAGTGGGACCTCATGTTGCAAAAGGTCTTCCCTATAAGCTTTAAGGTCTTCATAAGACTAGACAAAAACATGCCTAAATTTTCTGAGAAGGTCAATCAAATTTTTTCTAATTCTTGGGGAGAGAGACCTGCCTATGTAAACTTTCTTGGGAGCTATCCCTATGCCCAAGTTTATCTCTTCAAGCTCATTGATTTTATCAGTACTAGCTGAGAAGGCCTTGTCTTTGTTGTCAAATGCCCTTTCAAGAGCAACTAGTCCTTTAGGAACCTTGTTTGACTTTAATTGCAAAACCTCTTTCCCAAAGATGACATCTTTGCCATTCACTGTATTAACATAAGCACTAAAATCCATTTCTTTATCACCAAAGTGAGATTCACAATGGAGAAACCTTAATATATCTTGGTCATCAAAAAAAACTTGCCAATTATCTAGATTGTCAGGGATGGAAGGTCTAGCATGTACCTCTATATTAGAAACATCTACAAATGTTACATCTTCTGGTCTAAGGGCTATATTAGCCAACAAATCTGCCATCCTATTCTAACTTCTTTCCATCCAACAAATATTAAAAGCACTAAAGTTTTCAATCTCATCCCATACTGCATTCCTATATTGTTTCAACTTTTGATTCTTTGAAGCATATTTTGATCTAATTTGGGATATGACCAACTCAGAGTCACCTATAACTCTCAAAAATTTTATGCCATGCCTTGATGCTAATCTTAGACCAATTAATAGAGCCTCATATTCTACAACATTATTTGTGCATGAAAACAACAAAGTAAATGAGAACTTAAAATTTTTACCATTTGGAGATATAAGCAATATTCCAGGTCCAGATCCTTCTTTGCTATTTGCTCCATCAAAATACATGGTCCAGAGATTATCAAGGTCAATCCATCCTTCTTGTTTTTCTAATCTATGGGGAGGCTCAACACCTTCCTCTGCTTCCTTGTCTTGGACCTTGAAAGCATTAATATCAGTATCAAGGAAACAATTCATGTTGTCCTGTTCTTCTTCCTCAATCATGTGTGGAGTCCTTGACTCCCTAATGATTTTGATATTCTATCCCTCAAAATTAAAAGTGGCAAATGACAAGTCACACTATATGCTGCCTCCCATAGAGGCACTCCATTTTCTTGATAGTAATATTCCATACTGGGGGGGAATATCAACTACCAAGACACTCATGGTCAATTATTTGTTCAGGTATGTAGCGAATCTGTAAGGCAAAGCCTTAATAGTACCAAAAACTGGTACTTCTCTTGAATCCATAGCTTGACACCTTCCATGGGGTGTATCCACTTTTAACCCTAATGACTTCATAATCTCATTAGGCATAACAGTATTTGATGCTCCAAAATCAATCATGCAATTCTTTAGCAACTTTCCATTTATTTGCGGAGTCAAGAAAAAATGATCAATTGATCGTGCTGTAGTACTAACAACATTTGTGTCCAAATATATTTGAGGGATTTTAGAAACAATATCCTCACTACAATTTTCATCTTCCTCATCCACAATTGCTACTTGTTTCTCAATTTTTTTGTTCTTTGAGAATTAGTATGTACTACAATTTTTACCCATTTCAAGGCATTTTTCTTATGTTCCTCTATTCTCATCATTTCTAATAATGGAACTTTGACAGTGATTTGAGACAAAAATTTACTCATGTCAACTGGAACATACTTTAAATTAGGTACATCTTGTTTTGAATCCACAATCCCTTTATCAGCTTCTTGGGTGGATGTATCTGCAGGTTTGTCAGTTTGGGCCTTGTTTTTCTTTTGCAAAATTGGTACAGCCTCATTAGTAGGCTTAGTTTTTACCTTATAAACAATATTAGGCTTGGAAACTTTCTTTACCTTGACTTTATCAATAGGATTAGCATCCTTAGTCTTATCTTGTGAAGGTTTTACATTCTTATATGTTTTCTTGATAAAAATGCCAGTAGACTTGGGGTTTCCATCACCAATAACTCTATTCCTCAAGTTATTATTTTCCTTTGCCTGAGTAACCAAATTGGATATTATCAAAGTAATTTATTCATCAAAAGGTCTTCTCAAAGTAGTTGTTTGTTCATTCTTTTTAACATTGCACTGAATGTTATCAGGCTCACTATCTTCATCATCTGAAAAAACTTGTTGATGATATGATTCATTTCTAGTTTGGGAATGTGAAGCATCCTAATTTTCATCCTCTTCAGAAGAGTCTACCTCACTCAAAATATGAGAAGAGAACATCCCACATCCCTGGTCATCATAAGGCTATTCCTCATTGTACTCCTGCTCCTCTTGAGAAGAGACATTTTGGGATATGGCACAATTATCAGGATCATGTAGTGATTGACAAGAAACACACCATAGGACTTCTTCCACCACATTCATTAAATTTCTTTGTAATGGATTAGGGGTCCTATCATTTGGTTTATCTCTTTTCTCAAGAATAAAAGGCTTCCCATCTTTCCATTGAGTGTTGTAGGGGTAATTCTGCATTCTTGGCAATTTGTTGAAATTATTAAAGGGGGGCTTGTCCCCTCCTGCAGCTTTATTACCTATATTTTCACCAGGCTTCAGATCTTTGATTGCTTTTAGAATCTATTTTAGGCTTTCATCATCCTTAAGTTTCACACCTTGAAGCTTTCCTGGATCTTTTCTATTTAACAAAGGAGACATGTTATCTTCTCTCCTTCCCAACTTTCCTGAGATTCTCCGATTGCTCTCTATGTTCACTGCCAACTTGTAAGCTTCAACCAGACTCCTTGGATTCTTATCTCTCAATAGGTATCCCATATTAGAATCAAAAGCATTTAAATATGTGACAAGGCACACCATGTCATCCAATCTGATAACTTGCAACAATTTATGCATGGCCTTTCGAAATCTAACATTAAATTCAACAACATCCTCATTAAAGTTCTTTTTTATGTTATTGAATTCATTTAGCTTAAAACCTTCATGTGTTTTATCACCATATTTCTCTTTGAAACAATGTCTAAGCTAATCCCTATTAGGAATGAATGTTGAAGCCTTTGGCAATCATTCTGTAGCAGTAGTTGTTGCATTCATGACTATTATTGTCATTGATGTCAACACAGTGATATTCTAGAGTTTAGCAGAGAAGCAGGCACAATTTTGTTTTGCACACATGTTATATTGTAGATTGAGTTATGCGTAGTTGATGGTATCTTCTTTGGTGTGTTATTATCCTATGGTTAAGAGCACAAAAAGAAATTCATTTATTCATGAAAGTTATAAGCATTTTGGTGGAAGCAGTATTCTGGCAGTATTCTTGTGTAGCGGTTTTTGGTAATTGGAGCATATCTCCTAACTAGGATGGAATATGATTCTACGTAGTTAAAGGGAAGTTTGAGACTCATTACTAGTGATGTGGTTCATAGTGCAAACTTTGAGGTCACACGATTGGAAAGTTATTGTATCTGGAAGCTGATAGTTTTATGTAATTTTGATGTAGCGTGTTGAAATTATTATTTTGTATTTACATGCCGACTCATTTGTAATTATTTGAGTGTGGTATAAAGGAAGGAATTTTTTCCTTGTTATATGGAGGATTGTAATAGTTGTGATATGAAATTATGAAATTTGTGATGTGAACATATGCATGAAGTGAAGAAAAGAGCTAATTCAGTGATGAAGGAAAACTTGTGAAGTACAGAGATCTAGATTTGTGATCTTGTGTAGCAGAGAGTGTAGTTTTGGCATAGTGTGAAGGAGGTAACATATTTCATATTATTCTATTGAATAATCCTAAGATCTATTGGATATTGAGTTCAGAGATCTTGCCTTGAAGCTGTTTGGGCAGTGGGACCTTTTGTCTTCCATAACTCCTAACAGGGTTAGAATCTTTTAATAGGGATTCAAAATCACCTAACAAAGATTCATATGTACTGAATGTATTTCATAAGACTCCTAATAGGGTCCATCCTCTAACAAGGAACTTTCATATTAGTACATCATTTTGTGGGCATCATTTCCATCGGGGTTTACTCTTTGATCAAGAGGTTCCCTAGTTAACATATCTTGTGTTATTGTGTCATTGTGTATGATTATCCTTCTATGGTTGGTTACTACATTAATTATATGGTTTAAAGTTGTTGAAGTTGATATTGAAGTTAATGATGATAAATGGTTTAATTATCAGATAACTGATTCACCCCCCCCCCTCTTAGTTATCTTGGTGGTCTTTACTTTCTAACAATTGGTATCAGAGCGGCAGGTCCTTGAAAGAGAAGTTTAACAATTTAAAGAGATCTATGGAAAATTTCAAGAAAGAAACCCCTAAGTTTGATGGAGTAAATTTTGACAGTTGGAAAGAAAAGATGAAGACACTATTGGAAATATTCAAGACTATCTAGGTTACTGAGAGGGGAGGGGTGAATCAGTAACTTCAAAACTTTTAACAGATTTAGATCTTAATAATATTAGATTGATAATTTGACTGCATGCATGAGTAACAAAAAGAATAAAACATTCATAACACTTAGAACACAGAGATTTGGTGACCCAGAAACCTTCCAAGTAGAAAGTAAAACTGGGGTGGGGATGATACCCACAAAACTTCAATACTATAGTATAAAGTTTGCCGGTTAAGGCTTACAATGATCACTTCTGATGATCTACCCTGTTAGGAGCAATAAGGACTACTAGGTCCACCTTGTTAGAGGTTTTACAAACATACAATGAACTATGCACTCAGTTAAGAGATTTTTACAAAGACTGTTAAGTCTACCCGGTTAAAGGATTTCAAGCTGATTCACCTGTTAGGATGAAACAGTAGATCTCTTACTTGCAACTATACTTGCTGATTGAGATTCTCTGATGTACTGATCACCTTCTGTGATAGATAGATCTTTTCTGCTTCTTATACTGCTGTAGCCCTTTGTAATTCGCTTATCTCTGCCTTTCTCTCTTTTTCATACTTCTCTATTTCATCATTCTTGGATATGACATAAAACATTGTTTATATATCAATCTAAGTCAATTCCAAAACAATTACAAAGTCGGCTCTTAAACAAGTAAACACAAATATTACTGAGTCGGCCCAAATATAGTTACACGGTTACTGTAAACTAACTCAGTGACTTTTTGATACTCGGTATCCACTGCATTACTCGGCATCATCATGCACTTGGTAGAAGTGGAAGCTCGGTCCATACTAACCACTCAGTCATAGTTTCAACCTTGGTAAACACTAGAGACTTGGTAGATAAAGTGTTACTCGGTAGAAACTAAATTTCTTGTTTAACCATGCAGCACTCGGTAAACACTGTGAGACTTTGCGAGCTCGGTATGCACTGTTCTACTCGGTAAGCTCTACTCTGCTCGGTATGTACTGTTCTACTCGGTATGCTCTATTCTGCTCAGTATGTACTATTCTACTCGGTATGTACTATTCTGCTTGATATGGTTTGTTCAGAATAAGTGTTGTCACTAATGACAATCATGCTTAATGCCAACAATCTCCCCCTTTGGCATTAGTGACAAAAAAACTTATAGCCAAAACTTATATACAAGAATCATGCTGAATCTTTTTTGATTTTTCAAAATTTATCTTTGTCAAACTATTGTTTATATATTTCATGACTCCCTTCTATAGAGTACTTTCTCCCCCTTTTGTATTACACACCTTAATCTTATACACTTTCTCCTATACATTTTTTCCCCCTTTTTGACAATAATGCCAAAGGTGTATATACAAGTATTTTACAGGGAGAATCCAAAATGTGAAAGAAAATCAGAATGTACCTTCATGATTAGTGCCAGAGTTCTATCCCAATTCTCTTGCAGAAACTTGCATGTTTGGAGAGCAATTTGGACTTCTGTAGAGAGTTCAATCATGTGGTCTGAAATGGAAAATTGATTGTCATGGAGTAATGCTTTTGAGTGAACAATGTGCTTTTGCATTATGTCCATGATGGGAAGAATCATGTTCTGAATATCTAGCAGTGTTGACCGGATCTTTGTATCTTCTTTTAATAATTCCGACTACCTATTTGATAGGAATGTGATTTTCATATGATGTGCAGAGCTTGAAAAAGGTTCAAGTTGCAACCTCTGTACACTGTCCTTCAGATCCTCATCAATCTTATTCAATTTTTCCTTGACTTCCTTAGTGAACTCGGCAACATTACATAGCTTAGCAACAAGTGAGGTAACATTGGAATAGGAGGATTCAATATCTGTCAAAATTGAAGATAATTCTGCTTGATTAATAGCTATATGTTGAGCAACTTGCTCAAGCACTTTATTGTCAAAAATTTTCTCGGCTTTCTCAAGAATCTTTTCTGACACAGAGGAATCCTCATGGAACTTGTTTACTACCTCAGCTAACTGTAACAAAATATGTTGAGAGGAATCAACTTTAATACCTAATGCTTTTGACAAAATATCCTTTGCATCTTCAATAATTTTATATTCCTTGTCCCTTTCTTCTTTTAGTTTCTTCTGCTTTGCTTTCTTTTGAAGGAATTCACCAATGTTTTGCATTTGGTCTGCTGAAAGATTTGCAAAGTCTAATTTTGGAATCTCTATCTCCTCATCTAAGTCTATATCCTCTTCTACATTCTTACTCAAAAATCTTGTACTCAGTTGAGCCTTAGGATCAGCTATTATTGCACTTAATGCCTTTGTAGAAGTTATTGTAGACATTGTAGGACTAGCTGTGAAAAATGATAAACTACCAACTGGAATACTTGAAGATCTCAAAACTGAAGTATTCACAATTGTAGAATCAAAAACTGAAATACTTACTGAAGTATCCAGAACTGAGGTACTTACTGCTAGAAAACTTGATATGGAAGTAGGTACTGAAGTAGATATAGGAGACTGCAACTTGATAAAAGAGGTGGTAGTCATTTCTGTCGATGATTCATTGAGTTGTGGTAGTGATGATTTGATATTTGATGTATCTATGGAAGTTGTCATAATCATACTTGAAGTTATCTCCGTGCTAGGTGTAGCAACTTTTGCTGGAGAGTGAGGAAGTGAGGCAATGACTTCTGCAGCTATCTGAACAATATTATCTTCCTCATCACTTTGCTTGTCTACCTCGATATCTTCTTCATGTTCATCACTGTCATCATCAATATCCTCGATTATCATAGTCTCGACACTCAATTTGTGAAGATTATAGATGTTTTTCCATGTGGCAGTGGCACTCTTCACAATTGACTCAATATCTTTGATCAAAATCAAACAACTGTTGAATTTTAGTGTCATCTTAATTTCATTATCTATCAATACCTTATTAATTTCAGCATTTTTCAAACTTGGCATTAATTGCCTCAAGGTTTGAGCATAGATGTCCTTGACAGTTTGTCTTGCATTGGACCATCTTAACTTAATTTTGTTCAGCAGAGTTCTTGGGATTTGAGAAGCTATCTCTTCAGGTGAGTATTTCCATCTTCCTATTTTCTCGATAATAGCAACTTCAATTTCTTGCTGCTCTTCCTTAGATCTGATTTCATATTTTAAAGATTTGAAGTTTTCAATTCCAGATCCTTCTTTCATATCCTTTATCTTTTCTTTTAATGAAGGAGGAGGCCTTTTGAATAATATTTCTTCACTATCTTTGCCTGCTTTGCCTCTTGCACTCCTTCTTGTAAATACTGCAGAGGGTTGTTTGGGTGCCTTGGTGATAAATAATTTTCCTTTCTTCTTTGCTGTTACTTGTTCTTCTTCCTCCTCATCCTTTTTCTCTTCTTCTTCTTCAAAGTCCTCTCCTTTTTCCTTGGTTGACATTAGAGCTGTGCTAGCTTGTATTTTGGCCAACCTCTTTCTTCCTTTGTTAACCACCTGTGGAAGCTTTATACTAAGCTCAATTCTCTCCTTAGCTTCTTCATATGTCCCAAAATATGGTGCCTTTGGATTAATAGGTTGATTAATTAGGGCTTCAATAATATTCTTGGTTTCATCAATATTTACCTCATAGGGAAGAGGTTTCACATGTACAATCCTTGGTTTTGCTACCTGTATATATAGATTATCATAGTCCACCATGAAACAAATATCATCTTTGTAATCTTCCACCAATTTCTATGGAATCCAAAATCTATTGTTCATTTTCTCTTTAAATGATTCAAAATAGTTATCCATTATGCTTTCAAAATTGTCACCCATTTCTGAAATGTATTCATTCATCTGATAAAGAACTGGCACATCTTTTCTCCATACTACCGTGCCTTTTGATGGAAAAAACTTTTGAGCATAGAAAAATAAACAAACCAACAGTGAGCCAAACTTACATGGATTGTTCTTTGAGGTTTGGATGCTCTCCATGTTCTTTTTGAACTATCTCAACAAAAGATCTGCTAGGTCAAATGATAGATTGTTCTTTACAATTTTATATGCTAGGTCAACTACTTCACACGGAACACTGTTCTGCCTACTTGAACTGTATATCTTGTGAGCTATGATATGTATACCAAACTTCAATTTTTCATCAGTAATTTTGCTTATCTTCATACCTCTACCGTCCCACTTGGCTAGGGTTTTCTCTTCCAGTTCCGTCCAACCCAGGGTTTTTGTAGATTTTGCCTTGTCGAGCATAGGAAGACCAGTGATTCGGTGAATCATCTTCTTCATAATCTCTACTAGTTTCTCAAGCCATATTTTACCTTCATGTACTTGACTAAGCATATATCTGACCCATTTTATCTGAAAGCTCTGAGGCAAGTGTGTGATGTGAACTAAACCCTTATCTTCCAAGTGTTGATGCTCCGGTTTGAGAACACCATCGACACATAGTTCCTCATGGATAGTATCTATCTCTAGGGTTCCAAGCTCTTGAATTGTACACTTAAAATGATTGTGAATATCATTAATAAGGAGTACCTTAGGAGGAATCCAAGATTGAGCTCCACTCGGGTCTAGGTTTTCGGCAACTGCAGGCATGAGTTTGAAATCTGGTGCTTTCCATTCTCCATGAACCAACATTTCTAAATCTTTCTTCATTTTAGCGTTAGATGATGCCATGGTAGCTCGGTGAACATAGTAAATTCTTCAAGGAAAGAGAATATCTTGCTGAAATATGCTTCGAAATGCTTGATTGCAATAGGAGACTTTTGTTCGTGGTGAATAGTGAACTTGATTTCACTACTTTTGTTAAAACTTTGTCATTAATGCTCAGTACAAATTAGGGTATAGAATTAGATAGGTTGTCATCCACTATGAATTAATTGCTCGGTGAAGACTCCACAACTCGGCGATCACATGAATTCATACTTCTCCGACCTTACTCGGTAACCAAATGAAGTTAGGTTACTCCCGACCTTGCTTGGTGGTAACTGATACCGACCTTCTGGTGATCCTGTTGTATCTTGCATGCTGATTTG
Source organism: Chamaecyparis obtusa (assembly GCA_027943335.1). Classification (NCBI taxonomy): domain Eukaryota; kingdom Viridiplantae; phylum Streptophyta; class Pinopsida; order Cupressales; family Cupressaceae; genus Chamaecyparis; species Chamaecyparis obtusa. Next base: position 2,502,833 of record BSBK01001370.1, read on the forward strand.
AATTTGTCTTCTTTTCAATTCAGGAACTATTTTGGAATATGTCTATGAAGATATAGTTCCAGTGCTTTCTCAGAGACTAGTTAGAGCTCATAGAGCCACTCCCTTCATTAGTGACTTCAGGATTGGTTTGCTTAGTAGGTTTAGGAATCCACTTCTGTCTCATCTGCTTCTTAATGTTATTTGCTTTTGCTTTCTTTTCATCTTCAATTTTGCCTAAATTCATGCAGTTTTTAGCTATGTGACCAAGCTTAGTGCAATTATAACATCTTATGGTAGAATCCCTTTTTCTCAAGTGGTGCCTTACACAATTCATGCCAATGTGTCCATATTCTCCACAGTAATGACATCTACACCAAGTGTTGTAATCCCAACCAAACATTGCTTTAATAATTTTTTCCACTGGATTGGGTGTTTTATTTTTGCATTCTGATGCCTTATGTCCTTGTTTGCTACATTTGTGACATATGCCTTTAAATCTTGGTTTCTCCTTGCATTCATTTTCTTTATGACCAAGCTGATTGCAATTGTAGCATTTTCCATTGAATTTTGCTTTTCCATTGCTCCAACATTTTTTTGAAGTATGACCAATTTTGCCACAGTGATTACAGGTAGGTTTCTGATTCTTTTGAGTACCTTATTTGGAGGATTCACCTTCCTCTTTGTATCCAAGTCCTGCTTTTCCTTTTTGCCTATGAAGGTTTCATTCATACACCTGATTCATATCTTCTTGAGATTTAAACATTCTCTCATTGATTTTCCTTTCAGCATCTAGCTCACTCATCACTCTTAAATTGATTTGCTTTTCAGATCTTAGCTCTTCTCTCATATTTTCATTTTCTGATCTTAGAGTCAAGATTTCTTCATTTGCATTGGAAATTTGATCAATAAGATTTTCTAGCTGAAGAGTTTTATTCTGGATTTCATTGTTCTTTCCATCTATTTCATCTTTCATCTTGTTTCTTTGTTCCAAGACTTCACAGAATCTTGTTGACTGAATTTCCTGTTCTCTTTTCAATTTTCTCACTTCTTCTTGCAGAGATCCATTATTTTCTAGAAGTTCTTTGATTGCATTGTTTGCTTCATCTGAGCTGCTTGAAGGGAAAAAGTCTTCAATCTTTTCTTCAACATACTGGTGGTCATTGATCTGATTTGCAAGTTCCTTCCTTCTTTTTACGAAAAGGGAAAGATGCTCTCTTGCTTCTTTGAGTTGAGTTATGGCCATTTCCAGATCTATCTTTTCATTCTCAATTACTTTGTTCAATCTGAATATCTCCATTGTCCTGAATCTTTTCTCAAGTTGTCAAACTTTATTCTGAGATCCACTGAGCTCTGATACCAATTGTTGGAAATATTCAAGACTATCTAGGTTACTGAGAGGGGAGGGGTGAATCAGTAACTTTAAAACTTTTAACAGATTCAGATCTTAATAATATTAGATTGATAATCTGACTGCATGCATGAGTAACAGAAAGAATAAAACATTCATAACACTTAGAACACAAAGATTTCGTGACCCAAAAACCTTCCAAGTAGAAAGTAAAAATGGGGTGGGGATGATACCCACAAAACTTCAATACTGCAGTATAAAGTTTGCTAGTTAAGGCTTACAGTGATCACTTCTGATGATCTACCCTGTTAGGAGAAATAAGGACTACTAGGTCCACCTTGTTAGAGGTTTTACAAATATACAATGAACTATGCACTCAGTTAAGAGATTTTTACAAAGACTATTAAGTCTACCCGGTTAAAAGATTTCAAGCTGATTCACCTGTTAGGATGAAACAGTAGATCTCTTACTTGCAATTATACTTGCTGATTGAGATTCTCTGATGTACTGATCACCTTCTATGATAGATAGATCTTTTCTACTTCTTATACTACTGTAGACCTTTGTAATTCGCTTATCTCTGCCTTTCTCTCTTTTTCATACTTCTCTATTTCATCATTCTTGGATATGACATAAAACATTATTTATATATCAATCTAAGTCAATTCCAAAATAATTACAAAGTCAGCTCTTAAACAAGTAAACACAAATATTACTGAGTCGGCCCAAATATAGTTACACGATTACTGCAAACTAACTCGGTGACTTTCTAATACTCAGCATCCACTGCGTTACTCAGCATCATCATGCACTCGGTAGAAGTGGAAGCTCGGTCCATACTAACCACTCAGTTGTAGTTTCAAACTCGGTAAACACTGGAGACTCGGTAGATAAAGTGTTACTTGGTAGAAACTAAATTTCTTGTTTAATTGTGCAGCACTCGGTAAACACTATGAGACTTTGCGAGCTCAATATGCACTGTTTTACTCAGTAAGCTCTGCTCTGCTCGGTATGTACTGTTCTGCTCAGTATGCTCTATTCTGCTTGGTATGTATTGTTCTGCTCAGTATGTACTATTATGCTCGGTATGCTCTATTCAGAATAAATGTTGTCACTAATGACAATCATGCTTAATGCCAACAGACACATCTCTTGTGTTTAGGACCAGGTTATTGGTTGATTACAAAGAATGAAAGGACTATAATTGAAGAAGACAATCTTGAAACAAGTTCTAAAGATGAGGTAGATCTATTTATGTGTAACATACTTGCAAGAGAAGCACTTTTATTAGCACTTATGAAGAATGAATATCGTTAGGTAAAAGGTTTAACTAAATCTCATGATATTTGGAAAGCTTTACATTCTACTTTTGAAGGTGATGAACATGCAAAGAAAGCTAGGTTACATAATTGGATTTGTGCATTTGAAGACATAAGAATGATGGAAGATGAATCTGTTAGAAGCTATATTGGTAGGATGTCAAAAATTGTTGTAGGAATAAAGTCTTGTGGAGGTGAAAAGATAGAGAATGAAGTAATATGGAAGATTTTGAGAACATTGACACTGGTATTCAGGCAAACTACACAAATGATTAAACAAGTGATACCCTGTACACAAAACTTTTTGAGAGAGACTCTTCTTGGAAGATTGGAAACAACAGAGATGAATTTGAGATTACCAGGAGAAAAACCTAGAGTGGAGACAGCATTCAGTGCTCTTAGCATCAGACCTACTTTGTCTAGAAGTACAAGTGTGAATGGAGATTATGCCAGTAGTAGCAGATCCAAATCTGATGAAGATAAGAAGATTGAAGAAGGTATTTCCTTGCTTGTGAAAAGAGAACTAGATGGTAAGAAAATCTTTAAATGTTGGACATGTCAAGAATATGGTCATTTTGCATCTAAGTGTCCTAAGAGAGTTAAGAAGTATAGGAACAATTTTAAGCCTAGAAGATCTAAAGAATGTTATTATGAAAATGATGAAGAAATTGAAGCAGGAATTGAAAGACATTTGAGTGACAGTGATAATGATAACTTTGATGACATAGGATTTGTAGCAATTAAGGAAGAAATTTTTGAATCTGATATGAAAGAAGAAAAAGCTTTAGTTTCCCAAGTTGAAAAGAAAGCTGATTGGATTATAGAAAGTGGTTGTTCACATCATGTGACTGGTGATAAAGGAAAATTCATAAATTTTAACAATTATGATGGAGGAGTTGTTAGAGTTGGTAACAATGCACCTTGTTTGATTAAAGGTATAGGATCTATTACTCTTGATGGAAAGACTAATACTGATGATGTTTACTTTGTTGATGGATTGAAACATAATTTTTTGAGTGTTGGACACCTAGTGCATAAAGGATATCAAGTTTGGTTTACTGAGAAAACTTGTGTGATTAAGGATAAAGATGGAAATCTAATTGGAATTGGATCTAGAACTAGAGGTAATGTATTTCAATTGAACCCTACTGAGATGACATGCTTGATGACTAAGATTGATGACAGTTGGTTATGGCATAGAAGGTTTTGTCATATAAACTTTCATAATATTGTGAAAGTGATTTCTACAGTTGCAGTAAGAGACTTACCTAATATTATGAAGCCTACTAACATGATTTTCAAGGAATGTGTGATGGCTAAGCAAAAAAGGATTTCATTTCCTAGCAAGAAGTTCACATCTACAAAAAAGTTGGAGATTGTTCATACAGACTTGAGCAGTCCTACTAGGACTAGAGGATTCTATGGAGAAAGGTATTTTATGATTCTTGTTGATGATTTTACAAGAATGATGTGGATTGCATTTTTGAAAGAAAAATCTGAAGCATTTGATAAGTTTAAGGTCATGAAGAATAAAGTTGAGAATGAATCAAGAATGAGGATTAAATGTTTGAGATCCGATAGAGGTGGAGAATTTACATCTAAAGAGTTTAACACTTTTTGTGAAGTGAATGGTATTAAGAGACAGTTATCAGCCCCTAGAACACCTAAACAAAATAGTATTGCAGAAAGAAGGAACAAATCAGTAACTGAAGTAGCTAGAGCTATGTTATTTGAAGGTGATTTGGAAAACATATTTTGGAGATAAGTAGTGAATACAGTGGTATATACAATGAAAAAAGTACAAATCAGAGTAGACACAGACAAGACACCTTATGAATTATGGTTTGGACATGCACCTTCAGTTAAGTATTTTACAATTTTTGGAAGCAAATGTTATATTAAGAGAGATGATGATATAGGAAAGTTTGATCCTAGAAGCAATGAAGGAATTTCTCTTGGATATTCTTTGAAAAGCATAGCATATAGATGTTATAATAAGAGAACTAAAACTATTGTTGAAAGTGCAAATGTAAAAGTTGATGAGAAGTTTAAAATTCAGGAAAGAATGCTTGATTATGAATCTGATGAAGGCACTAACCCTCAACCTAACATTGAAACTATTGAACAATTTTTTGAGACTGACAGTGAATTGTTGAATGAAAGTCATGCTGAAGAAAATAGAGAAGAATCTAGAGAAGAATCTACAGTTGAAGAAAGATCAGTGACAATGACACCTAACAGGTATATATTAAGACATCATCCTATTGAGCAAGTTATTGGAAGTTTGGAAAGAGGAGTTATGACTAGTAAGAAGGTACATTGATGTTTGATTTCTCAAATTGAACCTAAGTCTACTAATGAAGCTTGTGAAGATGAACATTGGATTAAAGCTATGAAAGAAGAATTGGATCTGATTGAAAAGAACAAGACATGGGAATTGGTCCCTAGACCTAAAGACAAAAATGTGATTGCAACTAAATGGGTATTCAGAAACAAGATGAATGAACAAGGAGAAGTAATTAAAAACAAAACAAGATTGGTATGTAAGGGATACTCATAGCAAGAAGGAATTGACTATGAAGAGACTTTTTCCCTTGTGGCAAGACTTGAAGTAGTAAGAATATTTTTGGCTTATGCAGCATTTAAAAAATTCAAAGTGTATCAGATGGATGTGAAGTCAACATTTCTAAATGGTGAATTAGAGGAAGAACTCTACATGGAGCAGCCTGAAGGTTTTCCTTTGACTCAAGAAGGAGACATGGTATGTAAACTAAAGAAAGCATTGTATGGACTAAAGCAAGCACCTAGAACTTGGTATGCTAGATTAGATAAGTATTTGTTAAAATTGGGATTTACAAAAGGAAAAGTTGATAGTAACTTATACACAAAAGAAATTGAGAATGGATTGTTAGTTTTGGTTATTTTTGTTGATGACATTATTTTTGGAGGAGAAGATGAAGCTAGTGACAAATTTGCTGATGAAATGAAGATAGAATTTGAAATGAGTATGATTGGAGAAATGAAATACTTTTTGGAATTATAAATAACACAAAACAAAGATGGTATCTTTATAAATCAGACAAAGTACTTGAATGATTTGTTGAAAAGATTTAGTATGGAGAATTGTAAACTAGTTGGAACGCCTATGGTTACAGGACATAAACTATCTAGTAAAGATGAGACACCAAAAGTTAAGCAAAAGAAATATAGATCTATGATTGGTGGATTGTAGTACTTGACACACACTAGACCAGATATACAATATTTAGTTGGGATGGTAGCAATATTTCAAGTTGAACCTAGAGAGTCACATTATGTAGCAGTAAAAAGGATATTGAGATATCTTAGAGGCACAATGGACTATGGACTATGGTATGAAAATTCTGATGCTAATTGGGGAGGCAGCGTTGATGACAAGAAAAGAACCAGTGGTGGAGCCCTTTTTCTTGGAGGAAGATTAGTTTCTTGGTTGAGAAAAAAGCAGAATTGTATCTCACAGAGTATAGCAGAAGTAGAATATGTAGCAGCAACAAACAATTGTAATCAGATAATATGGATGAAGCAGATGTTGATGGACATTGGAATCAAGTTTGATGAGCCTAGTGTCATATATTGTGACAATACAAGTACAGTTAGTATGTCTAAGAATCCAGTTTTACATTCTAAAACAAAGCATATAGTGATCAAGTATCATGTTGTAAGAGAGAAAGTTGTAGATAAAGAAGTCAGACTGGAGTGCATAAGCACAATAGATCAGATAGTAGATATATTTACTAAGCCTTTGCCTAAGGATACATTTGAGTATCTGAGAGGTATTCTTGGGGTTATGCCCAAACCTACTTTTGAGTAATGATGCAGTTGGTTGCATCCATCCAGTGGTTTATGGCCCTATCTATTTTCTGGATTGGATGTTGGTACTTCCTCTATGGGGGAGTATGTGTATCTAAGCTAAGTCATTGAGGACTCTTGTGAATGTGTTTTCTGAATAGTGTCTTTTGACATTGAGCTATTGTTTGACATAGTGATAGAATTTATATCATTGATGTCAATGGGGGAGAGAATCATGAAAAAAATTGAGGAAACATTGAGGAACTACATTTGTTGAGAGATTGAATAGGATAACGAAACAAGATTTGATTGATGATGAGTAGCAGTGCAGTTGAGCAACAGTGATTGGATTTTTGAAACATTGGATGTTTTTCATCTATGTTTCCATCAATGCCAATGGGGGAGATTGTTAGGAATGAATGTTGAAGCCTTTGGTAGTCATTCTATAGTAGTAGTTGTTGCATTCATGACTATGATTGTCATTGATGTCAACATGGTGATATTCTAGAGTTTAGTAGAGAAGCGGGCATAGTTTTGTTTTGTGCACATGTTATATTGGAGATTGAGTTATGTGTAGTTGATGGTATGTTCTTTGGTGTGTTATTAGCCTATAGTTAAGAGCACAAAAATAAATTCATTTATTCATGAAAGTTATAAGCATTTTGGTGGAAGCAAGATTCTGGCAATATTCCTATGTAGAGGTTTTCGGTAATTGGAGGATATCTCCTAACCGGGATGGAATCTGATTTTTCATAGTTAAAGGGAAGCTTGGGACTCATTGTTGGTGATGTGGTTCATAGTGCAGACTTTGAGGTCACACGATTGGAAAGTTATTGTATCTGGAAGCTAACAGTTTTATGTAATTTTGATGTAGCGTGTTGAAATTATTATTTTGTATTTGCATGCCGACTCATTTGTAATTATTTGAGTGTGGTATAAAGGAAGGAATTTTTTCCTTTTTATATGGAGGATTGTAATAGTTGTGATATGAAATTATGAAAGTTGTGATGTGAATGCATGCATGAAGTGAAGAAAAGAGCTAATTCAGTGATGAAGGAAAACTTGTGAAGTACAGAGATCTGGATTTGTGATCTTGTGTAGCAGAGAGTGTGGTTTTGGCATAGTGTGAAGGAGGTAACATATTTCATATTATTCTATTGAATAATCCTAAGATCTATTGGACAGTGAGTTCAGAGATCTTGCCTTGAAACTGTTTGGGCAGTGGGTCCTTTTATCTTCCATAACTCCTAATAGGGTTAGAATCTTTTAATAGGGATTCAAAATCTCCTAACAGAGATTCATATGTACTGAATGTATTTCATAAGACTCCTAATAGGGTCCATCCTCTAATAAGGAACTTTCATATTAGTACATCATTTTGTGGGCATCATTCCCACCGGGGTTTACTCTTTGATCAAGAGGTTCCCTAGTTAACATATCTTGTGTTATTGTGTCATTATGTATGATTATCCTTCTATGGTTGGTTACTGCATTAATTATATGGTTTAAAGCTATTGAAGTTGATATTGAAGTTAATGATGATAAATGGTTTAATTATCAGATAACTGATTCACCCCCCCCCCTCTCAGTTATCTTGGTGGTCTTTACTTTCTAACAATCCCATGATCCTATGCTACCATGTGGCAAAGCTCTAAACCAATCCCTTGAGTCCTCTATTAAGGACTACACAAATAATTTCATGATAACATCATCAGGCACAATATTATAATCATCAATGACATCAATAAACTTCTTTAAATGTTCCTCACAAGTAACAACATTGCTCCTAGTAAACTTAGGAAGTTTCTTTCTGATTTCTTTAGGGATGGGGTTAGGATAGCCAGGGATACTAGTAAAAACCAACTATTTACATCTTTCATGTATAATTCCTGAATTAGGAAAACCAACACCCTAAGATGTAGATGCATTATTATTTGTAGTGGCAGCACCTTTAAAACCTCCTGGTGGAGCAACACCAGTTGTCTGATTTGCTGAATTTGTGACATTTTCTCCTTGTGTCATGGTAGAACTAGAAAAATTTGTAGGTCTTGCAGACCTTTTAAGAAAATCAATTTTCTTTTTCATTTCTAGTGTTGCAGCTTCTAGTTCTTCCTTTTCAAGTTCTTTGGCTAGCATTTCCTGTTCTTTTTTGGCCTTTTCAAGGTCAGCTTCCAATCTTAGGGCCTGGTCTATAGGGATTTTTGGGGCTACAGGTTCTTTAATTGAAATGTCTACTTCCTTTTGTTTCGCTTTATCCCTTGGTTTCCTAGTTTCAAAAGTCTTATGGACAATAGGCAGCTCATTTGTCTTTTCAGGAATAGGAACATGATTTATAGCCTCTAAATCTAATAGCTGCCTTCTTAATTGGTCAGCCCTGATCATGGCATGTCTAACCTTTTCTTCCTTCTCATTTTCTCTCTTTTGCCTAATGGCTTCTTGTTCTTGAATTCTTCTTTCCAATTCATATACTTTCTCAAAAATTTCCTCAGAATCAGGCAAAGTGGTTTTAGACTCATCCTATTGTGCTTGGGGTTGTTTTTGCTGATCTTGAGATTCATGGGGGCCTTGGGGTATTGATGAATCAAGGGTTAAAGGGGGAACAAAATCTTGTCCACCCCTACTTTTTCTTCTAGACCTACTAAATTTTTCTAAAATCTTTCTATTGTGGGATGGTCTTTCACCCTCTCTGTCTATGGGGGAGTAATAGTCTTCATACTGGTTCAGGCCCGAATCAACTGCCTCCTCATATTCTGAGGCATTTCCTTGCTGACTAGAAATAAGACCCTCCCATCCTGGGTTTCCCCTTTGCTTCCAAGTTAGAGACATATCATTAACACTTTTTTCTTTCCTAACCTGAGTTCTTCCTGATGTGGCAGGAAGCCCACCCTGCAAGCTTTCTTCTGGGTGTTCCTTCCTCCAAGACCTTGTGATTTTGAAACTCATACTTATATTACTTAAAGCACTAGTTACAGAGATGCTCAGAGTCGCCACTCATAATATGTGAGATAATTTGAAACCTTACTAAAATTGACTCTTATACTCTTTAATGAAGACCACTAGATAAATGATAAATCAGCCAGGAGTCTAAGCTCAACTTGTACCTGCATTATCTATGCTGATTTGCAACACCAGAGATATCAAATGATTGAAATAGGTAGGTTACAAGTCAAGCTCCACTTGAAACCTATACTATTTTCTTTTGACAGTATTTCTCTATACTCTAGTAGAATCACTAATTTGATGGTGACCTGGAAGGGCTGAATCAAATGGGTAATGAGATATTAAAATTTGTAATATAAACATTGATTCAGAATTGATTTGTCTTGTTTGTTATGCTTTACTCCCCAGTAGAGTCACCAATTTTTTGGTTCCTGGATAAAATTTTACACTCCATGAGATACCAATATGCTTATGATGGATGTTAAGGAATGGTTAGCTCCAAATATGGGCAATCTATAAGCAACTGGACCAATTATAGGGATAAGACTACCCCCTTCTTCTTCTGGCTCTGTAAAACCAAGGTGGGTGCACCTAATCCAATAGTATTAACTCTGACTGATAGTTCTAACTCTGCCCCTTATTTCTTTATTGGATCTTTCAATAGATGAATACAATGAGAAAGTACTAAACAAAAACCTATTGTTCATTCACTCTCCATCACTGGATAGGACAATACATAAATGTAAATAAAGTAAAGACTGGTAATGATTTCAATGATTTGGCATTACAAGGCTTGAATCACTCTTCTCAACGCAAAGATAGGAGAATATAGGCCAGTGCCTTATCCATTGGGAAAAATATTAAGGAAAAGGATGAATACAATGGTGTCTGAAATTGGTCTCTAGACATAAATACAAAATATCCCAACTCTTTCCTGCTTATGATGATCCTTCAAATAAACTCCAAGAACACATATTCCACTTTGAGCAATATTTAATCTAACTCTAGGTTGGAACTCAAAGCACCAATACATTCATATAAACCTTATGCAAAGATCTAAAGATTCAAAGAATAAAGCAAAGGAGAGCAAAGATCTAAGGTTTGTATTAAGTATAACCTTTCACCATGTGCATACAGTATCCTGAATAATAAGCTTGCAAGATAAGAACAACCTGTACTTCTTCTCTATTGTTTGATAAAATGATATCAAAAATTACAATCCTTCATTGAAAGCTAGGGTTTCAAAAATTTCTATCTTTTTAACACCTAAACTCCAATTTTTTTAGAATGATCATGAAAAATCCCTTTATACCAAGAGATGCAACAAGCAACCAATCATTCTAGGGTTATAAAAATTAACCTAAAAAACTTTTACAACAACCCCAAAGGGTTTATAATAACTACACTACTGAAACAGGTGAGATATTTGCAATTGAGTCGACATGCTTTATGTTTTCAATGCTATCCTTGGCTCCTTTTCAACAAATCTAATTTTATTATCTCACTATCAAACTACAATGAATGCCCCTCTACAAAAATTCAATGCTGATATTCATTTGGCTCGGCATCATAGGAAACAAAATTGGATTTTAGCTATAATTTATACCTTCTACATCCTTCCCCAACTGCAATCTATACTAACGAATTCAATTCCTGGCCACTACTTCATTTTACAACTTTCTGCGTCAAAAAACCTAGCAAAACACTGCAGGAAATTTGAATTTGAATAAAAATGGTAACCGGCTGGAGATTAAAATAGGACCGTCAATCTATCTTATTCCCGATAAATCAGGTGGCTCGTAAAATCCTTCAATAGTCAACAAAAATCTTTAAAAATCTCTTTACACATCATCAAAAACTCTCAACCAATTAAAATAGAGCACATCAGTGAGAAAAAGGACCCACGTAGCAATTTGGACCCACTCCTCATAAGGTTCTAATCGAACGGCTATCATAAGATCACATAGCCTCAAAAAATTCTATGCAAAGATATGCCAGTTGTCAGATTTTCCATCTTGGCATCCTTTAGAATCTCTTGGGCCCACTGATGTGTCTTTACTCATGAAACCCATGGCCAATCAAATTGAAACACCTCAGCAACACCTGGTAGAAAGGTTCCACAATCCTCGGCAAACCCTTAACCCCTTGACCATTTGGCGAACATGTGACTGCAAGAAAATTCAAGTCGCTTAATACTTTATTTAACCACGGTCAAGTCAAATGATTCAGCAAACAAAGCATTTCACTGAATCACTGAGTCTCATGTTTAACCCTTGGTTATATTTGGCAAATGCATGAAAACCTCAATCGTCAATTCACTAGAAAATTTAGAACTTCGCCAAATACTTTGCGAATAAGTGAACACAGAAGACTTTATCGGTGCCACCAAAAACTTGTCCGAGCCACCAAAAACTTTGATAACCCTAGGCCCACCTGCAAACCACCACATGTCATCATACTATTTGCTATCTCCACCCAGTCACTTCTGACACAGGCCCCACTCTTCCCTTGGCATCTAATCAGACGATGGGTGTAAGATCACATGGGGGAAGAATATTGCATGTGATCATACGCCAACCGTCGATCAAAAATCTCTAACAGAGGCCCCACTACAAGCTCCACCTCATTATAATGTGGACCAATGAGAAAGTGTTGACTAAGCACACCTGGCATGTGGACCCATTACATTGAAAAGCCTTTTCCGTGAAAGAAAATCAACAGTTGACGCAACTTCGCAACCCTCTAACAGAATCCATAGGATCTTATGCCCATCATTGGATCGAGATGGTGTTAGAAATCTAGGCCTAGGAAAGGATAAAGGCTGAAAACATTAGGAAATATTAAAGGGCTTGACTTAGGAAAAATCACATCGATGGATTTAGGGAAAATAAAGCTGGGCACTAAAGACTTAGGAAAATAAAAGCCGCCAGGGTAATAAAATTTAATGCATATGCCTTAATGAATTTTTAAGTGGCTTGAAAAAGTAACATGAAATTAGAACAAGACTAGGGCACACTTAGGGTTTTTCCTGCAAACGGCTAGATTTTTTAATATTTGCCTAGGGTTTTGGTAGGAAAATGGGAAAAATAACTGCAGAGGCTTGGAAAATATGATTCAACCATGGAATTTTTCACTTGTGCTAATAGGCTGAAAACTGTCTCTTAATACCATTCACTTCACAAAAAGTGTTAAACTCTCTAGAAGTAAATTCTCCACCTCTATCAGATCTCAAGCATTTAATCTTCATTCCAGATTCATTCTCAACTTTATTCTTAATGATCTTAAACTTATCAAATTCTTTAGATTTTTCTTTTAGAAATGCAATCCACATCATTCTTGTAAAATCATCAACAAGAATCATAAAATACCTTTCTCGATAGAATCCTCTAGTCCTGGTAGGACCGCTTAAGTCTGTATGAACAATCTCCAACTTCTCTGCCGATGTGAACTTCTTACTAGGAAATGAACTTCTCTTTTGCTTAGCCATCACACATTCTTTGCAAATCATGTTAGTAGGCTTCATAATTTTAGGCAAATCCCTTACTGCAAGTGTAGTACTTACTTTCACAATGTTATCAAAGTTTATATGACAAAACCTTCTATGCCACAACCAACTATCATCAATTTTAGTAATCAAGCATGTCATCTCAGTAGGATTCAATTGAAATATATTACCTCCAGTTCTAGATCCAGTTCCAATCAGATTTCCATCTTTATCCTTTATCACACAAGTTTTCTCTATAAACCAAACTTGATATCCCTTATCCACTAACTGTCCAACACTCAAAACATTATGTTTCAATCCATCAACAAAGTAAACATCATCAGTATTAGTCTTTCCATCAAGAGTAATAGATCCTATACCTTTAATCAAACAAGGTGCATTGTTACCAACTCTAACAATTCCTCCATCATAGTTGTTAAAATTTATGAACTTCTTCATGTCACCAGTCATATGATGTGAAAAACCACTACCTATAATCCAATCGGCTTTCTTTTCAACTTGGGAAACTAATGTTTTTTCCTCCTTAATATCAGATTTAGAATTCTCTTCTTTAATTGCAACAAATCCTATTTCATTATTAATCTCAATATCACTTTCACTCAAAGTTCTTTCTATACTAGCTTCAAGATATTCATCATTAGCATAATAAAATTCCTTAGATCTTCTATGTTTAAAATTATTTATGTACTTCTTAACTCTCTTAGGACATTTAGATGCAAAATGACCATATTCTTGACAAGTCCAACATTTAAAAATTTTCTTACCATCTGGTTCTCTTTTCATAAGCAAGGCAATACCTTCTTCAATATTTTTATCTTCTTCATTTCTAGATCTGCTACTGCTGGCATAATCTCCACTTACACTGGTACTTCTTGAAAAAGTAGGATAAATATTAAGAGCACTGAATGTTGTCTCTATTCTAGGTAAGTCTCCTAATACCCTCAGGTTCATTTCTGTTGCTTCCAATCTTCCAAGAAGAGTCTATCTTGTAAAGTTTGTAGTACAAGGTATAACTTGTTCAATCATATGTTTTGTCTTCTTAAATACATGAGTTAATGTCCTTAGAATTTTCCATATCACTTCATTCTCTATCTTTGTTCCTCCACAAGATTTTATTCCTACAACAATTTTTGACATTCTACTAATATAGCTTCTAACAGATTCATCTTCCATCATTCTTATATCTTCAAATGCACATATCCAATTATGTAATCTAGCTCTCTTTGCATGTTCATCACCTTCAAAAGTAGAGTGTAAAGCTTTTAGAATTTCATGGGCTTTTGTTAAACATTTTACCTGACTGTATTCATTCTCTGAAAGTGTTGTCAAAAGTGCTTCTCTTGCAAGTATGTTACACATGAATAGATCTAGCTCATCTTTAGATCCTGTCTCAAGATTATCTTCTCCAATGATAGTCTTCTCATTCTTTGTAATCAACCAATAACCTAGTCCTAAACATAGTAGATGTGTCTTCATCTTCTCTTTCCAGCTGTCAAAATTTACTCCATCAAACTTAGGGCTTTCTTTCCTGAAATTCGCTATGGATCTCCTTAAGTTGTTAAACTTTTCTTTCAAGAACCTGTTGCTCTGATACCAATTGTTAGAAAGTAAAGTCCACCAAGATAACTGAGCGGGGGGGGGGGTGAATCAATTATTAGATAATTATAACCTTTATCAACTTCAAAAACATTTAACCATGTAAGAAATGTAATTACCAACCATAGAAAGATATTCATACACAATGACACAATAACACAAGATATGTTGACTAGGGAACCTCTTGATCAAAGAGTAAACCCTGGTGGGAATGATGCCCATAAAAGATGTAGTAATATGAATATTCCTTGTGAAAGGATGGACTCTATTAGGAGTCTTATGAAATACATTCAGTACATATGAATCCCTGTTAGGAGATTTTGAATCCCTGTTAAAAGATTCTAACCCTGTTAGGAGTTATGGAAGATAGAAGGACCCACTGCCCAAACAACTTTAGGGTAAGATCACTGAACACACTGTCCAAATGACCTTAATATTATTTAGCAGAATAATATGAAATATGTTACCTCCTTACTGTGCCAAACCACACTCACCACTACACCAAATCTCAATTCCAGATCTCTGTACTTCGCATATCTTCCTTCACAATTTCCCTTTCACAACTTCATTAGCTCTTTTCTTCACTTCATGGTTACATTCGCATTCAACCATAACATGCTCACACTTCTTTCACATTGCTAATCCTTCTACAATAAAGAAAAAAATTCCTTCCTTTATACCACACTCAAATAATTACAAATGAGTCAGCACACAAATACAAAATAAAAGTTTCCACACGCTACATCAGAATTACACAAAATTATCGGCTTCCAGACGTAATAACTCTTCACTCGTGTGACCTCCAATTTTTTTCTATGAACCACATCACTATTAATGTGTCTCAAACTTCCCTTTAACTGCACAAAACTAGATTCCATCCCGATTAGGAGATATCATATGATTTGCACAAACCGTTACTCAGGAACACTGCCTGAATACTGCTTCCACCAAAATGCTCATAACTTTTATGAATAAATGAATTTCTATCTATTCTCTTAACCATAGAAAAATAATATATCAAAGAATATAACCTCAACATTGCATAGTTGTATCTACAATATCCCACGTACGCTAATCAAAACACTATCTGTTTCTCTGCTAGTCTCTAGAAGATCACTATGTTGACATCAATGACAATCATAGTCATGAATGCAACAACAACTACTACAGAATGATTGCCAACATCCAACATTCATTCCTAACATGAATCACCTACAACCTTTACACTTTTAATTCCATGCTTGTGTGCTAACCTCAATCCTATCAGTAATGCCTTATATTCTGCTATATTATTTGTACATGAGAAGATTAATGTGAAAGAGAACTTGTAAGTATTTCCATCAGGATAAATGAGTAAAACACCTTCTCCTGAACCATCTTTTTAGTTTGTACCATCAAAGTACATCACCCACAAATCACCCCTATCAGATTTAGCACTTACCTCCATAGAGATAGATGAGAATATAGGCTCCTTTTCAATCACAATGGCCTCTTCCCTGAAAGCATTGATGTTGGTATCCAAAAAACATGTAGTCTCATTGTCAATATTCCTTTCAATCATGTGGCATACTCTTTGTTCTCTCTTAATCTTAATAAACTGATCGTCAATCTTAAAGGTTGCATAGGACAAGTCACATTGTAAACTTCCACCCATGGCAACACTCCACTTCCTAGATAGTAACATCCCATAATGAGAAGGGATATCCACCACCAAGACACTCATTGTCAAACTTTTCTCTAGATAGGCTTCCAATCTATGAAGCATTGCATTTATAGTCCCAACAACTGGTACTTCTCTTTGATCCATTGCACAACACCTGCCTTGAACTGTATCAACTTTAAGGCCCAACTTCTCCATGATTTTGAAAGGCGTGATAGTATTTGAAGCACCTGAATCAATCACAGTTCCTTAATTTCATTCCATTCATAATGATACTAAAAAAAAATGGATCTATGTTTTCAAGGCTAGCATTGATAGAATTGTCTAAATATATAGGTGGTATTTGAGAAACCATTCCCTGAACTTCCATTCCTTTCATAACTTTAGCCTGGGGCTCATTTGCATTACAAGTAACATTTTTATCATGAACATTGTCTACCCATGCAAGAGCTTTGTCCTTATGTTTAGGGATCCTTAATAACTCTAACAAAGGAATCTTGACAAGAATCTAAGACAATATGGCCAACATGTCAACAGGGGCAGAGGAAGAAATATCGATCTGCATTGCTTTAGTATCCTTTTATTTCTCTTATATATTAGTTGTAGTTGTTATTTTCAATTTTGTATTTTTAGCCATTATGTTAACTGGCTCTTCTACTTCCCTTTGATTATTTTTGTCATGAAGGGCAAAGATCCTTTCATCTCCAACACCCTTAGGCTCCCATTTCTTACCTCCTACATTTTTTAATTTCACTAAGGGTTCATCTTTTAATTTATTTCCAGCAAGCTCCTTGGAACTAGTTTTTTTATGAACATTCCTATGGCTTTTCTAGTGGCATCATTTTCTGTCATATTTCTTGTTTGTACTTGAGCTACCATCTCTATAGTAATCCTAGCAATTTCTTCTTTTGAAGGTCTTCTTAAATTTACTAGCTTTGAGGAAGAGTTCATATTACATATATTTTTATCAATGTCTTCATTATCAGAGAATGCCTCTTGATGGAACAAAACCTTATTTTGTCTTTTCAAGCACACATCAATTTCTTCACCAATATCAGAATCATCTTCGTATCCCAAATATGAAGATGTCATGTTACACCCAATATTGTCATGATTTTCTTCTTGATCAAGTTTATCAAAACCATCATCTTGATATGTAGCCATGGATTGTGCAACTACACAACACTCTACAGAATGAGGAGACTAGCAAGCAACACACCATGGTGTGTCCTCTATGAAATTCATAGAAACCTTTTGTAGAGGATTAGGGATAGATCTTTCATTGTTTCCTTTTATAGCAGGGACAATAGGCTTTCCATCCTTCCATTGTGTGTTATAAGGATAATTTTGTAACCTATTATGCCTATTGAAATTGTTGTTAAAATAAGGCTTGTCATTAGTAGAAACCTTTTCATTTCTAACACTAGGTATTATTAAGTCCTTTAGTGCATTTAGCACCTTATCCAACTTGTCTTCCTCTTGCATCTTATTTCCAATATTTCTCTCATTATCCCTTTTGTATTTTTTATCCCCAAACAACTTAGGGTCATCTCTTTTTCCACCCAATTTCCCTGATATTTTCATATTGTTCTCAATATTGATAGCAATCCAAAAAGAATCTCTAAGAGTTCTTGGTTCTTTTTCCCTTAGCAAGTATCCCATTTTTCCATCAAAAGCATTGAAATATGTGGTTAAGCAAACATTGTCATCTAACCTCATGACTTGAAACATTTTATGCATACCCTTCTAAAATCTCATGTTGAACTCAGTTGCATACTCATTCTAATTTTTCCTTATGGTATTAAATTCATTCAACATAAAACTGGCATTAGGCCTATCACCATATTTTTCCTTGAAGCATTTCTCAAAAGAATCCCATGTGTCAATACATTTGTCAGGGAGTCTTTTGAACCAATCTCTAGCATCTTCCACCAAAGACTGAACAAACAATTTCATGACCACATCCTCATGTTCAACCTCATAGTCACTTAACACATTGACAAACAACCTAAGGTGTTCTTCACAACTAATGGAATTATTACCAGCAAATTTAGGTATTTTTTCTCTTATATCAGTGGGAAAAGCATTGGGGTATCCTGGTATTCCATCAAAGCTAATTTGTCTATACCCCTCTAATTGCATAGGCCTTCTCTGAAAACTTAAACTAGTGTTTCCACTGGAATTAACATTTACATTTACATTTCCATCTACTTGTACACTTGACTATTGGTTAGGGTCAACATTTATCTTGGCAGATGAAGTAAGCAGTGGATTATAAACAGCACCACTACCAGATAGAGCAACATTAGAGGTCGTAGATGGCATACCTATGTCAGTAGTTGATGATCCATGGGTACTTGCAGATGAAACCTTCAAAAACTTAATCTTCCTTCTTTTTTCTATAATGGAGGCCTCAATTTCAGCCTTTTCCAATTCTCTTACAAGATCATCATCTTCCTTTCTTTTCTTTTCCATCTCTACATCTTCATTTAAAATAGGTGGTGGGACTCTTGGTATTTCCACTAGCTCATTTATTTGAATCCCCACCATCTTTTGTTTTCTCTTCTCATTAACAACAGCAGTAGGTCTGGTAATTTCACATTCATTTTTATCTTTAGGCAGAGAAGTATAACTCTGAACCTGTCTAATCACAGGACCCTCTTTATCAAATTCATGGTCTTGCAACAAACATTCTCTTTCACTTCTCAAAGCATCTAGATCACCAAAGACATCATGTTGCAAAGTTTTAGGAGCAGAAGAAAGCATTTTGTTTCTCTCCTTTATCTCATTAATCTTTCTAAGTAGAAACTCTCCTTCTATTAATGCATTAATTTTCTTAGCCTCTCTTTCTTTTTGTAATCTTTGGTGTATGGCATCCTGCTCTGCTAACTATAATCTCAATACACCCAAATCATTTGGGTCAATCATAGTGTCTTTAGAGCTTGATGACACATCCATATCAGTGAGATTTTGATATGGGAAATAGACCTGCCTTGGTCCCATGGGTTGCTCTCTAAACATATCCTCATTAGGATCTAAATTTGGTCCAAAACCCATTTCTCTTGCTTACTCATCCTGATCTGTAGGATGTGAATCTTTGTCTTGAAATAACACCTCTGGGGTATCATAAAAATTATCTCGAGACCAGCCACTATCATATTTAGAACTTTTATATTGTGAATCATCCTCATTAGAAGATGCATGTGGTGCTCTATTTCTAGCATTGTTTTGTTCTCTTATAGGGGTGCTGGTAGATTCCCCATCTCTTCTAATCCAACTTTTCTTTTCTAATCTAGGCAACTGCTCCAAAGTAACCTTGGGATGCTTCTTGACAAAAGACCTTGTATTCCTTCTTTTTTCCATGGTTTGTAATTTATAAACATTGGTTCTTAACCTTTTGAGTCGCCACCCACCTTTAATGGGAAATCTTATTAAATAAACCTTGAGAAGCCTTAACAGAAAATACCGAAATAGGAGAAACATAAGAATCTGTTGAAATTTCTCTTATCTCTAGACTCTCCCCAGTAGATTCACCATTTTGTTGGTTCCTTTTCTTTCTACTTGTAGATTTACACTATGATTGACAAATTAATGTCACTGACTCTATCACCACTCCAAAGTCTACAAGGAAAAGGGCCAATTAACAAGGATCAACAAGGATCCCCCTATAGTTTGAGTCTAATAATCAGGCAGGTGTACCCTTGACTCACTTCTTGAAAGGAGTCTCCAAAATATTACACATTCATAGCCTTTACAAACTGATTTAAAGATTTCATCATTTATATTTATTTGATTGATGATGAGGAAATACCTTCTGAGCATGGACCAGTGTCTTCTCCTAGGGCACATAGTCACAATACAACATACATCAACTGAAAATCTAACTTAAACACACCCAAATCTAGAATAAGTGCTTTTCCTATTATTCCTCTCACTCACATACCTGGACATCAAATTCCTAGTTCACCCTAAATTCTCTAATACTATCTTTAAGGATTTAATCCTAACTTTGGCAAGAACTCAAAGACAATCTCACAATATACTTTGTATACCACATACTAATTCACTTTGTGACATTAATATACAAGGATTCAAGATAGAAACAAGAAGATATACACAAGCCTGAAATTGGGATTTAAGTTTATTCTCATTAAACTTTGCAGAATCAATACATTGCAATGTGAGAAAATGCTAAAGAAAACCAACCCTGAGCCCAAGCTCTCTGATCTGAATTATTTTGTCAATTCAGAGGACAATACTGAAAGAAGAAACATTGGTATTATAAATACACAATAAACAATTTTTAAAAATTTTCTTCATTCATAATTCTGAGAATCTGGTACAATTTTTGGACAATCTCATAAGTGAGATGGATGTTCATTCATCGATCTACTTGGACAAACTTGTAGATGAGTTGTATGTCGAGCTCATAGAAGTTGGGCTATCCCATGAATGAGATGTGTGCCCTCAAACTCTATAAGAGTTGTGCTATCTCGTGAATGAGATGTGTGCCCATAAACTCATTGGGCAATCCCGTGGATGAGATGTATGCCCATGAACTCCATAAGATCTGATAGTAATCTCAGCAAACAAGATGTATCTCCATTTCTTTCTGCTCTTGAATTTGGCTTCAGCCTCTTTATAAATCTTCATTTGAAGTTGAAAGGTCATTACATTTGCATTCCCATTAGAAGTTGAATGGACAACCTAAACTTGAAAGTTCATTATAATTAAAAAAATCTCATTTAATGAGATGTTGAATCATTTTTTGATCATTCCTCCTTCCTTAGAAGGCAATGGGCCCCATTGCCCTACCATCTTCCAAATGAAGCAACGATTTTCCAAAATCATAATTCTTTCATGAAATTTTTTTTTCTTTTAGAGCCCTCCTCTGTATTGGGTAGCTGAAATTGCAAATGAGTGTGTGAATTTTTCATTGCAAGAAGAGGAGCATAACCTCTGACTACACCACAGAACCCACTTGAGATGGGGATTCATAGGCGCATAACCAGAACAATCTGCAGAGGAACAAGAAATTGCAGAGCTCTTATGCAAGACTGTTAGACACAAAAGTGAACTTTCAGATATATTGGTGTCCCGTTCTAACTCAATGGTTCTAAATCTTCAACCACTTAATCATCTTGGCTTCCTTTATAAACATTGATTTCAGAGATCCATATTCCTTTGATATCTTTGGGGTCTTCTATGGATTAAGATTGAAAACACCATCTCTCGGCAACACCCTAAACACAAAATAACTCTGATTCAAAGTCACCAACAACCATTTTTACACTTACCATGGACTGAGAATATAATTCATTACCATACAGGTCTATCATAGTACGTACATGCACGTAATACATATTTGCCACCTTTTCCTTGTTGCAAGACTGAATACCCAACATGATAGTCTTCGGCTGTTATGAATGAATGATATTTAATATCATTTGGTCACTCCAACTATGAATAATCTGTAGAATCAAAACTTTCTTGGGCCCTCTTTTCAATAACCGTAGATCCATATTCTCTTAGCACTTCTCGGTATAGTTAGACTGAATAACCAATCCCGATAATAAAATTAAACTAGTACCATAATGTGGTAACAGTTCTTGACAAAACCGTTTCTTCTTAAATTCAGTCTACAATGAATGCTCAGACTTTAAAAATCAATTCTCTGCTACATGAGAAACCGCCATCATCCCAAATCGGCCCTATCATGGGAACCGATTCTAATTACTATCAAACTGTCAAAACTCAATTTCTATCACTGTTATAAAACTGAACATAGGCTAAACCAAACTAATGATATCGGTTGACAATCTTTCAAATAGAATAATCATAACCTGATAATGAAGAACATGAGTATCCCAAAAATCAGGACTGTTATAATAACCCGAAATAATACACCACCAAATCAAATGGAAATTAAGAAACCGAATTGCAAGAGCCCCAATGCTAATTTTTGAGGGAGAAGATTAGCAAACCTTCATTTTGGGCTAAATTTGATTGTAGACACATTTAAAGCGATCGAACTTGGCTCTGATACCACTGATCTGAATTATTTTTGTCAATTCAGAGGACAATACCAAAAGAAGAAACATTGGTATTGTAAATACACAATAAACAATTTTTAAAAATTTTCTTCATTCATAATTCTGAGAATCTGGTACAATTTTTGGACAATCTTGTAAGTGAGATGGATGATCATTCATCGATCTGCTTGGACAAACTCATAGATGAGTTATATGTCAAGTTCATAGAAGTTGGGCTATCCCGTGAATGAGATGTGTGCCCTCGAACTCTATAAGAGTTAGGCTATCTCATGAATGAGATGTGTGCCCATAAACTCATTGGGAAATCCCATGGATGAGATGTATGCCCATGAACTCCATAAGATCTGATAGTAATCTCAGCAAACAAGATGTATCTCCATTTCTTTCTGCTCTTGAATTTGGCTTCAGCCTCTTTATAAATCTTCATTTGAAGTTGAAAGGTCATTACATTTGCATTCCCATTAGAAGTTGAATGGACAACCTAAACTTGAAAGTTCATTATAATTAAAAAAAATCTCATTTAATGAGATGTCGAATCATTTTCTGATCACTCTCATTACTCAATTCTCCAAATTGACCATCAACTCCTTTTACATACATCAGACATCAATATATAGTCACTAGCTATCTTTGAATCCTTCAGAAAGGATGCATCAAGCTTCAGATAGCTAGAATAGGATTAGGGTTTCAATTACCTCACCAACTAGATTCAATCAAAATTTACTATGGGGGAGAAATCAAGAAATCTCAAAGAAAACAAATCCAAGATCGATCTTCATTAATGGCACAATCCCTAACTGGTAAGGAAAGACTGGAAACCCATCATGTTTACCCTTTACAATTCCAACTATGATGTACATGACTTCACCCACCACCACGGCCCAAACACCTTCCACATTCAATCATACGTCAGGCCAAACTATACCAGTGAGCTCAAAATCATATCATGCAGATTGGCCGCTAAAACATTGAATTTTTAGTCCTTTCATCATTGAAAAACCCTTAAAATATTCAAATTTTGAGTAGCAACGGTTAGTCAGCAGGCTTAAAATGCAGCCATCAATGTTATTTATTTCTTGGCAGATTGGGTGATCCACAAAAATCCTCAATAGTCAAAGAGACCTTTGAAACAAATTTCACCACATCAGCAACACTGCAACCAATTAGAAATGAGACGTGAATCAATAAATAGCACGTGGACCCACCGGATTGTCAACCCTTACACACTGAAAGATAGGACAGTTGTCACATGATCACAAAGGGAAAAAGATTCCTTGTGGTCATGTGACAGCTGTAGGATTAAAAGGTGACAGACTATCGGACCCCGTCGATAAATTCCATGTAACTCTCCTCTGTGACCAATAAGGAACAAACACATCAAAAAGACCCGGCAACCAGTCCCACTAAACTTTCTATCTCTTGGGGAATTGGATAGTTATCACATGTTCGTGATGACTAATCTTTGAGCACCTTTCCTTTGTGGATATGCGACAATCGTCGATCCTGATCAAACTTTAATCGCTTTCCAAACTGATGCCGCCAGACATGAAATGAACTATCTCTACAGACCATAAAACTTGAATAACTTCTTGGTTGTGACCTTTTAGGGAATGTGCTCTTAACCCGACCTTGGAAACACAATGAACTATCATATACTAAGGTCACAAGGCATGAAACATCAAAAATTTAGCTCCCAGATCAAGCTTGTCTCACAACTAGGGCAAGGTAGTTCACTTGGATTTTTTTCATATTAGACCATGCGCCCTAGACTAAAGCATGATGACATGAAAAAAAACCTCTGGATAAGGGTGCAAGAAATGAAACCTTGTAGAAGTTCCTCACACATAAAAACAAGCTTGCAGGCAGGGCGGGACAATTTCACAAGACATTGCAAGGAAAGGCTATTTTCATAGGATTTTTGCATTGATAGGAAAATGGCCTAACAATGTGCTTTATGATCATGCTATGAATCTATAATTTGTCTATTTTACTATATTTATCATCAAAATTCTTTACTTGATCAATTCTTCCCTCGTCAATTATTCTAGTACTTAGTACACTGAGACTAGGTTTGAAACTTACTTCAGGAGGTGCTTGAGGGTTCTTTCTGCTTCTTGTTGCTCGCGAGGATGGAAGTGTTGGAAATTTGGCTAATGTGGATGCATAGATGTTGTCATTATGGCAACATATGATCTCTATTGAGATCACAGAATCTGGAATGCAAGTATGGCAAGTTGAAGGAAGAAATTGTCTAAGTATGGATACAGTGATCCTGACAGAGCACCCGATGAAGATTTAGTTGGCGACGTCCACTGGAGCAATATTTTTGTTTGTGCAGTTAACTAAAGCTTCTAAAGAGTATGAGCATACCCCATCTCAATGCACATAAAGTTTGGAGTAGTACGGACAAAGTTATTTGAAGTTTCCCGAAGATAGTTTTTGCAGACAGAACAGTTTTGGAGACAGTATTAGCGAAAAAGTTAAGGGATTATTTTTTGCTTGTCAAAATAATGACTTAACATTATGAAGGGATGACATCCTATATGTTTATTCTTGGATAAATATTTTGGAATCTGACCATGTAAAGTTATTAGCTCTAATAACTCATATATTAGGCATACTTGAACTGTAATGAAAAAATATGTGGTGTGTAAAAAGAAAGAAAAGATAACTTGCGATAGTTGTATATTGTGATAGTAGAAAAGGCTATTGATGTGAAGTTGTAAGCAGTACCATATTATAGTCAGAAACATTTTGTATTACCTGTTTGGGCAGTGAGCTTAGCTGGTGATCAGGTTTTGTAATCTAACTCCTAACAGGGTTAAGGCTTCTAACAAGGCCTAAAGTCCTTTAACCATGATAGATCTACTATATATTGTAAATTGAATCCTAAAAGGGTCCAATATCCCTAACAAGATACTTTTGATTAGTGATCTTTGTGGGTACCATCCCCATCGGGGTTTTCCCTTGGCCAGGGTTTCCTCGAGAACATATCATGTGTTATGAGTTCTTTCTATTTACTACTATGTTTGTTAATCAACTTGATAATCTTTGTATGCACTAAAGTAATCTGTTATATCCATAAGTGGGAAAAAGAAAAATTTTGTGAAATACTGATTCACCCCCCCCCCCCTCTTAGTATTTCCTATTTCTAACAATTGGTATCAGAGCACAGTTACTCGGAGAAGGAACATTCAAGGAAAGCTTAGCAGCTTGAGTAAGATCTCTATGGATATGGATCAACTTCAAAAGAATCTTGAAGGAGCTCTTGAATAGATTGATATGCTTACTGATGAAAGAAACTCCTTAAGAAGAAAATATGAAGATACAAAGAATGCTATTGACAAATTAAAAGGTAAGATTGAAGATCTGAAATCTGAAAAGAAATCTGATATGCTTGTTGAAGATTGTGATGAATTAGAAAAAGAAAATGAGATGTTTAAGCATGAGTTGAAGATAGTAAATCTGAAGCTTAGTATGAAAGATGGAAATTTGAGATCTGATAATGAAAAATTGAAAATTGAGAATGAAGATCTGAGGTCAAGACTTGAAAAGGAAACATCCGAATCTGAAAAAGTAAAAGTGCAGCATGCGAAACTTGAGAAGTATAATAAAATTGTGAAAGGTGAATTAACTCAATCTAAACAACAACTTGAAAGGCTATATTCAAATAGTGATAAGACTGGAAAACAAATTTCTTTTGAAGAACCATTCTTTGATAGGACTGGATTTGGATTTAGTATGTTTAGAACAATCCATGAAAGTAAGAAGCCAGATCTGAAGACATCTGAAAGTGTGGAGGAAATAAAGCTAGATGAGAACACATTGGAAGATCCACCTAAAGAAGAACCACCTAGAGAGAAAGAAGAATCAAAGCAAGAAGAATCAAAATAGGAAGAATCATCTAAAGGTATGCAAAGAGAATTCAAAGGTAGATGTTTTTCTTGTAATACTATTGGGCACATGAAGAGAGATTGCACAGGTAAGCAATTTAAACCTCTTAATGGACATTGTTATAATTGTCATAGTTTTGGACACAGAGCTAACGAATGTAGAAGACCTAAAGTAATTTTGAATAATTATGATAGAATGATTGGGAATACTAACAATATAGATAAGAAATCTATTGAAGAAATGAATCAAAGAAAAGTGGTAGTATGTTTTAGATGCAACAAAGTAGGACATATTGCTATAAATTGTAGGTCACAGATTAACCAGCAAGGATAGAGATTTGGAAACAATGGAGTCATTTGTTAGATATGCAACAATTTTGGACACTCAGCAAGATTTTGCAAAATGAACAACGGAGGTTATCATCATAACCCTAACCCTAGGAACAATGCAAGAAGGAATGAAAATGCAGGAAACAAAGAGAAAAGTTGATGTAGCAATAAAGATGAAGTAAAATTTGATAAAGGCATAGATCAAGGAGGTATAGTCAGCACTGAAAGTAGTCAGGAAGGTAATGTAACTAATGGTAAGGATGAATCTTTACCTGACCCTTCTTTAAGTACTTAAATTATGTAAGTTTTTGTAGTTTAGGACTTAGGATTAGTGTAGATTAGGAATTTGAATGAGTTAAGTTTTGCGCAGTTAGATATAGGTTTATTATGTTGTAATAATGCTATGGTTAAGTGCACAAAATAAAATATTGTGTTTTGCGAGGTCACAGAAAGTTTTATGGTTGCAGGTTTGCAGAATCACCTTTTTGAGGTTTTAGCAGCAAAATGAATGAATGTGATGTCAGATCAAGTTAATGTGAAGTGTTATAAGGTAGAAATTGAATTTATCACAATTACAAAGTGATTGAAAAGAGATTTGAAAGAATAAAAAGTGAGTTGAGGACGATTTGAAGAAGTTTGGAAGCAGTTTGCAGCGATGATCATACCGAAACCCTAGATTTGCAAAGTTGAGGTATTTTCTAATCTTTAATCAGTTGATAAGATGGATATTTCTATGGTTCATAATGTTAAGGATAAGAATAGACCTAAGATTAAGAAAGAACCAGTAGAACCAACTGAAATTGATAACAGTCTAGCACTATCATCCATACCAAACGGAGTATTGCACATTGAGAATGTTAAAGGATATTTAGGTTGCAAGTTTGAAACTTTGGGAGATGCAGATTTTAGTGATGATTATATGAAATTGTATAATCAAGGCATGTCAGTTAAACCAGCTTAGGGGCACCTAGAGAACAATGAAATTATCAAATATTCCATGAAGTATGAATTTAATGATGAGGAATGTACCAAGATCATTTTAAGTGGAATCCACAATGGGAAATTCTAGATGGAGGATAGATTTATTGATATAACTGCCAATCTAATTCATGATGTTACTGGATTATCAAAAGTTGGAGAGATTCCATTGAATGAAAAGAACATGAGAAAGATTGTTTTAGATAACATTGGATCTAGTTATAATGGTAGAGGAATTGTGATAAGATTAAGCAAGATGATGTTAGGTACCTTTGCAAGATCCTAACAACTAAATTCTATGGTAGTTCAAGGGAAGATGACATGGCTGCAGGAATGGTTCATGTAGCTTATCTTATGTGTATTGAGAAGAAACAAGTAGACCTATGTGAAATTTTGAAAATTCAGTTATTTGAGAACTTAGAAAAGATTAAGAAGGCTAAGTACACACAGTTTAGGTTTTCATCTCTGATAACCTATATGTTTTTCCATATTTTAAGAAGATTTCCTTACATAGTTGATTGGAGTGACAATGTGAACTCAATGGAAAGAATAAACTCAGTCTACATAAAGCACCTTTTTGATAAAGTTAATGATAGTGTGAAGCTTGTATTGAAGACTTTTCAGAATATTGTTAAGAACAAATCAAGGATTCCTCAATCCTTAGTTGAAAAGCATAAAGATGACATTTATTTTATGGTAGACATTGATTTCACCTACATTGAAGTAGTTGACCCTAGAATGGAATTCATAGACCCTCTTGGCTATGAAATATCTGAAGCAAAAATAGTAGGATATGTGAATAGATTGTTAAAGTGTGAGTTGGA
Organism: Chamaecyparis obtusa; assembly: GCA_027943335.1. Lineage (NCBI taxonomy): Eukaryota > Viridiplantae > Streptophyta > Pinopsida > Cupressales > Cupressaceae > Chamaecyparis > Chamaecyparis obtusa. The sequence continues at coordinate 2,531,086 of BSBK01001370.1, forward strand.
TGGTGATGCAAATAGGTTTGGAACCTATGAAGAGAATTTCAACTCTACAATAAGTTTGAGAGAAAAGAAGCAATCTAGTAAGAGAATTGAATCTACTATGAAGAAAATACTAAAAGAATCAGGTATGTCAAGTTATGAGTTTGACATAGCTAAGAAGACTGCAGAAGCCTTGAAGCAAAGTGAAAATCTTGTAATTTCACCTGAGGCATCTAGTGCAGATCTTGTTGATTCTATTGCAATAAAGGTAAAAGTTAAAGTACCTGAAAAAGATGAAGGAGATAAATCTTTTTCTCCTATTCCTAGCAAAAGAGTAAAAGTGAGTGCAACAGGACCCGACAAGAGACAAAAAGTGATTGTACCACCTGTACCTAGAAATGTAGCAGTAATTAAAGATGATGATGTAGTTTCAATCAAGAAGAAAACTTGGAAATCAAGAATTGAAAGAGTTAATGAAGATATATTGAAACATGGAGACTTCACTAAGTTGAATAAATTCTATGATCTAGATGGATCATTTGACAGATTGAATTTTGAAAATGCAATGATTACACATATGATTGTGACAGACAAGAAACTTAGCACTATTCATGGTAAGATCCCAGAAGATTTGTATAACAGACTTGTGAATAGAAAATAGAGAGCACAAGAAGAGGACATAAAGATGAGAGAACATGTAATCAGACAATTCTATGAAGTTAAGGATGAAGATCATTTGAAGAGATTCTTGAAGTCTCTTGGAACTTTATTGAGAACTAAAAGAAGAACAATCCTTATAATGGGAGGCAAAAAGGAGGAAGTACAGAAAGAGACAAAGCAAGTAGTAATGCAAGTTCTTGCAGATATAGTTGTAGGAAAGCAAGTTGAATCAGACCCTCAGCAGAAACAATCAGAGGAACCACATGCAGAGGAAGTTGGTATTGAAGAAGTTCCATCTTCTTCACATATCAATATTGGCAAAGAATCAATGGACATTGAAGGAACCAAAGTGAAACTAGAGTCAGATGATGTAGTATTTCATGATCTAGGAAACATTGTTGACAATTTGGCTTTAGAAGAGCAAGAGAAGATTACAGAATCAGAAAAGGATACAGAGGTAGTGGAAGCACCAGCAGTATCAGAATCAGTTCCAGTAGAATAGACAATTAAAGGTAAACAAATTTTGACAGAGATCACTACCCCTAGTGCACTTGACAGTAAGAAGAGACAAATTGGTTCAATTTTTTAAGACCTTGGAAAAGAAGTTGAAGATGATGATCAACTTGAGTTCATCACATCTCTTAATAAAATTATTGGAAAGAATAAGAAGGTGAAGGACCTTGAAGGAAAAGTTAGAGTTTTGACAGAGAAACTTGAGAGTGTGATCAGCACTAAGGTATCTGAATTGGATCCACACTTGAGAAAGCTAAAATAGTAATAAACTCTTTTGACTCTGAATTTTCTAACTTAAAGGATATTGCTAGAATAAAAGTTCAGGAAGACTTTGAAGCAGAAATGCAAGAAAATTTAAGTGTAAATATTCGAAATGATATTGGTAATTTAGATGTATGCATAAAGAATTTGAGGAAACATTTTGAGACTGGAAAGAGTTTGTATATACAATGCACAAAATCAGAAATCCTAATAGCTGAAGAAGATAAGAAGATCAGAGAGAAGATAGATGCAATTACAGTTGAAACAAACACCTTGTCAAGCCCAAATGTAAAGATGAGTTCTGTAGAGAAGAACATAAGGAAGTTAAATGATGAAATCAGAATGTTAGCAGAGGAGAAGAATAGAAAGATGCTCAAGATTAACATCCTGAGAGAGCACATCTCAATCAAGACCTCAATTGTTGAAGACCAAATTGAGCAGTGTCTTTTAGCAAAGACATCTTTTCAGAAGTTTAGCTTCAATTCCCTGCAAGCTTGTCACACAGCAACATACGGATTGAGTACTCTACTCAATGTTGCTGAATCCATCAAGAAGATATGGGAGAAAGATTTTGAATCATGGAAGTCAGAGTTTGGTGACTGTGTTGCAAGCCTACCGGCTTTGCAATAGCTGATAACAAGGTATAAAGTTTTTTTTTGAAATTTTTGTACACCCTATCTTTGCCATTGTTGTCAAAGGGGGAGAGATAGCAAAAAATTGAATATATGTTGAGGAAGGATACTCATAGGGGGAGCTATTCTATGGAGTACAATATTGTATATGTGTTGTATAAATTTTGGCCACAATTTTGTGTAAATACTTTGAAGTTTTGTTTGCACACTTAGCCAATTTTCCCATATGTTGCCACCAATGACAAAGGGGGAGATTGTTGGCAATTTGGCTAATGTGGATGCATAGATGTTGTCATTATGGAAACATATGATCTCTATTGAGAGTGCAAAATCTAGAATGCAAGTATGGCAAGTTGAAGGAAGAAATTGTCTAAGTATGGATACAGTGATCCTGACAGAGCACCCGACGAAGATGTAGTTGGTGACGTCCATTGGAGCAATATTTTTGTTTGCATAGTTAACTGAAGCTTCTAAAAAGTATGAGGATACCCCATCTCAGTGTGCATAAATTTTGGAGCAATACGAACAAAGTTATTCAAAGTTTACCAAAGACAGTTTTTGCAGACAGAATAGTTTTGGAGACAGTATTAGCGAAAGAGTTAAGGGATTATTTTTTGCTTGTAAAAATAATGACTAAACATTATGAAGGGATGAAATCCTAGATGTTTACTCTTGGATAAATATTTTGGAAGCTGACCATGTAAAGTTATTAGCTCTAATAACTCATATATTAGGCATACTTGAAATGTAATGAAAAAATATGTGGTGTGTAAAAAGAAAGAAAAGATAACTTGTGATAGTTGTATATTATGATAGCAGCAAAGGCTATTGATGCAAAGTTGTAAGTAGTACCATATTATAGTCAGAAACATTTTGTATTACCTATTTGGGCAGTGAGCTCAGCTGGTGATCAGGTTTTTTAATCTAACTCCTAACAGGGTTAAGGCTTCTAACAAGGCCTAAAGTCCTTTAACCAGGATAGATTTACTATATATTGTAAATTGACTCCGAACAGGGTCCAATATCCCTAACAGGATACTTTTGATTAGTGATCTTTGTGGGTACCATCCCCACCGGGGTTTTCCCTTGGCCAGGGTTTCCTCAAGAACATATCATGTGTTATGAGTTCTTTCTATTTACTTCTATGTTTTTTAATCAGCTTGATAATATTTGTATGCACTAAAGTAATCTATTATATCCATAAGTGGGAAAAAGAAAAAGTTTGTGAAATACTGATTCACCCCCCTCCTCTCAGTATTTCCTATTTCTAACAAGAAGACTAGTGCCAACCTCTTTCTTCCTCTTTGGCATTGCCTTATACTTAGGAGGAGTAGTAAGGTCAATGATTTCCTTGGGCATAGAAGGAGTATCATCAGTTATATCCTTATGTTCATCTAATTTCTCTATCTTTACCTTCTTCAACTTGGATCAAGTGATTCTGCCTTTGCTACATCTGTGCTCTTTAGTTCCAAAGCAATCTTTTTTTTTTTTCTTTGTCAAGATCTTCTTGAGACACACCATGTATTCTCAAGATCTCTAATGTGACTTTAGCAACCTTTCTTTTTGTTGTTGCACTATTCAGCTTGGCATCTACTTCTCTTATCTTCTCCTCATAAGTTCCCCACCTAGGTTCATTAGGATCTTTGGGGGTTGATAGTTGAACCTGTTCATATGCTTCAAGGACCTATTCCTCTACCTCATAACCAAGTGGATGAATCCACTTAGTTCTTGGCTCAGTAGCTTCCATACAAGTTGTGTTTGTCTCTACCATAAAGCAAATAGTATCCTTATACTTTTCCACAATGCTCTTTGGAATTCTAAACCTCATTTGCATCTTGACCCCAAAGGTCTTCAACTCTAATGTTATGTAATCTCTCAAATTACTTTCAGTGGTTGTCTTGTAATATATCTATGGCATGGATGGAATGGACTTGTCCAAATATGAATTTGATACTTTCCCAACTATATGTATATACATGTAAATAATCAAAGACCCAAACCTGAATATCTTGGTCTTATCATGCTTGATTGCCTTGATGTTATCAATCAATTGTGCGTGCAAGATCTCATAGAGATTGAACTCCCCATCTTCCTTCACAAGTCTGATGGCTGCTATAATTGTGCCTATAGACACACTATTCACCCTGCTAGTGTGATGAAACCTATATCCAAGTATCATAGACATCAATTTGATGTCTGCTTTCTCAATAGGCTCAATTTTCATCCCGCGCCTATCACTCCTTGACTTACATGTTTTCTCAACAATTTTCCTAACATCCTTGCCCACAGGAAGGATGGTGCCTATCCTAGAAAGGCCTATCATCTCATGTATTAGGTCACTGGTGATTCTTACTGGTACATCACCTATCCAGAATAAATCATCATGAATTCTGCTCAATAGTATCTTAATCCATTCAGTCTCATAAAATTCATATGCACTAGCATACTCAACTATATGGTGATCATTCCACTTAACATATTCATCCATGAATGTTGTATCTAGTTTCAAGATGGTATCCATGTGCATCCTAAACCTATCCAACCCTACTGGTTCTTTCTTGCACTAGATGTAAGCCCTAATGTCCTCAACATGCATAACGCCCATAGGCGTGTGGGAGAATGCTCCCTCTAAATCATCTAGGGTTGACTTAAATGGATGCTTCTTAAATACATATCTCTTCTTCTTTGCAACATCAAAAACTATGGGATTGTCCATGAATTACTTGTTTAATCACTTTCCAACTGATCTCTGAGATAATCTGAAGACTTCTGAATCAGCGCGATAAACTAGGGTTTTTGCAACCGACCAAATGCACTGCTAATTATTGCAAATCACTGATAGATCACTCTACAAGTCTTCACAACAACTTCTAAGGCTCTTTCTACTTTTTAATCACTCTAAATTTGAATGCAATGAGTAATCAAACAAATTTTTGTGTACTTAAAGTGAAAATTCTACCATTAATGCTTGCCGTGTAAACCAGGCTGTCACTTAAAAATTTCCAACTTGAGTTTTGCTAACAATCAGTATGTGTTCTCTTGCACAAAGGTTCCTTTATACTTTAAAAGCTTAAGTCCAAAGGTGCATACTCTGGGAATGAGTATACCAGCCACACAGGGGTCTAGAGCTAAATTAGCTCCCCTTATGACCCTGAGGGCCATTCATCTAGATGTAGAGGGTGTGTCCACTACGAATGCATCCAATACATTCTCATCAACTTTTTCCTTCTTTCCTTCTACCCAAATCAAACTCGCATCCTCTGAGGCTTTCACAAACTTAACTTCTCCTTTGGGATCCAAAACTAGTTCTTCGGCCTTTTTAGGGCTTTCTTGACCTTGCATCCTTGATCTACATAACTTTGAGATATGTCTAGCCTTGTTACAAGAGTGAAAAATGACTGGAGGTCTTATATTTCTTGGTGCATTGACCTGAGTCACCATTCTACATTGTCTTACTGAGTGACCATTATAGTTACATATTTGACATGTAACATTCTGAGAATTTCTTACATTTCTCTTATTTTGATTTCTCTAATCATGTTGAATCTTGTTCTTCTTACTAGTCTTGCAATTCATAGATCTATGACTGAATTTATTGCATGAATAATAGTAACCATTAAAAGGTCTTACCTCTGTACAATTCCTTGCAATGTGTCCATGATTGTTACATGCAAAACAAGTGTGTTCTACTTGCTTGCACTCATTCTTAGGTGGTCCACCATTATCTTTGGTTTGATCTTCAGTCTTCTTAGTATCAGTAGAGTCTTTTTGTGTATCCTTTCTAGCTCACATGTTGTCAATCTGATTTTGTGCTTCATTATATCCAATACAGCTAGTGTCTCCTTTGGCTCTTCTTGCATACAACTGAGATTCTATCAAATCAGAACTGGTGTGTAGTTTTTCAATATGATTCTTTTCTTCTTTCAATTCAAACTCCAAGCTTTCTTTGCTATTCCTTAGTTCCAATATTTCCAAGTTAGCTTGCCTTAATTCCTCATTGAGTTGAAGGTTCTCTTTGATATGTTCATTATAGACTTCTTGATTGTTGATAATCTTATCATCAAATTCTTCTAGTTATTTTAAAGATGCATTGTCTTCATTCAGCTTCTTGACCTTTTCTCCTAGATCACTGTTAGAGCATTCTTTCAAATCCTTTCTTAGCCTTTTGATAATTAATTGAGTATCACTGGCCTTTTCTTTTAGTTCTTCAATTTCTCTTTCTGATTTGTCTAGGTCTTCAAGAGGAGCTTCAAGATTTATTTTTAGATGTTTCATTTCTACTTTTTCCTTGATCTCCTCAAGTGGTTAAACTTCTTTGCTAAGGACCAGAGCTCTGATACCAATTGTTAGCAATGGGAACACTGAGAGGGGGGGGTGAATCAGTGTTCATTGTATTTTATCCTTATACTTTAATCTTTATACTAAACTTAAATGGTTAAGTACTGAATTAAACATTCATATAAACATGAAACATGAAATCAACACATGACACCAATATTGTTATGGGGAAACCCAAATAGGTAAAAACCTCAGTGGGAATTGACACCCACTAATATTCTGCACTACTATTTTGTGATCCTTGTTAGAAGATCCTTAACCCTGTTAGGAGTTTCTTTACAATGCATTAAGTATAGTAGACCTTGTTAAGGTTCAAACCCTATTAGGAGTCTTTTACAATAGTCCTTGTTAGGGCAGAGGACACATTTTCCTAGAGCTCACTACTCAAGTGGTGAAGGTGACAACCTTTTGATCTCAGATACACACTATAACTGCTGGATGAACTATCATTGTGACACTGCTTGTGAGATCAGTTCCTTTGATGCACTGATGCTTTGACCTCTTGAAAAGCTCTAATACATCTTATATTATCTTCCCACACTTCTTATCTTCTTATCACAATTCTATCTTCACTTCCATGCTAAATACAATGGGCGCATCTTATATTTATACGCGCATACAAAATAAACAACTAGGTCAGCTCTTAAACCTATTAGATACACCACTTCCAAATGAATTAGCTTAAGCATGTTTATAATAAAACATATATACATGTTAGGAACCTAATTAAAATAGGTGCATAGCCTTTACAATAGTAGAATATAGTCACAACACAAAATGATAATTGTCGGTTGCTTGCTCTATTCTTCACTAGCACACACTGGCTGTGCAACTTCAACTAACTATAACTTTCTCATACTTGCACATCTAATCATGTGCTCATATAATAAGCATGAATATAGTCTAAAAAACTTAACTTCTAGGGTGCATACCATAATTCTTCTGTACGCACATGCACTGATGCTTTGAGTTGCAGGAACTTTGTACAATGTCCAGTCTTCAACACTTAACCAATTTTTGATCTTCTCATCAAGTGCCCTGACTCCAAACTGCTATATGACTGTGTTGCCCTAATGAAAACACTATATTAAGTCATATCCATTAGTATATCCAACTTTCCAACACTACCTACTCGAAGGGCTAAACGCTCTTATCATGGAAGTGCTTCCATTTTAAGATGATACATTAAGCCCCCACTTTAGCAAGAGTATGGACACAATGCAAACTCTTGGTAAAGGAGAAGAAAGAAGAGGTCCAAGTGGATTCAAAATGAGATAAAATAACACTTATCTAAGGACACAAGCCCCTAGACTAAGGATTCTAACTCCACATATGTGCACGAGGGTGCTAATAGAATAAGGGTTAGTACAAACAACCCAAATCTATTAGCATAAGAAACCATGCTAAGAAATATTTCTCATACTAATATCATATTTGGAAAGCTATAATAAGAGCATAAATGATTACATAATAAAGACAAGAGAAACACTATAAATAACATAGCTTCAGGATCCTATCCTACTGGCATGAAAGAAAAAAGAGAGAAAGGAAAAGAGTGATTACCTAACCCAATAACATGCCCACCTTACCATGAATCACTCTGGAGGGAGAACCCAACAGGTTCACCCATAAAGTGTGCTTGCAATTGTAATGTGTCTTCTGAAGGCTTCTAGAATACCCATAGATCCACCTTCTTGTATCACTGTGAATATGAAATGTGTGTCTCCTCAGGATTTATCAACTTATGTGCATTACCTTCAGAAGATTTAGCATATTTGAAATGTGTGTCCCTTTAGGATTTAGCAACTTATATGTGTTACCTTCCAGGATTTAGCATATTGAAAAACTTGAAAAATGCATGTCTCCTTAGGATTTAGCAACTTATGTGCGTTACCTTCAAAAGATTTATCATATAAATGCATGTCTTTTCAGGATTTAGCAACTTATGTGCATTACCTTCCAAGATTTTACATATAAAAGTAAAAAAAAACTATAGTACAAGGGAGACCATATATATGCCCCCCTCCTTATTGTGGTAGTCTACTAGATAGGATAAGGAAGAGGAAGAGGATACCTACTTCAAAATGCAAGGAGATATCCTATTTACAACAATGTACACCATATTCTTAGCGAGGGATAGTGACCCCAACATCCAAGAGCATAGATAATCATGAAAAGAATATATCACTCATGGAAAAAGGATCCTCAAAGTAAGAGATCTTATCAACAAGACCCCCACTAAAGAGGAGTGCTTTAGTTAAAACATCATCTTTCAATAGTGGGAACAAAGATTCAATCATCAAGCCCCCTGCAAACAAGAGGAAATAGGAATCTTTCGAATGAAGGAAACAACCCTAACATCAAAGCAAGGGTGAAATTTTATAAAGAACATAATTTGCAACATAGAGAAGAAGTGATGACTTAGGAAAACAACTTCTCATATAAGAAGGTTATCCATAGTCAAAATATCTATCCATATGATGAAATTAAAATATAAACAAAGAGAACTAAGCTAAGGAAAGGTAGTTCCATAGACAAAGAGATAAGAAATAACCTTGCCCCCCAGTGATAGAAAAAAGGGGTATCTTTGTAAAACAAATGTCTTAGAAAAGATATCTTGAATAAAATCTATGGATAATTATAAGCATAATGCAATGCCATAGAAAGATAGGAGAGAAAGAATACAAATTAAGCTCAAGACACCATATATGCTAAAATCCTAATGGATCCTAGGAGACTGGATGAAAATACACCTCTTGCCCCCTAGTCATGAGACAAGAGGGAAGAGAAGATCTATCTTATATCAAGGTGAGGGGAATCCCCTATATCAAAATTATGAAGGAATTGTAATATCACATGAGAATGAGGTATAATACCTAAAGCAACTCTTTCTCTAAAATATAACTTGAAATGTTTACAATCAGCAAGTTAATGCATATTTCTATAATATTTGTATACAACATCTATCACATAGGTCTAAAGATTTATTTCTTGGAATTCATTAGCTCAACATATACATTCCTAGCCACTTCTTGTCGAATATTAGGATTTTATTTTTTAGGTGTAGGGAGAAGAATATGAAGAGGATGACGATGATCAACATCACCTACCTTGACTTGAGATTTCAAACAACCAACACCATACACATCCTGTTTAGGGGGGATATGAACTAGAAACCTAATACCATGCTCATGAACTCCAAGCCCTAAACATTGATAACCTTCTTTAGTCACCATATTATATCTGGCAGTGTACATAGCATGTAAACCTTCTACAAGAGGTGATTGTTTATCATGTTCATGAGTAAAGGTTTCATAAGGTGGAATAATAGTTTTTGAAGAAGTTTTTGTATCCTTTCCTTTAATATTGTCATGAATCAGAGGAGAAGGTAAATAAAAGAATTCTTGCACATCTGCATCTTGACCTATAGCTTGAATCCCATCATAAGTACATGAAGAACTAGGGATAGCAGATGGAGAATTAGGTATCGGATTAGGAATAGAAATATTAGGAATCAGATTAGGATTAGGATTAGGAATATTAGGATTGATAGGATTAGGATTGGGAATATTAGGAGATGGTGTATCATCTACCAAAATTTTCACATAATCCAAAAGGATAATAAGTCTACCACATGAATCTTTAATGAAAGTTTTGAATGTAGGAGGTCTAGTATTGGTTAAGTTCACAAAAGCATATGCAAGTGCAAAATGAAGTGTCATCAACATAATGAAATGAATGATACTCTCATAAACATCATAAGTATGATAAAGAGATGCTAAAAGAAGGGTAATAAAGAACATGACCACACACCAAAGCATCTTAACAATCGCCATAGTAAATAAAAATGCAAGAAATGTGTTTATATTTTACTGAATATATAGATTTTTTTGTATTTTTGAATTAAAAATGCAAGAGCGTAAACTAAATCTAATCTTAAAGGGAAATCTAACACCAAAAAGAAAGAGAGTAAATACGTCAAGTTCACCAAAATGAATAAGGTGAGATTGTATCACCTTATTGAATGGGGGAAATATGAGATCTACTTCTAAATCCAAATTCCCAAATGAGAGATCCAAATTGATCAACCAAAATGTTAATGCACAATTGAATCAATCTAAGAAGAATATGAAGGAGGAAGAAAACCTTATATTTCCCTATAAAGAAAATGTGCTTGAAATCTGAAATAACTGAAAGGCAAATACTAACCTCAAAATAGTCCAGATCTGGAAAATGCTGATTTCTGGTGTCTGTGTGCAGTTTCGGGCAATTCTGCAACCTGTTTCGAACTGGAAATGCCGAGATGAAGAAAACCCAAAAAACTTTTATCTTTCTGACAGCAAGTAGTCTTTGACCCTGATAAAAGGTCAAAGACTACTTCAAGATTTTGAAGGTCGTCCTTGACTTTGTTGGCAGATCTCAGAAGTTTGCCAAAAAGGGCATCCAAATCCAAGCTTAGATCCGCAGTTCCGCACCTGTACCTACAAGAAAAAGAGAGTTTTGTTGTTTTTTTAGGGGGTTTTCCTTGGTCAAACTCAAGTTTGGAATCAACCTTAATATTGAAATTGAAATGGGAATTCTAGCAAGTAGTAGAAGTAGATCTAACAATGAAGATATGTAATTCAATAGATATGCAATTGTATTTCAAATGTAAACAAGTATATTGTTATGAAAGCTTTGAGCATAACACTAACAAATATAAATCAAAACCTCCATGATTGTATGTTTGGAATCCACCTTGATAGAAGAATGAATGGATCTAGAAGATGAAAAAAGGATCTTGAAAGAAGATCACACCACCATGATGGCTAGATCTAGGGTTTGAATGATGAATCCTGCATGCTTGAACCAAATCCCTTCAAAGGCTTGAATGCTTGAATCCTTGATCTTCATTGGAGAACTTGAATGGAGAAGAGGACTTGAATGGATGATTGCTTGAGAGAGAACTTGATTGCCAAAACTTGATCACCAATGTCTCCTTGAGAGTGAGATATGAAAACCTTTGATTGATATCTTTCTCACAAAACTTGATTGATAATGGATTGCAAAACTTGATGGAGAAAATGAGAGAGGAAAGCCTCCTTTTATAGTGATCTAGAGCACAAACCTCTAGAGAAGGCCGACATTGGGGAATTAAATTCCAATTAACCTTAACACCTAGAAATGGACCCATATTAAGTGCAATTTAAGGATTTACCATCCTGAAACCCGAAATGGCCGACCCAGAGGCAGCAAAAAGAATCTTTCTAAAACCTGATATCCAGAAATAAGAAAATCCTAAGATTTGAACCCTAGGTCAAAGATGAGGTAGACCCCACCCTAGGTTAGGGTCAAGGTCATCCCTAACCTAGGTTAGGATCTAGGTCGTCACTAACCCTCAAGTTCATCTTTGACCTTGAGGTCAAAAAACCCAAGACCTCAATCCAAAATGCTAGGAAATGCAGAAATATACTGAAAATAGGGACATAGAGAATTAGAACGGAGGGAACAAGTCAGATTCAAGAAAAGAGATGATCAAGACTCTTGACATGACCCCAGACTACTTAATCGGAGGGCTAAATGCTCTTTTCATGGAAGTTCTTCCATTTTAAGATGATACAACAACAACAGTCAGCTCTCAAATAGCCTTACAAATAATTAATTTTCCATGTCAGCCTCTAGATCCTACATAAGAGAATACAACAAAATCTACCAACATTAAATACATCAATTCGGCCAACCAAATCTCCAAGAACTCTAGTCAGTAAACCAGAACTATCGAGTGTCATTAAAACAGTCGATGGATCCAGGCATCATTGAGGAAGCACATCGACCGAGCACCATAAGAATCATCGAGAACATCTTCTACCGAGCACCAAAAGTTTACCTAGTTCCCTTCAATGACCAATCTCTTCAATGACCGATCTCCCTAGTCAAAGCTACAACTGAGAACCACTACCACAACCACTAAGCTCCATCATTGAATCCAAACTGAATCCGACTAAGAACTATCACCCAAATAACTAAGTAAAAGCTTGTCTTTACCGAGCTCATCCACCTCCTTCACCGAGTGCCAGAAAATCACAAGGAACTGAACAAGAAGCTAGGATACCACTACATCACTTGTTACCTTTGATTGAAGAACATGTTAGTAATGTTTGTACATCTATGAATTTTTTTTTTATGGAAGGAATAAATTTTGTTAAGGATTTGAAGAGGAATTATGTATGTTTGTTGTGATTCCTAACAAACTGAGTAAGAAAATAGAAGATAACATACCTGAGGAGATTGATAAGTTACTCACCGAGTATAGTGAGATCAATTCTGATAATGTACCTAATGGTTTTCCACCAAAAAGAAGAATTGATCATTGCATGGATCTAATCCCTAGAGCTATTTTACCGAATAAAGCACCACATCGGTTGACACCCACCGAGAATCAAGAATTGAACCGACAGATTCAAGAATTGTTGCAGAAAGGTTTAATATGAGAAATTTTGAGTCCTTTTGTAGTACCTATTATATTGGCACCTAAGAAGAATGGAGAATGGAGAATCTGTACTGATTCCAGAGAAATCAACAAGATAACAGTGAACTATAGGTTTCCTATACCAAGAATGGATGATATAATGGATATTTTGATTGGAGAAAAGTATTTTACCAAAATTGATTTGGAAAGTGGGAATTATTAGATCAGAATCAATTAAGGTGATGAGTGGAAGACTACTTTTGAGACAAAAGAAGGTTTATATGAGTGGTTGGTTATGCCTTTTGGTTTAACTAATGCACCGAGTACTTTTATGAGGCTGATGAATGAAGTTTTGAAGAAATTCTTAAGAAATTTTGTGATTGTATACCTAGATGATATTTTGATATTTAGTAAGACTAGAGAAGAGCATTTGTTTCATGTTAGACAAGTATTGCAGAGGTTGAAAGAAGAAAAGTTATTGATAAATTTGAAAAAGTGTTTTTTCATGCAAGAGGAGATTGTGTATTTGGGATTTGTGATTTCAATTGATGGTTTGAAGATGGATCCTGAAAAGGTTGAAGCTATTTTCAATTGGCCTACACCTTAGAATGCTAGTGAGGTAAGATCATTTCATGGTTTGGCAAGTTTTTACCAAAAGTTCATTAGTAATTTCAATTCAATTTGTAATGATATGACTGAGACTGTGAGTGGAGATAAAAGAGAACTCAAGTGGACACATGGAGCTAATAAAAGTTTTGAGACTCTGAAGTAAAAGGTTATTGAATTGCCTATTTTAGAATTTCCTAATTTCAATAAGTTATTTCAAGTGGAATGTGATGCAAGTGGAAGTGCAATAGGAGTTGTGTTGAGTCAATAAGGTAAACATGTTGCTTTCTTTAGTGAAAAGTTGAATGATGCAAAAAGGAAATACTCTGTGTATGATCAAGAATTCTATGCTATTGTTCAAGCACTAAAGAAATGGAGACATTAGTTGATACTGAGTGAATTTGTATTGTATACCAATCATAAATCTTTACAGTATTTGGGTAGTCAGAATAAGTTGAATCAGAGACATATGAAATGGGTTAAGCATTTGCAGAGTTATACATTTGTTCTTGGCTTACCAAAGATAGTAAGAGGTAATGATTATATATTTGATGTTGTGGATAGATTTTCTAAAATGGCCCATTTTATACCTTGTAGAAAGACATCAGATGTAGTACATATAGTAGATCTTTTCTTTAAGGAAATTGTGAGATTGCATGGATTACCGAAGAGTATTATCTCTGACTGAGACAGTAAATTTGTTGGATACTTTTGGAAGACCCTTTGGAGAAAGTTTGACACCAAGTTGAAAGATAGTTCTACATTTCACCCACAAACCAATGGACAGAAAGAAGTTGTGATTAGAAGCTTGGGAAATCTTTTGAGATGTTTAGTTGGAGACACACCGAGTAATTAAAATTCTATGTTGGCACAAGAAGAGTTCACATACAATAATTTAGTGAATAGGAGTACTAGAAAAATACCTTTTGAGATTATAAATGTCATACAACTAAGAGGTATATCATATTTGAGGGATATTACTGATGAAGGAAAGAGAAGTGTTGAAGGAGTAAAGTTTGTTGAGTACATGAAGGCATTGCATGAAGATGTGAAACATAAGTTGGAGAAAAGTAATTAGAAATAAAAAGATAGAGATGATAGATCAATAAGACATAAGACTTTTGCAGTCGATGATGAATTAATGGTTCATTTGAAGAAAGGTAGATTTCCTATTGGAACATATGGGAAGTTGAAAATGAAGAAGTTTGTTCCTTGCAAGATTTTGAAGAGATTTGACAGTGAAAATTCTTATGAGATTAAGTTACCTGATGACATGGATATATCACCTATATTTAGCATTTCTAATTTGTATGAGTATCATGAGTCAGATGAAGAAATGATAGTAACAAATGATTATCCTAAGAAATGGATAAAAGAAGTTGAGTACATTTTGGAACAAAGAATTGGCAGAAGTACAAGAGGAAAATAGTATATGGAATATTTGGTAAAGTGGAAGAATAAACCAATTGAAGAGAGTTCATGGATTTCATAATCTGAGTTGGATTCAACTCAGGTTGTACCTACTTCATGATTTGGAGAATCATTTTCAAATAACCCTAGGTGTCTAATTTAGGAGCATCTTGGGTCCTTGGCAATCCTATGTCACCAAAAACATGTTTGTATTTTCTTGTGTTGCTCAGTTCCTTCTCTGACTGAGTTGGTTTGGTTTTTCTTGGTTCCTTTGTTTACTGGGGTTGGTCAGTTATCTCTCTAGCACTCGTTGAATTTCCCTAGGGCTCAGTGATGCTGGTCTGCCACTCGGTTATCCTTGCTTACCGAGTTGTTTATTTTAGTTCTTGTTGAGGCTGACTCATGTCATTAATTATGGTTGTGGATTTAATGATGGTATCTATCATTGGGAAGCATGTAGACCTAGATCTGATCATTCCTTCCATTGATGGTGGATCTGAAGGCTGACTTGTTCAGTAGCCTCTTGTATATATCATGGTCTTTGGTTTTAGTTTTAGGACATTAATAAGGGCATCAGAGATAGAAGATTGTTTCAGATCCTTGCATGTTGGATGACTTTTGTACTTGAATTGTAATATTTTGCCTAAACTAGGAAGGCCTTACAGCTTGACATGTATAAATCAATTAGAATAAATATATGAAGTATCCTGCATTCTCTCTCTCACTTGTATTTTTGTTGCTTTCGCATGTGATCTTTGCAAGGTGGATCTAGTTAGGGTGTGCCTTTGGACCCTCTTGTTACAAGTAGTGGTTTTCATTGCACCAAAAGATCAACCTATTAATGCCTGATACAACCACTAGACTTATAGAAGACACATGAGGTGGTTAAACCATGTCACGAATCTTGAGGGCGCTGACCATTTTTCCAACAATCTCCCGCTCAATGTTACTCGAGGGGATTTGAACCTATGACCAAGCTCTGATACCACTTGTTACAAGTAATGGTTGTCATTGCACCAAAAGATCGACCTGTTAATGCCTGATACAACCACTAGACTTATAGAAGACACGGGAGGTGGTTAAACTATGTCATGAATCCTGAGGGGAGTGCTAACCATTTTTCCAACACCTCTCCCCATCCTCCTTTATGTCAGGATATTATAAATATTTTTGATGCACATACAAAGTTTTTGGAATGGTTGGTAAGTCATGTGTTATTCATGTGGTGCTTCCATCAATGCCAAAGAGGGAGATTTTTGGAAACTGCAATTGAAACAATTGTTGTATTGTCATTGATGTCAAACCTTAACTGGTAAGATAGTTGTAATCTAAGAGAGTACCATATCTATTGATTGATGAAAAGGATTAGGGAAAGGGAGATAACAAGAGTACATAAGGAAAGGTTGAGTTATTTGATACTTCAATGGGTACTTGATTATTTGGCACATTGATATGATAATATATTATTTATCCAAGTAAGAAGAAAGACTGGAGAAGTAGGCTTAACCAAGAAAAAGTGAAGAAATCTAATTTAAGATAAGTGATGTTAGTGTCAACCGAGCACCATTATATGCTAACTAAATTTAGTTTTGACTAAACATTAGTTTATGCCAAGTGACAGGAAATTACCGAGCAAGACAGTGTTAGCCAAGGAAGACAGTTTGTAGAGATGACAGAGTTATGTAGTGCTGACCAAGGAGATGAAAATAGTATTGACCAAGTGTCAGTAATTTATATTTGGAGAAATAACTGAGATTCCTAGTTGACATAGTTGAATTCTTGGATATGTAAATCATGTTGACTTTATTAATTGATTGTATGGAAAATTTAATGCATGGTAAATCATTTTATTATAAATTCAATGAGAAGTTTGAAGATGTATCTAGAAGTAGGGCTGAAGAACTTAAATGTTGGAAGGATTCGATGAATTTGACCTAAACCTAAGATCTACGAAGGAGATTAAGAGGCAAAAGATGGATCTACCTAATTGAAGAGGTATAAAGGAAAACCTAATTGTGAGATTATAGAATGGGCTGAAGTTGTTGATGTTATTGACTGACAAGTCTAAGAAGGAGTTTATTAGAGTTGTGATTGCTTGAAGCAAATTCTGAGAAGATCAGTGATGGAGATGGAAATGGATCTCAGTCAGTAAATCAACATATATGTGCGAAGTGGATTTGTTATTTGCAAAGTGAGTTGTATGTTTTTCAAATCAAAAAATATTGTTACTTTCTAACCATTGTATCAATCTAAATCCTTTAATCAAGGTTGACCTAGCAGTCATTGTTTATATCCTTTAATCAAGGTGGCATTCTAATGGAATGTACTTAAATCCTTGAACCAAGTCACTTTTGACAGATTATTTAAATCCTTTAATAGGGTCACACCTAGCAATGTGTTTGTAAACCTTTAACAGGGTTAGCTTTCCACAGAGCTCACTTTAGAAGAGTGAAAATATCAGTAACATGTTACAAAGTGGTTTTTCCCAAGTTGGGTTTCCACTATAAATCCTAGTTTTATACTTGTGTGACTGTTTTGATGTGAATGTTTCTATATTTTGCAAGTTAATTACTTTTGGACAATGGATTGCATGTTATATGTTTTTGATATATACATTAGAGACTGAGTTGTGTTGGTGATTAGATATGCGATTGTTGAAGTGTTTAAAAGTTCAATTGATACATCTAGACCTAAGAACAACTGATTCACCCCCCCCCTCTCTATTGTTCTAAATAATATTAACAGATATATCTTTCTCACTTCTATCTTATTCTTATTTATGGATATCATTAACAATGTACATATATATACAATTCTTATGATAGGTCATGTCTCTATAGCCATCCCATGGTCTATTTGATATAGTAGACTATATGAAATAGCCTTGAGTTAGATTTGGTGCTAAACCTTAACCTACTAAAAATTATCACCCCTTAGAGTGTGTGCATCACCCATTTGTGTGTGGTTGACTACCCACCTAAATCAAACTTTTTTTTAGATTCAAGCAGTTTGCATATTTTGAAATACAATGGAGATCTTGTTGGAGATTTGCCACTAGGCCAGTACTAACTGTCTATTTGTCATTAATGACAAACATGGTAAGTAGCATGCATGGAAGACTTATGAAGTTATATTTCATTATATGTTGCATGGACATGTTATCATCTTGATATCATGGGTGAAGAGGTCAACTATTAGTATAGGTAGTTATATAGTAGCTTGTGTCAGTAATGTTCCAGACAGAGTAACAGGAAGTGTTCTGTGTATGGTTGTCCATACAGCTATCATGGAGCCTTGCACGCTTGGATATATCATGAAGACATATTAGTGATGTTACATTCATGGATGCAGAGTTTGATGATCAGTAGAAGTGAAGTTATGAGGTCATTATTCACCAGTAGCAGTTTCATGTGTTTGTTCAGAAGAGCCAATAGAGATTATATTGGTTCTAGAGTTACGCCTATCCTTTCAGTATGTGCCCTTGGATTTAAGCTTGGAGAAGAGTTAGTGATGTTTAGTTAAGAGCGCATGAAGTAATTCAGCTTGAGGAGAAAGATACAATTATTTTGGTAGAGCTTGTTGGTGTTCAAAAATGCTTATGCCACTTAGGGCTGCCAATATGCCTTGAGACTGATGTTAGGAGTGGTTAGCTCCAAGTGTGAAATCTCTGCAAGACAATTGGACCAACTATAGGGACAAGACTACCCTCTTCACTTCTGGCTCTACAAAACCATGGTGAGTGCACCTAATCTAGTAACTTATGGCATTTTAGGACTTTGGACTGGATTAAACAAAGCAGATGATAGCAAGAGACTACTAAATATTAACCAGACATTCATTGAATCTCAATTGCTATTGGGTATAAAATGGCCTTGTGAAGGGTATTACTACCAACAATAATACTTAAAACTTAAAAGGGTCTTTGATTAATGAGGATAGGGAAGGTAGACAAGAGCCAATCAGACATTGGACTCAACTAAATGTACTAATCCTTGATCAGTGCCATTATCCATTGGGCAGACCTCACATACAAACAATGAAATGTGAACCGACTATTTTCAAAGACTCATAGCCATAAATATAAACATTCCAACCCATCCACTACTTATAAGATCCTTCTGTAAACAACCAAGACTGAATCTATGTCCCCTCTAAAGTATATTTCACTTGATCCTAGATCAAGAACTAAAGACAAGAACATATGAAAAGGTAACCCTATGCAATGGATCAGAAAATCCAAGATTCACAAGAATGACACCAAGGAGAGACTTGGAAGCATGAAAAACTTATATTAAGTATAATGAGTCATGTACATGATCAAAGTAGGACAGAGATCAAACCACTTCAATAACCTACAAAAGACTTCCAGAAATTCCATTCAGTTTACATGCAATGTGATATAGCCTTGCTACAAACCCCTAGAACTAACTATAATCAGAACCTCTGGATTGATTAAAATTCAAACTCTTACTCTATCAAAAACTAACAACTTATACCACTAGCCACCTTGGGAATCCCAAAGAGATTGCATGAAGCTTAGGGTGACTAGGGTTAGGGTTACAACTGCCATACCAATTGGAAACGGTCAAAAACTTATTGCAGGGGCTAGAAACCAAGCAACCTGGAGAAAAAAAAATCTCAAATAGATCTGCAATTATGAAAATCTATGAGCTCAGTATAGAACACCAGGGAACTGCCATAAAAATTAGTCTAATCAACCACCTACAAACACACCTCGAGCACAAAACCACACTCCATCAGGTACAAAACAACTTCTACAATCAATCACCCAACTCACTGGACCAGACTGCAATAATCGATGCCACCAACCAGATCAAGAAACAGCTAGGAAAACCATAAATTTTGGGTACCTCTTGTCACGAAAACCATCTGCAGATTTAAATTTGAATTCCAACGGTCAAGTCTTTGGTGCCCAGCTCATTTTAAAACATGGTCATTGATGATCCATCCTTCCTGAAAAATCAAGTGGCCCTTGTTTAAGTTCACAACAGGTGCGGGCCCCTCAAAAAGTCAATAGCCAATCAAAAACTAGCAGGTCAGCAATATAGGCACCGTGGACCCACCCAACTCCACAACCATGATGCCAGCAATGGTCGCATTATCACATAGCCAAAAACTAGGCTATGTGAACACATGAAAAGCCTCCATGTCAATGCCACCTTGTCACCCACCGGCCAATCAGAATTGAGCACATCGTCGAGCAAGTGGCCCCAGTTTATCTGGCGAACTGGCGACCGAAGAACTTCTGCCAATTCGTGAAATACTTTCCACCATAGCTAAAAAAATTAGCGATCACACGACCACTATTCACTGAATCACCAAATAAACTGGGGCACCGCCAAAACATTACGTGAACCAGCGAATAGGAAGAAAGTTTGTCAGGCCGCTAAACATTTTATCACAACTGCCAAAGACACCGAGAAATTCAACCGAGCCCACACAGGAAGATTGACAATCATCGCAAGATCTTAAACCTCTGACACACTCGATGAGATTATACGATGTTCGTCGATTAACTGACAGGATTAGGACCCACTGACACATCCAAAAACTAGGTCCCACTAACAACAAGCCACTATGCAAATACATGGATGAATAAAATACCACCAACTGTGCATATGTGTCAACGGACCCACCTACCTCCCTTGTGAGAATCAACAGCTATCGCTATACTACTACATTAAAGGTTGAGCATGTTTCATTAATGGTATAATGACAGGCACAAGATTAAACTAAACTTTAATCTACCTGAATGCCAAGAAGACCGGTCTGACTGACCACACTCCACTTCATACTCCCATGGACCAATGAGATACTGCTAAGTCAGCTCACCTGGCAGGGGGACCACCACCAAAGATATGTTTGAGACAAATGAGATCAATGGAAAGTGCATGATCTCATGAGCATGGAATATCCCTTACCCTCATACGCCGACCGTCGATCTCCTCCCTTTACCACTTGAAGAATCTAGCCCCACCAACCATCGCACTTGCGCACTTAAGACCGACGAACAAGGAGTGCCAGTAGAAGAGAAGAAATGCAAGGTTGAAAACACATAGGGTTTTCAGCAAAAGATCAAAAATATCCAGGATTTTCAAAAACACTATGGGTTTTCGACACTATGGCAGATTCTAAAATTTGTTTCCTGCAAACCTTAAAACTTGAATATCTCCTTGGGTTTTGCAATTCAGCACGTGCAATTTGGACTAGAGCAAGGTGACACATTGAAGAGCATGGGGCTAAGAGCACAAACCATGAAATCAAGTGGATTTACTTTGCAAGATAAAACTGTGCTTATAGGCATGATAGGACACTTAACAAAAACTTTGCAGGGAACAGGCCATTTTCATAAGATTTTTCATTGACAGGAAAATGGACTAACAGAGCTGACAGTGTGTAGCGTGCATCTCATTTATCTTATTAGACAGGTCCTAGAATGTCTTGCATGCTTAGAAGAGCTGACTAAATTATTATTGGAGTTTTTTATGGCTTCTGTAATATGATTTCAAGGTGGTTCTAACAAGCTAACTTGAATTTATCATTTAGAGGAAAGATATTTATAGGTAGTCATTTATGATTGCTTGAGTATGGTTCATAGTTGATTGCGAAGAGTAGAGCAGCATGTGTGAAGTGTTGAGCCATCAGAAGAAGGTCTATGTGACCAAGTAAAGTGTTTGTGCTATACATTAGAACTAATCTAGATAGTAGGTCTAAGCGCAATTCACCATGATCCAGATATAGTGTGTATCTATTATTCAGAAGGTTGTAGCCTCTGCCCCTTTGAGTAGTGTACTCTTGGACAGTACGTCCTCTCCCCTAACAGGGACTATTGTATGTTACAAAGAAAACTCCACCAAGATAACTAAGAAGGGGCGGTGAATCAATTATCAAATAATTATAACTTTTATCATCTTCAACAGAATTAATCCATGTAAGCAATATAATTACCAACCATAGAAAGATATTCATACACAATAACACAATGACACAAGATATGTTGACTAGGGAACCTCTTGATCAAAGAGTAAACCTTGGTGAGAATGATTCCCACAAAAGATGCACTAATATGAATATTCCTTGTGAAAGGATGGACTCTATTAGGAGTCTTATGAAATACATTCAGTACATATGAATCCCTGTTAGGAGATTTTGAATCCCTGTTAAAAGATTCTAACCCTGTTAAGAGTTATGGAAGAAAAAAGGACCCACTACCCAAATAGCTTTAGGGTAAGATCACTGAACACACTATCCAAATAATCTTTGTATTACTCAATAGAATAATATCTTACCTCTTCTCTGACTATGCCAAACCACACTCACTGTTACACCAAATCTCAATTTCAGATCTCTATACTTCGCATGTCTTCCTTCACAAATTCACTTTCACATTTAGCTCTTTTCTTCACTTCATATTCATGCACTCATATACAATAAAGAAAAACATTCCTTCCTTTATACCACACTCAAATAATTACAAATGAGTCGGCATACAATTACAAAATAAAAGTTTCCACACGCTACATCAAAAATACACAAAATTGTCAGCTTCCAAATACAATAAATCTTCACTTGTGTGACCTCAAAGTTTGTGCTATTATCCACATCACTATCAATGTGTCTTCAACTTCCATTTAACTTCACAAAACTAGATTCCATCCTGATTAGGAGATATCATCCGATTTCTACAAACCGCTACTCAAGAACACTACCTGGATATTGCTTTCACCAAAATGCTCATAACTTCCATGAATAAAAGAATTACTATCTGTGCTCTTAACCATAGACATATAACATATCAAAGAGTATATCCTCAACATCACATAGCTCCAACTACAATATCCCATGTGCGCTAATTCAAACACTGTCTGCTTCTCTGCAAGTCTCTAGAAGATCACTGTGTTGACATCAATGACAATCATAGTCATGAATGCAACAAAAACTGCTATAGAATGGTTGCCAAACATTTATCATTCATTCCTAACAATCTCCCTAAGTATCATTGATGGAAACATAGATGAAAAAAAAAATCCAATGTTCCAAAAATCCAATACTACAATACTACTACTCCAAGTCATCTTCATCAATCAAATCTTGCTTCATTTTCTTGTTCAGATAGTACAAATATTTTTTTCATGTACACTTCTCCCCCATTGACATCAATGATAGAAATTTCATCATCATGTCAACAACAACTCTAATGTCAAAAGACACTATTCATAAAATACATTCACTAGAGTCCTCATGACTCAGCTCAAATACACATACTCCCCCAAAGAGGAAGTACCAACATCCAGTCAAAAAGAAAGATAAGGCTCATATACCACTGGATGGATGCAACCAACTGCATCACTTCTCAAAAGTAGGCTGGGGCATAACCCCAAGCATACCTCTTAGATAATCAAATGTATCCTTAGGCAAAGGCTTTGTAAATATATCTGCTATCTGCTCCTTTGTACTTATGTACTCAAGTCTGACTTCTTTCTTAGCAACTTTCTCTCTTACAACATGATACTTGATCTCTATATGCTTTGACTTAGAATGTAATACAAGGTTCTTAGACATACTAACTATGCTGGTGTTGTCACAATATATGACAATAGGTTCAACAAACTTTATTCCAATATCCTTCAGCATTTGCTTCATCCAAATTATCTGGTTACAATTGTTTGCTGCTACTACATATTCTACTTCTTCTGTTCTCTGTGAGATACAATTATGCTTCTTTCTTAACCAAGACACCAATCTTCCTCCAAGGAAAAATGCTCCACCATTGGTGCTTTTCTTATCATCAACATTGCCTCCCCAATCAGCATTTGTATATGCATGTAGGGTAAGATCATCAGATTTTTCATACCACAATCCATAGTCTATTGTGCTTCTTAAATATCTCAGTATCCTCTTTATTGCTGCATAATGTGATTCTCTAGGTTCAACTTGAAATCTTGCTACAATTCCAACTAAATGTGCTATATTAGGTCTTGTATGTGTCAAATATTGTAATCCTCCAATTATAGATCTGTATTTCTTATCTTCCATTGTAGGAGTCTCATCTGTGCTAGATAACTTATGTCTAGTTACCATAGGTGTTCCAACTAGTTTACAGTTCTCCATTCCAAATCTTTTCAAAAAGTTAGTTAGGTACTTTGTCTGACTTACAAAGATACCATCATTGTTTTGTGTTATTTGTAATCCTAAAAAGTATTTCATTTCACCAATCATAGTCATTTCAAATTCAATCTTCATTTCATCAGCAAATTTGTTACTAGTTTCATCTTATCCTCCAAAATAATGTCATCAACAAAAATAACTATAACCAACAAACCATTTTCAATTTCTTTTGTGTATAGATTTCTACCAGCTGTTCCTTTTGTAAATCTCAACTTTAACAAATACTTGTCCAATCTTGCATACCAAGTTCTAGGTGCTTGTTTTAGTCCATATAAAGCTTTCTTCGGTTTACATACCATGTCTACTTCTTGAGTCAAAGGAAAACCTTCAGGCTACTCAATGTAGACTTCTTCTTCCAATTCTCCATTTAGAAATGTTGACTTCACATCCATCTGATATACTTTCAATTTCTTGTAAGCTTCATAAGCCAAAAAAATTCTTACTGCTTCAATTCTTGCAACAGGTGCAAAGGTTTCTTCATAGTCAATTCCTTCTTGTTGTGAGTATCCCTTACATACCAATCTTTCTTTGTTTCTTACTACTTCTCCTTGTTCATTCATCTTGTTTATGAATACCCATTTTAGTTCCAATAACATTCTTGTCTTTAGGTCTAGGGACCAATTCCCATGCCTTGTTCTTGTGTGTGTGAAAATTATACCTGATCTATAGACACAACACTTCAGTAAAACATTAGAGGTTAGCTATAATCAAAATCGTGCAAAATTGAAATCTACTCTAACCAAGTGATTTACTACCTTCTAATAGGTGCGAGATTAATGTTCTCAGATTGTAATCAAGATCAGTGACCTAGAAGACACCTAAATGAAGGATTTGAATGCAATTGATCTAGATATGAAATATGAATGCAATTAATCTATTTTTTTAAATTTTCTATGCAATAAGAATGAAAACTTGATATGAATCTATGCTAGATGAAATTGATATGCTATGAATGCTATTGAAAATTGATATGCAATGCTAATCTAACAATGATATGCAATATGAATGCAAAAATAAGATTGATCTCACAAAGATGTCGATTCGCAAGAGCTTTGATTTGTTCAATTCCAATTCTCCAACGTGATTGTGCAAAAATATGAGATGCTTGGATGCAAATTTGAGAGATGAATTATGAAGAGCTGAGCCTTGTTTTTATAGAAATCCAGGGCTTTGGAGGTGCATGGAAAAAATCCATAAATCACTCAAATAACTCAGGTTGATTTTTGAGTTATTTTTAAATAAAGGATAATTAACTCACAAAAACATGCAAAAGCTAAGCTTTAACTCAAAATAGAGTTTAGCTTTAATTGATAATTGATAGTTGTTTGCTTTTATGATTGTGCATGTTTTATTTATGAATTAATTTAATAATAAAGTGATTTATGCTCAACTTAACTACTTTTAAAAATAAAACAATTGATTTATGGGTTAATCAATTATTTAATCAAACTTTTATTAAAAACTATATTATTAAATAATGACAACTTGCTTTAATTAATTAAATAAGAATTTAATCAATTATTCATATGATATTAGATTTATTGTCAAAATTAAATAATACAATTAATAATAGATATAATTAAATTTAATTACACAATTAAGTGGCAAATATTAAATCTAATTAATTAAATATGAAAATATTCAATTAATCAAACTTTAGGATAAATGTGATTTATTGCCAAATAATTATAAAATTAAAGATAATTATGATGATTAGGAATATTCTCTGATGTAGAATTTAAGATAATCAATTAGATTTGATGATGTTCAGATGTGCCTTAGGTTAGGACTTCGATGTCGATTTTGTTCGATTTGTCGATGTAGGAGGTTAATGAACTTATAGCCCATTTTTGGGGTATTACATTTTGCCCCTCTTTGAATTACTGTGCGAAGCGCACTGGTTCAAAGATAGTCTGTGTTTGATAAAGATATGAAACTGATTCAAAAGATAAACCGATTGAAAGATAGAAACCGATTGAAAGATATTGAGATAGGAGTTGATTGATATTGAATTGATATGAAGATAATAGGTCCTGAATGACCAAAGATAATGTTCACTATAACAGAAAATGAACCTATGATTGCGAAATGGTGTCCAAAATGCCTGATTCCAAACCTTAGGATTGCAAAGAAGTGAGTGACCCGTTCTAGACTCGATTGTCTTAGCAGAACTAGCAGGTATCACATCCAAACCCTTCAGTTGCCGAAGAATCAAGGAAAGAACACTATGATCTAATGGTTGCAAAAACTGATACGGATTACAAGATTAAGAGAATACCAGATTGATATGGATCGATGAATCTGATATGCCCCAAGTGATGATAGATTTGCCCCAAGCGATGAGGTCTTTTTTTTTTATGAATCAGTAACTAGACGTGATTGTTTGTCTTGATTACTGATGAAAGATATTGATAGATTTGATCGATAGAATTTGATTTACAGACTTTGAATGATGTGCAATACCATGCCCCCTTCGAGATTAAAATTGAAATCTGACAAGAAAAGTCAGTGTTGAGAGTTTAGAAGCATGTTAATTGATTTGAGAAGTGGTTAAACACATTCAAGAACACATTCTGCATCGTTGGAAGGTCCCAAAAGACCAAGCTTGACTAGGTTTGACCATGAGTTGACCATGGTTGACCAAGTTGAAATTTTGATAGTTTGATGTAAGATAATCAGTTAAGTTGAATACTAGATTTCTGTGATGATTGAAGGTTGATTATGCAAGAAATTAATAATATGAATGATCTCAGATTTGAATTTTGATCCCGAAAAAGGATTCTACTTGCTATTTCATTGGAGGAACCTTCATGTGAGATTCAGCTCTTGTTAGATTTGAAGAATTGATTTGAAGAATCATTTAAGCATTGAAGTTCGTTTAATCATTGTGAGATCATGCAAACATGCAAAATGCAATGAGACATGCAAAATGAAATGCAACCTAAGACCTATGACCTAGTCACTAATCATATGTTGATTTGTTATCATCATTGAACTTTTAGGTAACCGGATAAATCAATACAATGCCTACTAGCTATGAAACCATAGACATATGAATATCAATTTGTATGCGCAAGAATCAATACAACATCCACTGGCTAGGCAACCATGGACATATGAATATTGATTTTGTTTTTGAAATGTCGGATTAGATATAAGCATCAAAGCATAAACGCCAGGATGACCTGAATATCATGTCCATTTTGATATAGCAATTTGTATAAGCATCAAAATATGAACGTCATGATGACCTGAATACGCCTTGCATTTAACATACACATCAAACAATCAAAAGATCATTCTAAATCCAGTGTGAATTACCCATAGTGACCCTTTATCATTCACCTCCTTAGGCAAGATTGCATTTCATAGTAGGAGAAAGAATTTACTTTAAAAAGATAATAGTTAGATCAAACATCCTTGATACACTACTATCTTCACTACTTCTCTCCAGAATATCTTTTCCAAATCATTCTCAAATAACATAGCTCTTGCCGCTTGAGTCACTGATCTATTCCTTCTTTCTGCAATATCATTTTGTTCAGGTGTTCTAGGGGCTAAGAACTATCTCTTAATGTCATTTTCTTCACAAAAGGTGTTAAACTCTCTAGAAGTAAATTCTCCACCTCTATCAGATCTCAAACATTTAATCTTCATTCCAGATTCATTCTCAACTTTATTCTTAATGATCTTAAACTTATCAAATGCTTCAGACTTTTTTTTAAGAAATGCAATCCACATCATTCTTGTAAAATCATCACCAAGAATCATAAAATACCTTACTCCATAGAATCCTCTCATCCTGGTAGGACCGCTTAAATCTATATGAACAATTTCTAGCTTTTTTGCAGATGTAAACTTCTTATTGGGAAAAGAACTTCTCTCTTCTATTTAGCCATCACACATTCTTTGCAAATCATGTTAGTAGGCTTCATAATTTTAGGCAAATCTCTTATTGCAAGTGTAGTACTTACTTTCACAATGTTGTCAAAGTTTATATGACAAAACCTTCTATGCTATAACCAAGTGTCATCAATTTTAGTAATCAAACATGTCATCTTAGTAGGATTCAACTGAAATACATTACCTCTGGTTCTAGATCCAGTTCCAATCAAATTTCCATCTTTATCCTTTATCACACAAGTTTTCTCAGTAAACCAAACTTGATATCCCTTATCAACTAGCTGTCCAACACTCAAAAGATTATATTTCAATCCATCCATTAAAAAAATCATCAGTATTAGTCTTTCCATCAAGAGTAATAGATCCTATACCTTTAATCAAGCAAGGTGCATTGTTTCCAACTCTAACAACTCCTCCATCATATTCATTAAACTTTATGAACTTTTTCATGTCTCTAGTCATATGATGTGAACAACCACTGTCTATAATCCAATCATATTTCTTTTCAACTTGAGAAACTAAGGCTTTTTCTTCCTTAACATCATTTTCAGGATTCTCTTCTTTAATTGCTAGAAATCCTATGTCATCATTATTCTTAGTATCACTTTAACTTAGAGTTCTCTCTATACTAGCTTCAAGATCTTCATCATTAGCATAATAACATTCCTTAGATCTTCTAGGTTTGAAATTGTTTATGTACTTTTTAACTCTCTTAGGACATTTAGATGCAAAATGACCATATTTTGGACAAGTCCAACATTTAAAATTTTTCTTGTCATCTAGTTCTCTCTTCACAAGCAAGGCAATACCTTCTTTAATCTTCTTGTCTTCTTCATTTCTAGGTCTGTTTCTGCTAGCATAATCTCCACACACACTGATGCTTCTTGATAAAGTAGGGCAAACACTAAGAGCACTAAATGTTGTCTCCATTCTAGGTAAGTCTCCTGATAACCTCAGGTTCATCTCTGTTGCTTCCAATCTTCCAAGAAGAGTCTCTCTTGTAAAGTTGGTAGTACAAGGTATAACTTGTTCAATCATATATGTTGTCTGCTTAAATACAGGAGTCAATATCCTCATAATTTTCCATATCACTTCATTCTCTATCTTTGTTCCTCCACAAGACTTTATGCCTGTAATAATTTTTGACATTCTACCAATATAGCTTCTAACAAATTCATCTTCCAACATTCTTATATCTTCAAATGCACATATCCAATTATGTAATCTAACTCTTTTTGCATGTTCATCACCTTCAAAAGTAGAGTGTAAAGCATTCCAAATTTCATGAAATTTTTTCAAACATTTTACCTGACTGTACTCATTCTTCAGAAGGGTTGTCAAAAGTGCTTCTCTTGCAAGTATGTTACACATGAATAGATCTCTCTCATCAATAGTACATGTTTCAAGATTGTCCTCTTCAATGATAGTCTTATCATTATTTGTAATCAATCAATAACCTGGTCCTAAACACAGTAGGTGTGTATTCATCTTTTCTTTCCAGCTGTAAAAATTTACTCCATCAAACTTAGGGCTTTCTTTCTTGAAATTTTTCATGGATCTCCTTAAGCTTTTAAACTTCTTTTTCAAGGACCTACCACTCTGATACCAATTGTTATAAAGTAAATTTCACCAAGATAACTAAGGGGGGGGTGTGAATTAGTTATCAGATAATTATAACTTTTATCATCTTCAACAACATTAAACCATATAAGCAATATAATTACCAACTATAGAAAGATATTTATACACAATAACACAATGACACAAGATATGTTGACTAGGGAACCTCTTGATCAAAGAGTAAACCCCAGTGGGAATGATGCCCACAAAAGATGCTCTAATATGAATATTTCTTATGAAAGGATGGACTCTATTAGGAGTCTTATGAAATACATTTAGTACATATGAATCCATGTTAGGAGATTTTGAATCCCTGTTAAAAGATTCTAACCCTATTAAGAGTTATGGAAGACAGAAGGACCCACTGCCCAAACAACTTTAGGGTAAGATCACTGAATACACTATCCAAATAATCTTTGTATTACTCAATAGAATAATATCTTACCTCTTCTCTGACTATGCCAAACCACACTCACTGTTACACCAGATCTCAATTTTAGATCTTTGTACTTCGCATGTCTTCCTTCACAAATTCACTTTCACATTTAGCTCTTTTCTTCACTTCATATTCATCCACTCATATACAACAAGGAAAAACATTCCTTCCTTTATACCACACTCAAATAATTACAAATGAGTCGGCATACAATTACAAAATAAAAGTTTCCACGCGTTACATAAAAAATACACAAAACTGTCAGCTTCCAAATACAATAAATCTTCACTCATGTGACCTCAAAGTTTTCACTATCATCCACATCACTATCAATGTGTCTTCAACTTCCCTTTAACTTCCAAAACTAGATTACATCCTGATTAGGAGATATCATCTTATTTCCACAAACCGCTACTCAAGAACACTGCCTAAATACTGCTTCCACCAAAATGCTCATAACTTCCATGAATAAAAGAATTATTGTTTGCACTCTTAACCATAGACATATAACATATCAAAGAGTATATCCTCAACATCCCATAGCTCCAACTACAATATCCCATGTGCGCTAATTCAAAATCTATCTTTTTCTCTGCAAGTCTCTAGAAGATCACTGTGTTGACATCAATAACAATCATAGTCATGAATGCAACAACTACTGCTACAGAATGGCTGCCAAAAATTTATCATTCATTCCTAACATTATAAAAGACTCCTAATAGGGTTCGATCCTTGACCAGGTCTACTATACTAAATATATTGTAGAGAAACTCCTAACAGGGTTAAGGATCTTCTAACAAGGATCATAATACACTAGTGTAGAATATTAGTGGGTTTTAATTCCCACCGGGGTTTTTACCTATTTGGGTTTTTCTGTAACCAAAATATTGGTGTTGTGTTCAAGTGTTCTTTCATTGTGTTTATGCTTTATGTTTAAGTATACTTAATTGGACAAGAATTGAAACTTGTAGATAACTGATTCACCCCCCCCCCCACTCTCAATTATCTCTTGGGACTATTCCTAACAATTGGTATCAGAGCCAAGTGCCTCAAAGAGAAATTTTAATAGCTTGAGGTTGATCATATGGCATTCTTTAGAAAAGAAAGTGCTTGGCTTGATGGAGAGAATTATCTTGTTTGGAAGAACAAGATGGTGACTCATTTATAGTGCATTGTTTTAAAGTTTTTGATGTAACTATCAAAGCAGTCAAGTTCCTTACCTTTGAAGACCTTACAAAGGATGATGCTACTAATAAGAAAAAGGAAGTATTCCATTAGAATGCAATAGCCAAAGAAGCCCTTATCAACACCCTATCTAATAGTGAGTTTTTAGAAATAAAGGTAGATACAGCCCACAAAATATGGAAGTACCTAGAAGACATATTTGAAGGAGAGAAACAAGAAAAGGATGCACATAGAAAGACATGGAAGAAAAGATACAATGCATTATAAATTCTGCCTAAAGAAAACATCAGAGCTTACAATCAAAGAATCAATGAAGCAATTGCTAGAATCAGGAACAATGGTGGAGAGATCTCAGAGGAAGACATTATGGACAAATTGGTGACTAATCTCACTCTAGAATATGAAAACAAGATTAACATCATTGATGATCAGACCATGCAGCTTACATAAAATTTCAAGAGAGAGACCTTGATCAGCAAAATCTCAACTTTTGAGATTTCAAGATTGAAAATAGAACCTAAAAGTGAGACAGCCTTCAAAGCAATAGTTCATGGTAAGAGATCTGCAAACACTTCTGGTAATTTTGATGATGATGATGAAGAGAAAACACTAGATGATTTCATTTCTATGATTTCCAAAATAAAAAAGAAAGGAAAAGGAAAATATGAAGGTCAATTGCCATTTAAATGCTTTTTGTGTAATAAGATTGGTCACTTTGCATCTAAATGTCCCTTAAGAGCTAGAAAGTTCAAAAATGACAACAAGCCTAAATACTCTAAGGAATGTTACTATGCTAGAGATGGAGTTTCAGATAATGATTCAGCTAAAGAAGAAATTGAATTTATTGCTATCATAGAGAAAATGAACAATAAGATAGATCATGAAGATGAGAAAGAGAAACAAGAGCTAGCATTGATTTCACTAGCTGATATAAGGACAAACTGGATTATAGATAGTGGTTGTTCACATCACATGACAGGTCATAAAGATAGATTTGTTCATCTAGACAAATACAATGATGGCATGGTTAGGTTTGGAGATAACACTCCTAAACCCATCATTGGTAGAGGAGCCATCACCTTGGATGGAAAGAACAGTATTGATGATATTCTTTATGTCGATGGTTTGAAACATAACCTACTAAGTGTTGGGTAGTTACTTGACAAAGGTTACAAATTGGAATTCAATGGAAACAAGTGCATCATTAACAACAAAGAAGGAGAAATAATTGCATCAGAATCAAAGACTAAAGGTAATGCTTTTTAGCTTAATCCAGAAGCAAGTTGTTTTGTTGCTAAAGTAGATAACAGTTAGCTGTGGCATAAAAAACTATGTCATATCAATTTTGATAACATAGTAAAGATAAGCAATGTAAAGGCAGTAAGAGATCTACCTTGCATAGCAAAGCTAGTTGATACTATATGTAGGGAATGTGTGATGGGAAAACATGTGAGAAACTCATTCAGGAGCAAGCTCAATTCAAGAAAGAACAAGTTGGATCTAATTCATATAGACCTATGTGGACCAACTCAAACAAGATCATACTATGGTGAAAAGTATTTCATTTTTTTTATTGATGATTACACTAGAATGATGTGGGTTGCATTCTTGAAAGATAAGTCAGAAGCATTTGAATGTTAGAATAAATGAGAGGGGGGTGAATCAGTTATCCACTGTCCCAATTCAAAAAGTATAATCCAAAACAATTCTCCTACTTCTGCAAGTCGGTAAACATAAAATACTTCCACTGTCTGTGTATTTACCAATTGACAATCTAAACTCTGTAATAATTACCGATTAAATATAACATGTACTATGAAAAGTATGATCACAAAAAAATATCACAATCAACACATAATGCAAGAGATTTAACATGGAAACCATGTAAAGGGAAAAACCACCAGGGACCGACAACCCAAAATTGTTCACTCTTTTGAAGTGAGGTCGGTGAAGACCCAACCTTGTTAAAGGTTTACAAACACACTATTAGGTGTGACCTTGTTAGAGGATTTTAGATCAAAAGTTATCGTCCAACCAGTAGTCACTCTAGGGTTGACAGGATAACAATGTTCACTCTATGAATGAAACATCAAAAGACTTTCATAGTCCACTCGGTTAAGAAATTTGACTGTGTACAATGGTTAAATATGTAACAATAGATGATCTTCCTTAAAACAACTTCAGTTTGCAATTTATAGATCAATGTTCAGCTCATTCAAATATTTCTGACCAATATAACACTTTAGATTCAATACTATATCAACTTACTATCCATTAGTAATAACTCTCTATAGCTCGGTAACTATTCTGCAGCTCGGTTCTTATTAACCAGTATGATCAAAAAAACTTCTCCAGGCAATTATTCTGTAGTATCTTCTTCTTTCGGCATTCATTTCATAATGCAACCAATGTCTCTTATATAGATGAGTAAATCATTTTCTTTTCCTCCATCAGATTTTTCCACTTAATCATATTCATAGATTTTGCCGCTTTAAGCTCCCTCAACTGATGTGTCAGTAACACATTCCAATCTGCTCCATTAGATCCTTTTTTATTTATGTTAGCCATCGATCTTCATAAAAAACATTATCTATTACCTCTATTTCATACACTTTACAACTCATCACTTTATCGGCTAAAATTGATCATTTAATTGCTTTCTATTTTTCTCGGTTGACAAAGAAATGCATCGGTGAACACAAGCTCAGTTAATACTATGCTCGGTATACACTACACTTCGTCGGTGTATACTAAAATGCTTTATTTACCGACAACACTACTTTGTGTCTTTCAGCTCTATTCTTCATCATAGATGAATGCAACATAATAAAGTCAATTCCATCAAGTCATAGACTCATCAACAAGTTACTCAGTGTATTACTTATCCTCGTCTATCATATACATCTTCCTCATGTAGATATTTTTGTTCTTCATCTCTTTCACCTTCCTTCAGATGTGTCGGTATAGTAACTTACAAGATAAGTACTTTCAAGCTAGTTGACATCAATAAAAACATAATACTGATTTAATCATCTTGCATATCTAATCATCAACTCCTCAATAATCTCAAATTATAGATTCTTCATTCTGGTTCTAAATCAGTTGCAGTTCATCAATCTCTCCCTTTGGCATTAATGGCAACACAAGTAATATAAAATGTACCATACACATACCAAACATGTATTCTACAACTTTTTGATCAAATGTTGTGTAGTGTAAGCTCTCCCTAGCTTAATATGTTTAATCACTACATTACTAAAACAACATTATAAAATAAAGCTTTGTCATTTTGTAGATATAACCTTTTCAGTTCTCAAGTTCCTTTCAAATTATCTCTCCCTTATATAGTTCTCATCGATGCAAATCTCCTTTTCTTTTCATATTATTTATCTCTCCCTTTGACAACAATGCCAAAGAAACAAATAAATAATCAACTCTATAGTAGCTAAATAACTCACTATTGTCCATTGCTTCCTCTATATCTTAGTATACTGATATCCCAATCTATTTTAGTTTTTCAAACTTAATCACAACCTTGAACAAAATTCAAAGTGTGAACTATGTTGCATCAACATGAATGATCTTCTGATAAGATTAGGCTGATGCAACATCCAGATCACATTAGTGACTGATAGATAGGGGATGAACCCCAAGTCTAGTCCTCAAATATTCAAAAGTGTCCTTCGGTAGAGGCTTTGTAAAAATGTCTACAAGTTGTTCTTTAGATGTAACAAATTCTAACTTTACTTGCTTCTCTTGCACTTGTTCTCTTAAGTAGTGATACTTAATTAATATATGCTTTATCTTTGAGTGCATCACAAGATTCTTTGAAATATTAATAGCACTTGTGTTGTCACAGTATATGATCACTGGGTCAGTGATTACCTCATTCATTCCTTCCAACACTTGCTTGATATACACAATGTTTGAGAAATTAGTAGCAGCAGCAACATACTCTGCTTCAACTGTAGACTAAGAAATACAAGCCTGCTTTTTACTTATCTAGGTTACAAGTCTTTCACCAAAGAAAAATGCTCCTCCGTTGGTACTTTTTCTATCATCCACATTTCCAGCCCAATCAACATCAGTATAAACTTTCAGCTCAAACTTACCTTCCTTAGGATACCATAATCCATAATCCTCTATCTTTTTTAGATATCTTAAGATTCTTTTAGTAGCAATCATGTGTGATTCTCTAGGATTAGCAAAATATCTAGCAACAATTCCCACAACATGTTCTATATCTGGTCTACTATGAACTACATACATTAGCTTACCAATCATGGATCAGTAAAGTGTCTAGTTTACCTCTATAGTTTCATCTTCCTTTGTCAATTTACTTCCAGTAGCCATTGGTGTTCCCACCGGTTTGTTGCCTCACTTTTCACCCCATACCTATGTTGTTAAAAGTGAGAGATCTTGAAGTCATAGTCATGTCTGGTCTGGTTAGTGTCTAGGTCTAAGTCCTTCATAGGTAGGCTATCCTTGTCGGGTTTCCTTTTCTTTTTCCCTCTCATTTATAAGCCAGGTGGGTTGGTTCAAAGTGTTGTGATGTTGGATAAGTGATAGTTCCTAACCTGGCAAGGATGTCATGTTTTCATTAATGATCTTCTCAAATGAAGGATGATTGTGAAGTTGTGATCTCCAGGCATATACTGGGGATCTGATGAAAGTCTTCTCATATGACTAATGCAATAACAAGTCTGGCATTTGAAATTTAAGAGATTCACTCCATGGGGCAGTGTATACAATCCAATTGATAAGACTTCTCTTGTCTTAATGTGTACACTAGTTATAAAAGTAGAGCTTGCAAGTGGAAGGCTTTGATTATAATAAAATTTTGCAAAATTAGAAGATCTCAAGGAACATGAGTAATATGATATGGTTCCGAAGTGTGATCAGAAGACACATTAGATACAATGATGGTGCATTCAAAAAGATTGCAGTTTGAAGTCAAAACAATGAAGATAATGCAAGGCAGAAAATGGCACAGTGACTACTCCATGCGGATTTCACACCCTCTACATACATTTTCTGCCAAGAACATCCCTCTGCCAATAGTGCGGTCCACATGTGCCAAAGACAAAGTGGTCGCATGATCGCATGAATTTAAAACATACTATGCGATCATGCGACAAGGTGAAATGGAAGCTCGGGCAAGTGGGAGTGTGTTTTACTGGGACCCACGAAGACCAACAACGCAAGTGCAACGATGAGATGGAATAGTTATTAAATATTGTGCCATTCATAGAGCGGTTGCATGATTGCATGAATTTAAAAAATACCATGTGATCATGTGATAATGGATCTCTAGGCATACGTTCCTGAAGTCATCGTAAAAATGTAAAGGCACTTAAGTTAAAAATTTAAGCACATGCAGATTAGTGGACCCTGTTTCTCAGCGGGACCTGAGTTATGACATCGGATCGACAGTTCAAATCACCCAAAGTTTTGATCCGATGATGGTCGGTACTTCGCGATGGAAAGATGCCTGAAAAATAACCAATGCGACATAGCGAGAACTTGACACATGGCTATGTGGGTTTGAAAGAGTTTTTCTGCAGTTATAATATTTTTGGAGATGCTAGATCTATGGTCCCTACTTTCCCTTGATGGGAAGGAGTATGCTTTGTGGAAAAGCAGGATTGCACCACGTGTTGTCAACTACAGACCAGCGCACATCAAATAATAGAGCGGTCGCATGATTGCATGAATTTAAAACATGCTATGCGATCATGTGACAATGGAAACTTAGGCCGATGAATGCGATCATGCGGGATTGAAGCCACGTGGTGGTGGGTCCAAAAGCTTTTTGTACGCAGTTAGAATATTCTTGGTTCCAAATCCATGGTCCCCACTTTGCCGCTATGTGAAGGAAGATACTTTGCGGCTTAGTGGGAGGTGGACACGTAGCCTATGGGTCTGAAAGAGTTGTAGATACTTAATCGATGGCTCCTGCTTTGTCGCTATGGTGTGGGAGATTCTATGCGATCATGCGGGATCATGCCACATGTGCTCACTCACTCAGTTAGTGTCTTATGTGATGCGGTGAGATTTAAGTGTTTAATGAAGCACGTTCTCTAAGTTGAGGAACTCGTGTACATAAAATTGACGGTTGGAAATATAGCGAGGCTGAATGAAGTGTAGCTCAATGCCATGAAACGTGTTCATCAGTATTTGAATTTTAAAATGAGCTGCAGAATTGAAGTTTTAATGGAAGATGTTGGTTCGATGGATAATGATAAAGTAGACAATGAGAGTCTTGAAATGAAGTGTCATAATTCTGATGTCTGTTCCTATTCCTATATCTATGATTGGCTTTCCAAATTCTTTTGTTAAAGATGTCCTTTCTCGGTGCCTAGTCTTTCCAATTCTGGAAGTTGAAACACTTGGCATTCTCGTGGAGGTTGTGTATTGTAAACTCTATAGATACTGTTGTAAAAGTAAATACAAAGGTTGGCAAAATTGTTGATATATCAGACTTGATATTGTGGAGCCAGTAAAGAGTGTTGTATATCAATAATTTTTTGTTCCATTAGTTAGTTAGTAGTGGTTTCTATGTTTCTTTCTTTTAAATCTGAATTGTAGGAAGAAAGGAAGGATGTTTCATTCTTTTTGTTATGAGGATATGAATTAACCAGAATAGGATGTGCTTTGAGAGATTTAGGGGAAGACTCATTGGAAGTTCTTAATCATTGTGGTTACATTGTTGTAGATTGGTTAAACACTAAGTGTATGGATTCATAGTATGTGTGAGTTCTACAACTTGGTTCATAGATTAGAAAGATCTCCTTGCCTGGATTAAGTTCTATTTAGGCTTAATTCGGTTTGCCTCTTCTGCTCTCGGGTTAAGAGCATACCCTGTGTTAGTTTTAGGACCAAAACATAATTCATTGCATATCATTCCATAAGGGAGCTGTACCTTCCAATTCAGAGAAAAGCCAACAATCATAAAGCGGCTTTTCAACTGTTGTATTCAGATATTGTTCATAGTTTGGACATTGAGAGTTATTATCATAAGAAATAAGAAAGGACAAATCTGTTTACTAACATGGTTTAGCATCATCCATGCCAAATGTCTTCAAGACTTCCTTTATGTACTTGGACTGTGTGATGAATATCCCATCACTCTGTTGTATCACTTGTAATCTGAGAAAGAACTTAATCTCTCTGAACATAGACATTTCAAACTCATTCCTCATGTTATCAACAAAATATTTACATACATGATCTTGACCTCCAAAAATAATATCATCAACAAAAATTTCAGCAATGATAATAGTGTCATCAGTATCACCTTTCATGTATAAATTGTTGTTCTCACTAGTCCTTACAAATCCAATACTTAACAAGTAAGTATGCAGTCTTTCATACCATGCTCTCGGTGCTTGCTTCAAACCATATAAATCTTTGTTTAATCTGCATACCATGTTTCTGTTGTCTGGATCAACAAATCCTTCAGGTTGTTCTATGTAGACCTCTTCTTCAAGTATACCATTTAGAAATGTTGATTTCACATCCATTTGATAAACCTTAAATTTCTTGTGTGCAGCATATGCAAGTAACATTCTAACTCCTTCCAATCTAGAAAAAGGTGCAAATGTTTCACCATATTCAATGCCTTCTTCCTATGCAT
The DNA here is from genome assembly GCA_027943335.1 of Chamaecyparis obtusa. Taxonomy (NCBI): domain Eukaryota; kingdom Viridiplantae; phylum Streptophyta; class Pinopsida; order Cupressales; family Cupressaceae; genus Chamaecyparis; species Chamaecyparis obtusa. The sequence continues at coordinate 2,569,899 of BSBK01001370.1, forward strand.
ATCCCTTGCATACCAATCTCGCTTTATTTCTTGTCACTTCACCATGTTCATTCATTTTGTTTCTGAATATCCATTTAGTACCAATAACATTCTTATCTTTAGGTCAAGGTACTAAGGACCAAGTTTTGTTTTTCTCTATTTGTTCTATTTCCTCCTTCATTGCATTAATCCATTCTTCATTTTCTAATGCAACTTTCACATTCTTTGGTTCAAATTCACAAACTAAACATGTACCTTGTCTTGTTTTGCTTCTTGTCTGCATTCCATCTTGTCTATTTCCAATAATTTGTGTCTCAGGATGATGTCTTCTGAAAAAACTAGCCAGTACTCAATTTTTTCTTTCTTGTTCATCCTGTTCAGGTTTATTTGCTTGCTCGGTAGCACCATCTTGTTTTTCGGTTTCCCTTTCCTGTTCCTCGGGGTTATTTTCCTACTGACTAGTTATCACAGGTTATGACTTCGGTAGATAGTCAGGAAGTTCAATGTAAGTGAATCTACCATAATCTTTTGGTTCCTTTCTTTCTTCTGTGTTTATGTCATCATACTCATCAACACAAACATTAGTACTTTCAATCATCTTATTTGTAACCTTATTCAGACATTTGTATGCTTTACTCTTAGTAGAATATCCTAAGAATATTCCTTCATCACCTTTAGAATAAAATTTCCCATTTCTCTCATCTTTTAGAATAAAACATTTTCTTCCAAAAATTCTGAAATAACTTACAGTAGGTTTGTGTCCAAACCATAGCTCATAAGGTGTCTGGCTGGTGTCCTTCTTTTGTTGTACTCAGTTAAGCACATATACAGTTGTGCTGACAGCTTCCCTCCAATATGTCTAAGCAACTTTCTTTTGTAGCATTAGTTTTCTAGCACAGTCAATGATTGACCTATTCCTTCTTTCAACAATCCCATTCTGCTGAGGTGTTCTCGGTGTAGAGACTTGTCTTTTAATACCATTCTCATTACATAAATTAGTAAATTCATCAGAGATAAATTCACCTCCTCTATCAAATCTTAAGCATTTGATTTCTTTTCCAGTCTCTTTTTCTACCTTAGCTTTATACCATTTAAACAACTTAAAAGCTTCAGATTTCTCTTTTAGGAACATAACAGTCATTAGTCTAGTATAGTCATCAACAAAAAGAATAAAGTATCTATCACCATAATAGCTCTGAGTTCTCATAGGACCACATAGGTTGATATGAACCAATTCAAGTATCTTCTTTGTTGAGTAGTCTTTTCTTTTAAAACTGGACTTAGTCATCTTACCTTTTTGACATTCATGACACATAGCATGATCCAGTTTTGACAAGTTAGGCAATCCTCTAACTCTTTTCTTTTTACTAATCTTGACCATGTTATCAAAATTCACATGACATAACCTCTTATGCCACAACCATGCATCTTCATCTTTCATTAATAAACAAGAAGACTAATCAATATCAAGATAAAATAGATTACCTCTAGATTGTGTACAGGTTCCGACAAGTCTTCCTCCGTCATCATAGATTCTTACCTTTCTTCTCTCAAAAGCAAGTTGGTGACCTAAGTTGTTCAGTTGTGCCACACTTATCAAATTTTAGTTTAGTCCATCTACCCAGTATGCATTCTCACATTTTATTCTATCATTAATCATCAGTGAACCTTTACCTCTCACCATACAAGGTGCATCATTTCCCATTCTAACAGATCCACCATCATATTCATCAATTAGATCAAATTTCTCTATATCACTAGTCATATGATGTGTGCAACCACTGTCTATGATCCATGTATCATTTCTTCTTACTTTAGAGATCAGTGTTGTCTCTTCATGTTTCTCTTCTTCTTCTTAATCTTCCTTTATAGCAACAAATACTACTTCTACATCATCATCAGTGTTAGATTCAGATTCAAATCCTTCGGCTATGTAACATACCTTTTTCCCTTTGTCATAGATATCTCGGTTGTCTCTGTTGTTGTGTCAGTAGCCTCTGTTGACTCTTCTCCCATAGCTTCCTTTGGATCAGTCTTTGGATCTATCATCATCTTTCTTATTTGGACATCTAGTAGCAATGTGGCCAACTTCTTTACAATTAAAACAAGCTAGAGGTAACTTGCCTCTATATCTTCCCTTACCTTTGGGAAATCTTCTGGCCATAAGAGCTTCAAGCTCATCATGTTCATCATCGATATTACTATCACTACCATTATTCTTATCACTCTTGCTACTAGACTTACCAATCTTCAAAGAGGACATGAAAGAGGATTCAACAGAAGCTACAACACTGTTGTCAAAATTATTCAATTCAAAAGTTGTAAGCTTACCGATCAGAGTGTCAAGGGTGAGGTTGGATGTAGCCCTTGTTTCATGAATTGTAGAGATCCTGATTGCATAAACTGGCAGCAAAGTTTTGAGAATCTTACTTATTACTATTTCATCATCAATAGCTTTGCCAAATGCTCTAATAACATGTACTACCTTTTTTAGTCTGTTTGTGTATTGCACAATGTTCTCACCTTCTTTCATCTTCATATCATCAAATCGACCTCTTAGGCTTTCTGCTCTAGCTCTCCTGACATTCACATCTCCACTGTATATTAGAGTCAGTTTATCCCACATGGCTTTGGCAGTAGTGCATCCCTTAATGTCTTCAAATTCAGTGTCGGTACAGGTAGCAGCAAGTTTCATCATAGTAATATTGTGTTCATGCCTATCCTTCAGTTGATTAAGAGTTAGGGGACCTGGTGTCAGTTCAATGTAGCCATTCTCCATCTGTTCTAGTGCAGAATTCCCAATTCCAGATATGTGCAACTTCATCTGGCTTTGCCATACTGCGAAGTTATCTTTGTTCAGCTTTCACACTTCCCTCTTATACATCTTGAGACCTTTTTGCTGAAGTCTTTAAAACTTTGTTCTAAGCAACCAAAGCTCTGATACCAATTATTAGAATAACTAAGAGGGGGGTGAATCAGTTATCCAGTGTCCCAATTCAAAATGTATAATCCAAAACAATTCTCCTACTTCTGCAAGTTGGTAAACATAAAATACTTCCACTATCTGTGTATTTACCAATTGACAATCTAAACTTTGTAGTAATTACCAATTAAATCTAACATGTAATATGCAATGTATGATCACAAACAAATATCACAATCAACACATAACATAAGAGATTTAACGTGGAAACCCTGTAAAGAGAAAAACCACCTGGGACCGGCAACCCAAAATTATTCACCCTTCTGAAGTGAGGTCAGTGAAGACCCAACCCTGTTAAAGGTTTACAAACACACTGTTAGGTGTGACCTTGTTAGAAGATTTTAGACCAGAAGTTATCATCCAACTAGTAGTCACTCTGAGGTTGACAGGATAACAATGTTCACTCTATGAATGAAACATCAAAAGACTTTCATAGTCCACTCGGTTAAGAGATTTGACTGTGTACAATGGTTAAATATGTAACAATAGATGATCTGCCTTAAAACAACTTTAGTTTGCAGTTTACAGATCAATGTTCAGCTCATTCAAATATTTCTGAACAATATAACACTTCAGATTCAATACTATATCAACTTACTGTCCGTCGGTAATAACTCTTTGTAGCTTGGTAACTGTTCTGCAGCTCAGTTCTTATTAACCAGTATGATCAAAAAAACTTCTCCACGCGATTATTTTGCATTATCTTCTTCTTCTGACATCCATTTCATAATGAAACCAATGTCTCTTATATAGACGAGTAAATCATTTTCTTTTCCTCCATCAGATTTTGCCGCTTAATCATATTCATAGATTTTGCCACTTTAAGCTCCCTCAGCTGATGTGTCAGTAACGCGTTTCAATCTTCTCTATTAGATCCTTTTTTATTTATGGTAGTCATTGATCTTCATAACAAACATTATCTGTTACCTCAATTTCATACACTTTACAACTCATCACTTTATCGGCTAAAACTAATCATTTAATTCCTTTCTATTTTGCTTGGTTGACAAAGAAATGCATCAGTGAACACAAGCTTGGTTAATACTATGCTTGGTATACACTACACTTCGTCGGTGTATACTAAAATGCTTTATTTACCGACAACACTGCTTTGTGTCTTTCAGCTCTATCCTTCATCATAAATGAATGCAACATAATAAAGTCAATTCCATCAAGTCATAGACTCATCAACAAGTTACTTAGTGTATTCCTTATCCTCATCTATCATATGCATCTTCCTCATGTAGATATTTTTGTTCTTCATCTCTTTCACCTTCCTTCAGATGTGTCGATATAGTAACTTACAAGATAAGTACTTTCAAGCTAGTTGACATCAATGACAACATAATACTGATTTAATCATCTTGCATATCTAATCATCAACTCCTCAGTAATCTCAAATTACAAATTCTTCTTTCTAGTTCTAAATCAGTTGTAGTTCATCATTGAAAAGTTCAAGATATTCAAAGCTAAGGTTGAGAATGAATCTGGACTAAAGATAAAATGTCTGAGATTAGATAGAGGAGGAGAATTTACCTCTGAAAAATTCTATGAGTACTACGAAGAACATGGAATAAAGAGGCCGTTAAGTGCACCTAGAACCCCTTATAAAAATGGAATTATAGAGAGAAGGAATAGGATCATCCTTGATACAACGCGCACCATCAAGATTGATGATAATTTTATGGTTCAAGAAAGATATCATGATTACTCACCCATGATTGAAGAAGAACCTAGACCCTCCACTAGTGAGATAGTTATTGAAGAAATGTTTGACAGTATTGATGTGTTATTCAATGACCTTGAGACAAGTGAAGAAGAAACTCCTAAGGCTGATGAATCAGCATCACCTAAAGTTCCAAAGTTTACATCTATAAACCATTCCAAGAAAGACATCATTGGAGATTAGAGCGGCAAAGTCTTAATCGGATCACAAGCAAAGAACTCAGCTAGCAATGAAGCGGTATGCTTACTATCTCAGATTAAACCCTTAAGTGTTGAAGATACATGTAATGATTTAGATTGGCATGATGCTATGAAAGAAGAACTTGATTAGATTATTAAGAATGACACTTGGGAACTGGTCCCAAGACCTAGTGATAAGAATGTGATTTGAACAAAGTGGATATTCAAAAACAAGATGAATGAAGATGGTACAATAGTAAGGAATAAAGCAAGATTAGTATGTAAGGGATATGTGCAAAGAGAAGGCATTGATTATTTAGACACATTTGCACCAGTGAGCAGATTAGAAGCTATCAAGTTGTTTCTAGCTTATGCAACATTCAAAAAATTCAAAGTTTATCACAAGTTAGCATTCTCGAATGCTGAATTAAAAGAAGTATATATTGAGCAGCCAAAAGGATTTACTCTATCAGAAAGACTTGATATGGTATGCAGATTGAAGAAATCCCTCTATGGACTTAAGTAAGCCCCTAGAGTTTGGTATGAGAGACTTGATGGATATCTAACAAAGATTGGATTCAAGAAAGGAGCAACAGATTGTAACCTATTCATAAGAGAGACCGTTGAAGGACTACTACTTGTAGCTATATTTGTTGATGACATTATCTTTGGAGGTAATGACAAACTCAGTGCTAAATTTGCTAAAGAGATGCAGAGTGAATTTGAGATGAGCATGATTAGACCTATCAAATAATTTTTGGGATTGAATGTACAATAGATAGAGAAAGGAATTTTCATTAATCAGTCAAAGTATGTGAAAGAGATATTGAAGAAATTCAATATGGATGATTGTAAGCCAGTAGGGACACTTATGATAACGGGATGCAAGCTTACAAAAGAAGATAACTCACCAACAGTAGATATAACATTGTACAAGTCTATGATTGGAAAACTTATTTATCTTACTCAGACCAGACCAGACATTTCCAATGCAGTTGGCATAGTTGGAAGATTTGTAGCAGAGCCTAAACAAAGTCACCTCATGGCAGTAAAATTTATATTCAAATATTTGTAAGGCACTATAGACTATGGTCTATGGTATCCTAATTTAGAAAATGTTGAGCTTCATGTGTACACTGGTGCTTATTGGATAGGATGCGTTGATGACAGAAAGAGTACATCAAGTGGAGCAGTGTTTCTTGGTGATAGACTTGTCACTTGGACAAGCAAGAAATAGAATTGTATTTCTTAGTCAACAATAGAAGTTGGGTATGTTGCAGCAACCTTGAATTTTTCTACAATTTTTTGGATCAAGCAGATGATAAAGGACTTTGGAATTCAGATTGATTATCCTATTGTTATTCATTGTGATAACACTAGCACCATCAACATGTCGAAGAACCCTGTGATGCATGCAAAGACAAAACACATTGAGATCAAGTATCACTTCCTAAGAGAGAAAGTGGCAGAGAAAGAAGTCAAGGTGGACTATGTAAGTACTAAATATCAATTAGCAGACATATTCACAAAGCCCTTGCCTAAGGATACTTTGGAGTATCTTAGGGAGAAGCTGAGAATAATTCCCTTCCCTGATTTTGCTTAGAAGAAAGAAGGAAAATCATCAGTCCTCAAGGACTGATGGATGGTTGACTACTCTACTTCTAGAGTAGTACTGGTGCTTAAACTATTTGGCTCCCTTTTCCATTGATTTCAAAGCGAGAGTATTATATAGTCATGAAAAATAGAAGTAAAAGGAGGAGTAATATACTAAGGGGGAGTAGCATTCAGTTATGACAACAGTTTAGTTGAGGAAATGGAGAATGTTGAAGAATATTGTAGCAGATGGAGGACTCATCTTTGGAGGAGTCTTGAAGACAAAATGGAGAATGTTATAAAATAATTATTCATTTGGATTGGTGGGGTTTTTCATTCCATATGTTGGCATCAATGCCAAAGGGGGAGATTGTTAGAGATTTGCCAGCAGGCTAGTACTGATTGTATGTTTGTCATTGATGACAACATATGGTAAGTAGCATGCATGGAAGACTTATAAAGTTAGCTTTCAGTATATGTTGCATGGACATGTTATCAACTTGATATCATGGGCGCAGAGGTCAACTATTAGTACAGATAGTTATATAACATCTTATGTCAGCAGTGTTCCAGATAGAGTAACAGGCAGTGTTCTGTGTATGGTTGTCTATATAGTTATCATGGAGCCTTGCGCGCTTGGATATATGATGAAGACATAATAGTGATGTTACATTCATGGATGCAGAGTTTGATGATCAGTAGAAGTAAAGTTATGCAGTCGCTATTCACCAGTAGAAATTTCCTGTGTTTGTTCAGAAGAGCCAACAGAGATTATATTGGTTATGGAGTTGTGTCTATCCTTTCGGTATGCGCCCTTGGATTTAAGCTTGGAGAAGAGTTAGTGATGTTCAGTTAAGAGCACATGAAGTAATTCAGCTTGAGGAGAAAGATATAGTTATTTTGGTAGAGCCGACAGTGTGTAGGGTGCGTCTACATTTATCTTATTGGACAAGTCCCAGAATGTGTTGCGTTCTTAGTAGAGCTGACTGAATTATTATTGGAGTTTGTTATGGCTTCTCTAATATGATTTCAAGGTGGTTCTAATAGGCTGAATTGATTATATCATTTAGAGGAATGATATTTATAGGCAGTCATTTGCGATTGCTTGAGTTTGGTTCATAGTTGATTATGAAGAGCAGAGCAGAGTGTGAGAAGTGTTGAGCCATCAGAAGAAGGTCTATGTGACCAAGTAAAGTATTTGTGCTATACATTGGCACTGATCCAAATAGCAAGTCTAAGCACAGTTCACCAAGATCCAGATATAGTGTGTATCTGTTATTCAGAAGGTTGTAGCCTTCGCCCCTTTGAACAGTGTGCTCTCAGACAGTGTGTCCTCTCCCCTAACATGGACTATTGTAAAAGACTCCTAACAGGGTCCGACCCTTGAACAGGTCTACTGTACTAAATATATTGTAAAACAACTCCTAACAGGGTTAAAGATCTTCTAACAAGGATCATAATACACTAGTGTAGAATATTAGTGGGTGTCAATTCCCACCGGGGTTTTTACCTATTTGGGTTTCCTTGTAACCAAAATATTGGTGTTGTGTTCAAGTGTTCTTTCATTGTGTTTATGCTTTATGTTTAAGTATACTTAATTGGACAAAGAATTGAAACTTGTAGATAACTGATTCACCCCCCCCCCCCTCTCAGTTATCTCTTGGGACTATTCCTAACAGATCCCTATTTAACCTCCAATGCAATTTTCTTCTCTGAGTGTGGTGGATTGTCCAATCATAGTAGTTTCCTCTTAGTGTGGTTATTTGCTCTAGAATGGTTTTTTCTTCTAAAAACATTGTTGATCATCCAAGCATGGTCCTCACCCTTTTGTGTGTGATTAACTACCCACCTAAATCAATCTCTTGTTAGATTCAATTGGTCTGTCTATGTGGAAATACAATTGAGGTCTCAAGGATTTATTTTTGTGATTAAAATATTGGGGTTCTCTTATAAACATCTACATTAAAAAAACTAAAGATGTATCTAATGGTGGATTTCCATGTCATCGCTCTTAATCTTTGATCATGGTTTCTAATATATAAATATATAATTTTTCATTTAAGTTAATCTTTGACTTGTAGCTCAAGTGGTGTCATTCTAAGGGTGTGGGTGGCCACTCCAATCTAATTGTCACCTCTTATTGTGCAACATATTGTCCATGTAGGAAATAAGACAACAAGCAATTAAGAGGAGGGGGGAGTTGAATCAGTTGGTTCAAAAACACTAGATCTTCAAAACCCTTAAACCTTGAAACCCTTTTAAGAAAGTAAGCATAAATCAAAAGGTATCCACAACACATAACACAAATATTTTTATCATGTAAACCCAAATGAGAAAAACTACAATGGGGCTTGAACCCACAATAAGACTAATACCTTGTTAGAAGTACAAGCTTATTACAAATATGGAATGCACATACATTCAGGCACATTGCCTAGAGGTCAGTGCTCAAAATGCCTTGGGATACAACCCTAAGGAAGACTTTCACCTTACAAGACCACTACAATGGTCAATGTGACTACAATCAGAAACTTTGTGAACTGTATAGTAGAATCTATCTCATGTCTTGGTCAATTCCATTGAAGTACAACTAGATATGTATTCAAATCATCTCTGACTCCTTCAGATGGGTGATTCAACCTCCAATAGATCTGCACTCTAGCTTTGCAAGAAACACGCACATCCGCTAGGCATCCACATTCAGGATTTCACCCTAAATCCTTAAGTAATTCATCAACCATAGTCGACAAAAACCTAACATTCAATTTTCATTTCAGCGTGCCAAAATTTATGACCCTGATCAAAGCATGTCGGCTAAACATAGCTTAGATCCTTCATAACCACCTTGAGATCCTAAACATACCTTGGATGCTTCACAAAATGTTTTACCAAACTTCATTGAACCTCTAAACATACTGCACCATTGGCCATAGTGCATAATAGACATGTTGACAACAATGCCAACACATCCAACTTGCCAATAGTCTAATCATAGTAGTTGCCTCTTAATGTGGTTGGTTGCTTCTAAATCCATTGTTGATCTCTCAAGCACGGTCATCACCTTTCTATGTATGGTTGACTACCCACCCGAATCAAGCATTTGCTAGATTCAAGTGGCATGTCTATGTTGAAAGAAAATGCAGATCCCTCTTTAACCTCCAATGTAGTTGTCATCTCTCAAGTGTATGGTGGATTGTTCAATCATAGAAGTTTCTTCTTAGTGTGTTTGGTTGATCTAGTGTGGTTGTGGATTTTAAATGCATTGTTGATCACCCAAACATGATTACCTCCCTTTAGTATGTGTTCATCAACCTTTTGTATGTGGTTGAGTACCCACCTAGACCAAACTCTTATTAAATTCAAGTCATGTGTCTATGTTGAAATGGAATGGAGACCCCCTCTTTAACCTCTCATGTAATTTTCATCTCTTAAGTGTATGGTGGATTGTTCAATCATAGAAGTTACTTCTTGGTGTGTTTGGTTGATGTAGTGTGGTTGCGGCTTCTAAATGCATAGTTCATCACCCCTGAGAATGCAATCGTCACCCATTCGTATGTAATTAACTACCCACTTAAATTAAACTCTTGTTAGATTCAAGTGGTGTGCCTATATTGAAATAGAATGAAGATCCCTGTTTAACTTGCATACATGTGGGTTGAGCTAAGGACCCCACTATACCAAATCAAAAAAAATTGAAAAAAAAAAATAGTAAGTAGGAGATATTTTCCATAGCAAGTCAAAATGTGAAATCTAAGAACATTCATATTGTCCTAATTAGAAAATCATAATATGTTTATCAACTTCTTCAATTCTAAATTCTAATTAGCTTAAATCTTTCATGGTTTTGAGTTGAATTGATTGAACTAATCCTATAAAGGCATTCCTCCTGCTACTCAAAACCATGAAAGATTTAAAAGCTAATTAGAACTTTGAATTGAAGAAGTTGATCAACATCCTATGGTGCTAGGGACAGGGTCAACGGTCAAATTTAGCCCAATCAAAACTATGGTGAATGGCAAAGCGTGTAAAACGTTTGTCAACTAACCAACCTACCAACCACTTTGGAAGCATCGCTGGTGCAAACGTGGCAGAGAACGAGGTACAATCAGCACGACGGCTATAGCTCCAATGTCGTATTAAACAACTCATTACACTCTCTTATCTCCCTTATTATATACACATGCGAGAGCATTTGACCCTAAGATGCCAGCGTTCCGGTGGGACCCAGGCCCCACCGCCATCCAAAAATCTGACTCAGCCTGATGACGTATCAAGTGACGTCATCCCCGCCTAAACGTCCGAAGCGGGTCCCACGTCGGCCCCTATAAATTTCCCATGCTCGGCCGTCCGTTTGTTGTTGGTCGTGGGACCCGCACGCTAAGTGGGTTGGTCATATGACGAAGAAATGGGCCACACAAAACACTTTTAAAACTTCCTTCTTTAGCAACCAACGGCAGAATTCGCTGTCGGTTTTTCCAGTTGATGAAAAAGATGTCCAATAATAAATTGTTTAGTTAATAATAATAATGTATACACAACTACACTTTAGATTCTCCGTTTTCTCACCATCCGTTCAAACCTTTAGCATCTCTGGAAACTTTCTTGGAGATTTTGTTTTGCCGTACGAAGCAGGAAAAGCTTAAAACAGATCTCCAAACATGTTTGAGCTGCCACGCCAGATGCGTACAGCTTTCGGCAGTGCCACGCTGGATGAGTACAGCTTTCGTTATTGCCACGCTGGATGCGTACAGCCTGTGGTCCCTGCCAGCTAGACTTTCCTATAAATGCGTATCATCTAACTTTGAATATTTGGAAACTGGGTTCGGTGGATCCCACTCCAGCTCCCACTTCCAGTCCCACTACAATTCCACTCCCAAACTGCCCTTTTCAATTGCATAACACCCTAAGTTTGTCAAATCTCAGGCCTCTTTCCGGACCCACTTAGGTAATGCAAACACATACCACTCCACAATCAAAGTGCGTACTTGGTTGGTTATGCTCTCCCCTTTTCCACTTTCTCTCGTTTTCTTCTATAGTGAATTAAGAGGGGAAAATTCTAGCTTTCTGTCATTAAAATAATTGGGGTAAATGTTTTTATTAATGAGAGTTACGAAGGAACCTTATTTTCAATACGATAACAATGATATTTTAAAAAAGTTAGGGTATATGTTCCTCTTAAGAGTTATGATGGAGACCTCATTCTTAGTATGAAAATAATACTATTCACAATTTCATTGTCGTACTTGGTTGCTCATGCGCTTGCATTTCCCACTCCCACTCCCTCTCATTTTCCTCTACAATGACCCAAAAGCCCATACTTATTGTCAAATCTCAAGCCTCTTTCTAGAGGTGTAGACCCACCTAGTGCTAACACATATCACTCCATAATTCCATTGTCGTACTTAGTTGGCTATGCTCTTGCATTTCCCACTCCCTCTCATTTTCCTCTACAATGACCAAAAAGCCTATAATTCTTGTCAAATCTTATGCCTCTTTCTAGAGTTGCAGACCTACCTAGTGCAAACACATATCACTCCATAATTCCATTGTCGTACTTGGTTGTCTATGCCCTTGCATTTCCCACTTCATCTCATTTTCCTCTACAATGACAAAATAACCTATAATTCTTGTCAAATCCCAAGCCTCCTAGAGTCTACACCCACCTAATGCAAACACATATCACTCCATAATTCCATTGTCGTACCTAGTTGCCTATGCCCTTGCATTTCCTACTTCCTCTCATTTTCCTCTATAATGACTAGAAAACCTATAATTCTTGTCATATCTCAAGCCTCCTTCTACAGTCTAGACCCACCTAAATGCAAACACATATCACCCCATAATTCTATTGACGTACTTAGATGGCTATATTGCTCTTGCATTTCCCACTTCCTCTCATTTTCCTCTACAATGACCAAAAAGCCTATAATTCTTGTCAAACCTTACACCTCTTTCTAGAGGTGTAGACCTACCTAATGCAAACACATATCACTCCATAATTCCATTGTCGTACTTGGTTGCCTATGCCCTTGCATTTCCCACTTCCTCTCACTTTCCTCTACAATGACAAAATAACCTATAATTCTTGTCAAATCTCAAGCATCCTAGAGTCTAGACCCACCTAATGCAAATACATATCACTCCATAATTCCATTGTTGTACTTGGTTGACTATCCTTTTGCATTTCCCACTTCCTCTCATTTTCCTCTACAATGACTAGAAAACCTATAATTCTTGTCATATCTCAAGCATCCTTCTATAGTCTAGACCCACCTAAATGCAAACACATATCACTCTTTAATTCCATTGTCGTACTTAGATGGCTATATTACTCTTGCATTTCCCACTTCCTCTCATTTTCCTCTACAATGACCAAAAAGCCCATAATTCTTGTCAAACCTTATGCCTCTTTCTAGAGGTGTAGACCTACCTAATGCAAACACATATCACTCCATAATTCCATTGTCGTACTTGGTTGTCTATGCCCTTGCATTTCCCACTCCCTCTCATTTTCCTCTACAATGACAAAATAACCTATAATTCTTGTCAAATCTCAAGCATCCTAGAATCTAGACCCACCTAATGCAAACACATATCACTCCATAATTCCATTGTCGTACCTAGTTGCCTATGCCCTTGCATTTCCCACTTCCTCTCATTTTCCTCTACAATGACTAGAAAACCTATAATTCTTGTCATATCTCAAGCCTCCTTCTACAGTATAGACCCACCTAAATGCAAACACATATCACTCCATAATTCCATTGTCATACTTAGATGGCTATATTGCTCTTGCATTTCCCACTTCCTCTCATTTTCCTCTACAATGACCAAAAAGCCCATTATTCTTGTCAAACCTTACGCCTCTTTCTAGAGGTGTAGATCTGCCTAATGCAAACACATATCACTCCATAATTCCATTGTCATACTTGGTTGCCTATGCCCTTCCATTTCCCACTTACTCTCATTTTCCTCTACAATGACAAAATAACCTATGATTCTTGCCAAATCTCAAGCATCCTAGAATCTAGGCCCACCTAATGCAAACCCATATCACTCCATAATTCCATTGTCGTACCTAGTTTCATATGCCCTTGCATTTCCCACTTCCTCTCATTTTCCTCTACAATGACTAGAAAACCTATAATTCTTGTCATATCTCAAGCCTCCTTCTACAGTCTAGACCCACCTAAATGCAAACACATATCACTCCATAATTCCATTATCATACTTAGATGGCTATATTGTTCTTGCATTTCCCACTTCCTCTCATTTTCATGTACTATGGATTGGAGGGGGAAAATATTTATAATTCATGTTCATTAATATTTAAACAATAACAATTCAAGGTAAATATATTTTATTGATTATGAATTGGGGATCTAATTTTCAACATTTAACACTACTCACAATTCCACTATTGTGCTTGGTTGTCTATGCTCTTACTTTCCTCTCATTTTCTCTATAATGGTCTAGAGGGGAAAAACCTATAATTCTTGTTCGTTAATATTAACAAAATGGGCATAAACATAATCTTAATCTAAGTTATGAATTGGATATCTCATTCTCAATATAAATGCTCAACAATATCACTTCAATAGAGGTTTGAACTTTTGTGATGTGAAACACAACTTAACCATCACAATATGTCATTACTAGTCAATTAATGTTTAAAACATAGTAATTGCACATCCAAATGTAAGGTTATTTTGAGAGGTATAATAAGAGCATCTATAGATTATAAGTGAAGTGGGTGTTAAAAGGTTTTGAATTTATTATGATGAAATGAAAGTTTTAAAGGAGATGTGATTGATTGTGTCAAATTTGATACAAATATATTGAGATTGCAAGTGGTGTAGGTGTGATAGGTTTCAATTTTATTGTGGGGTAATTAATATTTTGTAAGTGGAGTAGGTGTGAAAGGTTCTAGCTTTATTATGATGTACATAATTAAAATTTTGGAGGAGACATGATCCCAAGATTTCTTCAAAATGAAGTACTTGTATCTTTTTCCCTCTATAGTGGTCTAGAGGCGAGGAAGACTATAATTCTTATGAATTAGTATAAAAAACCATTGGGGGTACATGTTTTTATCTTAGTTATGAATTCGGGATCTCATTCTTAATATGAAAGCTCAACAATATAACATTAGTAGAGCTTTAAACTTTTGTGACAAGAATCACAACTTAACCATCACAATATGTGATTGGAGGTTAAATGATAGTAATTGCACATCAAAATGTAAACTTATTTTGAGAGATATAATATGAACATTTATAGAGTACAAGTGAAGTAGACATTAAAAGGATTTGATTTTGTTATGGTAAAATCAAATTATTAAAGGAGATGTGATTGATTATGTATCAATTTTGATACGGATATATCTAGATTCAAAGTGAAGTAGGTGTAATAGGTTTTAGTGCTATTGTGGTGTAATCAAAATTTAGGAATTGAAGTAGGTGGGAGAAGGTTGTAGTTGAAAATTTCTAGGAGACGTGATTCTAGAGTGTGATCGAAATAGATTAAGGAAGAGGTTAATTCCGTAATGTGTGAAGAATGAGTTGAGTTATAATTTTCAACTAGTTTAAGAGTATTAAACATCCATCTATAAATCCAAAAATTTTAAGTTCATGGTTTTGTTTTGTGCATTAATTAATTTTCATGACATAATTTTATAATTGATGGGTGAAAATTGAAAACACTATGCATTCATTATGTCCATGTAATCAAACGGTAATAAATTAAGTGACTTGTAATTTCCAACTAGTCTAGAAGTATGCAACAACCATCTATAAATCTAAAAATATTGAATTAGTCAAATTTGTTTGCATTAATCATTGTCATGACATGGTTTAATATATGATGAATGCATATGGTCAATTACATATAATGAATGCATATTGTTTTCAATCTTCATCCTATAACATGAAGATATTGGTCTTTAACTACAATAAAAATTTTATTGGGATATATTGCATATATGTGTTGACATTGATGTTCTGTCATTGATGTCAACATATTTCATTATTTTGGATAGTGTTCCTCGTTTGTTTAGTAAAGTGTTTTGTTCGGTTTGGTTAATGTATTGAGTATTAGATGTTTCACAACTATATATGTGTTAAGGAATGTATGCACTTAATCTTGTTCAAGTTGTAGAGGTTCACATTGAGATTTGAGGAAGTTATGAGTGATTTATTAGAGGATAGTTTTTGGGTTGTCTAAGAAGTAATAGTGTTGCAGTTTTTGGATCAATATGGATCAATTACGCAATATTTTTGGTTTCTAACCTGGTGGTAAGTTTAGGACATGGGTGTGTATCCTTAGCTCAAATGGTTCATGATTTGAATGTTGGAAAGCTATTTTTATTGAATGCTAGAGGTTGTTGTTTGTTGTTTCTAATGGACAATGCAAAGGCAATGATGAATTTAGATTCATAGATGTTTAAGTTGTTGTTGTGGTATTTCATGTTGCTTGTTTATATTTCTGGATTATGTCCCATTCATGTTGCTAGATCATATTAGACTATGTGATTAGATTCAGTAATTTTCATGAGGTGTGTTGATATTTTCTAGTGTCCTTGGACGACTTGGTTAGATAGCACATTGCAAAGATTTGAGGCATGTTTTATAGATTGTGGTGTGTTATAGGTTGAAAACTTGGGTCCTAGCTATGTCTTTGTTGACATGTCTTAGATCAAATTATTTCTTGCATTGTAATTGGATAAATATTTTGTAATTGAGGAGTTAAGGTTGATGTCGACCTTGTAGAGTTGAGTTGATATAATGTGTATAAAGATGCAATCACCTATATGAGTGAAGAGAGGAGAGAGTGTGTATATGCGCAAGCATGTTGCATCATTGGTTGTGTGAAGAGGTATGAGTGGAATCTATAATTGAGGCAGGGATTTGTGTACTTTAATGGAACTATATTGGCATATCAAAGATGCTATCAGTTAGTTTTTAATTTAGTGGATTGTAGTCCACCTTGGGTTTTTTCCCTTGTTATAATCCCAAGGTTGTTTCCCTTATGGTTTTTTCTCTTTTGTATTTGAGAAATGAGCTCTAGTTAGTGTGCATGAATGCATGTGCATTCCCTTTGTACCTTTAACATGGTTATTGTACTAGTACATCATCTAGTGGGTTTGATCTCCACCATAGTGTTTCCCCTAACATGGTTTCCATGCAAAAAATTCAGGTGTCATGTGTTGTGGTGTTGTTTACTTATGTTCTTTATTGTTTATCTTTCAGATTTTAGTTATAAAGTTTATGTATTGGATAAAGTATTAAGCTTTGAGAGTTTTAGAACACAACTAGTTCATCCCCACTCCCAATTGTGTGTGTTGCATTGTTTCTACCAATCACTATCAAAGAATGCTCCTCTTTTTAAAGCTTGACCACTTGAGGAGATCATTTATGGAAGCCTTTAAGAAGGATAGTCTAAGATTTCATGGAACCAACTATGCTATATGGAAGGGTAGAATAATTACACATTTGAATGCATCAGAGAAGACTATTGGATAGTTACTAAGAAATATTGCTAGCCTCCTATAGATCTATCTAGTGCTACCCCTGATGAAATGAAGGAATTTGAGTGTAACATGAGAGATAAATAAGAACTATTGAGTTCCTTATGAGATATAGAGTATACTAATATCATGAAATTGGAGACCGCACATGATGTATGGATAAAATTGTAGACCTTGCATGAAGGAGATTCCTATGTCAAGAAAGTGAAGCTATAAAGTTTCAAAGGAAAGATTGAAACCTTGAGGATGATTGAAGATGAGAATATTAGTACCTATTTTCAGAAAGTGACCAAACTTGTCTATGGAATCATATGTACTG
Source organism: Chamaecyparis obtusa (assembly GCA_027943335.1). Lineage (NCBI taxonomy): Eukaryota > Viridiplantae > Streptophyta > Pinopsida > Cupressales > Cupressaceae > Chamaecyparis > Chamaecyparis obtusa. The sequence goes on from BSBK01001370.1 coordinate 2,587,203, forward strand.
GTGGAATGCTAGATGAAGATGAAATTATCTCAAATATATCAAGATCCTTGCCTCCTACTTATGACAACAAATTTGTTGCTATTGAAGAGATCAAGACCATGACTACTATGAAAAGGGATACATTGGTTGGTAAGTTATCTACTTTAGAAGTGAATATATTTGGAGATAATTTACCTAAAGTTGAAACTTTTTTTAAAGCCATTGTTTCTAAGGACAAGAAAAAATATGTGATGTGAGTGTTCCAAGGTGCTTGCACTACTACTTAAGAGACCTAGCTTGTCTCTTCTAGGTACGTAGTCTCCCCTAAATCTTGATTGGTTTAGATAATTAACTAATCCCAATCCTAACTCCTCTCCAAGAGTTTTATCCTTTGTGATTATCCTTAGAAGACTAACACCCTAGTTTTAGTACTCTTCTTCACACTCACTTAGAAGGCTCTAAGTGCCAAATCTTCATAAACTCCATTCTTCATTGCAGGGATATTCTCCATCATGGAAACTTTCACAATATTTTCAAATTGATCCATTTTGGAAGGATCTTGAATCATGTTTCTATCGGCTTCAATAGTTCACCATTTGAGACCTTCAAAATAGGCCTAATCCTTGTAACCTTTTGTAGAGGCTTTTCCTCTTTTTTTCCAAAACTTCTTGAAAAAATTGCAAAACCAATTGGGGATTTGGATACCCTTTTGGATTTTCTTGAGGATTCTATAATTTTTAGGGCTTGGAGGTCTCCGTACACCTCCTTCCTATAAACAAGGACAAACAAGCCTAATTGACCTAGTGTTTAGGACAGTCTAGATCCTAATAGAAATCTTGCTCAAACCCAAACCTTGGTGATTGGTATAATCTCAATCTACATAGGATGGTTAGATATGGTGAACATCTACTTGAAAAAATTCTTGGAGTAGTACTATTTTGTACAACCCTTCATAAATTCTTTAAATCTTCATTATTAGACCTCTAACCAGGCTCCTGTCTGCTCGCATAGGGCCTAATGGCATAAATAGCTCTCCTTTCTTTAAAGACTCCTAATCCTAAAACTATATATAATGATGAATCCCCTAACATATCCATCCTTCATGAGATGATTCCCATGGTTAGATTTCATGGGGGAGCCATGAAAGCTCAGATTGCTCAAAATAGGACAGTGAAAGCTCTCAAACTAGGATGGTTTAATATACACACTAAATCTACTCAAAAAAATTAACTTATCAAATGAAAAGTCTTAAAATATCATGTATTACACTATTCCAACACTATCTTAACACATTCAAACCATTTTATATGACTGACAACACAAAACGCTAGATATTCATTGTCAAAACACTTGCAGAGCTCTATTCACTTTCTTACAAACTATTACAATGCATGAATGAACTTGATGTTTGAGTCTTTGGTATCATTAGATGCCATTTACTTCATTTCAAGGCCTATTTTCTGAGCACCATCTCCTAAACTTTAGGGGATCCAAAGATACCTGAATGGCATGCAACTTTTGCAATAATTGCAAAATGTTGATGACAACTTCTTTGCAACATTTGGCAACTTCCACATATGCCATGTTCCTATTTTCTGGGACTCATAACCTCCTATTTTTTGAGGATCCAAGGCCATTTATGACCTTATGGCATCTTTACAACAATAATATGTGTTGAGAACACATTTAAGACTCCAACCTTAGCTAAGCTCCTAGCACTAGGAAATTGAAATAACAAAAAACAATGGCTAATTAGTGACCTTAGTCCTAATGACCAATTCACTTAGCCAACATTGAAAATGAACTTCTAAGGTCTTCAAGAAAATTAACCTATCCTCTTGACTTAGCTAGAGTCAAGTACAAGCCAAAAACATTTAAATAATGGAGGCTAGCCTAGGTGCTCCTACACCAATATGATTCTAATGAGAGTTATTCAAGTTATTCTAAGTATGGATTTAGATATCCTAAGGAATGGGAAGACATTGAATAAGAGGATAAAAATATGGAAGAGTTAGAAGCCTTGATTTCAAAGAGAGTACCTAAGGGCATAGGTAAGGATGCAGGGAATCTACCTTTGAAATGTTTCTCATGCAATAAAATTGGTCATTTTTCTTCTAGATGTCCCGAGAGAGTACTGAAGCATAAAAGCCTAGAAAATTTCAGCCTAAATATCATAAGTGTTATTATGCTAGTGAAGGTGTGACTGATGAAGAATCTAAGAAAATTGAAGAGATAGTTTTTATTGCAATTAGAGATAAGAAGCCTACTTTTTTGAATGAGGAGAAAGTCCTAGCTACATATGTTGAACAAAAGGATGAATGAGTGATAGATAATGGATGTTCACATTGTATGACTAGAGATAACAACAAATTTGTGAAGATGGATAGGTATGATGGTGTTGGTATCAGATTCAGTGACAATAATCCTTGCTTTATCAAAGGGAGAGGTTCAATTACACTTGATGGTAAGAATAATACTGATGATGTCTTATATGTTGAAGGTTTGAAGCATAATATTTTGAGTGTAGGAAAGCTTGTTGATAAAGGTTACAACTTACAATTCAAGGATGGAAAGTGTATAATATTGGAAAGTTTTGGAAATGAGATTGCATCAGGTACCACTTGAATAGAGGTAGTATTTTTCATTTGAATAGTGCACAAAATATTGGAGTTGGTGAGTAGACAATTCACAACTCCCAAGAACACCTGTATGCAAACACTTGTCACAAAAAGAGAGAGAAGCAAGAAGCTAGAAAGGCATGAATGCATGGATCCATGAGAGAGGATACATTCTTGATGTGCAAAAAAAAAAGTTGCAATTCAATAAAATGAATGTTTCTCAATAAGATTACAAAGGAGATCACTCCTTATAAAAGGATATCAAAACCTAAAAGCATGAACAAACCTAGGTTGCATGATAATAATTAATAAAGCAATTAATTATTATATGCCTTAAGTTTACCTTAAGTAGAAAGAGATGATAAGTGACTTAATAATTAAATCGATATGATTCAATTAATAAGAAAACAAATTATTACTCTAACACCCCCTCTTAAGATAAACTTTGGGAGAAGCTAAAAACCTAGAAAGAACTACTGAAAGCAAATGGGTCCTGACAAAAAAGGCCTGATCATGTAGCCAAGTACAAAAGAGAGTCTCTGTAAAAGAGGAGAAATAGAGAAAACCACATGGGAAAAAATCTACTCCAAAAAGAGACGAAGACTAGTCTGAAGGACTGAAGAAGCCTCCAAAACTATGAATGTTCCAGAAAATAGGAACACAGATGAACATGTACAAAATCATTGAAGAAAGAGGCTGCAAACTCTGTCATGAAGTAATTGATGATCTAAAGATCCTCCACTAAAAAATGACCAGGTAGAGAAGACTGTAATCTGCATGAGTTCCCTCAAATGACATTACTTGAATTAGGAGGTAAGCAAAGGAAAAAAACTAAAGTTGAAGATACAGAATATTGTAATCTACATGAGTGCCCTCAAATGACACTACTTGAATTAGGAAGAAAACAAAGGCAAATCCCTGAACTCAAAAATATAGATGGCATAAAAATACCAAAAGTCTAAAGAGCTGATCAATCAAAGCTAGAAGAGTGCATCCAAAAATAGGAAAGAAAGAGTGTCCATATGGTAAATGATCCATCTCACCAGAATGCATAGGTACCCAACCACTGTATTCACCCAGTACATAGAATAAAATACTAAATACATAGCTCACACTATCGAACCAAGGAAGTAGTAGAACCAACAGTATAAATCCCCCCATAATGCTGACAAGGGCATAATGACAGGTACACTAAAAAGATCATCTGATATGAACTGCATGATACCAAGAACATCGGAGGTGCATAGAGAGTACAAACACAAATAACGATACCTGAGGCTAATGTCATTGGAGGAATGCTTACATGAAAAAAGTAGATGGAAAACAAAGGAAAACATCAAACCCCCATTGGAACTTCATAATGGAGTCTGAGTACAAAGAGCATGAACATGTGTAAGATCTCATACATGCAATAGAATGGCACTTTATCTCAATGCGTGTGCATAAAAGAATGCTACAAAAGTGAAGTATGCACTACTCAAAGAAGTGCGAAGGCTTCTCAAACAAAAGAACAACAAAAGATGAGCCATCCCTCAAAGGGAAGAGATCCCAGGACCTGTAACATCCAAGATATCCACTATATTGTAAAAATTCAAGAAACTGAATAAAATGTTCCTGAATTAGAATCTGGAAAAATGAATCATAGCACTGGAAATCTCTCAGAACAAGATTTCCAATGATATATAGTTTTCCCAAAACGGAGTCCAGATGTGCAAGATAGAGCTCCCAGAGTGCAAAACTCAACATCTGGATTTGACAATAAAAAATATGATAAAAAAATAAAAAATAAGAAATTAAAACCTTTCGATCTAGATAGAGCTCGGAACCATCTTTTTGATGATATCTAGTTTGCCCAATTTTGACACCGTATGCTCAAGTTATGAGCAAACAACTAACTACTACACTGGAGGGCCCAAAAATGGTGTAAACGATGCTGATGTCAACAAATGAAAGGCTTAAATTTGATGGCCAAATGGTCATCGCCGCAAAAAAATAAAATTATATATATATATATATATATATATATATATATATATATATATATATATATATATATATATATATATATATATATATATATATATATATATATATATATATATATATATAGAAATATATATTTTTTTGGAAATTGACGTATAGCGTCGGTGTGTGTGTAGGGGTCATACAATTTTTACCTCGATTTGCATACCAGGGCATTAGAGTTTTGCCTCAATTTATGTGCCAGGGTGGTAAAATTTATGCCTCAATTTGCATGCTAGGGCAATACAATTTTGCCTCGATTTGCATGCTAGTTAGTATAATTTTGCATCGATTTGCATGCTAAGGTTGTATGGCCTGGCATGTAAATTTTTTTTGCCTTAGAATGTAACGAAGTTCGAATTGGATGTGCCTTATATGGATCTTGAGGTTCTTGGTCACTGCGAGCTCAACGGTGAAGTCCGTTTGAGCTGGAAATGCTCCAAAAAACTAGTGACCGCCTCAGGATCCGTGTCAAGGCTAGTTGCAAAAAACATTTTCTATAGATTCTAACTTTGTCTAAATTGGAAAAAATTTATATGGATCTAGGGGTTCTTGGTTGTTGTGAATGCAACCATGAGGTTCATTTGAAGACAAGATGACCAGAAAGAGAGGTCCCCCCATATTCAACAAAAAAACCTCTAAAAATGCAGATCTGATGAATAAAACAAAATCTCTTAGGAAGAGAAAATGGGCAAATAGATCTAAAGCTCTAATATCATGTAAGATTTTATGAAAAACAAATCTATTAAGCCCAAGAAGCTTGCATGCAAAAGCCTATCACAAGGAAGAAATTTGTAGGAAATAAAAAAGGTTTTTCTCTAATAATATGAACGTTTATTATCAGCCAAAAGAATGAATCAAAATATACAATGGATCAATCCTTATATAAGGAGATCATAAAACCTAATAGGAAACCCTAATAGGTAAATATGCATTTAATAATTAGATTTAATTATTAAATGACTAATGCAAGTGCATAAAGTGAAATCTTAAGAGGTAGTAAAGCTAATTTAATCAATGTAATTAAATTAATTCTTTACTCTAACACCCCTGCTTAAGATGAGGAAAAATGCAAGAAGAACCAAAGGAACTACAATGTTGAATTTAAATTTGGGTCCCGAAAACATGGCCTGATGAGGTACCCAATCACAACCAAATCTCTATGAAACAGAGAAATAGGGAAAACCACATGGAAAAAACCCTCCTCCAAAAAGAGAGAAAGATGCAGAAAGTGGAGAAAAAGAAAGGAAGGTAGGCCTCATTGAGACTCCCCAAGGAAAAATTTCTTCACCCCAAGCATAAAATGGAGTTGAAGATACCGCAGGGATGCAAAAGGCTTAGTGAAGATGTCAACAACCTACTCCAAAGTGGGAACATACTCCAAGCTGAGAGAGCCATCCTGACTGAGCTGCCTAATGAAATGCATATGGATCTCAAAGTGCTTGGTTTGCAGATACTAAATTGGGCTACGGGAAATATGAATGGAACTCTGATTGTCACACCATTGAAGAGTGGGACTATCAGGAGAAAACCCAAACTCTATCATCAATTGTCAAAGACATAAAACCTCTTGACTAGCTAGCACAAATTCTCAATACTATGCCTCTATAGATGATAATGCACCAACTATCTTCTTTTTGCAAGACCATGTGATAGGACCAAAATCAAGACATAAAGAAAAGCCATAAGTAGACTTTTGACCATCTATATCACCACCCCAATTGATGTTTATGAAACCAACAATTTTAGGAGCTCTGGATGTATAGTGAATGCCATATGAAGTAGAACCCCGAATGTACCTCAAAATATGTTTGGAAACTTGCCAATGACTCTCATGAGGATCATCGAAGAATCGAGAGACAATTCCAATTGTAAAGGAAATTTTAGGATGAGTGTGTGTCAAGTACAAAAAACTACCCACAAATTGCTTGTATAAGGTGGAGTCCACTGAAGGAGTAGAGCAAGTGGTAGACAAAAGAATACATGTCTAAAAAGGTGTGGGAGAAGGCTTGTAATCAAGCATTCTAAATATATGAAGCATGTCAAGAGCATACTTCTATTGGTGTATAGAAATCCCATCCAAAGACTGAATAACCTGTAGGCCCAAAAATTAGTGCAAAAGTCCAAGATCTATCATCTCAAACTACTCCCTCAATGCTCTCTGAACACTTTGAATCATAGAAGATGAGCTAGGTGTGATGATGATATCATCAATGTATACAACACAAGTATCACAAGATCAACCCCATGATGTTGAATGTACACTATAGGATCAGAATGACAATGGGTGAAGTGTGAGGCTAGCAAGAAAGAGTCCATCTTCTCATACCAAGGCCGAGGGGCTTGTTTGAGACCATATAATAACCTCTGAAGTCTACACACAAGAGAAGAGTCTTGGAAAAAACCATGAGGGTGCTCCATATAGATCTCCTCATATAGATCCCCATGCAAGAACACACTCTCCACATCCATCTAATACACTATCCAACCTTGTGAAGCCACAAGAGAAAGTACCAGGCAAATAGAACTCATCTTGGTGATATGAGAAAAGGTCTCATAGTAATCAATACCCTCCACCTGTGAAAATACCTTCACAACAAGATGTTTATTATACCAATCAATAGAACCATCTACATCATACTTGGTATAGTACACCCACTTGCACCGAACCAACTTTCTTCCTATTAGAAGAGTACAAAGATCCCAAGTGTGATTCTTCATCAAAGAAGAGTACTCCTCATCCATAGCCCTATCTCGCTCAGGATGTCCTATTGCCTATGAAAACTTATGAAGATTATATGAAATAGAATGACTCAAAAGACCAATACCAGATTGCTGAGCATGAGTATAATGGGTATCTGAAGGATCTCCTGCCAAAGAACCAACAATACTGATAGTATCACGAGCCCACTTGGGCATTCATGGAATATCTAGTGGAGGAGGGGAAGGTGGATCATCATCTAAATCATCCTTAGAGGATATGGAATCTTGAAGAGCAGAAGAGGAAGTAATAGGTAATGAGGGAGAAGCTTGTGATGGAGGCTCCATCTGAGGATAGCACTCATCAAACTGGACATCTTGCCAAAACAAGACCTCTCTAGAATCATGATCAAACAACTTGTATGTGTTCATATCCTCACATTAGCCAACAAATATGAGTGTTTGACTCTTCCTCTCCATGGCTTTCCTCTGAGACTTTGGATTAAATGCCCAAGCCTCACTACCAAACACTCGAAATGTAGAAACATCAGGCTTGACATGGGACCAAGCCTCCTTAGGAGTCAAATGTTGTAATTCCTTATGAGGCATCTAATTCTGAATGTAATTGGCACAATTCACTGCCTCCGCCCAAAAATAAGGTTGCATATCTCTAGTTTGTATCATACAATTGGCCATCTGTTGTAATGTTCTATTCTTTCTCTTAGAAAATCCATTTTTCTGAGGAGTATGGTGAACTATAAGATGATGTAATATACCCTACTCAGTGAAAAAATAATGAAAATACTAATTCACATATTCCTCCCATTGTCAGTGCATATCCACTTGACAGAAAGACTAGACTACTTTTCCACAAATGTCTTAAAGACTTGAAATGAATCAAAGACATCAGACTTGTAATTCAAGTACACCCATGTGTGTCTAAAGAAGTCATCAATAAAGGTGAGCACATAACAAACACTAGAAAAAAGAGTGGGAAATGACATGAGATCACTATGTATTAACTCCAATGGTGCCTTAGCACATGAGGATCTACCTATCATAAAAGGATCTCTATGATGTTTTCCAAGTGCACAACCTTGATAAACACCATCAGTGCAAGAGATCTAAGGAAGCCCAATCACTAACTCTTGTATACTCATCTGTTGTAGATATATGTAGTTGGCATGGCTAAAATGATCATGCCAAATCTTTCTCACTATGTCTGCATGAGAAACAAGAGAAACACCTGTATAATCAGAGTTCTCAAAGCCATAAAACCTATATAAGTGAGACTCTAAATCAACACTCCCAATAGCAACAACCAAATCAAGATAATGAAGGTCTCGAATAACTACATCATGTAGTGAGAACTCAACTATCTTATTAGAACTAGAATGGAAAATCTGATAGACAAACATGAGGTTCGTAGAAATGGAAGGAACCAGAAGAATATCCTCTAGAGAGCCACCATCTAATGAAATAGTACCAAAACCTATACATGAAATTTTTAATGAGTCACCAACTACAATCTGTGTAGTAGCACTCTAAGCAAGTGAGGTAACCAAACTAGGTGTGTGTTTCATATGGTGCGAAGCACCTGAATCAATGATCCATGTAGTAGTGGAAGATAATGCTCATGAAGAAAGAGCATGACCTTTTCCTATGGGAGTAGGTGAAGGTTGTAGAGAAGCAATACTATACTACTGTAAGGCTTCCTCTAGAGCCTCAAGACATTTCCAACACTTGGAAATTGGATGCCCTTCCTTTCCACAAAAATTGCAAGGTTCACCTATGAAATTCTTAGTCTTGGAGGACAACTCAACAGACTTAGAATATTTACCCTTAGTAGTGGATTTCTTAGAATATTTTTTCTGAGGTGGCTTGGAGGAATGGTCATTACCAACTAAATCTATTTTGGGCTAATGCTTCTACTTTTGTGTCTCCTTAGAAGTCTGAGCAACCAAAGCTTGGTTCTTAGTTCCAAATAAAGAATCCAACCATGTGAGCTTGGCCTAATCTCTAGTCAACCCATCATAGAACAATTGAAAAGTGGGCATCTGGAATCTCTGACCCAATGCATCCATGGTAAAGTAGAAGGTAGAGGAGAAAATCTAAAATTTCCCTGAAGCTTTGATAGAATCAGGTAGATACACTCAGTGTTAGTCTTAGTCTTTCCACATCGCTGTAATAAAGACCTCTACTACTTGAACTTCATGAAGAAGTCCTCAATGGATGCAAAATGATCTCATACAAGAGAGGTAAGATTTTCCTCAATCTGAAGTTCCCTAAACTCATTCACTATACCAAACAAGCCGTTAAGCTTGGTCCACATAGCTAGAGGGGTATTGCACCCATCAATATGAAACTGTAGACTATCTGATACATGTAAAGAAATCAACCTAATTGCCTCATCCATCTTATTCCTATGCTGCATGACCTCAAAAGGCCTCTGTAAAAATTGACTGCATTGCATCTAAACAAGACCACAACCCTTTTGACTAGAGAAGCCATGTCATCAAGGATTTCCATGTGTGATAGTTATGAGGGGTTAGAAGTTCTAAACAAGAAGAGGTCTCCGCCATATTTTTATAAGGGATTTTGTTTTGATATAATTTAAAGTTTAGTGAAGTAAATTATAGAAAACAAGAAATAAAACACCCCCCACAATTCAATAAATCGAACCCTAGAAGCTGGAAAAGACTGCTTACAATGAGAGAGAAAAAACAATTCAAATGAGTATAATGTCTACCTTTGAATTTTTCTGATGAAACTAACCATAGATCTAGATAGAAATCATAGGTAAAAAATCTTGCAAGTCAAAGTACGGTGCCCACAAGGGTTTGAAGTTTTGCCAAAAAATTAGCCCAAAAATCCTAAATTTCTTCTGTCAAACCCTTGATCCTCTTTTTTTATTCAAACATGAACAAGATACAATAGATCCTACACTCTAATACCATGTTGGAGTTGATGAGTAAACAACCCAAAGCTCCCAAGAACACCTGCATGCAAACATATATCATAGAAAGAGAGAGAAGCAAGAAGCTAGAGAGGCTTGAACACATGGATCCATGAGAGAGTAGACATTCCTAATGTGAAAAAAAATAATTTATAATTTGATGCAATCAAGAAAGGAGGATCCAATTAAGGATAGTCCCCACAAGTAGCCAAACACCAACAATGTGGAATAACACAACACAACACAATATAGAATCAAAATCTTCTTTATTGATCAGTAACCAAGCTTACAAGAAACATGTAGAGTTGTAAGGCATTCTCGGTTATGGCCAAATACATCAAAGATTACAATAATTAAACAAGATCATGCAGGATCCAACACACTTCTCAGCTAGCCCAGGTTTGTAACACAACAAGACACTGGTAGGTACTCCAAGAAAGATTTGAACTTGTGCTTGCGAGCCACCAAGAAATCTTCTTGTTCCTAAGATTGCAAGCTACTAACTCTGCTACACTTCTTCTACCTTCCAGATCTACTCTATCTCTCCACATCTCTCTAATCTACCCCTAAACAACTACCCAAACACCCTCTTAAATACTAATCTTTAGCCACAAGTCATCCTAGAAGAAACAAATAACTCCCAAGACAAGTTGGCTTCTACTACAAACAAATATTAAATGCAATACAAGTCAGCTCTCAAACAGCCTTATAATAATTAAATTCTCCATGTCAGCCTCTAGATCCACATAGGAAAATGCAACATGCCATCCAACAGTCAATCCATAACTTGAGGAGCATGACCCAAATTAAATGCACTAGTCAACCAAGATGATTCATCCAAACAAACAAGTTGGTCAATAAGAACACTGAGCACCAACAATAAACACCAAGACCCCATCGGTAACCACGCACTGAGAAGTAGAAAAAATGAGTCACCGAGTGATCATCATCTACCGAGCTCCATCGGTACTTTGAATTGAGAACCTTTACCTTGACCACCGAGCTCCATCGGTGAAGCCAAATAGACTCTAAATGAGAACTATCACCAAAGACCAGGAAACTCTAGTCTTCTATCGAGATCAATAGCCAAGTAACTGAACTCCACTAGACAGTTACTAAGATTGCTAGAATCCTTAGGAACTGAGGATGCCACTGCATCAGACACCTGGGGTAAATAAGAAAGTGTGTCCCACACTTTTCTCCATCAAGAAAATCTGCCATCCACTTCATCTTCACGCAAGGCTTGTCAATCCATGAAGATAGGAAAATGCACAAGTTCCTCAGCCAAGTCCTCCTTATCCGATTTGTCACTAACTAGTCAGAATGTTCAACATCCCAAAAAAATTGAGCCTTCAACCCATCACCAAGTATCAATTCAAAATACCATCTTAGAATCTCATGACAAGATTTATCATTGTAACTAGTGACTCAAGTCCTCAACCAACAAACAACATCTACACCTCAACATCGAACAAAAGAAATTTGGTAACACCATCATCACAAAGGTGTTCAATAATAGGTAACTCCTCATCAACAACAACCTGACCAGGCATAACCAGATGCTCTGCAATCTCTATTTTATGCACAACCAACTAAACATGAAAACCAATCTCCTCACCAACCTCTTCCACCTCTATACTATCACAAGAAACCTTGTCAAGATGTCTTCTCTCTCAGACCAGTCTACAAACCAGATAGACAACTTTATTCCAGATTGGCATGTCCCAAGTTTGGTAAGCTTTACAAAGCTCAAAAACACTTTCCATCACAAGGTTATCAACCTGGTTCTCCATACGGCTAAACAAATCCATTTCCCACTAAGAAAACCTTTCAAAAATCTTTTCCTCCACCACATCATGAAGAGAAGCAATCTCACTAGGGTCCAATCCTCTCGGAGACATCTCCAAAGACTGAGAAAATCCAATCTTCTACTGAGATCAACAACCAAGTAACCAAACTCCACTAGACAGTTACTGAGACTACTAGAATCCTTAGGAATCGAGGATTCCCCTACATCATAATTCAATAAAATGAATGTTTCTCAATAAGATTACAAAGGAGATCAATCCTTATAGAAGGAGATCAAACCCTAAAAGGGTGAACCTACCTAGGTTGCATGATAATAATTAATAAAGCAATTAATTATATATGCCTAAAGTTTAGCTGAAGTACAAGAGATAATAAGTGACTTAATAATTAAATCAATATGATTCAATTAATAAATAAACAACTTATTAATCTAACACAAAATAGATGCTTGATTACTAAAATTGATGACATTTGGTTGTGGCACAAAAGGTTTTGTCATGTAAACTTTGATAATATTGTAAAGATAAGCACTAAAAATGTTGCAAGAGATTTGCCTAAATTGTTGAAGCTTGCTAATGCGACATGTAAAGAATGTCAGTTGGGTAAACTAAAAAGATCTAATTTTAAGAGAAAGATTTATTCTTCAAATGGATTGTTAGATTTGGTACATATAAATTTATGTGGTCCCACTAGGACTAAAAGTTATTATGGAGATAATTATTTCATTCTACTCATTAATGATTATTCTAGAATGATGTGGGTTACATTTTTGAAAGATAAACCTAAAGAATTTGAAAAATTCAAGATCTTTAGAGCTATGGTTGAGACTAGGAAAAATATGAAGATGAAATGTCTGAGATCGGATAGAGGTGGAGAATTTACTTTAGGAGAGTTTAATGCTTATTGCGAGGAGCATGGAATAAAAATAAAGATGTCTTCTCCATGAACCCCACAACAAAATGGAATTATGGTGAAAAGGAATAAAATAATTATTGACATAGCAAGGACCATAATGATGGAAGGAAATGTATCACATATGTACTAGAGAGAAGTCATTAGCACTACAGTCTATACTTTGAACTGAACTCAAATTAAGCATGGAACTAATAAGACACCTTATGAGCTTTGGTATGGTCATCTCCCTACTATGAAGTATTGCAGAGTTTTTGGAAGAAAATTTTACATTAAGAGAGATGAATACTTAGGGAAATTTGATCCTAGATGTGATGGGGGAATCTTTCTTAGATATTCTACAAAGAGAAAAACCTATAAGTGTTATAACAATAGGTTGATGAAGATTTTGGAAAGTGCTAATGTTAGAGTGGATGAAAGTTCTCAAAATAGGAAATATCTTACAATTATGAATCAGATGTTGAAGAAGGAAATCAGATTATACTTGTAAAAAATTAGAATCAAAGTTAGAATAGATCGGTTGAATGGGTTGAATAAGTTGAAAATGATGAAAAAGTAGAAACACAAGAGTCTTCTACAAAGGAAAATCTAAAGATTCCAAGGTATGTAAGGATGAATCATTCAGAGAATTAGATTATTGGTGATAGAGATCAAGGTGTTATGACAAGAGGTAGACATGCTATAAATAGAAATGAAATTTGTTTGATTTATCAAGTTGAACCTAATAATTTTAGTGAAGCATGCTAAGATGAAAGTTGGGTTAAGGAAATAGAAGAAGAGTTGGAATAGATTCAAAAGAATAAAACTGACATAAGAGAGACAAGGATGAGGGGTCAAAGGCACACCTAAATCACTAACCTCCTTGTAAAAACATCAAACATAAGAAATAACACAAGAAAGGAAAGAGAGAATGCAAAGATTTCATATATTATTCATCAATAACCTTATACATGTTGGACTGCAAGGCCTTCCTGGTTACAACCAAATATAATCAAAATTCAATTACAACAGTCCTCCAACATGCGAGGATTCAAATTTCAGAACCTATCTCCCATCTTCTAAAAACTCCACTAAAACTACAAAAAACTATTTTATTTATACAAGAGGCTACCAAAAAATTTTGGCCTTCAAATCCATCATTGGAGAAGGAAACAACTAGATCTAGGTCCACACGCTTCCCAATGATCAATGTAACCATTAAATTCTTGACCAAAATTCAATGGACAAGTCAGCCTCAATAGAAATAAAAATAAACCATTTAGTGAGCAAGATTACTGAGCAACAAGAAAAATAACTCAGTGAACCAACCGAGCCAACTCAATGGATGAAGGAACCGACTAGCAATCAAGCTCCATTGGTAAAAATAGGAATACATCACCAAGAGCCCTGTTAGCACTATTTATTTTCCCAACTGAAGAATCTATGTTTCAAAATTTTCATGGTTCAATAGAGGGGTCTTTTATGTCTAGTTATGGCTACCCAATTAAAAGTTTTATTTGTGTCCTTAATTTTTTAAAAGAACTGATTCATTTTGTTCCTTAAACCCTAGGTGAGGTCTTTTTTCTAGCCCTAAATATTCATTGTGAAAAGAAACCTTAGGTCTTTATTGAAAAATCTAATTGTTCATTACCTTTTCCATAGACTTAAGTTCCTTTTAAGCACATGTCTTAAGTCATCATCAGATGGGGCCAAATCTTTTAAGTTCATTTTACCTAGCGGGCCCATTTAATATTTTTTAAGTCTAAATCCCTGACAACATTTTAAGTTTCCCTAAGTCTTGAGTGTTAATTTTTCCTAAGTCTCGGCATGTATCAAACCTTGTTAAAGTCTCTTTTGATCAAACGGTGCATGTAATTCTGCAATGAAAAGCTAATTGAAGATTATCCTTCGCGGGATCATGTGAACGATTAGATGCTCAAATCAATACAGATCAAAGTAAGTGGGACCATTATTTTTAAGACTTCTATTTATTGTCAAATTATTTTAATCTAGTAGTTTGTTTTTCCTGGGCCTGACTGTCAAGAAATTAAGATATTATCAGATCCCTTTTAATCCTATGGTTGGTGTAATGCCTTAATGAAAAGCTAATTGATACTTACCGATTGCGGGATCACACTAGCCATTTGATCTTCCGGTCAACAAAGGGGTAACATCAGTGGGGCTGAAGGATAAAGGCATGTAAATGTTCAGACAAGTTTATATTGATCTAACAATTGGCATAATGCCTTGATCAAAAGATGAAAGGAAAATAGTGATCGCAGGATCACGCCCACCGTCCGATTGTCCAAGTTAAAAAAAAGTAATTCAATGGGGTCATAATCAAATGAAATAAAGGTAGCCATGTTGGATTAACTCAATCCAATGATGATCATAGAACCTGAATGATAAGTGGGGCCAAAGGATACTCAGTTCCAATTACCATCATATCTAATCTGATTGGACGAAGGGTGTGAAGCCTTAATGAAAAGATGATCGAGAGTTACTAATGAAGGGATCACAATGACTATCTGATGTAATTAAAAAGAAGATCAATGGTTCTATTTTAAACTTTCTTTCTTTGGTGCGAAATGTTTCCTACCCATTGAACTACAAAATTTAAATTTTCAAAGAAGTAATGGCAGGAACGTGTGGCATGGTTGTCAAGGGTTATTATTTTTGGCATATGCAGTATATCATTCGATGCTCCATTTTTATAATCAAAATCTATAGAATTTTTAGAGTGACTAAGTGGAGTGAAATTACAGAGCGTCTTGTATTTTTTGGAAAAATATTTACTGAGTGAGTGATTCTATGAACTATTGTGTTTTTGCCATCATTTATCTACAAATTCTATTGTTAGGGTTTGGAGAGAAGGGTTTCTGTGTGTTTCTAGTTAAGTTGAATATTAAAACCTTAAGTTTTAAGATGGCACCGAGAAGAGAATTCAAAGGAAAGGTAGATTATCAAGAGAGAGCTATGTGTGATGGTTTTTTGGAGCAACTTGATCATTCTACAAATGACTCATCTAAGTTGAAAGAACTTGTGCCCAAAAACCCTCGGCTTAGAGTTGTAGATGGATTATTTGATAAGGGTAATTATATGAGAGATGAAAACATTGGTGTCTCTTGTTTGGTATTGTTCAGGGTATGGTTTGGACAATTGTTAGAAATGGGAACACTAAGAGGGGGGGGGGGGGGTGAATTAGTGTGCACTATATTTAATCTTTTTTATTTTACTCTTGAAACTTAACTTGAATGCTTAAGTACTAAAATGAACATCAACACAAACAAGATATATAAACACAACACATAACACCAATATGGTTATGGGGAAACCAAAATAGGTAAAAAACCTGGTGGAAATTGACACCCACTAAGAACTGCACTAGTGTCTTGTGATCCTTGTTAGAAGATGTACAACCCTATTAGGAGTTGTTCTTTACAATGCTTTTAGTACAGTCACCTGGTCAAAGGTTAGACCCTATTAGGATTCTTTTACAATAACCCTATTAGGGGTGGGGACACACTATCCTAGAGCTCACTTCTCAAGTGGTAAAGGCTACAACTTTCTGATCTCATATACACACTATATCTGCTAGATGAACTAGTGTTGTGACACTGCTTGTCTGATCGGTTCCTTTTGTGCACTGATGTTTTAGCCCCTTGTAAAGCTCTAATAAATTCTAACTTTTCTTTGCATACTTTTTCTCTACTTATCTTATCTCTATATCCACTTCCATGCATTATTACAAAGGTGCATCTAATATTTATATGCACTACCAAAACAATTAACTAGGTCAGCCTATAACCGATTACATACAATGCTTCCAAGTGAATTATCTCAAGTGTGTTTATGAAAAAATATGTTTACATGTTTACAACCTAATTACAATAGGCACATAGCCTTTACAAAACAATATTATAATGGCTAATTAAAATAGTAACAGTCGGCTGCATGCTCTGTTATGTTCTGGCGTTCGCTTGCTACACCTCTTCAAATGTCTGTATTTTCATCATACTATCTTATTTGATCATGCTCTCTTAGACTTAGCATAAATATATAGTTACCATATTAACTTCAAGGGTGCATACCATAACTTAGTCATACACACATGCGCTAATGCTTTGATCTATTGGTGCTCTGCTAACTGTCCAGTCTTCTATACTTAGCCATATTCTGACCTTATGATAATGTGCACTGAATCCAAAACTCTATATGACTATTGCCATAATGGCAAAACTATATCTAGTCATATACAATAGTATAGTCAACTTGCCAAGAATCTCCCCCTTTGTCATTAATGGAAACAAAGGAATATGGTGAAGTTACTAACTGTACCTTTATACAAAATTCTTTCTAACTTATATCTCCCTTTATACTCTATACTTCTTGTATACATCATCTATGATACTCCATATTATATATACAATACTCCCCCTTTTACATTAATGGAAAAGGTGCTCAAAAAGTTTATCTACAAGTACTTACAATGTTAGGACATCTAGATATGCTATCTGCAAATTTTGGATCTCTTGTTTCCAAAATGCTATCAGTGCATTGACAATCTGTAGATGGGTGCATAAGGCATATTAAAACTTCTCCATCTTCTCCAAGTTTGTACTTGGACCTTGATCATATGTCACTATAGTGGCATCAATCTCCTTGATTTTCTGATTGAGTATATCTAGAGAGGGTGCAAGAGAATTTCTGAGCTATGTTTTCCTTGCCTTTATCTTAGACATCTCTTTCTCAGCCTTTTCTATCTTGTCCACTTGTTCCTAATATACATTGTTACACATGTTAATATCTGAGTGGGATCTTCTACTAATTTTTTGACTTGATCTATCATGGCCTCTACCTGCTAGATTTTCTCATAAAGATCTGCAATTAATTTATCTTGGTTCATGTAGTCTGCAAAGATCTTCCTTACCTTGGCTATGAACTCCTTCAAGGATGCTTTACCTACCTTTAATGAACCAAGGTCAAGTTAAAAATTTCCAACTGGTTCTCTTAATCTTTTCCTCATATATTTTTATTCTGCAACTTGGGATGCAGATTCTTCCAAGCTAGAGAAGTTTTCTTTAAAGTTTGTCAGTATGGTACTGACATCATCAACTGAATGGACCTTAGACACTTTCTTGTCAGAGGGTAACAAGTTTTTTATAATGTTGACTAATTCAATAGACAAAGGGTTCCTCATCACTTGCTTCTCTTTTGCTTTCTCCATGGCTAGGACACTTATCTTAATCAGGTCTTCTTCTCCCCAAGAGTCCAAGCTTGTAGTGTCTGGTGTCAAACTTGAAAATAATGATGCTGAAAGTAAGGAGTGATAGGAGTATTATCTATCACTTCTTGATTTACTCTAATTGGAATTTCAATAGATGGTTCATTTGTTGGTTCACTTCCTTTTACTTGTTATTCTCCTTTCTCCTCTTCTACCTTTTCTTCCTCTTGTTCTATCTCCTTCTCTTCTTCTTCACCTGTTAGATATTCTATTAGTACTTCTTCTTGTAGCTTGTATGAAATGCCACCACATAGAGTTTCAACCTCTTGTGTGCTCACAAAGGCTTCCTCAAATTTATCCAAGTCATTGTCTGTGGCTACCATGGCTATCTCTAGATTATCAATAAAGATAGTGTCATCTTTTTGTGTCTCAGTCATGGGCACATACTTCACTTCCTTTGTAGGTGTTACCACTATTGGTGCTAAATCTTCAGGACCTATCACTGGTATATTGGTGGTCTCTGTTGCTTTATCTTTCTCACTAGGTGCTTGAGTGATGGGCGTAGAAGAAGGTTTCATTTGCTTCTCTAAGAATACCTTTTGTTAGTGTTTGAACATGCAGATTAATCAATTACTCAAATAATCCCAATGGCTGTAACCTAGCAAGTTACAAACTACTAAGGTATTAAGGTTAAGACCTTCTTCACTTTGAGTAATATATACTCAGGTGGGTGTACCTCTATCAATTAAATGTTCAACTGAGCTCTGAATTGAGAATTTGCTCCTTCACTGCTTTGTTACTGCCTTCAAAATCCAACTCAATAAGTTGCTAAAACTCTGAGTATAACCCAAATTATCCTGATACACAACATCATGATATAGACAATAAAAATAGCAACACGACACAATGGCTTAAGGATATTCATCCTTCTTCCTTTTAGAGTTAAACTCAGGGAAGGGTTAACCTCATTTATTGCTTCTTCAAAGCATTGAAATACATATTTATGAACTTGTCATAAAATATCTCAAGTCTAGAAATTATGCATATAAAGTAAAATTTCAATCAATTATATCTTGGATGGTAAACCAATGTAAACGGATCTAAAACCAGTCCCTTATCCGCTGGGCATCAGAGTCGAACTCTACCTTCACATATATCTATTAAAATGAATACAATGAAACTCAAATAACATGCCTAACATATCTTTGTTTCCATTCCTACACCTGTCATCAAATCCACATATAGATATTCAATTCCCAGATACCTCCCCTAAGATTTTACTCTTTCCTTGAAAGAAACTTAAGCTCAACCCCTACATTCACCTTGTGAAAGATGTATTTAAACTGTCTTACAATATAAATACATAAAGAAACTAAAACACTCCACATGTAAAGATAATCAAATGATAGTAACAAAACTCCAGTGTATTTGTATTAATTGATCAAACGCATTGATACAGTCTTCCTTGATTTCAAGAAAATAAGGTTCTATATTCTGGACCTCTCCTTTACAAAAATATTTTCCAACCTCTATCTTTAATAGAAACTGACTATTTATACTAATCAACCATCCTGGAATCCTCGAAAGGATGCAACAAGCTTCAGATGGCTAATAGAAATTTGCACTAGAAAACAAAAGAAAATACAAACAGAAAGATATTTAATAAAGATAGCAAGGCGTATTTTTTCAAATCTGAACAACTTCCGCAGCTGGCACCTTTGTTTGTAGATATTTTCAGAGTAGTTACCAAGTTTGTCATATGAATGATGACCGTCATTACAAGCTAATTTACATCATTCTCTGTTTGAACACGCTCTCCCTCAAATTCTGGATCAGGTGCCAAGTGCAATCTATTCTTCTTCCTCCTCTGTCAGCTGGATAACCGGTTTCTTCTTCTTCTTTGTGATTAACTTTTCCCAAGCTACCACATCATCATCAGATGGCCAGTCGTAACTCTACAGCTCCTGTAATAAGTTGACTTGCCGTTCCCATGTAGAATCAGTCACATATTTAACTTCTGCTACAAACTTAATACAGTCACTTTCAACTTTGAATAAATTATCAATTATATTGTTAGTTCCTTCCACATCCAAAGCCTTATTATCTTTTAGGAAGGTGTCTTGATTGATTACCAACTAACCCATTGACAACTTCCAATCTTCCAGCTTAACCACATTTCGATTGTCATCATATACCGGGGGCAAATACTTGCTGTAATCTTTATCAAACATGGCTAACTTAGCCTTTATTCTTGACTTTCCTTTGAAAAACTTTGATGCAACACTTATTAGGCCAATCCTTTCAAATACATCAGTCACTACTTTTGGGATATCAGGCCTGTGTTGTTGTAAACTCTCAAGCTTATCAAACAACAAATTCCTCCCAGACCAAATACTATAGAGTGGCTCCAAGGTGGCTAAATAGTCATTCACCTTTTGATTGGTCTGATGTAATAGGCTGACTGATTTATGAACTACATCCATCTTGTCCTTTATTTTGTCCTGCCTGTACTGCACTCTTTTGGCTATAGTGTCCAGGGATGCATCCAATTTCACCTTCTCCAAGTCTTCAGCAGGTCCCTCAGGTGCCTCCAAATCTATCTGAACAGGTACCTCAACTTGCAAAGGAGGAGGAGGAATTATTTTTGAGGCTTCCTCAAGTTTAAACTTTATTTCTGCTAGCTCATCTTCCAATTGTTTGATCTTCATCATTTTCAAATCTCTGTCCTTGGCTACCATGCTTGAACTTTCAAACAATTTGGCATATCTTTCTGACAGCTGAGCTGTCTTGGCTTCATTCAGATTAGCCCAATGAGTTACTGCCTTGGAGACTTCAAGGTCTGTTGTATTTTGTACAGTCCATATAATTTTATTCCCCTCCATCTTATCCTCTATACTCAATAGAGATGGCTTTTGGGTTTTGGGGGCCATAGACCACATTGCAACAGCTTGGGACTTAGGGTCATAGCCACTTCCTCTTATCATGTCACCAATGTGAACCTCATATGATAGGCTACCCTCTGGTTGCATTCTCAATTGATCAATGAGGAATGCAGAAGTCAGATCCCATCCTGGGGTTAACAACATTCCACTTGATTTAACCAATTCTCTGGCTTCATCCACTGTTATAGGATCAAGGCTAGGATCATATGAAGCAAGAGCTCTCAAAGTTTCTTCACTTGGCTCCATACCTTCAGGCAGAGCTTTCCTTACTTCTTGCTGCTTGTTCCAAATAAGAAAACTCTTGAACTCATCAGTCTTAATGAATTGATCATCACTCAAGAATTCTTCTTGATAGACCTCTCTGATATCCTTCTCCAACCATAAGGACTTTTCTCTGCTTTCCTGCTCAATGGCTATTTTCTTGCCTGCTCTTATTGCTTTCCTCAATTGATGATGATATGGCCTATCACCTGGTACAAGAGCAGATGCTCTGTCAATTTCCCTTCTTTGTTTCTCACGCCTTGAAGGTTCACCTTCCTCAAGCCTTTGTTTATTCAATGGTGGCTCTGAGATATCCCTTATTTCTGGTTGATCTTGAGTGAGATCAACAACTGGTGGTCCCTCAACCTGTGGAGGACTATCTTCTTCTTGTGACTCATCAGTGAATTCTTCCTCATCAGAAGATGAATAATCTTTCTTTTTCTTCTTCTCTGGCTTATTCTGATCAATCAAGCCTTCCAATTGATTTGCCAAGGTATCATATTTTTCAATCATCCCATCAATCTTCTTCAAATAAGGAAGATCAGGGAAAAAGCCCTCAAAAGGAATCTGAGATGCCTTCAATTGGTTGGAAAAATCTACTAAGTCAAAGAATCTGTACCATCTCCTCTTAACCTCATCTTCATCCAAAATATTTCTAATCACATCTTCTTCATCTAAACACTCATGCTCCTTGAGCACACCAATGTTTGGGATGTAAGTCATCCTGGCAATCTTGATGAAGTCCTCAGGATCTATGTGCCTACAAGCACCAGTAACCATTTTGAATTGTTGTAGCCATGCACTAATTTGAGGAAAAGCCCTCTTTCCTATCAAGAAGTCACCTACCCTGAATTGCCTGGGTGTGAATGTACCCTTTCTGTGAGGGGCCAGAAGCTCCTTATCTGTACACATTAGTTGCCAAACAAATTCCAAACAAGCCAATCTCGGAGGCACATACTTTGGTAATAAATGTGGGGGTTGGGGACAACCATAAACTCTGATAATTGTGGAATTATCTCCTTAGTAGAAATCACCCCAATTATGATTTCCATCCCACTTATCCACATACTCCAGTGGTCTTAAAAGCCTAAGGACTCTAGGAGATAGCCTGGTGACATTTATGCCTAGCATCCTGATAATTGGATAGACAATGAAATTCTCAAAAACACAAAAATCTGCTTCATTGGAGGTAGAATTCCATATCCTCACCCACAACTACACTGGATTGTGCTAATCCTTGAAAGTGAACCTTGGTTTTAACATGTTTACATCAAAACTGTTGATGTTGAAGAATAGAATCAAATGCATTAATAAAGAATAATGCATGAACTCAATAGGACTTTTACTTTCTTTGATAGACATCAGCCCTTGATGCATCCTATCAATCACATACTGAATGTAATCATAGTGAGTGTTTACCAAGGGATTTTGAATATCCAAGATAATCATCAGCAAGTCAGCTGGTAAAAATTCTGCATTCCCATCAATTCCCAAAACTCTACATAATGCATAGCAAGTATATCTCATATAATGATGGAGGGATTTGAACTGGTATGGGGCATTCATGTTCGTAGGAAGGGGGGCTATGTATTTATCCTATTTTGGCATATGTTTAACCAACTGGTCTTTTACTGACCCTATATTGCTTCTGTATCTTGCCTTTTCTTTGTTCAAATCAATCTCAGTGGAAAAGGACGTGTATAGACTAAAAGATTTCATAAAAGATCCCCTATCAAGAGTAAGTAAGGGTGATCGGTCTTCTTTTCTAATAGTCCTTGAGATAGGGTCATAACTTCTGGCTAGGGCAACAATTAAATCAATATCTAGGAAAACGTCAGGGACAACCATTTTTCCTAATCCTAACACCCAACCATTACAGACAGGAACATGCTTACTCTTATTGCTGTAAAAGAAGTTGAAAATAGTGTAACCTATGAATTCTGGAGTGATTGGGTCTCTACACCATTCGAAAAGATCTTCAAACACGTCATCAGCAGCTCTCTTGTTCTGACTGGAGCCCGGCAACAGTTTCAGCAATTCATCTGAAAAATTTGGCTTATTCTTGTCCTCACCAGTTTTGGACTTGGCCTCACTACTGGAAGACGCTACACTCTTGTCAGGTTGACTCATCCTTGCTACAGAAACACCTTCAATTCTCTGTATCTCAAATGCTTTATGCTCAGAAATTTTCTGGACAAACAGAAACTCTTGACAACTGAGACTGAACAAATAAACAATGAGCTTCAACTTATTTATCGATATGAATCCAAGGTGTGCAACTACCATAGTTAATGCAAATCTCCTTAATGGATCCCATATTCAATTTTATGTACCCTCAGATTTCAAATTTCAAGCTCGCCATGTCCGGATGTTGACAGATAGATTAAACTACTTGAAAACAAGGTGAGAGGCAATGATGATGATTCTGTACTTAAAAACTATTTGCATCATGCAATCTTTCTTCTTGAAGCTGATTTGATGGCTTACTGGTTTCATGTCCATATCGACAAAGTACTTTATCTATGTGGCAACGGTCCTTTTTCTTTTCCATTTATGACCTTTTCCATCTGAGCCCATTTAGCAAACCAGCGACTATTGGCTTCTCCTAGTCGCTGAATATAATGCTAACCCTAGCTAGCAACTGGAGAACTGGCGACCACTGGCTTCAATAGTTCTTTGAATCCCTGCTTGACCCTAATTCAAATCTAGAGAACTAGCGACTACTAGCTTCACGGGTTCTCAGAATCTTATCCTTAACCATCCATGCATTTCGCGAATTAGCGAACAAAGGGCTCCCACTTACACAGTTAATTGCAATTACCATTTGGCGAACCAGCGAACAAAGCCACCTCCCATTCTCTTAATGTTATGACTGACGGTCAATTTTCTTGGAGACCTAGCAAACAAAGGGTTCGCGCATTCGCTTAAAAATATACTTAACCGCTTGATTGTCTGGAGAACTGGCGAACCCCTTTAATCTCTAATTCGCTAAATCTTTCCTTAATCATCACTTTATACCAGGATTCCAGATTGACCGTTGATCTTCATCAATCGATGGCTATCGCTAGTTCTCTGAATAACAAAACCCTTAACCATTTAATTCTGAAAATTAGCGAACAAAGAGCATTCGCTAGTTCTCCAAATACTCCATATCATTGAAAATTTCATTTCGAGAATAAGTGACTGAGACCTTAAAACTTATCATCCATTGATTCGCTTATTCGCCAGATTGTTTTAACCTTTATCCTTTTATTAAGAGAACTAGCGACCAAAGGCTTCGCTAAATCGCTAAATGGTTTAGCATGTCACCAACTTATTCCGAGAATAAGTGAATGTGAGAAAACTTATCTCCGCTGAAATCTTTTGGGCAAACCATCAGAACCGCCAAATTTAGAGGATAGCATTATAAGTATTCAGTCGCTCATTCGACAGATCAAATATGCAGGACCCACAAATATTTTGAGATTAAAATAGGGCCGTTGATCATGAAAGAAATCCACGGTATTCGCTAATTCTCTAGTTGAAACGACCCTTGACCGCCAGATTCTGAGAACAAGCGAACAAAGTGTTCGCTGAATCGCTAGATTGTTTCAAAAGACGGCCAAATATTATGAGAACTGGAGATAACCGCCATTCGCTAGTTCTCGGAAAGGAAAATGAAACCGCCGAAACACTTGGAGACTTAGCGAACAAAGTAATCAAAAAGCTTGGCTTTAATGCATTCGCCAATTCGCTGGATGTTTGGGATAACCGCTGGAAGATCTAGAGAACTGGCGACTGATACTAATAGTGAACATGAATTTGACTCATTCGCTGAATCGCCAGATTGTTTTGAAACTTGATAAGACACTTCCCGATTCAGCGAACACTTGGGGCAAATAAGCATGTGCACAAATAGGAACTTAAGTGACTTAAAGGTAACCAAGAAAAAGAAACAAGAAGGCCACATGAAGTTTAGAAATGAAATGGAAACATTTTGGAAGACAAGACCTAGGGTAAAGGGTTTTCTGAACATGTCAAAAACCATTTTCACGACACTTTACAAACCCTAGTCCAGGAATAACACTCGCATGGAGACTTAAACTAGGAATTGGACACAAACCTCAAAATTTTTTTAGGATACCCAACAGTGGCTCTATCTGAGGATGCTTGATTGTAAGATCATAGCAAGAAACCATGAATCTCTGGGAGGCAGACCACAAAACCTGAACCTAAAACAAGAAGCAAACACACCTATACATATAATACAAGCCTACTGTGCATGGAAAAAGAACTTTCAACTGAAGAAAAACTTCAAGAATTGTCCATGCACTGGTAATTCTTGCTCTTCACCATCCATCCCTTGCAAAAAATAGGAATCTTTGCCATGAATCTGACAAACAATGAAGGGACCCATCCATAAGGACTCAATTTTTTTATGCTTCCCTTTGTCTTCATATCTAGCATTCCACTGAAGGACCATGTCACCAGGCTGAAATTTTCTCACAGTAGCCCTTTTATCAAAAAGATATTTCATTTTCTCCTGCAGTTTGATGTTATTTTTCTGCCCTTCCCTTCTTATCTCATCCAACTCAATCAGCTGAACCATCCTATCTTGCAGTGGGTTACTGATTTCAATATCTTCCTCTTGCATAAACTTGTAGATGGGAAGGAAATTATTAATTGGCAATCTTGTCTTTGCACCATATACCATTTCAAAGGGGGACTTCCCTGTGGCTTTTTTCTCAGAAATCCTATCAGCCCATAGTGCTAACTTTAACTTCTCATGCCAACCTCTTTTATTCTTTTCCAAGGTCTTCTTCAAGATTTGCAAAATGCTCTTATTTCTAGACTCAGCTTGTCCATTGGCCTGTGGGTGATATGGGCTTGAATAAGACAAGATAACTCCCATTTCATCACAAAAATTAGTAATTTCTTGAGACCGAAAACTCATTGCATTGTCTACAACCAATTTGATTGGGACACCAAATCTTGTGATTATGTTGTTCATCAGGAAATCAATTACCACAGCACTTGTTGCTCCTCTAGTGGGAATAGCTTCTATCCACTTGGTAAAGTAATCAGTAGCCACCAAAATGTGACTATGTCTTCCACTGGACTTTTCAGAGAACTCTCCAATAAAATCCATACCCCACATTGCAAAAGGGGCTTCTGCAACAACTGGATTTAATAACAATGCACCTGAAAATTTTAGTTTCTTTGAAAACCTTTGACAGGGTTCACACTTTCTAACATAAGAGTGATTGTCTTTAAACAAAACAGGCCAATAATATCCTGCCCTCAAAATTTTATGAGCTATTGACCGAGCAGAATAATGCCCTCCACACATTCCAGAATGCATTTCTTTTAGCACCTTCTCTGATTGGTGTTCATCCAAACAAAAGAGTAAAATGCCATCATTGTCTTTCCAGTACAAATCACCTTGAATGAGGACATATCTTTGAGCCTGTAATCTCAAGCTTCTTCTCTGATTATCATTCAATTCAGGTGGACATTTAGCATTTTTAATAAAATAAACAAGATCCTTGTACCAGGGTTGCATCTCAATACTAGTAACTGTATCAACATTAGCAGCAACATTATTTATCTGGAAAAGGTCCATGTTTTCCTCAGTCATTAACTTGGCAAGTCCCAATCCTCTTACCAATTTGGTAATATGAATCTCAAGGTCAAACTCTTGAATCCTGTTTATCCATTTACATCTCTTCCCTGTGACTTCACTCTGTATCAAGATATCCTTTATTGCAGCATGGGGTACATAAGCATTAACCTTTGCACAAACCAAATACGGTCTAAAAGCCTTGACTGCTTTCACAAGTGCATAAGCTTTATTTTCCATTATTTCATAATTTAATTCAGCAGATTGCAAAGACTTGCTGAAAAAAGCTATAGGATGTTCATATCCTTCTTGATCTTTCTGCAGAAGGACAGCTGCAATAGTATGAAAAGATGCAAAAGAAAATAGAGAAAAAGGTTTTAAATAGTCAGGTGATACCAAAATAGGAGCTTCTTGAATTGTTTGTTTAATTTTTTCAAAAGCCTGCTAAGCTTACAAGCTCCATTCAAATTTCATTCCCTTTTTAAGGAACTTTACTATTGGCTTGACCAACTCTGCAAAGTTAGCAATAAATCTTCTCACAAAATTTATTTGCCCCAAAAATGATTGCACACCCTTTATATTCTTTGGTGGAGGGACCATTTTGATGGCTTCCACTCTTTCAGGATCAATCCTGACTCCTTCTTTTGATACTATGTGTCCCAGTAGCTTTCCTTCTGTCACTGCAAATTGACATTTCCTGGGATTCAAGGACACACCAAACTCTAAGGCCTTGAGAAAAATCCTTTCTAAATGAGAACAATGATCATCAGCCCTTTTGGAAAAAGCAGTGAGATCATCTTGATACACTACCATTAAGACATTGATCATTTCTTTGAAAGCAACATCCATGGCTCTCTGAAAAGTTGCCTCAACATTTTTTAGACCAAAAGGCATGCGAACATATACATAAGTTCCCCAAGGAGTTGTAAAGGCTGTCTTGAATTGCTCTGATTCTTTGACTAGCACTTTGTCATACCCTGAGAAACCATCCATCATTGACAGGAGTTCACATCCAGTCACCCTATGCAGCATGGCCTCCATATTAGGCAATCCATAATTATCCTTGAGTGATGCCACATTTAGGTTCCTAAAATCAACACAAAGCCGAATGTCACCATTCTTCTTCCTCACTGGTACAAGGTTTGAAACCCAAGTTGAGTGCCTAATTGGTTCAATAATACTAGCATCCCTCAGTTTTGTCAACTCAACTTGCATTTTGGTGGCCAGTAAAGGATTAATGGGTCTCTGATTTTGTCTAAAGGGTGTGGTTTCCTCCTTTAGAGGAACTTCATGCTGAAATAAATCAGCCCTATAAGCTTTGAGGTCATCATATGACCAGGCAAACACATGTTTGTACTTTTTCAAAAGTCTAATCAAGTTGCCTCTGATCTCCCTATTCAGTTTCTTTCCAATGTATACCATTTGTGGGGAATTTTTTGATCCTAGGTTTATCTCCTCTAAGTCTTCCAATTTCGTATTAGACTTTTGGGACAGAAAACCATCATTTATTTTAAACATTCCCTCCAGTTCTACCAGTCCTTTAGGTATATGATTAGAAGGCAATTGAACTATTTCATTTCCCATGATGCATTCTTTTCCTTCAATACATTCCTGTACCTCATTGAAATCTATTTGTTGACCATCATATTGATCCAGGCCTTGAAGGAATCTAAGGATATCAAGATCATCCTCAAAAACTTGCCAATTGTACACATTGTTAGGAACTGCAGGCCTAGTTTTAGTTTCCAACATGGAAACACCAGAGAGGGTGATATCATTGGTTTTCAAAGCAACATTAGCAAGAAAATCTGCCATGATGTTATTTGACCTCTCTACCCAGAGCAAATTAAAAGCTTCAAAAAATTCTAATCTATCCCAGACAGCATGCTTATACAACTTGAGTTTCTCATCCTTGGAAGCATATTGGGATCTTACTTGGGCTACAATCAATTGGGAATCACTGTGGACCTTTAAACATTTAATACCATGGTTTATGGCTACATCTAATCCCAAGATCAGGGCCTCATATTCAGCAGTATTATTTGTACAACTGAAAGTCAACAAAAAGGAATACTTGAAAGTATTACCTGATGGGGAAATGAACACAACACCAGCTCCTGATCCTTCTTTAGAGCATCCACCATCAAAAAACATTTGCCACAAGCTATCTTGTTGCATCATCAACTCATCTACAATCGGGTCTGTGTTTTTCAACTGAGGTATCACTTCTTCAATCACAAAATTGTTCATATCAATATCTACAAAACAATTAAGGGCTTCCGGAGCAACCATTTCCACCATAACTGAGGAATGGGGCTCCCTGTACAACTTTACTTCAGTCCCATTCACTGGAATAGTGGCATAAGATAAATCTAGTTCCAACTTTCCACCCACTGCTGCAGCCCATTGTCTTGACAATAACATGCCATAGTGAGGCTTTGTATCCACAACAACTACATCCATTTTGTATGTAGCTTCTGGGAATGCAGCAATTTTTACCTCAATTCCAATCAAAGTCCCCACAACAGGCACTGCCCTATTATCCATTGCATAACACCTGCCATTAGAAGTGTCAACTTGCAATCCTAATTCTTTCATTACATGATATGGCATCACAGTTGTGGCAGCACCAGAGTCTATCATACAATTTTTTAACAATAAATCATTTACAATTAGAGTGACATAAAATGGATTGATGGAAGAAGGTTCTTGTGTTACAATTGTCCCAACACATACATTTGAGATGGGAATAGGCTTTTTTATAGAACTCCCTTCCTCTTGTTTGGTAGGCGCAAATCTCTGCTCATTTATAAGAGCCAAGGCTGCTGTCTTGTGCTCTTCTATTTTCAACATTTCAAGCAGAGGGATGGACACTTTCATCTAAGACAGCGCATGTCTCATATCAAATGCAGGGGAATCAGCAGGAGAATCAGATTGATCCTTTGTCCTACCAGTTTTCTTTTTCATCTTGTCAACACTAACTTCCTCCCTTTTCTTCTTTTCACCCACAAGTTCTTGATCCTTGCCATCTATAACATTGGGCTTTGGGAAACCCTTATCCTGAGGACTACCTTTGATGAATACTGATCTAGGAATTCCCTATTCATTATCCACCTTTCTGTTCCTCAAATTGTATGAGGATCTTGCTTGTGTTATGGCAACCATAGTTAAGTTTTTGATCTCATCTTCACTGGGCTTCCTCCATTGCTTCTCATCTGATCTAGATCCTACCATATGAGTTTTATAATCATTATTATCAAATTCTTCAAGATCAGATTGAGTAAATATTTGTTGCTCATAATCAGAGAAAATCTTTCTCTTATGATCAACATCTGGACAGCTTGCTTCATCATCTAAGGACACAAAATCCTCTATTGGATCTATAGTAAACATGTTAATGGCAGGCTTTTCAGATTCTTCATAATCTCCTGCACATGAGTTATCAGCCGCTTCTCCTAAAGCTTGGGCCACAGCAAACTGGAAAGGTGAATGAGGCATATTACAAGCAACACACCAAGGAGTGTTTTCTACATTGTGTGTTGTATTTTTCTTTAAGGGATCTGGGGTATCTCTCCTTTTTTGTACTTCATTGATGTCGAGAATAGGTCTCCCATCCTTCCAATTAGTTTTTTAAGGCATATCTCTCAAATTAGGGGCCTTGTCCTGCCTTTGATAAGGGGGTCTTGCATCTTGAAAGTTTCTACCACCTTTATCAAATCTTGTTGGGAACTCCTTGTTAGCACCCGGTCCTTTATCCATTCTATCCTCCTCTTTAAAAGGCCTTGCATGTTGTGGTCTGGTCTCTTTCCACAATTTACCCTCATCCCTCTTGTACATTTGGCCAGATGCCTTTCAGTTACTCTCAATATTTATGGCCAATTTAAATGCATCCCTAAGGTTGTGGGGATTTTTATCTCTTAGGAGATAAGACATTTTACCATCCATGGAATTGAAATAAGTGGTCATGCAAACTGCATCATCCAACCTCAATACCTGGAACAATTTGTACATAGCCTTTTGAAACCGGCTATTGAACTCTAACATGCTCTCATTATAATTTTTCTTGATATTATTGATTTCATTGAGCATGTAACTAGAATTCACATGTTCAGCATACTGCTCTTTAAAACTCCTGACAAATTCATCCCATGAAGCAATACTGTTCTCAGGTAACCCTCTGTACCAATCCCTAGCATCTTCAATCAATGATTGAACAAAAAGTTTCATAATGACATCTTCATGTTCAATCTCATAGTCATTAACTTTATCTGTGAAAAACTTCAAATGCTCTTCACAAGTAATAACATTATTCCCAGTGAATAATGGGATCTTCTTCCTGATTTCATTGGGAATGGCATTAGGTTGGCCAGGAATACCATCAAAAAATAAAGGCCTATATCTATCCAAATGAACTGGTCATCTTTGGATAGTTGGCTGATTTAGAGGGGTAACTGCAACATTTTGATAGGGTATAGTTCCCACTGTACCTCCAGCTATAAAGGGAACTTGACTAAGAAATTGTCCAGATGGATATTGTCCAGAGTGAGAGGCTTGAGTATTTGGAATTGAAATGTTAGGCTGACTAGATGGAGTTGTTCCTATGGTAATAGGAACAGAACTACTAGCAGATGTATTCATGTTAGCATGTAGAAAGGCAATCTTCCTCTTCATTTCATCTGCAGCAGCCTCTAACTCAAGTTTCTCAAGTTGCATAGCCAAATCCTCCTTTGCTTTCCTAGCTCTGTCTAAATCTGTACTAGCTTGAGTAGGCACATCAGGAATGGGCACAACCTTCCTCGGTTCATTTATAACAACACCCACCACCTTTTGTTTTCCCTTATCAGGGATTTCCTTGGGGGCAATTTTAATCTCCTTGTTTATTTTGATTTTAGAGGGATTCAATTGTCTTAAAACATGGCCTGTTCCCTCAAATTCACTTTGTTGGGGCCTGGTATCCTGAGCTTGCTTTCTCAAAGCTTCCATATCACCAAACAAGTCTTTATCCAAATCTTGTACATCCTGGTTTAGATCACTAACATGGGTCTCATTTCTCCTGGTTCTCTTGAGGAGTTCTTCCCTTTCCAGAAGCAATTCACGAAGCTGTTGTTCCCTTACCTTCGTTCTATTAGCAATTTCTCCTAATTGTTCACGTTCCTTTTCTCTCAAGGCAATCACTTCCTCTCTTAGCTTCTCAGAATCATATGAAGCTGTTTCAGCGGTAGAGGTTTCATCTGATTGTTCAAGGGTTTCTCTAGCAGGGAAAAAACCTACTTCTGTGACTACTTCTTTCTCCATATAGACCTCTGGTGTGACCCTTTTGACATGCTTAGGATCGTCAGAAGACGAAGAAGTTTCATGAGGAAGTGGAACACGAAATCTTTTTCGAGAAGGAGCTTGGGAACTAGCATTATTTTGGCCTCTCCTAGACCATTACTTTCTGCTTGGTGTGTGGAGTTCATCACCTATATTATCTTCTGGATGATCCTTATAGTAAGACCTAGTATTCCTTGGTCGACTCATGGTAAATGACAACAATTTTTACAGAATTTTGCAACTACTAGCAACTGGTAACACAGATTTCTTTAGAGTCGCCACCCACTACTCAAGCGGGAATGAAAAATTATTTCTACTGGTCTACAAACATACAATAGACAAGATTTGCACTAACCTATTCCAGGCTATCAAAATAAGTCCCCAGCAGAGTCGCCAATTTTGTTAGTGTTTGAACCTGCAGATTAATCAATTACTCAAATAATCCCAATGGCTGTAACCTAGCAAGTTACAAACTACTAAGGTATTAAGGTTAAGACCTTCTTCACTTTGAGTAATATATACTCAAGCGGGTGTACCTCTATCAATTCAATGTTCAACTGAGTTCTGAATTGAGAACTTGCTCCTTCACTGCTTTGTTACTGCCTTCAAAATCCAACTCAATAAGTTGCTAAAACTTTGAGTATAACCCAAATTATCCTGATACACAACATGATGATATAGACAATAAAAACAACAGCACGACACAATGGCTTAAGGATATTCATCCTTCTTCCTTTTAGAGTTAAACTCAGGGAAGGGTTAACCTCATTTATTGCTTCTTCAAGGCATTGAAATACATATTTATGAACTTGTCATAAAATATCTCAAGTCTGGAAATTATGCATATAAACTAAAATTTCAATCAATTATATCTTGGATGGTAAACCAATGTAAACGGATCTAAAACCAGTCCCTTATCCGCTGGGCATCAGAGTCGAACTCTACCTTCACATATATCTATTAAAACGAATACAATGAAACTCAAATAACATGCCTAACATATCTTTGTTTCCATTCCTACACCTGTCATCAAATCCACATATAGATATTCAATTCCCAGATACCTCCCCTAAGATTTTACTCTTTCCTTGAAAGAAACTTAAGCTCAACCCCTACATTCACCTTGTGAATGATGTATTTAAACTATCTTACAATCTAAATACATAAAGAAACTAAAACACTCCACATGTAAAGACAATCAAATGATAGTAACAAAACTCCAGTGTATTTGTATTAATTGATCAAACGCATTGATACAGTCTTCCTTGATTTCAAGAAAATAAGGTTCTATATTCTGGACCTCTCCTTTAGAAAAATATTTTCCAACCTCTATCTTCAATAGAAACTGACTATTTATACTAATCAACCATCCTGGAATCCTCGAAAGGATGCAACAAGCTTCGGATGGCTGATAGAAATTTGCACTAGAAAACAAAAGAAAATACAAACAGAAAGATATTTAATAAAGACAGCAAGGCGTATTTTTTCAAATCTGAACAACTTCCGCAGCTGGCACCTTTGTTTGTAGATATTTTTAGAGCAGTTACCAAGTTTTTCATATGAATGATGACCGTCATTACAAGCTAATTTACATCATTCTCTATTTGAACACGCTCTCCCTCAAATTCTGGATCAGGTGCCAAGTGCAATCTATTCTTCTTCCTCCTCTGTCAGCTGGATAACCGGTTTCTTCTTCTTCTTTGTGATTAACTTTTCCCAAGCTGCCACATCATCATCAGATGGCCAGTCGTAACTCTGAAGCTCCTGTAATAAGTTGACTTGCCATTCCCATGTAGAATCAGTCACATTTTTAACTTCTGCTATAAACTTAATACAGTCACTTTCAACTTTGAATAAATTATCAATTATATTGTTAGTTCCTTCCACATCCAAAGCCTTATTATCTTTTAGGAAGGCGTCTTGATTGATTACCAACTGACCCATTGACAACTTCCAATCTTCCAGCTTAACCACATTTCCATTGTCATCATATACCGGGGGCAAATACTTGCTGTAATCTTTATAAAATATGGCTAACTTATCCTTTATTCGGTTTGACTTTCCTTTGAAAAACTTTGATGCAACACTTATTAGGCCAATCCTTTCAAATACATCAGTCACTACTTTTGGGATATCAGGCCTGTGTTGTTGTAAACTCTCAAGCTTATCAAACAACAAATTCCTCCCAGACCAAATACTATAGAGTGGCTCCAAGGTGGCTAAATAGTCATTCACCTTTTGATTGGTCTGATGTAATAGGCTGACTGATTTATGAACTACATCCAATTTGTCCTTTATTTTGTCCTGCCTGTACTGCACTATTTTGGCTATAGTGTCCAGGGATGCGTCCAATTTCACCTTCTCCAAGTCTTCAGCAGGTCCCTCAGGTGCCTCCAAATCTATCTGAACAGGTACCTCAACTTGCAAAGGAGGAGGAATTATTTTTGAGGCTTCCTCAAGTTTGACCTTTATTTCTACCAGCTCATCTTCCAATTGTTTGATCTTCATCATTTTCAAATCTCTATCCTTGGCTACCATGCTTGAACTTTCAAACAATTTGGCATATCTTTCTGATAGCTGAGCTGTCTTGGCTTCATTCAGATTAGCCCAATGAGTTACTGCCTTGGAGACTTCAAGGTCTGTTGTATTTTGTACAGTCCATATAATTTTATTCCCCTCCATCTTATCCTCTATACTCAATAGAGATGGCTTTTGGGTTTTGGGGGCCATAGACCACATTGCAACAGCTTGGGACTTAGGGTCATAGCCACTTCCTCTTATCATGTCACCAATGTGAACCTCATATGATAGGCTACCCTCTGGTTGCTTTCTCAATTGATCAATGAGGAATGCAGAAGTCAGATCCCATCCTGGGGTTAACAACATTCCACTTGATTTAACCAATTCTCTGGATTCATCCACTGTTATAGGATCAAGGCTAGGATCATATGAAGCAAGAGCTCTCAAAGTTTCTTCACTTGGCTCCATACCTTCAGGCAGAGCTTTCCTTACTTCTTGCTGCTTGTTCCAAATGAGAAAACTCTTGAACTCATCAGTCTTAATGAATTGATCATCACTCAAGAATTCTTCTTGATAGACCTCTCTGATATCCTTCTCCAACCATAAGGACTTTTCTCTGCTTTCCTGCTCAATGGCTATTTTCTTGCCTGCTCTTATTGCTTTACTCTATTGATGATGATATGGCCTATCACCTGGTACAAGAGTAGATGCTCTGTCAATTTCCCTTCTTTGTTTCTCATGCCTTGAAGGTTCACCTTCCTCAAGCCTCTGTTTCTTCAATGGTGGCTCTGAGATATCCCTTATTTCTGGTTGATCTTGAGTGAGATCAACAACTGGTGGTCCCTCAACCTGTGGAGGACTATCTTCTTCTTGTGACTCATCAGTGAATTCTTCCTCATTAGAAGATGAATAATCTTTCTTTTTCTTCTTCTCTGGCTTATTCTGATCAATCAAGCTTTCCAATTGATTTGCCAAGGTATCATATTTTTCAATCATCCCATCAATCTTCTTCAAATAAGGAAGATTGGGGAAAAAGCCCTCAAAAGGAATCTGAGATGCTTTCAATTGGTTGGACAAATCTACTAAGTCAAAGAATCTGTACCATCTCCTCTTAACCTCATCTTCATCCAAAATATTTCTAATCACATCTTCTTCATCTAAACCCTCATGCTCCTTGACCACACCAATGTTTGGGATGTAAGTCATCCTAGCAATCTTGATGAAGTCCTCAGGATCTATGTGCCTACAAGCACCAGTAACCATTTTGAATTGTTGTAGCCATGCACTAATTTGAGGAAAAGCCCTCTTTCCTATCAAGAAGTCACCTACCCTGAATTGCCTAGGTGTGAATGTACCCTTTCTGTGAGGGGCCAGAAGCTCCTTATCTGTACACATTAGTTGCCAAACAAATTCCAAACAAAACAATCTCGAAGGCACATACTTTGGTAATAAATGTGGGGGTTGGGGACAACCATAAACTCTGATAATTGTGGAATTATCTCCTTAGTAGAAATCACCCCAATTATGATTTCCATCCCACTTATCCACATACTGCAGTGGTCTTAAAAGCCTAAGGACTCTAGGAGATAGCCTGGTGACATTTATGCCTAGCATCCTGATAATTGGATAGACAATGAAATTTTGAAAAACACAAAAATCTGCTTCATTGGAGGTAGAATTCCATATCCTCACCCACAACTACACTGGATTGTGCTGATCCTTGAAAGTGAACCTTGGTTTTAACATGTTTACATCAAAACTGTTGATGTTGAAGAACAGAATCAAATGCATTAATAAAGAATAATGCATGAACTCAATAGGACTTTTACTTTCTTTGACAGACATCAGCCCTTGATGCATCCTATCAAACACATACTGAATGTAATCATAGTCAGTGTTTACCAAGGGATTTTGAATATCCAAGATAATCATCAGCAAGTCAGCTGGTAAAAATTCTGCATTCCCATCAATTCCCAAAACTCTACATAATGCATAGCAAGTATATCTCATATAATGATGGAGGGATTTGAACTGGTATGGGGCATTCATGTTAGCAGGAAGGGGGGCTATGTATTTATCCTATTTTGGCATATGTTTAACCAACTGGTCTTTTACTGACCCTATATTGTTTCTGTATCTTGCCTTTTCTTTGTTCAAATCAATCTCAATGGAAAAGGACGTGTATAGACTAAAAGCTTTCATAAAAGATCCCCTATCAAGAGTAAGTAAGGGTGATCGGTCTTCTTTTCTAATAGTCCTTGAGATAGGGTCATAACTTCTGGCTAGGGCAACAATTAAATCAATATCTAGGAAAACGTCAGGGACAACCATTTTTCCTAATCCTAACACCCAACCATTACAGAGAGGAACATGCTTACTCTTATTGCTGTAAAAGAAGTTGAAAATAGTGTAACCTGTGAATTCTGGAGTGATTGTGTCTCTACACCGTTCCAAAAGATCTTCAAACACGTCATCAGCAGCCCTCTTGTTCTGACTGGAGCCCGGCAACAGTTTCAGGAATTCATCTGAAAAATTTGGCTTATTCTTGTCCTCACCAGTTTTGGACTTGGCCTCACTACTGGAAGACGCTGCACTCTTCTCAGGTTGACTCATCCTTGCTACAGAAACACCTTCAATTCTCTGTATCTCAAATGCTTTATGCTCGAAAATTCTCTAAACAAACATAAACTCTTGACAACTGAGACTGAACAAATAAACAATGAGCTTCAACTTATTTATCGATATGAATCCAAGGTGTGCAACTACCATAGTTAATGCAAATCTCCTTAATGGATCCCATATTCAATTTCATGTACCCTCAGATTTCAAATTTTGAGCTCGCCATGTCCGGATGTTGACAGATAGATTAAACTACTTGAAAACAAGGTGAGAGGCAATGATCATGATTCTGTACTTAAAAACTATTTGCGTCATGCAATCTTTCTTCTTGAAGCTGATTTGATGGCTTACTGGTTTCATGTCCATATCGACAAAGTACTTTATCTATGTGGCAATGGTCCTTTTTCTTTTCCCTTTATGACCTTTTCCATCTGAGCCCATTTAGCAAACCAGCGACTATTGGCTTCTCCTAGTCGCTGAATATAATGCTAACCCTAGCTAGCAACTGGAGAACTGGCGACCACTGGCTTCACTGGTTCTCTGAATCCCTGTTTGACCCTGATTCAAATCTAGAGAACTAGCGACTACTAGCTTCACGGGTTCTCAGAATCTTATCCTTAACCATCCATGCATTTCACGAATCAGCGAACAAATGGCTCCCACTTACTCAGTTAACTGCAATTACCATTTGGCGAACCAGCGAACAAAGCCACCTCCCATTCTCTTAATGTTATGACTGACGGTCAATTTTCTTGGAGACCTAGCGAACAAAGGGTTCGCGCATTCGCTTAAAAATATACTTAACCGCTTGATTATCTGGAGAACTGGTGAACCCCTTTAATCTCTAATTCGCTAAATCTTTCCTTAATCATCACTTTATACCAGGATTCCAGATTGACCGTTGATCTTCATCAATCGATGGCTATCGCTAGTTCTCTGAATAAAAAAACCCTTAACCATTTAATTCTGAGAATCAGTGAACAAAGAGCATTCGCTAGTTCTCCAAATACTCCATATCATTGAAAATTTCATTTCGAGAATAAGTGACTGAGACCTTAAAACTTATCATCCATTGATTCGCTTATTCACCAGATTGTTTTAACCTTTATCCTTTTATTAAGAGAACTAGCGACCAAAGGCTTCGCTGAATCGCTAAATGGTTTAGCATGTCACCAACTTATTTCGAGAATAAGTGAATGTGAGAAAACTTATCTCCGCTGAAATCTTTTGGGCAAACCATAAGAACCGCCAAATTTAGAGGATAGCATTATAAGTATTCAGTCGCTCATTCGCCAGATCAAATATGCAGGACCCATAAATATTTTGAGATTAAAACAGAGCCGTTGATCATGAAAGCAATCCAGGGTATTCGCTAATTCTCTAGTTGAAACGACCCTTGACCGCCAGATTCTGAGAACAAGCGAACAAAGTGTTCGCTGAATCGCTAGATTGTTTCAAAAGACCACCAAATATTACGAGAACTGGAGATAACCGCCATTCGCTAGTTCTCGGAAAGGAAAATGAAACCGCCGAAACACTTGGAGACTTAGTGAACAAAGTAATCAAAAAGCTTGGCTTTAATGCATTCGCCAATTCGCTGGATGTTTGGGATAACCGCTGGAAGATCTAGAGAACTGGCGACTGATACTAATAGTGAACATGAATTTGACTCATTCACTGAATCGCCAGATTGTTTTGAAACTTGATAAGACACTTCCCGATTCAGCGAACACTTGGGGAAAATAAGCATGTGCACAAATAGCAACATAAGTGACTTAAAGGTAACCAAGAAAAAGAATCAAGAAGGCCACATGAAGTTTAGAAATGAAATGGAAACATTTTGGAAGACAAGACCTAGGGTAAAGGGTTTTCTGAACATGTCAAAAACCATTTTCACGACACTTTACAAACCCTAGTCCAGGAATAACCCTCGCATGGAGACTTAAACTAGGAATTGGACACAAACCTCAAAATTTTTTTAGGATACCCAATAGTGGCTCTATCTAAGGATGCTTGATTGTAAGATAATAGCAAGAAATCATGAATCTCTGGGAGGTAGACCACAAAACCTGAACCTAAAACAAGAAGCAAACACACCTATACATATAATACAAGCCTACTGTGCATGGAAAAAGAACTTTCAACTGAAGAAAAACTTCAAGAATTGTCCATGCACTGGCAATTCTTGCTCTTCACCATCCATACCTTGCAAAAAATAGGAATCTTTGCCATGAATCTGACAAACAATGAAGGGACCCATCCATAAGGACTCAAATTTTTTATGCTTCCCTTTGTCTTCATATCTAGCATTCCACTGAAGGACCATGTCACCAGGCTGAAATTTTCTCACAGTAGCCCTTTTATCAAAATGATATTTCATTTTCTGCTGCAGTTTGATGTTATTTTTCTGCCCTTCCCTTCTTATCTCATCCAACTCAATCAGCTGAACCATCCTATCTTGCAGTGGGTTACTGATTTCAATATCTTCCTCTTGCATAAACTTGTAGATGGGAAGGAAATTATTAATTGGCAATCTTGTCTTTGCACCATATACCATTTCAAAGGGGGACTTCCCTGTGGCTTTTTTCTCAGAAATCCTATCAGCCCATAGTGCTAACTTTAACTTCTCATGCCAACCTCTTTTATTCTTTTCCAAGGTCTTCTTCAAGATTTGCAAAATGCTCTTATTTCTAGACTCAGCTTGTCCATTGGCCTGTGGGTGATATGGGCTTGAATAAGACAAGATAACTCCCATTTCATCACAAAAATTAGTAATTTCTTGAGACCGAAAACTCATTGCATTGTCTACAACCAATTTGATTGGGACACCAAATCTTGTGATTATGTTGTTCATCAGGAAATCAATTACCACAGCACTTGTTGCTCCTCTAGTGGGAATAGCTTCTATCCACTTGGTAAAGTAATCAGTAGCCACCAAAATGTGACTATGTCTTCCACTGGACTTTTCAGAGAACTCTCCAATAAAATCCATACCCCACATTGCAAAAGGGGCTTCTGCAACAACTGGATTTAATAACAATGCACCTGAAAATTTTAGTTTCTTTGAAAACCTTTGACAGGGTTCACACTTTCTAACATAAGAGTGATTGTCTTTAAACAAAACAGGCCAATAATATCCTGCCCTCAAAATTTTATGAGCTATTGACCGAGCAGAATAATGCCCTCCACACATTCCAGAATGCATTTCTTTTAGCACCTTCTCTGATTGGTGTTCATCCAAACAAAAGAGTAAAATGCCATCATTGTCTTTCCAGTACAAATCACCTTGAATGAGGACATATCTTTGAGCCTGTAATCTCAAGCTTCTTCTTTGATTATCATTCAATTCAGGTGGACATTTAGCATTTTTAATAAAATAAACAAGATCCTTGTACCAGGGTTGCATCTCAATACTAGTAACTGTATCAACATTAGCAGCAACATTATTTATCTGGACAAGGTCCATGTTTTCCTCAGTCATTAACTTGGCAAGTCCCAATCCTCTTACCAATTTGGTAATATGAATCTCAAGGTCAAACTCTTGAATCCTGTTTATCCATTTACATCTCTTCCCTGTGACTTCACTCTGTATCAAGATATCCTTTACTGCAGCATGGGGTACATAAGCATTAACCTT
The DNA here is from genome assembly GCA_027943335.1 of Chamaecyparis obtusa. Lineage (NCBI taxonomy): Eukaryota > Viridiplantae > Streptophyta > Pinopsida > Cupressales > Cupressaceae > Chamaecyparis > Chamaecyparis obtusa. The sequence continues at coordinate 2,628,293 of BSBK01001370.1, forward strand.
TGCACAAACTAAATACGGTCTGAAAGCCTTGACTGCTTTCACAATTGCATAAGCTTGCTTTTCCATTATTTCATAATTTAATTCAGCAGATTGCAAAGACTTGCTGAAAAAAGCTATAGGATGTTCATATCCTTCTTGATCTTTCTGCAGAAGGACAGCTGCAATAGTATGAAAAGATGCAAAAGAAAACAGAGAAAAAGGTTTTAAATAGTCAGGTGATACCAAAACAGGAGCTTCTTGAATTGTTTGTTTAATTTTTTCAAAAGCCTGCTGAGCTTCCAAGCTCCATTCAAATTTCATTCCCTTTTTAAGGAACTTTACTATTGGCTTGACCAACTCTGCAAAGTTAGCAATAAATCTTCTCACAAAATTTATTTGCCCCAAAAATGATTGCACACCCTTTATATTCTTTGGTGGAGGGACCATTTTGATGGCTTCCACTCTTTCAGGATCAATCCTGACTCCTTTTGATACTATGTGTCCCAGTAGCTTTCCTTCTATCACTGCAAATTGACATTTCCTGGGATTCAAGGACACACCAAACTCTAAGGCCTTGAGAAAAATCCTTTCTAAATGAGAACAATGATCATCAGCCCTTTTGGAAAAAGCAGTGAGATCATCTTGATACACTACCATTAAGACATTGATCATTTCTTTGAAAGCAACATCCATGGCTCTCTGAAAAGTTGCCCCAACATTTTTTAGACCAAAAGGCATGCGAACATATACATAAGTTCCCCAAGGAGTTGTAAAGGCTGTCTTGAATTGCTCTGATTCTTTGACTAGCACTTTGTCATACCCTGAGAAACCATCCATCATTGACAGGAGTTCACATCCAGTCACCCTATGCAGCATGGCCTCCATATTAGGCAATCCATAATTATCCTTGAGTGATGCCACATTTAGGTTCCTAAAATCAACACAAAGCCGGATGTCACCATTCTTCTTCCTCACTGGTACAAGGTTTGAAACCCAAGTTGAGTGCCTAATTGGTTCAATAATACCAGCATCCCTTAGTTTTGTCAACTCAACTTGCATTTTGGTGGCCAGTAAAGGATTAATGGGTCTCTGCTTTTGTCTAAAGGGTGTGGTTTCCTCCTTTAGAGGAACTTCATGCTGAAATAAATCAGCCCTATAAGCTTTAAGGTCATCATATGACCAGGCAAACACATGTTTGTACTTTTTCAAAAGTCTAATCAAGTTGCCTCTGATCTCCCTATTCAGTTTCTTTCCAATGTATACCATTTGTGGGGAATTTTTTGATCCTAGGTTTATCTCCTCTAAGTCTTCCAATTTCGTATTAGACTTTTGGGACAGAAAACCATCATTTATTTTAAACATTCCCTCCAGTTCTACCAGTCCTTTGGGTATATGATTAGAAGGCAATTGAACTATTTCATTTCCCATGATGCATTCTTTTCCTTCAATACATTCCTGTGCCTCATTGAAATCTATTTGTTAACCATCATATTGATCCAGGCCTTGAAGGAATCTAAGGATATCAAGATCATCCTCAAAAACTTGCCAATTGTACACATTGTCAGGAACTGCAGGCCTAGTTTTAGTTTCCAACATGGAAACACCAGAGAGGGTGATATCATTGTTTTTCAAAGCAACATTAGCAAGAAAATCTGCCATGATGTTATTTGACCTCTCTACCCAGAGCAAATTAAAAGCTTCAAAAAATTCTAATCTATCCCAGACAGCATGCTTATACAACTTGAGTTTCTCATCCTTGGAAGCATATTGGGATCTTACTTGGGCTACAATCAATTGGGAATCACCGTGGACTTTTAAACATTTAATACCATGGTTTATGGCTACATCTAATCCCAAGATCAGGGCCTCATATTCAGCAGTATTATTTGTACAACTGAAAGTCAACAAAAAGGAATACTTGAAAGTATTACCTGATGGGGAAATGAACACAACACCAGCTCCTGATCCTTCTTTAGAGCATCCACCATCAAAAAACATTTGCCACAAGCTATCTTGTTGCATCATCAACTCATCTACAATCGGGTCTGTGTTTTTCAATTGAGGTATCACTTCTTCAATCACAAAATTGTTCATATCAATATCTACAAAACAATTAAGGGCTTCCGGAGCAACCATTTCCACCATAATTGAGGAACGGGGCTCCCTGTACAACTTTACTTCAGTCCCATTCACCGGAATAGTGGCATAAGATAAATCTAGTTCCAACTTTCCACCCACTGCTGCAGCCCATTGTCTTGACAATAACATGCCATAGTGAGGCTCTGTATCCACAACAACTACATCCATTTTATATGTAGCTTCTGGGAATGCAGCAATTTTTACCTCAATTCCAATCAAAGTCCCCACAACAGGCACTGCCCTATTATCCATTGCATAACACCTGCCATTAGAAGTGTCAACTTGCAATCCTAATTCTTTCATTACATGATATGGCATCACAGTTGTGGCAGCACCAGAGTCTATCATACAATTTTTTAACAATAAATCATTCACAATTAGAGTGACATAAAATGGATTGATGGAAGAAGGTTCTTGTGTTACAATTGTCCCAACACATACATTTGAGATGGGAATAGGCTTTTTTATAGAACTCCCTTCCTCTTGTTTGGTAGGCGCAAATCTCTGCTCATTTATAAGAGCCAAGGCTGCTGTCTTGTGCTCTTCTATTTTCAACATTTCAAGCAGAGGGATGGACACTTTCATCTAAGACAGCGCATGTCTCATATCAAATGCAGGGGAATCAGCAGGAGAATCAGATTGATCCTTTGTCCTACCAGTTTTCTTTTTCATCTTGTCAACACTAACTTCCTCCCTTTTCTTCTTTTCACCCACAAGTTCTTGATCCTTGCCATCTATAACATTGGGCTTTGGGAAACCCTTATCCTGAGGACTACCTTTGATGAATACTGATCTAGGAATTCCTTGTTCATTATCCACCTTTCTATTCCTCAAATTGTATGAGGATCTTGCTTGTGTTATGGCAGCCACAGTTAAGTTTTTGATCTCCTCTTCACTGGGCTTCCTCCATTGCTTCTCATCTGATCTAGATCCTACCATATGAGTTTTATAATCATTATTATCAAATTCTTCAGGATCAGATTGAGTAAATATTTGTTGCTCATAATCAGAGAAAATCTTTCTCTTATGATCAACATCTGGACAGCTTGCTTCATCATCTGAGGACACAAAATCCTGTATTGGATCTATAGTAAACATGTTAATGGCAGGCTTTTCAGATTCTTCATAATCTCCTGCACATGAGTTATCAACCTCTTCTCCTAAAGCTTGGGCCACAGCACACTGGAAAGGTGAATGAGGCATATTACAAGCAACACACCAAGGAGTGTTTTTTACATTGTGTGTTGTATTTTTCTTTAAGGGATCTGGGGTATCTCTCCCTTTTTGTACTTCATTGATGTCAATAACAGGTCTCCCATCCTTCTAATTAGTTTTGTAAGGCATATCTCTCAAATTAGGGGCCTTGTCCTACCTTTGATAAGGGGGTCTTGCATCTTGAAAGTTTCTACCACCTTTATCAAATCTTGTTGGGAACTCCTTGTTAGCACCCGGTCCTTTATCCATTCTATCCTCCTCTTTAAAAGGCCTTGCATGTTGTGGTCTGGTCTCTTTCCACAATTTACCCTCATCCCTCTTGTACATTTGGCCAGATGCCTTTCGGTTACTCTCAATATTTATGGCCAATTTAAATGCATCCCTAAGGGTGCGGGGATTTTTATCTCTTAGGAGATAAGACATTTTACCATCCATGGAATTGAAATAAGTGGTCATGCAAACTGCATCATCCAACCTCAATACCTGGAACAATTTGTACATAGCCTTTTGAAACCGGCTATTGAACTCTGACATGCTCTCATTATAATTTTTCTTGATATTATTGAATTCATTGAGCATGTAACTAGAATTCACATGTTTAGCATACTGCTCTTTAAAACTCCTGACAAATTCATCCCATGAAGCAATACTGTTCTCAGGTAACCCTCTGTACCAATCCCTAGCATCTTCAATCAATGATTGAACAAAAAGTTTCATAATGACATCTTCATGTTCAATCTCATAGTCATTAACTTTATCTATGAAAAACTTCAAATGCTCTTCACAAGTAATAACATTATTCCCAGTGAATAATGGGATCTTCTTCCTGATTTCATTGGGAATGGCATTAGGTTGGCCAGGAATACCATCAAAAAACAAAGGCCTATATCTATCCAAATGAACTGGTCATCTTTGGATAGTTGGCTAATTTAGAGGGGTAACTGCAACATTTTGACAGGGTATAGTTCCCACTGTACCTCCAGCTATAAAGGGAACTTGACTAGGAAATTGTCCAGATGGATATTGTCCAGAGTGAGAGGCTTGAGTATTTGGAATTGAAATGTTAGGCTGACTGGATGGAGTTGTTCCTATGGTAATAGGAATAGAACTACTAGCAGATGTATTCATGTTAGCATGTAGAAAGGCAATCTTCCTCTTCATTTCATCTGCAGCAGCCTCTAACTCAAGTTTCTCAAGTTGCATAGCCAAATCCTCCTTTGCTTTCCTAGCTCTGTCTAAATCTGTACTAGCTTGAGTAGGCACATCAGGAATGGGCACAACCTTCCTCGGTTCATTTATAACAACACCCACCACCTTTTGTTTTCCCTTATCAGGGATTTCCTTGGGGGCAATTTTAATCTCCTTGTTTATTTTGATTTCAGAGGGATTCAATTGTCTTAAAACATGGCCTGTTCCCTCAAATTCACTTTGTTGGGGCCTGGTATCCTGAGCTTTCTTTCTCAAAGCTTTCATATCACCAAACAAGTCTTTATCCAAACCTTGTACATCCTGGTTTAGATCACTAACATGGGTCTCATTTCTCCTAGTTCTCTTGAGGAGTTCTTCCCTTTCCAGAAGTAATTCATGAAGCTATTGTTCCCTTACCTTCGTTCTATTAGCAATTTCTGCTAATTGTTCATGTTCCTTTTCTCTCAAGGCAATCACTTCCTCTCTTAGCTTCTCAGAATCATATGAAGCTGTTTCAGCGGTATTGGTTTCATCTGGTTGTTCAAGGGTTTCTCTAGCAGGGAAAAAACCTACTTCTGTGACTACTTCTTTCTGCATATAGACCTCTGGTGTGACCCTTTTGACATGCTTAGGATCGTCAGAAGACGAAGAAGTTTCATGAGGAAGTGGAACACGAAATCTTTCTCGAGAAGGAACCTGGGAACTAGCATTATTTTGGCCTCTCCTAGACCATTGCTTTCTGCTTGGTGTGTGGAGTTCATCACCTATATTATCTTCTGGATGATCCTTATAGTAAGACCTAGTATTCCTTGGTCGACTCATGGTAAATGACAACAATTTTTACAAAATTTTGCAACTATTAGCAATTGGTAACACAGATTTCTTTAGAGTCGCCACCCACTACTCAAGCAGGAATGAAAAATTATTTCTACTGGTCTACAAACATACAATAGACAAGATTTGCACTAACCTATTGCAGGCTATCAAAATAAGTCCCCAGCAGAGTCGCCAATTTTGTTAGTGTTTGAACCTGCAGATTAGTCAATTACTCAAATAATCCCAATGGCTGTAACCTAGCAAGTTACAAACTACTAAGGTATTAAGGTTAAGACCTTCTTCACTTTGAGTAATATATACTCAGGCGGGTGTACCTCTATCAATTCAATGTTCAACTGAGCTCTGAATTGAGAACTTTCTCCTTCACTGCTTTGTTACTGCCTTCAAAATCCAACTCAATAAGTTGCTAAAACTCTGAGTATAACCCAAATTATCCTGATACACAACATCATGATATAGACAATAAAAATAGGAACACGACACAATGGCTTAAGGATATTCATCCTTCTTCCTTTTAGAGTTAAACTCAGGGACGGGTTAACCTCATTTATTGCTTCTTCAAAGCATTGAAATACATATTTATGAACTTGTCATAAAATATCTCAAGTCTGGAAATTATGCATATAAAGTAAAATTTCAATCAATTATATCTTGGATGGTAAACCAATGTAAACGGATCTAAAACCAGTCCCTTATCCACTGGGCATCAGAGTCAAACTCTACCTTCACATATATCTATTAAAACGAATACAATGAAACTCAAATAACATGCCTAACATATCTTTGTTTCCATTCCTACACCTGTCATCAAATCCACATATAGATATTCAATTCCCAGATACCTCCCCTAAGATTTTACTCTTTCCTTGAAAGAAACTTAAGCTCAACCCCTACATTCACCTTGTGAAAGATGTATTTAAACTATCTTACAATCTAAATACATAAAGAAACTAAAACACTCCACATGTAAAGACAATCAAATGATAGTAACAAAACTCCAGTGTATTTGTATTAATTGATCAAACACATTGATACAGTCTTCCTTGATTTCAAGAAAATAAGGTTCTATATTCTGGACCTCTCCTTTAGAAAAATATTTTCCAACCTCTATCTTCAATAGAAACTGACTATTTATACTAATCAACCATCCTGGAATCCTCGAAAGGATGCAACAAGCTTCGGATGGCTGATAGAAATTTGCACTAGAAAACAAAAGAAAATACAAACAGAAAGATATTTAATAAAGACAGCAAGGCGTATTTTTTCAAATCTGAACAACTTCCGCAGCTGGCACCTTTGTTTGTAGATATTTTCAGAGCAGTTACCAAGTTTTTCATATGAATGATGACCGTCATTACAAGCTAATTTACATCATTCTCTATTTGAACACGCTCTCCCTCAAATTATGGATCAGGTGCCAAGTGGAATCTATTCTTCTTCCTCCTCTGTCAGCTGGATAACTGGTTTCTTCTTCTTCTTTGTGATTAACTTTTCCCAAGCTGCCACATCATCATCAGATGGCCAGTCGTAACTCTACAGCTCCTGTAATAAGTTGACTTGCCGTTCCCATGTACAATCAGTCACATTTTTAACTTCTGCTACAAACTTAATACAGTCACTTTCAACTTTGAATAAATTATCAATTATATTGTTAGTTCCTTCCACATCCAAAGCCTTATTATCTTTTAGGAAGGCGTCTTGATTGATTACCAACTGACCCATTGACAACTTCCAATCTTCCAGCTTAACCACATTTCCATTGTCATCATATACCGGGGGCAAATACTTGCTGTAATCTTTATTAAACATGGCTAACTTAGCCTTTATTCGGTTTGAATTTCCTTTGAAAAACTTTGATGCAACACTTATTAGGCCAATCCTTTCAAATACATCAGTCACTACTTTTGGGATATTAGGCCTGTGTTCTTGTAAACTGTCAAGCTTATCAAACAACAAATTCCTCCCAGACCAAATACTATAGAGTGGCTCCAAGGTGGCTAAATAGTCATTCACCTTTTGATTGGTCTGATGTAATAGGCTGACTGATTTATGAACTACATCCATCTTGTCCTTTATTTTGTCCTGCCTGTACTGCACTCTTTTGGCTATAGTGTCCAGGGATGCATCCAATTTCACCTTCTCCAAGTCTTCAGCAGGTCCCTCAGGTGCCTCCAAATCTATCTGAACAGGTACCTCAAGTTGCAAAGGAGGAGGAGGAATTATTTTTGAGGCTTCCTCAAGTTTGACCTTTATTTCTGCCAGCTCATCTTCCAATTGTTTGATCTTCATCATTTTCAAATCTCTGTCCTTGGCTACCATGCTTGAACTTTCAAACAATTTGGCATATCTTTCTGATAGCTGAGCTGTCTTGGCTTCATTTAGATTAGCCCAATGAGTTACTGCCTTGGAGACTTCAAGGTCTGTTGTATTTTGTACAGTCCATATAATTTTATTCCCCTCCATCTTATCCTCTATACTCAATAGAGATGGCTTTTGGGTTTTGGGGGCCATAGACCACATTGCAACAGCTTGGGACTTAGGGTCATAACCACTTCCTCTTATCATGTCACCAATGTGAACCTCATATGATAGTCTACCCTCTGGTTGCTTTCTTAATTGATCAATGAGGAATGCAGAAGTCAGATCCCATCCTGGGGTTAACAACATTCCACTTGATTTAACCAATTCTCTGGCTTCGTCCACTGTTATAGGATCAAGGCTAGGATCATATGAAGCAAGAGCTCTCAAAGTTTCTTCACTTGGCTCCATACCTTCAGGCAGAGCTTTCCTTACTTCTTGCTGCTTGTTACAAATGAGAAAACTCTTGAACTCATCAGTCTTAATGAATTGATCATCACTCAAGAATTCTTCTTGATAGACCTCTCTGATATCCTTCTCCAACCATAAGGACTTTTCTCTGCTTTCCTGCTCAATGGCTATTTTCTTGCCTGCTCTTATTGCTTTCCTCAATTGATGATGATATGGCCTATCACCTGGTACAAGAGCAGATGCTCTGTCAATTTCCCTTCTTTGTTTCTCACGCCTTGAAGGTTCACCTTCCTCAAGCCTCTGTTTCTTCAATGGTGGCTCTGAGATATTCCTTATTTCTAGTTGATCTTGAGTGAGATCAACAACTGGTGGTCCCTCAACCTGTGGAGGACTATCTTCTTCTTGTGACTCATCAGTGAATTCTTCCTCATCAGAAGATGAATAATCTTTCTTTTTCTTCTTCTCTGGCTTATTCTGATCAATCAAGCCTTCCAATTGATTTTCCAAGGTATCATATTTTTCAATCATCCCATCAATCTTCTTCAAATAAGGAAGATCGGGGAAAAAGCTCTCAAAAGGAATCTGAGATGCTTTCAATTGGTTGGACAAATCTACTAAGTCAAAAAATCTGTACCATCTCCTCTTAACCTCATCTTCATCCAAAATATTTCTAATCACATCTTATTCATCTAAACCCTCATGCTCCTTGATCACACCAATGTTTGGGATGTAAGTCATCCTGGCAATCTTGATGAAGTCCTCAGGATCTATGTGCCTACAAGCACCAGTAACCATTTTGAATTGTTGTAGCCATGCACTAATTTTAGGAAAAGCCCTCTTTCCTATCAAGAAGTCACCTACCCTGAATTGCCTAGGTGTGAATGTACCCTTTCTGTGAGGGGCCAGAAGCTCCTTATCTATACACATTAGTTGCCAAACAAATTCCAAACAAGCCAATCTCGGAGGTACATACTTTGGTAATAAATGTGGGGGTTGGGGACAACCATAAACTCTGATAATTGTGGAATTATCTCCTTAGTAGAAATCACCCCAATTATGATTTCCATCCCACTTATCCACATACTGCAGTGGTCTTAAAAGCCTAAGGACTCTAGGAGATAGCCTGGTGACATTTATGCCTAGCATCCTGATAATTGGATAGACAATGAAATTCTGAAAAAACACAAAAATCTACTTCATTGGAGGTAGAATTCCATATCCTCACCCACAACTACACTGGATTGTGCTGATCCTTGAAAGTGAACCTTGGTTTTAACATGTTTACATCAAAACTGTTGATGTTGAAGAACAGAATCAAATGCATTAATAAAGAATAATGCATGAACTCAATAGGACTTTTACTTTCTTTGACAGACATCAGCCCTTGATGCATCCTATCAAACACATACTGAATGTAATCATAGTCAGTGTTTACCAAGGGATTTTGAATATCCAAGATAATCATCAGCAAGTCAGCTGGTAAAAATTCTGCATTCCCATCAATTCCCAAAACTCTACATAATGCATAGCAAGTATATCTCATATAATGATGGAGGGATTTGAACTGGTATGGGGCATTCATGTTAGCAGGAAGGGGGGCTATGTATTTATCCTATTTTGGCATATGTTTAACCAACTGGTCTTTTACTGACCCTATATTGCTTCTGTATCTTGCCTTTTCTTTGTTCAAATCAATCTCAGTGGAAAAGGACGTGTATAGACTAAAATCTTTCATAAAAGATCCCCTATCAAGAGTAAGTAAGGGTGATCGGTCTTCTTTTCTAATAGTCCTTGAGATAGGGTCATAACTTCTGGCTAGGGCAACAATTAAATCAATATCTAGAAAAACGTCAGGGACAACCATTTTTCCTAATCCTAACACCCAACCATTACAGACAGGAACATGCTTACTCTTATTGCTGTAAAAGAAGTTGAAAATAGTGTAACCTATGAATTCTGGAGTGAGTGGGTCTCTACACCGTTCCAAAAGATCTTCAAACACGTCATCAGCAGCCCTCTTGTTCTGACTGGAGCCCGGCAACAGTTTCAGGAATTCATCTGAAAAATTTGGCTTATTCTTGTCCTCACCAGTTTTGGACTTGGCCTCACTACTGGAAGACGCTGCACTCTTCTCAGGTTGACTCATCCTTGCTACAGAAACACCTTCAATTCTCTGTATCTCAAATGCTTTATGCTCGGAAATTCTCTGGACAAACAGAAACTCTTGACAACTGAGACTGAACAAATAAACAATGAGCTTCAACTTATTTATTGATATGAATCCAAGGTGTGCAACTACCATAGTTAATGCAAATCTCCTTAGTGGATCCCATATTCAATTTCATGTACCCTCAGATTTCAAATTTTGAGCTCGCCATGTTCAGATGTTGACAGATAGATTAAACTACTTGAAAACAAGGTGAGAGGCAATGATCATGATTCTGTACTTAAAAACTATTTGCGTCATGCAATCTTTCTTCTTGAAGCTGATTTGATGGCTTACTGGTTTCATGTCCATATCGACAAAGTACTTTATCTATGTGGCAATGGTCCTTTTTCTTTTCCCTTTATGACCTTTTCCATCTGAGCCCATTTAGCAAACTAGCGACTATTGGCTTCTCCTAGTCGCTGAATATAATGCTAACCCTAGCTAGCAACTGGAGAACTAGCGACCACTGGCTTTGCTGGTTCTCTGAATCCCTGTTTGACCTTGATTCAAATCTGGAGAACTAGCAACTACTAGCCTCACAGGTTCTCAGAATCTTATCCATAACCATCCATGCATTTCATGAATCAGCAAACAAAGGGCTCCCACTTACACAGTTAATTGCAATTACCATTTGGCGAACCAGCGAAGAAAGCCACCTCCCATTCTCTTAATGTTATGACTGACGGTCAATTTTCTTGGAGACCTAGCAAACAAAGGGTTCGTGCATTCGCTTAAAAATATACTTAACCGCTTGATTGTCTAGAGAACTGGCGAACCCCTTTAATCTCTTATTCGCTAAATCTTTCCTTAATCATCACTTTATACCAGGATTCTAGATTGACCGTTGATCTTCATCAATCGATGGCTATCGCTAGTTCTCTGAATAATAAAACCCTTAACCATTTAATTCTGAGAATCAGCGAACAAAGAGCATTCGCTAGTTCTCCAAATACTCCATATCATTGAAAATTTCATTTCGAGAATAAGTGACTGAGACCTTAAAACTTATCATCCATTGATTCGCTTATTCACCAGATTGTTTTAACCTTTATCCTTTTATTAAGAGAACTAGCGACCAAAGGCTTCGCTGAATCGCTAAATGGTTTAGCATGTCACCAACTTATTTCGAGAATAAGCGAATGTGAGAAAACTTATCTCCGCTGAAATCTTTTGGGCAAACCATCAGAACCGCCAAATTTAGAGGATAGCATTATAAGTATTCAGTCGCTCATTCGCTAGATCAAATATGCAGGACCCACAAATATTTTGAGATTAAAACAGGGCTGTTGATCATGAAAGCAATCCACGGTATTCGCTAATTCTCTAGTTGAAACGACCCTTGACCGCCAGATTCTGAGAACAAGCGAACAAAGTGTTCGCTGAATCGCTAGATTGTTTCAAAAGACCGCCAAATATTGCGAGAACTGGAGATAACCGCCATTCGCTAGTTCTCGGAAAGGAAAATGAAACCGCCAAAACACTTGGAGACTTAGCGAACAAGGTAATCAAAAAGCTTGGCTTTAATGCATTCACCAATTCGCTAGATGTTTGGGATAACCACTGGAAGATCTAGAGAATTGGCGACTGATACTAATAGTGAACATGAATTTGACTCATTCGCTGAATCGCCAGATTGTTTTGAAACTTGATAAGACACTTCCTGATTCAGCAAACACTTGGGGCAAGTAAGCATGTGCACAAATAGCAACTTAAGTGACTTAAAGGTAACCAAGAAAAAGAAACAAGAAGGCCACATGAAGTTTAGAAATGAAATGGAAACATTTTGGAAGACAAGACCTAGGGTAAAGGGTTTTCTGAACATGTCAAAAACCATTTTCACGACACTTTACAAACCCTAGTCCAGGAATAACACTCGCATGGAGACTTAAACCAGGAATTGGACACAAACCTCAAATTTTTTTTAGGATACCCAACACCTTCTCAAAGGCCTTTTTTGTCTCCTTTGTTATCAAATCATAGTCTTTGTTCATAATGTGTAGTGTTCTCATCTTTTTTCTTAGGTGCAGCTTCACCAAATTCAATAGTAGTGTCTTTTCTTCAATAGAACATATTGAAAGATTGTCATCTAGTGTTTGTTCCCTAATTCTAAAGTTCTCTTCAGTGGCTTGTCTCTTTAAGGTATCCAAGATCTCCCATACCTTATCTGGAATGACTATCTTCAATTCAAAAACTATCTTTTTGAAATTTAACATGTGCTTGATTAGCATCTCATGAATCTTAGACTTATCAATTTTTTGATATCTATCATAGAACTTGGCTATTTGATCTAGCCTTCCTTCTTCTACTACTCTGGCCCTTAACACTTGAAGACTAGGTAGGAATCCTACCTCCAGAGGTGGCTGTACATTTTTCACTCTACTTCTTGTGGCTCTAGCTGAAGGGTGGCTTGTGGAAGTTTGTTTTCTCCTCTTAGGCATCTTAGGAGATGTATCTCTAGACTCAACATCAACTATAATAGTGGGAGTAGGACTGTTACCATCAATTTTATCCTATTTATCCTTTGGATCATCAGTCTTCTCAATCTTGACTTTCCTCAGTTTAGGATCATCATTTTGGCTTCCACTATGGATGTGCTCTCAATCTCCAATGTTATCTTTTCTTCCCTTGCTTTGTCTAGGTTTACCTATGTTATTCCATGAATTATGAGTATCTCAGATGTAATCTTAGAGGCTTTCCTCTTAGTTGTTGTACTATTCAGAATTGCATCAACTTCTCTTATCTTTTCTTCATACGTTCCCCATCTAGGTTCATTAGGGTCCTTAGGTGCTGAAAGTAGTACTTGTGCATAAGCTTCCAATATTGGTTCTTCCACCTCATAACCAAGTGGATGGATCCACTTTATTCTAGGGTCAACTGCTTCCATACATGTTGTGTCAGTTTCTACCATAAAACAAATGCTGTCTTTGTATTTCTCAACAATCTTTTCTGGTATCCTATGCATCATCTGCATTTTGATCCTAAATGTCTTCAATTATAACTCCATGAAATCCTTTAATGAGCTATTAGTAGATGCTTTAAGAGATATTTGTGGTATTGTAGGTAAAATCTTGTCTAAATACAAATCTGAGACCTTTCCAAGTATGTGGAAGTACATGTAGATAATCAAAGACCCAAACCTAAATATTTTGGTCTTATCATGCTTGATGGCTCTAATATTATCTATCAGCTATGCACACAAGATCTCACATAGATTAAACTCTCCATTTTCTCTCACAAGTCTGATTGCTACAAGAATAGTAGCCACAGACACACTATTCACCTTGTTGGTGTGCTGAAACCTATAAGCTAATATCATAGACATCAATTTGATGTCTTTCTCCTCTATAGGCTCAATTGTCATTCCGCACCTATCACTTCTTGACTTACATGTTTGTTCTAGTATTTTTCTCACATCCTTGCCTACTGGAAGAATGATGCCTATCCTTGGTAGGCCTGTCATTTCATGAATAAGGTCTCCTATGATTCTTACTGGTACTTCACCTATCTAAAATAGGTCATCATGAATCCTACTAAGCAATATCTTGATCCATTCAGACTCATAAAATCATATGTCGTAGCATATTCAACTATGGGATGACTTTCCAGTTGTGCGAACTCATATAGGAAGGTTTTGTCTAGCTTTGTCATAGTTTCAATATGTGCTCTAATCCTATCAAGTCGAACTGGTTCTTTCTTGCAGTAAATGTATGCACAGATGTCTTCAACATGCATGACACCCATAGGAGTTCTTGAGAATGCACCTTCTAGGTCATCTAGGGTAGAATTAAAAGGGTGCCTCTTGAAAACATATCTTTTCCTCTACGCAATATCAAACACAATAGGTGTAGCCATAACTGACTTGTTTTATCACTTCAAATCAATTTTCAAGACATCTGAATCATCACGATGGATTAGGGATTTGCAACCGATCAATCACACTCTTTCACTGGTGAATCAAACTTCAATACTTCACAATAAATTTCTATGGCTTTTGTGATCTCCAATTGCTCTAACTCTAATGCAATGAATGATTTGCAAGTCTCTATGTACTTTAAAGTGAAATTTCTGCTATTAATGCTTGCCGCGTAAACAAGAATTTGACTAAGAATTTCCAACTTTCATTTTGTAATTGATCAGGTAGTGTGCTCTTGTACATAGCCTCAAATAATATTGAAAAGGTTAAATCCAAAGGAACATACTCTGAGGGTGAGTATACCATCCGTGTAGGGGTCTAGAGCTAAATTAGCTCCCCCTATGACCCTGAGGGTCATTCATCCAGATGTAGAGGGTGTGTCCACTAGGGATGCATCCAATACATACTCATCAACCGTATCTTTCTTTGCCTCTATTGAAATCAAGCTCACATCTTCTGAAGCTTTCACAAACTTGACTTCTCCTTCAATATCAAATATTGATTCTTTTGGCCTTTTAGGGCTTTCCTGACTTTGCATTCTTGATCTACAAAATTTTGAGATGTGTCCAGCCTTGTTACAAGAGTGAAAAATAACTGGAGGCCTTAAATTCCTTGATGCATTGGTATGGGTTACCATTTTACACTGTCTAGCTGAGTGACCATTATAATTACATATTTGACATGTAATACTCTAAGAACTTCTTGCATTTGGTTGATTCTAATTTTTCTGATTATGCTGAGTCTTGTTCTTCTAACTTGTTCTACAATTCATAGCTCTATGACCAAATTTATTGCATGAATAACATTAACCATTGAAAGGTCTTACCTCTTTACAATTCCTTGCTATATGTCCATGCTTGTTACATGCATAACAAGTTTGGTCTACTGGCTTGTGCTCATCCTTAGATGGTTCAGTATTATCTTTAGTCTGATTTTAAGTCTTCTTAGCATCTGTGGTGTCTTATGGTGCTTTCATTCTTTCTCACATGTTATCAATATGATTTTGTGCTTTATTGAATCCAATGCTACTGGTATCTCCTTTAAGCTTCAAAGCATATAACTTAGATTCAATCAGATCCTTGCTTATGTGTAATTTATCAATGTGATTTTTTTCTTCAATCAATTCAAATTCTAAATTTTCTTTGTTATTTCTTAGCTCCAAGATTTCCATGTTTGCTTACCTCAATTCTTCATTCAGTTGAAGGTTCTCTTTGATCTATTCATCATAAAATTCTTGATTGTTAGTTAGCTTTTCATCCAACTCTTCAATCTGATCTTGTAAAGATGTGTTCTCCTCATTCAGTTTCTTAACCATTTTTCCCAAATCATTGTTTGTACAATCCTTAAAATCTTGTCTCAGTTTCTTGATGAATACTTGTGCACTACTGACTTTCAATTTTAGTTCTTCAACTTCTTTCTCAAATCTATCAAGGTCTTCAAGAGCTACCATAAGATTCTTCTTCAAATGTTTTGCTTCTTCTAAAACCATTGATCTCCTCAAGTGGTTAAACTTCTCTTTAGAGGACCACAAATTTGATACCAATTGTTAGGAATGTGAACACTAAGAAGGGGGGGCGGGGGGGGGGGGGGGGGGGTGGGGGTGAATCAGTGTTCACTATATTTAATATTTTTACTTTACTCTTGAAACTTCACTTGAATGCTTAAGTACTGAAATGAACATCAACATAAACAAGATATATAAACATAACACATAACCCCAATATGGTTACGGAGAAACCTAAATAGGTAAAAACCCCAGTGGGAATTGACACCCACTAAGAATTACACTAGTGTCTTGTGATCCTTGTTAGAAGATTTTCAACCATGTTAGGAGTTTTTCTTTACAATGCTTTTAGTACAGTGACCTGGTCAAAGGTCAAACCTGTTAGAAAGTAAAGTCCACCAAGATAACTGAGAGGGGGGGGGTGAATCAGTTATCAGATAATTATAAATTTTATCATCTTCAACAACATTTAACCATGTAAGCAATGCAATTACTAACCATACAAAGATATTCATACACAATGACACAATAACACAAGATATGTTGACTAGGGAACCTCTTGATCAAAGAGTAAACCCCAGTGGGAATGATGCCCACAAAAGATGCACTAATATGAATATTCCTTGTGAGAGGATGGAATCTGTTAGGAGTCTTATGAAATACATTTAGTATATATAAATCCCTATTAGGAGATTTTGAATCCCTATTAAAATATTCTAACCCTATTAAGAGTTATGGAAGATAGAAGGACCCACTACCCAAATAGCTTCAGGGTAAGATCACTGAACACACTGTCCAAATAACCTTAATATTATTCAGTAGAATAATATGAAATATGTTACCTCCTTACTATGCCAAACTACACTCACTGCTACATTAGATCTCAATTCCAGATCTCTGTACTTCGCATGTCTTCCTTCACAATATCACTTTCACAACCTCTTAGAATCTTTTCTTCACTTCATGCTTACATTCACATGCAACCAAAACCATGCTCACACTTCTTTCATATTAAAAACTACATACAATAAGGAAAAACATTCCTCCCTTTATACCACACTCAAATAATTACAAATGAGTCGGCACACAATTACAAAATAAAAGTTTCCATACGCTATATCAAAATTACACAAAACTGTCAGCTTCTAGATGCAATAACTATTCACTCATGTGACCTCAAAGTTTGTGCTATGAACCAAATCACCATCAATGAGTATCAAACATCCCTTTAATTGTGCAAAACTAGATTCCATCCTGATTAGGAGATATCATCTGATTTCCACAAACGGCTACTCAGAAACACTGCCTGAATACTACTTTTACCAAAATACTCATAACTTTCAGGAATCAATGAATTACTATCTGTGCTCTTAACCATAGAAAAATATCATATCAAAGAGTATAACATCAAAATTTCATAGCTCCAACTACAATATCCCATGTGCGCTAATCAAAACACTATCTGCTTCTTTGCTAGTCTCCAAAAGATCACTATGTTGACATCAATGACAATCATAGTCATGAATGCAACAACAACTACTACAGAATGACTGCCAACATCCAAAATTCATTCCTAACAATCTCCCCCATTAGCATTGATGGCAACATAGATGAAAAACATCCAATGTTCCAAAAATCCAATACTGCTGCACTGATACTCTGAAATTTCTTCAAATCTTCTTCATCAATCAAATCTTGCTTCATTATCCAATTAAGTTCTCTCCAACAGATGGTACATAGAGTTTTTCATGTACACTTCTCCCCCATTGACATCAATGATAGAAATTTCATCACTATGTCAACAACAACTCAATGTCAAAAGACACTATTTCAGAAAATACATTCACAAGAGTCCTCATGACTCAGCTCAGATACACATACTCCCCCATAGAGGAAGTACCAACATCCAATATAGAAAAATATAGGGCTCATATACCACTGGATGGATGCAACCAACTACATCATTACTTAAAATTAGGCTAGGGCATAACCCCAAGCATACCTCTCAAATACTCAAATGTATCCTTAGGAAAATGCTTTGTAAATATGTCTACTATCTATTCGTTTATGCTTATGTACTCTAGTCTGACTTCTTTATCAGCTACTTTCTCTCTTACAACATGATACTAGGTCTCTATATGCTTAGTCTTAGAATATAAAATAGGATTCTTAGACATACTGACTATGCTGGTGTTGTCACAATGTATGACAATAGGCTCAACAAACTTAATTCTAATATCCTTCAGCATCTACTTCATCCAAATTATCTAGTTACAATTGTTTGCTGCTGCTACATATTCTACTTCTGCTGTACTCCGTGAAATACAATTTTGCTTCTTGCTCAACCAAGAAACTAATCATCCTCCAAGAAAAAAGGCTCCACCACTGGTGCTTTTCTTATCATCAACACTACCTCCCCAATTAGCATTTGTATATGCACATAGGGTGAAATCATCATATTTTTCATACCACAATCCATAGTCCATTGTGCCTCTTAAATATCTCAATATCCTCTTTACTATTGCATAATGTGACTCTCTAGGTTTAGCTTGAAATCTTGCTACCATGCCAATTGAATGTTGTATATCCGGTCTAGTGTGTGTTAAGTTCATGGATCTGTATTTCTTCTGCTCAACTGCTGGTGTTTCATCTTTTCTTGATAGCTTGTGTCTTGTAACCATAGGTGTTCCAACTGGTTTACAGTTCTCCATTCCAAATCTTTTTAGCAAATCATTCAAGTACTTTGTCTGCCTAACAAAGATACCATCACTATTCTATGTTATTTGTAATCTCAAAAACTATTTCATCTCACCAATCATGCTCATTTCAAATTCTATCTTCATTTCATCAGAAAATTTGTCACTAGCTTCATCTTCTCCTCCAAAGATAATGTCATCAACAAAAATAACTATAACTAACATTCCATTTTCAATTTCTTTTGTGTATAGATTACTATTTGCTATTCCTTTAGTGAATCCCAATTTCAACAAATACTTATCCAATCTAGCATACCAAGTTCTAGGTGCTTGCTTTAGTCCATATAATACTTTCTTCAGTTTACATACCATATCTCCTTCTTGAGTCAAAGGAAAACCTTCAAGATGCTCAATGTAGACTTCTTCTTCCAATTCAACATTCATAATTGTGGCTTTCACATCCATCTGATACACTTTGAATTTCTTAAAAGCTACATAAGCCAAAAACATTATTACTACTTCAATTCTTGCTACTGGTGCAAAGGTTTCTTCATAGTAAATTCCTTCTTGCTTTGAGTATCCCTTACATACTAATCTTTCTTTGTTTCTTACTACTTCTCCTTGTTCATTCATCTTGTTTCTGAATACCCATTTAGTTCCAATCACATTCTTGTCTTTAGGTCTAGGAACCAATTCCCATGTCTTGTTCTTTTCAATTTGATCTAGTTCTTCTTTCATAGCATTAATCCAATGTTCATCTTCACAAGCTTCATTAGTAGATTTAGGTTCAATTTGAGAAATCAAACATAAATGTACCTTATTTCTAGTCATAACTCCTCTGTCCAAACTTCCAATAACTTGTTCAACAAGATGGTGTCTAGATAGATACCTATTTGGTTTCATTGTCACAGATCTTTCTTCAACTGTAGATTCTTCTCTAGATTCTTCTTTGGTTTCTTCTCTGGTTTCTTCTATAGTATGATTCTCATTCAACAATTCACTGTCAGTCTCATAGAATAATTCAGTAGTTTCAATGTTAGGTTGAGGATTAGCTTCTTCATCAGATTCATAATCAAGCATTCTTTCTTGAATTTTAAACTTCTCATCAACTTTAACATTTGTGCTCTCAACAATAGTTTTAGTTCTCTTATTGTAACATCTATATGCTTTTCTCTTCAAAGAATATCCAAGAAAAATACCTTCATCACTTCTAGGGTCAAACTTTCCAATATCATCATCTCTCTTTATATAACATCAGCTTCCAAAAATTCTTAAATACTTAACTGAGGGGGCATGTCCAAACCATAATTCATAAGGTGTCTTATCTATGTCTACTCTGATTTGTACTCTGTTCATTGTATATACTACTGTATTCACTGCTTCTCTCCAAAATGTCTTCACCAAGTCATTCTCAAATAACATAGCTCTTGCTGCTTCAGTTACTGACCTATTTCTTCTTTCTACAATACCATTTTGTTTAGGTGTTCTAGGGGCTGAAAACTATCTCTTAATACCATTCACTTCACAAAAGGTGTTAAACTCTCTAGAAGTAAATTCTCCACCTCTATCAGATCTCAAACATTTAATCTTCATTCCAGATTCATTCTCAACTTTATTCTTAATGATCTTAAACTTATCAAATGCTTCAAATTTTTCTTTCAGAAATGCAATCCACATCATTCTTGTAAAATCATCAACAAAAATCATAAAATACCTTTCTCCATAGAATCCTCTAGTCCTGGTAGGACCACTCAAGTCTGTATGAACAATCTCCAACTTCTCTGCCGATGTGAACTTCTTACTAGGGAATGAACTTCTCTTCTACTTAGCCATCACACATTCTTTGCAAATCATGTTAGCAGGCTTCATAATTTTAGGCAAATCCCTTACTGCAAGTGTAGTACTCACTTTCATAATATTATCAAAGTTTATATGACAAAACCTTCTATGCCATAACCAACTATCATCAATTTTAGTAATCAAGCATGTCATCTCAGTAGGATTCAATTGAAATACATTACCTCTGGTTCTAGATCTAGTTCCAATTAGATTTCCTTCTTTATCCTTTATCACACAAGTTTTCTCAATAAACCAAACTTGATATCCCTTATCCACTAATTGTCCAACACTCAAAAGATTATGTTTCAATCTATCAACAAAGTAAACATCATCAGTATTAGTCTTTCCATCAAGAGTAATAGATCCTATACCTTTAATCAAACAAGGTGCATTGTTACCAACTCTAACAACTCCTCCATCATAATTGTTAAACTTTATGAACTTCTTCATATCACCAGTCATATGATGTGAACAACCACTATCTATAATCCAATCAACTTTCTTTTCAACTTGGGAAACTAATGCTTTTTCTTCTTTAACATCTGATTCAGAATTTTCATCTTTAATTGCTATAAATCCTATTTCATCATTATTCTCAGTATCACTTTCACTCAAAGTTCTTTCTATACTAGCTTCAAGATCTTCATCATTAGCATAATAACATTCCTTAGATCTTCTAGGCTTGAAATTATTTCTGTACTTCTTAACTCTCTTAGGACATTTATATGAAAAATGACCATATTCTTGACAAGTCCAACATTTAAAAATTTTCTTACCATCTGGTTCTCTTTTCACAAGCAAGGCAATACCTTCTTCAATCTTCTTATCATCATTTTTAGATTTGCTATTACTGGCATAATCTCCACTCACACTGGTACTTCTTGAAAAAGTAGGGAAAATACTAAGAGCATTGAATCTTGTCTCCATTCTAGGTAAGTCTCCTGATAACCTCAGGTTCATCTCTATTGCTTCCAATCTTCCAAGAAGAGTCTCTCTTGTAAAGTTTGTAGTACAAGGTATAACTTGTTCAATCATTTGTGTTGTCTGCTTAAATATAGGAGGCAATGTCCTCAGAATTTTCCATATCACTTCATTCTCTATCTTTGATCCTTCACAAGATTTTATCCTTGCAACAATTTCTGACATTCTACCAATATAGCTTCTAACAAATTCATCTTCCATCATTCTAATATCTTCAAATGTACATATCCAATTATGTAATCTAGCTCTTTTTGCATGTTCATCACCTTCAAAAGTAGAGTGTAAAGCTTTCCAAATTTCATTAGATTTCTTAAAACATTTTACCTGACTGTATTCATTCTTTGGAAGTGCTATGAAGAGTGCTTCTCTTGCAAGTATGTTACACATGAATAGATGTACCTCATCTTTAGTACTTGTTTCAAGATTGTCTTCTTCAATTATAGTCCTTTCATTCTTTGTAATCAACCAATAGCCTAGTCCTAAACATAATAGATGTGTCTTCATCTTTTCTTTCCAGCTGTCAAAATTTACTCCATCAAACTTAGGGCTTTCTTTCCTAAAATTCACCATGGATCTCCTTAAGCTGTTAAACTTTCCTTCCAAGGACCTGTCGCTCTGATACCAATTGTTAGAAAGTAAATTCCACCAAGATAACTGAGAGGGGGCGTGAATCAGTTATCAGATAATTATAACTTTTATCATCTTCAACAAAATTTAACCATGTAAGCAATGCAATTACTAACCATACAAAGATATTCATACACAATGACACAATAACACAAGATATGTTGACTAGGGAACCTCTTGATCAAAGAGTAAACCCCGGTGGGAATGATGCCCACAAAAGATGCACTAATATGAATATTCCTTGTGAGAGGATGGACTCTGTTAGGAGTCTTATGAAATACATTCAGTACATATAAATCTCTGTTAGGAGATTTTGAATCCTTGTTAAAAGATTCTAACCCTGTTAAGAGTTATGGAAGATAGAAGGACCCACTTCCCAAACAGCTTCAGGGTAAGATCACTGAACACACTATCCAAATAACCTTAATATTATTCAGTAGAATAATATGAAATATTTTACCTCCTTACTATGCCAAACCGCACTCACTGCTATATCAAATCTCAATTCCAGATCTCTACACTTCGCATGTCTTCCTTCACAATATCACTTTCACAACCTCTTAGACTCTTTTCTTCACTTCATGCTTACATTTTCATGCAACCAAAACCATTCTCACACTTGTTTCATATTAAAAATTGCATACAATAAGGAAAAACATTCCTTCCTTTATACCACACTCAAATAATTACAAATGAGTCGGCACACAATTACAAAATAAAAGTTTCCATACACTACATCAAAATTACACAAAATTGTCAGCTTCCAGATGCAATAACTCTTCAATCGTGTGACCTCAAAATTTGTGCTATGAACCACATCACCATCAATGAGTCTCAAACTTCCCTTTAACTGCATAAAACTAGATTCCATCCCGATTAGGAGATATCATCCGATTTCCACAAATCGCTACTCAGGAACACTACGTGAATACTACTTTTACCAAAATACTCATAACTTTCATGAATCAATGAATTACTATCTACACTCTTAACCATAGAAAAATAACATATCAAAGAGTATAAAATCAACATCACATAGCTCCAACTACAATATCCCACATGCGCTAATCAAAACACTATTTTCTTCTCTGCTAGTCTCCAAAAGATCATTGTGTTGACATCAATGACAATCATAGTCATGAATGCAACAACAACTACTACAGAATGACTGCCAACATCTAGCATTCATTCCTAAAAAGATCCTATTAGGAGTCTTTTACAATAACCCTATTAGGGGTGGGGACACACTATCCTAGATCTCACTGCTCAAGTGGTGAAATCTACAACCTTCTAATCTCAGATACACACTATATCTGCTGGATGAACTGTTCTTGTGACAATGCTTGTCTGATCAGTTCCTTTTGCACGCTGATGCTTTAGCCCCTTGTAAAGATCTAATACATTCTAACTACTCTTTGCATAATTATGCTCTGGTTATATTATCTCTATATCCACTTCCATGCATTATTACAAAGGCACATCTAATATTTATATGCGCTACCAAAATAATTAACTAGGTCAGCCTATAACCGATTACATACAAAGCTCCCAAGTGAATTGGCTCAAGCGCATTTACAAAAAAATATGTTTACATGTTTACAACCTAATTAAAATAGGTGCATAGCCTTTACAAAATAATATTATAACCTCTAATCAAAATAGTAACAGTCGACTGCATACTCTATTCTATTCTGGTGTTCACTGGCTGTACCTCTTCAATTGTCTATATTTTCATTGTACTATCTTATCTGATCAGGTGCTCTTAAACTTAGCATGAATACACACTTACCATATTAACTTCAAGGGAGGATACCATAACTTGGTCATACAAACGTGCATTGATGCTTTGATCTACTGGTGCTATGCTAATTGTCTAGTCTTCTATACTTAGCCATATTCTGACCTTATGATAATGTGCACTGACTCCAAAAATCTACATGACTTTGTTGCCATAATGAAAAAACTATATCTAGTCATATAAAATAGTATAGTCAACTTTCCAACAACAACAATGTGCTTTTTTCCCTAGCAATAATGTATGGCAGTTTGATGTAGGGAAACTAGCGGCCCCAAATGTTTTCATGGATATTGATATTTCACTTCAAGCTGCTAAATAATGACCATGTAGAAAGAGTGGTTAGGGATGTGAATGTAAACCCTCTAATTAGTATTACTGCTGATGAAATTAAAGAGGTATTTCAGTTAAGTGAGCCTACTGATTCCCTAGAAAAAATAGATTATGATGAACTTGGGGAGGTTTAGAAAGTACAAAGGGATTATCTCAGAAGTGGTCCTTTGAGGGAGATTTTTGACAAGGTAGGGGGATTGATTATGGTAGGACCAAATACACCAGAGCCCATAAAGATATATTACTTTAATCTAAAAGAAAAGGGTATGCATTGGCCAGTGCATTATATGTTTATGATGACATAAATCTTGCACCCCCACTTGGTAGTAACTTTTGATTTTTCCCCTTTCCTTACTGAGTTAATACATAATGGATTAATGGGAATTTAGAGGTCAAAGGTAGATAGACATTTTGGTTGGTATTATTTGTTGACACACATGTTCCTCTACAAGGGTTTAAATTAATTTGAGAAGGAGATGGATTTAATGAAATAAAAGGATGGTGAGGAGATATCAGCCTAGTTGTGGAATCTGAACATGACATGGGATACAAATGAGGCCAATTTTATAACTTTTAATAGATGCTTTGCATCTAGACTTAGGGCCCTATTGTTTTTGGAGAACCCAAGAATCCCAAAATCATTCTTGGTTTTTATTAGGCCAAAACAATTTGTTAGTGATATCAAGATAATTCATAATTGGGGAGATATCAATTTATACCTTGTTTCAACCATTTTCAGAGTATATGGTTTTAGAGGCACTCCATTTATCTTTCCATACCAAGTTCCTTTGAAGGTTGGCATAACTTAAATCTTAAGGAAAATTGGAGGATTGCATGATATGGCTCTTAATGGAAAAGGCAAGGGATCCATTTTTCCAATCATCACCATAACACATCAATTTGTGATAAAAAAGGGTTTATAGATACACATGGGTAAGGTTTTGGAACCATACCATATGGCCACATCAGTTGAAAGGTCTACAGATCTTGAGGGATTTTATACTAACATGTTTAAAAAGAGGACCAAGTATTCTCCCACAGATCATATATTTAACTTCCTTGAGGATATAATAAGAAATGTTTTTGATCTACAAGAGTAAGAGAATAGGAAGGATAAATGGCTAGTGTATAGAAAGATACTACATTTTGTACAACATTATAGGAGAGAATATGATCCTTTGAAGGACTTCAAACCTTTTGAAAATAAAATTGAAGCTCTTATGAGCCATTTTGAGGGCATAATGCAAACCCTAAATTAGAAGAAGGATATGATAATACAATCAGAGCTAGAGAGGGCCAAGTTTGTATTGAGAAAACTAGTGTTTGCTAGAATGGTGCCTCCTGGTAGATATATGGTATAGAGGAAGGCTAGATATAGTGTGGTAATTCCTAGGCCCAAAAAACATCAAGAGGGTCAAAGAGTAGATGTCCATTCCTCTTGCATGGGAGTAGAAATGAAAGAACAAATAGAGGGCCCTTCTATTTCACCAGAGAAGATACCTATTGATATGGATTCTAATTTTCCACCTCCCCCAGAGAGGAAAAAAATTAAAGAGAGGCCACAACAAAGTGAGTCTCCCCTAAATATTATGGATCAATAGAAGATAGCAGAGAAGTTAAAAAGGATGGGAAGCCTAGGTCAGATCTTTATGACCTATGAAGAAATTGATAAAGGAGTCCCTGAGCCCCCTAAAGTTGCAGAGATGGACTTGACAATTAGTGAGATAGCATGCAAAGAATTCCAGGATCCTGTAACCAAACAAGCTTATGATGAGTTCCTTGTAGATGATATCTTTGTTAAGGCTAAGGCTTTTGTGCAATTGCTATGGCAGACTCACCTTAGTCAATTCAAGGAGACCTATAAGAAAAAATAGGAAGAACATCTGGAAAAAGGACCTTGCCATCATTGAAGATGAGGTCAAGAGATATTCTTGAGAGATTTGAGAAGGTTACCCCAGAGCAAGACAAATAATTGATAAAGAATGTAGGGGTACTTATTCTACCTGAATGGGACATTGCTGATGTAGTTGTGTTAGATGCAGTCAAGAAAAAAACTAAGCCATAGAAAGAGGCCAAGGAGAAAGAAGAGCTCACAATAAAGCTCTAAAATGTCCTTAAATCCTATGGAGAAATGAAGAAAGAGGTGAGTGAAAAGGATAAAATTAATGCTAAACTAAGGAAGCAGTTAGGAGGACAAGTGCAAATTCAAATACCTAAACAATTACAAATTTCTTCTTCCCCTGTTGGACCTTCATCCTCAAGCCCTATTATAGAGTACCCTCCTTCCCATTTTCCTCCATTTACTCATGAGGAATTGATGATTGAAAGGGAGATGTTGGAAGACCATAGAAGAGCCCTGTATACACTTAAAAATGACTTGTTAAATTAATTAAATATTTATTATTTAATTAATATTGACTTGATGAATTAATTAATTATTTATTATTTAATTAATACTTATTTCCTTTATTATTAAATAAAGTATTCAATTTATTTAATATATTCACTTTATCCTATTCTTCTTCTCCTAAGTCCTCTAAATTAATCTTATTAAAGTGGTTTAATTAATTAATCAATTATACAATCACTAATATGACTAAGTCCCCTAGTCCATCTCAAAGACATAGTCACCTGACACATCACCTTGGCTAAAATAATTAATTTTTATTAATTATTAATAAGTCATTTATCCTCACAAATACATGTCCTATTTTTAAGGTCTATGTGGCCTTATAAGACTTGGTCTCATGACCACATGTCTTCCTCCAAAATTGATCAAGAATACTTCCCTATTCCTAAGGAGCTTCTCTAGCCACCTCAAAGAGTCAAAGATGACTCATGGGACACTTGTGCCAAGAGTCCTCATGGAAAAAAGGTCTTTCCCCTTTCTTCTCAATGGTCTTTGTGAGACACTTGACATGTGTCTTTCCATTCCACTTTCTTCTCTTCCTTGTCAATGTAGGAGGAACATCCTCCCTATTCTTCCTCTCACATTCCAACTACATCCCCTTTTCTATCAACCCCTTCAACCAAGTCAATTTCAACCCTAGGATCTTGCCACCTAGGCTTGAGTCCTCCAAAAACCTATAAAAGGAGCCTTCCTCTTCCTTTGAGAGCATAATAGAATTAGTCATTTTCAAGCAATCAAGCATTCTAGTTATCAAGCATCCAAGAAATCAAGTAATCAAGTATTTTAGCATCATTGTAAGCCATTTCCATAGCATTCCATCTTTCATAGTTACATAACCAAGGTTTTCAGCCATTTTGGATATAAATCATCAAATCTCCACACCTTGAGAGCATCTTGGGCAAAGGAGCATCATTTGGAAATCTGAGAGCTCACCACATCCAATAAATCAAGGCTAGGAGGATAATGGAGACAAGCTACATGGGTAAGTTGAGGTAAAAGCTTCATTTGTTTCAGATTCATGTATTCTTCATTGTTTTGCACTTAGTTTGATTTAATAGCTTTAGTTAGTTAATATTTCATTTCTAGTAGTAGAATTCTAATTTGCATACATTTTTTTAATTTTTTTAAAATTTATTATTATTATTATTATTTTGTTAAGTTGACGATCAATCTCATGAGGGGCATGCATAGATCGCTTTCATCTGAGATATTATATGGGGCAGGGGCAAAATGCTTGATTTTTTCTTTGAAACAATGCGACCACCACATTATTTGAAAGAGGGGAAAAATGTATACACTTAAAAATGACTTGATAAATTAATTAAATATTTATTATTTAATTAATATTAACTTTATTAATTAATTAAATATTTATTATTTAATTAATACTTATTTCCTCTATTATTAAATAAATTATTCAATTTATTTAATATATTCACTTTATCCTATTCTTCTTATCCTAAGTCCTCTAAATTAGTCTTATTAAAGTGATTTAATTAATTAATTGATTATACAATTACTAATATGACTAAGTCCCCTAGTCCATCTCATAGACTTAGTCACCTGACACATCACCTTAGCTAAAATAATTAATTTTTATTAATTATTAATAAGTCATTTATCCTCACAAACACATGTCCTATTTTTAAGGGCTATGTTGCCTTATAAGACTTGGTCTCATGACCACATGTCTTCCTCCAAACTTGGTCAAGAATATTTCCATATTCCTAAGGAGCTTCTCAAGCCACCTCAAAGAGTCAAAGATGACTTATGGGACACTTGTACCAAGAGTCCTCATGGAAAAAAGGTCTTTCCCCCTTCTTCTCAATGGTCTTTGTGAGACACTTGACATGTGTTTTTCCCTTCCACCTTCTTCTCTTCCTTGATAACGTAGGAGGAACATCCTCCCTATTATTCCTCTCACATTCCAACTACATCCACTTTTCTCTCAACCCCTTCAACCAAGTCAATTTCAACCCTAGGCTTCTCCACCTTTCAATCTCCACCCTAGGATCTTTCCACCTAGGCTTGAGTCCTCCAAAAACCTATAAAAGGAGCCTTCCTCTTCCTTTGAGAGCCTAATAGCATTATTCATTTTCAAGAATTCAAGTATTCTAGTAATCAAGCATCCAAGCAATCAAGTAATCAAGTATTTTAGCATCATTATAAGCCATTTCTAGAGCATTCCATCTTTCATAGTTACATAATCAAGGTTTTAAGCCATTTTGCATATAAATCATCAAATCTCCACACTTTGAGAGCATCTTGGGCAAAGGAGCATCATTTGGAAATCTGAGAGCTCACCACATCCAAGAAATCAAGGCTAGGAGGAAAATGGAGACAAGCTACATGGGTAAGTTGAGGTAAAAGCTTCATTTCTTTCAAATTCATGTATTCTTCATTGTGTTGCACTTAGTTTGATTTAATAGCTTTAATTAGTTAATATTGCATTTCTAGTACTAGAATTCTAATTTGCATACAATCCCTAATTGAAAAAGGTATGAAATTGAAGGGTGAAAGACAAATTTTCATGGAGGGAAAGTTAGAAATTGACATGAAGTATGAAGAGAAGCTTAGGGACATAGTTTTGCAGTTTGCTGAGGGCATTGATCCAAAACATACTCGTATGAGTGGAGATAAACTAGTGGAAATTTTGAATTCTTTCAAGGGGGAAAAGGCCACTATCAATTTTGGATAGGTGGACCTTGAGGCAAAATAAAATGAAATTTTTTTATTTTTTATTAAAAGTTGGATAGGATATAGATGTAACAATAAGAATACTCACAAGCTAATTAAAAAATTGTTAGAATTTGTAGTTAAAAGAGATAATATTCAGAGGAAGGCATCAATTTTAAAAGGTGAATACTCTAAGGCCTGTTCTAAAATGTTTCCTAGTATTTTCAAGAAGAGTGGAGAGTTAAAGGACAAAAGAAAATGGCTCATACAATTGGATGATGAGCTATCACTAAGAATGAGCAATATTTTAAATATAGGTAGTAATATTCTTTTTGTTCAAACAAAAGAGACTATTGAAAATTCTAGGACACATTTTGGGTTCCTAAATAAAGAGGTTCAACAGGTAAAAACTAATTGGGACATCTTGATAAAGAAGAGGGATGAGGTGGTTACTTTTCCTTGGCCAAGTGAGGAAGTGTTCAAATCTTGGGAGGATAAATATACCTTGGAAGAAACAAGTAAAGAAGAGACCCCCATTGATGCTGCAATAGGTGGCACTTCCGTGGTTTCTTAAAAGAAACAAATTGCAGGGGTAAATTTTGTGCAGAAGAATGAGTAGAAGGACACCACTTGGCAGGAGCAGAACTATTTTTTGGAAACTATTGTAGGTGCTTGGTCAAAAAATCAGATGACCTTTTTTGTAAAATTTCCAACATAGCAGTTATTTTGTACTTGTTGTCTTTTGTCTTGTCTGATGTGACTTTTTGTCATTTTCCTAAATGATCTGAGGCTTGTTTGCAATCCTTATTCTATGAAAGGATTCCCAATATCATTTAGAAGTGCTATAACTTGGGTAGTTTTTTTCTTACAAGTTTTGAGTCAAGGGTATATCAGACTGTATTAGGTTATATTATTACAGAAAATAGAAAGTTTCTTGGTTTTTGGCTATTATTATAGTGATGTATATTTTTGAAGCATAGTGTATACATAGAACATAATTAAATATATATGAATACAAAAAATCTAGGGTTTACATCTCTCCTTTGTGTCTATTTCTTTGAGTTATGAATTTTCTAATTCATTGCATGGAGTTTATATATGTATGTGTTTCTATTCCTCTTCTTTGATCCAAGATCAAATTAAATAGCTCTAGATAGAACATAGATTCATTTTGGTTTGCATAGGGATTTCTATAAGTAGTGTGAATCTAGTGATAATTTGATAAATATTGTCATAAGGTGGTAATATTTGAGGGATCCCGAATCATTGACATTATTTTGTTTTTGTATTCCTTCTTTGCAATAAAAGTATTTCCCAATAGATAAGGCACAAGCCAAGAATAAGTTTATTTTGTAATGATATGTGGTTAGTAGGGTTTGGCTATATTACTAATATTTATATAAATATATCAAGATATTTAAGGTGTTGTGACCTGCAAGTTATATCTCATCAATGGTAATGGAGAATCAATAAATGATTGGTTATCATTTAGTATTTTCTTATCTTTTATCTATTATTTAAATCTAGAATTTATTGTGAAGTGTTGTATGTGGAGCTAGATTAGGAGCACCTTCCTTGGTTCTATAGAGCCAGAAGTGTAGAGAGTAGTCTTTTCCCTATAGCTGGTCCA
Source organism: Chamaecyparis obtusa (assembly GCA_027943335.1). NCBI lineage: Eukaryota > Viridiplantae > Streptophyta > Pinopsida > Cupressales > Cupressaceae > Chamaecyparis > Chamaecyparis obtusa. The sequence goes on from BSBK01001370.1 coordinate 2,659,033, forward strand.
ATCATCCCAGATTTTCCATACTTGGAACTGACCATTCCTAAAAATCTATCTGTGGATGTATTGGTTGCTTTCATAAGCATAAAGTCCATTTTAAAGAACTAAAAAAATGGTGACTCTGCTAGGGAAATAAAAAAACTTTGTTGAAATAACCCGTATTGATTTAAGCTCATTCAAGTCACCAACAAAATGGCGACTCTATTGGGGAGAAACATAACAAAGTCTTAAAATATTTTGAGAATCTTTGTCTATCATATATTATAAAAAATATACTATTTAGATTAATTTAAGCCCATCCGAGTCACCAATAAAATGGTGACTCTACTAGGGAATAGAGATGGAATAACTATGTTGAACTTATAATGAGATCTCTGGTGTTATAAATATTGTCAAATAATGTAGGTACAAATTGAGCTAGACTCTTGGCCTTCTTATTTGTCTAAACCAGTCAGTTACGATTGAAATACAAAGTTGTATTATGTTATCCCATGGTATTGTGTTATCAATAAAAAATTTCTAGGGTTTGCATGATTTCTTTTTTTGTTATTCTTTTTTCTTAAAATATTCCTTGGATATAGATACTCAAATTATTGACCTAGTGTTACATTTCCCAATTTATATTGGGTGGTGACTCTAAGAATCTTTGCAGTAGTGCTAAGTGAAAAAATATTTTATATTTACACTTTCTTAGATATGAGTTATAGGAATACCAAAGCTTGGAGGAAAGATCATCCTGAAGATAAATTAGAAGGTGAGATTCCAAGTACCTCTAGGGCTGGTTATCCAAGAAAGGAAAAAGTTGATAAAAACATATCTCAAGCTTGGAGACAAAAAAGAAATACCAAAGAAAATGATCTAATCCACCCTAGCCAAGAAGGAAATTCTTTTGAATATGAAGAGGCTATGGATTTAGGATTGGGTGCATATGATGACTACTATTCTCCTCATTCCAAAGGAGAAGAGGGAATAATCATCCTTAAAATGTGAAAAATAGTGACTCTCAGGGGAAAATTAGGATATCAAGAAGTAAAAGAAGAGGTGGAGAAGGTAGAAATGCCCTTCCTACCCAGGGATCTTCAGCTTCTAAAATCCTTCATGCCCTAAGAGATAAGAAAGATAGATTTCTTGTTTAAACTTCATAATCTGAAACTACTCTCCTAGATTATGAAGATATTTTTGAAGTATATAATTTGGAGAGAAGAATCCAAGAGAAGATTTCCATTAGAAAATAAGGAGAAAAGGAAAAATAGGATGAGCTAAGATAAGTTCAAATTAGATCAGATCATTTAAGAAGGAAATGGATCACCTTGGAAGCATTAAATGTTGTTGCAGCCCCCAGGAAGAATGATGAAGAACTTCTTATCTGTCTAGTTGTTGAAATTAGAAAACTTAAGGATAAAGGTAAGAAAGTTGCAAGAGGGATTTTGATTAATGAACCTGTAAGTAAAAAGGTTCCAATAGATGAGTTGTTCAAGTTAGATATTGATCTTGAAAGGGATAAAAGAAAAAAGGAAATCTTAGCCAAAGAATTAGAGAAGGTAGAACTAGAGGCCACTACTTTGGAAATAAAGAAGAAAATTGAGTTTCTTAGGTAGTCTTCATGGCCTTCTAATGTAGTTACCTCTACTTCAGTACCTGGTGGAAACTCTAGGAACTCTCTTAAGAAGACAACCATTATCCTAGCAATGGCTAGTGCTAATGTTGCCAATACATCAAACAATAAAGAATATACTTCTCAAACTAATGGATCACTGCAAAGAAAACTAGTTCATGTGGAAAGGTATAGGAAAATTATCTTTGATGATATTCCTGGTTATCCCAATTTGATTCCTAAGGAAATTAGAGAAAATCTTCCTAAATTTACTGATAATAATGTTATTTTGATTACATAAAAATAGGTTTTGAAAGGACCTGAAACCTTTTACATCGAGATTACAGAAAAATAATTAAAATCCCAACAAAGGTAGTGCAACAACACAACAAAAAAAACTAATGAGTCCTCCCAAAAGGAGAAAAGAGGACAACAAGAAACAACAAGACAACAAAAAGAAAACTAGATAGTCTTCATAAGTGTAGCCGCCTGATCAGCCACCATCTGCATATTTTATGAGGACACCTTTAGCTCCTCCAAATATTTATTCTCATTGGATTCCATCTTTTTATAGCTCACTTTGGTCCTATTACTGGGCCCCTATCCCTCCTTAACCTCCTTTGGCACCTGTTCCCCTTTACCCTTTTCCAGCTTGTCCACAAGGATTTTGACATGCACAATAGAGGCTTTAAGGATGGAGAAAATCTTCGTAGAAATATTTAAAATTGTTTTCTCTAGGCACACAATACTAGTTTCCATTTTTTCCATCCTTTTTAGCAGATTCCCCTCAGAAGCTTTATCCGCCTCCTTCATTTTGTCTTCAATTTTCTAAACCATCTTCATCATTTTAGTAATCTCCATAGCACTACCAATAACCTCCCTCAAGTATTCAATACTCTGCTCCATTATTTTATGTCCCAAATTCACTTTACAGAGTGCCCTGACCTCCCCCTAGATGTTATGTATTTGGTTTATCATCAGATTAATATCACTCTTCATTGTGCTAAGGTTATTGACAAAGGAAGTACAACCCAGATTCTCATAAACATCTTTCAAATGAGCATTATCCTCCTTAATACTCCCCTTCCTCCCAATGGAATTGTTCTCTTTATCCTTCTCAATAGTGTCATCCTCCTAAACAATATCCTGCAAGATATTCTCCTCCTCAAGCATGGTATTATCTGTTGGTGTTTCAAAACACTTACACCGACTAGGGCTATCAATATGCCTTGAGACTGATGTTAGGAGTGGTTAGCTCCAAGTATGAGAGCTCTGCAAGACAATTGGACCAACTGTAGGGACAAGATTTCCCTATGCACTTCTGGCTCTGCAAAACCAAGGTGGGTGTACCTAATCTAGTACCTTATGGCATTTTAGGACTTTAAACTAGATTTGAACAAAGCAGATGATAACAAGAGACTACTAAATGTTAACCAAGAATTCATTGAATCTTCATTGATATGAAATGTATTACTATTATCAACCAAACAATAATTAAAACTTGAAACGGTGTTGATATATGAAGATGGAAAGAAGTAAACAAGAGCCAATCAAACATTGAACTCAATTGAAAATACTAATCCCTGATTAGTGCCATTATCCATTGGGAAGATCACAAATACAGACATTGAAACATGAACCAACTATTGTCAAAGACTCATAGCCATAAACATAAAAATTCTAGCCCATCCACTACTTATAGTATCCTTCTGTAGCTAAATCAAAATGAATCTATGCCCTATCTAAAGTATGTTTAACTTGATCCTAGATTAAGAACTAAAGAATAGAACATATACAAAGGTAACCCTATGCAATGGATTAGAAAATCCAAAATTCACAAGATTAACACCAAGGAGAGACTTGAAAGCTTGAAGTGATTATATTAAGTATGATGAGTCATGTACATGTTCAAAGCAGAAAAGAGAGAAAAACCACTTCAATAACCTATAAAAGACTATAGGGAAATTATATTCAATCTACATACAATATGATACAGCCTACTACAACCCCCTGGAACCAACCGAAATCAGAACCCTTCTAAATGATCCAGAAAATCCTTTTATAGGAACATAGATTGCAACAAGCTATAGATCATTTAGGGAAAAATTAGGGTTTTCAACCACCACACAAACTAGAAACAGTCAAAAAATTTAATACACTTGGAAGAAAACCAAGTAATAGGTCAATCAGATCTAAGGATGATCTTCAAGAATAAGAAATCTCTGAGTTTGTACCGAAGATCATAAATTCACCATGCAAATTAATCTAATTAGCCACTTGCAACACACCTCAAGAAACAAAAATCACCCATTTCAACATGGTACAGACACCCTGCAATCATCATCAAACTCTGGACCACCCTACAACAGTTGACAAAACCGATTCTACCAACTCCGGCCGCTTAAACATTCAATTCCCATCGTTCCTTTTGCTAGAAACCCTTGAAAATATTCAAATTTGAATTACAATGGCTAACCAGATAGAGTTTAAAATGTGGTCATTGATCCAATTACTTTCCCAATAGATCGAGCGGTTCTCATTAATCACATAACAATCCACAAACTGTTGAAAAGTCTTTTCCACATCACCACCATTCGGCCAATCAAAATTGAGCACGTCAGTGCCATGAAGCATATCAGACCCACCACAAAGTATCCCCTCCTAGATGAGATCAATGACTCTCATCATACCATGCACTTAACCATCATGCATCTTACCCCTGTGGTATAATGACAATCGCAAGATCCTATAGTGCTTTACCCTGTTTGAAAAACTATAGCCCCACTGACAAGTTCCACATCATTAAACCCATGGCTAATCAAAGATAGACAAGCCTGCAACACTTGGAAATAGGGTCCCACTGCATCTTTATCCTTTCCACCAATGAAAAACACACATGTCAGCTCCAACTGTCAGAGGACCCACCTTCTTTTGTTGCCTGAGAATAAAGTAACATTGATAGTTGGCGTAAGATCTTGTAGCTCTGACAAAACCCATAAGATCATACGCCAATCGTAGATCTTCTACAGATGTCAGGACCCTTAAGGACATGCTGACAACTAGGTCCCATTGACATACTTCCACCTCACCACTCTGCAACCATTAATCAACTGCCACCCATGCATACTTAGCAGTGGACCCACTCCAATTAGCATGAACATGATGGAGGATCTGACGACTGATGCGTGATCTCATGGGGGAAGAAGATTCCATGAGATCATACACCCATCGTAGATCATGAATCTTAGAATGAGATATTGGGCCCGTCGAGATAGATGGTGCTTCATCGCTATATCACTTGTTAGAAACTCTGACAACCTACAGTCTTGTGAAACAACGACAACCACACAATTCTTCATGGGTGGAACTATAGGAAATATTACTACGGGAGACCTAGGCTTAGAGAAAATTATTAAAAGGGGACCCCGACATGAAACATAACTAAAAAACATGTAAAGTGAATGTAACCTCTTTACACATGGGTTTTTTAGGACTTTAGTGACTAAAAAGGTAACGCACAATTAGAATAGGGCTAAGATGGACTAGGGTTTCATATCCCAACGGCTAGAAATTTGAAATTTTGAACTAGGGTTTAAGGCCAAGGGCAAGGAAAAACATTGTAGAGACCAAAGGAAAGATGATGAAGCCATGAAAATTTTTCTAGGTGCTAACATTATCAAAGTTATTAAGAACCCCCTTATTGGAATCTTTATTAGTGGATTTCTCAAACAACTTGTCCTATTTATCCCTAACATTCTCTTGAATAGAAGACTCATCATTAGTGGAAATAATGACCCTCTTACCAACATTCTTTTCTTATTTTTGGCTTTGGTGTAGCTACCAATTGTCTCCATCTCTTTTTTACCCTTATCCTTAACATGGTCTTCCCTAATTTCCTCATCCTCAGTCTCAATTTACATGGTAGAATCTTCTATCTTAACCTTCCTTTTCTTATTCTTTAATGAGGATCCATGAAGGTTGGAAGTCTTTTTGGGTTCAATAGACTCAACCTCATCATCTTTAGTCTCCTCCACATAAGCCTCCTCAGAATCATTACCTTTAGTATCATAATCCTCTAAAGCCTTCCTATTAAAATGAGGCCTCTCAACCTTTTTGGACTTTAACAAATTGTATAGCAAAACCATCAAGCCTTCATGGCAAGAATGGTTTCCCTCAGGATCCTTCTGCAAAATTTTAATGGTAATATCCAAGGAACTCAATAGGTAAAAGGAAAAATTAATTTTAATCCCATGTCTAAAGTGATTCAATAATATGAGATGATGGTTATAAATTTTAATGTATCTCCCATGTTTGGTAACCATAGGTTTGCTACCATGCAGTCTCTCCAAGTAGGTTTGGTAATAATGTTGTTACATCTGAAGAGAATTTAAAGAAATTTATTGATATGATAGATGATTATGAAAATGAATATGAGGATTTAATTATTAAATTATTTGTCCAATCATTAACTGAGGATGCTAGAGACTGGTTTAGAGGACTCCCACATGACTGTGTTGGTTCATGGGATGATTTTATTAACTATTTCAAAGATCAATATGGTGGAAAAAAATGAAAGCTTCATGTTAAATGAATTCAATAATATCAAGAAAAATCAAAATGAGGAGGTCCTTGAATTCAATGTGAGATTTTAGAAAGCTATGCATAATATTTTCCAAGTAATGAGGTTGGATGAGAAGGTATGTCTAGAAACATATTTAAATTATTTTGATGCTAAGATGGGCTACCTTCTCAGGGGAAAAAATCCTAGAACTATTAGGGAAGCTCAAAGATTTACTGTGAATATTGAGAGTAACATAAGGGTATTAGGAAAACTAGGTAGAAGAGAAGACCCTAAGCCTCCTAGGTTTGGAAAGAAGTAATTAGATAAAAACTCCAATATAAAGCCTAAATAGGATGATAATTTGAAACAAATATTGAATTCTCTGAAGGACTTGAAGCTTGGTAAAAATATAAATAACATGGCTCCAAACAATGAGAAGCCTTCTTTCAAAAATTTTAATAGGCAACCAAGGCTGCAAAACTTCCCTTACCACACCCAATGGAAGGATGGGAAACATGTTCTCCTAGAAATGAAGGAACAACCCATTGATAAAACCCTTGGCTCATTACAAAAGCACTTAGTTAACATGAGTGATGATGTCCCATGGTGTATAGCTTTCCAATTCCCACATGATCCTAATCATTGTGTAGTCTCTTTAAGTGTATCTGCAAATGAGGAGCAAGAAGGTGAGGAAAATGATACATATGATGAGAATGGTTGTGCTATGAATTCATAAAATTTATATGATGAAGTAGAATCTAATGTTGAAGATGAGAACCAAGATGTGTCTAGCTCCCAAGGAAGAAAGGAAGTTTATCATCAATAGATATTTTTTGATGAAGAAGAAGAGGAAACTGATAACATAATTTGTAATATAGAAAAGGGTGAACGACCCATTATATTAAAGAGACCTTTTGATAGAGAAATAGCACAAATCACTGCTGATATGGTTACTCAAGCTAGGATTAATTATGTTTTAAGAAATAGGATAGTTGGTAATGCAGATGGAAGACCAACAAGTTTATTTATAAAGAAAAACAAGGAAGACACCAAGAAGACACAAGAAAAAGAAAAATCTACTGAAGGTGTCAAGAAAGTTAAGATTAAGAAGGCTAAAATGTCAAATGGTTTGAATAATATGTACAAGATAAAGGTAAAGACACTAGAAAGAAATGTTCCCATTCCCCAAGGTGACAATAAGAAACAAAAGGGAGATAAACTGAACTTAGCATCTCAGGTTGAAGATAGAAATGTTGTTCCAATTAAACAAGGTTTCTCTGATATGAAGTATACCCCTATTGATATGGGGTAGTTATTATTCAAAATTAATGTCAAAGTTCCATTATTGGAAATGATGAGGATAGGAGAACACAAAAAAAAATCTCTGACATGGGTAAATGGTGTTCTCTCAACAAATTTTCAAAAGCCAAGAAATAATGAGAAACTAAAAGGAACAAAAGATAAATTTGAAAATAAGGTGAAAGAATCATAAGAGATTGTTTCAGAAATATCACAAATTTATCTAGACACCAATATTGTAAACACTTCTTTGGGAGTTTTTGATCCTTTTTTCTTGACCTTAGTTATAAATAGAAAGATGCTGAAGAATTGCATGATTGATTTTGGAGCATCTAATACTGTCATGCCTGCTGAGGCAATGAAATCAATGTGATTACAAGTTGATACCCCTCATGGGAGATGTCAGGCCATGGATTCTAGAGAGGTACTTATTATTGGTACAATCAAGGCTTTTCCTTTATAGACTTGCTTCCTATCCTGATAGACAATTGACAATGAGTGTCTTAGTTGTTGACATCCCTTCCTAGTATGGAATGTTGTTATCAAGAAAATGGAGTGCAACAATGGGAGGTAGTATACAATGTGATTTATCTTTTTCAACTTTCAAGATTACTAGTGAAAATGTCAAAGTGTTCAGAGAAACTAGAACCTCCCATATGAATGAGGAAGAAACAAAAAATGAAGATATGAATTATTTCTTTGACACTCACATTAATTCTTTCCAGCAGCAAGACAAAATTTGAAGGGAAAGATGAAATTTTACTTTTATCTAAGGATAGGAAAAACTTAATAGACCAAGATGGTTTATGGACCATGTATTTGTTGGAATCTTCAATTGAAACAATTTTTTTATTTTCATTGATGTCAAACCTTAACTGGTAAGACTGTTGCTATCTAAGAAAGTACTATATCTATTTGATTGTTGTGAAGGGGATAGGAAAGGTTGGTAACAATAGCACCTAAGGAAAGGTTGACTTATCTTGATACTTCAATGAGTACTTGATTATGTGACAAAATGATAAGATAATGTATTGTTTATCTAAGTAAGAATGAAGACCAAATTGGTAGGCTTAACCAAGAAAAAGTGAAGAAATCTAGTTTAAGCCGAGTGATGTTAGTGTCGATCGAGCTAGTATATGCTGAGTAAATTCAGCGTTGACTAAACATTGGTTAATTATCGAGGAAGAAAGTATTAGCCGAGGAAATAGTTTTTGAGGTGACCAAACTTTCTAATGAAGACTGAGGAGTTGAACACTGTATTGACCTAGCGCTAGTAATTTACATTTGAGGAAGAATTCAGATTTCCAGCTAACATAGTTGAATTCTTGGATTATGTAAAATGTGTTGACTTTATTTATTGATTGTACAAAAGCATTTAATACACTGTAAAACATTTTATTGTAAATGTATTAAGAGATTTGAGATTTTCTAGAAGGGTAGATGAAGAACATAAAGTTGGAAGGATTCGATGAATCTGACCTAATCCTAAGATCTACGAAGGACATTAAGTGGCAAAAGATGTATTAACCTAATTGAGGAAGTATTAAGGAAACCTAAGCATGGGGTTGAACAGAGAAGAGGATGCTGGAAGTATTGTTGATGTTATTATTGAATGTATTGTTGGCAATTTGGCTGATTTGATTGCATAGATGTTGTCATTATGGCAACATATGGTCCTCATGAAGATTGCACAAGGCAGAGACCAAGTATGACATAGCACATTGAAAATTTGTCTAAATGTGAGATAGTGTTTTACTAGTGAACCTGGATATAGTTTTTGTTTGCGACATCAATTGGAGTAAGTTCAGTGCTTATGCACTTGAACATAGACTCTATGATGTCTATTGATCACCCATCTCAGAGTGCAAGTCAGTAAAATATGTACGGAAGAAGTTATGATAGTTTTACTGAAGATAGTGTAAAGACGACAGGACATAATATGAAGATAGAACTAGTAAAGAGTTAAGGGATTATTTTGCTTATCAAAATAATGACTTAACAATATAAAGGGACAAAATACTAGATGTTAACTCTTTGATAAAGCTATTGGTATAAATGTAAATGTAATTGTAATTGTAAAGAGAAGAAATTGTAACAAGCAACAAGTAATTGTAGAAGTATGATGCGAAGTATATGAAGCATATGTAATAGCGATAGTGAAAGAGCAGTGAAGTGATATTGATGCAAGCAGTATAAGGTTATGTACCTTAACCTATTTTTTAATCAGTGTATATTGTATATTACTTGTTTGGGCAGTGGGCTCATCTAATAATCACATTTTGTACTACAACCCCTAACAGGGTTGAGGCTTCTAACAAGGCCTATAGTCCCTTAATCAAGACTGATACACTATATGCATGTAATAGACTCCTCACAGGGTCAACATCCTTAATAGTATACTTTTGATTAGTGGATCTTTGTGGGTACCATGGTTTTCCCTTAGCCAGGGTTTCCTCAAGAGCAAATAATGTGTTATGAGTTCTTTATTGTTATGCATGTTGTTTAGCTTCTTATGTTATGCATGTATAAAGATAATTTTTTATATCCATAATTGGGCCAAAGATAGAGTTTGTAGAATACTAATTCACCCCCCTCTCAGTATTCCCTATTTCTAACAATTGGTATCAGAGCTTAGTTACTAAAAAAATAATCATTCAAGGAAAGCCTAGCAGCTTGAGTAAGATCTCTATGGATATGGATCAACTACAAAAGAATCTTGAAGAAGCTCTTAAATAGATTGACTTGCTTACTATTGAAAAAGATACTTTGAAAAGAAAGTATGATGATGCAAAGAACCTCATTGAGAAATTGAAAAACAAATTGGAAGATCTGAGATTTGAAAAAGAATCTAAAGTTTTTATTAAAGATTGTGATGACAATATGGAAAAAGAAAATGAGATCCTTAAGCATGAATTGAAGATAGCGAATTTGAAGCTTAGTTTGAAAGATGGAAATGGAAAGAATGAAGCAAATCTGAAATCTGAGAATGAAAGTCCAAAGAATGAAAATGAAGGACTAAAATCTAAAATTTTTAAAGTAACATCTGAACTTGAGAAAGTCAATTTGCAGTATGATGAACTTGAGAATTACAATAAGATTGTGAAAGGTGAACTGACTCAATCCAAGCAACAACTTGAAAGGCTATATTAAACTAGTGAGAAGGTTGATGAACAAATATCTTATTAGAAACTATTTTATGATAAGACTGGTCTTGGATTCAACACTTTCAAAGCAAATGATGAAGGCAAGGAACCGGATCTAAAGATATCTAAAAGCATGGATGAGAAGAATCCTGATGAGATTAACAAATCTGAAGATACACCTAAAGAAGAAGAATCACCGAAGCAAGAGGAATCACCCAAAGGTATGCAAAGAGAATTCAAAGGTAGATGTTTTGCTTGTAATACTATTGGTCATATGAAGAGAGATAAGAAACCTACTGAAGATATGAACATAAGAAGTGGAGTAGTATGTGTAGACACCTAAAAATCCTTTAGAAAATAAAGTATTTTTATTTTCTGAAAAATCCCTGATGACATCATCATTTATTAATTAATTATTTATTTAATTAATTAATTTATTTTTATGTCATTAAATCCCTTTATCTTAATTAAAAATATTTAATTAAGAAATCCCTCCCAAAAATGTTTAAATCTTATTTAAACATTATCTCCTTATTTATTAATTATTTAATTAATAAATTGACCAAAAATCCCAAAATAAATAATTTATTTATTTTTTGCCCAAAACTTGGCCAATTTCCTTAAGACCACTAACGTCTTCCAGAATCTTCTAATCCTTCTTTAATTTTGATTAAAGGCTAATCCCTTCATTTCCTAACCCTAATCCCAACTCAAAATATTTAATTAAGATTAAATATTTAATCCTCATATTTGTTAAATTCATTTTTAATAAATATTCTCAAACCTAAACCATGGAAATAAATAAATCTTTATCTATTTCCTAAAATCCATATTTATCCTAAGGAAATTCTAGACTCTTCTAGAAAGTCCTAAACCTAATCCTAATCCCCCCCTAATCCTGTCACATTCCCTAACCAAGGTTAGCCAACTCCTAAGCTTAACCCAAAGTCAACAAACTTCTAGAAAATTCTCTTACATGCATTAAGTGCATTTAAAGCCTCCTTATCCCTCTTACATGCATTTAAGAAGCCCCTCACCCCTTTCTTACACCCTTTGACCTTAGGCACATTTCCCAAATTGTGCACATCCCTCCCATCTTTCAACCCAATGCCCTTGTGACGCTTGTCACAAGGACGTGGCCCTAAACTAGCACAATCAATATGCTCCCCTTTGAATGAATCTTGGCCTCTCTTAAGGATTCTGATCCTGGCCACTCATTCCTCCTTCCCAAATCCTATAAATGCTCCTCATTTTCAAGAGCAAAGAATCCATTCATCTTTCATTTTAAGCATTGTTATCATGCCCTTTTACTTCTAGCCTTAGCATAATCATCCTAATTTAGCTTACTTTCAAGCATTTTAGCTCATCTTAATTTAGTAATAATGGATTAAATCAGTTTCTTCCATTGTTTTGCATAAGCATAGCATCATATCACATCTCTATTTGGCTTAAAATTAATCTTAGCATAAACATCATGTAGCTTAATCTCCATTTCAGCATCATTTGGATCCTTGAGGCCTTAGGGGAAAATCAAGTGTTTTATACCTATTTTGTGCCATTTATGAGGTTTTCATAGATCACAATCCATCTTAGAAAGCATTAGATTATGCTCCAAGTGCTTAGAGAGCACACCCACATCCCCTTAAGCAAGAGAAAATCAAACAGTGCTTGGGTGCACCTGTTTAGGCTCAATCTGAGGTGGCCTAGTTTAGAGTTTTACTTGTTTTTGATTGATTTCATGCTAGACTAACATCTAATCTTTGTTTGGCTTGAATTTTTCCAAACCAAGTACCCTCAAAAGACTTGTCCACATTCTGGCATGCCCGGTGGGACTCGAACCCACAATCCCTTGATTATATCATACTTTGTATTCTCGTATTTATAGGAAATAGATGAAATGTTGCCTATACAAAGTTTAGTCACGCCTAGACACAGTTTAGTCATGCCTACAAATAGTTTGATCACACCTATGAGCTCTATATTGACACCTATACTCTAAATATTTCTGTGCTTGATCACTTCCATTCTGTCTAATCTTCTTTTCTGTCACCTTCAACGGAAATAATCATGCCTACAGGACAAAAATTCATGGCTCCGTGCATAGAACTCTCTTCTATAATCATTCCGTTATCACCTGTAAACTTTTCATTGTCACCTATGCCTGTAAAAATTTCATTGTCACCTACGCCTATAAAATTTTCATTATCACCTACGCCTGTAAAAATTTCATTATCATGTGTGCACTTTTGGTTGTCACCTATGCATTATTAAGTGTCACTTGCGCATATTTAAGTGTCGCCTGCCCATATTTAAGTGTCGCCTTGGCAAGTTTTACTATCACACATGCACTTTTCACTGTCGCTTACAAACAATTGACTGTCGCCTGTGCATCTTTTAGTCTCACCTGTGCATGTTGAAGTGTCCCCTGTCAACATTTTACTGTCACTTGGGAATGTTTCATTATCGCCTGTGAATCTTCCTTTGTCACTCGGAAAAACATTTCTCTACCGCATGGAATCATTTCTCTATCGGTTGGGCATTTTTCTTTGTCGCGTGTAAGCATTTAATTATCACTTGAGAGATTTTTGGTGTCGTGTGTGCATTTTCCAGTGTCGCATATTAGCTGTACAATGTCATTGTCGACTGTGTTTTTTCCTTAAATTTTTTCATAGATTCCTAAAAAAGAAAAAGTCAAGCAAAATCTTGAATGAAACTAAGGAAAAGAACATAGGTCCTAAGAGTCATATTCATTTTGAAAATCAAACACAATCTTGAATGATCTAAATTGGAAAGAACAAGCATCTCTATTCCCTCCTTTTCAATTCAAGCAAAGCACAAATTCAATCTTGAGTGATCTAAGGATAAAAAAAAGCTCTTTTCAAAGTTCTAAATCAACATGTAAATCTCAATCTTGAATGCCCAAAGGAAAGAACTTGTAATCGCTCAAATCATTTACCTTTTGGAGAAAGAAAAAATCAAACCTTAAGCACTTGTGTCTTCAATTTCAAAGTTCAATCAAACTTAATTAATTTGGGAAAAAGAACAACTTGCTTGATGTGCATTTAGGAGTTTTTCAAATTCTTGCAAAGTCCTTGTTAAAGTAAGCAACGTGGAACATTTGGACTCAGACAAGTTCATGTGTTCTACTTTTAGCGAGGTCTGTCTAGGGAGAAAAGCACTTCCTCCTTGGAGAACGACCTCAAACCGGTATCCCCCCCGGCTGGTATATAAATAAAGTGAAGGCAAAAAGTACTCACTTATATCTCCTAATCCACGGGCATTTTGTGCCAAATGCAAATGTCCGGGGACAGGTAAAAATTCCTCCCCCAGTGTTGTTGGCTAGGCTCTTAAGTGAGTCACAGGCGGTCAGCATAACTGGGTATGGAGACTCCAAAGAACTATTAAAAACCTGATAAAATAGAGGCTACCCTATCTACATCTGAAAGTATCAAAATCCTTGTGCAAGGACTGATTCCAAGGGGTTTACCGGGTCACCTCAAGATTACTCACCATTTGTATTCCCTTCTAGGGGGTACCAAGCTGTGGGCAAGTGATTTTAATACTCACCTTCCTTAGGTAGATCTGTTTGAAGTGCTTTATAGTTAAATACTCCATGAGAACATTGTTGGAACATACACTTTCAAAGCTTTATCAGAGTCAGTTATCTTGTTTGTATCCCACAAGGTTGCTTTGTCCCTTGTGGAGATTGCTTTTCCAAAAATCTTTGTTGAAATCTATCCTTTGCCATTGGGAATCCAGTTTGAGATACTGAAGACATTTTGTAGAGAAACTCTTGAAATCAGATATCCAAAGAACCTTTTTGTCTCAAACCAACTTATCAGAATTTCCCTGAGTTATGCCAAATTTGATCAAACATCTGAAAGCTAAGTTGCCCAAATCCAAGGATTATCAAGAGAAGAAAGTTGCAGAAAGAAACCTTAAGAGCCATTAATCCTCTATCCAAGCAACCCAAGCAGAAGAGAAATATCAAGAAAGACTTGATAATATTGGCTATAACGCAAAAGTCAAACATTTTTCCTACTGATTCCTAGTGAACCATCGCTACGCCAATCTTGAAAGAGAAGATTAGCTGGATCCATCACATGTCCGTTCTACCTTCAAATCTCAAAATCCTATCTCGGTAGTCCTTCATCCTAGTCTCATCTTGGTTTCATCCTTGCATCATCATCAAATCCTTAGTTGCATTCTAGAGTCCTTAGCGACATTCACCGTCATCTTCCTAGCAGTATCATAGATCATCCATCTCAATTGCATTTACATCATCCTTTTAGAGAGAGCATTGTTCCATCATCCTTCACTATCATTCCATCAGCAATCCACAATCAAAATCCCAAATCCTCGATCCAAATCCAGCATCCAATATCCAAATCAGAACTCACCATCCTTTTGCGCCAAATCTAGAGATCCAAATCCACAAGTACTTAGTGTTCAAAACCTTTGAGTTGTTTCCATCCCTTATCCCAAATCAAAAATCATCCCCTTTTTGATAGAGTGTTGTCTAAAAGGAAATCCAACTTGTCCTTGCATAGCCTCATCATCTCGAGCAAGAGATTGGCTTGTATTGATAAGAATCTAGTTGACCGAAGATCATTAGTCTATCCTAGGTTGGCCAAATCCTATCACTGATCCTCCATTGGGAAAAATATCAGCTCATTGTTGACACTTAGTAATCTTCCACTAGCATCCCACCAATCCTCCACCCAATCTTGACCCAAATCAGAGCATCCCACCAAGCCTCCATCATCGCCAAGCTTTTTTACGAATCTTCCACCATCTCCCATCAATCTTCCACCATCCTTGATCCAAATCCAAGCATTTCACCAATCCTTGCATTGCATTCTAGAAATTCATCATCCTTAGAAGTTCCTTAAGCTTGCATCCATCATCCTTTAGAGTCTTTTAGGAAACATCTTGCATCCATCTAAGCATCTGCATCTCCATGCCTTTCGAGACAAGATCCAGATCTAGAAAAAGAAGGAACATGAATCCTTATCCAATCACCAGTTCATTTGATCCCAACATTTTTATTAGTGCAATGATAGCCTATGATCCCCAAATACAAACTAGAAATACATGGGATGATCCCAATATCCCCTTAGCTCCTCTGGCAATAGAAACATTTTTGAATCATCCAGAGAATCCACCAGTAGTCAATGTACTCATGGCCCAAAACCAGCAAAGCATGTTCACTAACTTTGCACAAGCACAGACTTCCATTCTACCATATCTCCATCCTCACATTCCCATAAGCACTATCCAAATCCCAACACAAGTATACTCTCCATTCATCTAACCATTCCTTGATCCAACCTTGCAAACATCTCAAGCAACCTCCACCATTCCTCTTCTTTTACAAGGAAGCTTTGCCAGTCCTATAACACAAGCTACAACACCATCTACTCCATTCCCTATCATAGGTACTTCATCATCCACCATGGCTACTCAAGCTCTTGCAAAAATCCAATGCTTGTCCCAGAATCAACTCCCACCTCTTACGTAAGCCTTTACACAAGAAGTTCCACCACCTTCCATAAACAAAGAAACACCAGTCTTTCCAAGAGGGATGCAATCATCCTTCCCCTTCACTTCACAAGCTTCCACATCCACACATTTTGTGCCAGGAGGGATGCAATCATCTTTCCCTTTCACTCCACAAGATTCCACATACATACCATCTTTTCCAGGGTCAACACAATCATTTCCCTCTTTCTCCCAATAAGCCTCCACATTAGCATCATCTATTCTGGGGGCAATGCAACCGCTCCCCTTTCATACCTAGCAAGCTTCCACATTAACATCACCCTTTTCATGGGGAATGAAAGTGTTCTCTTCATTTCCCCCCCAACAAGCATCTACCCAGACACAAGCCCAGCAAAATGCCTTCACCACAGGAATTCCTTCCATGGGTTTTTCAAAACCACCATTCATGTCCCAAACTCCCATCACATCTACCTTCCTAGCATCCACTGCAACATAATTCCCACCTCACACTAGTCCTCTTTGGGGTCTCACTCAAGAAGACATGAAAGCCTTTGGAATACCAACTCACTCTCCTACATCCATATTTGCAAACCAACAAGCCACCTTCTCACAAGCAGCACAATAGCAACCATCTCAACCTCCACCAACTTCATCCTTCACAAGCTATCCATTCCCAACACCCAGTGCTTTTCAGCAAGTTCCTCTACCTCAGCAGCAAAGTTCCTCCCATTTCACGAGTCATCTTGCCTAGCCACCCTTTGCTTCAAGCTTCCCTACATCAGTTCCACCCTTGAGCAATGTACGAATGCACCCTACCTATATCGGTCAACCCCAGAGCCAAGTTTAGCAAGGTCCATCTTACCAACAAGCTACATCATTCCACCAGCCATCCCCACAGCAACCATACTTCTAGTCATAGCAACAAACCCCCATCATTCCCCAACAACAACAAGTTTCCTCCTATCAGTCACAGCAGCAAGTCCCAGTCATCCCACAACACCAACAAGTAGTCTCATATCCACCACCACAATATCCCCCTGTGTTGCATCAACAATATCCCCAGCAAGCATCACTCCAAAATCCACTCCAATCTACCTATCCCATTGGGTCATCTCCACATCCCACTTAACAATACCCACCTCAAATGGGAGTACCCTCTCAAACACCAATCAATGTTGAATGGGAAGCCATGAAGAACACTCTTAAAGAGCTTCAAACCAGTACTGAGAATAAAACTTACAAGTTTGAGGAGGTGTGTCCTTATCCATTTGATCGATCCATTGCTGCTACACCTTTCCCCAAGCACTTTGAGACACCTAAGTTTGATAAATATCGAGGGAAAGGAGATCCAATCAATCATATTAAATAATTCTATATGGTGTGCCAAGAAGTAGCTTATGGTGATAACTATCTCTTACACCTATTCCCCAAAAGCTTGGGAGGAACTGCTGTTGAGTGGTTCTACAAAATACCATGTGGGACCATCACAACCTTTGCTAAAATTTCTGAGAAGTTCATTGCCCACTATGCCCACAATGTTGAGAATGAGTTAACCTTGTTAGATCTCTGCAACTCAAAACAAAAAGATGGAGAAAGTCTAGCAGAATACTTGCAACGATGGCAGAACCTTACTACTAGGTTATCATACCAGCCACCTAAAAAGTATTTGACCAAAATCTTTATTGATAATCTACATCCTAAGCTATCCCATTTCATGAGGATGAATTGTCTCCAAACCTATCAAGATATCAAGAGCAAGGGGATAGGTATTGAAAAGGCCCTCCTAGATGAAGGCACAATCCGACACTTTAAAAGTGATGCCCAAAAACCCAACAATGATAAATCCTGTTACTAGAATCATAACAAGAATGTTGTTACTGATGGAGCCACTGATACCAAGCATGTCCAATTTGTTGTGGCTATTCCTACGTCAACTCCTGCATACCAACAAAAAAAAGTGCCCATCCATCAGCAACCTCCTCAAGTCCATCAGCAACCCACGCAACAATATCATTCTCAGAATAATCAGTAGAATTACCAGCAACAAGCCCATCAAGCTTATCAAGGTAATCCAAATAATCAGGTCAATGCCATTAATGTTGCTCCCAAACAACACAAGCCTAGAGCTCAGAACAATCCAATGAAGACCTTCACACCATTGGGTGAACCTCTGGATGTTATCTTTCACCGAATGGCCAAGGCCAACTTGATCACGTTTCCACCAATCCAGCCAGTTGATGATACCACTCCCAAGCCTGATTGGTACAAAGATCACAAATACTATGATTATCATCATATCAAAGGACACACTACTTTGAAGTGTATGAGATTCAAAAACTATATCCAAGATCTCATTGATCAAAAAGAGATTCAAGTAGATACACCCGCTCAAGCCTCACCAAATGCCAATTTGCAAATTTATCAGAATGTGTTCCCACAACACAATGCTGGGAACAACCAAACTAAAGAAAATCATCCCCAAAACCATGGAAAGGGTAAGAAAGAAGATCACACTACTACCTATATCAATTATGACAATATTGTTGGATGTATAATCCAAGTTGAGCCCATAGTCAATGCCATCCATGTCAGAGGAGTAGATCGTCAATGTGTTGTTACTACTTGTAGAGTCCCGATCACTATTGTTGGTGCCCAACCAAGGCTAGCACATAATGCACACAATGCACAGTAAAACCTCATAGAACATCTGGGGAACACACTAGCCCAAATATCCATCTTATACCTTCTTCACACCTCACCTCTCCATCAGGAGATCCTTAACCGAGCTCTCAAAGAAGGACATGTCCCCACAGACATTAACACCACCCAGTTTGAGACCCTTGTGGGACATCTATCCACAACCTATACTTTATCCTTCAAAACATCTGACATACTAGACATTTCACCTAACCATACTCTCCCTCTCCGCATTGCCGTCATGGTCAGAAACTTTGCCATCAAATGGGTCTTAATAGATAATGGCTCAGCCTTGAACTTGTGTACTTTAAAATTTATTCAGTAGATTGGGTTCACCTAGGCCGATATAGAACATGAAGCAATCACTATCAAAGCATATGACAATTTGGAGTGTACCTCTAAAGGTACCATTACTTTGCCTATTCAGCTAGGCCTAGCAACACAAGATACTATTTGCCATGTTGTTGATCTTGACCTACCATTTAATATCCTCCTAGGCTAACCATGGATTCATTCCATTAAGGCTATACCATCTACTTACCATCAGTGCATCAAATTTTTGCATCAAGGCACTGAGGTTACCATCCATGCTGACCCCCAACCCTTCGCATACTGTCGTGCGATGGAAGCATCATTCCCTCACTCCACTCATTGTCCTGGAACTGACATTGGTACTTTTATTGTTAGCTCGTCCCGATCCCATTGCAATCTAGAAACCATTCTCACCTCCACCCTCTCTTCCGTTAGGATCAATAACTAGGGTTGTGGTGAATATAGCCTATGTGATGCATTTGTTGTAGGGGCCCTCCCGCTTGATCCACATACTCAAGGGCACCCGAATCACCAAAGCAAGCCTATTGAAGAGCATCATGAAATCAAGAGAATGAGACCTATGACTTTTGAATCCCATGGCACATTAAACAATCAAGAAATGGATCCTGACATTAATAGGTGGTTGTACAAAGATCCCCCACCACCTGACACTCAACTTCTTGGCTACTTTAAAGATAAATACCCACAATCACACAAGTACACTACTGAGCAATGGAACTACCAAGGTGGTGGTCTAGGACCACAAGAAGGTGGAAGCAAAGACCCAATTACAGCATCCAAGAACCCCCAACATCAGGGTCTTGGCTTTAATACCCCTCACCTGCATATACAAGAGCCCAATACCACAACTAGGGGCACCAACATGATTAGTGTTCCCCTCTTAAATATCCAGGATGACCTTGTAGAGATCAAAGACATCCCTGAAGAGAAAGAAATCAGATCCTACGATGATATCTTTGATGATGACACCCTACTGGGGACTTCTGTCCTCTGACAACTTGCCATCAATCTCATAGAACTTCCCCTCACCCACCTTGAACTCATAGACTGGGACCAACCAAGCATTGCACACATCAATGAGTTCCAAAGCATGGAAGCACTCCTAGAATTCATGGGGGCATCAGGCCCACACTCAGTTCAGGATTCAAAGTCAGCTCACATCTACAAACTTGACCCAGAAGGATACTTTGGAGAGGAGGAAAGCTTTAGCTACAAAAGAGAAATAGAAAGAGTAAAACATGATTTCTTATGTGAAAACCCTTCTGGGGCACATTCTGATTCCAAAAAAGTAAAAATAAAGAGTGTATCTTCTAGTGAAAACTTGGCAATTCAAGCGCTAGAAGATGAAGACTTGCCTCTTCCTCCCATCCAGGATTACAGACTTGAGCAGTCACCTATCATCATAGAAGAAACCAAGCCAGTCAACTTAGGTATAGAGGAATGTCAGAGGATCACCTACATTGTAGCCAACATGATAGAAGGTGAAGAAATGGCTTTCACTGTGCTACTTCAAGAAGCTACTACAAAATTTGCATGGTCATATGCACACATGCCTAGACTTGATCCTAAACTTGTTGTTCATCATCTAGCTGTGGACCCCAATGTTAAGCCAGTAAAGTAGAAGCTACGCAAAATGCATCCCAAAGTAGCTCTATTGGTAAAATCAGAACTAGAAAAGCTCCTGGATGCAAAGATTATCAGAGCTATAGATTACTCAGATTGGATCTCCAACATGGTACCTATCACAAAGCCTTCCAACGACATCCAAATTTGTACAAATTCTAGGGACCTAAACAAGGCATGTCCTAAAGATGATTTCCCACTACCTAACATAGACATGATCATAGATCTTACAGCGGGTCATAAAATGTTGTCACTAATGGATGGTTTCTCTGGATACAATCAGATTCATATAGCAGTAGAAGACCAACACAAAACAATATTCACCACTCCATGGGGTACCTTTTGCTATAACATGATGCCCTTTGGTCTAAAGAATGCAGGAGCCACATATCAAAGAGCGATGATAGCAATCTTCCATGACATGATCCACAAGATCCTAGAGGACTATGTGGATGATATTCTTGCAAAATCAAAGACACACCATGAACACCTTGACATTCTTGAGAGTGTGTTTGATCGCCTGCAACACTATGGGTTACGGCTCAATCCAAAGAAATGTGTCTTTGGTGTTACATCTGGAAAGCTCCTAGGTTTCATAGTATCATGAAGAGGCATAGAGATTGACCCTAAAAAGGTCAAAGAAATAATAGAAATGCCTCCCCCAAGAACACTTAGACAACTTAGAAGCCTACAAGGAAAGCTTCAATCAGTACGTCAGTTCATTTCTCAACTGGCAGACAAGTGCCAACCTTTCACGCATCTTTTATGCAAAGACACAAGCTTCAAATGGGATCCCATATGTTAGAGAAGCTTTGATAAGCTCAAGGAGTATCTAGCTAATTCTCCAATCCTCGTACCACCAGTTTCAAGATGCCCTCTCATACTCTACATCTCAGTAACCACTACAGCACTGGGGGCACTCCTAGCTTAGCATGATGATGAAAACAAAGAGAGAGCCATCTACTACATTAGTCAAACTCTTCTCAGCTATGAGCTTAATTAATCACCCATGGAAAAAGCATGCTTTGTAGTGGTTTTTGCCACTCAAAAGCTTAGACATTACATGCTTAGTCACATAATCAGGCTCATTTCAAAAGTGGACCCCCTCAAATATCTACTATCAAAGACAACTCTCACAGGCCATATGGAAAAATGGGTCATGATACTCATTGAGTTTGACATCCAGTACATAGATCGGAAAGCAATCAAAGGGTAAGTCATTGCCAATCAGCTAGCAGAAGCACCACTTGTGGATGCTTATCCACTAATCATGGAATTCCCTGATGAACACTTATATATGATTGAAAAACAGCCCATGTGGAAACTATACTTTGATGGCTCCTACACATCACATGGATCAGGGGCAGGAATTCTATTTGTCACACCTGAAGGTGACTACATTCCAAAATCATTCAAGTTGGGATTTTCATGTACCAACAACATTGCAGAATATGAGGCACTCATCTTAGGTCTCAAAATAGCCATTCAATGGAATATCATAGAACTGCAAGTGTTCGATGATTCACAACTCATTATCAAGCAAGTCCTAGATGAATATCAAACAAAGGATGACAAGTTTCTACCTTACAAAGAACTCATGGATAGATTAAATGAGCATTTCCTGAATATACAATTCACACAGATACCCAGACTTCAGAACAAAGCAGCAGACACAATGGCAACTATTGGGTAATTGTTAGAAATCCCATGTGATGCATCATAGTATGAATTTCTAGTCGAGCAGCTACATACACTAGCTTATGAGAATGCTGATGCAGAAATGGTGTGTGTCTTGGTTGGTCCCCAGTCCCTGTGGTACCATGACATCCATGCATATCTAAAGAATGGTATCATATCTCCCCATCTCACCAATAACCAATGCCAAAACCTTATTCACAAAGCTTCCTGCTACACTCTTGTAGCCAACACCCTTTATCATTGAGGGTATCATAATATCCTCTCTAGGTGTTTAGATTCAAATGAGGCCATCCTAGCTTTACAAGAGGTCCACACTGGAATTTGTGGTGCCCACACGAGTGGCATGGTTCTAGCTAAGCAGTTGCTTCAACTTGGGTATTATTGGCCAACCATGGAACATGATGCTTGTGAGTTTGTCAAAAAATGTTTACCATGTCAGTAGCATGCAAATTTGATTCATGCCCCAGCACAAGATTTTCAGCCCATTGCACCACCTTGGCCATTTTCATGTTGGGGCTTCAACCTTGTCGGCTTAATCACTCCCCTTTCCTCAGATGGAAACAAGTACATAATCACTGCCATAGAGTACTTCACCAAATGGGTTGAAGCAATCTCGCTCACCCTAACTACTGGTATCCAAATATCCAAGTTCATCCTTTACCACATCATTTGTCACTTTGGCATACCATCTACCATCTTCACAGACTATGGCACACCTTTTGAAAACCAGCATGTGGATGATCTATGTGCTAGACTCCACATCCATCACCATTTCTCCAGTCCATATTTCCCTTAAGGAAATGGCCAAGCTAAGGCAACCAACAAAACTATCCTGAAAATCCTCAAGAAGGTTGTCAATGATTCTGGTCGTGACTGGCACCTCCAAATCAATCCCGCCCTTTGGGCCTACCGTACTTCTTATCTCACTCCCACAGGCACCACCCCATATTCCCTTTTATATGGTGCTGAAGCCATTCTGCCGATCGAGGTTGAGCTCCCATCATTGCGAGTCTCCATGAAGAACTACACCACTGATGAAGACTATCGTGTGGCCCGTCTCACATAGCTAGACTTGTTAGATGAAAAGAGACAACAAGCCTATGATCACCTGGTTGCATACCAGAATCAACTCAAAAGGAGTTATAACAAGAAGTTCCATCCCAGACAATTTCGGGTCAGTGACATGGTCCTCAAAGAAAATTAGAAAGTCCAAGAAAATAGAGAAAAGAAAGGCAAGTTTGAGCCTACTTGGTTGGGTCCCTATGTTGTCACAGGATGCTTTGGCTCTGGAGCTTATCAGTTATCTACACCAGAAGGTGAGCCTTTGAATGATCCAATCAACATCATACATTTGAAGAGGTTCTATGCCTGAACTAGATCTACATATTCAAAAAATCCATAAAAATTGGAAAAAGAAGAAAAATACAAAAAAAAGAAAAAAAGAAAAAAGAAAAAGAAAAACAATCATCCAATGGTGAAAACTTGGCAATTCAAGTGCCTTGGACAAGTATGTTGGTGAAAACCTGGCAAACAAGCACCATACATAGTGGACCGAGTCATTATTTATCAAACTCCCATCCCTCCATCCCAACATCTCAATCCTTTTTCTACCATCCCCATCCCCATCCACCATCCCCCAGTATTCCTCTTTTTCATAATCCTCCAGCAAATCTGCAATCCTACCTGCACATATCTTGTACCATTCTCTTGTACCATATCCTGTATATCCTGTATATCGTGATCCTTCTTGTACCATCTCCTATATAGTGAGATCTTCCTATCCCCAATCCTGAGCTTTTGTACATATCTATTGTATCTCTTTTCCCATCCATTGTCCATATCCTCACATCTTGTTGTACATATCCTTGTCAGTCCTGCTGCAACATTTGATCGTAACTCTTTGTCCTACCTAGCCTTGTGCTTTAGTAATATCAATTGTCGACTATTGTTGATCCCCGTGATTATTCTTTGACTTCATCATTTGTTAGTGAACAACAACACTCATTCTACCATCAATTAGCGGGTCCTTGAGGATGTATCCTTCCTCCTGTCAGATCCAATCTTCCACCAATCACACCAGGTCCATGTCAATGTATCCTTCCACACGTTCAAACCAATCTCCCTGCCATCAATCAGTCCCATCACATCTCTCTCCTTGGCAAAGGGATGTCTTTTTGGAGTTATCATTTTGGTCTTGGATCTTGTCCTTTGGATTTTGTTAATCTTTTACGGCTTCTCATTGTTCTCTACTCAAAGTTACCATGATCCTTTATATCATGGTGCGCTGCAAATGAGGATAATTTAGGGAATGGTCTTTTGATCTTTTGCTTCTGCCTATGGGTTAGTCATGTGTTTGTGGTTTCTCCAGCATCGTTTCTACCATGCCTCCTTCTTGGGATCATGCGTGATGCTGGGGCAACCCTGCGTGTCTTTTTAGCATCAGTCCTATGCAACATTGGTGACAAGGCCTCATGATCCCAGTATCCTTGGAAGGTCTCTAGCATTGCTATATTAAACTAGGTTGTGCTCTCCACATTTGCACTTGGAACTTCCCCCCATCCCCTACATCTTGTATCATCTAGATTAATCTTGCATCTTGCATCTCTCATGTAGCTGCATTTTTCATTTTGCATTCCATCTCATCTTGCACTCATACATCTTTTCTCTTGGAAGCTTGGTTATTTATCTCCCCTCCTTCCTAGGTCCTTCTTTCTCTGTTTCCTTTCAAGAAAATTCCACTATATTTACTCGCGTTATTTTCTCGAGGGGGCACAACCCATCTTTCCTCTAAATTCTAGCCTTGGGCATCTTATTTTCTTATCTTTGACGCCATGCCACTTATGACATTGCATCAAAGAGGGGCAAAATGTAGACACCTAAAAATCCTTTAGAAAATAAAGTATTTTTATTTTTTGAAAAATCCCTGATGACATCATCATTTATTAATTAATTAATTATTTAATTAATTTATTTATTTTTATGTCATTAAATCCCTTTATCTTAATTAAAAATATTTAATTAAGAAATCCCTCCCAAAAATGTTTAAATCTTATTTAAACATTATCTCCTTATTTATTAATTATTTAATTAATAAATTGACCAAAAATCCCAAAATAATTAATTTATTTATTTTTTGCCCAAAACTTGGCCAATTTCCTTAAGACCACTAACCTCTTCCAGAATCTTCTAATCCTTCTTTAATTTTGATTAAAGGCTAATCCCTTCATTTCCTAACCCTAATCCCAACTCAAAATATTTAATTAAGATTAAATATTTAATCCTCATATTTGTTAAATTCATTTTTAATAAATATTCTCAAACCTAAACCATGGAAATAAATAAATCTTTATCTATTTCCTAAAATCCATATTTATCCTAAGGAAATTCTAGACTCTTCTAGAAAGTCCTAAACCTAATCCTAATCCCCCCCCTAATCCTGTCACATTCCCTAACCAAGGTTAGCCAACTCCTAAGCTTAACCCAAAGTCAACAAACTTCTAGAAACTTCTCTTACATGCATTAAGTGCATTTAAGGCCTCCTTATCCCTCTTACATGCATTTATCATGCATTTAAGAAGCCCCTCACCCCTTTCTTACACCCTTTGACCTTAGACACATTTCCCAAATTGTGCACATTCATCCCATCTTTCAACCCAATGCCCTTGTGACACTTGTCACAAGGAGGTGGACCTGAACTAGCACAATCCATGTGCTCCTCTTTGAATGAATCTTGGCCTCTCTTAAGGATTCTGATCCTGGCCACTCATTCCTCCTTCCCAAATCCTATAAATGCTCCTCATTTCCAAGAGCAAAGAATCCATTCATCTTTCATTTTAAGCATTGTTATCATGCCCTTTTACTTTTAGCCTTAGTATAATCATCCTAATTTAGCTTACTTTAGAGTATTTTAGCTCATCTTAATTTAGTAATAATGGATTAAATTAGTTTCTTCCATTTTTTTTCATAAGCATAGCATCATATCACATCTCTATTTGGCTTAAAATCAATCTTAGCATAAACATCATGTAGCTTAATCTCCATTTTAGCATCATTTGGATCCTTGAGGCCTTAGGGGAAAATCAAGTGTTTTATACCTATTTTGTGCCATTTATGAGGTTTTCATAGATCACAATCCATCTTAGAAAGCATTAGAGTATGCTCCAAGTGCTTAGAGAGCACACCCACATCCCCTTAAGCAAGAGCAAATCAAACAGTGCTTGGGTGCACCTGTTTAGGCTCAATCTGAGGTGGCTTAGTTTAGAGTTTTACTTATTTTTGAATGATTTAATGCTAGACTAACATCTAATCTTTGTTTGGCTTGAAGTTTTCCAAACCAGGTACCCTCAAAAGCCTTGTCCACAGTATGTTATAGATATAACAAGGTTAGACACATTGCTAGAAACTGTAGATCACAAATCAATCAACCTGGACCAAGATATGGAAACAATTGAATTTTTTGTCAGATATGTAACAAGATTGGATATACAAAAAGGTTTTACAGAATGAACAATAGAGTTTTTCATCCTAATCCTAACCCCAAGAATCATCCAAGAAGAAATGAAGATGCTAGTAATAGTTAGAAAGGATGCTATAGTAATTCAGATGAAGTGAAGTTTATCAAAAGCACAAATCAAGGAGACATATTCAACATTGAAGGTAATTAGAAAGGTGAAGTATTGAAAGGTAAGAATGAATCTTTACTTGACCTATCTCAAAGTACTTAATTCATGTAAATTGCAGTAGAATAGGAACTTAGAGTTAGTATAGAAGTTGATAAATGATGAATTGAGTCTTGCATAGTTAATGCAAGTTAGTTTATGATATTCTAATGCTATGGTTAAGAGCACAAAGAAAAATATTATGTTTTGCAAGATTGCAAGAAGTTTTAAGTTTTGCAAGATAGTAGAGACAACTTTTTGGAAAGAAGCGGCAAAAGAATTGAATGTGATGTCAGATCTAAGTGAGATTGAATTAATAAAAGGTTATGATTGGTATTATTTGATCATCAAAGCAAATTCAAGTGTCAAGGAGATCAAAGAGCAGTGATAGAAAACATTTTGCAAGGATTTGGAGAAGAATTGTGTGCCAAATCTATGCAAGCCCTAAAATCATGAAATTGAGGTATTTTACTTGACAAATCTTTGAATTAGTAAAGGCATTTGAAGAAATCATGGATGTTTCCTTAATACACAATGTCAGAGAAAAGAATAGACCTAAATTGAAAAGGGAGCCAGTAGAACCATTGGAAGAAGATCCTAGGTGTGCATTATCATCCGTACCAGATGGAGTATTACATTTAGAGAATGTCAGAAGTTATCTTGGATGAAAAATAGAGACAATAAATGATAGTGATTTTACAGATGAATATCAGAAGATGTACAATTAGGATATGACACTAAAACAAGGTTTTGAACACTTGGAACATAATGAAATTGTCAAACATGGATTATAGTATGAATTTGATAATGAAGAATGCACTAAGATCATTTTGAGTAGAATTCATAATAGAAAGTTTTGGCTAGAGGATAGAGTGATAGATATTACAGCTGATTTGATTCATGAAGTCACTAGATTATCTAAGACTGGAGGTATTCCTTTTAATGAGAAAAACATGAGAAAAATAGTCATTGACAACACTAATTCATCCTATAATGGTAGAGGAATTGTGATTAACAAGATCAAACAAGTTGATGTGAGATACATATGCAAGATCCTAACTACTAAGTTTTATGCTAATTCAAGAGAACATGACATGGTAGATGGAATGGTACATGAAGCTTATCTTATGTGTGTTGACAGGGTACTAGTTGATATGTGTGAAATTCTTAAAATTCAATAGTTTGAGAACTTAGAGAAGATCAAGAAAACTAAGTATACATAGTTTAGGTTCTCATCCCTAATCACATACATGTTCTTTCATCTTTTGAGGAGATTTCCTTACACCATAGGAAATGATTGGAATGATGCAAAAACCACAATGGAAAGGATTAATGTAGTATACAGAAAGCATGTTATTGATAGTGTTAATGAAAGTGCAGTACTTGTTATTAAGATGTTTCAAAATATTGTGTCTAGCCAATCAAGGATCCCTAAGTCTCTTGTTGAGAAATATAAAGATGATATATGTTTATGGTGGATACTGACCTTACCTATATTGAAGTGGTAGAGCCTAGAAAATAGTTCATAGACCCTCTTGGCTATGAAATATATGAGGTAGAGATTGAAGAGTATGTTAGCAGACTACTAAAGTGTAAGTTGGACACTCAGTGCAATAGGTTTGGAACCTTTGAGGAGAACTTCAACTCCACAAAGATTCTAATTGAAGAAAAGTAGTCTAAGAAGAGAGTTGAGAGCACCATTAAGAAAATCTTAAAGGATAAAAGAATGATAGAGAGAGATTTTTTGGTAGCAAAGCAAACAACAACAACAATTAGAGAGAGTTGACAAAAGGAAGTTTTGTCTTTCCCTCCTTTATCATCAATTGCAGTGCCACAGGAAGAACCACAAGTAAAGGTGAAAGTGGAAGTACTTGAGAAGGACATAGAAACAAAGATGTCTACTAGATCCACTTCCTCCACACCTAGCAAAAGGGTTAAGGAGAGTGTCATTGGACTAGGAAAGAGGCATAAAACTCTAGTGCAACCTATTCCAACAAAAGATTGGAGAGGTTAAAGATGATGCCACTACAAAGAAGAAAGCTTGGAAACCAAAAGTTGAAAAGCTTAATGAGCAGATTATTGAGAATGGTGACTTTGCAAGAATGAACAAATATTATGATTTTTATGATTATATTGATAGACTTAATCTAGAGAATGTAGTTGTGAAGCATATGATCTTGACTGGAAAGAAGTTTGATACTATTCAAGGACAAATACCTGATGATCTTTATAACAAACTTTTGAATAGAAAGAAGAGAGCATCAAATGAAGAGACAACTATCAGAGAAAATCTTGTGAGGAAGCTTTGTGAGATAAGAGATGAAGCTCATTTCAACCAGATTATGAAGGCCCTAAGCACCCATTTGAGAACCAAAAGGAGAACAATTTAGATTATGGGAGGCAGTTATGAAGAAGTAAATTCTGAGACTAAATAGGCAATTATCAAGGTTATGGCAGAGTATGTTGGAGAATCATCAGTTGTAGCAGAGCAAGCAGGTGAGAAAGTACAAGAGGACATTCCCTATATAGATCTCTATAATTTTTTTGACTATTAGTGTCTTACACTTAGTCATATATCTAGGCAATGATGGTCGGTCATCACTACAACTGAGTCATTTTGTAAAGGCCAAGTTTTGTATTGTATACTTACCGAGCAGTAGTACTACCGAGTAAAGTTATGGTCACATTATGTTTGTAATATACCAAGTGTATAACTGATGCTGAGTTACATATATCAATGATTACTAAGTGACAAAGAAGTTCAACCGATGCCAAGTATAGCTGATGCCGAGTGCTAGGAATAACTTTTGTCGAGTTAGCCAGAATTGGCATACAAGTCTGGAATGGCACAATGATCGAGGTAAACCATTTTTGGTGATAATAATGTTTTTTATTGAGGTAATTATAGAGGTGATTATGCATCCATATTGTTATCATTGATCCCTATGTAAAACCTAGAGCCAATCAGAAAATTGTATAGTTTAGGCGGCAATAGGAAAATATCTGAACCGTAGATCTTGTAACGGTAAAACATTTTTGTTACTATATAAGGGAAAGATCTAGATTAGAGATGTGTGTAAATCAAAGAGAAAAGGAGACATTGAGATTGAATGAATACTATGAGTATGAGGGAATGATCAAGAGAAGTATTTAGATAGAGTTTAGTGATTGAGCAAAGTAGTGAAAGGATAGAATCAAGAAAGATCAGATAGAAGAGATCACAATCATACAGTAAAGAGAAGATCTATAATTAGCATATTAGTGCAAACTAAAAGATTAGATACTGAGACATTTTGACCAGTGTATCAGGGTAAATCTCTTAACCAAGTAGTCTTAGTAGACTTTTGTAAATCTCTTTATCAAGTGCTTACTTTATTGTAACTTTGTAAATCCTTTAACAAGGTAGACGATATAAGTCTCTTAGCTTTTAACAGAGTAGACCTCTCATAGGGTAGATCATGCTTTGATCACAATTTTAGCCCTAACAAGAAAATTTTATTATCTGCAGTAGTGAAGATTTGTGGGTCTCATCCCCACCCTAGTTTTACCTTTCAAGGGTTTTTGGGTTACCAAAATCTATTGTGTTATGTGTGATTTCATGTATGCTGCTTAAAAAAATATGTTACTTAGATTGTTCAATTTTTTCTCAAATGATACATAAAGTTCTAATAGATTGAAAGGATAGAAGTCAGTAATTTTTGATTCACCCCCCCTCTTAGTACTACTTTCCCATTTACATTTCCAAAAATTGGTATTAGAGCTAAAGGTTTCTCATAGGGAAGTCTAACCACTTGAGGAAAAGATCTTAAAATGGAAGCTTACAAACTAGGAAAAGTCATAGAGAATCAAAAGATTGAAGTTCAACTAGGATTACAATAGTTGGAAGTAGGCAGAGGGGAACTGAAGAAATCTTTGAGCAAAAGAAGAGAAATTTCTATTCAACAAAGTGAGACACAGTACAAGGAAGAAGACATCACTAGACTATTTGATACTGGTAGTTCTATAGAAAATGACAAAGCCATGAAAGAACTGATGGAGAAAAATACCATGCTGAATGATGAAATCAGGACTGTAAAGAGAGAATAGGAAATTCAATCTGTTAGACTCTATGAATTAGTGGAGCAGAATAAGAAAGCTGAAGATGATAAGGCAATGGCTGAAGATGACAAAAGAAAAATGGCAATAAGGCTAGATGAAAGAGCTAGTGACATGGAAAGGTGACTAATAATCAGCTAGATATGGTAAATCAACTATTGCTAGCCAACCAAGAATTGGGTAGGAAAGACTTGGAGAACAATCAACTAAAATATGAAAATGATCAGGTGAAACATGAGTTGAGAATTGAGAAAGAAATCAATGAAAGGATGAAAAAACCTAATGAAGCTGCAAAATATTTTGAAGAACTGTTAAGGTCACCTAGGAGATTTGGTGATAGATCTAGACTTGGACTGAATGAACATTAATCTACTAAAGAAGGAGAGTCATCAAAGAATGGAGAATAGAAGATTGCTAAACCAAAGAACAAAAATCCCACATGTCATCATTGTGGGAAGCCAGGACATACAACCAACATATGTAGAAGCAACCATGGTAAGTCTGATTCCAAACCTAAGTTTAATGGACATTGCTTTAACTACAAGAAGCATGGACATCAAGCACATGAGTGTAGATCTAAAGCTAGAAATTCATCCACCTCACCCAAGTTTCAAGGAATTTGTTTCAATTGTTAGAAATATGGACATAAAGCATTTGAATGCAGATCTAGATCAAGGTGGTCATCTACTGAGAAAACAAAACTAGTCACCAAGCGCAATAGTTACAACTGGGATTACAACACATGGTACAATTTCCATTATTGTGGTAAGTATGGAAATATTGGAGCAAATTGCATGAAGACTCATTTTAGAAGCAAATCCAAAATCTAGATGAATGGAAGCATGGTCTATTATAAATTTAATAAGGTCGGTCACTTAAAGAGAGATTGTAGATCACCTATGCCAAGCAATGTTAACAACCAAAATGAGGATATCTGTGAAAAATTGAGGAACCAGATGGAAAAGACATGGAGGAAGAAAGAAGAAGGAAAAACAAGTGAAGAAAGCACATTTGAGGTCACCCAATCCGATGGATAAGGTGATCACATGTCTTCCAACTAAGCATGAAAGGTATGTCTGGAACTGATTCTTGCAAAGCCTTACTTTACATTAGTTCCTAACATAGAATCGAGAAAAAATCCATATCTGCATAGATTAAGATGCATTAGGACATATCTGAGAAAAATAGAAAATTTCATTTTGATGCCAAGCATCAGTGTCATGACCGAGCTAACAATGGTTGATGCCACTACCATATGAACTCAATATTGATGAAGTTACTACTGCAATCACAACCCTCTTAGCTAAGGAAGTTGATAACAAGGCCCCTTACTTTGGTACATTTGAAGAGGCCAAATCCAAGATCTCTTTGGGATTATTGGCTGCCACCATTGAGAGAAGAAGAAAGAAAATAGTAAAGAATCTGGAAGAATATGTTAAAGAATCTTGAAGAATATGTTAAAGAATCTGGCAAGGATGCACCACTAGAGTTAACCCAAGGGTTGGGAGAAGATGAGAAGAGTGCAACTAGTGGTAGTGAGAGAGAAGAAGAAGAAGAAGAAGAGAAGAAACCAATAATTTCTGAGTCCCCACCTAAAAGAAGAGTGTTGAAATGTAAAGTGTCTGAGACACCATCACTTAGACCTCGGCCAAGACTCCTAAAACCAACTCAATCAAAGGAAGTGTTGACCAAGGCTATGAAGAAGCCGAGAAGGAAACTTTTTCTAACACAAGATGATGATGAAGAAAATAAAAGTGATGAAGAAATAAAGGGGAAGGCAACACAACAGGGTTCACATCAACTCACTATTGATGAATTATGTAGTAAGATTACTAGCACAGCTACAGTTGATGAAGTGAAGAGATTAAAGTTTGGACCGCTGAACATTGGAGCTAAAGAAATTGTTGAGGATGCTATTCTTGAAATATTATGCACTTTCAAGATGTTGCCAATTGAAATTGAAAATTGGATTCCAAAGGAATTGTGCAACAGAGTCGCACAAAAGTGGGAGTATGCTTTACAAACCGAGAAGGAAATAAGAGAGAATACATTAGCACAAGTTGAATCCACTCTCACTCCTACAAATATCAAAAAGATAATTAATGAATACAGAGGAAAGTTTGATCCTAAACTTAGAGCCTATCTTATCCTTCAACACAAGATTGAAGATGTTGTTCAAGAAAGTTTGAAAATTTGGAAGGTAGTGTTTGGTTTGTTACCCACCTCGGTAGAAGAAAAGGATGAAGGAAAGAATGAAGGTACAGTTGCTACCACTTCAACAATTGTTGAACTTGACATCAAGAAAATTAAAATGGAGACTGACACTCCTTAAGAAGTGAAATCACAAGATACTTGAGGTTCATATTGTTGATATACCGGAGGAGAACCCCATTAAGAACTCATTCTTAACTGAGGATGATTTAAAGAACATAATAGCAACTGGAAGACCCCTACCAGGTAGTAACATAGTACTATTGCAATTCAAGGATTATCCCACCATCACGAGCACACAATTTTACACTGATAATCCTACTATACTTGGAGTTGCTACTAATGATGAGTTGGTTGGTACAAGTCTTACCAAGGAATCAATCAAGTCAGTACCACTAACTCACTCTGCCGAGGAAGAAGTTAAAGCAGAAGAGAAAATTTACAATCTTTTTAAGGAAGAACATAACATAGATGCACATGTAATAAAATTAGATGAACAAGCTGTTAGACCTCACACCGAGGAAAAGGAGAAAGGAGAAGGAAACAATAAAGGAAAATTCATTGAAGAACAAGTGTCAAAGGAACAAGAGGCAATCAAAGCTCTTGTACATATGCCAAGTGGAAGCACCCCACCGAGAGCACCAAAGGAAAAATATGAGGTAACAATTGATGAAGTAATTGTTATTCCTAAATGGGATACTGATAACCTTTCTTTTGAGCAGCTACAGATAATGAAAGATTTGCTAACAAGGAAAAGTAGACAAGCAGAAATCCAAAGGGAGCATTAGCAAAAATAGGTTCTTCATGAAATTAAGGACATATTTAATGAAGTATATGACTTGTTAGATGTCAATAGTTCCGCTCCTATATTGGAAAAACTTGTACACATTGTTTAGAAAGTCAATAATGAAGTTGCTTGTGCAAGTGATAAGCTATTTGAATGGTCTAAACATAGATTTGAGACAACAATGCTGGATAAGATATCTACTAAGATCGTAGTTAAACAAGTTGAGTTGTCAACTTTGGTAAAGGAGACTGAGAAATTAGTTGTGGATGGACAATATCTACTGGCCAAGCTATGCAATGTTGAACTATTCACAAATGAGAACCAACGCTTGCTTGAGACTCTCAAGCAAGAGATCCAAGCTACAAGTTAGTCCCTGACTTTGGATGCTAGCACCAGTGCTGGATATTATGTTAAAGTAATGCAGACATAGAGTAAGTTAGCTGAGCTGATGGAAAATGATGGCAAGATTCATTCTCGCCTACTCTCTATTCAAACTATTCTTACACCACATCTGGAGGCTATACAGAGAAAATTAGCTAAGACTAACACATTGATCCAGAGTGATTCACATTTGTCTATAGCTGAAGGTCTCATCAGTCTAGCTGCTAATTTAGAAGTACAAATTGAAGTGTTAAATCTCACTTCAACTGCATGGACAAATGCATTATACATGATCATGGTGCTGCACAGACCTTTTCTAGAGAAAATTTGTAACTTACCTAATGATGAAGAAATTAGTCGTGTCAAAAACAAGGGGGAATCATCATGACATGAGTGTGAACAAGGACAGGTAACACAATTTTGAATATGTATATATATCTCAGGGGGAGTATTAGGCTAGTATAGTAAAAATATTTTTTTTTTGTAATTGTATATAAAAATGTCATGACAAAGTGTTTTTGCCACTAATGTCAAAGGGGGAGATTGTAGATCTCTATAATTTTGTTGACTATTAGTGTCTTACACTTAGTCATATATCTAGGCAATGATGGTTGGTCATCACTACGATCGAGTCATTTTGTAAAGGCTGCATTTTATATTGTATACTTACCAAGCAGTGGTACTGTCGAGTAAAGTTATGGTCACATTATGTTTGTAATATACCGAGTGTATAACCGATGTCAAGTTACATATATCAATGATTACCGAGTGATAGAGAAGTTCAACCAATGCTGAGTATACCTGATGCCAAGTGCAAGGAATAAATTTTGCCGAGTTAGCCAGAATTGGCATACAAGTCTGGAATGGCACAATGATCAAGGTAAACCATTTTTTAATGATAATAATGTTTTGTATTGAGGTAATTATAGAGGTGATTATGCATCCATATTTTTATCATTGATCCCTATGTAAAACCTAGAGCCAATCAGAAAATTGTATAGTTTAGGTGGCGATATGAAAATATCTGAACTGTAGATCTTGTAATGGTAAAATGTTTTTGTTACTATATAAGGGAAAGATCTAGATTAGAGATGTGTGTGAATCAAAGAGAAAAGGAGAAATTGAGATCAAATGAATACTATGAGTATGAGGAAATTATCAGGAGAAGTATTCAGACAGAGTTCAGTGACCGGGAAAAGCAATGAAAGGACAAAATCAAGAAAGATCAGATAGAAGAGATCATAATCATACAGTAAAGAGAAGATCTGTAATCAACATATTAGTGCAAACCAAAAGATCAGATATTGAAACATTTTGACTAGTGTATTAGGGTAAATCTCTTAATTGAGTAGTCTTAGTAGGATTTTGTAAATCTCTTTACCGAGTGCTTACTTTATTGTAAGTTTGTAAATCCTTTAACAAGGTAGACTGTATAAGTCTCTTAGCTTTTAACAAAGAAGACCTCTCATAGGGTAGATAATGTTTTGATCACAATTTGTAGCCCTAATAGGAAAAATTTATTATCTACAGTAGTGAAGATTTGTGGGTGTCATCCCCACCCCAGTTTTACCTTTCAAGGATTTCTAGGTTACCAAAATCTATTGTGTTATGTGTGATTTCATGTATGCTTCTTAACAAAATATGTTACTTAGATTGTTCGAGTTTTGCTCAAATGATGCATAAAGTTCTAATAGATTGAAAGGATAGAAGTCAGTAATTTCTGATTCAGCCCCCCCTCTCAGTACTACTTTCCCATTTACATTTCCAACACCCTCTTCTCCAACTATTAATATTGAAGTTGAAACAATGAATGTAGAAGGTACACAAATCACCATGGATATTGATGAAAATGTATTCAAGAATTTGGAGAACATTGTTGACAATTCAGCCTTTGAGGAATAGGAAGCTACAAAAGAAGAAGAAATGATAGAGACCACGGTTATGGAACCACCAGTTGTAGAAGAACAAGTTCCCCTTCCCACCAAAGAAGATATCAGTCTTACTCTTGAGACTAGAAAGAAGACTCAAATTGGCTCTATGATTGAGCATTTGGGAAAAGAAGTAAACGGTGATGATCAATTGGAACTAATTACATCCTTAAACAAAATAATTGGTAAGAATAAAAATGTGAAGAGTCTTGAAGGATGTCTGAAGGAACTCACTGAGAAGTTACAAAGTATTGTGACCAGACAAATTTTAGAAGTAGACCCTATGGAGAAGGCAAAGAAGGTAATGAGTACCTTTGATAATGAATTCACACACCTAGCTGATATTGCAAAAGTGAAAGCACAAGCAGACTATGAGGCTAGAATGCTTTTGAACATAAGTCAATACATCAGCAATGATATCAATACTCTTGATATCTATATCAAAGATTTGAGGAAACTTTTGGAAATGGGAAAATCTTTGTACATACAATGTAAAAAATCACAAACTTTGACAGCTGAGGAAGATCAAAAGATAAAGTTGAAGGAAGCAGAGATTCTAAATGAAACAGACCTTCTATCTAACCCCAATGTGAAGGTCTGTAATGTTGAGAAGAAAGTTAGAAAACTGTATGATGAAATCAGAATTGTACAAGATGAGAAAGACATGAAACTAAGAAGATATACTCTTTTGAGAGAGCATGTTTCTATGAAGTTGAGCATAATTGAAGAACAGTTGGAAGATTGTCTTTCAGCAAAGACATCCTTTTAGAAATTTAACTTTGAAAACCTCCAAGCATGTGAAATTGTTTCTTATGGACTGAGCGCACTACTCAATGTGGTAGATTCCATTAAGAAATCATGGGAGAAGGATATAGAAGCCATGAAGATAGATTTTTTAGATTTTGTTGCAAGCCTACCATCTTTGCAATAAATAAATTAAGGTATAACCTTTTTGTGATACAATTTTGTGACCCTCCCTACCTTATTTTTTCATTGTTGTCAAAGGGGGAGAGATATATAGAAGAAAATTTATAGTATATGATAAGGGTTGTTACTCTTAGGGGGAGGACTATATTAGAGGAAATAATTTTTGAGGAGTTATAAGGATAGTATGTATTTTATACTATGGCCATAGTTTTGAACATTTTTGAGATTTTGAGTTGTACACTTAGCCAATTTTCTCATATGTTGCCACCAATGACAAAGGGGGAGATTTTTGTCAATTTGGATGAGTTGATTGCATAGATGTTGTCATTATGGAAACATATGATCCTCATGAAGATCACACAAGTTAGAGAGCAAGTATGACACATCGCATTGCAAATTTTTCTAAGTGTGAGACAATGTTTTACCAGTGAACCTGGATACAATTTTTGTTTGCGACATTGACTGGAGTAAGTTCAGTGCTTGTGTACTTGAAAATAGACTCTATGATGTTTATTGATCACCCATCTTAGAGTGCAAGTTAGTACAACATGTACAGAAGAAGTTATGATAGTTTTACCGAAGACAGTGTAAAGCTGACAGGATAGAATATGAAGACATAACTAGTAAAGAGTTAAGGGATTATTTTGTTTATCAAAATAA
Source organism: Chamaecyparis obtusa (assembly GCA_027943335.1). NCBI lineage: Eukaryota > Viridiplantae > Streptophyta > Pinopsida > Cupressales > Cupressaceae > Chamaecyparis > Chamaecyparis obtusa. The sequence continues at coordinate 2,697,124 of BSBK01001370.1, forward strand.
TGACTTAAAAATATAAAGGGATGACATCCTAGATGTTAAATCTTTGATAAAGCTATTAGTATAAATGTAAATGTAATTGTAATTGTAAAGAGAAGAAATTGTAACAAGCAACAAGTAATTGTAGAAGTCTGATGTGAAGTATATGAAGCATATGTAAAGTGATAGTGAAAGAGCAGCAAAGTGATATTGATGCAAGTAGTATAAGGTTATGTACCTTAACCTATTTTGTAATCAATGTATATTGTACATTACTTGTTTGGGTAGTGGGCTCATCTGGTAATCACATTTTTTACTTCAACTCCTAACATGGTTGAGGCTTCAAACAAGGCCTATAGTCCCTTAGTTAGGACTGATACACTATATGCTTGTAATAGACTCCTAATAGGGTCAACATCCTTAACAAGATACTTTTTATTAGTGGATCTTTGTGGGTACCATCCCCATTGGGGTTTTCCCTTGGCCAAGGTTTCCTCGAGAACAAATAATGTGTTATGAGTTGTTTATTGTTATGCATGTTGTTTAGCTTCTTATGTTATGCATGTATAAAGATAATCTGTTATATCCATAATTGGGAAAAAGATAGAGTTTGTAGAATACCGATTCACCCCCCCTCTTAGTATTCCCTATTTCTAAAATGTATAAGTAGAAAAGGCTGAAGGAGAAGTGTTGTGATTTCTTGAAGAGATTTCCAAATAGATCAATGATGGAGATGGTAAAGGTTCATAGTTAGTAAGCTAGCATATGTGTAATGAATTAGATCTGATATTTTAAAAGTGAGTTGTATGTTTTTCAGATCAATACTACTGTTACTTTCTAACCATTGTATTAGTCAAAATCCTTTTAATAGAGGTTGACCTAACAATCATTGTATAAATCCTATGAACAAGGTGTCATTCTAATGTGATGTATGTAAGTATTATAACAAGGTGCATTTTTAACAGAGTGGTTTAAATCCTTTAATCGGGTCACACTTGACAGTGTGTTTGTAAGCTTTGATAGGGTTGGCTTTTCACAGAGCTCACTTCAGAAGAGTGAAAATAATAGTAACATGTTACAAAGTGGTTTTTCCCAAATTGGGTTTCCACAATAAATCCTGGTGTTAATAGTTGTGTGAATGTTTTGGTTTGAACATTTCCATGTTTTACAAGTTAGAGACTATTGGATAGTAGACTACACTATTATATGTTTTTGTTATGCAATCAGTAATGACCGAGTAGATGTTGGTTGTTGGATTTGATTTGTTGAAGAGTTTTAAAGTTTTTTTTACACATCTGGACCTGAGAACAACTAATTCACCCACCCTCTCTATTTTTCTAAATCATATTAACAATTGGTATCAGAGCTGTTAGTGCTTACAGAGAACAAGTTTAAAGGTACTTGAAGAAAATGATCAAGATTTATAAGGAGGTACCAAAGCTAAATAAGGAGAACTTATCTACATGGAAAAGTTTGATGAAGCAACATCTAGCCAGTATTGGTGATTCTACAAAGTATTATGTTGAGCATGATTATGTCACACCTGTTGCACCTCTAATTGCCAAGGAGATGAGAGCTAAACAAGAGCGTAACCAAGAAATGTTGGAGATTGCATCAGCCCAAAGTTATCTAGAATTTGAAGACATCAAAGGCTACACTAATGCAAAGAAAATGTGGGACATGTTAGGGATTTTTCTTGTGGGTCAAACTTGGCAAGGATATTGGCTTGATTCTCAGTAAATAGGTTTCCAAGTTTGCAAGAAAAGCCTAATTGATGAGGATTGGATAAGATCCTCCTTCTGCTTTGAGCTCCATAAGACTCAAGTGGGTATTGCCTACAAATAGGTTACTATCTTTCAAGTAAACTATGGATTGGTGGATTAGGTCTTCATTGTCATGCTATTTAGTTCATTAGAGGTACCTTTATGGAAAATAATTTTGAAGACAACTAAGAACAACCTATAACAGAATGTGACTAGTGAAACTCCTAGTATGATAACATGAACAATGGCATAAGGGTGATGAGTCCTTTTTATGAGTAAAACTCAAGGAAGGCTAACCTTTGATTCACTCTTCAAGGAATCAACAACTATGGACTGTAAAACATCAGGGACAGTCCTATTTTTTAGGGACATGAATATGAAATGAAATGGTATTGGTAATGATGAATTTTGTGCTTGATGACTGAAAGGTGTTTGAATAATAGAGATCAAACCAGTGCCTAATCCTTTGGGTAAAGAGTCTGACATAAATCAATAGGGGGATTCCTAGGAAACATAGTGGTATGCCTTACTAACCACATACAATTTGGATAGAGTGCCTTGCAAACTATCTTCTCAATCTAGGTTTTCTACTATCAAGATCTTCCACAGATGTGTTCATTCCCTAAAATTGCACATAAGGATTTAATTCTTTCCTCGAAAGAAACTCATGCAATAATTAGATAGTTGCCTTACAACTAATATGTTCTAGATGCCTTACAAATAGAGACATACAAGAATAAACACAAAGAAAAGAAAATAATAGAGCCAAGATAGAAATTGTATTATATTTCATGGAAGTGTATCAATACATACAAGTAAACTCTTTACTCAAAATCATAGAATCAATAATCGGCTCTGCAAAGTTTGTATTGTCAGCGTTCAACCATCAAGAATATGGAACCAGAGAATAGAATCCCTTGGATTGCCAAAGACTAGAACCAGGAACCAAAAGATTGGAAAACCACAAAGCTTGGAGACCCAAAAAATCTTGGAACCCTTACAAAATAAAAAATTCAACACTATATACCCCTGGTTACCTTGAAATCCTACAAAGGTTAGGATGCAACAAGCTACAGATAACCAAGGTAAGGGTTAGGGCTTCCAGCCACCAAAAAATTCAAATGGATAAAAAATTAATACACCGGAAGGAAAACCAAGAAACCCTGAACAATTAGATCTGAGAACTGATCTTCATTAATGAAAATCTGCTGATTTATACTGAAGATCACGCAAACACCATGCTTATCAGTCCAATTTGTACCCCTAAAACATGCCTTGAGCTTTACTTATGTTCACTTAATGATGGTACAAGCACCTATAATCAATCATCAAACACTCTGGATCATCCTGCAATAGTCGACACAACAACTCCATAAAATCATGCCGCTAAAACAATCAATTTTCAGTCCTTCTATCGCTGGAAACCATTCAAATTTTGAAATCTGTAGAGAATGCCTACTTTATGGTGCTTTCCAATGTATCAATGGCCCACATTTAAATCTGAACTTGGTTTATATCATGACCGTTGGATGCATTCCCTTTTCTCGGGTTATGTTTTTACTTTATAAAAATTTGGCGAATACGCGACTAGGAAAACCTTCACCCATTCCCGAGAACTTTGAGAGCACTGCTAAATCATTTAGCTACTACGTGAACACTATTCACCAAATCACCAAGTCTTTAGACCTCTCACCAAAACATCACGCAAACTAGCGAAATAAGAGAGCATTTGTCAGAATCACCAAAACTTTATCCAAACCACTAAAAGATTGAGAAAATTTACTGGGCCCACATCAAGAAGATCGACGGCTATCTTATCTTCACCTAGACCTCCAAGATTCCTTCAGATTATATGACAACCATCATATGATGAATCTTTCCCTGCCCTGACAACCTTCTGATAGGATATGAAATCAACAGATGGTGCATCTTGGCATATGTCAGAAAAAACCTATCAGATTACACGCTAACCGTCAATGCTCTGCAATTGTCAGAACCCACTGAACCTTGACAATCCTTGACCCCATAGACAACATGCCCAGTCACACTATGTGGAGCAATCAGAGAATGAAAAATAAGCACACATGGTAGTGGACCCACTTGAAACAAAGGATTACGTCACACAAGAGATCGAAGAGCTGGCGCATAATCTCAAGCCTCTAACACATCCCATAAGATCATATGCTTGTCATCGATCCACTAACATCGTCAGGACCCTCTGACAAGTCTAAAACTTAGGTCCCACTGATAGCATATCCAGTCATTCACCTATTGACTAATCATAAACTGCCATTTATACCTATGTGTCATTGGACCCACCCATTTGAAGCGCTATGTTATAAAGAAAATCAATGGATGTCACAACATCGCAAAGCTCTGACAAATATCTTGCGCTTTTATGACAACCATTAGATTGAGAATGTTGTCAGAGAGATAGGCCAAGGAAAGACTAAGCCGGGACATAGGAAAAATTCAGGCACTGACTTAGGGAAAATTAGAACCGACGGGCTTGTAGACTTAGGAAAGATTAATCTGGGAAACTTAGGCACAGGGAAAAATTAAAAGGGGCCCCCAACAATAAACCTTAGTCACATGATCACAAGACATGAAAAAGGTTCACGTGATCATGCGACAAAGGGGTAACAATTTTAGCACTTGCATTATAGGAATTTTAATTGGGTTGAATAAAGTAACTCAAAATTAGAACAAGGCCAGGGCATTCTAGGGATTTTTCACTACAATGGCTAGTTTTTCAAAATTTTCACCTAGGGTTTAGCCAAAAAATAGGGAAAAACAACTACAGAGATCAAAGGAAAAGGAAAAAGATGATGAAAAATTGCAGGTGCCATTAATGGCCCTATCTGAGGATGTTGAAACACAAGATTTAACAAGAACCATAGGACTCTGGGACGCAGACCAAAAGCCACTTCTAACCTAAAACAAGGAAGGAAACACACAATGTGAAGGGAAACAAACCTGCACAAAATTTACAAAATACTTATGCATGCATGAGAATCAAAAACTTAACTGAAAAAGGGTTTCAAGAATTTCCCATGCACTGGAAATTCAAAAACTTCACCATCCATGTTCTTTAGCAAGTAGGAATCCTTCCAAAAAGTATCATGAATCAAAAAAGGACCAAGCCACAGTGATTCAATTTTCTTATGCTTCCCTTTATCTTCTGGCCTCACATTCCATTGAAGTACCAAACCACTAGCTTTGAATTTCCTGGTAGTTTCTCTTTTGTAAAATAAGTACTTCATCTTCTATTGCAATTTAATATTATTCTTTTGACTCTCTTTTCTCTATTCATCTAACTCAATCAGCTGCATGATTCTATTCTACATTGGCTCTGTGACATCCAACTCCTCATCCTTAGTAAACTGATAAACTAGAATTAGATTATTTATAGGTAGCCTTGCTGCAAACCATACACAAGCTCATAGGGAGACTTCCCAGTGGATCTTTTCACTATAATCCTATCTACCCATAAAGCCAATCTCAACTTGGAATGCCAAGCTCTCTTATTCTTTTCAAGTGTTTTCTTCAAGATTGTCAAGATACTTGTATTGCTAGACTCAGCCTGTCCATTTGCTTGAGGATGATAAGGAGATGAGTAGGATGTGATGATTCCATTTTCATGACAAAACTCCTTAAACTCATCTGATCTAAAACACATTGCATTATCTATAATCAGCTTCACAAGAACACCAAATCTGGTCAAAATATTTTCAAGTATGAAATTAGTCACCACTTTACTCGTTGCCCTCTTTTTAGGAATAGCCTCTATCCATTTTGTGAAATAGTCAGTTGCAACAAGTATATAACTATGTCCTCCACTAGATTTCTTAGCAAACTCACCTATGAAATCCAAGCCCCACATGGAAAATGGTGCTTCAACAACTATTGGGTTTAATGAAAATGCTCTTGAGTACTTCAATTTTGAAGAAAACTTTTGACAAGATTCACATTTTTTGACATACTGGAATGAATCCTTAAACAATGTAGGCCAAAAATATCCTGCCCTTAAAATCTTGTGAGTAGTAGTCCTTGCTAAAAAATGACCTCCACTAACACCAACATGCATTTCATTTAAAACCTTCTCTACGTGACATCTGTCAAGACAAAACAACAAGATTCCATCTCTATTTTTCCAATACAAGTCCCCTTGTATCAATGTATACTTCTGAGCTTGAAATTTCAAGGATCTCTTTTGGTTATCTATCATATCCTCTAGGCATCTAGCATTCTTTATGAAATATACAATATCAACATATTCTAGTTGCAATTCAATACTTGCAATTGTCATATCGGGAGCTCCTTCATTATTTAATTGGAATAAGTCCATATTTTCTTTGGTCATCAATTTTTCCAGGCCTTGTCTTCTCAAAAGCTTAGTGATATGGATTTCCAAATTGAATTCTTGAATTCTAGTAATCCACTTGCATCTCTTTCCAGTAACTTCAGACTGAGTGAGGACATCCTTTACTACTGAATGTGGGACATACAAAACAACCTTTTCACACACTAGATAAGGTCTGAAAGATTTGACTACTTTTACCAATGCATATGCCTACTTCTCCACCATCTCATAATTCAACTCAACAGCTTAAAAGGGTTTACAAAAAAATACAATTGGATGCTCAAAACCCTCATTGTCCTTTTTCAATAAGACAATAGCAATGGTGTGAAATGATGCAAAAGAGAACAATGAAAAAGGCTTGGTATAGTCAGGAGACCTAAGCACAGGTGCTTGTTGGACCACATCTTTAATCTTCTCAAATGCATCCTGAGCTTCTACAATTTATTGAAACTTCACATCCCTTTTTAACAACTTTACCATGGGTTTGACAATTTCAGCAAAGTTTGCAATGAATCTCCTAACAAAATTAATCTTTCCTAAAAATGACTGCACACCCTTGAGATTTTTTGGTGGAGACACTTTCTTGATGGCTTCAACTCTCTCTGGATCAATTCTTATTCCATCTTTTGATACAATGTGCCCAAACAACTTTCCCTCTTTGACTGGAAAATTACATTTTCTAGGAATCAGGGACACAGCATAGTCCAGAGCTTTGACAAAAATCTTTTCTAGGTGCAAACAATGGTCAATAGCCAATTTTGAGTAGGTAGTTAGGTCATCTTGATATACAACCATAAACAAGTCTATGTACTCTTTGAAAGCAACATCCATGGCTCTTTGGAAAGTTTCTCTAGCATTTCTGAGACCAAATGGCATTCTGACATAAACATAAGTTCCCCAAGGTGTTGTGAATGTAGTTTTGAATTGTTCAGATTCTTTCACCAACACCTAGCTCTATCCAGAGAAGCCATCCATCATAGAAAATAATTCACATCTAGTAACTTTGTGCAACATTACCTCCATATTAGGCAGTGAATAATTATCTTTAAATGATACAACATTCAAATTTCTAAAGTCCACACACAACCTAATGTCATCATTCTTCTTTCTAACAAGGACTAAATTAGATACCATAGTTGAATGTCTTATAGGTTGAATTATCCCTGCATCACTCAACTTGACTAGCTCCTACTGCATCTTAGGAGCCAACATTGGGTTGATGGGTCTTTGCTTCTATTTGAATTGTGTGATATCTTGCTTTAATGGGATCTCATGTTGGAAAAGGTCCTCTCTATAGGCTTTTATGTCATCATAAGACCACACAAACACATGCTTGTACATTCTCAACAACTTTATCAAATTATCCTTCAATTGAGGGGCTAATCCTTTTCGAATATAGACCATCTGAGGAGCATTATGTGATCCCAAATTCACTTCCTCCAGATCTTCTACATTGGCATTACTTATTTTTGATATATGATCATTTTGGCTACTATACAATGCTTTTAACTTAGTTAAGCCCTTAGGGACATTCTCTGAACTCAACTAGATAACTTCATTTCTCATGACCATGTCCTTGCGTTCAATTTCCTCAACAAAAGTGTTGCAGTCTATAGGTTGATCCTCATAGATGTCAAGACAATGAATAAATCTTAGGATATCATGATCATCCTCAAAGACCTGCCAATTGTAAATGTTGTCTACAATAACTGGCATACTTTTTACTTCAAGACTTGATACTCCAAACAAAGTTGAATCATCCCTCTTCAGGGCAACATTGGCCAAAAAATCAGCCATTATGTTATTTGATCTTTCTACCCAACATATATTGAAAGCATCAAACATTTCAATCTGATCGCATATTACATGTTTGTACAATTTCAATCTATCATTCTTGATGACATATTTAGATCGAACTTATGCTACCACAAGCTTAGAATCACAAAAATCCTTTAAACATTTTATCCCATGTTTGATAGCAATATTCAATCCCAAAGACAATGCTTCATATTCAGTAGTATTATTTGTGCATTGAAAAGTCAATGAGAATGAATACTTAAAAGTAGTACCTGATGGAGATATCAATAGGACTCTAACTCCTAAGCCTTCTTTTGAGCATGCTCCATCAAAATACATCTGCCACAATCCATCTTGTTGTTCCTTTAACTTTGCAACCAATGAATCTATATCTTTCACTGGTGGGACAATCTCTTCTAATTTGAAATTCTCCATGTCAACATCCATACAATAATTTAAATGATCATCATTTATTTCAATCATATGTGGAGTTCTAATTTCTCTGTATACTTTCACATTGTCGCCATCAATATTGAAAGTTGCAATCGATAAATAACATTGGATACTACCTCCCATTTGAGCACTCTAGTTCCTTGACAACAACATCCCATAATGAGGGGGAATATCTACCACCAGAACAATCATTGTTAACAACTTTTCAAGGAAGGCTGTCAACCTATAAGGAAGTGCTTTTATAGTACCAATAATGAGGACTTCTCTTGAATCCATGGCCTGGCATCTTCCATGAGGTGTATCTACTTTCAGACCTAAGGATCTCATTATTTCTACAGGCATAACAGTATCAGAGGCTCCTGAATCAATCATACAATTTCTTAACAACTTTCCATTTACCATTAAGGACAAAAAGAAAGGATCAACTATTCCTGACATGGCATTGGCTGCATTAGTATCCAAATAAATCTGAGGAATCTCAGAGATGATCTCCCCACACTGATTCTCAATTGAATCACTTGCTGTCGTAGCTATTTCATTAGCCTTGGTGGAACTTTGGGTATTAGAAGAAAAGGCTCCTTTCACCCAACTCAAAGCCTTCAATTTATGCTCCTCTATCCTCATCATTTCTAATAAGGGGACCTTGATAGTGATTTGTGACAACAATTTGCCCATGTCAATGGGAACATACTTGGGGTCAACTACATCTTGTTTAGTGATAGTAGCCTCCTCATTTTCTTCATGTGCAACCAATTTAGGGCTATCCTTGCTCTGAAATTTTTCTTTCTCTTTCAAAGGAAAAATAGTATCCACAAGAGGTTTAGCATTTACCTTGAAAGCAAAAATTGGTTTTTTGAAGTTGATATTTTTCTTCACCTTGGTTTTGTTAGCAGTGTCAGTATCCTTTTGCTTATTTTGGGCTTGTTTTTCATCCCTTCCTATTTTCTTGATGAAAATTCTAGCAGGCCTGCCACTTGGACTACCTACCACCCTATTTCTCAAATTATAGTTGCTTTTAACTTGAGACACCATGTCTGCTATGATTTGTGCAATTTATTCATCAGAAGGTCTTCTCAACATTACTGATTCATCACTTCTTAGAGTATTACACTGAACTACATCAAGGTGATTCTATGAGAGAATCTGAAAACACTTGCTGATGGTAAAGATCATTTCTAACTTGGGAACTCCCAACATCTTGATCTTCATCTTCCTTTGTAGAGTTTAATTCATCATATTGTTGGAAATATTCAGGAATTAACCGAGTTACTGAGAGGGGAGGGGTGAATCAGTAACTCCAAATTTTCTTTCAATTACAGATGTATTAACATGTAATTTACTTTAACCTTTGCATATGAAACTTAAGAGCATTCACAATAATGACACATAGATTTGGTTACCCAGAAACCTTCAAAAAGAAAGTAAAACTGGGGTGGGGATGAAACCCACAAAGCTTTAATACTGCAGAATAAAGTTGGCCGGTTAAGGCTTACAATTTGATCACTTCTGATGATCTGCCCTGTTAGGAGCAATAAGGATTGCTAAATCCACCCTATTAAAGGATTTACAAACATACAATGAAGTATGCACTCGGTAAAGAGATTTTACAAAAGACTGTTAAGTCTACCCGGTTAAAGGATTTAGTACTGATTCACCTGTTAGGATGAAATAGTAGATCTCTAGCTTTGCAACTGGATTGCTGATTGAGATTCGCTGATGTACTGATCACCTTCTATGATGAATTTGTCTTTGCTGTTCCTTATACTACTGAAGCCCTTTGTAATTCACTTATCTCTGCCTTTCTTTCTTTTTCACATATATGCTTCTTACTTTTTTTTTTGACATTTTTACAACATTGTTTATATACAAGTCTTAAACAATTAATTACAATTACAATTACAAAGTTAGCTTGACAAATAAACATAAGTGCTACTAAGTCAGCCCAAGTATGGTTACACGGTTCCTGCAAACTAACTCGGTGACTTTTTGATACTCGACGTCCACTGCATTACTCGGCATCATCATGCACTCGGTAGAAGTGAAGGCACGGTTCATACTGATCACTCGGTAGGTTTTGAACTCGGTAAATACTGGTGACTCAGTAGACATGATGTTACTCAGTTTACACTATCCTGCTCAGTTTGTACTAACTTGCTCGGTTTGTATTGTCTTGCTCGGTTTGCACTGTCTGCTCGGTTTGCACTGTCTGCTTGGTTTGCACTATCTGCTCGGTTTGCACTGTCTGCTTAGTTTGCACTATCTGCTTAGTTTGCACTATCTGCTCGGTTTTCACTGTTTGCTTGGTTTGCACTGTTTGCTCAATTTGCATTGAGAATGCAAATAAGTGTTGTCACTAGTGGCAATTCTATTTAATGCCAACAATCTCCCCCTTTGGCATTAGTGACAAAAACACTTATTGCCCAAAACTTATATACATGAATCATGCTGAGTTTTATTTTTATTTTTCAAAATTTTTCTTTGTTATAGGGCTTTATACATTGTCTCCCCCTTTCAATGTACTAACTTTTTTTTTTTTTTTTTAATTATACAAAACATATATCTCCCTCTATACATATCTCCCCCTTTTTGATGATAATGCCAAAGGTGTATATACAAGTTATTTACAGAGAGAATCCAAAATTTGATAGAAAATCAGAATGTACCTTCATTATTAGTGCCAGGGTTTTGTCCCAACTTTCTTACAGAATCTTACATGTTTGGATTGCAATTTGGACTTCTGCAGAGAGTTCAATCATGTGATCTACTATAGAGAACTGATTGTCATGAATCAATGTTTTGGAATGTTCAATGTGCTCATACATTGTATTCATGATGGGAAGGATCATGTGTTGGATGTCTAGCAGTGTGGACCGGATCCTTGTGTCTTCTTTCAGTAGATCAGACTGCATATTTGATAGGTGTGAAATTTTCATGTGATGAGCAGAGCTTGAACTTGGTTCAAGTTGCAGCTTCTGTATGCTAATCTTCGTATCCTCATCCATTTTATTCATTTTATCCTTAACATCCTTTGTGAACTCGGTAATATTGCACAATCTGGCCAAAAGAGAGGTAGCATTTGAATAGATAGATTCAATGTTTGACAAAACTGAGGACAATTCTACTTGGTTAATAGCTATGTGCTAAGCAATGTGCTCAAGCACTTTATTGTTGAATCTCTTCTCGGCTCTTTCAACTAACTTTTCTATCCCAGATGAATCCTCATTGTATTTATTAACTGCTTCTGCTAATTGTAGCAAAATATGTTGGGAGGAGTCTACTTTAATACCTAATGCATCAGACAAAATGTCCTTAGCATCCTTGATGATTTGATATTCCTTGTCTCTCTCCTCTTTAAGCTTCTTTTGTTTTGCTTTCCTTTGGAGGATCTCACCTATATTTTGCATTTGGTCCGCTGATAGATTTGCAAAATCTAATGTTGGAATCTCTATCTCTTCATCTAGGTATATATCCTCTACTATATTCTTACCCAAAAATTTTATACTCGGTAGAGCCTTAGGCTTATCTGTACTTAATGCTTTAGTAGTAGTGACAATAGATATAGTAGGGCTGGCTATAGAGACTGGCACACTGTCTACTGGAGAGCTTAAAATATTTACACTTGTAGATTCAAAAACTGGAAAACTTACTGCTGGAAAACTTGATGAAATGGGAGACTGCAACTCGGTAGAAGAAATGGTAGTTGCTTCTGTTGTTGCTAAAGATGATTGGACAAATGTTGAAGTTGTCACAACCATGCTTGAAGGTGTCTCCGGGCTGGATGTAGAAACTTTTACTGGATCTTTGCTCAAGCTAGTTAAGCTTTATCTTGAGAACCAATGCTGCTCTGATACCAATTGTTGGAAATATTCAAGAATTAACCGAGTTACTGAGAGGGGAGGGGTGAATCAGTAACTCCAAATTTTCTTTCAATTACAGATGTATTAACATGTAATTTACTTTAACCTTTGCATATGAAACTTAAGAGCATTCACAATAATGACACATAGATTTGGTTACCCAGAAACCTTCAAAAAGAAAGTAAAACTGGGGTGGGGATGAAACCCACAAAGCTTTAATACTGCAGAATAAAGTTGGCCGGTTAAGGCTTACAATTTGATCACTTTTGATGATCTGCCCTGTTAGGAGCAATAAGGATTGCTAAATCCACCCTGTTAAAGGATTTACAAACATACAATGAAGTATGCACTCGGTAAAGAGATTTTACAAAAGACTGTTAAGTCTACCCGGTTAAAGGATTTAGTACTGATTCACCTGTTAGGATGAAACAGTAGATCTCTGGCTTTGCAACTGGATTGCTGATTGAGATTCGCTGATGTACTGATCACCTTCTGTGATGAATTTGTCTTTGCTGTTCCTTATACTGCTGAAGCCCTTTGTAATTCGCTTATCTCTGCCTTTCTTTCTTTTTCACATATATGCTTCTTACTTTTTTTTTTGACATTTTTACAACATTGTTTATATACAAGTCTTAAACAATTAATTACAATTACAATTACAAAGTCAGCTTGACAAATAAACATAAGTGCTACTAAGTTGGCCCAAGTATGGTTACACGGTTCCTGCAAACTAACTCGGTGACTTTTTGATACTCGACGTCCACTGCATTACTCGGCATCGTCATGCACTCGGTAGAAGTGAAGGCACGGTTCATACTGATCACTCGATAGGTTTTGAACTCGGTAAATACTGGTGACTCGGTAGACATGATGTTACTCGATTTATACTGTCCTGCTCAATTTGTACTAACTTGCTCGGTTTGTATTGTCTTGCTCAGTTTGCACTGTCTACTCGGTTTGCACTATTTTCTCAGTTTGCACTGTCTGCTCGGTTTGCACTGTCTGCTCAATTTGCACTGTTTGCTCGATTTGCAGTAAGAATGCAAATAAGTGTTGTCACTAGTGGCAATTCTGTTTAATGCCAACACATATATGTATGAAGAATTCATACCACACACTTGATCATCATAAGTATCATCATTGTTATTGCCTTGATCTCCATTTGAAGAAACACTTTGAGCAATAGCAGAGTAATAGGGATCATGAGGTGATTGGAAAACAATACACCATGGAACATCATCATTCATATTCACTGTATTTCTATGCAAAGGGTTAGGAGTCTTGTCATTTGGTTTATCCTTTCTTTCAGGAAGCACTAGCTTTCCATCCTTCCACTGAGTATTATAGGGATAGTTTTGCATTCTTGGTAACTTATTAAATTTATTGAAAGATGGCCTATCATTTCCTTGCACTCTACTATTTCTTGCTTCACCTGGCTTTAAATCCTTTATTGCTTTCAAGATTTGTTTCAAACTATCTTCATGTTTTGGCTTTCCATCAAGTTTCCCTAGGTCTCTTCTATTTGAGACTGATGGCTAACAATCCTCTCTCCTTCCCAACTTCCCTGATATCCTTCTATTGCTCTCTATATTAATAACCAATTTATAATCTTCTACAAGATTCCTAGGGTTCTTATCTCTCAAAAGATGTCCCATTTTTGAGTCAAAAGCATTCAAGTATGTGACAAGACATACTTTGTCATCCAATCTGATAACTTGCAAAAACTTATGCATAGCTTTCTGATATCTAACATTAAACTCAACAACACCCTCATTTGAATTCTTCTTGATGTTATTGAACTCATTAAGCATGAAGCCTTCATTGGTTTTATGACCATACTGTTCCTTGAAAGAATGTCTGAACTGATTTCATGAACATATGTTGGCATGAGGTAAATTTATAAACCAATCTTTAGCATCTTCAGTCAAAGATTGAACAAAAAGCTTCTTAATGACATCATCAAGTTCAATATTATAGTCATCAATTACATCAATGAAACTCTTCAAATGTTCTTCACATGAAACTGCATTACTTCTAGTGAATTTTGGGAGCTTCTTCCTGATTTCATCAGGGATGGGATGTGGGTAGCTAGGAATTCCTATAAACACCAATTTTTTATGCCTCTCATGAATGGGTCCTCCCTAAGATGTACCACCACCTAAAGATGTGGATGTGTGAATATTAGAAACATTAGGAGTCTTAGGCATACTTGAAGTGTTGGCAGTGTTGAACACATTTGCTTCTTGTGCTTGAGAAGTGGAAAGGGTATTAGTAGGTCCAGAAAATTGCTTAAGGAAATCAATCTTCCTTTTCATCTTAGCAGTAGTGGCTTCAAGTTTTTCTCTTTCTAACTCCTTTGCCAACAATTCTTGTTTTCTTCTTGCTTCTTCTACGTCAAAATCTAATCTTGTTGCTTGATCCATGGACTTCTTTGCATGATTTGATTCATTTATTGAAACTCCTACAGCCTTTTGTTTACCTTTGTCCTGAGGATTTCTTACTTCATAAACTTTCTGGACAATAAGATGATCTTCTTCTTGTTCTATCACATGATCCTAATTCATGGCTTCAAGATCCAATAATTATCTATTCAATTTATCAGCTCTAATCATAGCATGTCTGATTTTTTACTCTTTTTCCTTATATCCTTTCTATCTTAAATGGATCAGTTCTTGGACTCTCCTTTCCAGCTCATAGACTTCTTCAAAACTTTATTTTGATTCAGGGAGGGTGGTCTTAGATTTAGTATCTCCTACTTCAACCTCATCTTCATACTGGTTCAATTCCAAGTCAACAACCTCCTCATATTAAGAGGTGTTTCATTCTTGATTCACCTGAATAGACTTGATTTATTCCTCTTGTCTTGCATTCTCTCTATGTTTCTGAGCATGAAACATATTTCTATTCCTTCTTCCTCTCTTTCTCTGAGTAGGCCAAGAAGTACTTGGAATACCTTCTCACAATCTGTCCTCAGGAAGCTTATTTCTCTAAGACTTAGTACCTCTGTAACTCATCTTGTGAATGATTTTCTAACGAGTACTACTGCAAAGATTATTAGAGTCACCACCCAAAATTTGGGAATTCTTCTTTAAAATATAGGCACCAATGGGAAAAAGCTAGTTTTTATAGGGTAGGAGCCTTGGCTCAACTAAGCCCTACAACTTTAGCAACATATTTCCTATAATTCCCTAGTAGAGTCACTAGTCTGTTAGGGATTTTTCTTGTGGGTCAAACTTGGCAAGGATATTGGCTTGATTCTCAGTAAATAGATTTCCAAGTTTGGAAGAAAAGCCTATTTGATGAGGATTGGATAAGATCCTCCTTATGCTTTGATCTCCACAGGACTCAGGTGGGTATTGCCTACAAATAGGTTACTATCTTTCAAGTAAACTATGGATTAGTGGATTAGGTCTTCATTGTCATGCTATTTAGTTCATTAGAGGCACCTTTATGGAAAATAATTCTAAAGATAGCTGAGAACAACCTGTAACAGAATGTGACTAGTGAAACTCCTAGTATGATAACATGAATAATGGCATAAGGGTGATGAGTCCTTCTTTTTATGAGTAAAACTCAAGGAAGGCTAATCTTTGATTCACTCTTCAAGGAATCAACAACTATGGACTGTAAAACATTAGGGACAGTCCTATTTTTTAGGGACATGAATATGAAATGAAATGGTATTGGTAATGATGAATTTTGTGCTTGATGACTGAAAGGTGTTTGAATAATAGAGATCAAACCAGTGCCTAATCCTTTGGGCAAAGAGTCTGACATAAATCAATAGGGGGATTCCTAGGAAACACAGTGGTATGCCTTACAAACCACATACAATTTGGATAGAGTGCCTTGCAAACTATCTTCTCAATCTAGGTTTGATACTATCAAGATCTTCCACAGATGTGTTCATTACCTAAAATTGCACATAAGGATTTAATTATTTCCTAGAAAGAAACTCATGCAACAATTACATAGCTTCCTTACAACTAATATGTTCTAGATGCCTTACAAATAGAGACATACAAGAATAAACACAAAGCATAGAGAATAATAGAGCCAAGGTAGAAATTGTATTGTATTTCATGGCAGTGTATCAATACATACAAGTAAACTCTTTAGTCAAAATCATAGAATCAATAATCTGCTCTGCAAAGTTTGTATTGTCAGCATTCAACCATCAAGAATATGGAACCAGAGAATAGAATCCCTTGGATTGCCAAAGACTAGAACCAGTAACCAAAATATTGGAAAACCACAAAGCTCAGAGACCCCAAAAATCTTGGAACCCTTACAAAATAAAAAATTCAACACTATATACTCATGGTTACCTTGAAATCCTACACAAGTTAGGATGCAACAAGCTATGTATATCTAGGGTAAGGGTTAGGGTTTTCACCCACCAAACAATTCTAACAGATCAAAAATTAATATGCTAGAAGGAAAACCAAGCCACCCTAAACAATCAGATTCGAGAACTGATCTTCATTAGTGAAAATCTCCTAACTTATACCATAGATCACGCAAACACCATGCTTATCAGTCCAATTTGTACCCCTAAAACATGCCTCAAGCTTTACTTATGTTCACTTGATGATGGTACAAGTGCCTATAATCAATCATCAAACCCTTTGGATCATCCTGCAACAGTCGGCACAACAACTCCATCAAATCCTGCAGTGAAAACAATAAATTTTTTGTCCTTCTATCGCTGGAAACCATTCAAATTTTCAAATCTGGAGAGAATGCCTACATTATGGTGCTAGCTAATGTATCAACGGGCCACATTCAAATCTAAACTTGGTTTATATCATGACTGTTAGATGCATTTCCCTTTTCCTGAGTTATGTTTTTACTTTATAAAAATCTGGTGAATACGTGACTAAGAAAACCTTCGCCCATTCGTGAGAACTTTGAGAGCACCACTAAATCATTTAGCTACTACATGAACACTATTCGTCAAATCACCAAGTCTTAAGACCTCTCACCAAAAAATCACGCGAACTAGCAAAACAAGAGAGCATTTTTTAGAACCGCCAAAACTTTATCCAAACCGCTAAAAGATTGAGAAAATTTACTGGGCCCGCATCAAGAAGATCAACGGCTACCTTATCTTGGCCTAGACCTCCAAGATTCCTTCAGATGATGAATCTTTCCCTACCCTGACAACCTTTTGATAGGATATGAAATCAATAGATGACGCATCTTCACATATGTCAGAAAAAACCCATCAGATTACACGCTGACCGTCGATGCTCTGCAAGTGTTAGAACCCACTGAAGCTCAAAAATCCTTGACCCCACTGACAACATGCCTAGTCACACTATGTCGACCAATCAGAGAATGAAAAATAAGTACACCTATTAGTGGACCCACTTGAAACAAAGGATTACATGACACAAGAGATTGGATGGATGGCGTATAATCTCAAGCCTCTAACACATTCCATAAGATCATACAACCGTTGTCAATCCACTGACAACATCAGGACCCTCTGACAAGTCTAAAACTCAGGTCCCACTGACAACATATTTAGTCATTTACCCGTGGACCAATCATAGACCGTGATTTGTACCTACATGTCATTGGACCCACCCGTTTGAAGTGATATGTTATAAAGAAAATCAACGACCGTCGCAACATCACAAAGCTCTGACAAATATCTTGCAATTTTACGACAACCATCAGATTGAGAATGTTTTCAGACAGATAGGCCCAGGAAAGACTAAGCTAGGACATAGGAAAAATTAAGGTGTTGACTTAGGGAAAATTAAAATCGATAGGCCTGCACACTTAGGAAAGATTAATCAAGGTAACTTAGGCACAGGGAAAAATTAGAAGGGGCCCCCAGCACAAAACCTTAGTCGCATGATCGCAAGACATGAAAAAGCTTCACATGATCTTGCAACAAAGGGGTAAAAATTTTAGCACATGTGTTATAGGACTTTTAAGTGGCTTGAATAAAGTAACTCAAAATTAGAACAAGGCCAGGGCATTTTAGGGCTTTTTCACTACAACGGCTAGTTTTTCAAAATTTTCACCTAGGGTTTAGCCAGAAAATAGGGAAAAACAACTGCAGAGATTAGAAGAAAAGGAAAAAGACCATGAAAAATTGTAGGTGCCATCAGTTTCCCTATCTGAGGATGTTGAAACACAAGATTTAACAAGAACCACAGGACTCTGGGATGTAGACCAAAAACTACTTCTAACCTAAAACAAGGAAGGAAACACACAATCTAAAGGGAAACAAACCTGTACAGAATTTACAAAATACTTACACATGCATGAGAATCAAAAACTTAACTGAAAAAGGGTTTCAAGAATTTCCCATGCACTGGCAATTCAAAAACTTCACCATCCATGTTCTTCAGCAAGTAGGAATCCTTCCCAAAAGTATCATGAATCACAAAAGGACCAAGCCACAATGATTCAAATTTCTTATGCTTCCCTTTATCTTCTACCCTCACATTCCATTGAAGTTCCAAATCATTAGCTTTGAATTTCTTGGTAGTTTCTCTTTTTTCAAATAAGTACTTCATATTCTATTGCAATTTAATATTATTCTTTTGACTCTCTTTTCTTTGTTCATCTAACTCAGTCAGCTGCATGATTCTATTTTGCATTGGCTCTATGACATCCAACTCCTCATCCTGAATAAACTGATAAATTGGAATTAGATTATTTATAGGTAGCCTTGACTACAAACCATACACAAGCTCATAGGGAGACTTCCCAGTGGCTCTTTTCACTATAATCCTATCTGCCCATAAAGCCAATCTCAACTTGGAATTTCAAGCTCTCTTATTCTTTTCAAGTGTTTTCTTCAAGACTGTCAGGATACTTTTATTGCTGGACTCAGCCTGTCCATTTTCTTGAGGATGATAAGGAGATGAGTAGGATGCGATGATTCAATTTTCATGACAAAACTCCTTAAACTCATCTGATCTAAAACACATTGCATTATCTGCAATCAACTTCACAGGAACACCAAATCTGGTCAAAATATTGTCAAGTAAGAATTCAATCACCACTTTCCTCGTTGCCCTCTTTTTAGGAATAGCCTCTATCCATTTTGTGAAATAGTCAGTTGCAACAAGTATATAACTATGTCCTCCACTAGATTTCTTGGCAAACTCACCTATGAAATCCAAGCCCCACATGGCAAATGGTGCTTCAACAACTATTGGGTTTAATGACAATTCTCCTGAGTACTTTAATTTTGAAGCAAACTGCTGACAAGCTTCACATTTTCTAACATACTGGAATGAATCCTTAAACAATGTAGGCCTAAAATATCCTACCCTTAAAATATTGTGACTAGTAGTCCTTGCTAAAAAATCTCCTCGACAAACACCAGCGTGCATTTCATTTAAAACCTTCTTTGCCTGACATCTGTCAATACAAAACAACAAGACTCCATCTCTATTTTTCCAATACAAGTCCCCTTGTATCAATGTATACTTCTGAGCTTGCAATTTCAAGGATCTCTTTTGGTTATTTGTCATATGCTCTAGGCATCTAGCATTCTTTATGAAATATACAATATCAACATATTCTGGTTGTAATTCAATACTTGTAATTGTCATATCAGGAGCTCCTTCATTATTTACTTGGACTAAGTCCACATTTTCTTTAGTTATCAATTTTTCCAGGCCTTGTCCTCTCATAAGCTTAGTGATATGGATTTCCAAATTGAATTCTTGAATTCTAGTAATCCACTTGCATCTCTTTCCAGTAACTTCAGATTGAGTGAGGACATCCTTTACTGCTGAATGTGGGATATACACAACAACCTTTTCACACACCAGATAAGGTCTGAAAGATTTGACTACTTTTACCAATGCATATGCCTGGTTCTCCATCATCTCATAATTCAACTCAGGAGCTTGCAAGGGTTTACTAAAAAATGCAATTGGATGCTCAAAACACCCATTGTCCTTTTACAATAAAACAACAACAATGGTGTGAAATGATGCAAAAGAGAACAATGAAAAAGGCTTGGTATAGTCAGGAGACCAAGGCACAAGTGCTTGTTGGACCACATCTTTAATCTTCTCAAATGCATCCTAAGCTTCTATAGTCCATTGAAACTTCACATCCCTTTTTAACAACTTTACTATGGGTTTGACAATTTCAACAAAGTTTGCAATGAATCTCCTAACAAAATTAATCTTTCCTAAAAATGACTGCACACCCTTGAGATTTTTTGGTGCAGACACTTTCTTGATGGCTTCAACTCTCTCTGGATCAATTCCTATTCCATATTTTGATATAATGTGCCCTAGCAACTTTCCCTCTTTGACTGCAAAATTACATTTTTTAGGATTCAGGGATACACCATAGTCTAGAGCTTTGACAAAAATCTTTTCTAGGTGCAAACAATGGTCAACAACCAATTTTGAGTAGGCAATTAGGTCATCTTGATATACATCAATAAATAATTCAATGTACTCTTTGGAAGCAACATTCATGGCTCTTTGGAAAGTTGCTCCAACATTTCTGAGACCAAATGGAATTCTGGCATAAACATAAGTTCCCCAAGGTGTTGTGAATGTAGTTTTGAATTGTTCAGATTCTTTCACCAACACCTTGTTATATCCAGAGAAGCCATCCATCATAGACAATAATTCACATCCAGTGACTTTGTGCAACATTGCCTCCATATTAGGCAGTGAATAATTATCTTTGAATGATGCAACATTCAAATTTCTAAAGTCCAAACACAACCTAATATCACCATCTTCTTTCTAACTGGGACTAAATTAGATACCCAAGTTGAATGCCTTATAGGTTGAATTATTCCTGCATCACTCAAGTTGACTAGCTGCTACTGCATCTTAGGAGCCAACAATGGGTTGATGGGTCTTTGCTTTTGTCTGAATGGCATGACATCTTGCTTTAATGGGATCTCATGTTGGAAAAGGTCCTCTCTATAGGCTTTTAAGTGATCATAAGACCATGCAAACACATGCTTGTACCTTCTGAACAACTTTATCAAATTATCCTTCAATTGAGGGGCTAATCCTTTTCGAATATAGACCATTTGAGGAGCATTATGTGATCCCAAATTCACTTCCTCCAGATCTTCTACATTAGCATTACTTATTTTTGACATATGATCATTTTGGCTGCTGTACAATGCTTTTAACTCAATTAAGCCCCTAGGGATATTATTTGAACTCAACTAGATAACTTCATTTTCCATGACCATGTCATTGCCTTCAATTTCCTCAACCAAAGTGTTGCAGTCTATAGGTTGATCCTCATAGATGTCAAGACAATGAATAAATCTCAGGATATCATGATCATCCTCAAAGACCTGCCAATTGTAAATGTTGTCTACAACAACTGGCCTTCTTTTTACTTCAAGAATTGATACTCCTAACAAAGTTGAATCATCCCTCTTTAGGGAAACATTGGCCAAAAAATCAGCCATTATGTTATTTGATCTTTCTACCCAACATATATTGAAAGCATGAAACATTTCAATCTGATCCCATATTACATGTTTGTACAATTTCAATCTATCATTCTTGATGACATATTTAGATCAAACTTGTGCTACGACAAGCTCAGAATCACCAAAAACCTTTAAACACTTTATCCCATGTTTGATAGCAATATTCAATCCCAAAGACAATGCTTCATATTCAGTAGTATTATTTGTGCATTAAAAAGTCAATGAGAATGAATACTTAAAAGTAGTACCTGATGGAGATATGAATAGGACTCTAGCTCCTATGCCTTCTTTTGAGCATGCTCCATCAAAATACATCTACCACAATCCATCTTGTTGTTCCTTTAACTCTACAACCAATGAATCTATATCTTTCACTAGTGGGACAATCTCTTCTAATTTGAAATTCTCCATGTCAACATCTACACAACAATTTAAATGATCATCATTTATTTCAATCATATGTGGATTTCTACTTTCTATGGATACTTTTACATTGTTGCCATCAATATTGAAAGTTGCAATGGATAAATCACACTAGATACTACCTCCCATTTGAGCACTCCAGTTCCTTGACAACAACATCCCATAATGAGGTGGAATATCTACCACTAGAACATTCATTTTTAACAACTTTTTAGGGAAGGCTGTCAACCTATAAGGAAGTGCTTTTATAGTACCAATAATAGGGACTTCTCTTGAATCCATAGCCTAGTATCTTCCATGAGGTGTATCTACTTTCAGACCTAAGGATCCCATTATTTCTACAAGCATAACAATATTAGAGGCTCCTGAATCAATCATACAATTTCTTAACAACTTTCCATTTACCATTAAGGACAAAAAGAAAGGATCAATTGTTCCTAACACAACATTGGCTGCATTAGTATCCAAATAAATTTGAGGAATCTCAAAGATGATCTCCCCACACTGATTCTCAATTGAATCACTTGCTACCACAACTATTTCATTAGCCTTGGTGGAACTTTGGGTATCAGAAGATAAGGCTCCTTTCACCCAACTCAAAGCCTTCACTTTATGTTCCTCTATCCTCATCATTTCTAATAAGGGGACCTTGACAGTGATTTGTGACAACAATTTGCTCATGTCAATGGGAACATACTTGGGGTCAACTACATCTTGTTTAGTGATAGTAGCCTCCTCATTTTCTTCATGTGCAACCAATTTAGGGCTATCCTTGCTCTAACCTTTTTCTTTCTCTTGCAAAGGAAAAATAGTATCCACAAGAGGTTTAGCTTTTACCTTGTAAGCCACAATTGGTTTTGTGAAGTTGATATTTTTCTTCACCTTGGTTTTGTCAGCAGTGTTAGTAACCTTTTGCTTATTTTGGGCTTGTTTTTCATCCAATTCTATTTTCTTGATGAAAATTCCAGCAAGCCTGCCACTTGGACTACCTACCACCCTATTTCTCAAATTATAGTTTCTTTTAACTTGAGACACCATGTTTGTTGTGATTTGTGCAATTTCTTCATTAGAAGGTCCTCTCAACATTATTGATTCATCACTTCTTAGAGTATTGCACTGAACTACATCAAGGTGATTCTCTTCTTCATCAGAAAACACTTGCTAATGGTAAACCTCATTTCTAACTTGGGAACTCCCAACATCTTGATCTTCATCTTCCTCTACAGGGTCTAATTCATCATATATGTATGAAGAATTCATACCACACCCTTGATCATCATAAGTATCATCATGTTATTACCTTGATCTCCATCTGCAGAAACACTTTGAGGAATAGCACAGTAATAGGGATAATGAGGTGATTGGAAAACAATACACCATGGAACATCATCATTTATATTCACTGTATTTCTATGCAAAAGGTTAGGGGTCTTGTCATTTGGTTTATCCTTTCTTTCAAGAAGCACTAGCTTTCCATCCTTCCACTGATTATTATAGGGATAGTTCTGCATTCTTGGTAACTATTAAAGTTATTGAAAGATGGCCTGTCATTTCATTGCACTCTATTATTTCTTGCTTCACCAAGCTTTAAATCCTTTATTGCTTTCAAGATTTGTTTCAAACTATCATCATCTTTTGGTTTTGCATCAGGTTTCCCTGGCACTCTTCTGTTTGAGACTGATGGCTGACAATCCTCTCTCCTTCCCAACTTCCCTGATATCCTTCTATTTCTCTCTATATTAATAGCCAATTTGTAAGCTTCTACAAGATTCCTAGGGTTCTTATCTCTCAAAAGATATCCCATTTTTGAGTCAAAAGCATTCAAGTATGTGACAAGACATACTCTATCATCCAATCTGATAACTTGCAACAACTTATGCATAGATTTTTGAAATCTAACATTGAACTCAACAACACCCTCATTTGAATTCTTCTTGATGTTGTTGAACTCATTAAGCATGAAGCCTTCATTGGTTTTATTACCATACTATTCCTTGAAAGAATGCCTAAACTAATTCCATGAACATATGCTGGCATGAGGTAAATTTCTAAACCAATCTCTAGCATCTTTAGTCAGAGACTGAACAAAAAGCTTCATGATGACATCATTAGGTTCAATATTATAGTCATCTATTACATCAATGAAACTCTTCAAATGTTCTTCACATGAAACTGCATTACTTCCAGTGAATTTTTGGAGCTTCTTCCTGATTTCATCAGGGATGGGATTTGGGTAACCAGAAATTCCTATAAACACCAATTGTTTATGCCTCTCATGAATGGGTCCTCCCTGAGATGGACCATCACCTAAAGATGTGGATGTGTGAATATTAGAAACATTAGGAGTCTTAGGCATACCTAAAGTGTTGGCAGTGTTGAACACATTTGCTTCTTGTGCTTGAGAAGTGGAAATGGTATTAGTAGGTCCAGAAGATTGCTTAAGGAAATCAATCTTCCTTTTCATCTCAGCAGTAGTGGCTTCAAGTTATGCTTTTTCTAACTCCTTTGCCAACTATTCTTGTTTTCTTCTTTCTTCTTCTACATTAGCATCTAGTCTTGCTACTTGATCCATGGACTTCTTTGCATGATTTGATTCATTTATTGAAACTCCTACAGCCTTTTGTTTACCTTTGTCCTGAGGATTTCTTACTTCATAAACTTGCTGGACAATAAGCTGATCTTCTACTTGTTCTGTCACATGATCTTGATTCATGGCTTCAAGATCCAACAATTGTCTCTTTAATTGCTTAGCTCTAATTATAGCATGTCTGATTTTTTCCTCTTTTTCCTTATCTCTTTTGTGTCTTAAATGGATCTATTCTTGGACTCTCCTTTCCAACTCATAGACTTCTTCAAAAATTTCTTCTGATTCAGGGAGAGTGGTCTTAGATTCAGTATCTCCTACTTTAACCTCATCTTCATACTAGTTCAAGCCCAAGTCAACAGCCTACTCATATTCAGAGGTGTTTCCTTCTTGATTCACCTGAATAGATTGCATTTGTTCCTCTTGTGTTGCATTCTATCTATGTTTCGAAGCATGAAACATATTTCTATTCCTTCTTCCTCTCTTTCTTTAACTAGGCCTAGAAGTACTTGGAATACCTTCTCCCAATCTATCCTCAGGAAGCTTATTTCTCTAAGACTTAGTACCTCTATAACTCATCTTGTGAATGATTTTCTAACCAGTACTGCTGAAAAGATTGTTAGAGTCACCACCCAAAATTTGGGAATTCTTCTTTAAAATATAGACACCAATGGGAATGAGCTAGTTTGTATAGGGTAGGAGCGTTGGCTCAACTAAGCCCTACAACTTTAGCAACATATTTCCTACAATTCCCTAGCAGAGTCACCATTCTCTTAGGGATTTTTCTTGTGGGTCAAACTTGGCAAGGTTATTGGCTTGATTCTCAGTAAATAGGTTTCCAAGTTTGCAAGAAAAACCTAATTGATGAGGATTGGATAAGATCCTCGTTCTGCTTTGAGCTCCATAGGACTCAGGTGGGTATTGCCTACAAATAGGTTACTATCTTTCAAGTAAACTATGGATTGGTGGATTAGGTCTTCATTGTCATGCTATTTAGTTCATTAGAGGTACCTTTATGGAAAATAATTCTAAAGATAGCTGAGAACAACCTGTAACAGAATGTGACTAGTGAAACTCCTATTATGATAACATGAACAATGGCATAAGGGTGATGAGTCCTTCTTTTTATGAGTAAAACTCAAGGAAGGCTAACCTTTGATTCACTCTTCAAGGAATCAACAACTATGGACTATAAAACATCAGGGGTAGTCCTATTTTTTAGGGACATGAACATGAAATGAAATGGTATTGGTAATGATGAATTTTGTGCTTGATGACTAAAAGGTGTTTGAATAATAGAGATCAAACCAGTGCCTATTCCTTTGGGCAAAGAATCTGACATAAATCAATAGGGGGATTCCTAGGAAACAGAGTGGTATGCCTTACAAACCACATACAATTTGGATAGAGTGCCTTGCAAACTATCTTCTCAATCTAGGTTTGATACTATCAAGATCTTCCACAGATGTGTTCATTCCATGAAATTACACATAAGGATTTAATTCTTTCCTTGAAAGAAACTCATGCAACAATTACATAGCTTCCTTACAACTAATATGTTTTAGATGCCTTAAAAATAGAGACATACAAGAATAAACAAAAAGAAAAGAGAATAATAGAGCCAAGGTAGAAATTATATTGTATTTCATGGAAGTGTATCAATACATACAAGTAAACTCTTTGCTCAAAATCATAGAATCAGTAATCTGCTCTGCAAAGTTTGTATTGTCAGCATTCAACCATCAAGAATATGGAACCAGAGAATAGAATCCCTTGGATTGCTAAAGATTGGAACCAGGAACCAAAAGATTGGAAAACCATAAAGCTCGAAGACCTAAAAAATCTTGGAACCCTTACAAAATAAAAAATTCAACACTATATACCCCTAGTTACCTTGAAATCTTACACAAGTTAGGATGCAACAAGCTATGGATAACCAAGGTAAGGGTTAGGGTTTCCACCCACCAAACAATTCTAACAGATCAAAAATTAATACGCCAGAGGGAAAACCAAGAAACCCTGAACAATTAGATCCGAGAACTGATCTTCATTAATGAAGATCTCCTAATTTATATCGAAGATCATGCAAACACCATGCTTATCAATCTAATTTGTACCCCTAAAACATGCCTCAAGCTTTACTTATGTTCACTTCATGATGGTACAAGCACCTGCAATTAATCATCAAACCCTCTGGATCATCCTGCAACAGTCCACACAACAACTCCATGAAATCCTACCACTAAAATAATTAATTTTCAGTCCTTCTATCGCTGGAAACCATTCAAATTTTCAAATCTGTAGAGAATGACTACTTTTTGGTGCTTGCCAATGTATCAATAGCCCACATTCAAATCTGAACTTGGTTTATATCATGATCGTTATATGCATTTCCCTTTTCCTGAGTTATGTTTTTACTTTATAAAAATCTGGCGAATATGCGACTAAGAAAACCTTCGCCCATTTGTGAGAACTTTGAGAGCACCACTAAATCTTTTAGCTAGTATGCAAACACTATTCACCAAATTTCCATGTCTTCAGACCTCTCACCAAAACATCATCAAACTAGTAAAACAAGAGAGCATTTTTCAGAACCACCAAAACTTTATCCAAACCGCTAAAAGAATGAGAAAATTTACTGGGCCCGCATCAAGAAGATCGATGGCTATCTTATCTTCACCTAGACCTCCAAGATTCCTTCAGATTATACAACAACCATCAGATGATGAATCCTTCCCTACCCTGACAACCTTCTGATAGGATATGAAATCAACAGACGATGCATCTTCGCATATGTCATAAAAAACTTATCAGATTACACGCTAACCATCGATGCTCTACAAATGTCAGAACCCACTAAACCTCAAAAATCCTTGGCCCCATTGACAACATGCCTAGTGTAAGAATTTTCCTAAGGCAAAGAATAGAAACCAAGATCTAGAAGCTCAAGAGATAGCACAAGAGAGACAAATATGATATGATCAAATGATCAAATAATGAATAATAGATAGATAGATGATTGATTTTACAATGTAGGAGTGCCTAAATATATAGGCAATGCAATAAGACTACATGATAAGGAGATGATAAGATATCACCCACACAAGGTGGAATCACATGTCCACCAAAGGTCGATCATCCTCCAATATGCAATAAAGTATGTGCATTGGATTAGGATGATAATGTGATAAGAGCACTAAAGGTGGATCTCACAAACAAAGAGGTATGTGATGACACCTAAAGTGGAGATTCTCCTAACTATGTGCTAAAATGAAATGCAAACTCCTAAGTGTCTCAAAGACAAACTACTATGCAATGCATTATCCTAAGTAAACTTAAGTAAAGTGTAATTAGTAAATACTTAATTACACCAACACCCCCCCTTAAGTGCAACTTAGGGGAATGCACTTAAGCTCACAATGCAAGATGGGTCCCGGCTACTAGGCCATGTTAGGTACCCATGGACAATATGCAAGAACAATGCAATCTCTCATAAAGCGGAGAAAGAGGGAAAACCTCATGGGAAAAACCCTCCCCCAAAAGAGAGATGAATACAATAAAGAATCCCCCCAAAGGAAGGAAATAGAGAGACAAAGTAGCCCCCCCTCAATGTTGAATCTCCTACAAAGATGGTCCAAGATGATGACCAATGCTCCTCCATAGGAAGAAAATAGAGCCAATGCTGCACCAAGAATGTCAAAGTGTGACAAATTCAGGTACCAATGTCGATGTAGAATGACTGACGGAATGCCCATTGAGATATGATAGAGATAGGCATGGAGACACCTGCAAGCACCATGGGTACTCAACTAATAGGTAGGTATACTTGAATTTTTATGTCGTGCATCCATTGATTGGTTAGAGCATAACTTTCAAGAACCAAGTCCCATGATATTCCTAATCTACTAACATAGGGATTACATCAATTGTGTCATCAATGACAAGATACAAAAAAATGTGGCACTTTATGATAGTGCGTGTACAACATGGCTCATGCAAGAGCATACAACATCAAATACAATGCAAAATTGGAAACATGAGAAAGATCAAGCCACCAAGGATGCCCTGTCAAATGCTGCAGAAAATGTGTCCTCCTATTGGCCTTGTGCTAGGAAGTCTTTGGGACAAAATTGCCCCCCCTACTGTCGGTTGGATGACGCTACAAAATAGGTAGATACATGGCAAAGAAAAAAAATATTCCCAATTTTGCTTATTTATTAATATTTTATTTTTCAAAACCCAATGAGTTTAAGAAAAACATTATTAGAAAACTCCAAAAAAACTTGATTAAAAATAAAGTAAAAAGACACAAGAAATTTTTTTTATTTTTTGAATTTAAAAAAACTTTATTAAAAACATTAATAAAGAAAAACATTTATAAATGTTTTATTAAAACATAAAAGTTTTTATTAAAAAAAAACTTATAAAAAAATATAGTTAAAAAACTATATAACCAAAGTTTTATTTATTAAAAAAAACTTTAAAAAAAAATACATATTAAAAAACATATCTAAAAGTTTTTATTTATTTAAAAAAAACTTCTTAAAAAAACCTTTAAAAAAAATATATTAAAAAACTTTTTAAAAAAAATATTTTACCCCTTTCGGGGGCTCCCCGCACTGTCGTGCGGTACAACACTGTGCGGGTACTGCACACAGTGCGTACTGCACTGCCGTGTAGTACCACACTATGGTGCGGTCAATGCACAAACCTGCGGGCTTTAAAATTTTTTAAAAAAATTTCAAACGAAATTTCGAAAAACACCCCCCCACTTAATAATTAGAATTTTTTAAAAATATTTTGATTTTTAATTAACATGAAAAATACATTGAAAAATAATTAAAAAATAAAATCGTACTTGTGTTGTGTTGAAATCCGTACGACAAGGCAGGGAGGGAGAATTTTTCTTGAGAGACCAACGATATCCGATCTGGCTGAATGAACAGTGGATCTTGGGGTTTTTGGCTACTTTGATCGCAATGGCAGTGTCAGATTTGGTCCAAAGTGCTCAAATTTTGCAAATCGGCCTTAGGGGTTCGATTTGCAAAAAAAAAATTTGCCTAAAATTTGACTTTTGCCTAATATAGGCAAATTTATAGTCAAAATTTATGGAAATAGCCACCCAGATGTAATGGTGAGGTTTGATCTTGCTCAAAATGCTCCCACAAAATGCTGATCCCAGATTTGGTTCATGGCCCTCCAAAAGTTAAAGTAATCAAACACTCTCTAATGGCTATGCAATGAAAACTCCTTTGGCTCTGATACCATGTAAGAATTTTCCTAAGGAAAAGAATAGAAACCAAGATCTAGAAGCTCAAGAGATAGCATAAGAGAGACAAATATGATATGATCAAATGACCAAATAATGAATAATAGATAGATAGATGATTGATTTTACAATGTAGGAGTGCCTAAATATATAGGCAATGCAATAAGACTACATGATAAGGAGATGATAAGATATCACCCACACAAGGTGGAATCACATGTCCACCAAAGGTGGATCATCCTCCAATATGCAATAAAGTATGTGCATTGGATTAGGATGATAATGTGATAAGAGCACTAAAGGTGGATCTCACAAACAAAGAGGTATGTGATGAAACCTAAAGTGGAGATTCTCCTAACTATGTGCTAAAATGAAATGCAAACTCCTAAGTGTCTCAAAGACAAACTACTATGCAATGCATTATCCTAAGTAAACTTAAGTAAAGTGTAATTAGTAAATACTTAATTACACCAACACCTAGTCACACTACATGGACCAATCAAAGAATGACAAATAAGCACACCTGGCAATGGACCCACTTGAAACAAAGGATTACATCACATAAGAGATCAGATGGTTGGCACATAATCTCAAGCCTCTAACGCATCCCATAAGATCATACACCTGTCATTGATCCACTGACAATGTTAGGACCCTTTGACAAGTCTGTAACTCATGTCCCACTGACAACATATCCAGTCATTCACTCATGGACCAATCATAGACTACCATTTGTACCTATGTGTCATTGGACCCACCCATTTGAAGTGCTATGTTATAAAGAAAATCAACAGACATCACAACATCGCAAAGGTCTGACAAATCTCTTGCACTTTTACGAAAACTGTCGGATTAAGGCGTTGACTTAGGGAAAATTAAAACTGACGGGCTTGCAGACTTAGGAAAGATTAACCAAGGAAACATAGGCATAGGGAAAAATTAAAAAGGGCCCTTGACACAAAACCTTAGTCGCATGATCGCAAGACATGAAAAAGGTTCACATGATCATGCAACAAAGGGGTAAAAATTTTAGCACATGCATTATAGGACTTTTAAGTGGCCTGAATAAAGTAACTCAAAATTAGAACAAGGCCAGGGCATTTTAGGGCTTTTTCACTACAATGGCTAGTTTTTCAAAAATTTCACCTAGGGTTTAGCCAGAAAAAAGGGAAAAACAACTGCAGAGATCAGAGGAAAAGGAAAAAGACCATGAAAAATTGCAGGTGCCAATAGGACACTCTTGCAAATATCTATGGCAGTGACATAAATGTATTGAGAGAAAAAGATGAGAGCCTAAGAGGAAAATTTGATTAAATGAGAATGCAAGAAGGTAAGAATATTGCACAATATTGTGGTAGAATAAAAGAAGTTGTAAATGCTATTAGAGGAGAAAATGGAACTATTGATGATGAAACTGTAATTGGAAAAGTATTGAGAACTCTGAATCCTATTTATGCCATTAAAATTTCAGCAATTTAGGAATCTAGATGTAACCCTAACAATGCTCTTACTTTGGAAAGTTTGGTTGGTAAGCTTACTACTTTTGAATTTTCTAACTTTGATAACTTCACTATTGCAAGCTGCTAACAAAGATAAAGGAGCTGCAATCGATGGGTCTTCATCCTCCCAAATGCATGTGGCACAAAAGAATCCTACCCTCCTAGTTATAGAGTAGCCACAGTCACAGTTGAATCAAGCTAGTGTCAAGGTACAACCCTAGGTGCTTTCAACTATGCCTTACAACATAGTTGAAAACATGAAGAAGATGAATGTTACGATGTCTATGTGGAACTCATTAGCTATTCCAAGACAAACTGATTTGTTAAAAAGGGCCCTATCTAAAGAACATAATCTTAAGCAAGCTTCTGATGCACCTCCCAAGACTATTTTGATAAATGCTACTATGGAAGTTATTCCTCAAGATAGTAGTAAGATGCAAGGTACAAGTAAAAAACCCCCTCCATTTTATGTATCTTTTATTATAGGAAATAATTTAGTTCATAATTGTATGGTGTATAGTGGTGCTACTACCTCTGTGATGCCTAAGAAAATAGCTGATCAGTTGGGTTTAGTTTATCAGCCATTAGAAAAAGGGGTAGTATAGCTGGATGGTTCCACTGTTAAAACCATAGGCATGATTAAAGATGTTGATTTAACCCTTCATGCATGTCCCAACTTCTAAATACCTCAAGATATCTTTGTAATTGACCTTCCCCCATATTTTTCCCTTTACCTATCAAGAGAGTTCACAGCCAAGATAGGGGGATATCTTTCATCAGACTAGTCCCATATGCTATTTAGAACCTATTATGGGATTAAGGTGATCATCAAATCTGAGGGGCTTGCAAAGGATCATATTGAGCCATATATACCCAGTATGATTAATGCAAATTGTGTTGCATTTGATCAAAGTGGAAACTCTATCATCTTAGAAACAAACACCCAAGTTAAGAACATTCCTGATATCTTACTTACTGAGTGAGTAGTGGAGAACACAATAAGAGATAGAAACTACACCATTTTAGATGTTGGTTTTGGAAATTATATATTCCAAGAGGCTAGATTAGTTATTCCAAACCTTGTTAAAAGTTCAGATGAGTTTGACAATAAGAAAAAAAAAGTTTGGGAATTGTACTTTGATGGTTCTAGGAGCAAGAATGGATTAGGAGGAGGGGAAATGTTGGTATCTCCTCAAGGGGATAGGTATTATGCAATTTTTCATTTCAGTTTTGCATGGACAAATAATACAGCTGAGTATGATGGTTTCATTCAAGGTTTGGAATGGGCTAGGATGAAAGGTTTCAAGTGCTTAAAGGTATTTGGAGATAGTGAATTAATTTTCAATCAAGTTAGTGGGCTTCATGTCACAAATAATGACACTCTTAAAAGCTATAAATATAGAGTGTGGGATGCAATTGAGAACTTTGAGGCTTTTAATCTAATTACTATCCCAAGAAGATTAAATTTTCATGCTAATAGGTTAGCTACCATGGGAGAACAATTCAATATTATTGAAGATGTTAGTAAGGAAAGCATCCAATGATATATTGAAGTTGTGGTCAAATCTTCAATACTTGATAATGGCATAAATTGCCAAGTGTTTGACAATGATGAGCAGATTTTAAATTTTCTTCTTGAAGAGGACATCTTTTCAGCCTCTAATCAAGAAAATTTCAAACAACAGTATGGTGACCAAGTTTTATAGCTTAAATCAAATAAGTTACCCAAAGGACTGGTCACTCTTGAGTCTATTTTCAATTCTGATGATCAAGAAAGAAAGAAAAAAACTAGCATGCTGGTCCAACAAGATCATTATGAAGATCTTGAGATAGCTGAAGGTAAAAATTTAAAATTTTGAAAGGTAAGTTCTGCTGATGAAATATAGTCTTACATTTAGCTTTTTCAAGAATTCCAAGACGTCTTTGCTTGGGAGTATGTAGATCTCAAGGGATTTGATCCAAAGCTCACTCGACATACTATTGAGCTTGAGCCTAATGCCAAACCCATAAAACAAAAACATAGACCTGTTAATCCCAAATTAGAACCTCTCATGCATAAGGAGCTAACTAAACTTGTTGAGAGTGGTATCATTTTCCCTATCAAACACACTTCCTAGATGTCCAATTTAGTTCCCGTTAGGAAGAAAAATGGGGAGTTAAGGTTTTGTGTTGACTTTAGGGACTTAAATAGAGCCTCTTTAAAAGACAAACATCCCTTACCCTCCATGGAAAAAAATTTGCAATATGTTTTAGGGGCTAAAAGGTTCTTCTTGCTGGATGGATATTCTGGTCACAATTAGATTTTAGTAAAAGATGAAGATCAATTTAAAACTACCTTCACTAAAAAATGGGGAAAAATAGCATATAGGAGAATTCCTTTTAGTTTATCTAATGCTGGGGCTACATTCTAGAAAGCTATGGATATGGCTTTCCAAAATGTGATGTATAAGATTGTCTTAGTATACTTAGATGATATAATAGTTTACAATAAGGATGTTGCTGATCATATTGTTCATCTCAGGCAGGTCTTGGAAAGATGCAAGGAGTTTGGGATTTCTCTTAATCCAAAAAAGTTAGTTTTTTGTGTTCATGAAGGTAGGATTCTTGGAAACATTATCTCAAAATATGGCACTACCATAGATCCTACAAGAGTGCAGACCATCTTGTAGTTACCTCTACCAAATCACAAAAAAGGACTACAAAGTTTTATTGGAAGAATTAACTTTGTAAGACAATTTATTCCAGATATTGCAAGTCTATTGAAACCTTTAATAACAATGCTAAAGAAGAACACTATTTTTAGTTGGAACAAGGAGGGGAAAAGAAGTTTTGAAGAAATTAAAAAAGCCTTATCAGCTACCCCTACTTTGGTAAATCCTAACTTTTCTAAAGATTTCATATTGTATGCTTATGGGAGCTTAGATGCAATTTTTGCAATGCTGGTTTAGCAAAATGATCAAGGTTTAGAGAAACCTATAACATTTTTTAGTAAAGGTTTGGAGGAATACGAAAAAAGGTACAAATTCATAGAAAAACACATGCTTGATATAGTTAAAAGCCTTAAAAAGCTCAAACATTTGGTTTCTAACAACAAGATACATTTAATGGTTGCACATCCTAGTGTGAAGGAATTCTTATTAAGCAGGGATTTGAATGAAAAGCATGAAAGCTGGATTACCTAAGTTATGGAGTATGATGTAGACATACATGTCACCAAACTCGTTAGAGGTAAAGGTTTGTGTGAGTAGATGGTTGATGAGTCAACTCAGAAAGCAAAAGATAGCGAAGAAATATTGCTGGTGAATAGTATTGAAGTTGGAAATGAACAACTAGCTAGCTGGTTGAATGAAATGGTGCATTGTTTGCAAACAAGGAAATGTCCTTCAAGGATGGATAGAGCTAAGTTTAGGTACTTTAGACTACAATCCATTCCATATGTGCTAATTGACAATGTTTTATTCAAAAAGGATCACAACGGTATGTTGTTCAGGTGTATTGATGTTGATCAAGTCAACAAGTTCTTTGAAGAGTTTCATGATGCAGGGGGTCACTTCTCTCCAAAAGAAATAGCCTATAAAATTATGAGAGTAGGTTATTATTGGCCTAATTTATTCAAGGATGCCTATGCTTGGGCAAGGAAATGTGAAAACTATGCATTATTTTCTAGAAAGGAAAGACTTGCAGCCTTACCCTTGCATCTCATCATTGTAGAACAACCTTTCATGAGGTGGGGAATTGAATTTTTAGGCCCAATAAGCCCAAGTTCTAGTGCTAACCATAAGTGGATTTTAACAACAACAGATTATTTCACACAATGGACTGAAGCTTTAGCCTTGAGAGAAGCTGGTGAGAATGTTGTACTAAATTTTTATGAAGATTTAATCACCAAATTTGGGGTTCTCAAATCTCTAATTTCTGATAATGCACTTTCTTTTGTGGGGTCTAAAGTAACTGAGTGGGCTCTCAAGAATGGTGTTTATCTAAATACATTTTCAAATTATTACCATCGGGGTAATGGATTGGCCAAGTATACAAATAGAAATCTAATCAGTATAATAAAGAGGACATTGTAGGAGAAGAAGAGGGCATTCAAAGCTTAAATCTACCCTATGGTTGGATAGGATTACTCCTAAAAATATTATTGGTACTTCTTATGTTCTGGTATATGGGAAGGAGGCTAAGCTACCTATTTCTACTGAATTTCCATCCCTATAACTTGCAGACCAGCTAGTTCTATTTGAGGTGAATGATCCCTTGAAATTGAGATAAGTTAAATTGTAAGAGTTGGAGGAAGAAAGAGCTAAGGTATTACAGAATATGCAGTACCAACAGTTATAGACAAAGAAAACATTTGATAAGAAGACTATTGATAGCTATTTCAAAGAAGGTGATTTGGTTCTGAAATGGGATGTTTTCAAGAGTAGGCCAGGGCAGCATACAAAATTTGACCATTTCTGGTCTGGGCATTTTGTTATCAATGCACGCAAGGAGCACAATGTATTCCAATTACAAACAATGGATGGAACCCTGCTGCCTATATCGGTTAATGGGATACACCTCAAGCCCTGCTTTGAGGTCTAATCTTTTTGTTATCTCTTGAATAGTTTTTTTTTTCATTTTTAATATGGTGTTGTTGCACCATTGTTAGTTTTTTTGGTTTCCCTAAGTGTTGTTCCAGCACAAGCTGCCTAGGTTTTAGCCAGGTTTCCAAATTTTGTTTCTTTTTCAAGCTGCACAGAACTATTGTTTCTTTTCAAACATGTGTCACTCAAACATATTTATGCATATTCCATATTGCAAGGAAGCTGGTACCCTTGCAATATGGAATACATCTAAGAAAGTTTGAGTGGTAGCTATTTTGAAGCTCAAGCTAATTTACTTTCAAATTTTTTTCTAAAAATGAGATGACACCTTGTGTGTGGCTGTATTACATATACAATTCATAATAGTGAGGTTCTGTCTCATTATTACAAATCCTACAGTGTTCATAGCCAAATACAAGGATTCAACCAGCTTTTCATTTTTTCAAGTGATGAATTATTTGGGCTATCTGACTCTATGCCCAATGGACTATTTTAGGATACTGATCCAAAATGTCTAGTAGTCAGACAATCAGTAGAAATCACCAAAAATGTTACTAATTTTGACTACCGATTGCAATCATAGTAAAAAATTAAGTATATCAAGCAAAAGGAGTACACCTTTATCATATACAGTGCATTGAAAGACTCAAGTGCAAATGTTCAATTCAAATTTTTTAGTTGTATTCAGATATAAAGATTTCATCTTCTTATGCAATTGAAATAATATCAATATGTAATCTGAATGTAAACCTCTCACACAAAGACCATGAGATTGATCTTGCCTATTCCTATCTAGATAGAAATATGAAAGGTAATATAAATGCATAACGAATAATAAAGGGACCAGCCATTGCCTTGGGGTATGGCTACTATAGGTCTACTGGTCCATCTTGTCATGCATCAAGTTGTTGTCCCGGTGTCTCTATAGACCCCAAGTCCTGAAAAAGATGAAAAGAAATGGTTAGATCTACAAAGATCTAAGTAATGTCAGGTTCCAATACTACATGCAATGCACTAATACTATCTGTCATACCCCTACCTAGATAAGAACAATTAGAGTCATCATTAAAGAAAAAGAGTTTTTATCACTAATGCGTTTGTTTCATGTATAGGTTTGACTTCATCTGTTATTGATATGTGGATACAAATGGGCTCCCACAAGGGTTTGAGCCCAGCATATTAGTAAGAGATGGTTTCAGTTAACAAAGAGATGCATAAGAAAAGGAAATCAAATATACATTACAATCAAAAGCTACAGGTTTTAGGATATCAAGTGCCACTATGAATTTCATCAAAATCATTATGGCACTTAGAAATGCTGAGGGTGGTATTAAGAAATGTAAACTTCTTTATGAAAACAAAATTGTTGTTATAAATTTAGAGAAATACAGTCATGAAAGTAAACTTTTTCAGAATACTATGTAAACAACAGAAATGCAACAATGAAGGAATGATGCCATAATGTGAAAGGGAAGCCAATAGTGTTGCAAGTTTGGTCTCAAAAATATTCATACCTGAAAGAAAAGTGTAGATCTAATGTCAAAGGAACATGCATTTTAGCCAAGAGCAACAACAATAACAAATTATAGTCAAGATGATGAGATCGAATAGTCATAGTTTAAGATACAACTACTCATTTGCATATAGTTTTAGGTGATTCAAATGTCTT
Source organism: Chamaecyparis obtusa (assembly GCA_027943335.1). Classification (NCBI taxonomy): domain Eukaryota; kingdom Viridiplantae; phylum Streptophyta; class Pinopsida; order Cupressales; family Cupressaceae; genus Chamaecyparis; species Chamaecyparis obtusa. Next base: position 2,734,817 of record BSBK01001370.1, read on the forward strand.
GCAAGTACCATAAAAAGAGACTACAACTACAAAATGTAAAGGCTATGATTCACATAACTAGAGAGGCCTCAAGCTGCCTGGAAATGATAGTCTACAAGGAGATTATTTCCACAACAATATCCAAGGGTTCTGTCATAATGTCATGATAGTATTAATAATATCAAACCAAATTCAATATCAATACTAACAATCATCTAAAGATGCATGATGCAGTACATATACAGGAGAATGATTTGAAATAGAGATAAAGAATTTGTACCAACATGCTAGCAGGATCAAGTTTGTATGCTAGTCAAGAGCATCAGAGCATCCCTCATGCAGAGAAGTATAAAAAATGTCATGAATACAGTCAAGGATTATGATCATGAAAGAATGTGTCTACAACTACAAAATATATTCATGAGCCAGCACGCCATTAAGAGATAATGTGACTGAATCATCATGTCCAAAAAGTACAACACCAAAGAAATATGAATGACAATTAGGCTGAAGCATAAAAGGGACATGCATTTCAGTGCATGAAACCTTTTATTTCATATCATATGCAATTAGCTATGAGTAGCAAAAGAATGCGGTGGTATCATTATGCAAACACAAAGGTATTGTTACAGTTACAAGAGATGTATTGTTGCTCCATAGACTGGGATCAATGAGAAGGTGCTATTCTAGTGACATTATTGATGTCTGAGAGAGGCTAATCCAGAAAAGATCAAAATAGAAATAAGTGTTACAAAAGTGTTTTTTTTTACTAACTTGTAATTTTGAAAAAAATGAGCATGACACAAAAGTCAATCAATAATAACTTGAATACAAAACAACCATAGTGCATGACAGTGTTAAATAAAGCATTATCTGCTGGATCAAAATGGTAAGTTCATGCTACAGTGAGAAAAGGTATCCAACATGGAAATACTGAAGCAAAGGGGTAGAATATGCAAGAGGAATTAGCAGCAAGACTAAGCAAAGAGTGCAGTTTCAAATTGTGGGGCAGATTTTCATAGCAAAAAAAGAAATTTTATCACAATAATACCCCACATTCTTAAAAAATCTCTTCATAAGGGTTTTGTGAGAGTGAATAAAAGTGTAAATCTGCAACTCTTAGTAAATTTCTATACAATGAACAAATCTCAAGCATGCGTTATGTCCAAGCTGAGCAAGAAAGTAATGCCCAGAAGAATTGTAGAAACGTCTTAGATTTTCTTCAAAATGATTACCTATAAAGAATGGAAAATATGATGACAAAATATTGCAAAGACGGATTTGATGGACCTTTAAGACTTCTTTCATACAATGAATAGAGAAAATATTTCAAATAAACCCTATTATCATGGTGGCAGCCATAGTCCCAGAAATCTCAAAAAAAAAAAACTTTTGCAATTTCGAGCCATGGCATGATACTGACAAAATACAAAATATGAAAATGAGTGAGTCAAAAAATGCAAGAAGGAAACTCCTGTAGCCTTGAAAAGTTCTTCGAATCTTCAGTAATGGCGACCTGTAGACTTTAGAAGGCTCTCAATAGATATCATCAGCATTTTTTCCAAGCTCTCAAACCCTCATGGCGGTGCCCAAGCAGAGCTCCGACAACTCACACAAATGGAAAAGATGAAGAATGAGATACTTTAGGGTTCATTACCCTTTCAATTCATGTGAAGGATAGGCATTTTGCCTTATGTTTCATTTTTACGGATATTACTTATGCCAAAAAATGATAGTTCTTTTATCATTTTTTCTAAAGTTTTAAAATCCAAATAAGTCTTTAACCTTCCTAAGGAATTAATATAAAAAGAAATATTTTATTTTGGCACTTAATAATATTTATTATTTTATTTAAGTTTATACTAAATACTTTATTAATATTATTAAGTGGTATTATCATTACTTAATTAATATTAATTAAATATTTAATAGTTATTATAATAAACTTAAATAAAATAATAAATTTTATTAAATTCGACTATTAAATACTTTATAATTCATTTTTTGAATTATAAAGCATGTAATATTCGAATTACATAATAACATATTTATTTTTATCTTTAAAGGACAAAAGAGCCTTTGCGGAAAAATATGATTTTAATTTTTAAAAAAAGGTAAAATAAATGTTTTATTTCAAAAAACTTAATAGTATTTATTAAATAATTTATAGTTTACTATCTTGTCAAATTATTTTAATAATATTATTAAGTGATTTTATCATTACTTAATAAATATTATTAAAGTAATTAATATTTGCTAAAATAGTAAACTTTAACCTATTTAATAAATATTATTAAATTAACGTATTAAATACTTTATAATTCATTTTATTTAAGTGAATTATAAAATATTTAATATTCAAAATACAGATATTTATTTTACCTTTAAGGGATTAAAATAAAATATTTTGTAGAGTTAAAGTGTTGAGGTCATGAGGATATGGATGCAGTTTTTGGGTTTGCAGAGAAGTTATTGCATTGCAGAGACTTTTGTGGTCTTTTTTGAAGGATTGAGATGCATTTATGAGTGATATTTATGATGTAATTAATGGGGCATGACTTCTGGGTTATTTTATGCCTTTTTGAAGTCCTTTGGAGTGCTCAAAAATGGCCTTGTAGAGAAAATCTGACCCAAAAGTTATTGTTCTCCAAATGTAGTTGGCTAAAATGCATAAGTATGAGTTGAGGACTCATTTGTAACCAGTTCCAGATTTTATGTAGATGCTGTTAGAAATAGGGAATACTGAGAGGGGGGGTGAATCAGTATTCTACAAACTTTTACTTTTGCCCAATTATGGATATAACAGATTAACTTGATACATGCATAGCATAGTAAACTAAAGAATATGCATAACAGTAAAGAAAATGAACTCATAACACATTATTTGTTCTCGCGGAAACCCTAGCCAAGAGAAAACCCCGGTGGGGATGGTACCCATAAAGATCCACTAATCCAAAGTATCCTATTAAGGATGTTGACCCTATTAGGAGTCTATTACATGCTTATAGTGTCTCAGTCCTAATTAAGGGACTTTAGGCCTTGTTAGAAGTCTCAACCCTACTAAGAGTTGGTAGTACAAAATATGATTACTAGATGAGCCCACTGCCCAAACAAGTAATGTACAATGATTAATGATTACAAAAATGGCAAGGTACATAACCTTATACTACTTGATTTCTTTCACAACTTTGCATCAATATCTCTTCACTATATGTTCTCTATATCATCTATATCATTACAATTGCTTGTATATTCGCATTTACAAATGCCTCATATTTATACAAGTTATTAAGCCTAATAATTCTTACAGTCGGCTTAACAAAAGTATTATACAAAATACATATTTACCCAAGGGTTAACATCTAGGATGTCATCTCTTTATATTGTTAAGACATTATTTTGATAAACAAAATAATCCCTGAACTCTTTACCAATTATGTCTTTATATACTATCTTGTCAGCTTAACACTATCTGTGGTAAAAATGTCATAAATTCTTCTGTACATGCCGTACTGATTTGCACTCTTAGGTGAGTCTTCTATAGTCATCATAGTATCTATGTTCAAGTGCACAAACACTGAACTTACTCCAATTGTCATCGCTGATCAAAACTATCTCCGGGTACACTTGAAAAACATTATCTCATACTTAGACAATTTTGTTTTGCGCTCTAACATACTTTCTCTCTATCATATGTGATCTTCATGTAGATCATATGTTTCCATAATGAAAAAATCTAAGTATCTAACTCATCCAAATTGACAACAATCTCCCCCTTTGTCATTGGCGGCAACATATGAGAAAATTGGCTAAGTCATAATACTTCAAAAAACTCAAAATTGTGGCCATAACAAAAATATATATCCGATGTCCTTATAACTCCATATATCTTAGCTATATCCTATAATCCCCCTAAGAATATAAATTCTTATCATATATAACAATTTTTTGCTAAATATCTCTCCCCCTTTTACAATAATGACAAAAAAGGGTGCCAAAATCGTGCTCAAAAAATGTGTATACCTTGATTCAATATTGTAGTACCGGTAGGCTTGCAACACAATCTACAAAATTTATCTTGATGCTCTCTATCTCCTTCTCCCATGTCTTCTTAATGGTGTCTGCCATAGTGAGTAGTGCACACAATCCATACGATGCTATTTCATAGGCTTGAAGGTTTGCAAAACTAAACTTCTAAAAAGATGTCTTTGATGAAAGACAATCTTCCAATTGTCCTTCAACAATGCTTAACTTAATGGAAATATACTCTCTTAGAAGAGTGAATCTTTTCAGTTTCCTATCCTTGTCATCAAATAGAATCCTTATTTCATCATTAATCCTACTGATTTTCTTCTCAATGTCCAATATCTTCACATTGGGGCTGGCTAGAAGATTTACCTTTGTCTGAATCTCTGCTTCTTTGTCTTTAATTTTCTAAATTTCTTCTAATACAAGATTCTCAGATTTTGTACATTGAATGTACAAATTTTTACCTCTATATAAGTTCCTTCTCAAATCTTTTATATAGATATCTAGGCTATTGATGTCATTCCTGATATTCTATCTTATATCTAGAAGTAATTTGGCCTCATAGGCTGCTTGAGCCTACACTTTAGCTATGTCAGATAAGTTAGTAAACTCATCACCAAATACATTCATAATTTTCTTAGCTCTTTCAAGAGGGTTTGCCTTTGTTATCTATGTAGTCACAATGCTTTTCAACTTCTCTATTAGATCCTTCAGTGATCCTTCAAGGCTTTTCACCTTCTTATTCTTCCCAATTATCTTGTTTAGAGATGTGATCAATTCCATCTAATCATCATCATCAAATTCTTTTCCAAAACTTTCAAATATAGATCCAAACTATGATTTCTTTGCAATATCAGGTGTAAGACTGATTTTTTCTTGACTAGGAGCTTCTACTTGCTTCTCTGTTACCTTTTCTTCTTCAATCCTTGAATCTCTCTTCTCTTCTTCTCTGGTACTGTCCTGCTCTTCAAAAGCCGAATTGTCATCAATGTTTTCAAGATTCTTGAAAGGATTATCATCACTATCTAAAGTAATCTTAGTTCCTTTCACATGCATTGACTCATCTTCAATGTTTATAGCTGGTGGAGAGAGAATTCTCTCATGTTCAGCTTCCTTATCTTGCTTTGTTTGTCCTGCTACACTAGAGTGTCTTTCAACACTAACTCTCATTAATTTGACTAAGGCTTGCTTTGTTTCTCTATTGATCTCTTCATAATTTCCTCCCATAATTTGAATGGTTCTTTTCTTTGTTCTCATATGGGTGTTCAGTTCTTTCATGATCTCCTTGAAATGTTCTTCATCTTTAACATCAAATAATTTTCTTACAAGATTTTCTCTGATCTTATTGTCTTCTTCTGTTGCTCTTTTCTTCCTGTTCACTAATTTCTCATATAAATCATCAGGTATCTTGCCTTGAATTGTGTCAAACTTCTTATTAGATTATATCATGTGTTTCACAACTGCATTTTTAAGATTCAGTCTATCTGAATAGTCATAAAGGTCATAATACTTGTTCATCTTAGAGAATTCTCCATCTTGTATGATTTGTTCATTCAGTTTTTCAATCTTAGGTTTCCATGTTTTCTTTTTCACTGGGGTATCTTCATCATCTTTTATTTTTTCTATCTTCCTCTGAACTGGTGGTACTAGTATTTTCTACCTTTTTCCTGGTCCAGTAGCAATTTATTTTATTCTTTTACCAGGTGTAGATGAGGATGATCTTGTGGATTTCCTAACTTCTTGATCTTTCTCAACTTCCTCCATTTTTACCTTAATCTGAATGTCTGCTGGCTATACTGCAACTGATGAAAGGGTTGGAACAAACAAAATTTCCTTTTGTCCTATATCACTGATGGCTACTGCTTTCTTCTTAGCAATTACAAATTCTTGTTCTGTCATCCCTGTGTCCTTTAGAATCTTCTTTATTGTACTATCTACTCTCTTCTTAGACTATTTCTCTTCTAAGATAGACTTTGTAGAGTTGAAATTCTCAAAAGTCCCAAATCTATTACTGTGAATATCCAACATGCCCTTAAGCAATCTGCTCACATACTCTACTATTTTAGCTTCAGTAATTTCATAGCCAAGAGGGTCTATGAATTGTACTCTAGGTTCTATTGCTTCAATGAATGTAAAGTCAGTATCAACCATGAAACATATCTCATTCTTATATTTCTCAACTAAGGACTTTGGAATCCTTGATCTATTTTTCATTAAATTCTGAAATGTTTTGATTACCAATACTACACTCTCATTGACCTTGTCAATAAGATGTCTCCTGAGTACTATGTTTATCCTTTCCATTGAGGTCTTTCCATCATTCCAATCATCACCAATTGTAAATGGAAGTCTTCTTAACAAATGAAAAAACATATAAGTGATCAATGATGAGAATCTAAACTGGGAGTTCTTAGTTTTCTTTATCTTCTCCAAGTTCTCAAACAATTGAATTCTCAAAATTTCACACATGTCAACTTGAAATTTGTCAACACACATTAAGTAGGCTACATGTATCATTCCTACTTCCATGTCATCTTCTCTAAAGTTAGCACAAAACTTAACTGTAAGGATCCTGCACAAATTCTAACATCATCCTATTGTATCTTGCTAATCACTATGCCTCTGCCATTGTAAGATGATTTTGTGTTGTCTAATACTATTTTTCTCATGTTCTTCTCATTCAATGGAATGACTCTAGTTTTAGATAAACTGGTTACTTCATGAATTAGGTCAGCTGTGATATCTATCACTCTGTCATGTAACCAAAACTTTCCATTGTGAATTATGCTCAGGATTATCTTAGTGCATTCTTCATTATCAAACTCATACTGTAAGGAATACTTTATGATCTCATTATCTTTCAAGTGTTCAAACCCTACTTTCAATGACATATCTTGATTGTAAAGCTTTTCATATTATTTGGTAAAATCACTATCACTGAGGGTTTCAATCTTGCATCCCAAATAACTTCTAACATTATCTAAGTGTAGAACTCTATCTGGTATGAATGATAAAGCTAATTTAGGGTCTTCCTCCAAGGGTTCCACTGGTTCCCTTTTGATCTTAGGTCTATTCTTATCTCTTACATTATGAATCAATGAAATATCCATGACTACTACAAATTATTTAACTGATTTATAGATATTCTTAGTAAAATACCTCAATTCTGCGATTTAGGGCTTGCATAGATTCGATATGAAAATCCTTCACCAAATCCTTGAAAACTACTTACAATCACTGCTCTTGATCTCCTTAGCACTTGTATTCATCTTAATGATAAAATAATATGAATCATAACCTTTTAACCTTTCAATCTAAAAAAATGTGATATCGCATTCAATTCCTTTGCCGCTTCTTTCCAAAAAGTTGTTTTTGCTTACCTGCAAAACTTAAAACTTCTTGCGATCTTGCATAGCACAATATTATCTTATGCGCTCTTAACGATAGCATCAATACATCATATACTACCTTTCATTAACTGCATAAGACTCAATTAATCCTATACTAACTTCTATACTATCCTAAGCTCCTATTCTTACCATTAGATACTTTACCTTTCTAATTACCTTCAATGCTGAATATATCTCCTTGATCTGTGGCTTTAGAAGACTTCACTTCTTCTGAATTACTACAACATCCTCTTTGATAATGACTTGCATTTTCATTTCTCCTTACATGACTTCTAGGGTTAGGGTTAGGATGAGAAAACCTATTATTCATTCTGCAAAACCTTATTGTATGTCCAAACATGTTATATATTTGACAAACTAGTCCATTGTTTCCATATCTTGGTCCTGATTGGTTGATTTTTGATCTGCAATTTCTGGCAATGTGTCCAACATTGTTGCATCTATAACATACTACTCCATTTCTTCTATTCATATCTTCAGTAGGTCTCTTATCTACATGGTTAGTATTTCTAAACATTTGTATCATCTTAAAATGGAAGAACTTCCATCTTGATAGGTTTAGCACCCTCTTTTAGTACATTTATCATGATAGACTTGCATTTAGGATGCATCCTACACTTATCTTCTTCATTCTAGGTGAAATTAGGGTTAGGATCTTGAGGATTCTTTTTAATTTCCCTCTTCCATGGCTCTATTTTCTAGGTAGGACTTAGAAATAGGTCCTCCTGACCTTCATCATAGTCATCATAGGATTTTATGCCTATCCCTAGAATTCTGTCCCATTCTGGCATCATTTCGAGGTCTTCGGACATCCCCGAGAACTCCTATCCTGATTCTGGCTAGATCTGGGCCCACAGGGTCAAAGTCAAGGTTGATCCTAACTAGGTCAGGATCAAGCTCAACCCTAACTAGGTTAGGATCAAGCTCGTAGTTGACTAGGTCAGGATCAAGCTTATTTTTTACCTCCTCTAGAATCTGTGCCCCTTTCTCAAATTTGGTCCCAACGGGCCCCGAAATCATTGTCGGGCCCTCGGATCTAAGTGCAAAAATATTTTAATTTGAAATTCATTTAATTTTTTTTCCTCCTTAGTTGGTTATTGTGATTAGACCTTAATTCGAGGTGAAATTTGAATTATGGGTCCTCACATTGCTCTAGGAGCCTCACCTTGAAACCTCTATATAAAGACTCTCATTTGCATTCATTTTCACCAAGAAATTTCATGATCAAGTGCTCTTAAGGAGAAAATTTCATGAATAAGAAGATTTCAAGAAAGTAAGGAATGGTGAAGATGCAAGATTGCAAGAGGATGATATAGAAGATCAAGCTATGGTTGACATCAAGCATTTTGTGAACACATACTTGGAGCAAGAGAGATCCTTTCTTCCTTGATCCACCATTATCAATTTTCAAAAAATTCAAAGACATAATCATGGAGTCCCAATTATAGATTGTGAGTTTGGTAGAAGTACTTTAGCCTTGGGGGCTTGGTATGCTTTTCTATCTCTTTCAAATCAATGCATTGTTGTTTCATACATATTCAAGCTAGGGTTTTGATCTAGAGGATTAGATCTTGGCATTACACTTTTAATATATACACACACACATTATATTTCAATTGGCTATTCATGGAGGTGGAGATCACTAAAATAGGGGTTTGACTAAGGCAAAACCCTATATAGCCACCCCCAAAACCCCCTTTTTCAGATATCTACAGTCACTATTTCAGGAATTAGAGGACAAATCTGAGTACCCTTTTCACTGAACTTTCGAGATCTGCGAACAAAGTCAAAATTGACCTTCAGAATAAAAATGTATCCTTTGACCTTTTATGAGGGTCAAAGACTACCTTCTACCAAAAAGATGAAATTTTTCTGGGTTTCCTCTATCCCAGCTTCCTGATCCCAGATCTGGTTGCAGAATCTTTCGAAACTCCGCACAGGCTCCAAAAAACAACTATTTCTAAATCAATTTCATGATGAGGTATGTATCTTGTCCTAATTAATTTTCAAGTATTTCTAGATTTTCTTATGCTATTTCATTTCAAAACAACAATATTACAAATGAATAGTGTTGAATGTTAGGTGCATTGTTAAGGCTCCATTTTTCCCCTATTCATTTTGGTGAACCTGTTTACGACAAATCTTTCTTTTATGGTGTTAGATTTAAATCTTGCATGCTTATAAGATTAGATTTCTTGCATTTATTTCTTGCATTTATATCTAAAAAATACAAAAAAATTGCAAAATTCCTTTAAAAATACAAAAATATTTACATTTTCATGCTTTTAGTTCTTTCTTTGTACTCAAAATGTATGATTCTTGTTTTGAGTACTTTGATGAGGCTTTTATTGTACAATAGGATAGATTCCCTAATGAGGTACATGGTAGGGAGGATGAAAATGGTTCGAATATGATCTCCATGGATCCTATTCCTCTTTCACTCTCCTCCATAACCCCTCCAATTGACCTTTACCATAGGGTGTGTGCATGGTTACCTTCATGTCCCACTATTTGTAACATTGATAAACCTAAAATGATATATCCTACACCTTTGGTGATGGTAAAAGGATGTCCTCATATAACAATTAAGGGTAAACCTAGAGATCCTTTGGATTTCTTTGATAATACTGATTCTATTTCACATGCTTATTGCACATGGAATAACCCTTATCCTACTGCTCTGATTTCATTACCTCCTTCTCAACCTATGCTTCCTCAAGCACCTAGGTATCTATCTACCTTTAAGGAGTATAACTTAGTTGACCAATTATGTGCTACTCCTGCTAAGATATCTTTATGGGAATTACTTCAAACCTCCATGACATATCATGAGGCATTGCAAAAAGATTTATCTACTCTTCTTGCTTCGCCTCCTAATCAAGAGAACATTCATTCTATTTTGGATTCTATGCATACTATGCCTTCTGTACCTTCTATTGTATTTTCTGATATTGATTTACCTTTCTTAGAGGTGCAGAATCAATATGATGCTCTTATGGTGGCTATCTCTATTAATCAGATTATCATTCAAAGAACCTTAATTGATAATGGATTTGGACTTAATGTTTGTAGCATGGATATGCTCAAGGAAATTAAGGCCGATCTTACTACTATTCAACTTGATAATGTTCCTATACATGGATTTGAAAATATTGGGAAAAGAACTTTGGGCATTATTACCTTACTTGTTAAAGTTGGTCCATTTATTCTAAATACTCCTATTCATGTTATGCCTAGACCTCTCAATTACAACCTTATTTTAGGAAGACCATGGTTACATACTATGCATGCAGTTCCTTCTACTCTTCATTACAAGGTTAGGTTCATCTATAACAACTTAATGTATACATTACATGCAGATGATGCCCCGAATCCTTGCTTAAATGTAGAATATGCCAAAATCTCTGAACCACTTCAACCTAGTAAAGAGATTGAAAAATAACTGGAGATACAACAATCTGAAATAAAAGAACCTGAGATTCAACAACATGAAGCTCCATCTTCTTCTTCTTTGACTGAGGATGATTGGGGAGCATTGGATTTTAATCCTACTTTTATTGGAGAATACAAGGTCTCTAATTTGGAATTCATGAAGCAACAAAATGAATTTGAGAAAAAAAGTTTTTATTTCTTCACCGCTTTTTGAAGAATTAAAAAGTAATTTTGTTGCCGCTTCAATTAATGAAATGATTGAAACTATAAAGCCTGATTGTTATGACATTGTGACATATGCCACTCCTTGGACTCCTTTTGACATGACTGATCGATATGGTCTTGGTTATCATTTGCTTAAGAAATCAGGATTTAATGGGAAAGGATGTGGTAAATATGAACAAGGTATAAAAGTACCTTTGGATAATGACGTTTATGATCATACATATGGATTAGGATTCAATCCTTATAGACAACCATCATCTTTCCCTCTTAATGTTAATCATATTTGCAGTGGACAGTTGAAGTTGGTTAACCCATTGAATCAACAATCCTCTTTGGATATTTTTCCTAAAGATGAAGCCTTAATAGAATTTTTAGGGGTTTATGAGGATTTACCTAAGTTTCATCACAAATGAGGAAACCCTTATTGTTTAAAAACTGATGCTTATTTTGGAGAGTATAAAGAATAGGATACTCTTCCTTTACCAATGGATTCTCTGATAAGAAGTGATTTGTTAATCACTGAAACTATTGATATTCAAGTAGATGAAAACAACTCTGAAAGGATGATAAAAATTTGAAAATGTTTGAATCAAGATGAACATGAGTAGATGGTTTCCCTTTTGCTTGAATTTAAGGATATTTTTGCTTGGACATATTCAGATATGTCAGGTATAGATTCTAAGATTTTTACTCATAACATCATTTTAAAGCCAAATATGAAACCTATGAAATAGAAAATTTGAAAGATGAATCCATGAATTGCTTTATTAGTTAAAGGAGAAATTGAGAAATTATTGGATTCTAGATTTATTCATTCTATTGATTACTCAGATTGGATTTCAAATATTGTGCCTATGTCAAAAGGTAAAAATAAGATAAGGATGTGTACTAATTTTAGAGATTTAAATAAGGCATCCTTGAAAGATTATTTCCCATTACCTAACATCGATATGATTGTGGATTCAATAGCAGGGCATGCCTTGTTATCTTTTATGGATGGTTTTTCAAGATATAATCAAATCTTTATCCCTCCTGAAGATCAATTTAAGACTACATTTATAACACCGTGGGGAACCTTTTGTTGGGTCATGATGCCTTTTGGATTAAAAAATGTGGGAGCAACTTATCAGTGGTCTATGACCCTGATTTTTCATGATTACATTCATAAGATTCTTGAAGATTATGTGGATGATATCTTGGAAAAATATATACAAAGAGAAGATCACGTTAATATTTTATGACAGATATTTGAAAGAATTAGAAGTTATAATATGAGATTGAATCCTAAGAAATTTATCTTTGGAGTTGACTCTCGTAAATTATTAGGATTTATAATCTCTAAGAGAGTCATTGAAGTAGAGACTAAAAAGATTGAAGCTATTGTTAATATGCCTCATCCTAAGAATATTTCTCGGTTATGAAGTTTACAAGGAAAAATACAAGCTATTCGTCACTTTATTTCTAATTTAGTGGACTGAACTATCCCTTTTACTTCCTTACTTAGAAAGGATACCACTTTCTCTTGGATTGATGAGTGTAAGAAAACTTTTGAGAAATTTCAGGAGTATCTTGCAAATCCTCCTATCTTGCAACCTGCTAATTTTGATAAACCATTTCATTTATACACTTCAATGACTCCACGGGCTGTGAGTGCATTGTTAGCTCAAATTGATGATAATGGTAAAGAATGACCTATGTATTACATTAGTCAGACTTTACTGGATTACAAAACAAGATATATAGATTTAGAAAGACGATGTCTAGCTTTAGTTTATGCATGTCAAAAACTCAGACATTATCTCATAAATACTGAAGTTAATGTGATTGTTAAATTTGATCCTTTGAAACATCTTTTCTCACAAACTGATCTCTCTGGTCGGTTGGCAAAATGGGTGATGTTGCTTATAGAATTTGATCTTAATTTTATTTCTCAAAAGTCTATTAAGGGACAAGCATTGACAAATTATCTAGTTGAAGCTCCTTGTCCTCACTTAGATAAATGTTCTACTTCAATAGAATTTCTTGATGATAATATCCTAGCTATTCAACAGGATGATATTTGGGAATTATATTTTTGTGGTGTTGGGAGTTCCCTTTGATCTTCAACTTGTAGATTTATACTTTGATGGATACTTTAATATAACTTTGACTCTATCACCACTCCAAAGTCTACAAGGAAGAGGGCCAATTAACAAGGATCAAATAGATCCTCCTACACTTTGAGCCTTAATGCTCAGGTGGGTGTACCCTTGATTCACTTCTTGAAAGGAATCACTAAATGTTATACCAATATACTCTTTACTAACTGATTTAAGGATTTGATCATTTAAATTTGTGTGTGTGTGGTTGTTAACAATGAAATGCCTCCAGAGGATGGACTAGTGCCTTAACCTAGGGCAAAGAGTCACCCAATTACATACATCAATTGAAGATCTTAAATCAAACACTCCTGGGCTCAGGATAAGTGCTTTGCCTATTACCCCTCTCCCTCAAACACATGGACATCAAATTATTACTTGGTTGTAAACTCACTGAACTCACCCAAAAGAATTTAATCCTAACTTTGTTAGGAACTCAGAGATGACTTCACAATACTCTTTGTTTACCATATGCTAATACACTTTGTGACACTAAAATATGTGAGCTCAGAACTAAAACAAGAAGACATACACAAATGCAAGATTGGAACTCAGTAGCATTCTCATTAATATATTTAGGATCAATATACAATCAGAGTAACACAAAGATAGGAAAAGACCCAAAATCCAGCTCCTCTTTCAGTATAATACTATTAACAACCAGGGACCAAAAGAAAGTTTTGGAACCCACACTAAGTCAAAAATCCTGCAACTTATACCCCTACTCATCTTGGAAACCCAAAATAGGTTGCAACAAGCTATGGATGACTAGGGTTAGGGTTTCACCCACTAAACCCATTAGAAACAATCACAAATTTATTACAGGGGAAGAAACCCAGGAAACCAGGAGAAAGAAAATCCTGGAGTGATTCCAACCATGACAAATCTCACTGAGAAGGTACTGAGAACCACAAAAACATCCAAAATGTCAACCTATTCGGCCACCTGTAGCATGCCTCAAGCACAAAAAAAAGTACAGACCCCTACAAATGATCATGGAACACCTTGGACCACACTGTAATAGCAAGTGCCACCAAACAAATCAAATCTGGCCATGAAAACATTCAATTTTAGTCCTTTCTATCGCTGAGAAACCCTCCAAAATTCAAATTTGAAAAACAACGGCTACTTTATGGTGCTAGTAGCAAATCAGCGGTCAAAATTTAAACCTCAATCAACTTTAAGTCACAGCCGTCAGATCCTATCCTTTCGCGGGCTTTATGACTTAACTCAACTACCAGCCTAGGTCAACACTTAGTGAACATGTGACAAGGCATTTCCTATTCATGAAATGAAAACCTTAACTCGAGCTTAACCCAGTGATCTGGCGAACAAAGGAAAGAAAACCTATCCTAGTTACATTTGGTGAACTGGCGAGTGAAGGGTTTCACTAGTTTTTAGAACACTTTTTACCTCTGCCAAGTTAGTTAGTGATTACGTGAATGCTTGTTTGCTAAATCGCTAGTCAAATCGGAGGACCGCTATCCTTTTCCAGGAATGAGCAAAACCTTTGCAATTTGTTGGAGCTGCTAAGAACCTTGTCAGAATTACTAAATCCTTGCCTAGGCCCACCTAGAAGATTAACGACCATCTCATCTTCGCATAGACCTCCCAAATTCCATCAGATCACATGCCCACCATTGAATTTAGAATCTTACCCTGCTTTGACAACCCTCTGACACCAAATGAGATCAATGGCCATCACATAATCTCAAGCCTCTAGCACATTCCATGAGATCTTACACCATTCATAGAATTTCTGATAGATGTCAAGGCCCCCTGAGCCTCAAAACATCTGGCCCCACTAACACAATATCCAGTCACACAACGTGGACCAATCATAGCTTGCCATATCAGCACACTTGGCAAGTGGACCCGCTACACTTAGCCCCTCTGAGAAAGATTGAATCAATGGTTGGCACATGATCTTAAGTCTCTGACAGATCCCATAAGATCATGCACCCATCATTGATTTATTGACAGAATCAAGACCCTCTGACATGCCAGAAACCAGGTCCCACTGACAACTACCAACGTGTTGATTCATGGACCAATAAGATGCCGCCATTTGTGCATATGCGTCATTATGGACCAATAGTTTAATCCTTTAGGAGATCAGATGGCTATCGATAAGGCATGATGTTAAAACCCATGCATCTTCCCTTAGCGGTATAGCGATGACCATCAATCTTGAAGACTCTTTAACCGCCAGCAAGGAAAAACAACAGGGCCCACCAAGACAACTATCGTGAAGTCACATAATCGCATGTCAGAACCTTCTGAAAACCTGCAGTCTTGTGAATTAATGACAACCATACAATTTCTGTAAGGTGAAACAAAGGAAAGAAACTTTGCGGTTGGAGACTTAGGAAAATAAAATGCCAAGAGACTTAGGAGTTTAGGGAAATATTAAAGGGGAACCTCGACATAAAACCTAACCACATAGTGAGTGAGGGGACATAAAATTTAAGCACATGGGTTATTGAGATTTTAAGTGACCCGATAAAGTAACACAAAATTAGAACAAGGCCTGGGCAAAACAAAGGGTTTTAAAATGTAACGGCTAGTTTTTTGAATATTCTACTTGGGCCTTTAGCCAGAGACATGAAAAATGATACAGAGACCAGGGGAAAGATAATCAAGCCATAAAATTTTTTGCACATGCCAACAGATGGGTCTAAGTGTAAGACAGGTTCTGGTGTGGGTATCATCTTGATTCCCCCTACAAAAAAACCCATCCCTATATCATATAAATTAACCTTTCCTTGTACTAATAACATTGCAGAGTATGAAGCTCTTATAGCTAGACTACGCGCAACTTCATCCCTTAATATCAAACATTTGCAAATATATAGAGATTTGTGATTGATTTTTGAATAGATTAAAGGAGGATATTGTAATACCCCAAAAATGGGCTATAAGTTCATTAATCTCCTATATCAACAATTTGAATGAAATCGACATCAAAGTCCTAATCTAAGGCACATCTAAACATCACCGAATCATAATTGATTATCTTAAATTCTGCATCGAGGAATATTCCTAGCAATATTCCTAATTATCTTAATTATCTTTAATTTAATGATTATTTGGTGATAAATCACATTTATCCTAAGTTTGATTAATTGAATATTTTCATATTTAATTAATTAGATTTAATATCTTGCCACTTAATTATGTAATTAAATTTAATTCTATCTATTATTAATTGTATTATTTAATTTTGACAATAAATCCAATATCCTATGAATAATTGATTAAATTCTTATTTAATTGATTAAAGGAGGTTGTCATTATTTAATAATATAGTTTTTAATAAAAGTTTGATTAAATAATTGATTAACCCATAAATCAATTATTTATTTTCAAAAATCAGTTAAGTTGAGCATAAATCACTTTATTTATTTATTAAATCATAAATTATCCATGTGCATATTCAAGCACTAGTTAAACTCAAATTGGAAAAACAATGCAAGTTGTTAGCTTTTTGAAACTCAACATCTTTTTGAGTTTTAAAGTTGATCTAAACTTCTAATTCGAGTTGAACTGTGCTTTTGCATGATTTTTGTGAATTAATTATCTATTATTTAAAAATAACTCAAAAATCAACCTAAGTTATTTGAGTGATTTATGGCTTTTTCTCATGCACCCCCAAAGCCCTGGATTTCTATAAAACCAAGGCTTTAGCTCTTCATAATTCATCTCGAAAATTGCAAACTTACTCTACAGGAATCATAGTATATCAGATTTGGAGAATTTGCACAATTGGAGCTTGAAAGATAAATTTGAGGATTGGAAGCTTTGTGAGATCAATTTAAAATTCATAGCTTTCATATTATTGTTAGAATTTTCATTCTCATATCATACCATTTCTAGATTAGCATTGCATATCAATTTTCATATTAGCATAGATTCATATCAGTTTTTCATTATTATTGCATAGAAAATATAAAAAAAAAAATAGATTAATTGCATTCAATTGATATCTAGATCAATTGCATTCAAATCCTTCATTTAAGTGTCATCTAGGTCACTGATCTCGATTACAATCTGAGAACATTAATCTCGCACCTACTAGAAGGCAGTAAATCGCTTGGTTAGAGTAGATTTCAATTTTGCATGATTTTGATTATAGCTAACCTCTAATGTTTTACTGAAGTTTTGTGTTTCTTGAGAGATTGGATTCCTATTGAAATCCTTCTTGATGATAGAATCCTTGTAGGTAGGGAGGATACTTAGTGCATTTTACATTCAACTTGGTTAGTGCATCTTCTCTTATTGATCGATACATTCTCTCCCAGGAGAGGTTGATAGATCACGTGGGGTTGACATCACGAGCTTTGGTGAATCAAAATTGGTTATTGCACCTTCTCTTATTGATTTATACATTCTCTCCCTGGAGAGGTTGATAGATCACGTGGAGTTGACATCATAGACCTTGGTGAAGCAAAACTTTGTCTTATCGTGTCGGATTAATCTTCTTGCTTTGTTTGGGTTAAAAGTGAAGAGGCATCAAAACCTTGGATCTGGAGCCAAGTCCCATTGTGGTATACTATTGTGAGTCACCTTTAGAGAGGGTTAACCGTAGTAGATAATCCCTTCATAGGGTAAACTGCATTGACGGAACCTCAAGCGGTAATAGCCATTTTCACTGTGGTAGTGACAGCCGCTATATAAATGTCCTTGTGGAAGAAATCTCTATGGGTATGGTTCATTGTTGGGTTGTTAGATCTCCCTAGTAGCTCCTGAAGATTAAGTTCTCAGACTGTATCAAAACCTTGGTGCACCGGGATTGGAGTTCACCCCTTTGGATCATAAAAGTTGCAGAGTCAAACCATTACTAAAAACCCTAGCGAGGCCAAATTTTCATTTTATAGGGTATATGTGCATTATTGCAAAACATTTTTGGAACATACACAATTAGCACTTTTGAGGATTAGAATGAATAAGTCACTTGATTGTTCATGCACAAGGTTTCTTTTGCCCTTGTTCATTGTTTTCAAATATTCTTCAAGAATCACTTGCTTGCTATTTTGCAGCTTGTTTATCTATCTGGTTATTGAAAATGGACAAATCTGTTACAATCCTCAAATCTAGACATTGAAATTTGCAAACAATTCAAATCTGAAAACTCAAAATTTGCAAAATCTGAAGTAAAATCCTTTTCTGGAGTCAAAAGTCATCTCAGGAGGTCAGCAATTCATACGAGTTTCCATCAAGGATCATTTCATTACAACCCATCTTTCATATGATTGAGTACCCAGTGTCGTATGAGTTTCCATGGCAGCAAATTCTCAAAGTCAAAATCTTGCAACTGTCGTATGAGATTTTCAACTGTTGTTTCATTGCTACCCAACTGTCATATGAGATTTTCAACTGTCGTTTCATTGATACCCAACTGTCGTATGATAACCAACCTAGTGTCGTATGAGTTTTGATGCCAAAAAATTTTAAGAGTCAAAATCTTGCTTGTAATTGTCGTACAAGTTTTGCAACTGTCATTTCACAACATACCCACTGTCATATGAGTCTGCAGAGTGTCGTTTGGGAAATTTTTGAAAGTTGTCAAAAAATTGTCAGAATTGCCAGTTATTTAGCTTTTTCAGCCTAATTTTAGAATCTGTCAAATGAATCACTATGTTAGGAACATAGCAGTAGCTATTAAGAATCTAATCATTTTCCTAAAGTGGCCTTTTTAATCTGATTCAACCTTCTATTTAATCGATTTGAGTCTTTATCATCCTATGTCAAAACCTTGTCATAACTATCAATCTTCAATCAATCATCAAAATGACTAAGTGTTGTGATATCTTGTCCTCTATCTTTTGGGAACCTACCCATACACCCAGGGCAGAGTATCCTTCATCCACGTCTAATCAAATCTTCAAATCAATCAAACCTTGACAAGGTTGCATCATTTGATCATCTTGATTCAATTCATTCTTCAGTTATCTGAATCTTATTCTTTTGTTTCACTCAAATTTGATGGTGGAGACTAGAGCTTCCTCTCACAAGAAATCTATCACCACTACCCAAACTCTAACTCTTGAGCAACTCATCAATTCTGGTCTTTATGAGGATGACGGTCTTGGCAACTATCGATTGAAATCTGGTTACATACCCCCTCCATCAACTCACGGAGGTACTCAACATACCCCTCATCAATCTAATCCAAGGAGTCCACAAACTCTTACCATGTCTCAAGCAGGGACAAATTTTGGCTCTCAAAGAGCTCAATCTCAACATGGGGCAGATCAGGAACCCACACCTAAAGAAATTGCTCAATATCAAAATGATGATAACTTCAAATGAATGATGAAGCATTTCTTGAAAGAAGATAGAGAAGCATACTTTTTACAATTAGCTCATCAAGGAGCTAAACTTCCTCCCAACTTTAATGTTGAAGACATCATTATGCATGAGGAAGAAACTCCACTCATAGCTATGACGAAACAAATACATGCTTTACAAGTCAAATTTAATAGCCTTGAGAAAGAAAAGGAACCCAAAGAGTTCTCCATGGAAGCTCTATGCCCTTTTCCTTTTGACAAAAACTTGTATATACCACCATTTCCAAAAAGAGTAGAGATGCCAAAGTATGATAAGTATGATGGACACTCTGATCCTCAAGATCATGTTAGAGAGTTTTGTATGCAATCCATGGAATTCATGCATGAACCAACTTATCTGATGCATCTTTTTCCTAGATCTTTGGGAGGAGCATCCATTCAGTGGTTTTCAAGATTGCCTCCTACGATCAAGACGTTTGAGGAATTGATTAAATTGTTCTACCAACAATACTCCTACAATATTCAACATCCCTTCACCATGATTGATATTTGTAATCTCAAGCAATATCTAGGAGAATCATTCCTAACTTTCCTCAAGAGGTGGCGAAAGAAGTTCTCTCTATATTCCAGAAATCAATTATCCCTTACAAATGCAAGATAATACATCTTTTGACAAGATGGTGGATAATGCTATCAAAATTGAAAAAGTGCTTGTAAAAAAAGGAGAAATCACACTTCAAAAAGACAAGTACGAATCTAGATCCAGTTCTAAAGACAAGAACAAAAATTGGAACAAGAACAAAGGCATCATCATAGATGGCATTGTTCACACTGTCCATGCCCCATCAAAGGCACCAGCCTACAATCTCACTCTTGGCACTCAAGCCATTAAAGCTTCAAAGCAAAAGTCTTCTCCACCATCTCAAAGGAAGCCAAAATACAAAAAATGGGATAAACATAAAAAATTTACTCCTCTAGGAGAGTCTTTAGAATCAGCTATGAAAAATCTACTGGCTGATAACATCATCTCTTTACCACCAATTCGACTGAATGCTCGGGACCCCAAACTGATATGGTGGAAGGAAAATGAATTTTGTGATTTCCATTGGAGTAAAGGTCACAAAACTAGTAGTTGCTATCACTTGAAGCATACCATTCAAGATCTGATTGATAGTGGAGACATCACAATTGACAATCCCATGAGCAATAATGATCATATAGCATTCATAGAACCATTTTCGAAACATGGTCAAAAAGTTTCAACTTCTCAGCCTAATATGGGGGCAAAAGTCAACTATGCCTACCCTGGAAATAACACTGTCATCAATATGGTTGAGCCATGTCTCTTTGAAAGTTGCAATGTCATCACAATTGTACAAAGAGACAAAAATCATTCCTCAACTAATGTAGTTACTCGATCACAAGCTCAAACACATTTGAAAGGACAAATCCCAGATTCATCAAATGTCCCTAAGGTGCCCTTCAATCTTTCATCTACTTCTAAACAGAAGGATGCTTCAAAATCTTCCAATCCAAAGGATACAAGGCCTACCTCTTATAGCATTGTTCAACAACTCTAGCACACTAATTCAAAAATCTCCATGTTTGAGTTGCTTCGAATATCTCCAGCTCATAAAGCCATTCTCGATAAAGCTTTGGTCGGTTCCAATGTTCTTGATGACCTTGATTTAGACAGGTTCCATACTATGGTTGGACATCTTACATCTCCACAATATATCTCCTTTTTAGAGGAAGATGACAACTCCTTGAGTCACCCATATAATCAGCCTTTGCATATAGAAGTTTTGATCCAGAACCATAGAGTCAAATGTGTGTTGATAGATGGGGGCACTGGCCTAAACATTTGTTCTTACAGCTTGCTCACACAATTGGGATTTTCAGAATTGGCTATTGATCCTAAAAGAAAATAACTATCAAGGCCTATGATGAACAAGAAAGACCCTCTAAAGGCACCATTGTCTTACCTATCTGAGTGGGTCCAGTTATCAAAGATACCATTTTTCAAGTGCTTGATCTACCTTTGGCCTACAATGTCCCTCTAGGGAGACCATGGATACATGAAATTCAAGCTATTCCTTCTATGTACCATCAATGTTTGAAGTTTCCTTATGAAGGAGTAGAGGTTACTATCCCCATAGATCTGAATACAACTTGCAACACCTTGAAGGAAAGTGCAAATAAGCTTGTACCTAATAATAGAGAATCTTCTATTGAACCAACTAAAGAAGCATCCACATCTAAAATGGAAGATCTGGAAAAAGAGGTTAATATCAAAGAAAATGGTATGGGAGAATATACTATCGAGCCAATCTTATCTTTGACATCTCTCCCTATCTCGCCTAAGTCTTATGGGCAATCTTTGAAACAATCCAAACTAGACTCTAAAGAACCTCTTGAAGCATATAAAAAGAATTTTATAGTAGAACAAGTATCCAAGCAAGAATTTGAAGAGGATGAGGCTGTGCTATCATGGTTGTACAAAGATGAACCTAAATCTCAAGTTGTTCAAATTGGTGACTCTACAATCTCCAAAATCCCTTCCAAGTCATATGGTCCAGGAGATAAATTAATAGCTAAGAATGGATATTTAGGTAAAGGACCTCTAGGAATTAGAGGAAAAGGTCTTGAGGTACCTCTCCCACATACTGGTAGAGAAAATAAAAACAAAGTTGGCTTAGGCTTCAAGAAGAAACCCCATCACCTCAAAGGTAATTACTCTCATGTCATAGAGCAGATCACACCAGGGGAACTTCTTCTTAAGAAAGAAGAAACATAACCATCAGATAGTGATTCGAATAGTTCAGAACTTATCCCCTATGAAAAATTTTCTAAAGAGATCAAAGACCTTCTTGATGATAAAGATGATCCTATCAAAAGCATTAATGTAGTAGAAACACAAGAACCTACTATCAATCAAGAGATAGTTGTAACACAAGAACCAACTAATCTCAAAAACAATCAAGAAGAGGGAAGTGGTAGTGATTCTGAGATAGATTCTCATGAGTATGAATACAAATCAAAATCTAAGGGTAACCCTTCTTGGGGTATTCACCCTGACTTTACTCATGTTCTAAGATTCCTAGAGATCCTGAATCAGAAGATGGATCTAATGACTATGAATGGGGAGTCATCCCAGAACCAGATAAGGTTATCATAGAGAAACATATTGATGTTATTCACCAATATGCACCTCAAACCAACGTAAGTCTAGAGAGAAATGATGAACCTATCAAGTTTAATCCACCTATGGCTGAATTGAACTCCCTTGATGACATTGAGCCTATTCATGAATTGGATGTCTTAAGTTGTAGTTGTTGGCATTAAATAGAATTGCCACTAGTGACAACACTTATTTGCATTCTGGGTGCAAACCGAGTAGACAGTGCAAACCAAGCAGATAGTGCAAACCGAGCAGACAGTGCAAACCGAGCAGACAGTGCAAACCAAGTAGACAGTGCAAACCGAGCAGACAGTGCAAACCGAGTAGACAGTGCAAACTGAGCAGACAGTGCAAACCGAGCAGACAGTGCAAACCGAGCAGGTTGGTATAAACTAAGTAACATCATGTCTACCGAGTCACCAGTATTTACCGAGTTCAAAACCTACCGAGTGATCAGTATGAACCGTGCCTTCACTTCTACCGAGTGTATGACGATGCCGAGTAATGCAGTGGACGCCGAGTATCAGAAAGTCACCGAGTTAGTTTGCAGGAACCATGTAACCATACTTCGGCCGACTTAGTAGCACTTATGTTTATTTGTCAAGCCGACTTTGTAATTGTAATTGTAATTAATTGTTTAAGACTTGTATATAAACAATGTTGTAAAAATGTCAAAAAGCAAGCAAGAAGCATATGTGAAAAAGAAAGAAAGGCAGAGATAAGCGAATTACAAAGGGCTTCAGAAGTATAAGGAACAGCAAAGACAAATTCATCACAGAAGGTGATCAGTACATCAATGAATCTCAATCAGCAATCCAGTTGCAAAGACAGAGATCTACTATTTCATCCTAACAGGTGAATCAGTACTAAATCCTTTAATCAAGTAGACTTAACAGTCTTTTGTAAAATCTCTTTACCGAGTGCATACTTCATTGTATGTTTTGTAAATCCTTTAACAGGGTGGATTTAGCAATCCTTATTGCTCCTAATAGGGCAGATCATCAGAAGTGATCAAATTGTAAGCCTTAACCAGCCAACTTTATTCTGCAGTATTAAAGCTTTGTGGGTTTCATCCCCACCCTAGTTTTACTTTCTTTTTTTGGAAGGTTTCTGGGTAACCAAATCTATGTGCCATTATTGTGAATGCATTTAAGTTTCATGCTTTTTGTATGCAAAGGTTAAAAGTAAATCACATGTTAAATTCAAAAAAAATTTGGAGTTACTAATTCACCCCTCCCCTCTCAGTAACTCGGTTAATTCCTGAATATTTCCAACAATTGGTATTAGAGCAGCATTGGTTCTCAAGATAAAGCTTAACTAGCTTGAGCAAAGATCCAGGACAATGGAGGTATTCGAACTGAACAAGGTGATTGAAAATGAAAAGCTAGATCTGGAAATGGCCATAGCTAAACTCAAGGAAGAAAAAGAACATCTTTCCCAATCCCTAAGAAGAAGGAAGGAACTTGCAAATCAGATGAATGATCAGAATTACATTGAAGAAAAGATTGAAGATCTTTTTCCCTTAAATAACTCAGATGAAGCAAACAACGCTATCAAAGAACTCCTAGAAAAGAATGGGTCTCTGTAGGAAGAAGTGAGAAAATTAAAAAGAGAACAAGAGCTACACTCTACAAGATTCTGTGAGATCTTGGAACAAAGAAACAAATTGAAAGATGAATTAGATGGAAGGAACATTGAAGTCCAAAATAAATCCCTTCAGCTAGAAAACCTAATTGATCAGATCTCTCATACAAATGAGGAAATTCTGAATCTAAGATCAGAAATAGAAAGCACAAGAGAAGAACTAAGATCTGAAAAGGAAATCAATCTAAGATTGGTGGATGACCTAAACGCTGAAAAACAAATCAATGAAGGAATGCTGAAAAATCAAGAAGACTTGAATCAGCTGTATGAGCGAAATCTTCATAGGCAAAAAGGAAAAGTAGGACTTGGATACAAAGGAGAAGGCGAATCTTCTAAGCAAGGTACTCAAAGAAATCAAAAACCTATTTGTAATCATTGTGGTAAAATAGGACATACTTCAAATAAATATTGGAACAATGAAAAAGCAGAATTCAATGGAAAATGTTATAGCTGCAATCAACCTGGTCACAAAGCAAATGAATGCAGGGAAAAACCAAGATTCAGAGGTAATTGTCACAAGTGCAACAAACAAGGTCACAAGGCATCCGAGTGCAGATCCAGGACATTTAATCTAGCAGAACAAATTATGAAAGAAATGTTTGGATGGGACTACAACACCTGGTGTAGATGTCATTACTATGGAGAATATGGACACATTGGCATGAATTGCATAAAACATCATCTAAGGAAAAGAGATACTACCGTAAGATGCTTCAAATGCACTAAACTAGGTCACATAGCCAGAAACTGCATGAATGCTAGTGAAGTTGAAGATGGAAAGAAGAATGAAGCAACTAAGGTCAAGAAACAGGTAAGACAAAAATGGATTCCTAAATCTACCGAGCAATCCAGTCCAAGTAATGGAATGGATGGCTCTACCGACTCAAACTAAATTTCCAAGAAAGCACTGGAACTGTATTCTCATAGACCAATCTCAAACAGTTCCAGAACTGAATTAAAAGAAAGATCTAAATCACCATACAAGATGTAGTAAGATCACAGGGAGGTCGGTATCAGTCTTCACCGAGCAAGGTCGGTACCCGTCTTTACCGAGCGAGGTCGGAGCAATATGAATTCTCAAGTTCACCGAGTTGCGAAGTCTTTACCAAGAAATTAATTCTTAGTGGGTGACAGTTTGTCAGAATTCATACCCTAATTTTTACTGAGCATTAATGACAAAGTTATAAACAAAAAGCAAGTATCAAACTCATTCTTCACCACGAACCTTTAGCACTTTGAGAGCAGAAAATTTCAAGAGCAACCCAGTGATTCAACACTTTTGTGAAAGGAATTTTCTGTGAGCTACCATGGCATCATCTAGCACTTTAGTGAAGAAAGGATCTGATATGTTAGTCCAAGGGGAATGGAAAGCACTAGATTTCAAAATCGTGCCCGCAATTGCAGCAGCCCTAGATCTGAACAGAGCTCAATCTCAGATTCCTCCTAAGGTACTACTTATTAACGATATCCGCAATCATTTCAACTGTTCAATTCATGAAATGGGGAACCTAGAATTAGATACTATGTGTGAAGAACTGTGTGTGGATGGTATTCTGAAACCCGAGCACAAACATTTGGAAGATAAAGGTTTAGTTCACATTGCACATCTACCTCAAAACTTTCGAGATAAATGGGTTAGATACATTCTCAGCCGTGTACATGATGGCAAGATTTGGCTTGAGTAACCCATAGAGATCACAAAGAAGATGATTCATCAAATCACCGGTCTTCCCATGTTGAACAAAGCAAAAACTACCAAAACCCTAGGTCGGACGGAACTAGAGAAGAAAACCCTAGCCGAGTGGGACAGTAGAGGCATGAAAGTTAGCAGCATTACCGATGCTGAACTGAAGTTTGGTACACACATCATTGCCCATAAGATTTATAGTTCTAGTCGACAGAATAGTTTCTCCTGTGAAGCTATGGACCTAGCATACAAAGTGGTCAAGAATAACTTAACATTTGACCTAGCAGACTTATTGTTAAAGCAGTTTAACAAAAACATGGAAAGCATTCAAACTTCCAAAAACAATCCATGTAATTTTGGATCCTTATTGGTCTATTTATTCTTCTATGTTCAGAAATTCTTCCCTTCTAAAGGAAAAGTTGTATGGAGAAAAGATGTGCCAGCCCTTTATGAAATAAATGAATACATCTCAGAAATGGGTGAAAATTTTGAAAGCATCATGGATAATTATTTTGAGTCTTTCAAGGAGAAAATGAACGACAGATTCTGGATTCCATAGAAGTTGGTGGAAGATTACAAAGATGACATTTGTTTTATGGTGGATTGTGATAATGTATATATTCAAGCAGCTAAACCGAGGACTGTATATGTAAAACCTCTTCCTTATGAGGTAAATATTGATGAAACCAAGAATATCATTGAAGCTCTTCTTAATCAACCTATCAATCCCAAAGCTCCATATTTTGGAACATATGATGAAGCTAAGGTAAGAATTGAACTAAGCATAAAGCTTCCATAGGCGGTAAACAAAGGAAAGAAGAGGATAGCCAAAATGCAAATGATAACCGAGGACAAAGAAGAAAAAGATGAAGAAGAAGAGGAAAAGGATGAGAAAATAGAGGAACCAAAACCTGTAAAGAAGAAAGGAAAGGTATTCATCACTAAGGCACCTATGCCTCCCACTGCTGTATTTACAAGGAGAAATGCAAAAGGCAAGGTAGACAAGGCAGATAAAGACATAGCATTCAAAAGGCCTCCTCTAAACTTTCAAGAAAAGATCAAACTCTTTAGAGACGGA
Organism: Chamaecyparis obtusa; assembly: GCA_027943335.1. Classification (NCBI taxonomy): domain Eukaryota; kingdom Viridiplantae; phylum Streptophyta; class Pinopsida; order Cupressales; family Cupressaceae; genus Chamaecyparis; species Chamaecyparis obtusa. Next base: position 2,761,910 of record BSBK01001370.1, read on the forward strand.
TGAAGATCTGGAGTAAGTAACATAAAATCCTTTAGCTATGAAACCAGATCAAAAATAGAATAGAAGGAAATAGAAGATGCTGTTATTGAAAAGATGGGACAGTGGAAATACTCTCCTGAAGAAATAGCCCCACAGGTTCCAGCAGTTCTATTAAATCCAATAAAAATGAGATGGAGCAATGCAAAGCAAACTGTGATACATATATTTGATCAAACCCTGAGAAAGTTAATGCCGAGCTTGAAAAATGATGAAGTAAAGAAGGCATTAAAAGAAAATGAAAGTAAGATGACATTAAAGTTTAATACTTGTTTGATTTTGATCAACAATATTGAATCGGTTGTGAAGGCTGCAAATGCTACATGGAAGAACATATACCACCTTCACCAACCGAGTATTGAAATAGTCATAATAAAAGATATTGAAGATGACAGTGATGAACAAGAAGAAGACACTGAGGTAGATGATACTGTGAGGATAGCAGCAGAAGTCATTGCATCCCTTCCTACCTCTCCAGTAAAAGTTTCTACATCCAGCCCGGAGACACCTTCAAGCATGGTTGTGACAACTTCAACATTTGTCCAATCATCTATAGCAAGAATAGAAGCAACTATCATTTCTTCTACCGAGTTGCAGTCTCCCGCATCATCAAGTTTTCCAGCAGTAAGTTTTCCAATTTTTGAATCTTCAAGTGTAAATATTTTAAGTTCTCCAGTAGAAAGTATACCAGTCTCTATAGCTAGCCCTACTTTATCTACTATCACTACTACCAAGGCATTAAGTACAGATAAGCCTAAGGCTCTACCGAGTATAAAATTTTTGGGTAAAAATGTAGTAGAGGATATAGACTTAGATGAAGAGATAGAGATTCCTACATTGGATTTTGCAAATCTATCAGCGGACCAAATGCAAAATATAGGTGAGATCCTCCAAAGGAAAGCAAAACAAAAGAAGCTTAAAGAGGAGAGAGACAAGGAATATCAAATCATCAAGGATGCTAAGGACATTTTGTCTGATGCATTAGGTATTAAAGTAGACTCCTCCCAACATATTTTGCTACAATTAGCAGAAGCAGTTAATAAATACAATGAGGATTCATCTGGGACAGAAAAGTTAGTTGAAAGAGCCGAGAAGAGATTCAACAATAAAGTGCTTGAGCACATTGCTCAGCACATAGCTATTAACCAAGTATAATTGTCTTCAGTTTTGTCAAACACTGAATCTATCTATTCGAATGCTACCTCTCTTTTGGCCAGATTGTGCAATATTGCCAAGTTCACAAAGGATGTTAAGGATAAAATGAATAAAATGGATGAGGATATGAAGATTAGCATACAGAAGCTGCAACTTGAACCAAGTTCAAGCTCTGCTCATCACATGAAAATCTCACACCTATCAAACATGTAGTCTGTTCTACTGAAAGAAGACACAAGGATCCGGTCCACACTGCTAGACATCCAACACATGATCCTTCCCATCATGAATACAATGTATAAGCACATTGAACATTCTAAAACATTGATTCATGACAATCAACTCTCTATAGCAGATCACATGATTGCACTCTCTGCAGAAGTCCAAATTGCAATCCAAACATGTAAGATTCTGCAAGAAAGTTGGGACAGAACCCTGGCACTAATAATGAAGGTACATTCTAATTTTCTATCAAATTTTGGATTCTCTCTGTAAATAACTTGTATATACACCTTTGGCATTATCATCAAAAAGGGGGAGATATGTATAGAGGGAGATATATGTATAGAAGAAGATTTGTATAGAAACAGTTAGCACATTGAAAGGGGGAGACAATGTATAAAGCTCTATAACAAAGACAAATTTTGAAAAGTCAAAATAAAACTCAGCATGATTCATGTATATAAGTTTTGGGCAATAAGTGTTTTTGTCACTAATGCCAAAGGGGGAGATTGTTGGCATTAAACAGAATTGCCACTAGTGACAACACTTATTTGCATTCTGGGTGCAAACTGAGCAGACAGTGCAAACCAAGCAGACAGTGCAAACTAAGTAGATAGTGCAAACTGAGAAGACAGTGCAAACCAAGTAGACAGTGCAAACTGAGCAGACAGTGCAAACTGAGCAGACAGTGCAAACCAAGCAGACAGTGCAAACCGAGCAGACAGTGCAAACTGAGCAGACAGTGCAAACTGAGCAGACAGTGCAAACCGAGCAGACAGTGCAAACCGAACAGGTCAGTATAAACCGAGTAACATCATGTCTACCAAGTCACCAGTATTTACTGAGTTCAAAACCTACCGAGTGATCAGTATGAACCGTGCCTTCACTTCTACCGAGTACATGATGATGCTGAGTAATGCAGTGGACGCCGAGTATCAGAAAGTCACCGAGTTAGTTTGTAGGAACCATGTAACCATACTTGGGCTGACTTAGTAGCACTTATGTTTATTTGTCAAGCCGACTTTGTAATTGTAATTGTAATTAATTGTTTAAGACTTGTATATAAACAATGTTGTAAAAATGTCAAAAAGCAAGCAAGAAGCATATGTGAAAAAGAAAGAAAGGAAGAGATAAGCGAATTACAAAGGGCTTCAGAAGTATAAGGAACAGCAAAGACAAATTCATCATAGAAGGTGATTAGTACATTAGTGAATCTCAATCTGCAATCCAGTTGCAAAGCCAGAGATCTACTGTTTCATCCTAACAGGTGAATCAGTACTAAATCCTTTAACCGGGTAGACTTAACAGTCTTTTGTAAAATCTCTTTACCGAGTGCATACTTCTTTTTATGTTTTGTAAATCCTTTAACAGGGTGGATTTAGCAATCCTTATTGCTCCTAACAGGGCAGATCATCAGAAGTGATCAAATTGTAAGCCTTAACCGGCCAACTTTATTCTGCAGTATTAAAGCTTTGTGGGTTTCATCCCCACCCCAGTTTTACTTTCTTTTTTTGGAAGGTTTCTGGGTAACCAAATCTATGTGTCATTATTGTGAATGCATTTAAGTTTCATGCTTTCTATATGCAAAGGTTAAAAGTAAATCACATGTTAAATTCAAAGAAAATTTGGAGTTACTGATTCACCCCTCCCCTCTCAGTAACTCGGTTAATTCCTGAATATTTCCAACAGTAGTATCACCTTTGAACTCAAGCATCAGGTTAGGACCAATGATGATAGATCCATATCTGTAAACACTATCTCCCAATCTTTCCCTACTTTGACTATCAAATATCCAGAACTTATTGATCAAACCTCCACAAATCCAAGCCATGGTATTTATACCTTCCCGAATGACTATGCCCTTGCCTGCTACCTCAATGCAGTTGAGCCTATGAGTACTTCCATTAGTGAATCAAGCGTCAGCATGACCGAGTCAGACATCAAATATCTTAGTCAAAAAAACAAGAATAAAAAGAAAAAGAAAAAGAGTTATGAGGGTGAAAACCACTTTGTGGCAGTCTCAGAACCTACAAAAGTAAAAATAAAAGACGTATCCAAAGGTGAAAACCTCTTTGAGGCACCTAAGGATGAGATATTTGATGTCCTTCTGAGTCATTTATAGGACAGATCTCTAGTTCTAATTGAGCCCACTCAATCCATCAATTTGGGTACAACAGAGGAACCACAATTGGTACATGTAGCACAATCATTATCAGAAGAAGAGAAACAAAAATTTACAACATTCCTCGCAGAGAAGAAGATCAACTTTGCATGGAAATATTCAGATATGCTAGGATTGGATCCTAATCTTATAATGCATCATTTATCTATTGCTCCAAATGTCAAACCTGTCAAGAAAAAATTGAGAAAGATGCATCCTCATGTTGCACTCTTGGTAAAAGCTGAATTAGAGAAGCTCCTAAACCCCGGATTCATCCGAGTTATTGACTATACAGAGTGGATCTCTAATATTGTACCTATTTCTAAACCAGACGGGTCAATTAGAGTGTGCACAGACTTTAGAGATGTGAATAGAGCATGCCCTAAGGATGACTTTCCACTACCTAACATTGATATGATAGTGGACATGACTGTGGGTTTCGAGATGTATTCCTTAATGGATGGTTTTTCTGGATATAACCAAATAAAAATTGCTCCAGAGGACCAAGAGAAAACTACTTTCACATGTGCATGGGGCACCTTCTATTGGAATGTCATGCCATTTGGGCTTAAAAATGCTAGAGCTACATATCAAAGAGCAATGACATCTATTTTCCATGACATGATGCATCAAACTATGGAAGATTATGTTGATGATACTTTAGCAAAATCTATGATCAGAACTAAACATCTAAAGGACTTGAGCATGATCCTAGAGAGAATGGAAAAGTTTAGTCTCTGACTAAATCCTAAGAAGTGTGCTTTTGGTGTCACTTTTGGAAAGCTCTTAGGATACATAGTTTCAAAGAAGGGCATTGAAGTTGATCCGGTTAAAGTCAAGGCTATAATAGAGATGCAACTTCCCATGAATATCAGTCAAATGAGGACATTGCAAGGAAGAGTTCAATCTATCAGAAGATTCATATCATAGCTAGCGGACATATCACAACCATTTACAAAAACATTACATAAAGGTGTGACCTTTTCTTGGAATGAAGAATGTGAGAATACCTTTAACCATATCAAGAAGTATCTATCAAATCCGCCTATCTTGATGCCTCCTATTCATGGGAAGCCATTGATCTTATATGTCTCCACAACAGCCACATCATTGGGGATATTGCTAGCACAACATGATGAAGAGAAAAAGGAAAGAGCCATTTATTATATAAGTAGAACATTGGTGGCATATGAAAAGAACTATTCTATGATTGAGAAGGCTTGTCTCGCTGTGATCTTTGCATCATAGAAACTGAGACACTATATGTTAGCTCATACCACACATCTAGTAGCAAAAATTGATCCACTAAAATACCTACTCAGCAAGGCTTCCCTCACAGGTAGACTGGCTAAATGGGTCATGCTCCTAAGAGAATTTGACATTGAATATGTTGAAAGAAAAGCTATAAAAGGTTAAGTTATTGTTGATCAACTAGAGGATGCACCCATGTTTGATGACACACCAATGCAAATGGAATTTCCAGACTCCTCTATTATGCACCTATCTTCTAGAGAATGGCAATTGTTCTTTGATGGCTCCTATACATAGAATGGATCTAGAGCAGGCATATTGTTCATAACTCCTCAAGGATACTCCATCCTAAAAGCATTCAGACTGAAGTTCCCTTACATGAACAATATTGTGGAATATGAAGCCCTTTTGAATGGTATGAAACTAGCAATTGAATGGAGAGTAACAGAGCTACACATTCATGGAGACTCTCAACTTGTTATTCATCAAGTCAATGATGTGTACCAAACTAAAGATGAAAAGCTCATTCCTTACAAGAGAATGGTAGATGATCTTAAGAAATATTTCATATCTATCACATTTGAGAAAATTCCTAGAATGGAGAACAAGGCTGTCGATGCAATGGAAACACTATCTACTTTATTACAGCAGCCTGAACATGAGCTACGCTATGAGTTTCTGGTGGAAGCACTATCTTATCCTGCATATGACTCCCCCAAAACCCACATGATCTACACTATTGTAGGTCATGATTCATCCTGATATAAAAACCTATTTTCCTATCTCCAAGACCAAATCATCCCCGATACCTTCAACCATCATGAAAAGAGATACCTTATCTGTAATGCCTCCTGATATGTCATCATTGGTAATGATCTATACAAATGAGGTCTAGATGGTATGCTACTTATATTTTTAGAATGGGAAGAGTCTCAACATGCATTAGAGGAAGTCCATGATGGTATTTGTGGGTCACACTTGAATAGTTTAACACTACCTCGAAAACTTATTAGGGCTGGGTACTATTGGCCTGAAATGGAGAAAGAGGCTATCAAATTTGCTAAGAATTGTCAAAAGTACCAAGTGCATGGCAACCTAATTCATGCTCCAGGGAGGGATCTAATCCCCTTTACAATACAATGGCCTTTCCATCAATGATCATTTGATCTTATCAAGATGATTCATCCTCATTCTTCTAACAGACATACCCATATAATCACAACCACAGATTATTTTACAAAATGAGTAGAGGTAGTCCCTTTGACACAAGCAATAGGGAAATAGATATCTATGTTCATATTGAACTATATCATATACAGATATGGGATACCTCATTCCATAATCACAGATAATGGTGGGAAATTTAGGAATAAAGACCTCGATGATCTATGTGCCAAGTTCAAAATCATCCAACATTGGTCTTCTATCTACTATCCACAAGGGAATGGCCAAGCAGAGGCTTCTAAAAAAAAATATATTAAAGATCTTGCACAGAACAGTAAACAAAACTAGTAGAGATTGGCATCTCATGATTAGTCTAGCTCTATGGGCCTACAGAACAAGTATCAGAACACCTACAGGGGCTACACCTTTCACTTTATTTTATTGGTCTGAGGTTGAAATCCCATCACTCTGAATTCGAATGCATGGTCTAGTAACTGATGATGACTACAGAGTGTCTAGGTTACAAGAACTGGAACTACTAGATGAGTGCAGACAAGAAGCATATGATCATCTCAGAGTATATCAAAAGAGAATGTCTAGAGGCTATAACAAGAAAGTCAGACATAGAGAATTTCAGGTTGGTGATCTAGTCTTGAGAGAAAATCCTAAAAATCAATCCCATCGAGAAGGCAAGGGGAAGTTTGAACCCAACTGGCTGGGTCCCTTTGTCATCACCACTACTTTTGGCTCTGGTGCCTATCAACTCTCAATGATTGAAGGAGAATAGCTTTGAGAACCAATCAACATTCTCCATCTGAAGAAATTCTATGCCTAAGGCATTCAGTCTATGGTAAAATGTCCTAAAAAAAATCTTAAAAACTAGAAAAAGTCCTTAAAAAATGAACATCTTGGTGAAAACCTAGCAATAGGCACCTTGATGATTCACAAAAAAATCAAAAAATATCAAAAATATCAAAAAAAAATTGAAAAATATCAAAAGTACAAAAAAATTGAAAATATTAAAATTCAAAAAAATTGAAAAATATCAAAAGTACAAAAAAAATGAAAAATACAAAAAAAATGAAAAAGAAAAAAAAGTGCCTTGGTGAAAACCTGGAAATAGGCACCTTGGTAGCAAAAATAGAATCTCTGCCAAGATGGTGAAAACCCGGCAAATGGGCACCACTTGTTTCAAAATGCTCCATCTATAAGTGCAATCTTGGTCTTTCCCAGCTTTCAGTTTTGCTTTAGTTTGTACATATCTCCCAGTTTGTTTTTGCATTTCCAGTTTTCAATAAGTCAGTTTGTCCACCAATCAACTCAAGCATCTTTATCCTATCAATGTTCAAACTTGGGGGCAATCAATGTCATATCCTATGGTCTCCCATGTATCTTAGATGTATCATATCCAGTCAGAGTCCTTTGAAGCTATATCTGAGTCAGTCAATCAGTCTCCTCTCCAGAAAGGATTTTGCATTTACAACAACAATCAAACACAAACTGAAAACAATTTGTGCTTTTCATGCTTTTATCTCCTTGGATGCTTACTGATTCGCATTTAGATTTTTGCATATTGTGTCCTTTCGAGCTCTTTGATGATGTCCTTTATAGGATTTAGAGAGTAATGACTAGGGGCATAATCTTTTCTTTGTCTTCTGCTTGTATGTGAAAATCTAACGTCTTTGGAAATTTTGGATTGAAATGGTGTCCGACTGTAAGAGCCTCTATCTCAAATTGGATGGCCATGCGTACCTGAACCATTGATACCCAAGAAATTCAAGGAGGTTTGATCTAACTATTGTCTTTTTGAGTGAGTTCTTTCTCCTACTGTGAAACATGATCTTACCTAAGGATGTGAATGATAAAGGGTCACTACGGGTAATTCACATTGGATTTAGAATAATCTCTTGGTTGTTTGATGTGTTTGAATGCAAGGCGTATCCTAGTCATCATGATGTTTATGTTTTGATGCTTATACAAATTGCTATATCAAAATGGACATGATATTCAAGTCATCCTGGCATTTGTGCCTTGGTGCTTATATCTAATCCGAGATTCCAAAAATAAAATCAATATTCATATGTCTATGGTTGCCTAGCCAGTGGGTGTTGTATTGATTCTTGTGCATACAAATTGATATTCATATGTCTATGGTTTCATAGCTAGTGGGCATTGTATTGATTTATCTAGTTAACTAAAATTTCAATGATGATAACAAATTGACACATGATCAGTGACTAGGTCCTAGGTCTTCGGTTGCATTTCATTTTGCATGTCTCTTTGCATTTTGCATGTTTGCGTGATCTCACAATGGTTGGCTAAACTTCAATGCTTAAACAATTCTCCACTTGCATCTTCAAATCTAATAAGAGCTGAATCTCACACGAAGGTTCCTCTAATGAAAAAGCAAGTAGAATCCTTTTTTGGGATCAAAATCAAAATCTGAGATCATTGATATTGTCTACTACTTGCATAATCGACCTTCGATCATCACAAAAATCCAGTATTCAACTTAATTGATTATCTTACATCAAACTATCAAAATTTCAACTTGGTCAACCATGGTCAACTCATGGTCAAACCTAGTCAAACTTGGTCGTCTGGACCTCTAAATGATGCAGAATGCATTCCTGGATGTGTTTAACCACTTCTCAAATCAATTTACATGCTTCTAAACCATTTAATAATGACTTCTCTTGTCAGATTTCAATTTAAATCCCGAAGGGGGCATGGTATTGCACATCATTCAAAGTCTGTAATCAAATTTGAAATCATATCTTTATGGAAATAAATATCTTTCCTCAGTAATCAGGACAACAACCACGTCTAGTTATTGATTCATCAAAAGTCCTCATCACTTGGGGCAAATCTATCATCACTTGGGGCAAATCTATCATCACTTGGGGCATATCAGATTCATCAAGATCCATATCAATCTGGTATTCTCCTAATCTTGTAATCTGTATCAGTTTTTGCAACCATCGGATCATAGTGTTCTTTCCTTGGTTCTTTGGCAACTGAAGGATTCAGATGTGATACCTGCTAGTTCTACTAAGACAATCAAGTCTAGAACCGGTCACTCACTTCTTAGCAATCCTAAGGTTTGGAATTAGGTGTTTTGACACTCTTTCGCAATCCTCGGTTCATCGCTGCTACAGTGAACATTATCTTTGGTCATTCAGGACCTATTATCTCCATATCAAATCTTTCAATCAGCTTCTATCTCATATCAATTATCAATTTCAAACATCAGTTTCATATCTTTATCAAACACAGACTATCTTTGAACCACTGCGCTTCGCATAGTAATTCAAAGAGGGGCAAAATGTAATACCCCAAAAATGGGCTATAAGTTCATTAATCTCCTATATCAACAATTCAAATGAAATCGACATTAAAGTCCTAATCTAAGGCACATCTAAACATCATCAAATCATAATTGATTATCTTAAATTCTGCATCGGGGAATATTCTTAGCAATATTCCTAATTATCTTAATTATCTTTAATTTAATGATTATTTGGTGATAAATCACATTTATCCTAAGTTTGATTAATTGAATATTTTCATATTTAATTAATTAGATTTAATATCTTGCCACTTAATTATGTAATTAAATTTAATTCTATCTATTATTAATTGTATTATTTAATTTTGACAATAAATCCAATATGCTATGAATAATTGATTAAATTCTTATTTAATTGATTAAAGCAGGTTGTCATTATTTAATAATATAGTTTTTAATAAAATTTTGATTAAATAAATGATTAACCCATAAATCAATTATTTATTTTCAAAAATAGTTAAGTTGAGCATAAATCACTTTATTTGTTTATTAAATCATAAATTATCCATGTGCATATTCAAGGACTAGTTAAACTCAAATTGGAAAATCAATGCAAGTTGTTAGCTTTTTGAAACTCAACATCTTTTTGAGTTTTAAAGTTGATCTAAACTTCTAATTCGAGTTGAACTGTGCTTTTGCATGACTTTTGTGAATTAATTATCTGTTATTTAAAAATAACTCAAAAATCAACCTGAGTTATTTGAGTGATTTATGGCTTTTTCTCATGCACCTCCAAAGCCATGGATTTCTATAAAACCAAGGCTTTAGCTCTTCATAATTCATCTCGAAAATTGCAAACTTACTCTATAGGAATCATAGTATATCAGATTTGGAGAATTTGCACAATTGGAGCTTGAAAGATAAATTTGAGGATTGGAAGCTTTGTGAGATCAATTTCAAATTCATAGCTTTCATATTATTGTTAGAATTTTCATTCTCATATCATACCATTTCTAGATTAGCATTGCATATCAATTTTCATATTAGCATAGATTCATATCAGTTTTTCATTATTATTGCATAGAAAATATTATTAAAAAAAAAAGATTAATTGCATTCAATTGATATCTAGATCAATTGCATTCAAATCCTTCGTTTAGGTGTCGTCTAGGTCACTGATCTCGATTACAATCTGAGAACATTAATCTCGCACCTACTAGAAGGCAGCAAATCACTTGGTTAGAGTAGATTTCAATTTTGCATGATTTTGATTATAGCTAACCTCTAATATTTTATTGAAGTATTGTGTCTATAGATCAGGTTCAATTTTCACACACATAGATATCAGACTAAAAATGCTAAAATGACACAATATAGAGATTTAGCTCTTGATGTGCTTTCACAATTCTCCTCTTATACACTTTAGACTTTACCTAGGAAGGATAACTGACATGTAGGTGCCATGGAAAGCACAACTTCTTTGGTTTGTCTCGAGAATAATGCTGAAAATTTTCAATTTACTATACAAACTCTTAAATGCCTTGCAATTTCTGACAAGATTACTTCTGAATGTTTCAATTTGCATTCGGATGAATGGTATTCACATATTTTCATTTTTTGTTGGATGGTACTTTTCCTGAATCAGCAACAAGGAACATGCGTAATCGTATTAGGAAACTTGCAACACGTTACATCATTTTAGGAGATACCCTTTACAAATGCTCTGATGAAGGATTATTATTAAGATGTCTCAATAGAACTGAAATTCCTATAGCTTTAGTAGAAGCTCATTCTAGTTCTTGTGGGGAACATTTTGGTGGAAAATCCCTGGTTAATAAATTGCTTCGAATGGGATATTATTGGCAAACAATAGAACAAGATTCTTTTATGTTTGTGAAGAAATCTCCTCAATGTCAACAACATAGTAATTTGATTCATTCTCCTGCTCATGAGCTTCATAATCAAGTTTCTCCATGGCCTTTTAGTGTTTGGGGTTTTGACCCTATTGGAAAAATCTCACTAGCTTCTTCTCAAGGACATACTTACATTCTCACTGCTATGGATTATTTCACGAAGTGGGTTGAAGCTGGCCCTCTTCATTCGACAATGACATATGTTATTTGTGATTTCATCCTTAATAATAGCATAACAAGATTTGGTATTCCTTCGATGATAATTTTGGATAATGGAACCTCTTTTAAAAATAAAGAAGTCACAAAATTCTTGGAGAAATATAGGATTCAACATAGATTCTCAACTCCTTACTATCCTCAATCTAATGGACAAGCTAAAGCATCAAATAAAATTATTGAAAAAATCTGTTAGCTTGTGGTGACTAATCAGGAAAGTACTATCTAGGAAAGTACTGTACACTTTTCCTCCTGACATTTTTTTTTGAGGCCGACTACTTTTTTGGTTATTTGGGCCAACTACTTATAACTCATTCTAACCCTAAAGCGGGAAAATATTGTATAATATGGCTTAGGGTTAGGGATTTTTCATGATTTATGATTTTAGTACTTGCGGCAGAATTGGGTTGTAAGGGATTATGGATTGTAATCAGGTTGTAATCACTGGATAATAATCATATTGGACTCGCTGTTGGTGGACGTAGCCTAGGGATTGGGTGAACCACGTTAAATCTGTGTGTCTTATGTTCTATTCTGTGGTTTATTATTTTCTGATATTAGTTATATTTGCACATAATTGTTATTTCTGCCTTATTAATCCTAACAAAATCTTGAGAAAAATAGTTAATAAGCATGTGAAAGATTGGCATACTCAATTGACTTATCCTTTATGGGCCTATAGGACTAGTTTTCATACCACCATGGGTACTTCTCCTTACAACCTTTTCTATGGTACTGATGCTATTATGCCTTTGGAACTAGAAATACCTTCTTTACATGTTTTGTTTCATGGGATAATTGATAAAGACACTTTTTGTGAACAATGCTTACAAGAATTAGAAATGTTGGATGAAGAACGAATACATGCATTAGAACATATAAAATCTTATCATAAATCTCTTCAGAAATAATAAAATCATAAGGTAATTGAACAAACATTTTTAGTTGGTGATTTAGTCCTTTATGAGAACCAGCGAAATGTGAATGCTTTATCGAGTGAAAAAGGAAAATTTTGCCCTAATTGGCTTGGACCTTTTGCTGTTATTGAAGACTTTGGTTCGGGTGCTTACAAACTTGCTGATATGGATGGTGTTTCTTTTAAGGAACCCATTAATATTATGCATCTTAAATGTTATTACCCTTAATCTCATTTATTCCATGTGCATTTATGTATTCCTTATAAAGATTCATTTTATAGGTTATGTAGTTTTAACAAAATTACATATTGAATATGTTTATGCACTTTCTTTCTTCCTTTCTTTCTATTAAGTTTAATATTGATGAAAGCATAGTAATCAAACATAGAACTAATTAGTAGAGAAATTTTTTCATTCATCAAAAAGAGTTTTCAAAGTTTTGATACATATGTGGCCAATGGCCCTATCCATCACTACATCTATCACTACGTTGCTCTGATGGTCGATGATTCCTAGATCTCTCTACTCTATGCTGGGAAGATGAAGATTTGTGTGTCTATGTATGGCTCCTAGATATGGTCATACCATGTGAACATCCTTAGAGACTCCGTACCTCTACCATCAGCTTCTCCTATCTTTCTCTACACATTCTCAACTCTTGCTAGATGCATAGAAAGATGTCACCATGCCTATTGGGATCTCTATGACTGATGGAAGACTCTCACTCATCGACTGGTAGTCAGTAGGATATAATTGTATCCTTAAGAACCTCAAATAAAAATCTCCTCCACTCTGCTATGCTAGCTATAGAAAGGAAATTTTTATCAGTCTAGTGTTCTATTTATCTCAAATCAAATCACATATTCAATCAAATTTCATACTTGGGTCTCCCTCTTGGATGTCACTAAAATGTCTAGATGGTGGGGGCATGGAGTGACTACTCTCTCCATGCTTTCTATATCTAGGTCTTGATGGTGGTGTGTCAGTGTGGGGCCATGGGGGCCGTCATGATCTTAGTGGTGACGTGTGAGTAATAGGTATATCTGCACTAGTATCATCAGTTGGGGGCATGTCCTCCGCTCTATCTTCTCTCTCCTCCTCCATGGGATCTCCCTTAGAGATGTGCTCCTCCTCATCTCTAATGTCCTCATCCTCTCCTATGGCTCCACTATCCCGTGGTATCCCCTCTGTAAAGCCTGGCTCACCTATTGGATAATCATCGAGGAAGATAGGATGGATCCCCTCCAAACTCTAGTACCTAATGTAATCCTATCTCATGCCTAAATAGGTCACATCTAATGGTACCTCTATATCCTCTATCTCCTCTACATCACTATCCTCTATCTCCTCTACATCACTATCCTCTATGTCTTCTATCGATGGTCGGTGTATGGTGTCGGGTCTCTGATATTATCTTGTCGGATGTACATAGCAAGGTACTGGCTTAGGGACTCCCTATAATAGGCCAAACTATCTCATCACCTGATCATAATAGTAGGGCATCACTATATGAATTTGATGACCCTCTAGCAGCTTACGCTACTATGAATGTCTCATCTAGAATCATGTATCAGGCCACTCTATCATCTGACAGTAGGGTCTCCATATCACATTAGTGCTCGCAATGCGGTCTAGATGTACTCTCTAGTAGAGCATATCTCCAAACTTCCAAATATCTCTCAAAGGATACATGAAGGCTCTTGATGTGCTCACATCTACCATCACTAGAACTCCCTATGGATGTGTACATGAAAAATTCTCAAACATCCAAATTTGCAGGAGTGTGCATATCGACAAACTCTCCCGCTGATACCTTACTAGCTGACTGAGCTCATGGTATAGATGAGCTAGCATGCTGTGACCCCAGGAGAACACGGTCCTATCTCTCTCCATCCTCTATATGAGATTTCTAAGAGGTGAAAAAAATATAGTACTCTTTGAGTTGGGTAACACAACCAAGGATACTATGCAAATAATCACCTTCCATACTAAAGGTGTAGGGCCTGACAATATGGATGATAATAGGACATGATCTGATTGGGTCCGCATCTGTGGAACCTATCCTATACAATACTTTGTTTCTACATGGATCTCCTCACAACCACACTATGCTCTAGGTCTAATGGTCTCACCTCAGACTAGAATCCACATGATCCTATAGGCATCCTCTAAGGTCACTGTGATCTCACTGGAGGGAAGATGGAAGGAGCATGTATCCTCATCCCACCTCTCTATCAGAGCTGATAGCATGGCTCAGTGTAGTCTAATCTATGGAAGGAATGATACCCAGTATAGTCCCACATCCTTCAGTAACTGCATCTCCTCATCCTCAAGCTCAGACAGTCTCTCTCTGACCATGACTAGCAACTCTCCAAAGGGATGCTCTTGGAAATAGACCAAGTCCTGCAAGCACAAATAAGCATCATATCAGTCATCTACATCATCAAATCTTCATATCTAACTAAACTAGGTCAAATTCAACTTTAGTTAGGTCAAGGATGACCTTACTAGGTGAATGTTGACTTTTCTGGGTCAAGGTTGAACTTTTTGGGTCAAGGTCAACCTCATCCCAAAAACTGGCAAAAACCCTCTGGTCAAAGTCGACCTAGATGGGTCAATGTCAACCTAAATGGGTCAGGGCTGACCTAAGTGTTTTAAGGTTGACCTTTCCTATAAAAAATAGGAATTTGGAAAGTACAAAGGTAGATAATAGAAAACTCACCTCAGGTAGTGACTGTCCGGTAGCCAGGCTATGTCTCAGAATCTCCAGTCATGTCACTCAAAGTTCCTCTTTTCTCGGCATATTGCTTCCTTGTTTTGAATATGAAAATGGTAAGAATGAGTAAGTATTTCTCTCTTTTCCTTATTTATAAGTTCCAATTAGGGTTTCTTTTAGGGTTTCCTTAGGATAAACTCAGATTTCCCTTCTTATGCATTTAGATGGACATCCACCTTTTTCATCATAACTTGAGTTCAGTAACTCTATTTTTAGTGTTGTCAATGGCATTGGAATTTTGATTTAGATACCTAACTCCTTGAATCAGTTTAGGATGGTTGGGAATTCTTCTAATTGGTTTAGGAAAGGAATTTTCAACACTCTACATCTCTAGTATATAGAGTTTTCTTATCACCCTATTTTACCCTTCCAAAGTAGAAAGCCAAAATAGGGGTAGGGCATAAGGGGCTCTATACACTTCTCAAATTATCATATAGTAAGCTTTAGGTGGTCTATGGATTTTCATTAACCTTGTGTGTTGCAGGTTTTAATAGTTTTCTGTAGGATCTTTACATCGAGGACTTGGCTATATCTTTTTTATTTACTATGATGTTCTCTTACTTTAGCTTGCATATTCACGTAGTGTTATATCTAAGCTAAAGTGGGGGCTAAATGTATCATCTTAAAATGGAAGCACTTCCATCTTGATAGGTTTAGAACCCTCTTTTAGTAAATTTATCATGATAGACTTGCATTTAGGATGCATCCTGCACTTATCTTCTTCATTCTAGGTGAAATTAGGGTTAGGATCTCGAGGATTCTCCTTAATTTCCCTCTTCCATGGCTCTATTTTCTATGTAGGACTTATAAATAGGTCCTCCTAGCCTTCATCATAGTCATCATGGGATTTTATGCCAATCCCTGGCATTCTATCCCATTCTTGTATCATTTCTAGGTCTCCAAACATTCCTGAGACCTCCTATCATAGTGATGAAGGGTGCTCCCCTTAATGCCACAAACACATAACAGAAATAGAGAAACAACAACAATAATATGCAAGAACAGAAAATTGGCTTCTTATTATCTCCACAAAGGTGGAATTACAAACTTTCAGAATTACAATATGCAAAGCCACATGGGCATTCCCTTACAATATTCTTTAGGAGAAAGCCTCAAATCAATACCCAAATCTACTACCCAGAACTAATCTGAACTGCCTAAGACAATAATACAACCTTCCTTATATAGACAATTTTCCACCGCCTGGGAAGGTTCTAGAATTTTAGCCAATAAGGCCGACCAACTTAGAATTATTTTATTTTACATTTTATTATATCATAGTCGGCACAAGATAACCTTTGAAACCCAAACAGAAATTTTGAAGAAAATTATTTTCTGCCATTTCAGGTGGCCCAACTTCCGAAGACCATAAGTCATCACCAGTTGACCCGATCGGCAATTATAACCCCATTTCAAAAATGCCATGAAGTGCTCTTTAGGCTTGATCCGCGCAAGCGCCCATCACCCAAATTTTTGACCTCATCCGGGGCCTCTAAAGCCTTCAAAACTGAGTTCAAAGTTTCTGTACCCTACTGCCAATACCAAAAATCTTCAATATCTTCCAATATACACTTGATCTAGCAATGAAACTTTACTGACAGACTTATATGACCAAAATGAACCTCCAAGAAAGAAATAAGATCATTCTGAGCACATACAAAAATTACCAAAAATAGTAACTTTCCATAAATAGCAGCTCTGCACAAAATAGCCCTTATTGAATACAAAAATAGAAATATTTTTGGGTGATGCAAGATTGCTCTTAAACCCAGGATGCTCCTACATCAGACACCTGGGGTAATTTGAGAAGTGACCCTGGCACGACTCAGGTGTGCAGAGGAAAACCAAGATGGCTAACTTCCTCCTTTGTCAGCCATGATGAATCTTCAATAGGTCATCCTTTCCATTTGACTAGATATTCTTCATATTTAATGTTCCTTGTGCTTCTGCCAACATGACTGTCCAGTATATCTTCGATCTCCTTAGTGTCTAAACTAGTTGCTGGAATATTCCACTGTGCTACTGTGATCTCATCTTCAACACCTCCTTCATGATACTCTGTCAGATCTGAAATGTTAAAAACTGGTGAAATATTTAGCTCAGTAGGAAATTTTACCTCATATGCATTTCCTGAATCATGTTTCTTCAGTATCCTACATGGTCCAAACTTCTTCATTTTCAGCTTGTTATATGTACCAACTGGAAACCGCTCCTTCCGCAAATGAACCATGACTTCATCACCAACCTAAAATTCCTTATACCTCCTTTTCTCATCTACCTTAGCCTTATACTATGCATTCATCTTGGTAATATGCTTCCTCACCTCCTCATGGATGTTCTTCAAGTGTTCTGCAAAATCCTCAGCTTCAGCACTACTTATTTCTCCTTTATCTATCTTCCTTAATTCAGATGCATTTCTTGGACTACTTCCATATACAATCTGGAATGGTGATTTACCAGTGCTTCTATTGATAGAATTATTGTATGCAAATTCCGCCTGTGATAAAATCAAATCCCATCTTGTTGGCTTATCTCCAACCAAACATCTCAGCAAATTTTCCAAGCTCCTATTCACCACCTCTGTCTATCCATCAGTCTGTGGATGATGTGATGAACTAAACTTCAAATCTATCTTCAACTTCTTCCACAATGTACGCCAAAAATATCCAACAAACTTAGTGTCCCGATCTGAAACTATGGTCTTTGGCAAACCATGAAGTCTCACCACTTCTCTGAAAAACAATTCTGCTACATGAACAACATCATTAGTCTTCTTGCAAGGAATAAAATGTGCCATCTTTGAAAATCTGTCAACTACCACAAAAATTGAATCATGTCCCCGCTGTGTCCTCGGTAAACCAAGAACAAAGTCCATGCTGATATCCTCCCAAGGATTCTCTGGTACAGATAATGGCTGATACAACCCTGTATTTTGCTTCACTCCTTTTGCCATCTGACATGCTCTGCAACTCTGTACCAACTTCTTCACATCTTGCTGCAACTGTGGCCAATAATAATTCTCACTAACCAAACCAACAGTTTTGTCATGACCAAAATGTCCAGCTAATCCTCCGCTATGCTTCTCCTTGATGAGATTCTCCCTCATAGAACTTTGTGGAATGCACAACTGACTCCCTCTGAATAGCATATCATCCTGGATGATGAAATCCAACCATTTCATCCTGTCTAGAGTAACAGGTTCTGTACAAGCTTTCCAAGCTTCACCAAAATCAAGATCCTCTGGATACAAATTCTTAAGTTCCTTGAACCCAACCACTTCAATTTGCATTTCTGTCAGCAATAGTTGCCTTCTGCTAAGAGCATCTGCAACCCTATTAGACTTTCCACTCCTGTGTTTCAAAACAAATGTATAACTCTGCAAAAACTCAACCCATTTCAAATGCCTTTGATTCAATTTTCCTTGACTATTCAAATATTGCAAAGCTTGATGATCAGTATACAAAACAAACTCCTTAGGAAGTAGATAATGTCTCCACTTCTTTAATGCTTGAACTATAGCATAAAATTCTTGATCATAAACAGAATATTTCCTCTTGGCATCATTTAACTTCTCACTGAAATAAGCAACAGGTTTACCTTCTTGGCTCATAACAGCTCCTATTGCAGTACCACTAGCATCACAATCTACTTGAAACACCTTATTGAAATCTGGAAGTGCTAAAATAGGTTGTTCTGTAACTTTTTGTTTCAATAATTGAAAACTCTTTTCTGCTCCTTTAGTCCACTTAAACTCTTTTCTATCCCCTCTCATTGTTTCAGTCAAGGGTCCACAAATACTGCTAAAATTTTTGATAAACTTTCTGTAAAAGCTAGCTAGACCATGAAAAGATCTTACGTCACTAGCACTCCTTGGAGTAGGCCATTCAAGGATAGCCTGTACCTTCTCTGGGTCCATTTTTAGAACTTCTACTGAAACTACAAATCCCAAAAACACTAACTCTTTCTTCACAAAACTGCACTTCTTCAAATTAATCAACAATTTCTCTTCTCTCAACTTCTCAAATACCATACGAATATGTATCATATGCTCATCCAATGTCTTACTAAAGATCAAAATATCATCTAGATAAACAATGACAAACTTACCCAGAAATTCTTTTAGAACCTCATTCATGAGCCGCATGAAAGTGCTCGGTGCATTGGTTAGCCCAAAAGGCATGACTAACCACTCATATAGTCCTTCCTTTGTCTTGAAGGTAGTCTTCCATTCATCTCCTTCTCTGATCCAAATCTGGTGATATCCACTTTTCAGATCTATCTTTGAGAAATACACAGCTCCACTCAAACAGTCCATAATATCATCCATTCGTGGCAATGGAAACCTATACTTGATTGTGATCTTTTTTATTGCTCTGGAATATGTACACATCCTCCATTCTCCATTCTTCTTTGGTGCTAATACCGCTGGTACAGCACAGGGACTCAGACTCTCATGGATCAATCCTTTTTGTAACAGTTCATGTACTTATCTATTCAACTCCTCACTTTTTGCAGGTGTCATTCTGTGTGCTGCCTTATTCGACAAACTCACTCCTGGGATCAAGTCCATCTGATGACTGATCTTCCTGATCGGTGGTAATCCATCAGGCATGTTATCGAATACAATATCCTGAAACTCATTCAACAAATCTGCAACTTCTACAGAAACATCTTCTACTTTCTCTTTACCAGCTTTTAGAATTAAAGCAAAACATACATGCTCATGCCTCATACCATCTAGGAAATTTCTTCCATCAACAAAAGTTATCCTTGCATTACCACATACCTTTTCTTCAGTCTCCTTCAATGGTTTTAGCTTATGCCGCACTCCATCCTTTGTCAAGGAATAGGTATTCGCACGACCATCATGTACAGCACATCTGTCAAACTGCCATGGTCTAACCAACAACATATGACATGCATCCATAGATATGATATCACACAATACCTCATCTTGGTATCCACCAATCTTGAACTTCACCAGGCATTGTTCATTGACCATGACCTTATGGTCATCCTGTACCCAGGCAATCTGATATGGATGTGGGTGTTTCTGTCTCTTGAGCCTCAACTTTGTCACCATCTCTTCTGACACCAAATTGTCAGTGCTTCCACTATCAATGATCACATCACAAAATTTACCTTCACACTTGCACCTGGTGCGAAACAGGCTCCTCCTTTGCTTAGGTTCATTCTCACCACTCAACAGGACTCTTCTGTTAATCAACGTTTCTCCTCTTTTAGCATCTTCAGAATTTGATGATCTGGCATCTTCATCTACATGTGCAACTCTGGCCTGGCCTTCATTTCTTCTATCTGTTCTACCTTGGTGCTGAGGACATTCAAATGCCCTATGACCTTCTTCTCCATAGTGAAAACATGTTCCACGGAAGCATCCTTTTCCAGATCCTTGTCCTCTTCCTCTTCCTCTCTGATCTCTATTATTCTGATCCTGGAAGTGATTGGAATTATTTTCACGCTGATTCTAACTGCTACTGGCCTCATCCTTCTTTTTTAGATCTTCATTTCGGCCACCATATGACCGTCCACCAGATCGTCCACCACGACCTCTTCCATTTTGTCTGCTCTCAAACTTCTTGTTCAGCTTTTCATCTACTTTTAGGGAAAACTGGTATGCCTCTTCAATACTGTTCATTCGAACCAGATTCAGCTCCTTCTGAATGCTTGGCCTTAACCCATTAAGGTATCGGGCAACTTTCTCCTTATCAGCTTCTGCATGGCCTGTTCTGATGAGAAGTTGGTAGAACTCCTCTGTATACTCCTGAACAGATCTTCTTGCTTGCTTCAAACTCTACATTTTCTTCAGTAGGTCAAGCTCATAATCAACAGGAATGAACTGTCGCTTCAATTTATCCACCATCTGATCCCATCTTGTGATTTTATCTTTCCCTCTTCTATTTCGCTCTAATTGAATTTCTTGCCACCAGATCTTTGCATGACCTTTCAATCTGACCTTCGCAAATTTGACCCTATCAGGATCCTCAACATCTTCATACTCAAAATATTCCTCACATTCATTGATCCAGTCGATCAATTCCTCTGGGTTAAGATTTCCAAAAAATGTAGGAACCTCAATCTTAGGTCTTTTCCCAATCTTGGAAATCGCCCGAAAAAGTCTTTCTTCCTCCTGGTTCACAATTTCAGCTTCTCCTTCTTGATATTCTTCTTCGGCTTCATCCTTTCTTTCATCTCTGACATTAAGATTCATTCCTCTATGAATCTCTTCTTGTAATGCTCGCACTTGTCTCTGCAGCTCTCTAACCTCAGGTGTTACAACACCAGCTCTTCCGCCACGTTCCCTTCGTGGAGGCATTTTCGCGATGCGCGCTAAAACCCTAGCCACGGTCCTGGTGCAAAATGCCTCATAGTCAGCGATCTATTTACACACTCAAGAACTCCTGCTCTGATACCACCTGATGAAGGGTGCTCCCCTTAATGCCACAAACACATAACAGAAATAGAGAAACAACAACAATAATATGCAAGAACAGAAAATTGGCTTCTTATTATCTCCACAAAGGTGGAATTACAAACTTTCAGAATTACAATATGCAAAGCCACATGGGCATTCCCTTACAATATTATTTAGGACAAAGCCTCGAATCAATAGCCAGATCTACTACCCAGAACTAATCTGAACTACCTAAGACAATAATATAGCCTTCCTTATATAGACAATTTTCCACCGCCTGGGAAGGTTCCAGAATTTTAGCCAATAAGGCCGACCAACTTAGAATTATTTTATTTTACATTTTATTATATCATAGTTGGCACAAGATAACCTTTGAAACCCGAACAGAAATTTTGAAGAAAATTATTTTCCACCATTTCAGGTGACCCAACTTCCGAAGACCATAAGTCATCACCAGTTGACACGATCGGCTATTATAACCCCATTTCAAAAATGCCACGAAGCGCTCTACAGGCTTGACCTGCGCAAGTGCCTGTCACCCAAATTTTTGACCTCATCCGAGGCCTCTAAAGCCTTCAAAACTGAGTTCAAAGTTTCTGTACCCTGCTGCCAATACCGAAAATCTTCAATATCTTCCAATATACACTTGATCTGGCAATGAAACTTTACTGGCATACTTATATGACCAAAATGAACTTCCAAGAAAGAAATAAGATCATTCTGAGCACATACGAAAATTACCAAAAATAGTAACTTTCCATAAATAGCAGCTCTGCACAAAATAGCTCTTATTGAATACAAAAACATAAATATTTTTGGGTGATGCAAGATTGCTCTTACACCCAGTATGCTCCTGCATCACATAGTCATCAAAGGTGGGTGTGTCACTCTTTGTGGAAGAGGTATCACAAGGATTAATATATTGCTCATATTAAGGAGTAAGAATCTTGGGAGAAGTAGAAGAGGAATGAGCTTTTGAAGAAGAAGAAGGTGAGGACCTAGTAGAGGAATAAGACTTTGATAATGAAGAATGTGAATAATGTCTAGAAGAGTCATGATAAGACTTGGAATGTGAAGAAGAATGAAAAGACTTAGAAGATGAAGAATGTTTGGAAGGAGGTCATGATATGATCATGTGTATGATCCTAGCAAATGCATCTGATTCAATCATCTTTTCTTTTATTTTTGCTTTAAGTTTGTCACTTATGAGATATCTAGAAGGACTATTGGAGGAATAAAATTCTTTGAATTGAGAAATGAGTTTGAGATCATCCGTTCTCAAGAGAGGTTCCATAACAAGATAGTTGAAATTCATGGTTGTAGAAGAGAAGGAATCAAGCATGGAAGAAATGCATAGTAATAGAAGAAGGTAGACTAGATAATAAGAGGAAAATAATCAAGAAGACATGAAGAATTTAGGAAGAATCATGAAGGAAGAAGAGAAAGGATGAAAATGGAAGACTAGGAAGACATGGAAGAAGTGGAAGAAATAAGACTAAGAGTAATTTTTTGCAATTTGATACCATTGAAATTCATTTGGATATTGAGCAACATGTCATAGCACTTAAGATCTGACCTAGACTGACCAAGGAAGACTAGACATAACAAGGCAGCAAATTGATTTTGTGCGATAGTTTCTAGGCAAGCAGTGCAACTCTTGACCACTGAACGTGAAAAAATTAGTTTTGAAAGCAATTTGGTCAATGTTGTAAGTTTGGAAAGTTTCATTTCACAGTCCAGAATATAGTAAGGTGGGCGCCAAAAATATACACACTCAAGTGGTGCACTTCTCTAAGTTATTATATCCAAGGGAATCCATGAAGGGGAAACCTTAGAAAGCAACCTAGAGCTCTCCATGGATGGAGTTGCAAGATTATTTGAAGTTTTCTCTTAGCTAGAGCTATTAAGCTAATGACCTTGCTAGTTAACCACACAATGAGAGATTCAAATGAAGACAAGGGCAAGAATGCCAATATCCCCAATAATCACTATGAAATGCAAATGCAAACTAGATTAAGATGAATATGCAAGCTAGAAATGAGAGATGCAAGCTAAGCTATGGAAATGAAAGTACAAGCTATGCTATAAAAAAGAAAGTACAAGTATTACCAAGCCTTCCTAGTTAAACTAGATGAGTTACTCTAAAGCTTGAAAGGAAATCTAAACTATGAAAGCACAAACATGAAGCTACTATGCATGAATGAAACTAAGAATGGAATGTAGGTGAAAAAGCCAAGAATGCTCCAAATCTTCAAAAGCTCCAAAGTGACCTAGAAAACCTGCAACATAACATTAGTATTCAAAAATGCATATGAAAGTGAGGAAGAGAGCTCTTCTTTTATAGGAAATGAGAAAGAATGGACCATGGAGATTAAGAGGCAAAAGATTTAATCAAGGGTGGAGCATCAAAGAGGAGCAATCCATGTGCACAAATATCCTCCAATGAGAAAATAAGAGTTGACTTTTGTGTCCATATGAGACAAAAAGTGCTTTTCTCCTTTTTATAGAATAAGAATAATGCTTTATTTGTGCAACTTAGGATAAGAGGAAAAGTGGGGGCTTTTTATTTATTAAAAGGGGAGGAAATATTCCTTTTAAAGAAATAAATAATTTAGGATAAAATGGTTAGCCCAAGGCAAATAATCAAAAATGATGAAATAAGATTTGATCAAAGAAATTGATATAATTGATAAAATATTAATTTTTGAAAATATTGATTCAGGGATTTGATAAATTGTTAAATGGGGGCCCAAAGTCTAGATGACCATTTTAGGGTGCATACAAATACCATTCTCATCTTCAGATTTGGTGCATCACCTTAAGTTTTCCTTTTAGTTTTTCCTATTTTTTAGTACTTAGAGTTCATGCAAAAAAATCTTTCTTGTCTCTTTTCCTAGCCAACTTTTTTACCATTTTATGAAAGTTTCAAGTGAAGTATCATATATGAACTAGCCTAGAACCCAGAGATTCACTCCATTTTTGGGAAACCCAATACCGAGGAGTATTTCCATGCTTCTCGAGAAGGTTAAGTTTCTTTAAGCTTAACAAGGTGCAGTTTTGAGAGTTAACAAGTTTGGCACGCCCGGTGGGACAGTCTTTTAACTAATTATTGTGATAGTTTTCAAACTTTTTTGTGCTGATTTTGATATGCCTTTAGCATAAAAAAACCCATGAGAGGTTGTTTTATTGAATATCTGGTGACTCAATCTCATGGTTATAAAGAGTAGCACTGTATGATTCAAATCAAGACTAGAAGCTCAAAGTCTTTTGAGTATTTGTAGCTATCTCCACCTAAAAGAAGAGGGAGAACACTTCTTAGAACTCCTTCAAAAAGAACTTAGTCTACACCACCTAGTATAGAAAATAGACCTTTGTTGTCATATGGAAGAAGAAGAAATAAACATTCCAACAAAGAGGTAGGAAGGCATTTAGCCTCACCAACTTTCAAAAAGGGGTCTATGTCATTGTTTGTTGTAGCAACATAAGGCACTGCATTTGCAGTAAGTTCTAGTTCAGCCACTGTAACATTTTCTAGTCAGTAAGTACCAGTGCCACCACCAGTAATGGCAAGGCAACTCACCTTTGTGCCTTTTAACCAAGGCAACCCTTTAAATCTTGCCCAACATGATGATATCCCTCTTGCAGCCTTAAAAAGTTTACCAGAATATACTGGAGAAGGACAAACTATAGCATTGGAGCACATTAGAGATGTGGCAACCCTATGTTATGCCTATCATATGACACAAGCTAACATAGTCATTAGGCTATTAGTAGCTTCATTGAGGGGGAAAGCACTCCAGTGGTTCAGAGGATTTAATGTGGGTTCTATCACCACATGGGATGATTTAGGAGATGCTCTAAGTAGATATTTTGAGGATAATTCAGACTAATTGTCCTTAGTAGAGCAACTTACCACTATCAAGAGGGCTCCCTAATAACAAATGATAGATTTCAATATGAGATTCCAAAGAACTTGGAATAGAATCCTTGTTCAAGTCAGGACATCACCTGAACATGCATTTCTATATTATTTAAAAAGCCTGAACAGTGACATATCAATAGTAATCTGGTCTATGGGAGGAAACTCACTACCACAATCATATGAAATAGCTGTGAGGGAAGAAAATAGCTTGAATCAAGCTGGGAAAATAGCACCAAGATCACCAATGCCTATTTTTCATGACATTTAGCCAAATATACCACTAATTATCCCTCCTTTTGCACCATTACCTACTGTTCCAGTGTTATAATTAGCCACAACAAGTAATTTTGCTACTACAGGGTCATCCCAAGAGCTACAAGATATTAAAAGAAATTATCAAAAGATCAAAAACATATTGAAGACAATGGGGAATGAGTTAGTGACCCTCAAAAGGAAACAATACCAAGGATGACAGCCTTACTAGTAACAAAATCAAGGTGCAAATCCACCTTACCAGCAATTAAATTTGGGAGGACAATAAAAAAATCAGGGTGGTAGGCCTCCTTATCAAAATAATTATCAAGGGAATAGGCAAAATGTGAATCCAAGGCCTTTTCAGACCTATGCACCAGCCCCTTTAAATTCTGTAAGACACATGGTGCCAGTGCAAAATAATTTAGCTATTTAGTATGAATGGTGTTATCCATGCAACCAACCGCACAATCAAGCAACTTTCTCTAATGGAGCCATCAATCAAGTGTTGATGGTTTAAAATGCAACAAGTACACAACCAAAAGCAACTGGAGATGTGCCTAAACAACATGACTCAACTCCAAATGAGACATCTTTCATTAACTGGCAAATGGAGGAGTTTTGTTAAGGGAATGGTGACACATCGATTGCAACCTACACTAGAGCAAAGAAAAGAGCTTTGGAGATAGAACAAGCTACTAACAAAGATAAAGGAGCTGCAATCGATGGGTCATCATCCACCCAAATGCATGTGGCACAAAAGAATCCTACTCTCCCAATTAAAGAGAAGCCACAGTCATAGTTGAATCAGGCTAGTGTCAAGTTACAACCCTAGGTGCTTTCAGCTATGCCTTACAACATAGTTTAAAACATGAAGAAATGAATGTTACGATGTCTATGTGGAACTCATCAGCTATTTCAGGACAAACTAATTTGTTAAAAAGGGCCCTATTTGAAGAGTAGAATCTTAAGCAAGCTTTTGATGCACAGACTTTTTTGACAAATGCTTCTACGAAAGTTACTCATCAAGATAGTAGTAAGATGCAAGGTACAAGTACCAAACCCCCTCCATTTTACATATCTTTGATTATAGGAAATAATTTAAATCATAATTTTATGGTGGATAGTGGTACTACCACGTCTATGATGCCTAATAAAATAGTTGATCAGTTGGGTTTAGTTTATCAACCATTAGAAAAAGGGGTAGTACAGCTGCATGGTTCCACTGTTAAAACCATAGGCGTGATTAAAGATGCTGATTTAACCCTTCATGCATGTCCCAACTTCTCAATAAATCAAAATATCTTTGTAATTGACCTTCCCCCATATTTTTCCCTTTGCCTATTAAGAGAGTTCACGACCAAGATAGGGGGATATCGTTCATCAAACTGGTCCCATATGCTATTTAGAACCCGTTATGGGACTAAGGTGATCATCAAATCTGAGGGGCTTGCAAAGGATCATATTGAGCCATATATACCCAATGTGATTAATGTAAATTGTGTTGCATTTGATCAAAGTGAAAACTCTATCATCTTAGAAACAAACACCCAAGTTAAGAACATTCCTAATATCTTACTTGATGAGTGGGCAATGGATAATACAATAAGAGATGAAAAAAACACCATTTTAGATGCTGGTTTGGAAATTATATATTCCAAGAGGCTGGATCAGTTATTCCAAACCTTGTCAAAAGTTCAGATGAGTTTGACAATAAGAAAAACAAAGTTTGGGAATTGTACTTTGATGGTTCTAAGAGAAAGAATGTATCATGAGGAGGGGCAATGTTGCTATCTCCTCAAGGGGATAGGTATTATGTAGCTTTTCATTTCAGTTTTGCATTTACAAATAATAAAGCTGCGTATGAGGGTTTCATTCAAGGTTTGGAATGGGCTAGGCTGGAAGGTGTCAAGTGCTGAAAGGTATTTGGAGACAATGAATTAATTGTCAATTAGGTTAGGGGGCTGCATGTGATAAAAAATGACACTCTTAAAAGCTATAAACGTAGAGTGTGGGATGCAATTGAGAACTTTGAGGCTTTTAACCTAATAGTTGTCCCAAGAAGATTAAATTTGTATGCTAATAGGTTAGCTACTTTGGGAGCACAATTAAATATTCCTAAAGATGTTAGTAAGGAAAGCATCCAACCACATATTAAAGTTGTGCTTAGACCTTCAATACCTGATAATGACATAAATTGCCAAGTGTTTGACAATGATGAGTAGATTTTAAATTTTCTGCTTGAAGAGGACATCTTTTTAGTCTCTAATCAAGATAAGTTAAAAAAAATAGTATGGTGACCAAGTTTTATAGCTTAAATCAAACAAGTTACCCTAAGGACTAGTCACTCTTAAGTCTATTTTCAATTCTGATGATCAAGCAAGAAAAAACAAAACCAGCCTGCTGGTCCAACAGGATCATTATGAAGATCTTGAGATAACTGAAGGTAAAAATTTAAAATTTAGAAAGGTAAGTTCTACTGATGAAAAATAGTCTTACATTCATCTTTTTCAAGAATTCCAAGATGTCTTTTCTTGGGAGTATGCAGATCTCAAGGAATTTGATCCATAGCTCGCCCAACATACTATTGAGCTTGAGCCTAATGCCAAACCCATAAGACAAAAATAGAGACCTGTTAATCCCAAATTAGAACCTCTCATGCATAAGGAGCTAACTAAACTTGTTGAGAGTGGTATCATTTTCCCTATCAAACACACTTCTTGGATGTCCAATTTAGTTCCCATTAGGAAGAAAAATGGGGAGTTAAGGCTTTGTGTTGACTTTAGAGACTTAAATAGAGCCTCTTTAAAAGACCAACATCCCTTACCCTCCATGGAACAAATTCTGCAATATGTTTTAGAAGCTGAAAGGTTCTCCTTGCTAGATGGATATTCTAGTTACAATAAGATTTTAGTAAAAAATGAAGATCAATTCAAAAATACTTTCACTAAAAAATGGGGAACAATGACATATAGGAGAATTCCTTTCAGTTTATCTAATGTTGGGCCCACATTCCATAAATCTATGGATATGGCTTTCCAAAATCTGATGTATAAGATTGTCCTAGTATACTTAGATGATATAACAGTTTACAGTAAGGATGTTGCTGATCATATTGTTCATCTGAGGTAGGTCTTGGAAAGATGCAGGGAGTTTGGGATTTCACTTAATCCAAAAAAGTCAATTTTTTGTGTTCATGAAGGTAGGCTTCTTGGATACATTGTCTCAAAATATGGCACTACCATAGATCCTGCAAGAGTGCAGGCCATCTTGGAGTTACCTCTGCCAAATCACAAAAAAGGACTACAAAGTTTTATTGGCAGAATTAACTTTGTAAGATGATTTATTCCAGATATTGCAAGTCTATTGAAACCTTTAACAACAATGCTAAAGAAGAATGCTATTTTTAGTTGGACCAAGGAGGGGAAAAGTAGTTTTGAAGAAACTTAAAAAGCTTTATCAGCTACCCCTCTTTGGTAAATCCTAACTTTGCTAAAGATTTCATACTGTATAATTATGGGAGCTTAGATGTAATTTCTACAATGCTAGTTCAGCAAAATGATCAAGGTTTAGAGCAACCTGTAGCATTTTTTAGTAAAGGTTTGGAGGAATATGAAAAAAGGTACAAATTCATAGAAAAAAACGTGCTTACTATAGTTAAAAGCCTTAAAAAGTTTAAACATTTGGTTTCTAACACCAAGATACATCTAATGGTTGCACATCCCAATGTGAAGGAATTCTTATTAAGTAGGGATTTCAATGAAAAGCGTGCAGGTTGGATTACCAGAGTTATGGAGTATGATGTAGACATACATGTCACCAAACTCATTAGAGGTAAAGGTTTGTGCGAGTATATGCTTGATGAGTCAACTTAGAAAGAAAAAGATAGCCAAGAAATATTGCTGGTGAATAGTATTGAAGCTAGAAATGAACAACCAGCTAGCTGGTTGAATGAAATGGTGCATTTTTTGCAAACAAGGTAATGTCCTTCAAGGCTGGATAAAGATAAGTTTAGGTACTTTAGACTACAATCCATTCCATATGTGCTAATTGACAATGTTTTATTCAAAAAGGATCACAACAATTTGTTGTTGAGGTGTATTAATGCTGATCAAGTCAACAAGTTCTTTGAAGAGTTTCATGATGCAGGGGGTCACTTCTCTCCAAAAAAAACAACCTATAAAATTCTAAGAGCAGGTTATTATTGGCCTGATTTATTCAAGGATGCCTATGCTTGGGAAAGGAAATGTGAAAAATGTGCATTATTTGCTGGAAAGGAAAGACTTATAGCCTTACCCTTGCATCCCATCATTGTAGAACAACCTTTCATGAGGTGGGGAATTGACTTTGTAGGCCCAATAAGCCCAAGTTCCAGCACTGGCCATAAGTGGATTTTAATGGCAACAAATTATTTCATATGATGGACTGAAGCTCTGGCCTTGAGAGAAGCTGGTGAGAATGTTGTACTAAATTTTTATGAAGATTTAATCACCAAGTTTGGGGTTCCTAAATCTTTGATTTTTTACAATGCACTTGCTTTTGTGGGGTCTAAAGTAACTGAGAGGGTTCTCAAGAATAGTGTTTCTCTAAATATGTCTTCAAATTATTACCCTCGGGGTAATGGATTGGCCGACTCTACATATAAAAATATGATCGGGATAATAAAAAGGACATTGTAGGAGAATAAGAGGGACTAGCATTCAAAGCTTAAATCTACCATATGGTTGGATAGGATTACTCCTAAAAATATTATTGGTACTTCTCCTTATGTTCTGGTATATGGGAAGGAGTCTAAGCTGCCTATTTCTACTAAATTTCCATCCCTACAACTTGCAGACCAGCTGGTTCTATTTGAGGTGAATGATCCCTTGAAACTAAGATACATTGAATTGCAAGATTTGGATGAAGAAAGAGCTAAGGCATTGCAGAAAATGGAGTACCAACAGTTATAGAAAAAGAAAACATTTGATAAGAAGGCTATTGACAAGTATTTCAAAGAAGGTGATTTGGTTCTAAAATGGGATGTTTTGAAGAGTAGGTCAGGACAACATACAAAATTTGACCATTTCTAGTATGGGCCTTTTGTTATCAATGCACAGAAGGAGCACAATGCATTCCAATTACAAACAATGGATGGAACCTTGCTACCTATATCGGTTAACAGGATACACCTCAAGCCCTGCTTTAAGGTCTGATCTTTTTTTTGTCACTTGTATAGTTTTTTTTTTCATTTTCAATAAGGTTTTGTAGCACCATTGTTAGTTTTTTTGGTTTCCCTAAGTGTTGTTCCAACACAAGCTGCCTAGGTTTTAGCCAATGTTTCAATTTTCAGCCAGGTTTCCAAGTTTTATTTCTTTTTCAAGCTGCATAGAACTGTTGTTTCCTTTCAAACACATCTGTCACCCAAACATATTTATGCATATTCCATATTGCAAGGAAGCTTGTACCCTTGCAATATGGAATACATCCAAATGAGTTTGAGTGGCAGATGTTTTGAAGCTCAAGCTGATTTACTTTCAGACATTTTTCTAAAAACCAGATGACACCTTGTGTGTGGCTGTATTACATATACAATTCATAATAGTGAGGTTCTACCTCATTATTACAAATCCTATAGTGTTCATAGCCAAATACAAGGATTCAACGAGCTTTTCATTTTTTCAAGTGATGAATTATTTGGGCTATTTGACTCTATGCCCAATGGACTATTTTAGGCTACTAAATCCAAATGTCCAGCAGATAGACAATCAATAGAAATCACCAAAAATTTTACTAATTTTTACTACCGATTGCAATCATAGCAAAAAATTAAGTATATCAATCGAAAGAGGTACACCTTTATCATATGCAGTGCATTGAAAGATTCAAGTGCAAATGTTCAATTCAGATTTTTTAGTTGTATTCAGATATAAAAGATTTCATCTTCTTATACAATTGAAATAATATCAATATGTAATCTAAATGTAAACCTCTCACACAAAGACCATGAGAGTGATCTTTCCTATTCCTATCTATCTAGAAATATGAAAGGTAATAGAAATGCATAATGAATAATAAAGGGACCAACCATTGCCTAGGGGTATGGCTGGTGTAGGTCTGTTGGTCCATCTTCACATGCATTTAGTTGTTGTCTCGGTGCCTCCATAGATCCCAAGTCCTAAAAAAGATGAAAATAAATGGTTAGATCTATAAAGATCTAAGAAATGTTAGGTCCAATACTACATGCAATGCACTAATACTATCTATCATACCCCTAAATAGATAAGAACAATCAGAGTCATCATCAAAGCAAAAGAGTTTTTATCACTAATGTGTTTGTTTCATGTGCAGGTCTAAATTCATCTATTATTGATATGTGGATGCAAATGGGCTCCCACAAGGGTTTGAGCCCAACATATCAGTAAGAGATGGTTTCAGTTAAGAGAGAGTGCATAAGAAAAGGAAATCAAATATATAGTATGATCAAAATCTACAAGTTTCAGGATATCAAGTGAGTAGCTAGTATCAAGGTCTCAGCATGAGGGAGTTTCAAAGTTAAGAATAAACAAAGAAGGGAAGAGCTGCAAGATGTTTTACTTCAATTTTTTCAGAACTACATTTTCAATAGAATATTGGAGGCTATAATTTCATGAACAAACAAAGTATTTTTTAGTAGAGACAAGGAGTGGATCTCTTATTTTATACAAAGGAGTGTGCCACAGTAAATTTCATCAAAATCATTATGGCACTTAGAAATGCTGAGGGTGGTATTAAGAAATGTAAATTTCTTTAAGAAAAAAAAATTACTATTATAAATGTAGAGAAATACAGTCATGAAAGTAAACTTTTTTAGAATGTTGTGTACACAGCAGAAATGCAGCCATGAAGGAATGATGCCATAATGTGAAAGGGAAGCCAATAGTGTTGCAAGTTTGGTCTCAAACATTTGCATACCTGAAAGAAAAATGCAGATTTGATGTCAAGGGGACATACATTTTAGCCAAGAGCAACAACAATAACAAATTATAGTCAAGATGATGAGAGCGAATAGTCATAGTTTAAGATATAACTACTCATTTGCATAGAGTTTTAGGTGATTCAAATGTCTTGCAAGTACCATAAAAAGAGACTAAAACTACATGTAAAGGCTATGATTCACATAACTAGAGAGGCCTCAAGCTGCCTGGAAATGATAGTCTATAGGGAGATTATTTTCACAACAATATCGAGGGGTTCTATCATAATGTCATGACAGTATTAATAATATCAAACCAAATTCAATATCAGTACTAACAATCATCTAAAGCATCATGATGTAGTACATATACAAGAGAATGATTTGAAATAGAGATAAAATTTTTTATACCAACATGCTAGTAGGATCAAGTTTGTATCCTAGTCAAGAGCATCAAAGTAGCCCTTATGCAGACAAGTATAAAAAATGTCATGAATATAGTCAATGATTATGGTCACAAAAGAATGTGTCTACAACTACTATGAAAAAAAATCAGGGCACAAAATATATTCATGAGCCAGCATGTCGTTAAGATATAATGTGACTGAATCAACATGTCCAGAAAGTACAATACCAAAGAAATATGAATGATAGTCAGGCTGAAGCATAAAAGGGACATGCATTTTAGTGCATGAAACCTTTTGTTTCATATCATATGCAATTAGCTATGAGTAGCAAAAGAATGTAGCGGTATCATTATGCAAACACAAAGGTATTGTTACAGTTACAAGAGAAGTATTGTTGCTCCATAGACTAGGATCAATGAGAAGGTGCTATTTTGGTGACATTATTGATGTCTGAGAGAGGTTGATCTAGAAAAGATCAAAACAAAAATAAGTGTTACAAAAGTGTTTTTTTTTTTCCTACCTTGTAATCTGAAAAAAGGAGCATGACACATAAGTCAATTAGTAATAACTTGAATACAAAGTAGCCATAGCACATGAGGGTGTTAAATAAAGCATTATCTGCTAGATCAAAAGGGTAAGTTCATGCTACAGTGAGAAAAGGTATCCAACACGCAAATACTGAAGCAAAGGGGTAGAATATGCCAGAGGAATTAGTAGCAAGACTAAGCAAAGAGTGTAGTTTTAGATTGTGGGCCAAATTTTCATAGCAAACAAAGAAATTTTATCACAATAATACCCCACAATCTTAAAAAATCTCTTCATAAGGGTTTTACGAGAGTGAATAAAAGTGTAAATCTGCAACTCTTAGTAAATTTCTATACAATGAACAGATCTCGAGGAGGTGTTATGTCCAAGTTGAGCAAGAAAGTAATGCCTACAAAAATAGTAAAAAAGTCTTAGATTTTCTTCAGAATAATTACCTATAAAGAATGGAAAATATGATGACAAAATATTGCAAAGATGGATTTGATGGAGCTTTAAGACTTCTTTCATATAGTGAAAGGAGAAATTTTTTCAAATAAATCATGTTCTCATGGCGACAACCACAATCCCAGAAATCTCAAAAAAATAAACTTTTACAGTTTCGAGCCATCGCAGGATGCTGAGAAAATACAAAATATGAAAAAGAGTGAGTCAAAAAATGCAAGAAGGAAACACCTGTAGCCTTGAAAATTTCTTCGAACCTTTAGTAATGGCGGCCTGCAGACTTTAGAAGGCTCTCAGCAGATATCATTAGCATTTTTTCCAAGCTCTCAAACCCTCATGACAATGCCCAAGCAGAGCTCTAGTAGCTTGCGCAAATGGAAAATATGAAGACTGAGATACTTGAGGGTTCATTACACTTTCTATTCACGTGAAGGATAGGCATTTTGCCTTATGTTTCATTTTTATGGATATTACTTATGCCAAAAAATGATAGTTCTTTTATAATTTTTTCTAAAGTTTTAAAATCCAAATAATTCTTTAACCTTCCTAAGGAATTAAGATAAAAAGAAATATTTTATTTTGGCACTTAATAATATTTATTATTTTATTTAAGTTTATACTAAATACTTTATTAATATTATGAAGTGGTTTTATCATTACTTAATTAATATTAATAAAATATTTAATAGTTATTAGAATAAACTTAAATAAAATAATAAATTTTATTAAATTCGACTATTAAATACTTTATAATTCATTTTTTGAATTATAAAGTATGTAATATTCGAATTACATAATAAAATATTTATTTTTATCTTTAAAGGAAAAAAGAGCCTTTGCGCAAAAATATGCTTTTAATTTTAAAAAAAAGGTAAAATAAATATTTTATTTCAAAAAACTTAATAGTATTTATTGAATAGTTTATAGTTTACTATCTTGTCAAATTATTTTAATAATATTATTAAGTGATTTTATCATTACTTAATAAATATTATTAAAGTAATTAATATTTGCTAAAATAGTAAACTTCAAGCTATTTAATAAATATTATTAAATTAAAGTATTAAATACTTTATAATTCATTTTATTTAAGTGAATTATAAAATATTTAATATTCAAAATACAGATATTTATTTTACCTTTAAGGGATTAAAAGTAGATATTTTGCAGAGTTAAAGTGCTGAGGTCATGAGGATATGGATGCAATTTTTGGGTCTGCAGAGAAGTTATTGCATTGCAGAGACTTTTGTGGTCTTTTTTGAAGGATTGAGATGCATTTATGATGTAATTAATGAGGCATGACATCTGGGTTATTTTATGCCTTTTTGAAGTCCTTTGGAGGGCTCAAAAATGGCCTTGTAGAGAAAATCCAACCCATAAGTTATTGTTCTCCAAAATGTAGTTGGCTAAAATGCATAGGTATGAGTTGAGGACTCATTTGTAACCAGTTCTAGATTTTATGTAGATGCAGCCTTTGGAG
Organism: Chamaecyparis obtusa; assembly: GCA_027943335.1. Lineage (NCBI taxonomy): Eukaryota > Viridiplantae > Streptophyta > Pinopsida > Cupressales > Cupressaceae > Chamaecyparis > Chamaecyparis obtusa. The sequence continues at coordinate 2,797,425 of BSBK01001370.1, forward strand.
TGATTTTTTTAGTCCATGGTGATCACTTGCAGATTGTTTGAAACTCAGTTTTATGAGGGTGTTATTAAGTCACCATTGAAGCCTGAATAAAGAAAATTTTGGAAGCCATTATTGAGTTCATATTGTGGTATGTGAGTTACTGCTTTGATGTTGTTTCTGTGATTCATTTTGAATCCTTGAAGTGAATGTCTCAGTTTTAGCATTTGTAAGTGAATATTTGATACTCACGTAGGTTATAAGTTTTGTTTTTTGTTTCATTTCATTATTAATAAGTGAATGTTATTATTCCTATTAACAGTTGAATTGAGGTCAATCCTTCTTATAAAGCATATTTATCTAAGTATTCTGATATCAATATTGTGCATATGTCAAACTGATTTTAGGAAAGTTTCATTATGTCAGATTAATACCATTCTCATCTTCAGATTTGGAGCATCACCTTAAGTTTTCCTTTTAGTTTTTCCTATTTTTCAGTACTTAGAGTTCATGCAAAAAAATCTTTCTTATCTCTTTTCCCAACCAAGTTTTTTACCATTTTATGAAAGTTTCAAGTGAACTGTAATATAGGAACGAGCCTAGAACCTAGAGATTCACTCCTTTTTCGGGAAACCTACTACCCATGAGTCTTTCCATGTTTCTCCAGAAGCTTAAGTTTATGTAAGCTTAACAAGGTGCACTTTTGAGAGCTAACATATATCTTATGTGAACAAAAATGATAAATGGATTATTGACAGTGGTTGTTCATATCACATGACTAGTGATAAGAGTAAGTTTGATACCTTAGATCATTATAAAGGTAGAAGTGTGAAATTTGGTAATGATGCACCATGTCCTATTAGAGGCAAAGGATTGATTAAATTGACTAATAAGATCACTTGTGAGAATGCTTATTGGGTTGAGGGTCTTAACTATAATCTGCTGAGTGTTGCAAAGCTTAATAACACTAGCTACCAAGGGGAATTTCATCACAGGAAGGCCAAAATATTTGATGCCACTGGTGAACTGATTGGAAGTGGAGAACAAACAAGAGGTAATTTATTCTATCTAGACATATCTGAAGAAACATGTATGATTGCACAACTTGATGATATTTGGTTATGACATAAGTAGCTATATCATGTTAACTTTGATAATCTGTTAGAAATTAGTAAGAAGAAGAAAGTGAGAGGTCTACCTAGATTGAAGAAACCTGAGAATGTAATGTGAAAAGAATGTCAGGTGGGTAAGATGACAAAGTCTAGTTTTAAGAGCAAGACTTCTAATTCTGAGAATGCTTTAGATTTGGTTCATACTAACCTTTATGGACCTATGGGTGTACAAAGCTATTGCTGTGCTAGATATTTTATCTTATTTGTCGATGATTATACCAGAATGATGACTGTAATGTTCTTAAAAGAAAAATCTGATGCTTTTCAAAATTTTAAGTGGTATTTGGCTAAGGATGAAAAGGAGATAGGTAGGAACCTGAAGTGTCTAAGATCTAACCAAGGTGGACAATTTATATCCAATGAATTTAATCTATTTTGCAATGATAGAGGGATCAAAAGATAGATGTCCAGACTAAGAAATCCTCCATAGAATACTATAGCAGAGACAAGGAACATTATATCATGGATTGTGCAAGGACATTAATGATTGAAAAGAATGTTACACAAAAGTATTGGAGAGAATCTATAAGTACATCTGTTTATACTCTTAACCGAGTATAGATCAAAAAAGGTACAAATATGACACCTTATGAGCTATGGCATGGGTATGCACCTAATGTAAAGTACTTTAGAATTTTTTGAAGAAAATGCTACATACTAAAGGACAATAGGAATGGAAAATTTGATGCTAAAAGTGATGATGGCATATTCCTAGGCTATTCCACAAAAATTAAATCTTATAAGTGTTTGAACTCTAACACTAACAAAATTGTGGAAAGTGTGAATGTCAAAGTTGATGAGTATGCAGAGAAAAATGAAGCTGACAACAAAAGAGAACCAAAAGATTACAGATCTTTTGTGTATATAGAGGAAGGAGAGGCAAATGAAAAACTTGAACCTAATGCATTGTCTTGGGTAAGTAATGTTGAGCATTAGGAAAACAACGCCGAGAGAGAAGAAGAACATGTCGATCAACAGGAGGAAGCTGTCAAGTATCAGGAAGAGGTTGTTGAGCATTCAGAAGATGAATCTGACAATCTTGTTGGTGAACTTGAAGAGCAAGATGAAAGGAGAGTAGAACCTATTTTGGTACAATATGTAAGGAGACATCACAAGCTTGAACAGATCATTGGAGACAAAGATACTGGAATTCTGACCAGAAGCAAGACAAGAGATCCTACATGTTTACTATGTGAATTTGAGCCTAAGACAACAAGGGAGGCATTAGAAAATGAAGATTGGATACAAGAAATGAATGAGGAGATAGACCAAATAGAGAAGAATGATACCTGGACTCTGGTGCCAAGACTAGAAAATAAAAAATGTCATTGGAAAAAAGTGGGTGTTCCGAAACAAGCTGAATGAGCATGGTTAAATCACAAGAAACAAAGCTAGGCTGGTATGCAAAGGCTACGCACAAGTAGAAGGAATAGATTATGGGGATACATTTTCCATTGTAGCTAGATTGGAAGGAGTAAGAACCTTACTTGCATATGTTGCCTACAAAGATTTCAAGGTATACCAAATGGATGTTAAGTCTGCATTTTTAAATGGTATATTAGAAGAAGAAGTGTACATTGAACAACCAAAATTATTTGTTGATCCAAACAAAAGACACATGGTTTGCAAACTGAATAAAGAACTGTATGGACTAAAGCAAGCTCCCAGAGCATGGTATGAGAGACTGGACAACTACATGATACAGATTGGATTCTCAAGGATAAATGACACAAGAAATTTGTACATGAAAGATGAAGAAGGTAAAGGAATCTTGTTGGCTAAGATTTTTGTAGATGATATTATATTTGGTGGACAAGATGCCTCATGTAAGAAATTTTCAAATGAAATGCAAACTGAATTTGAAATGAGTATGTTTGGGGAGATCAAATTTTTTGTTGGTTTACAAGTATATCAGATGGAGAAAGGAATTTTCATCACCCAGTCTAAATATGTTCATGAGATGCTGAAAACCTTTGGTATGGAAGATTCAAGGCCAGTAAGTACTCCCATGGCTATTGGACAAAAGTTGTCTAAAAATGATGATGCTATAGAAGTAAACCAGACTTTGTATAGATCCATGATTGGAAAGCTATAGTATGTTGTACAAAGTAGATCAGATATTGATTTAGCTATTGGGATTGTGGCAAGATTCTCTGCCAATCCTAAGGAAACTCACATGATGGCTGCCAAAAGGATAATGAGATATTTGGAAGGGACTAGCGACCATGGATTTTACTACAAGAAGCATGAAAAGTTTGAACTAAGAGTGTATACTGATGCTAATTGGGTAGGAAATGTGGATGAAAGAAAGAGTACTAGTGGTGGAGCTTTATTTCTTGGACATAGATTAGTTTCTTGGACAAGCAAGAAAAAAAATTGCATTTCCCAATCTACTGCTGAAGCCGAGTATGTGGCTGCAACAATGAACTGTTCAAACTTGGTATGGATAAAGAAATTATTGGTAGGCATGAAAGAAGATATCACTGAACTAGTTTTCATCTACTATAACAACACAAGTGCTATCAACATCTCTAAGAATCTAGTGATGCACACAAAGACCAAACACATCACCATCAAGTATCATTACTTAAGGGAACTGGTACAAGATAAAGAGGTTCCCAGGGAATATGTGAATACAAAGGAATTACTAGCTGGCATATTCACTAAAGCTTTACTTAAAGAAGCTCATTAATATCTAAGAGGTCAATTAGGGGTTCTTCCCCTAACTGAGGCTTCCTAGTCAAGCTAGGAGCACTGCATCGAATGTGCTGCAAAGAGTATCTAAGAAATTGATGGAGAGACAGGTCACACTTTAGGAGCAGCCTAGAGTTGTGAAAAGTACAACGAAGCCAGGAATCAATCATAAGAAAAGATGAGAGAGGGAGAAATACTATTACTGAACTAAAAAAATGATATCTACATCTGTAGAATATATGTTCTAGTTGCTACTTTGGCATTTTTGTCAAAGAGGGAGATGATCACAAATGAATACACATGGTGAGATTTCATGGAAGCTCAAGTAAGAGGGAGAGATTTAGTGGATGGTCATACAAGCATGGCTAATTGATTCTATATCAGAATGAAGCTAAGGATAGTATAAATATTTCTGATGGATAGATAAGTTTTGGATTGGTTGGTAATTCATGTGTTATTCATAAGGTGTTTCCATCAATGCCAAAGAGGGAGATTGTTGGAAACTACAATTGAAGCAATTGTTGTATTGTCATTGATGTCAAACCTTAATTGGTAAGACTATTGCTATTTAAGAAATTACTATATCTATTTGATTGTTGTGAAGGGGATAGGAAAGGTTGGTAACAATAGCACCTAAGAAAAGGTTGAGTTATCTTGATACTTCAATGAGTACTTGATTATGTGGCAAAATGATAAGATAATGTATTGTTTATCTAAGTAAGAATGAAGACTAAACTGGTAGGCTTAACCGAGAAAAAGTGAAGAAATCTAGTTTAAACCAAGTGATGTTAGTGTCGATCGAGCTAGTATATGCTGAGTAAATTCAGTGTTGACTAAACATCAGTTAATTGCTAAGGAAGACAATATTAGTCGAGGAAATATTTTTTGATGTGACCGAGCTTTCTAATGAAGACTGAGGAGTTGAACACTGTATTGACCAAGTATTAGTAATTTACATTTGAGGAAGAATTCAGATTTCTAGCCAACATAGTTGAATTCTTGGATTATGTAAAACATGTTGACTTTATTTATTGATTATATGAAAGCATTTAATGCATTGTAAAATGTTTTATTTTAAATCTATTAAGAGATTTGATATATTTCTAGAAGGATAGATGAAGAACATAAAGTTGTAGGGATTCAATAAATCTAACCTAACCCTAAGATCTATGAAGGAGATTAAGTAGTAAAAGATGTATTGACCTAATTGAGGAAGTATTAAGGAAACCTAAGCATGAGGTTGAACAGAGAAGAGGATGCTAGAAGTATTATTGATGTTATTGACTGTATAAGAAGAAAAGGCTGAAGGAGAACTATTGTGATTGCTTGAAGAGATTTCTGAGTAGATCAATGATGGAGATGGTAAATGTTCATAGTCAGTAAGCTAGCATATGTGTATGGAATTGGATCTGATATTTTCAAAGTGAGTTGTATGTTTTTCATATCAATACTACTATTACTTTCTAACCATTGTATTAGTCAAAATCCTTTTAACAAAGGTTGACCTAACAGTCATTCGTATAAATCCTTTGGACAAGGTTTTATTCGAATGGGATGTATGTAAGTAATATAACAAGGCATAATTTTAACAGAGTGGTTTAAATCCTTTAACTGGGTCACACCTGATAGTGTGTTTGTAACGTTTGACATGGTTGGTTTTTCACAGAGCTCACTTTAGAAGAGGGAAAATAATAGTAAAATGTTACAAAGTGGTTTTTCCCAAATTGGGTTTCCACTATAAATCCTGGTGTTAATACTTGTTTGAATGTTTTGGTTTGAAAATTTTTGTGTTTTAAAAGTTAGAGACTATTGCATAGTGGACTGCACTGCTATATGTTTATGTTATGCAATCAGTAATGACCGAGTAGCTATTGGTTGTTGGATCTAATTTTTTGAAGAGTTTTAAAGTTTTTTTTATACATTTAGACCTGAGAACAACTAATTCACCCCCCTCTCTATTGTTCTAAATCATATTAACTATATTTTTATAGTACGAGCTCTAAGGAGGGAGCTGGTGTCAAAGTTTTATTAATAGCTCCTAGTGGAAGGACATTTAAGTATTCATTCACTTTAATGTTTCCTTGTACAAATAAAATTGTAGAATATGAAACTCTATTGATAGGATTGAGGTTGGCTTCAAGACATAAGATAAGAAACCTTAGAGTGATTGGAGACTCAAAACTTGTAATATCTTAGATAAGGTCTAAGTATGCTTCAAAAAACAAAAGACTAAAACAATATAGAAATGCTTTCTGGGATGAGCTAGAAAATTTTGATGCATTTGGTATTGAATGGATGGATAGAGGTCAAAATAAAATGGAAGATTTTTTGGCAATATTTCTTTAAGGCCAAAGGATGTTACTTTTATAGGAATCTCAAAGATTGAGGTTTAATCCAGGCCTTCTATACCAGGCAATATTGAAAATTGGAAAGTTTTTGAGGATGATCTAGACATTTTGAGATTTTTACATTGTGAGGCCAATTTTGAAGACAATGAAATAAATTTTAGTGGATATGTGGAAACCTTAAATGATAAGGATACCATTTTTGGAAAAGAAGTGCTACAATTGAAATTAAATAGTGCTCCAAAAGGTTTGGTTGTGCTCGAAAGAGAATTTGATAATAACAATAAGTCTTTTTCAGAAAAGACTATAAATAAACCAGAAGATTTGGAGGAAATAAATTTAGGGACAACAAGAGCCCCTAAAAATGTGTATATTGGAGGAAATTTGTCTCCTAGAATAAGAAAATATTTGATTGATCTTCTTAGAAAATATAGCCATGTTTTTTCTTGGTCTTATGATGACTTAAAATCCTATAGAGAAGATCTCTTTCAACATGGAAATAAATTGAAGGAGGATACAAAGCCTTTTAGACAAAATTTGAGACCTATAAACCCTAACTTAGCACCAAAAATGAAAGAAGAGTTGAAGAAAATGAGGGATGTAGGAATCATAAAACCCATTAGATATTCAACATGGGTATCCAACTTGGTCCCAGGAAGAAAAAAGAATGGAGAAATCAGACTCTGTGAAGATTTTAGAAATCTGAATATGAATTCATTAAAGGATAATTATGGCCTACCAAACATGGAAGCCATGTTACAAATAGTTACTGGGTTTGAATTGATGTCAATTTTGGATGGGTTTTCAGGGTACAATCAAGTTGTTGTCAAATACTCTAAACAATTCAATACTGAATTCACTACTCCATGGTACACATATGTATATGTTAGGATGCCTTTTGGCTTGACAAATTTTGGAGCAACTTTTCAAAGAACCATGGATGTAGCATTTGCAGATTTCATTAACAAGTTTCTTGTTGTGTACCAAGATGATCTTGCAACATACTCAACAAAAGAGGATCAACACTATGGCCATCTTGAGAAAATATTTGAGAGAGCTTTAGAATATGGTGTTTCCCTTAACCCAAAGAAATATTCTTTTGGGGTAACATAAGGTAAGCTCTTGGGACAAATTCTATCCAAGGATGGAGTCAGGATTGACCCTGAAAAGGTTTCTACAATTGATAAAGTGCCTCAGCCAAGAAATGTCAAAGGAGTTTAGTCCTTCTTTGGTCAAATAAACTTTATCAGGAGATTCATAAAAATATTTGCTGAGACCAGTGTCCTATCTCCAAGATGTTGAAAAAGGGTGCTAAGGTAGAATGGAATGAAGAAGTAAGGAGGGATTTATTTCAAATCAAACAAGCAATCAAGAATGCTCCTATATTAAGGACACCTAATTACAGTAAGACAATAGAGATCTTCTCTTTTTCTTCTTATCATACCATTGACATAGTATTATTACAAAAGAACTCAGAAGGATTTGAGAAGCCTATATCCTTTTTTAGTAAATCCTTACAAGAAGCTAAATTGAAATATGATATAAATGAAAAATAGTCCTATGCCTTGGTTAAGGCTATCAAAAATTTTAGGTGTTACTTAGTTGGAGTAACCATAGTTGCATATGTGCCTAGTGCCACTATAAATGATATTCTACTACAAAAAGAAGTTTCAGGAAGAAGGTGTAGATAGATCAATAGAATCTAGGAATTCAATATTGATATCCAAATCAAAATGTTAGTCATAGGCTTAGGACAAGCCAAACTTATGGCCCGAAGTAACTTGGATGCTAATCATATTAACATGCTTGAAGAAGAGAAAAGGTCATACATTTATGATTTAGACATTTGTGATTAGTACACAAATATTGTTGGATACTTGCAGAAGATGATTCTTCCTCCTGAAATGGATGGTAAGAGAAAAAGTACTATAAAATTACATGCTATATAGTATGTAATATCAAAAGTTGAGTTATGGTGGAGAAGCAATGAATGTGTCTTCCTCAAATGTGTTGATCATCAGAAGGATAAAGACCTATTGCAAGAAATGTATAATGGTGTGTGTGGTGACCATTACATGGCCAAGACTAATACACATAAAATACTGAGGTCTGGTTTTTGGTGGCCAACTATTTTCAAAGATACCACTTGATGAAGGGTCCTCCCCTTAATACCACAAACACATAACAGAAATAGAGAAACAACAACAATATGCAAGAACAGAAAATTGGCTTCTTATTATCTCCACAAATGTGGAATTACAAACTTTTAGAATTACAATATGCAAAGCCACATGGGCATTCCCTTATAATATTCTGTAGGACAAAGCCTCGAATCAATACCCAGATCTACTACCTAGAACTATTCTGAACTGCCTAAGACAATAATACAGCCTTCCTTATATAGGCAATTTTCCACCGCCTGGGAAGGTTCCAAAATTTTAGCCAATAAGGCCGACCAAACTTAGAATTATTTTTATTTTACATTTCATTACATCATAGTCGGCTCAAAATAAATTTTGAAACCCGAACAGAAATTTTGAAGAAAAATCATTTTTCACCATTTTAGGTGACCCAACTTCCGAAGACCATAAGTCATCACCAGTTGACCCGATTGACTATTGTAACCCCATTTTGGAAAGGGCGCGAGGAGCTCTACAACGCCTAAATTAAGCAAGCTTCATTTAGCCCAAAATTTGACCTCATTCGGGGCCTCTAAAGCCTTCAAAACTGAGTTCAAAGTTTCTGTCCCCTACTGCCAATACCGAAAATCTTCAATATCTTCCAATATACACTTGATCTAGCAATGAAACTTTACTGGCAGACTTATATGACCAAAATGAACCTCCAAGAAAGAAATCAGATCATTCTGAGCACATACGAAAATTACCAAAAATAGTAACTTTCCATAAATAGCAGCTCTACACAAGATAGCAAAAATAGAAATGTTTTTGGGTGATGCAAGATTGCTCTTACACCCAGGATGCTCCTGCATCAGACACCCAGGGTAATTTGAGAAGTGACCCTGTCACGACTCAGGTGTGTAGAGGAAAACCAATACGGTTAACCTCCACCCTTGTTAGCCATGATGAATCTTCAATAGGTCGTCCTTTCCACTTGACCAGATATTCTTCATATGTCCTGTTCCTTGTGCTTCTGCCAACATGACTGTCCAGTATATCTTCGATCTCCTTAGTGTCTGAACTAGTTGCTGGAATACTCCACTGTGCTGCTGTGATCTCATCTTCAACACCTCCTTCATGATACTCTGTCAAATCTGAAATGTTAAACACTGGTGAAATATTTAGCTCAGTAGGCAATTCTACCTCATATGCATTTCCTGAATCATGTTTCTTCAGTATCTTACATGGTCCAAACTTCTTCATTTTCAGCTTGTTATATGTACCAACTAGAAACCGCTCCTTCCGCAAATGAACCATGACTTCATCTCCAACCTAAAATTCCTTATACCTCCTTTTCTCATCTGCCTTAGCCTTATACTGTGCATTCATCTTGGTAATATGCTTCCTCACCTCCCCATGGATGTTCTTCAAGTGTTCTGCAAAATCCTCAGCTTCAGCACTACTTATTTCTCCTTTATCTATCTTCCTTAATTCAGATGCATTTCTCGGACTACTTCCAAATACAATCTGGAATGGTGATTTACCAGTGCTCCTGTTGACAGAATTATTGTATGCAAATTCTGCCTGTGGTAAAATCAAATCCCATCCTGTTGGCTTATCTCCAACCAAACATCTCAGCAAATTTCCCAAACTTCTATTCACTACCTCTGTCTGTCCATCAGTCTGTGGATGATGTGATGAACTGAACTTCAAATCTATCTTCAGCTTCTTCCACAATGTACGCCAGAAACATCCAACAAACTTCGCATCCCGATCTGAAACTATGGTTGTTGGCAAACCATGTAGTCTCACTACCTCTTTGAAAAACAATTCTTCTACATGAACAGCATCAGTAGTCTTCTTGCAGGGAATGAAATGTGCCATCTTTGAAAATCTATCAACCACCACAAAAATTGAATCATGTCCCCGCTGAGTCCTCGGTAAACCAAGAACAAAGTCCATGCTAATATCCTCCCAAGGCTTCTCTGGTACAGGTAATGGCTGATACAACCTTGTATTCTGCTTCACTCCTTTCGCCATCTGACATACTCTACAACTCTGTACAAACTTCTTCACATCTTGCTGCAATTGTGGCCAATAATAATTCTCACCAACCAAAGCAAGGGTTTTATCACGACCAAAGTGTCCAGCCAATCCTCCACTATGCTTCTCCTTGATGAGATTCTCCCTCATAGAACTTCGTGGAATGCACAACTGACTCCCTCTGAATAGCATATCATCCTGGATGATGAAATCCAACCATTTCATCCTGTCTAGAGTAACAGGTTCTTTACAAGCTTTCCAAGCTTCACCAAAATCAGGATCCTCTGGATACAAATTCTTGAGCTCCTTGAACCCAACCACTTCAATCTGCATTTCTGTCAGCAGTAGTTGCCTTCTGCTAAGAGCATCTGCAACCCTATTAGACTTTCCACTCCTGTTTTTCAAAACAAATGTATAACTCTGCAAAAATTCAACCCATTTCAAATGCCTTTGATTCAACTTTCCTTGACTATTCAAATATTGCAAAGCTTGATGATCAGTATACAAAACAAACTCCTTAGGAAGCAAATAGTGTCTCCACTTCTTTAATGGTTGAACTATAGCATAAAATTCCTGATCATAAACAGAATATTTTCTCTTGGCATCATTCAACTTCTCACTGAAATAAGCAATAGGTTTACCTTCTTGGCTCATAACAGCTCCTATTGCAGTACCACTAGCATCACAATCTACTTGAAACACCTTATTAAAATCTGGAAGTGCTAAAACAGGTTGTTCTGTAACTTTTTGTTTCAATAATTGAAAACTCTTTTCTGCCCCATTAGTCCACTTAAACTCTTTTCTATCCCCTCTCATTGTTTCAGTCAAGGGTCCACAAATACTGCTAAAATTTCTGATAAACTTTCTGTAAAAGCTAGCTAGACCATGAAAAGATCTTACCTCAGTAGCATTCCTTGGAGTACGCCATTCAAGGATAGCCTGTACCTTCTCTGGGTCCATTTTTAGACCTTCTCCTGAAACTACAAACCCCAAATACACCAACTCTTTCTTCACAAAACTGCACTTCTTCAAATTAATCAACAATTTCTCTTCTCTCAACTTCTCAAATACCATACGAATATGCATCATATGCTCCTCCAATGTCTTACTAAAGATCAGAATATCATCTAGGTAAACAATGACAAACTTACCCAGAAATTCTTTCAGAACCTCGTTCATGAGCCGCATGAAAGTGCTCGGTGCATTGGTTAGCCCAAAAGGCATGACTAACCACTCATATAGTCCTTCCTTTATCTTGAAGGCAGTCTTCCATTCATCTCCTTCTCTGATCCGAATCTGATGATATCCACTCTTCAGATCTATCTTTGAGAAATACACAACTCCACTCAAACAGTCCATAATATCATCCATTCGTGGCAATGGAAACCTGTACTTGATTGTGATCTTGTTTATTGCCTTAGAATCTGTACACATCCTCCATTCTCCATTCTTCTTTGGTGCTAATACTGCTGGTACAGCACAGGGACTTAGACTCTCACGGATCAATCCTTTCTGTAACAGTTCATGTACTTGTCTGTTCAACTCCTCACTTTCTGCAGGTGTCATTCTGTGTGCTGCCTTATTCGGCAAACTCGCTCCTGGGATCAAGTCCATGTGATGACTGATCTTCTTGACTGGTGGTAATCCATCAGGCAGGTTATCGGATACAATATCCTGAAACTCATTCAACAAATCTGCAACTTCTACAGGAACATCTTCTACTTCCTCTTTACCAGCTTTTGGAATTAAAGCAAAACATACATGCTCATGCCTCATACCATCTAGGAAATTTATTCCATCAACAAATGTTATCCTTGCATTACCACATACCTTTTCTTCAGTCTCCTTCAATGGTTTTAGCTTTTGTCGCACTCCATCCTTTTTCAGGGAATAGGTATTCGCACGGCCATCATGTACAGCACATCTGTCAAACTGCCATGGTCTACCCAACAACATATGACATGCATCCATAGATATGATATCACACAATACCTCATCTTGGTATCCGCCAATCTTGAACTTCACCAGGCATTGTTCATTGACCATGACCTTGTGGTCATCCTGTACCCAGGTAATCCGATATGGATGTGGGTGTTTCTGTCTCTTGAGCTTCAACTTTGTCACCATCTCTTCTGACACCAAATTGTCAGTGCTTCCACTATCGATAATCACATCACAACATTTACCTTCACACTTGCACCTGGTGCGAAACAAGCTCCTCCTTTGCTCAGGTTCATTCTCACCACTCAACAGGACTCTTTTGTTAATCAACGTTTCTCCTCTTTCAGCATCTTCAGAATTTGATGATCTGGCATCTTCATCTACATGTGCAATTCTGGCCTGGCCTTCATTTCTCCTGTCTATTCTACCTTGGCGCTGAGGACATTCAAATGCCCTATGACCTTCTTCTCCATAGTGAAAACATGTTCCACGGAAGCCACCTCTTCCAGATCCTTGTCCTCTTCCTCTTCCTCTTTGATCTCTATTATTCTGATCCTAGAAGCGATTGGAATTATTTCCTCGCTGATTCTGACTGCTACTTGCCTCATCCTTCTTTTTCGGATCTTCGTTTCGGCCACCATATGACCGTCCACCAGATCATCCACCGTGACCTCTTCCATTTTGTCTACTCTCAAACTTCTTGTTCAGCTTTTCCTCTACTTTTAGGGCAAACTGGTATGCCTCTTCAATACTGTTCATTTGAACCAGATTCAGCTCCTCCTGAATGCTTGGCCTTAACCCATTAAGGTATCAGGCAACTTTCTCCTTATCAGCTTCTACATGGCCTGTTCTGATGAGAAGTCGATAGAACTCCTCTGTATACTCCTGAACAGATCTTCCCGCTTGCTTCAAACTCTGCATTTTCTTCAGTAGGTCAAGCTCATAATCAACAGGAATGAACTGTCGCTTCAATTTATCCACCATCCGATCCCATCTCGTGATTTTCTCCTTTCCCCTTCTATTTCGCTCCAACTGAATCTCTTGCCACCATATCTTCGCATGACCTTTCAGTCTGGCCTTCACAAATTTGACCCTATCAGGATCCTCAACATCTTCATACTCAAAATATTCTTCACACTCATTGATCCAGTTGATCAATTCCTCTGGATTAAGATTTCCAAAAAATGTAGGAACCTCAATCTTAGGTCTTTTCCCAATCTTGGAAATCACCCGAAAAACTCTTTCTTCCTCCTGGTTCACAATTTCAACTTCTCCTTCTTGATATTCTTCTTCAGCTTCATCCTCTCTTTCGTCTCCGACATTAAGATTCATTCCTTTGCGAATCTCTTCTTGCAATGCTCGCACTTGTCTCTGCAGCTCTCTAACCTCAGGTGTTACAACACCAGCTCTTCCGCCACGTTCCCTTCGTGGAGGCATTTTCGTGATGCGCGTTGAAACCCTAGCCACGGTCTTGGTGCAAACTGCCTCACAGTCGGTGATCTGTTTACACACTCAAGAACTCCTGCTCTGATACCACTTGATGAAGGGTCCTCCCCTTAATACCACAAACACATAACAGAAATAGAGAAAAAACAACAATATGCAAGAACAGAAAATTGGCTTCTTATTATCTCCACAAATGTGGAATTACAAACTTTCAGAATTACAATATGCAAAGCCACATGGGCATTCCCTTACAATATTCTGTAGGACAAAGCCTTGAATCAATACCCAGATCTACTACCCAGAACTATTCTGAACTGCCTAAGACAATAATGCAGGCTTCCTTATATAGGCAATTTTCCACCGCCTGGGAGGGTTCCAGAATTTTAGCCAATAAGGCCGACCAAACTTAGAATTATTTTTATTTTACATTTCATTACATCATAGTCGGCTCAAAATAAATTTTGAAACCCGGACAGAAATTTTGAAGAAAAATCATTTTCTGCCATTTCAGGTGACCCAACTTTCGAAGACCATAAGTCATCAGCAGTTGACCCGATTGACTATTGTAACCCCATTTCGGAAAGGGCGCGAGGAGCTCTACAACGCCTAAATTAAGCAAGCTTCATTCAGCCCAAAATTTGACCTCATCCGGGGCCTCTAAAGCTTTCAAAACTGAGTTCAAAGTTTCTGTCCCCTGCTGCCAATACCGAAAATCTTCAATATCTTCCAATATACACTTGATCTGGCAATGAAACTTTATTGGCAGACTTATATGACCAAAATGAACCTCCAAGAAAGAAATCAGATCATTCTGAGCACATACGAAAATTACCAAAAATAGTAACTTTCCATAAATAGCAGCTCTGCACAAGATAGCAAAAATAGAAATGTTTTTGGGTGATGCAAGATTGCTCTTACACCCAGGATGCTCCTGCATCATCATCTCTTTGTTAGAAGATGTGATGCCTGCCAAAGGTTTGCAAGAAAATTAAAGTTTAATGGTAACATGCCCTTGAAGCATGTATCAATTGAGAACCCTTTTCAGAAGTGGGATATGGAATTCATTGGAGAGATCCCAAACAAATCAAGTGGGGTTCACTCATTGATTCTAGTGTTAACAAATTATTTCACTAAGTGGGTGGAAGAAATTCCCACTAAGAGAGCCACTAGTAAAGGGGTGATTGACTTCATGATGTAGAATATTCTAACCATATTTGTATGCCCTAAGACTATAGTATTTGATAATGATATGTGTTTTAGGTATGAGGAATTTAACACTTTCTACCAGAAATATGGGATTCAAGTCTTATATTTATCCCCAAGGTAATGGTCAGGATGAATCAAGTAAAAAATGCCCGATAAAGATTCTAAAGAGAGTCCTTGATAAAAACAAAAGGGCATGGGACTCAAAGTTGTAGAAAGCCTCATGAGATAATAGAGTAACATTAAGGAATGTGTTTGGATGTGCACCTTTTGATTTGGTGTATGGAATTCATGCTAGATTTCCATAGAACAATTTTATGCAAATGTATAGGTTCATCCAAATATATGATGATGATTTTTATAATGAGATGAAGATTAGAATGGAAGACCTGATACAATTGAAGGGAGGCTCATGACATAAACATCAAGTTGCAGCTCTAGTATAAAAATCTTTATGACAAAAAGACCACTGTTAGAAATTTTGACATTCATGATCTGGTTTTGATGTGGAATGCCAAGCTAGAAAAAAAAGGAAAACATGGCAAGTTTGACCCAATTTGGTTGGGACCATATCTCATTGATGCTAAATGGGGTTTTGATTCTTATGTCATTAAGGATTTGGTTGGAAATGTTTTGGAATTCCTAGTTCACGGACAATTCCTAAAGTTGTACTTCTCCTAAGGTACTTTTATCATCCATGAACAATAGGTTTTAGATTTCTTTATCATTTGTGTGTTTCTTTTAGTTGTGTGTGTAGAGGTAGTTGTTTTTTGGTAGATGGTTTGCTTAACCCAAAGATTATAAATTTTTGTCATGCTTACAAGAGGCACACATCCCCAATTAGAGCCACTGTTAGCACTATTTATTTTTCCATCTCAAGACTCCATGTTTTAAAAATTTCATGGTTCAATAGAGGGTTATTTTATGTCTAGTTATGGCTATGTAATTAAAATTTTGATGTGTCCTCAATTTTTCAAAGGAACTGGTTCATTTTGTTCCTTAAACCCTAGGTGAGGTCTTGTTTCTGGCCCTCAATACTCACTATGAAAAGAAACCCTAGGTATTTTTTGAAAAATATAATTGTTAATTACCTTTTCCAGCCACTTAAGTTCCTTTTAAGCACATTTCTTTAGTCATCATCAAGCGAGGCCAAATATTTTAAGTTTATTTTACCTTGCAGGCCCATTTAATATTTCCTAAGTCTAAATCCCCAACAACATTTTAATTTTCCCTAAGTCTTGAGCATTAATTTTTCCTAAGTCTAGACATGTATCAAACATTGTTAAAGTCTCTTTTGATCTAATGGTGTGTGTAGTCTCACAATGAAAAGTTGATCAAAGATTATCCTTCACAGGATTGTACTAGCCATGAAATGCTCAAATCAATATAGATCAAAGTAAGTCAGACCAATGTTTTTAAGACTTCTATCCATCATCAGATTATTTTAATCTAATAGTTCATGTTTTCCTGGGCTTGAGTGTCAAGTAATTAATATATTATCAGATCCCTTTTAATCCTATGGCTGGCATAATTCCTTATTGAAAAGATAATCAATACTTACCGATCATGAGATCATGCCAATTGTTTGATGTTCCAGTTAGCAAAGGGGTGACATCAGTTGGACCAAAGGATAAAGGCATGTAAAGGTTCTGGCAAGTTTATCTTGATCTAACGGTTGGCATAATTCCTTGATCAAAATATGAAAGGAAAATAGTGATCATGAGATCATGCCTGCTATCCAATCATCCAAGTTAAAAAAAAGTAAGTCAGTAGGGCTAGAATCAAATGAAATAAAGGTAGCCATTAGATTACCTCAATCCAATGATGATCGTGGAACCTGCATGATAAGTGGGGCCAAAGGATACTTAGTTTAAATTACTATCAGATCTAATCTGTTAGGATGAAGGGCATGAAACCTTAATGAAAATATGATCAAGAGTTACTAATCAAGGGACCAGGATGACCATCTGATGTAATTTAAAAGAAGATCAACAGTTCTATTTTAAACTTTCTTTCTTTGGTGCGAAATGTTTCCTACCTATTAAATTGCAAAATTTAAAATTTTCAAAGTAATGGCATGAACATGTGGCATGGTTGTCAAGCGTTATTGTTTTTGGCATACGCAACATATCATTTGACACTCCATTTTTAGAACCAAAAGCTCTAGCATTTTTAGAGTGACTAAGTGGAATAAAATTGCAGAGTGTCTTGTATTTTCTAGCAAAATATTTACTGTGTGAGTGATTATGTTAACTATTGTGTTTCTGTCATCATTTTTCTAGAAATTCTATTGTTAGGGTTTGGAGAGAAGGGTTTGTATGTGTTTCTAGTTAAGCTGAATATTAAAACCCTAAGTTTTAAGATGGCACCAAGAAGAAAATTCAAAGGAAAGGTAGATTATCAAGAGAGAGTTGTGTGTGATGATTTTTTTGAGCAACTTGATCATTCTACAATTGACTCATCTAAGTCAAAAGAACTTGTTTGGTATTATTCAGTGTAGGGTTTGGATAGACACATGCTTTTTCCCCTAGTGGTAATGTATGGCAGTTTGATGTAGGGAAACTGGTGGTCCCAAATTTTTTCAAGAATACTGATATTTTACTTCAAGTTGCTAAAAAATATGACCATGTAGAAAGAGTGGTTAGGGATGTGAATGGAAGCCATTTGATTAGTAGTAATACTAATGAAATTAGAGAGGTGTTTCAGTTAAGAGAGCCTATTGATGCCATGGAAAAATAAGATTTTGATGAACTCAAGAAGGTTTACAAAGCACAAAGGGATTATCTCAGAAGTAGTCCTTTGAGGGAGTTTTTTGACAAGGTAGGAAGATTGACTGTGGCAGGACCAAATACATCAAAGCCTATCAAGATAGATTAATTTAATCTAAAATGAAAAGGGTATGTATTGGTCTCTATGTTAGATTTTTGGTGAGGATTCATAAAAGAAAATTCCAGTTCATTATATGTTAATGATTTCACAGATCTTGCACTCCTACCTAGCCTTAACTTTTGATTTTTCCCCTTTCCTTGCTGAGTTAATACATAATAGATTAATGGGAATTCAAAGGTCTAAGGTAGACATACTTTTTGGTTGGTATTCTTTGTTGATGCACATGTTCCTCTACAAGGGTTCAGATTACTTTGAGAAGGAGATGGATTTAATGAAAGAAAAGGTTGGTGAGGAGATGCCAGTCTAGTTGTGGAATCTGAACATGACATAGGATAATAATGAGGCATGTTTTATAAATTTTAATAGATGCATTGCATCTAGACTTAGGGCCCTATTTTTTTTCGAGAACCTAAGAATCCAAAAAGAATTATTGGTTTTTCTTAGGTCAAAATGTTTTTCTAGTGATATCAAGATAATCCATAATTGGGGAGATATTATTTTATATCTTGTTTCAACTATTTTTAGAGTATACAGCTTTAGAGGCACTCCATTTTTCTAGCCATACCAAGTTCCTTTGAAGGTTGGCATAGTAGAAATATTAAGGCAAATCGGAGGATTGAAGGATATGGCTCTGACTAGAAAAGGAAGGGGATCCAGTTTTCCAACCATCACCATAGCACATAAATTTGTGATCACAAAGGGTGGATGAACACAAATGGGTAAGGTTTGGAACCATACAATTTGGCCACATCAATTCCAAGGTCTGTAGTTCTTGAGGGATTTTATATTGACATATTTAAAAATAGGACCAAGTGTGCTACCATGGATCATATATTCAAATTCCCTAAGGATCTAATCAGAAATGTTTTTGATCTACAAGAGAAAGATATCAGGAAGGAGAAATGGCTGGTTTATAGAAAGACACTAGATTTTGTACAACATTTTGTGAGGGAATATGATCCTTTGAAGGACTTCAAAGCTTTTGAAAATAAAATTGAAGCTCTTGTGAGCCATTTTGATTGTATAATAAAAACCCTAAATCATAAGAAGGATATTGTAATACAATTAGATCTAGAGAGGGCCAAGTTTGTATTGAGCCAACCAATGTTTGCAAGAATGGTTCCTCCTGGTAGATATATGGTACAAATGAAGAATGGATATAGTGTGGTAATGCCTAGGCCTGATAAACATTGGGAGGGTCAAAGAGTATAAGATGTCCCTTCCTCTTCCATGGGAGTAGAAATGAAAGAACAAACAGAGGGCCCTTCCATTTCACCAGAGAAGAGACATATTGATGTGGATTTTGATTCTCCACCTCCCTCAAAGAGGAAGAAAATTTAAGAGAGGCCACAATAGAATGAGGTTGTTTATTCCCCCTCCCAATCTCCCCTAAATATTATGAATCAATAGGAGATAGAAGAGCAGTGACAAAGGATGGGAAGCCTAGGTCAGATCTTTATGACCTATGAAGAAATTGATGAAGGAGTCCCTAAGCCCCCTAAAGCTGTAGAGATGAACTTGACTCTTAGTGAGCTAGCAAGGAAAGAATTGGCTCTTGTAACCAAATAGCCTTGTGATGAGTTCCTTGCAGATGATGCCTTTTTTAAGGCTAGGGCTTTTGTGCATTTCCTATGGCAGACTCACCTTAGTCAATTCAAGGAGACCTATGAGAAAATTAGGAAGAGCATTCAAAAAAGGACCTTGCCATCATTGTAGATGAGGTCAAGAAAGAAATGCTTGAGATATTTGAGAAGGTTACCCTAGAGCAAGGTAGAGAATTGATAAGGAATGTAGGGGTACTTATTCTACCTAAATGGGACATTGCTAATGTAGTTGTCTTAGATGTAGTCTAGAAACAAACCAAGCCAGTACTCAAAACTATGGAGGAAGTTGAGAAGGCCATTAAGAGTGTCACATTCAGTGATGATCATCAAGCTTTGGTTATGTTATCTCTAAGAAAAGAAGAAGGAAATAAAGGTAAACAAATTGTTAGGGGTGACCTTTCTGGCAGTTTATTGGTAAAAAGAGTTAGTGAGACTTCAGGAGTTGAAGCCTCAGGATTAGCATTAGAAACTTCCAATCTCAGCATGAAGATGGCAAAGAAAGATGCCAAGGAGAAATAAGAGCTCACAATAAAGTTGGTAACTATCCTTAGATCTTATGGAGAAATTAAGAAAGAGGTGAGTGAAAAGGATAGAATTATTGTTGAACTAAGGAAGCAGTTAGGAGGACAGTTACAGATTTAAATACGTGAACAATTAAAAATTTCTTCTTCCCCTACTGGAACTTCATCCTCAAGCCCTATTATAGAGTACCCTCCTCCCCCTTTGCCTCCATTTGCTCATGAGGAATTTATGATTGAAAGGGAGATGTTGGAAAACTATAGAAAGTCCCTAATTGAAAAAGGTAAGAAATTGAAGGGTAAAAGAAAACTTTTCAAGGAGGGAAAGTTAGAAATTGACATGAAGTATTAAGAGAAGCTTAGGGACACAATTTTGCAATTTTTTGAGGGCATTGAGCCAAAAAGCATTCATATCAGTGGAGAGAAACTAGTGGAAATTTTGAATTCTTCCAAGGGGAAAATGCCACTATTGAACCAATTTTGGACAGGTGGACCTTGAGGTAAAATAAAATGAAATTATTTTATTCTTTATCAAAGGTTGGATAGGATACATATGCAACAATAAATAATAATCACAAGTTAGTTAAAAACTTGTTAGACTTTAAAGTTAAAAGAGAGAATATTGAGAGGAAGGCATTAGTATTAAAAGGTGAATATTCTAAGACTTGTTTTGAAATATTTCATAGTATTTTCAAGAAGAATCAAGAGTTAAAGGACAAAATAAAATGGGCCGAACAATTGGATAATGAATTGTTAGTAAGAATGAGTAGTATTTTAAATATGGATAGTAATATTATTTTTGTTCAAACAATAGAGACTATTGAAAATGCTAGGACACATTTTGAGTTCCTAAATAAAGAGGTTCAATAGGTAAAAACTGATTGGGACATCTTGACAAAGAAGATAGATGATGTGGTTACTTTTCCTTGGCCAAGTGAGGACGTCTTCAAATCTTGGGAGGATAAATATACCTTGGAAGATGCAATTAAAGAAGAGACCCCCACTGATGTTGCAACAGGTGGCACTTCCCCAATTTTTTAAAGGAAACAAAATGCAGGGGTAAAGTTTGTGCAGAAGAATGAGTACAAGGACACCACTTGGCAGGAGCATAACTATTTTTGGAAAATGTTGCAGGAGCTTAGCAAACAAATCAAAGGATATTTTTGTAAAATTTGAAAGAGAGTAGCTATTTTTTGTTTATTGTCTTTTGTCTTGTTTGATGTGAGTTTTTGTCATTTTCCTTAATGATCCAAAGCTTTTTTGTAATCCTTATTCTATAAAAGGATTCCCAAGATCATTTAGAAGTGCTGGAACTTGGTTGGTTTTTTTCTTACAAGTTTTGAGTCAAGGGTATAAAAGATTGTATTAGGTTGTATTATTATAGAAAATATAAAGTTTCTTGGGTTTTTGCTATTATTTTAATGGTGAATATTTTTGAAACATAGTGTATACAAGGAACATGATTCGGTATATATGAATAAAAAAAATCTAGGGTTTACATCTATCCTTTGTGTCTATTTATTTGAGTTATGAATTTTCTAATTCATTGCATGGAGTTTATCTATGTATATGTTGCTATTCCTCTTCTTTGATCCAAGATCAAATTAAATAGCTATGGATAGAACATAGATTCATTTTGGTTTGCACAGGGATTTCTATAAGTAGTGTGAATCTGGTGATTAATTGATCAATATTGTCATAAGGTGGTAATATTTGAGGGATCTTGAATCATTGACATTAGTTGGCTTATGTATTCCTGCTTTGCAATAAAAGTATTTTCCAATGGATAAGGCACTGGCTAGGAATAATTTTATTTTACAATGATATGTGCTTAGTAGGGTTTGACTGTATTCCTAATATTGATATAAATATGTGAAGACCTTTAAGGTATTATGACCCACAAGTTGTATCTCATTAATGGTAATAGAGAATCAATAAATTACTAGTTATCATTTAGTATTTTCTTATCATTTATCTGTTATTTAAATCCAAAATTTATTGTGAAGTGTTGTAGGTGGAGCTAGATTAGGAGCACCCTCCTTGGTTTTGTAGAGCCAAAAGTACAAAGGGCATTCTTTTTCCTATAGTTGGTCCAATCATCCCAGATTTTTTATACTTGGAACTTACCATTGTGTGTGTGAAAATTGTACTTGTTCAAAAGACACAACACATTAGTAAAACATTATTGATCAATGATAAGAAAATAAGCAATGAATAAATATATCATCAATCATGTGATTTACTGCCTTCTAGAAGACATGAGTATGGTATTCTCAGATTTGAAGGAGATCAATGACAATGCAATGTCTAAATGAAGGATTTGAATGTGAAAATGAATGCAATATTAATCTATGTTTTTTAAATTTTCAATGCAATAACAATAACAACTATATGAAATTGATCTAAAAACTTGATAACAATGATAATGAAAACTAACTATGAATGCAAAACTAGAAATAAATGATAGCAATTGATGTAAAAAATGGATGCACAATCTCGCAAGAACTTGACAGTATAACTATGTTGTTCTCAAAATTGCACATTCCTAATTGTGAAGGATTGAGGCTTGTTTATATAGAAATCCAAGTTTGAGAACTCATGGAAAAACCAAAACTCACTCCTTGATGAACTTGAATAGATTGGCAAGTAATAAGGGAATTAGAAACATTTATCTAGTAAAAATCATGCAAATCAACCTTTTAACTTATAATTAGAAGTTGAGATCACTCCAATCTACTTTTTAACTCACAATCACATGTTGAGTTTAGAAAGTTAACAAATTGAGTCCAAGAGTTGATTTTGAGTTTAACTTCTTTTCTGAATTTTGCATAGATAATTATGTGTTTATTTAATTTCTATGTGTTGTATTTTCAACTTAACTGATTTAATCAATTAAAAAATTGATTTATGGGTTAATCATTTATTTAATCAAACTTTATTCAAAATTATATTATTAAATTTGACAATTGATTTTAATCAATTAAATAAATATTCAATCGATTATTTTTAGAATTTTTGATTTATTGTCAAATACAGAACATTAATTAAGGAATAATTTTAATTAAATCTAATCAAACTAATTAAGTGGCCAAATGAAGTTTAATTAATTAAATATTTATTATATTCAATTAATCACACTTAGGATAAATAAAATAATATCATTTATCACTACATAATATTTAATTAGAGATAATTAGGAATATTTAGGAATATTCCCTGATGTAGATTTATGATAGGATCGATTAGGGTTTTGATTACTTGATATGAAGATGCACCTTAGGTTAGGACTTTAGGGTTGATTTCGATTGATTCGTTGATGTAGGTGTTAGAAAGTAAAGTTCCCCAAGATAACTGAGAGGGGGGGGGGGCTGAATCAGTTATCTGATAATTTAACCATTCAACTACTTTAAACAATATAATTAATGTACGAATCAACCATAGAAAGATAACCACACACAATTGCACAATAACACAAGATATGTTGACTAGGGAACCTCTTGAAAAGAGTAAACCCCAGTGGGAATGATGCCCACAAAATGGTGTACTAATATGAAAGTTCCTTGTTAGAGGATGGACCCTGTTAGGAGTCTTATGAAATACATTCAGTACATATAAATCCCTGTTAAAAGATTCTAATCCGGTTAAGATTTTATGGAAGACAGAAGGACCCACTGCCCAAATAGCTTCAAGGCAAGATCTCTGAACCCACTATCCAAAAGATCTTAGAATTATTCAACATAATAATATGAAATATATTACCTCCTTCACACTGTGCCAAAACTACACTCTCTACTACACAAGATCACAATTCTCGATCTTTGTACTCACAAGTCTTCCTTCATCACTGAATTAGCTCTTTTCTTCACTTCATGCATATATTCACATCTCAACCTTCAAAATACATATTGCAACAAGGAAAAAGTTCCTTCTTATATAACAAACTCAAATAATTTCAAATGAGTCGGTCCTCAATTACAAAATAATAATTTCTACACGCTACACACAAAATTCACATAAAACTGTTGGCTTCCAGATACTGTAACTTTCTCCAAACATATCTTCAAAGTTTCCACTGTGAGCCACATCATCATTAATGAGCCTCCAACATCTTGTTAATTTTTCAAAATTAGATTCCATCCCATCTAAGAGATATCCTTCGATTTCCAAAAATCACTTCAAAGAAACACTGTCTAAACACTGCTTTCACCAAAGTGCTCATAACTCTCATGAATGAATGAATTTCTTTTTGCACTATTAACCATAGGTTAATAACACACCAAAGAACATACCATCAACTACAAAAAATCCAATCTATAATACAACATGTTCGCAAAACAAAACTGTACCTACTTTCCTGCTGATATCCAAAATATCACTATGTTGACATCAATGACAATCCAAGTCATGAATGCAACAACAACTACTACAGAATGACTATAAAAATACTTTTCATTCATTCTTAACAATCTCCCCCATTGGCATTGATGGCAACATAGATGAAAAACATCCAATGTTCCAAAAATCCAATACTGCAACATCACTGCAAAATATCAAATTAAATCTTGCTTCATTTTCCTATTTAGCTCTCTTATACAATCCACAATGATTTTCATGTATATCTCTCCCCCATTGACATCAATGACATAAATTCCATCAATAAGTCAACAACAACTTAATGTCAAAAGACACTTTTCAGAAAAATACAATAACAAGAGTCCTCGTGACTCAGCTCATAAACTCCCCCATATAGGAAGTTCCAACATCCAATCCAGAAGAAAGATAGGGCTCATATACCACTGGACGGATGCAATCATCTGCATCAATTATCAAAAATAGGTTGGGGCATAACCCCAAGCATACCTCTCAGATACACAAATGTATCCTTTAGTAAAGGTTTTGT
Organism: Chamaecyparis obtusa; assembly: GCA_027943335.1. Lineage (NCBI taxonomy): Eukaryota > Viridiplantae > Streptophyta > Pinopsida > Cupressales > Cupressaceae > Chamaecyparis > Chamaecyparis obtusa. Next base: position 2,822,276 of record BSBK01001370.1, read on the forward strand.
AAATATATTTGCTATCTGTTCTTTGTGCTTATGTACTCCAATCTTACTTCTTTTTCTGCAACTTTCTCTCTTACAACATGATACTTGATCTCAATATGTTTAGTCTTAGAATGTAAAACAAGATTTTTAGACATACTCACTGTACTGGTGTTATCACAATGTATGACAATAGGCTCATCAAACTTTATTCCAATATCCTTCAACATCTACGTCATCCAAATAATCTGATTACAATTATTTGCTGCTGCAACATATTTTGCTTCTGTTGTACTTTGTGAAGTACAATTCTACTTCTTACTTAACCAAGAGACCAATTTTCCTCCAAGAAAAAAGGCTCCACCACTGGTGCTTTTCTTGTCATCAATGCTGCCTCCCCAATCTACATTAGAATAGGCACATAAAGTAAAATTGTTAGAATTCTCATACCATAATCCATAATCCATTGTTCCTTTCAGATATCTCAGTATCCTCTTTACTACTACATAATGTGATTCTCTAGGTTCTGCTTGAAATCTTGCTACAATCCCAACTGAATGTGCTATATCAGGTCTTGTATGTGTGAAGTACTCTAATCCTCCAATCATAGATCTATATTTTTTTTGCTCAACTGCTGGTGTCTCATCTTTGCTAGATAACTTATGTCCAGTTACCATAGGTGTTCCAATATGTTTAGAATCTTCCATTCCAAATATTTTCAATAAGTCATTCAAATACTTAGTCTAACTTACAAATATACCTTCCTTGCTTTGTGTTATCTGTAATCCCAAAAAATATTTCATTTCTCCAATCATGCTCATCTCAAATTCAGTCTTCATTTCATTTGCAAATTTGTCACTAGCTTCATCTTCTCCTCCAAAGATAATATCATCAACAAATATAACTATAACCAACAAACCATTCTCAATTTCTTTTGTGTATAACTTACTATCTACTATTCCTTTTATAAATCCCAATTTCAATAAATACTTATCCAATCTTGCATACTAGGTTCTAGGTGCTTGTTTTAATCCATATAAAGCTTTCTTTAACTTACATACCATATCTCCTTCTTGTGTCAAAGGAAAACCTTCATGCTACTCAATATAGACTTCTTCTTCCAATTCACCATTCAAAAATGCTGACTTCACATCCATCTGATACACTTTGAATTTCTTGTAAGCTGCATATGCTAGAAACATTCTCACTACTTCAAGTCTGGCCACAGGTGCAAAAGTTTCTTCATAGTCAATTCCTTCTTGTTGTGAATATCCTTTACATACCAATCTTGCTTTGTTTCTTATCACTTCTCCTTGTTCATTCATCTTGTTTCTGAATACCCACTTTGTTCCAATCACATTCTTGTCTTCAGGTCTAGGGACCAATTTCCATGTCTTGTTTTTTTCAATATTCTCCAGTTCTTCTTTCATAGCATTAATCTAATGTTCATCTTCACAAGCTTCATTAGTAGTCTTAGGTTCAATTTGAGAAATCAAACATAAATGTACCTTATTTCGAGTCAAAAATCCTCTGTCTAAACTTCCAATAACTTGCTCAATAGGGTGATGTCTTGAAATATACCTGTTAGGTGTCATAGTTAATGATCTTGTTCCAACTATAGATTCTTCTCTGCTTTCTTCTATGTTTTCTTCTCTGCTTTCTTCTCTATTTTCTTCTCTATTTTCTTCAGTATGACTTTCATTCAACAAATCATTGTTAGTTTCAAAAAATAATTCTGCATTTTCAATGTTAGGCTGAGGTTGTGCTTCTCCATCAGATTCATAATCAAGCATTCTTTCCTGAATTTTAAACTTCTCATCAACTTTTACATTTTCACTTTCAGCAATAGTCGTAGTTCTTTTGTTATAACATCTATATGCTTTTCTTTTTAAAGAATATCCAAGAAATATTCCTTCATCACTTCTAGGATCAAACTTTCCTATATCATCATCTCTCTTAATATAACATTTACTTCCAAAAATTCTAAAATACTTAACTGAGGGTGCATGTCCAAACCATAATTCATAAGGTGTCTTGTTTGTATCTGTGATGATTTGTACTCTGTTCATAGTGTATACTGTTGTGTTCACTGCTTCTCTCCAAAAAGTCTTAGCCAAATCATTTTCAAACAACATAGCTCTTGCTGCTTTAGTTATTGACCCGTTCCTTCTTTCTACAATACCTTTTTGTTCTGGTGTTCTAGGGGCTGAAAGTTGTCTCTTAATACCATTCATTTCACAAAAAAGTATTAAACTCTCTAGATGTAAATTCACCACCTCTATCAGATCTTAGACACTTAATCTTCATTCCAGATTCATTCTCAATTTTTCTTTTCATGATCTTAAATTTATCAAATGCTTCAGATTTTTCTTTCAAAAATGCAATCCACATCATCCTTGTAAAATCATCAACAAGAATCATAAAATACCTTTCTCCATAGAATCCTCTAGTCCTAGTAGGACCACTCAAGTTTGTATGAACAATCTCTAGCTTCTCTGTTGATGTGAACTTCTTGCTGGGAAATGAACTCCTTTTTTGCTTTGCCATCATACATTCTTTGCAAATCATGTTAGTAGGTTTCATAATTCTAGGTAAATCTCTTACTGCAAGTGTAGTGCTCACCTTGACAATATTCTCAAAGTTTATATGAAAAAACCTTTTATGCCATAACCAACTATCATCAATCTTAGTTATCAAAGATGTCATCTCAGTAGGATTCAACTGAAATACATTACCTCTAGTTCTGGATCCTTTTCCAATCAGATTTCCATCTCTATCTTTTATCACACAAGTTTTCTTAGCAAACCAAACTTGGTAACCCTTATCAACCAATTGTCCAACGCTTAGTAGATTATGTCTCAATCCATCAACAAAGTAAACATCATCAGTGTTAGTCTTTCCATCAAGAGTAATAGATCCTATACCCTTAATCAAACAAGGTGCATTATTACCAACCCTAACAATTCCTCCATCATAATTATCTAACTTAACAAACTTTCTTTTATCTCTAGTCATATGATGTGAACAACCACTGTCTATAATCCAATCAAATTTCTTTTCAACTTGAGAAACTAATGCTTTTTCTTCCCTTTCATCAGATTCAAAACTTTCTTCTTTAATTGCTACAAATCCTATTTCCTCAAAGTTATCATTATCACTGTCACTTAATGTCTTTCAATTCCTGCTTCAAGATCTTCATCATTTGCATAATAACATTCTTTAGATCTCCTAGGTTTAAAGTTGCTTCTATAATTCTTAACTCTTTTAGGAGATTTAGATGCAAAATGACCATATTCTTGAAAAGTCCAACATTTAAAGATTTTCTTACCATCTGGTTCTCTTTTTACAAGTAATGCAATACCTTCTTCAATCTTCTTATCTTCCTCAGATTTAGATCTGCTACTACTGGCATAATCTCCATTCACACTAGTACTTCTTGTAGGTCTAATGTTAAGAGCATTGAATGCTATCTCCATTCTAGGTAGATCTCCTGATAATCTCAAATTCATCTCTACTATTTCTAATCTTCCAAGAAGAGTCTCTCTTGAAAAGTTTGATGTACAAGGTATCACTTGTTCAATCATTTGTGTTGTCTACTTGAATATTGGTGTCAAAGTTCTTAGAATTTTCCATATCACTTCATTCTCTATCTTATCACCTCCACAAGACTTTATTCCTGTTACAATCTCAGACATCCTACCAATATAGCTTCTAATAGATTCATCTTCCATCATTCTGATATCTTCAAATGCACAAATCCAATTATGTAATCTAGCCTTCTTTGCATGTTCATCACCTTCAAAACTAGAATGTAAAGCTTTCCAAATTGCATGAGATGTTTTCAAACATCTTACCTGACTATATTCATTCTCCGGTAGTGTTGACAAAAGTGCTTCTCTTGCAAGTATGTTACACATGAATAGATCTAGTTCATCTTTAGTTCCTGCCTCTAGATTGTCTTCCTCAATGATAGTCTTCTCATTCTTTGTAATCAACCAATAACTTGGTCCTAAAAACAATAGATGTGTCTTCATCTTTTCTTTCCAACTATCAAAATTTACTCCATAAAACTTAGGGCTTTCTTTCCTGAAATTCACCATGGATCTCCTTAAGTTGTTAAACTTTTCTTTCAAGGACCTGCTGCTCTGATACCAATTGTTAGAAAGTAAAGATCCCCAAGATAACTGAGAGTGGGGGGGGGGGGTGAATTATTTATCTGATAATTTAACCATTCAACTACTTTAAAAAATATAATTAATGTACGAATCAACCATAGAAAGATAACCATACACAATTGCACAATAACACAAGATATGTTGACTAGGAAACCTCTTGAAAAGAGTAAACCCCGGTGGGAATGATGCCCACAAAATGATGTACTAATATGAAAGTTCCTTGTTAGAGGATGGAACCTATTAGGAGTCTAATGAAATACATTCAGTACATATAAATCCCTATTAGGATATTTTGAATCCCTGTTAAAAGATTCTAACCCGGTTAAGAGTTTATGGAAGACAGAAGGACCCACTGCCCAAATAGCTTCAAGGCAAGATCTCTGAACCCACTATCCAAAAGATCTTATAATTAGTCAATAGAATAATATGAAATATATTACCTCCTTCACACTATGCCAAAACCACACTCTCTGCTACACAAGATCACAATTCCAGATCTCTGTACTCACAAGTCTTCCTTCATCACTGAATTAGCTATTTTCTTCACTTCATGCATATATTCGCATCTCAACTTTCACAATACATATTGCAACAAGGAACACATTCCTTCTTATATACCAAATTCAAATAATTACAAATGAGTCGGTCCTCAATTACAAAATAATAATTTATACACGCTACACACAAAATTCACATAAAATTGTCAGCTTCTAGATACTGTAACTTTCTCCAAACATATCTTCAAAGTTTTTGCTATAAACCATGTCATCATTAGTGAGTCTCCAACATCCCTTTAATTGTGCAAAATTAGATTCCATCCCATCTAAGAGATATCCTCCGATTTTCAAAAATCGCTTCACAGAAACATTGTCTAAACACTGCTTTCACCAAAGTGCTCATAACTCTCATGAATGAATGAATTTCTTTTTGCACTATTAACCATAGGTTAATAACACACCAAAGAACATACCATCAACTACACAAAAGCCAATCTACAATACAACATGTGCACAAAAAAAAACTATACCTACTTTCCTGCTGATATCCAGAATATCACTGTGTTGACATCAATGACAATCCAAGTCGTGAATGCAACAACAACTGCTATAGAATGACTACCAAAATACTTTGCATTCATTGCTAACAGTAGGAGGTTAATGGCACTAAAGCCCATTTTTGGGGTATTACATTTTTCCCCTCTTTGAATTACTATGGGAAGTGCACTGGTTTAAAGATAAATATATTTGATGATATCCAGACTCAGTTATGTGATAGAGAAATTGATCTTGGTTTGATTGAATGATTCCAAGACAAAAATTGATTGGAAGATTTGAAGATCTTGATTCAAGTCCTGATTGACTAAAGAATCAAGATGATGTCAATAATAACAACTCTGAACATGTGATCATGAAGAAGTGATAAAACGCCTGATTCTGAACCTATGATTATGAGGAATTGAATATCCTAACTCCAGACCTGCTTGTCCAAAGGAATCAAAAGGATACCAACTCTGAACCCTTTAGTTACAAAGAATCAAGGAAATAACACAATGAAACTGATGGTTAGGAAGAGCTGATCCAGTTTACAAGATTAAGAGAATACTAGATTGATATGGATTTCCATGAATCTAATATGCCCCAAGTGATGAGGACTTTGATGAGTCGACAATTAGACTTGGTTGTTTTATTGATTTTTGAAGAAGATTTGATTGACAAATTTATTTTATGATGTGTAATACCATGCCCCCTTTGGGATGAAAATCAAAATCTAGTGAGAAAGCTAGTTTGAATTGATATGTAGCACGTGATAGACTTTAGAATTGGTTGTAAACATCAGAGGATGCATTCTACATCATTTTGAGGTCATATTGACCAAGTTTGACCATGTTTGACCATGAGTTGACCATGGTTGACCAAGTTGAAATTATAAAATTTTGATGTTAGAAGATTTAATAGGTTGAGTGCTAGATTCTTGTGATGTCATGAAAGTTGATTATGCAAGCAGTCGACTGTCTTGGGTCCAAAATTTAAAAATACGATTTTGACAAGTGAAATAATCTCAAATTTCAATTTTGATCTGGAAAATGGATTCAGGACATCAAAATTAGCTAGGGGTACTATTTTCACACAAATTGGAGCACTTTGAAAAATTAGGTCAAAACCTATATAAGATGAAAAAGGGTCATTTTCAAATCATTTTAACCATTGACTTTTAAAATCTCATAGAGCCCTCTGAGAGAGAAAAATGATGGTCTTCATCTCCTCACATCATTTTGAGGATTCTTGTCAATATCAGTGGCCTCAACGGTATGGGAACCCAGTAAGTGGACCTCTAATCACTTCTTGAATTCAATTTAGCACATTTTAATTGCATTTTAAGGATTTTTTTTAGTGTTTTATGCATTTTTAAATTTTTCTTCACAAGTTATCGTACGGAAACTTGTAGAGTGTCATATGAAAATTCAAGTCCAATTCAAGTGTCGTGTCTGTTCATGTAGTGTGTCATGTAGGAGATACCCATCTCTCATATGACATTTCATCAAATCCCTCACTTGTACGACAACTGGTGGATTGTCATATGAAATCCAAATGTCGTATGGGTGTATGTATAGTGTCGTACGACACTTGACACCAATTTTTTGAAATTCTGAAGTGTCATATGAAAAATAATGACTATTTTTAGGGTCCTTCACAAATTTTTTCAAAAAATTTAGTTTCTCACTTGGATTTTATGGCATTTATTACACCTTCTAACATGTTTAATTTTTTGATTCAAATGCATTTATTATCAATTTTGAGTGAGTTACTAATGTTACTTTCATTTTCTGTGCTTGCAAATGAGGTATCCTGATATTCATGTTTGTGTGACACATCCAGCCACTTAGAGGCTATGTCTATCACTTCCAGATTCACTCAAAGGTCACCTTTCTACTTGTGCATTTGAGTACCTCATTGGTTTTCCTGAGATCAGGGAAAATCATGGATTGATCATGACGCTTATTGAGAGGTTTCATTAAGAGACCTAAACTTTCCATCTCTCGACGGGGGAGATTACTATTACACTTGAGGATGTTTAACGCATTCTCTAAATTCCATTTCACGGACCATGCCCTGACTATCTTAGTTGAAGGAATACAAGATTATAGGCCTTCCATACCATCTTTAGAGTAGTTGAGCAGATCTCCCAATAGATCCCCTGGGAGACTTTAGTTTAGTGGTACGAGCATACACACCACTTGGAGTGTATCTTCACTACGATGATAGAAGGTATTATCATGTCAAACCATTAGCAGAATGATTTCTTGATGGGACAGGCACCCATGGTTCAGCGCCTTATGGCTCATCCTGTAGAGTTTGGTTGGGGTCAGTTCTTACTGGCTCATATGTTTTTAGAGATGCATGAGGTAGTCTACCATGAGGGTAATACCTTCACCTCTAGGGTTATAGTTCTATAGATCTGGACATGGGAGCACATCCCTATCTGTTGACCCATTTGTGGAGATGAGAGGTAGCCACATGAGCCCCTCATTTACAGGTATGCCAGCTATGTGACATAGGTCAAAATGGGGTAAATAGAGTATTGGTGGCATGTACTGGATGATATGATTGTGGTCATTTTGTGACCATACTTAGCGATTGAGGCATGGACCACTACTTGGGCATAGTTCAGCTACTTCTGTCAGAGCCAGATATTGATAGGTCGATCAACTAGTATATTAGAGAGGTTTTTGATTACACAGGTGTGGAAGTAGTATGGCCTCGTATAGGATGTGCCCCAGGAGTTTGCATCATACGCCCGACAGGTTAGGGAGATGGGACTTGGTTGGGATCCCTAGCTATCATACACTATTTTCATGTAGGAGTACAATGGGTTATAGAGCTGAGACTAGGACTACTGGGTTGTTGGCAATATGGCTAAGTAGGATTTTAGAATGTTGTCATTATGGCAACATATACTTAGGATGAAGATACCATGATTGGAGAAAGTAGTTTTGTATGAGGGCATTTGAAAATTGTCTAAGTACAATAGTGTTTTCCAATCTAATCAGAGATAGTTTTGATTAGCAATGTTCATAGAAGAAGGTTTAGTGCATGCACACTTGAACATGGATTATTCTATGTATATCAAAGCCACATATGAGAGCGCAAGTCTATATGGCATGTATGGAAGAAGATATTAATGTTTTAGATAGAAACTATTGAGTCGACCTGAACAAAGTAGAAGACAGAGTATGATTATATTGAGTTAAGGGATTATTTTATTTATTAAAGTAATGAATTAACTATTTAGGGATGACATCCAAGATGTTAACCCTAAGGCAACATATAATGACTTTGTATTTTGAGAAGAGTATAAAGTATTGTAAGCCCACAAGAAGTTATTTTGTAATAACTTTTATATATGTAAGTATGATGTAATGTGAAATAGAGACATAACAAGAAAAGATATAGCAATTGTGATAAGTTGATATATGATGTGAAATTTTATGTTGTAAGAAGAAAGGAAGAAAGTACTGTATATCAAAGTGAAGAGCCTACAAAAGCTAAATCAGAATAGAAAAGCTGTTTGACATCAGTACAAAGGTTTTTAGTATTTTACCTTTGTATCTGAAGCTATTATTGTATATTGAATGTTTGGGCAGTGAGCTCATCTTGAAAATATTTTGTTTTGTAATAGAATCTCTTAACAGATTAGAGACTTCTAACAAGGCCTAGAGTCCTTTAACCATGACAGAGACACTATATGTTGTTGGAATGGAGAGATAGGGTACTGAGAGGGGAGGGGTGAATCAGTGCCCTCAAAAGCTTTAACTCCCAAAACTTTATCAGAAAATAATAATAAACTCAAATATGTACTGTATCCATTGTATGCATCATTCATTCAATTAACTTGTAAAATTAAATATCTTGAAATCAATAATAAATCAATCACATAACACAAGTATTTTGGTAACAAAGAAACCCTTATTAGAAGGTAAAAACTACAGTTGGGATGACACCCACAAATCTTCACTACTGTAGATAATAAAGTATGCCAGTTAAGGCTACAAGTTTTGATCACTTCTGGTGATCTTAACCTGTTAGGAGTAAAAATTTAGATCATCTAGATCTACCTAGTTATAGGATTTCAACAACACTACTTGAGTGTGCACTCAGTTAAGAGATTTACATAAAGACTATTAGGTCTACTTTGTTAATAGATTTTACCAAACTCTATTACAATGATTAGAAAATAATAAGATGTATCTGCAATTGACAACTCAACCTTGTCTGATATGGATTAATATAGTATAGAATGGATATCACCTTTTTATGTGTAGATCTTGCCTCTGAAATGCTCAGTAGTCTTGTTTGATTCTTCTTAATTTGAATATCTCTAAATTTTGCTCTTGTATGTCTAATAACTGATATCTTGAAGTTGGCTTCTACTTCAAGATCTCCTTTGCTTGTTCATACAAAACTTATCTTCTTTGTCAAGCCTTATGTCAAAATGACATGAAATATAAACATATAACATACAACTTTTGCTACTTAGCAAAATTAGTTTATAATATCTTAGGATGAACCCTAAGATCTATGGTGTACAAAATTAACCTAGATATAGCAATTACATAGAGATCATCATCATAAGTAATGATTGTATCTACAATAAATGATCCTTGATCTTGGTAAAACATTTTATGATTCTGTTGTAACCATCTCCATAGATAGATGTGCCAAAACTGATTACTATGTTATTTTCTGTATTGCTCGATAAACACTATAAATACTACTTAGTAGTTACACTAGCGCTCGATGTCTAGTCTGCTCGATGTTTATTGACACCTGATAGTAGTGTACACTAATGCTTGGTAAGACTACTTTGGTGCTTAGTTTGAATTTATAGCTTTTGTTCTTGGTATTTTCTTGAGATAATTTGGTGTATAGGTTTATGTGGTTAACTGAATAGCATGAGTAGCTTGAAGTATTTTCTTTTACTGACTATATAGCATAGGTAACTGATTGATTATCTTTGATACTAATGAAAATATTTAATGCTCAAATAGAGATACCAATCTCCCCCTTTGGCATTACTATCAAAACTTTGAATGTATATAGACTTGATGTCTTCAAAATTTATTCTAACTCTATCATATATACATAGATACCATAACTTAACAAAAATTTAAAAAATTTACTCCCCCTCAGTGCATGCTCTCGGTAGTGTGTAGTATACTTAGCATTTATTTACATATTTGGCATATACATTATTTCCCCCCTTTTTGATATTAATGCCAAATAAAAAAGTGTATACTTACAGCTTATCAAAAATGTGCTGATAGGTTTTCTTTAATGATTCCAAGAGGTTTTCCCATTCCTCTTTCAATTTGGTGAGAGCAATGTGCTCAAGAATGACTTGTGCATGCATGACAAAGATAGACCCCAATACCAATCAGGTCAGTAAAGCCAAGCAAGAAATTATAACTAGAAAGCTAGTCAGCCTTATAATCCTAACACTCCCAGTGCTTCTAGAGAGTTGGTTCCTATAGCTCTGAATAAGATGGCACAAGAATATCAATGGGGTTGCCCATGTAATCAGCAACATATCCAAGGGACATGTCCTAATGGCTATGCTCAGGCCCTCATGGTGTAGAACAATGTGATGATGCGATAGAAGATGGTCCAAGAACTAGAGATTCAACAAGGTTTAGTTGCTACTCCAAATGAGCTACATACACCTGAGGTGGCACTAGTTAACTTTCAAAAGGAGGATTTTTGTGTGGTAAATTTTTCCCCAAATGAAAATTTGAGCTATGTTCCAATTGCAGCCAACACAAGGTCTAATAAGAAGGCTTTGGAGTTTGAACAAGTGGCCTCTACTAGTCAGCAAGCTCCTATTGTGACTCCACAACCCAAGGTGGTTCAAGCTCCAATCCCAAACTAGTCAAAAGAAGTCAAGGAACCTGCCAAGGTAGCAACACAGTTGGTATCCACACAACCAGAGACTGCTGCAACAAAAGGGAATTCTAAAGTAAGCTTGAGATCTTTTAACATTGTGGAACAAATGAAGATCTCCATAAATGTGCCTTTGATGGACACCCTGGTGATCCCTAGACAAAAGGAGCTAATACTTAGTGAATTGGCTAAGATTTCATCAAATCGGGAAGCTACTTCAAAACAACCTAGAATACTAGTGGCCAAAACACCTCAAAAAGAGCAACAAACTAAAGAGGCCAGCTCACAGCTCATTGTCACTCCTTAGGTTAAACCCCCTACTTTCTATGTTACTCTTATTGTTAGAAATTTCTTGGTTCATAATTGCACGATAGACTCAGGGGAAAGTAGTTCTATGATTTCTAAACAATTAGAAAACCTCCTAGGATTGTCTTATGAGCCAATAGATAGGCCTGTGGTTCAGTTGGTTGGGTCATCAGTTAGCACCATTGGAGTCATTAAAGACCTAAGTCTCACTCTACACAAATGTCCCAACTTCTCTATTCCCCAAGATGTCTATGTTATAGATCTACCTCCTCACTTTGCTATCAGTCTAAGGAGAGATTTCACTACCAGGTTAGGGAGACATCTCTCAGCTGATTGGTCTCATCTATACTTCAGAATGAAGTATGGGACTAGAGTTAGAATCAAGTCTGAAGCTTTTGTAAAAAACCATGTTGAACCTTATACCCCAAGCCCTATAAATTCCAATCTAATGTTTTATGAGCAAGATTCCATTGATTCTAAACCTGAAACCACTATTGAAAAAATTCCTCATATTGTCCTAGATGAATGGGCTGAAAGAGATTTGGAAGAGAATCCCTTTAGAAACATGGAGATTTCTAGTATTGGAATGTATATTAACCATGAGGAGGATGCTATGATTCTAGATTTGATGAAGAAAGAAGACAAGTGTTCTGAAAATTAGAATGGTGAGATATGGCAGTTATTCTTTGATGGTGCCAGAAGAAAAGTTGGTTCAGGAGGAGGAGCTATCCTAATTTATCCAGAAGGGCGAAGGTATTACTCTACTATTCATTTTTCTTTCAACTATACTACCAATACAAAAGAGTATGAGGCCTTGATTCATGGTTTAGAATGGGCTAGACAAAGGGGAATGAAGTGCCTAAAAGTTATAGGCGATAGTGAATTAGTGGTTAATCAGATTTGTGGCACTAATCTCACAAAAAATGATACACTTAAGATGTATAAGCACAGGGTTTGGGATTTAATGGAAGATTTCTGTACTTTTAATCTGGTTACTATCCCAAGAAATTAGAACAAATAGGTAGAGAATTTGGCTGCCATGGGAGTAGAATATGATATCCCAAAGGAGGTCACAAGCACTAAAATGTAGCATGTGAAAGTTTTGGTAAGACCATCAATACTAGACAATCAGGTGAGCTAGCAAGTCTTTGAAAATGATGAGCAAATTTTCAACTTTTTGATAGAAGAAGCTGAATTCTCTAAAGTTAACCAAAATAAACATGCTCACCAATATAATGACTAGATGCTACAATTGAAAAATAACAAGCTAACCAAGGGATTGGTCACCCTTGAGTCCATTTTTAATTCTGATGATCAGCTCAGAGGGGACAAGGCCAACATGACAGTTAAGGAAGAGCACTACCACCCTGTAGAGATTCTCAAAGACAAATGCCTTAAGTTAGGAAAGGTATGCACTCAACCAGAAAAGAAGGCCTTTATCTTGTTATCTCAAGAGTTTAATGATGTTTTTGCATGGGAATACTATGATCTAAAAGGATTTGATCCCCACTTAGCCCAACACACCATTGAGCTAGAACCGCATGCCAAACTAGTAAGACAAAAATAGAGACCCATCAATCCTAAAATAGAAGTGTTGATGTAAATAGAGTTGAGGAAAATGATTGAAGGCAATATTATCTTTCCCATCAAAAACATCTCTTGGGTTTCCAATCTAGTACCCGTTAGGAAGAAGAATGGTGAAATCCGATTATGTGTAGATTTCAGAGACCTTAATAGAGCCTCACTCAAGGACCACCACCCATTGCCCTCCATGGAGAAGATATTGTAGTATGTCCTAGGGTCTGACAAATTTTCCTTGTTAGATGGATTTTCTATCTATAACTAGGTCATGGTTAGAGAGGAAGACCAATACAAGACAACATTCACCACCAAATGGGGCACCATGGCATACAGGAAGATTTATTTTGGGTTGTCTAATGCTGGTGCTACATTTTAGAAAGCCATGGAGATGGCATTTGCTAGTCTGATGAATAAGTTCATTCTAGTCTATTTGGATGATATGACTATCTTTTCAAAAGACACAAATGATCACCTAATTCATCTGAGGAATATTTTTGAGAGGGGTAGAGAATTTGGAGTTTCATTGAATCCTAAAAAATGCATCATTGTTGTCCATGAAGGCAGATTGCTAGGGCACATTATCTCTAAGCAAGGGACAACAATTGATCTTGAAAGGATAAAGGTCATCATGGTAGTACCCTTGCCAGCTCATAAGAAGGGACAACAAACTTTCCTTGGAAGATTCAACTTCTTAAGAAGGCTCATTCCAAATGTTGCAGCACTACTAAAACCTATGAGCCAGATGCTGAAGAAGAGCTCAACTTTTCACTAGACAAATGAAGGAAAGAGGTGTTTTGAAGAAAGAAAGGAAGCAATTGCTTCTGCTCCTACTCTGGCAAACCCTAAATTTTCTAAAGATTTCATCTTGTATGATTTTAGGGACATTGATTGTATCTCTTCCATGTTAGTCCAGCAAAATGTTGAGAAGCAAGAGCAGCTAGTGGCTTTTTACAGCCAAGGTCTGGATGGTTATGAATTAAATTAGAATCCTATAGAAAAGCATGTTTTAGCAATAGTGAGAAGATTTAAAAAATTTAGACACTTTCTATCTAATAATATAGTGCACTTAATGGTTTCTCACCCTTGCATAAAAGATTTCCTATTGAATAAAGACCTAAGCCACAAGAGGGCTAGTTGGATCACCAAAGTCATGGAGTATGACATTCATATTAAAGTGACCAAGTTGATTAGGGGAAAAGGGCTATGTGAATAGCTGAATAAAGGAAGAACAGACAAAAACTAGCAAGAAGAGGAAGTTGTCCGGATGAACCAGAATGAAGAACAGAGTGCAAGTTGGACAACAGAGATGAAATGATATCTCTCAATTGGTCAGTGCCCTCAAGGTCTTGACATGAGTAAAAGGAGGTACTTTAGACTTCAAGCTATCCCATTTATCATTATTGATGATGTTCGGTATAGAAGAGATCATAGTGGCATCTTATTGGGATGTGTTGAAACTAGTCAAGTAGATAGAATACTAGAAGAGTTTCATGATGGAAGTTTTGGAGGACACTTTGCAGCCAGAACCACTTCTCTAAAAGTGATGTGAGTTAGATACTACTAGCCTAGCCTATAAAAGGATGCATTTTATTGGGTAAGGAAGTATAAGAACTATGCTATGTTTGTTGGAAAATAGAAGTTAGCATCCCTCCCTCTGCATCCCATCAAAGTGGAGCAACCCTTCTCCAAATGGGGCTTGGACTTCATTGGACCTATCAAACCCCCATCCGGTGCTAGAAAAAAATGGATACTTACTACTAATAATTATTTTACCAAATGGATAGAGGCTGTAGCATTGAAGGAAGCAAATGAGATGTTCGTCCTTAATTTCTATTAAGACATTGTGTCTAGATTTGGCACTCTAGACTCTATCATTTTAGACAATGCTATGGCATTTATGGGAATGAGAATTTTAGAATGGGCACTAAAGCATAATATATTCCTAAGTACCTCATCTAACTATTACCCTCAGGGTAATGGTCAGGCAGAATCAACAAACAAGAACTTGCTGAGAATCATCAAAAGGACTATAGAAGGAAACTCGAGGGATTGGCACAACAAGTTGAAGCTAGGTCTACTGGTAACTCCTCCTATACACGTGTTTATGGGAAAGAAGCTAGGATTACTTTGTCTACTGAGCTGCCTACTTTGAGTTTAATCAAAGAGATTGATCTTATGGAAGAAGATATTATGCAAGCTAGGCTTGCTGAACTAGTTAAACTTGAAGAAGTAAGAAAACTAGCACTAGAGAACCTAGAAGCTCATCATTCTTAGATGAAGAAAAGATTTGATAAGAGGGCCACACCTAGATTTTTCAAGGAAGGAGACCTTGTCCTCAAGTGGGATGAATCAAAGCACAAACTAGGAAGGCATACTAAATTCGATGCTATATGGAGTGGACCCTTCATGGTGATTAAATGCAAGGCCCATAATGCTTTTCAGTTGGCTAATCTGGATGGAGAGAAGTTGTCCATTCTAGTGAATGGGACTCACCTCAAGGCTTATTTCTGAGGTCTAATTCTACCTTGTACATTAGTAAGTTAGAAGTTTTCAGCTTTCTATGTTTCCTAAGTGCCTGGCACAAGTTTGTTTCTAGTTTTATTTCAGTTCATTTTTTAGCTTGCTATGATTAGCAATAAGCTAGATAAATTATCTCTAATAGTTAGTGTTTTTGTTAGCAAGAGGGATTGGTTGTTTAAAGAACTAAGTTTAGTTTGAAGCTTATAGGACTCTGTGCCCAACAGATCTTTAAGGCAGCTGGTCAAGATGCTTAGTAGGCAAGCACTCTAAAGAGGTCACTAGAATGTTAAAAATATTTTACTCATTTGAAAAGGCCTAGTTACTAAGTTAGACTACTGCACCCTAGTTTGAAATTATTAGTCATCTTGCTTAAAATTTGTGTTCATTTTATTGAAAAGTACATGAAAGAGAAAGGAAATGAACTACATCTAAGATTACATGTGCATGTATCAATGATATGTATGCTATACAAAAGGGAAAGAATTAAAAAGAACATTTATCCAAGCTCACATAGGCCGTGAGCATAGCCATTACCAAAATTGGATGGATGAGTGCAGATATACATAAAGTAATCAATTAAAATATAGGGGTACCAGACATTGCCTGGTAGTGGAGTCTAGATCCAATCCTGTCTAGAGAGCTCCCATGATCCAAAACCTACAAAAAGAGAATAGAAGATATGGGTTAGATCCAATGGATCTAAACAATGCTTGGTATCATAGTATTTACAAAATGCATACATACACTCAGCCATACACCTCTGGGAAAGGCTGTGCTTAGGGCATGTGCATATAAGGCTCCAAAAATAAAAGAGGCACCATATTTTTTATTGACATGTTTGTTCGATGTGTAGATATAGGAGGAGCTAATCCAACAATAAATTCAAGGTTGCTAGGTCCTAGATGAATGACCTTGACCCTTGATGTAGATCATGACAGGAAAACCTCAAGTTTCCTATCAGTGACAACATCAAGGGCCAAGAGCACCCATGATCAACTAGAGAAGCAACCAGATGGGGTACTGACAGATTCAAGAGAACATTCAAGGATCATGAGGAAAAAATAATGCATCATGGTCAGGCACTAGAAATGAGGGGACATTCATCAATGTGTTAGATAAAGGTACAATCCATACACTAAGGCAAGGTACATTATAACATAGGGCCATTTCAATCCTACATTCAATGTATTATGCTATGACATGAGGAATGCTTTGAAATTTAATGGAGATATACTCAAGGGTGGACAATAGATGACCAAATAATATAGTACATCAATGAAAAGGAACAATAATGATAATGTTCATCAATAGGGCCTCATATGATGCAATCATTACAATAGATATCTCATGGTACCATGCTTCCATGGGGATGTATCAAATATAGTATCAGACCCAAGTTGGGCTACAACATAATAATAGGAGAGAAATCAAACTATCTGGCCCTTAGATGGTAGACATTGATAGGCATGTACACATGCATCATATAAACCAGTGAAAGAAGAAAATGCCAAGCTCATGAGCCTCAAGAATTTTAATATATAATAGGGCACCAAGTAAGAATTAGAAATGAAGAGTTATGGCTTTCAACCTCACAATGGAAATGAATAATATTCAAGTACGTAATGCTGAAAGGAGATAGTGCATTAACATGAAAATAACATTAATATTCCATGAAAACATATAACATCTATGCTAAACTGATAGATGAAGAATGCCAACCAAGGTTACAAAGAAAGCTCAGACCCAGGAGTGAATAACAATTAAGATTCAAAATGATTCAACATTTTGTGCTCACAGCCTGTAGAAGGAATTAGTGTGTATATAGTCAACATGGGACCAATATCAAGTAAACATCAATAACATTGCAATGAACATAGGGCTAGCTCATAGGATCACAAGAGATCACAACATGCCTCCAAGATCATGACCAAACAATAGACATTCTAAACATAATGATGCAATTCAGTGAATAAACATGGTACAAAGCATGGTGCCTGAATAATAACGAATCAATTAAACATAGCATGGATGTCTTAGTAGAGAGCTCGTGGGCTGTTCATGAGTAGAGAACATAACATAAGTGAATGAAGATAGACAATGCATTCACAAGCCAACTAATAGTTCATAGTCATCAATTCAAAAACAATGAGCATAAATGCTAGGCTACCCTCAAGTGACCATATACCATGAACTCAATACAATAAGTCATCAGAGGCTCAATATCAGTAGCACGATGATGCCCATGGATGCAAGGATACGACATAAAGAAATGAATACAATAGTGAGTATGTATACAAAGAATGAGAGGTCATTCACGGGCTGTGTATGGAAAAGCAAATGCCAAAGCAATAACAAAAGATACATACACATTGAGAAATAATCACAAGGGTAACATGTTATAATGTGAGTGTAAGATGCAGATGGGCATTCATGGGCTGAGAACAGTCAACAACACCATCGTGAGCACCATACCCTAGCTTGCGGGTTCCAACTAATGAAGCAATGAAATGGATCCATGGATGCCAAATTCAATAGACATGTCATATGTAATGGAAACATATGTCGATAACCCACAATAAAAAGGTAGAAAAATAGCAGTGAGAAACATTGATGCCTTAGCTAGAGCACTAGCCTTATAACTATCTGAATGTCGAGCTTAAACATGATGCAACACAATGTAGAAACCAGTACAAAAGTAAGAATAAAGAGAATAGTGGGTCAAATATACAGTGTTACCATATGCCATGACCCATAACAGCAAAGTAAAAGGAGGGTATAGTCAAATATAGCGATAGGCTATCAAAATATGTCGTGCCCTAGTTTCAAAAGCATGCCATTAGTGGATTCAAGAAATAACATGATGCCCTAGCTCATAGGCTAGGAATAATTTATAGAAATATTAAAAGAGATCAAGCCCTAGCTCATGGTTACCAAAAACAAGAACATGAGCTTGATCATTAAGCACTGCTATGCCATTGAAATGCAGAGGGATGATAAACATATGTTAGATAAAGAAAAATGAATACAAGCTCATACACAGTGCCATCAAATCCAACAAACATCAATAAAGGAAGCAATGGGTGTGTAAAAAGAATCAATCACAAGAATATGTTAACAAGCTCATGCCCTAGCTGGAACAACCTTCACAATGAATTCACGCCCGTGCTCTCACAAATACAATGGGGTCAAACAATACAATAAAACTAGTGATAATGCTAGTAAGGACATGACATAAACAATCAATACAATGCCAGAAATGATGCCCTAGTGTTTTTTTAAAGCAAAAGTAAATACATGTATACATTGTCTCCAAAATTTAGAGGAGCTTGAACTAGTAAATACATAAACAATGGTGAATCTCAAAAATCACAGTGCCTTTTGATTCTATCAAGTGTAATTACATGCCCTCCAAAATACAAAATGAATGATACAAATGCTAGTATTTTGACTTATGCAGAGGAAAATTCAAAATAGTGGTTCACATAATGAAGCCTACCTCAAAGAATCTGATGCCATAACATAGATGTTTCCTTATCCAACCCGAGATCTAGAAGTAACTGGAAGTGTTGATGGAAACTTGCCAAATGCTAGAAATTTGGGTATCTGTTGCCAGCTCTTCCTCTCATTTTCGAAGGAAGGGTTTGATTAAAAGGATGATTATTCATTTATCCCCTCTTTCTAGGATTGAGATTTGTTTTTGTGGGCATCTTTTGTCTTAGATGGATTTTATGTTAATGTTATATTTGATATATTTTCCCCATTTTTGGGTAGATGATATTTTAGAATTTATATGATAATCCATATTTTGTTATTTAGGCATAAATGGATTTTTATCTAATTATGATTGTTTTAAAATGTGTTTCCCCATTTTTTGGGTTGAGACCATTTTAAAATATATTAAATCCATTTTGTGTCTTAGTGGGGGTTAAGGTTTTCTTTCAATGTAAAAGTTATGGCTCATTCTTTATTGTAATTTTGGCAATGTTATTTTTATAAACCATTGCCAGAATCCTATTTTGGTGCATGACTTAGTGGGTAGAATGGTCTTCTTTTGACTATCTTTTTTAGGCATCCCACTTTTTCTACCATCCCTAAAAACTCAAGAATATGGCATCCAAGTTTATGATGCAGCCTCATAGGTCTATTTTGAGATCTTTTCCATTCTTAGGAGGTTGTGGGATTTGAATGTAGATTCCTAGGTTTTAGTTATATACCTTTCACTTTTTGTGATGGAGGTTAGCTCTTCATTCTATTCTCTCTGATATGAGTGTTGTAGCTCTGAGAGACACAATTGTACTTAGTTTCTTTTCAGCAATAAAATTGATCCTTCTTATTTCCCTACAATTTTGGATTTGTTCTTTTGAATCTCATGCATGATTACTGTGATGTCCTTGTATCCTTAATCTGCATGTTGATCCAAGTGGGTGTTCAGGAATTCATCTTAGCTCAATAGTGTAAATTTGTGTGTAATTGAAAAGATCAAAATTGTGGAGATTTCTCCCTTCTCTATGTTTCAAGTACCTTATTTCGTAGGTATTTTAAGAAGTAGAATCAAGCTGTGAGTTTAGTTTTGTTTTGCTATTGTAGTAAGCTTATTTTAGTTGTGGATATTCTTTTGAATTTGGTGGATCACCTTGTTTTCAATTAGGTTTAGTTTTTTATTTTATGCACTCTCTCCCTTTCCTCGTAAAAGTTAGTTTTTTTTAAGTGATCCAAAGGGAATCCGACCCTTATTCTATAGGTGTATTCTCAGATAGGTTACCCACAACTTGAGAATAGTCCCATGTTTCATAGGATTGCTGGGTTTTAATACTTAGAAAATTAGGTGCAATCCTTAGTGACAGCAGTAGCCTCAGTTACTTTGGGGACATCTTGGCCCTTTGTGTCTGTATTAGTCTCCTCTTTTCCTTCAAGCTTTTTTGTATCTATCGAGGTTCCCATTCCTTGTTCCCCTAATGTGTCCATCGGTTGCTTAGGGTTAGAGCCTTTGGTTTGTTCCTTTGTCAAAAGTTCAACTACTTCTACAAGGATAGGAAGTTCACTCGATAATAGTGTGATAGCAGGCTTGGTAATAGTACCTTCATCTTGAGTTGTGCCCCCTGCAATATTCACATCCTCATCTTCATCTCTATCATCAGGATCACCATTAGCAATGTCCTCAATGAGTACATCTAATTCTTTATTGTCTTCAACCTAGATCTCTACCTAATCCAGTGCATCCTATAAAATGTTTCTATCCATATTGTCAAGTGTAGTATCAATCACCTTGGTAATTGATGCATCTATCTCTTCGGTCTTCTTTTCCAAATCAACATCATCAATGTGGATGCCTTTTCCTTTTGATCTTTGTCTCTTCTTAGACAAGTTTAGAAATGTTGCCTTTTTAGATTATTCTTGTGCTTCTACTATGGATGTCCAAATGAGTTGACTAGACTCATCTATGTCAGCAAGATTTTCATCTAATATCTGCATAGCCCAAGTTTTTACTCTGAATCTCCTAGAGTAAGTCGTCATGTATTCTTGAATTTCATCAATAGACAAATTAGGAATTTCTAGCACTAGGGATTGTTCCCTCATTTTCTTTTCTATGTCCAAGGCATAGGACCATTTTTTATTTAGTCTCTCCTCTAATGCCTTAGGTAGTTTCTTGGAAAATTCCAATGGAATTCATTTGAAGCGTATAATCATCTGGATGACTACCTCCTCTAATTTATTCTAATCCTCGATAGACATGTTGTCAAACTAAGTTATGGATCTGTGAGTTCTCTATTTTCAATTATATCTTCAACAACCTCATCAATTGTCCTATTTTTGTTACTGACCACCTTGAACTGATTTGTGTCATTATGTTCATCTTCAAGGTCTTATTTTCCTCTCATTAGTCTTCTCCTTTTCCTCAGTGCTTGAGGTGTGACCTTGGTTACACTTTTTGTATATGTCTTGGTCAGTGAAGCAAATTTTGGCTTTGAAATCTCCATAACTCCCTTCTTCAAAGGTGGTGAAGCTACAATTTTTGACCTTGCTTGTGCTCTAGGCTTCATTGGCAACTGCTTCTTCTTTGGAGTTGGAGAGGGGGAAACTGATATTGAATATTTTCCATTGTCAGACTTGGTTTCTTCACTATCATGGGGTTTGTCAACTAGCAATAACTGACCTTCAATTGCAGTTCCAACTGGTGACTCATCAGATGAGTTAGACTCATCTCCAAATTTCTCAACTAATGTTTTCATCATCTTCCTTGTATTTTTAGTTATTTTACTGATGATAAGACTTGTCTTTATTCTTGTCTTAGCCTCTTCATAGGTTCCAAACCTTTCTACATTTTTGTCCTTGGGTGTAGCCAACAGAGCCATGATTGATTTCAAAGTAAAATCAATATCCATTTCATATCCCATGGGTGCTAACCATTTTGTTCTAGGCTCCACAACCTTTATCAAGGTGTGATCAGTGTCCACAAGATAACATATATCCATTTCATATTTCTCAACCAATAAACTAGGAATCCTAGCCTAAAGATTCATCTTTATCTTGAATTGCTCAAAGTAATCATCTACAACTTTATTCAAATTATCTCCCAAATCACTAATCATATAAAAATTTTGCACACTGATTGGTTTGTCGGTAGACCAATCCACATCACCGACCAAAGGGAAAAATTTATGAATATAGAAAAATAAGCACACTAGAAGTGATCCAAACTTACAAGTGTTCAACTTTTCCAACTGGATAGTCTTCATATTTTCTTCTATCTTCCTTAGAATTAGCTTGACAAGGTCCAACTGGTGATTTTTATTTATCATTTTATATGCCATGTCCACAACACTACATGGAACACTGTTTAGTATTCTCGACTGATTGATCTTGTAACCAATAGCATGTTCTACAAATTTAACTTTTGGATCCTTAATCATAGAAATTTTCAATGGTCGACCATCCCATGTTGTGCCTGCATTTTTCTCAATTTTGACCCTTGAAGCACTGCAAAATGCCTTGGCCTTATTGGTTGTTGGGTATCCGGTAACCTTATGAATCATTTTCTTTGTTATTTTGACTGGTTTATCAAACCAAAATATCCCATCATGATACTGACTAAGCACAACCCTAATCCATTCAATTTTAAAGCTTTTCAAAAAATTTAGGGCATAAGTGAGACCAATCATCTTGACCTATTTGAATTCTAGTTTTAGTTTTCCATCTCCGTCGCAAAGTTTTTGATAAGCTATGATAGTCTTGAAATCCCCAATTTCCCCAATTTTATAGTGGATGTAGGATCTGACATCCTTGACTAGCAAAAACCTAGGTGGGATGCTTGAGAAAGCTCCCGTTGAATCTATTTTTTATGTAACTTCCAAATGAATTTTATAGTGGGGTTCATCACAGTTAGCCAAAACAATAAGGTTCACTTCCTCTTCCATAATCTTGGATTTAGTTTCCTTTGATGCCATTATAATTAAATTAGGTTTTTAGTAAATGCGTTGAATTTTCTCGGTAGAAGTTTTACTTGGAATAAATGAAGAACATTCTCAGTTCGATCTGCAGCTACCTTGAATGCTTCTAAAAACTCTCAGCTTGAATTTTCTTTGTGTAATCATCACTCTTCAAAATCACTTTGTGAAGAATGAACTAACTCTTCCATGCATTTATAGCCTTTTTCAAATTCCTGCTCAAAAATTTTGTCATAAATGCTTAACCTACTTCCAGTACGGCGACAACTGTCAACTCGGCAATTACCACAAAACATCAACAACTCGGTTAACAAATAATTTTCTACTCAGTTGATACTGACACTCTTTTAACCTTGACTAATGATTACCAATGGGTAACCTTCTACTCAGTCTTGCATATACCGACTATATGACTTTGTCAGCTCAAAAATCATAAACCACAATGCATCTTTATTCATGCAGATTTGGTATGTGCTCATCAAATATAAGGAACTATATGTAAGGTAAAATCAATTTGGAATATCATTTCCATACATACCTATTTGACCTTAGGTGGAGGTACTGATGTCACCCAACCCAATGGATGAGGTTTCATCGACTGCATTGCTTGACTCAACATTCTCATTTGATGCCTTTCTCCACATAGTGTTTCTAAATCTCATGATATCTTCCATAGTGTTGCCACTCTCAAATATATGTCCTTCTTCTGGTGCTTGGTCTTTGCAATCCTTTCTTAGGTGACTGACTTTATGACAATGTAAACATGCCATACCAGTTCTTGTCTAGCTTCTTTATTTTCCATCCCATCTCTTCCTCATACAATTAGCTACAATATGTCCATACCTCCCACATACTATGTAGTTGACCCGTTAATTGTAATCCCAAGTGTATGCACTACCTTGTCTCTTCAGTTGATAGGGCTTGTTCTTTTGTTTTGGCATCCAGACATGCTTCATCTTTTCTTTACACTCGTGTGAAGTGTTTCCATGTTTGCTGCAAGTGTAACACAATTTCTCCATGGTAGGATTTTTAGAAGTCTTATTCATTTTAGCTCTACACTCATAAGATTGATGTCCAAATTTACCACAATAATAGAAACAACCATTAAACTTAGGAGTGACTTGAGGTTTACCTTGTGCTTTACTCCTACACACATTTGAAGTATGTCCCTATTTGCCATAGTGATAGCATGAAAATTTCTTATGTTTCTAATTTTGATTCACTTGTTTAGCTAACTTGGATGATTCTCCTTCTCTGATGTAACCTAATCTAGCTTTGCTTCCAAATCTTCTTTGATTAGTTAGAAAATCATCAATCTTCTTAGAACTATTTTCAGCCATTTTCATCATATCATTGTGTTGCAATCATACCTTTACTTCATTTCTCAGTTTCTCATTCTCTTCCCTAAGTACTCCAATATCTTCAAGTTTTCTATAAAAATCACCATTTACTCGGTTGATCTCTTGGTTTACAATTATCATCCGATTTGATATTTCAAAATGATGCTCGGTGAGACTTTGTATCTTAGTTTCTTTTGCTTGAAGTTGTTAAGTCATCTGTCTATGGTCTTCAATAGCTAGGTTCCTTTCTTGCTCAACTTGTCTAGCATTATTCATTACATCAATCATTCTCACCATCTGTGATTCTTGACTGATTTGTAGGGCTTTCACTTGTTTAGTTAAGTGAAGATTCTTTTTAGATAAATCAAATATTGCACTTTTAGAACCATCAGAAATACTTCCTGAACTAGATCCAATGTTATCAAACAAGTCATCAATCTCCTCTTCATGGTAACTAGTCTCATTTTCTAGAATTGCAAGGTTCTTTCTCTAAACCAATAACTTCTTCAATGCATCCTTAGCTTGTTTATACTACTCAATGAACATTTCCATCTTAATCTTTTGATTCTTTATTGTTTTGTCCAACTTATAACTCTCCATGGTTAGATCTTTACTCTTCAGTGATTAAACCATCCAATAAGAGATCTGAGCTCTGATACCTATTGTTGGAATGGAGAGATAGGGTATTGAGAGGGGAGGGGTGAATTAGTTCCCTCAAAAAATTTAACTCCCAAAAATTTATTAGCAAATAGTAATAAACTCAACTATGTACTATATCCATTGTATGCATCATTCATTCAATTAACTTGTAAAAGTAAATAACATGAAATCAACAATAAATCAATCACATAACAGAAGTATTTTGTTAATGTAGAAACCCTTGTTAGAAGGTAAAAACTATAGTGGGGATGACATTCACAAATATTCACTACTGCAGATAATAAAGTATGCTAGTTAAGGCTACAAGTTGTGATCACTTCTAGTGATCTTACCCTGTTAGGAGTAACAATTTAGATCAGCTAGATCTACCTAGTTATAGGATTTCAACAACTCTACTTGAGTGTGCACTCGGTTAAGAGATTTACATAAAGACTATTAGGTCTACTTTGTTAAGAGATTTTACCAAACTCTGTTACAATGATTAGAAAATAATAGGATGTATCTGAAATTGACAACTCTACCTTGTCTGATATAGATCAATGTAGTATAGAATAGATATCACCTTTGTATGTATAAATCTTGCCTCTGAACTACTCGATAGCCTTGTCTGATTCTACTTAATCTGAATATCTCTGAATTTTGCTCTTCTCTATCTGATAACTGATAACTTGAAGGTGGCTTCTGCTTTAAGATCTCCTTCACTCATTCATACAAAAATTATCTTCCTTGTCAAGCCTTATGTCAAAATGACATGAAATAAAAATATATAGCATACTGCTTTTGCCGCTTAACAAAATTAGGTTATAATATCTTAGGATGAACCCTAAGATCTACAGTGTACAAAATTAACCTAGATCTAGCAATTACATAGAGATCATCATCATAATTAACAATTATATCTACAATAAATGATCCTCGATCTTGGTAAAATGTTTTATGATTCTGTTGTAACCATTTGCATAGATAAATGTGCCAAAACTAATTACTATGCCATTTTTTGTATTTCTCAATAAACACTATAAATACTACTTGGTAGTTATACTAGTGCTCACTATCCAGTCTTCATGGTGTTTACTAACACCTAGTATCGATGTACACTGATGCTTGGTAAGACTACTCTGGTGCTCAGTTTGAACTTATATTTTTTGTTCTTGGTATTGTCTTGAGATAACTTGGTGTATAGGATTATGTAGTTAACTGACTAGCATGAGTAGCTTGAATTACTTTCTTTTACCGACTATATAGCATAGGTAACTGACTAATTATATTTGATACTAATGAAAATCTTTAATGCTCAAATAGAGATAACATATGTATGTAATAGATTCCTAACAGGGTCAACATCCTGAACTAGATACTTTTGATTAGTGGATTAGTTGTGGGTACCATCCCCACTGGGATTTTTCCCTTGGCTAGGGTTTCCTCAAGAAAAAACATGGTTTTATGAGTTCATTCATTTTATTTTGATGCTTTTTATTCAATTTAAATAGTTTACTTTCTTATGCAAGATACAAGTTAATTTCTTATATCCATAATTGGGCAAAAGTAAAAGTTTGTGAAATACTGATTCACCCCCCTCTTAGTATTTCCTATTTCTAACAATTTCTTTCAGATCTTAGTTAGTTAGAACAAAGTTATTCAAAGAAATCCTAACAACTTGAGTAAGATCTCTATGGATATGGATCAGTTACACAAGAATCCTGATGAATCTCTTGAATAGATTGGTATTCTTACTAAAGAAACAGACACTCTAAAGGAAAAGTATGATGATGCAAAAAAATACATTGAGAAAATAAAAGAAAAGATAGAAGATCTGAAATTAAAGAAAGAACCTACAATTCAAGTCAAGAAATGTGATGAAGTTTCAAAACTAAAGAAATAAAATGAGATCGTTAAACATGAACTAAATATTGTAGTTATGAAGTTAATCTTGAAAGATGACAATAGTAAAGATGAATCAAATATGAAATCATAGCATGCAGATCTGAGATCTAAACTTACCAAAGTGACATCTAAACTTGAGAAAACAAATTTGCAGTATGCTGAACTTGAGAAGCATAATATAATTATGAAAGGAGAAGCAAGTCAGTCTAAACAACATCTTGAGAAACTATATTCCAGTAGTGAAAAGATTGATGAACAAATGTCTTATCAGAAACCATCTTTTGATAAAACTCATCTTGTATATCTTGAAGATATGTTCCCAAAGAAGATTGAGGAGTGCAATGAACTAGATCTGAAACACCTTATGAATAAAGATGAAAAGAAGCTTGATGAAGCTAAAAAATCTAATGATATACCTAATCCACCTAAGCAAGATGAACCACCTAAAGAGACGCGTAGAGAATTCAAAGGTAGATATTTTTTATGCAATTCTTTTGGACACATGAAAAGAGATTGTACAGGTAAGAAATTCAAACCTATCTCTGGTTACTGTTATAATTATCATGGTTTTGGACATAGAGCTATTGATTGTAAGAAACCTAGATCTAATGTGATGCAGTCAAGGATGGTGGATCTAATTAAGGACAGTCCAAACCTTGCAGCCAAAAGAACAATACAGTGGAATAATCAACAACACAACAACAAAGTAATTATTTAACTCTGATTTTCATTAACATGCCTAGCCATAAGGCCTTCTGAGTTAGGGCCAATTACAATCAGAAAAATTCTACAAGATCTAAAAAGAACCAATACAATCTCAGCTAGTTCAACTTTGAAGACAATCCAAAGCTGATGGAAACCCTAAGGTAGATCTAAACTTGAGCTCACAAGCCTCCAAGAAATCTCCTTGTCTCTAAGTGTGCAAACCACTAGCTCTGTAACTACAAACTATCAGATAACAATCTGATCTACAAGATCATGCAAGATCTTTTCCACAACTTTGCCAACTCTAGCTTTCAGAACCTTAGATTTGATTCACTGAGTCTTCTGAGTCATGAACTTCTTTGATCTCCTCTTCATGCTCCCTAAACATCTATCCAAACATCCTATAAATACTAATCATCATCCACAAGTTGGCTAGATGAAATCATTAACTCCCTAATAAATATTAAATTCAATACAAGTTGGCATGAAAATAGCCTTACAAACATTTAATCCAACATGTCAGCCTATAACAATAGCTACCAACAATAAATGCACCAAATCAGCCCAACAAATTACATAGAACTCCAGTCGGTAAACTAGAACTACCGAGAAGTAGTGAAATAATCAAGTATGCTAGGCATCACCAAGCACTAGTGTCAACTAAGCACCATAAACATCATTGAGTAACACTTTCACTGAGCACTAGAGATTACCGAGTTCCTTTAGTGATCAAGCTTCCTTCAATGACTGAGGCCATCGGTCAAGGCTACAACCAAGTAACACCAGCCAAACATACACCTCCGATGTAGATTTATCGAGTACCCTATAATGCCCCTACATCAGACACCCTAGGTTCAAAAAAATGTTCATATGTGAGAAGAACATCTTCTGGGATTTAGCACATAAAACCCAAATTAGTTCTTCACATATAAGTTGTCCACCTTTTGAGCTTGCATACTCTTCCACTTCAATTTTCTCTGTCTCTTCAAGTCTTTTCTTGACAACACATAGGTCAGTTCTTGAAACTGATCATTCATTTTCTCTGGATCCACAATCTCAACTTGGCTACCAATACTCAAGCTCCTCCTACTGAGTGTTGTATCTAGTAAAGGCATCAGGGAAAACTTCATTTCATCCTTCTCAATAGTAAACACATTTCTGACACAGTCATACATAGCTCTGCAATCATATTGCCAAGGTCTATCAGGCAATATATCACAACTATTCATCTTCACAATGTCACATAATAGAAGATCCTTATACTAGCCAATTTGAACATCAATAATGCATTGTTCTCTTACTTCTAGAGCATGAACATCTTGTAACCAGCCAATCCTTTAAGGACAAGGATGCTTCATTCTATTCAACCCAAGTTTCTAAACCATGTCCTCAGTAAAAAGGTTATCAGTACTACCACTATCAACAATAACATCATAGAGTTTACCTCCAAACTTACATCAGGTCCTAAACAAGTTACTCCTCTGACAAGGTTCCTCCTTTGTACTGATAAATATTCACTGAAGTAGTAAGTTCTCAGATTCAAGTTCATTCTCATTCACCATAGAAGTTCATTGGCCACCAAGCTTCTTCTGTGTACACTCAAAAGAATGGTGTCCTTCCTCTCCACAGTTATAGCAAGTACCCTTAAAGATAACTCTACCTGTCTTCTTCTTTGGCTCCACAAGTTTTTGTTCATCTTCTGCATTAGTCGATTTATCCTTCATTGAGTGATCAATCTTTTCTTTCCCTTGGGGATTACTATATTATTTCCTCTTCAACTTATCTTCTACCTTTAGAGCATACTGATAAGAATCTTCAACATACCAAGCTCATCCTGAATATTGAATCTCAAACCATTCACATACTAAGCTACCTTTTCCTTACCAAGAACTTGATGTCCAAACTAAATAGTAAGTTTGTAGAACTCCTAGGTATAATCTTCCATAGATAGATCCTTTTGTTTTAGATTCTACAACTTCTTAAACAAGCCAAGATCATAATCAAAAGGTATGAACTTAGCTTTCAACTTGGTCACCATTAACCTCCACCAATTGATCTTCATTTCACCTTCATCTTCTCTATCTCTTTATAGTTCCTTCCACCAAAGAGTAGCATATCCTTTCAACTTTGTTTGTGCTAATCTTACCAGAAGGGGATCTTAAATTTCTTCTAGCTCAAAGAAATCTTCAAGTTCACCAATCTAATAAATCAGATTGTTGGGTTTCAAAGTACCAAAGAAAGTAAAAACTTCCATTCGATAACCATTACTAAACTGAGCTCCAGATCTATGCAACTAAGTAGTTTTGTCTTCACCAGATCTATCCCTTTGGTTATCACCACTAGATCTAGCAGGTTGAAATTCTTCAGTAGCTTCCTCATAATCATCCTCAATACCAACATTCTGAGGTATACCAGTAATAGCTCTCATGATCTCAGTGACCATGTCATTCTTCATCAGCTCCATCTAAGATTTGAAATTTGATTTCACCTTCTCTATAATCTGGGATTCAACAGTATCATAAAGATCAAAAATAACTCTAGGGTCCAATCTCCTCAGAGGAATCTTTAAAGATATGCAAAAACCCTCTGCAAAAAACCCTCACCAACCACCTTGTGGCAATCTCCAAGTTGTGTACAAGTCAGATCTCAACTTGCAACCTTAAAAAAACAACTAGGGAAAGATCCACAAATTTAGTGCAACAAATCTGCAATACAGATCATACGATCTCTTCACCAACAAGATCAACTTCACAAGATTAGCCTTGCTAGGTCAACCTTTGCTTCACAAGATCAAATCTCAGCTCTAATACCACCTAATGTAGTCAAGGATGGTAGATCCAATTAAGGATAGTCCAAACCTTATAGCTAATCGAACAACACAACAACACAACAACAAAGTAATTATTTAACTCTGATTTTCATTAACATGTCCGACTGTAAGGCCTTCCGGGTTAGGGCCAATTACAATCAGAACAATTCTGTAAGATCCAATACAATCTCAGCTATTTCATCTCTAAAGACAATCAGAAGCTGATGGAAACCCTAAGGAAGATATAAAATTGAGCTTGCAAGCCTCCAAGAAATCTCCTTGTCTCCAAGTGTGCAAACCACTAGCTTTGCAATTACAAACTATCAGATAACAATCTGATCTGCAAGATCATGTAAGATCTTTTCCACAACTTTGTCAACTCTAGCTCTCATAACTTTAGATCTGATTCATTGAGCCTTCCAAGTCATGAAGTTCTTTGGTCTCCTCTTCATGCTCCCTAAACATCTATAAAAACATCCTATAAATACTAATCATTAACCACAAGTTGACTGGATGAAATCATTAACTCCCCCCAACAAATATTAAATTCAATACAAGTCAGCATCAAAATAGCCTTACAAACATTTAATCTAACATGTCAGCCTGTAACAATAGCTACCAACAAATCACACAGAACTCTAGTCAGTAAACCAGAACTACCAAGCAACAGTGAAATAACCAAGCATTCCAGGCATCACCAAGCACCAGTGTCGACCGAGCACCACAAACATCTCCGAGTAACACTTTCACTGAGTGCCAGAGATTACCGAGTTGTTTTAGTGACTGAGCTTCCTTCAATGATTGAGGCCATTAGTCAAGGCTGCAACTGAGTAACACTTGCCAAACATACACCTCCCATGCAGATTCACCGAGTACCATAGAATTCCCTTGCATCATAATGGTAATAATAATAGTAGAATGTTTAGAGATACTAACCCTGTAGATAAGAGACCTATTGGAGACATGAACAAAAGGAATAGAGTTGTGTGTCATGACCGAGATATAGACAAAGTGGAGTAGTTTGTCAGATATGTAACAACTTCAGTCACATAGCAAGATTTTGCAAAATGAACAACATGAGAAACCCTAATCCTAGAAACTACACAAGGAGAATGTGAACACCAACAATAGTCAGAGAGAATTCTATAGTAACTTGGAAGAAGTTGAGTTTATTAAAGCCATAGAGCAAGTGAGCACACTTAGTATACCAAGAAATTAGATAGGTGAAGTACCTGAGAGTAAGTGTGGGTCATTTCCTAATTCATCTCAAAGTAATTAAGCATTTATTTCATGAATGATGTATTAGAGTAAGGCATCCAAATAGTGTAGAAGTTAGAGTAAATCTAATTAAGTCTTGTGAAGTTAATATGACCTAGTCTATGATATAATGAAGCTATGGTTAAGAGGGCATAAATTTATGAACATGTATGTGAGTACACAAAAAAAATGGAGTTTTGCAGGTAACTAGGATTAACTTTTTTCCATGAAGAACTTAAGAAATTTAATGCAATGTTAGTATCTTGAAATATTTGAAGGATAAAAGTAGATGATTGATATTAGTTGATCCTTCAAATGTTTACAAGAGATATTATGATCTAGCCAATGGATATTGAGAGAAGTTTGTAGGATTTGGAGATAGATTTCTCACCAGATCTACACAAAGCCCTAAATTGTGATTCTGAGGTATTTTACTAAGTATTCTCTATCAAAGCAGTCATATTTTAATAGAATCATGGATGCATCACTAGTTCACAACATCAGAGATTCAGCTAGACCTAAAATGAAGAAGGAACCTATAAAACCCAGAGGAAGACCCTAGTTTGGCTTTGTCAACCGTTCCAGATGGAGCATTGCATTTGGAAGATGTGAACTCATGAAGAAGAGATAGATGATCCCTTTGAGGCATCTAGATCTGGTAACATATCTGATGTATGTGAAGGAACTATATCAGATCAATCTAAAATGAATCTACATCTTATTGAACAAGTGAAAGCACTACAGATCAGTCAAGAGACACAAATGGTCAGAATTATTGATGTCATGAATAATGCAAGGAAAGAAGAAAAAGAAAGGAATTTGGCTATTGAAGATAGGAGGGAAATGAATGATAAGTTGCAAGAGAAGGAATCTAAGATACTGAGACTCATTGAGCATCACTTTGAAATCTCTAATCAAATGGTTGTCATAAGTCAGGAAGTCAACTAAGTAAACAATGATCTTATAAGGAAATTAGAAGTCATCGGTGAATTAAGAGAAGAGAATGAAAGATTGAAGAATGAGGTAAAGATTCAACAAAAACATAATGAGATGATGAAGAAAGTTGAAGACAACACTAAACAAATGGATGAATTTTTTAACAGTCAAAAAAGACTTCATAGCACAACTGGTTTAGCCTATACCGAGAAGGGAGAGTCATCAAGACAAGCTGAATAGAAGAATGCCTATGTCAATCCAAGGCCAAAGAAGTTATCATGTTATCATTATGGAAAACCAAGCCACATATCAAATGTTTGTAGAAGTATAGTAAAAGGTACTCCTAAATCTATTCCTACATTTAATGGTTATTGTTATAACTGTAATAAGTATGGAAATCAAGCAAATGAGTGCATATCAAAGATGAATAGGACACTTACGAAATCTTATATGGAAAAACATTATCACATTTGCAACATGCATGGACACATATCATAAGAATTTAGGACAAAGATGAAGCAAGTCTAGAAATTGAAAGAACATAACAAAATATATCAAACGAGAAGGAAAGGTAATGCATATACCTAGGATTACAACACTTGGGTTGATTACACAACATTTGGCAGGTATGGACATGTAGCAAAAAAATGCATGAGAAAGAATTGGAGAGGAATATCTTGTAATTGGACAAGTACTAGTATGACATGTTTACAGTGTCACAAGGTCAGTCACTTGAGAAAATATTGTAGAGATTGAGCAGTAGAGATAAAGACAAGTACACATGGTAATATAATTGAAGAAATCATGAGGATAAGAAATCAATTATGGAGGAAAGCATCAAATGATAATGCTTGATCAAGAACTACAGTTTGTGATACCTCATCCATTGGATTAAGTGATATCACCACCTCCACCTAAGTAGTTAAGGTATGTATGGAATTGAATTTCAATCATTTATGTCTTACAATAGTTCCTTATATCTAGTGAATGAACACAAAATAAATATGAAATGAGATGCATTATGGTACTATATGTTTAGAACTCAAAATGTGTAGAGTCGTTAAAAGCATGACTGAGTAAATAGTTGCTAGTCGGTGAATATTGGCAAGGTTAACCAGTTTGAAGTATCAACTAATTAATATCAAGTGTTAACAAAGATAAAGCCTTTGTAGTGTTAACTAAGCGCAACTATGGAGCTATGGTAGGTAAAGCATTTAATGTGAAAGTTTGAGTGGGAAAACAAATTTTTGGTATAAATATGCAATGAAGTTTGTCATTTCATCACACAACAATCATGAGAAGAACTAGAGTGACTTGAGAAATTTGAGGAAATAATTTTCAGAGCTTTTAACAAAGATTTCAGGAGATCTCAAGTGAGTTTATCACTATTTCAAGTAAGTTCCTCAGCCACTGAGTTGTTTTACTATATATTTGTGAAGCCCTAAATTTGAGAAACAATGGTGTCTTCATCTAAGGCTATGGAATCAAAGTCTGAGAGTGAAAAGAAGGTCACATTGATTAAGTCTGTGACTTATGATGAACCTAAATACAAGTTGCACCCTGAAATAGCTTCACAAATTGATCAAGCAGATGCATTTTCCAATATACCACCTAGGGTTTTGTTGGTGCAAGACATACACACATACATCCATTGTAAAATAAGTGAAATCAGTGATTTTGAGCTTCAATCCACTTACCAGGAACTGAGTAATAATAGAAAGCTCAAGGGTGAGCACAAACATCTACAGGTGAAGGAATTGATCAATTCCCTATACTTCCCAAGAGAATTTAAAATAGAATGGATTAGGGTTGGTCTCAGATGAGTACATGAAGGTAACATATGGCTAGATGAATCAATTAAAATATCCAAGGATATCATACATGCACTCACCAGTTACCCTACTATCGATAAAGCAAAGGCCATAAGGAATGCACCAAGGATAGAGATTGAGAGGCTTACAAGAGCTGAATGGGATGGAAGAGGAATGAGATTTAATACAATCATTGATTCATAGACACGGTTTGGATCCTATTTTATCAGCTATAAGATATTTTAATTGAGAAGGATAAATAATGTACCTTTTGGAGCTATAGATATTACTTATAAGATTGACAAGAAGGGTGTTCAATTAGACCTCGCCGAGCTATTACTAAAATAACTAGAGGAAAATATGAGAACCATTCAAGTAGTAAAGACAAATACCTGTAATTTTGGTTCTCTACTTATTTGTATATTTTTTTACCTACAAAATTGTTTTCCATTAGTCGGTAATGTTGACTAGGATATCAACCAACTAGTTATTATCCAAATAAGTGATTTTATTCAAAATCTAGGTCAAAATTTTGTTACTGTTATGCATGATTATTTTGGATAATTTAAGGATAGAATAAGAAAAATAAGCAGGATACCAAGTTAGCTGCTAGAGAAACATTAAGAAGATATATGTTTCCTAGTGGATACCGACATGACTTTCATCAAGGCAGTTGAACCAAGGATTACTTGGTTACCCCCAATGGGCTATGAAATGGATATTGACCGAGATTATAAGTCAATAAAGGAACTATTGGCCGAGCCCAAATATCCAAACGCTATTAGGTTTGGAACCTATGAGGAGGATAAATTAAAAATAAAGATGGATCTAGTTGGGGTAAAAATAAGTAGAAAATCCAAAAAGATGATGAACACACTGGTGAAACAATTTGGAGATGATGAAGAAGATGAAGAAGAATTAGTAGCTAATCCAGTTGAAGAAGAAACTAAGGAACAAATTTTAATTGGCAACAGTGAACATGAGGAAGATACCAAGTCAGATAAAGACATTCAAGTTGCACCCGTAAAGGCCGTAGAGAAGAGGAAACAAGAAGAAATGCCTATAAGAGCAAGGAAAAGATCCTCAATAGCTACTTCTCCACCCCCAAAGAAAAGAATTGCAAAGATAACAGGGCCAACTCCCACTAAAATATATAAAAAGAAGAAGATAGGTGTCCAAGTCACCACTGAACAACCTAAGAAGAGGAGAAGACTAACAAGAGACAAAGATGATGTAGGCTCAGAGGAAGAAGATGACCAAGGTAAACTGAAGATTGTTGTAAATAAAATTTAGTTAGTAGATTGTAATACCCCAAAAATGGGCTTCAGAACCATTAACCTCCTACATCGAAAAATTGATCAAAATCGACATTGAAGTCCTAACCTAAGGAACATGTGCACATCAAATTGATAAAAATCCTAATCGATTCTATCTCAAATTTTGCATTGGGGAATATTCCTTATTATTCCTAATCTATCCTAATTATCTTTAATTTAATGATTATTTGGTGATAAATCATATTTATCCTAAAGCCAATTAATTGAATATGTTGAATATTTAATTAATAGATTTAATTCTACCACTTATTATTTAATTAGATTTAATTGAATTTATTCCTAATTAATATTATTTTTATTTGACAATAAATCAAAATTCTTACAAATAATCAATTGGATATTTATTTAATTGATTAAAATCAAAGTTGTCAAATTTAATGATTTAATTTAGAGTAAAGTTGATTAAATGATTGATTAACCCATAAATCAATTATTTTAATTCAAAAAATAGTTAAGTTGAGAATAAATAACTTTTTAAATTAAATTAATTCATAATTAAATCATGCACAATCAGAAAATAGTTGAACTCTAAATCAACTATTGATGTTAGGGAGGGACACTTCAATGATGTGTTGTGTGTTCCACACTTGACCAATAACCTTCTTTCTATTTATCAAATCACAAATGGTGCTACAAAGAAGACTGTGGAATTTAGACCTGATTCAGTTTTCATCAAGGACTTGGAGAGTGGAGCAGTTATTGCTACTAGGATAGTGGATCACTCTTCTCAGTTATACTCCTTTGCAGATGTTGTTCCTCTTGATGACAGTGATTCTTCAGACAATGAGCCTTCAACATATGATGATTATAGCGATGATTCTAATTTTGAGGAGAGTTTTGGCTACTTGAACTTGGGTATTCTCACTCATGATCAAGTTCTTGAACTTTCCATTTCATCTCCTCCTATTGAGACAACTTCCATTCTTGCTCCTGATGATGCTTGCATTCACACAGCCATGGATTCAGGTGCTTCAACGTAGCAGGATATTCATTATCTTCTAGACTTGGTTCCATGGGATGACTACTTGATAGACATTGTAGGTTTGTTTGTGGAGTCCTATACTTCAGATTTGGGAGATATCATTGATGATATTCATCTTTTCTTTGGTGAAGATGATCCTTCTTCAATTGTTGCGAGGGAACATGCTGACCCTCATAGTCATTCTCTACTTGATCATTCTTTCGAGGGTAACATGATTATGGATACTTTGATACAACAGTTCAAGGAGGTCACTTTCTCTTTAAAGGAGATACTTGGATCTTTGGTACATGTTCTACATTCATCCTCAATTGATCCTAATTTGTCTTTTTCAGCAAAGTGGCTTAGTACACATGATTTGGAGGAGGCACATTTCAGCTTTGACATGGGGACACTTGATCAAGTTTTAGAGACTCCATCTTTTTTGAGGTTTCTTCCTAAAGATTCGGGAGGAGGCTTCATATATACACCTTTTGTATTGTTTCTTCCTAAGGGGAGGAATGTTGTTCTACACTCATGGAGTAGTTTCTACATCAAACCTGGAGCATCTACCATTGGTTTTCATTCTACATTGAGGGGGGGCTATTTGGTCTCTCTTCCTCTACTTCTATCTTATGGGGGGGATATTTTCCTCATATGAGATTTTCTCTCTCAGATTCTATTATTGTATTCATCTCTATTTTGGGGGGAGGGTTTTTCCCATGAGGTTTTCCCTCTTTCTCCACTTTATGAGAGATTTCATTGTTCTTGCATTTTGTACATGGGTACCTAACATGGCCTAGTAGCTGGGACCCATCTTGCATTGTGAGCTTAAGTGCATTCCCCTAAGTTGCACTTAAGGGGGGTGTTGGTGTAATTAAGTATTTACTAATTACACTTTACTTAAGTTTACTCAGGATAATGCATTTTCATATTAGTTGTCATTGTGACACTTAGGAGTTTGCATTTCATTTTAGCACATGGTTAGGAGAACTTCCACTTTAGGTGTGATAGTTGTCATCACATACCTCTTTGTGTGTGAGATCCACCTTTAGTACTCTTATCACATTATCATACTTTGATGTACAATGGAGGATGATCCACCTTTAGTGGACATGTGATTCCACCTTGTGTGGGTGACATCTTATCATCTCCTTATCATGTAGTCTTATTGCATTGCCTATATATTTAGGCACTCCTACTTTGTAATCAATAATTTAATTGGCTATAATCAATTATTTGATCATTTTTCCTATCTCTCTTGTGTTATCTCTTGAGCTTCTAGATCTTGGCATTTATCCTTTGCCTTTTGCCTTAGGCAAATTTCATACAAATTTAAATTTAACTCAACATGTGATT
This sequence comes from Chamaecyparis obtusa, assembly GCA_027943335.1. Taxonomy (NCBI): domain Eukaryota; kingdom Viridiplantae; phylum Streptophyta; class Pinopsida; order Cupressales; family Cupressaceae; genus Chamaecyparis; species Chamaecyparis obtusa. The sequence continues at coordinate 2,860,270 of BSBK01001370.1, forward strand.
GTGAGTTGAAAAGCAAGCAACTTCTAAAAAGAGTTAAAAAGTTGTTTTTGCATGATTTTATGAGTTGATCTATTTCTAATTTCTTGTTAACTCAAAAATCAACCTAAGTTTATCGAGAGTGATTTATGGCTTTCCATGTGCTCTCAAAAACCTTGGATTTCTATATAAACAAGGCTCAACCCTTACAAAAAAAAAAATGCTTTCAGATCACAAATTTTACATACTTGGAGAATCAAGCTCTTGCGAATAGGCGATTGTGAGATTTTTGCAACTTGTCAATTCATTGCTTTCAATCCATTCATAGCATTATTAGATTAGAATTGCAATCCATTTCAATCCATTTTAGATCAGTTTCATATCAATTTTTCATCATATTGCATAGAAAACCAAAAAAAATTAGATTAATTTGCATTCATATTTCATTGCTTTCATCATTTTAAATCCTTCTTTTAGGGTTGCATTGTCACTGATCTCGGTCAAAATCCAAGAATACCATACTCGCACCTACTAGAAGGTAGTAAATCATCTGGTTAATTTTGTTTATTCATATTGCATATTTCTGACATATTAACCAATAATGTTTTACTGAAGTGTTGTGTCCACAACTAAGTACAAAATTTCACACACATTTCTGGCACCCAGTATGGGGAAAGCCACCTTTACATGCTGGTTTTTGTTATTTTTTTAGCTAACCCCCTTATGCAGATTTGCTTGGAGACTAAAACCATAAATTTTCAAAGATTTGATCATATCTCTCAAACAGCTTGGACTTGTGGTCTAAAATGTTTTTTGTAAGTTGGTGACATATCAAGGAAGCTTTGATAAAAAATTCAAAATTTTAAGAGATATTTTGAAGTTTTAATATTTTTTTCTTTATTTTTCATAAAAAATCAATTTTTGGTGAAAATAAGCATATTTTTTGGACATTTTTACATTTTCAAAAACCTCTTTAAATTCTACAAGGGATCCATTCTTTGTTTTTAAAATTTGGATGCAATATCATAGCTCAAATAGTCGATTTACAAAAACTAGTCTATTTTGGTAAAATGGATCTCTAAGGCACAAATGAAGAGATTTTTCTAAAATTTTTACATTTTTGGAAAGCTCTCTATTTTTTAGTAGGGGTCTCTATTTTTGTGGCCGAAATCATATCAAAAAAATTAGATCTTATTGACTAGATGAAATGCAAAAGAAATTTTTTTTGATGGGTATGCATTTATTTTTCACATGGTTCAATGCATGATATGAGTTGTCATTTGGATTATTTGCTAGTTATTATTGATCCTAACAATTAATTTTTAGATCTAACCCTAGAGTTTGCATAATTTGAATAGACGTTGCATATCTTGTTTGCTTGTTTGCTTGTTGGAGAGTTTCTGGCTTGCTTGCGCGAGATTGCTCAACAAAGCTAAAAATTAGGTAAAATCTACTAAGCACATTGCATGAGATCTGAGGTATTTCACTACATCCTTATAACACTTCTATTTTTGTAGCTAAAATGAACCTCTCACGTGTTTAGCTTGAGTGTCTATCGCTTTCATAAATCACACTTCAATTTTAGGCTCTAAAAAGAACATAGATTTGCTTTCTTACATATCTGTTACACATAGTAATTAGGCCATATGAACACTATTTGTAGATTTCTTGAGAGAGTGGGCTTCATTCACTTGTTTTACATGAAAATATCTTCTTGAAGATAGATCCCCTTGTAGGTAGGGAGGATACTGTTATTATCTCATGGTCTTACTTGGTTTAGTTTTCACCTTTGATTAGTATGTTCTCTCTTGGACCCACTTAGAGAGCTCGGTAGACATTGGTGTTGACATCACGAACCTTGGTGAGGTAGTTTTAGTCTTCGCATGTCAAAGAATCTATCTGCTATGTTTGGTGAACTGAAGAGGCTAGAGGATTATGCTCTACTCCCTTTTTGGGTAGTATCAGAAACTCAGATCCTTGAATCTGAACTAAGTCCCCACGTGGTCATTTTTGTGAGTCACCTTGATAGAGAGGGTTAATTATAGTGGAAATTCCCTTTATTGGGTCAACCATGTGGATGGAACCTCAAGTGGTAATAGCTATTTTCACCATGGTAGCAACAGCCTCTATATAAGTCTTTGTGGAAGAAATCTCCACAGGTGTAGTCTCTTGCTGGGCTGTCAGATCTCCTCAACAGCTCCTGATTGATTAAATTCTTGGATTATATTAAAACCTTGGTGTGCCTGGAATGGATTTTTCCCTTTTGATATTACAAAAGTTACAGATTCAAACCATTACTAAGAACCCTAGTGAAACCAACTTTTTATTTTCTAAGACTATGTGGGTGATTGCAAAAACATTTTAAGAACATACGCAAGAAGAATTCTCAGGGATTAGGATCATTAAGTCATAATTTCTTATTCATGTGCAAGGTTTCTTTGTCCCTTATTCATTGTTTGAAGACAACTGATTTCTTGAAATCCCTTTATTACTATTTTGCGTGCCTGCTATATGATATAAATATATTAAAATGAATAATCTAGCCTTCAAAATTGACCAAAATCTAGAAAAATTGCAAAATTTGAACAAAATCCTTTCTAGTGTCAAAAGTCATCCTGGAACTACAAAAGGCATCTGAGTTTTCCCAACTATTGTATCAGAACCCCCCAATTGTCATATGGGAACCTATACATTGTCGTACGAGTGTTTCCATACAAAACAAGCAAAATCAAAAACCTAGTGTCAACTATCATATAATTTTTGTCAATTGTCATGCCAGACCCAATATGTTGTCATACGAGCCCACAAAAAGTCATATCAAAGTTTTTTCCAAGCTATCAAAAAGTACTCAAAATTGCCAGAAAGTCAGCCATTACAATCAATCATTAGATTTTGTCAAAAAATTCACTGTGTAAGGAATAGAGTAGAAAACTAGAAGAATCTAATACATTTTCCAAAAAGTGGTCTCTTGAGTTTGATCCAGCCTTCTGATTTTTTGATCTGAATCCCATTTGATCTTGTTTCAAAAACCTTGTCAAAACCATCTTTCAATTCAACCTTCAAAATGGTTAAGTGTTGTGAGCTCATGTCCACCATCTTTTGGGTGTCTACCCATACAACTGGGGCACAGTATCCTACACTTACATCCAATCAGTCTTCTCATCATACAATTAATCCAATCTTGGCAAGGTTGCATCACTTGATCTTTCCTAAACCATACCTTTCATCAATTGTCTTTTTTCTTGCTCTTTTGCTTTACTCAAGGTTAATGGTGGAAACTAGAGCTTCATCACAATGAAAACAAAGAGAACAACCCAAAATATTTGTAGTGGCATCTTCTATGATTGCTCAAACCTTTCATCATCCCTACGTTACAAATCTCTTTGGAGAAGATGCTCTTGGAAATATCTACTTGAAATGTGGTTACAAAACTCCACCTATATCAATCCATAGAGGTACTCAATCACCTCCACATCAATCAATCACTGGTAGTCCTCATAACAACACAATATCTCAAGGAGGAGGAAACCAAGGATCCCAAGGCTATCAATCTAATCACAGATATCTAGAGCCAACCCCATCTAAAATTGAGCAATATAGAAGTGATGAACACTTTTGAAAACTGATGAAACACTTCTTGCAAGAAGACAAAGAGGCTTATTTTCTTGACCTAGCCAAACAAGGAGCCAAACTTCCTCCAGATTTCAATGTCGATAATATCATCACACAAGAGGAAGAAAATCCCATTACAGCCATGATGAAATAGATGCATGCCATGCAAGTCAAGTTCAACAAGTTGGAAAAAGAGAAAGAACCTATGGAATTCTCTATGGAGGCTCTATGTCCTTTTTCATTTGATAAAAACTTGTACGTGCCACCATTCCCAAAAAGAGTGGAGATAATGAAATATGATAAGTATGATAGAAATTATGATCCTTAAGATCATGTCAGAGAATTTTGTACTCAATCTATAAAGTTTATGCATGAACCAACTTACCTAATGCATCTTTTCCCTCGATCTCTAGGAGGGTCAACTATTCATTGGTTCTCTAAAATGCCTCCAATAATCAAAAATTTTGAGGAGTTGATCAAATTTTTTTACCAATAATACTCCTACAATATTCAGCATTCGATCACCATGATCGATGTCTATAATATGAAGAAAAACTTAGGATAACCCTTCCTCACTTTCCTCAAATGATGGAGGAAGAAGTTTTCACTCTATGCTCGACCTATTCTGGAAACTAAAAAACTCAAAATCTTCATCAACAATCTAGTTTCGGAACTCAATTATCCCTTGCAAATGCAAAATCATACATCCTTTGATAAAATGGTAGAGAATGCCATTAAGATTGAGAATTTTCTTGTTAAGAAAGGAGACATATCACTTCATAAGGAAAACAAGTATGAATCTGGTTCTAGTTCCAACAATAAAGACAAAGGTAAATCTTGGAACAAGAACAAGAATGTTGTAACAGATGGCATTGTTGATCACATTATTGTCCCATCAAATGCACCTACATTCAATCTCACCATGGGCACCCAAGCATTAAAAGCTTCTAGACAAAAGGCATCCGAACCTTCTAAAAAGTTGAAAGACTATAGACCATGTGTTAGAACACCAAAACATGAGTTCACTCCTTTGGGTGAGTCCTTAGAATCTACCATGAAAACTTTGTTGGCAAACAAAATCATCACATTGCCTAAGATAAAACCAAAATGGTGGAAAGAGACCGATTTCTATGATTTCCATCGAAACAAGGGTCATAAAACCAATAACTGCATATGATTGAAGCATCTCATACAAGACAAAATTGATAATGGAGAAATTGTAATTGACAATCATAAAAGCAATAATGATAATACAACATTCATGAAACCATTTCCAAAACATGGTCAAGGAGATTCATCTTCTCAGCCTAACATGGGTGTTAAAGTCAATTATGCCTACTTTGGAAACAATGTTGTCATAAACATGGTTGAAATATACATATCTAAACATTTTAATGTCATCACTATTGTGCGAAAGGATAGAGATACTCAATCAACAAATGTAGTAACTCGATCACAGGCTCAGGCACATTTACAAGGACAAAACTTAGGTTCATCAAATGCCCCTAAGGTGCATTTCAATATTTCATCTACTTCCAAATAGAGGGATGCCTCAAAATCATAAAATCCTAAAGAGACCAAGCCTACATCATACAATATTGTCCAACAAATCTAGCATACCAATGCAAAAATATCCATGTTTGAGTTTCTTTGGATATCTCCTACTCATAGAGCTATTTTGGATAAAGCTCTTCTTGGTTCCAATGTTCCTTACAATCTTGATCTAGATAGATTCCAAAGTATGGTTGGTCATCTGACATCCCCCCAATATATCTCCTTTTCAGAGGAAGATGACAATTCTTTGAGTCATCCACATAACTAGCCCTTACACATTGAAGTCTTGATCCAAAACTATCATGTCAAATGTTTGTTGATAGATGGAGGCACTGGTTTGAATATTTGTTCCTAAAAATTGATCACACAACTAGGATTATCAGAAGATGCTATTGATCCTAAAAATAAGACTACTATAAAAGCATATGATGAGCAAGGAAGATCCTCCAAGGGAACAACTGTCTTACCTATCAGAATAGGACTAGTTATCAAAGACATCACCTATCAAGTTCTAGATCTTCCATTGGCTTACAATGTTCTTCTAGGGAGGCCCTAGATACATGAAATGAAATATATTCCATCGATATACCATCAGTGTGTGAAATTTCCTTATGATAGAGTAGAGGTAACAATTCTAGCTGACATATCTACATCTTGCAATGCATTGAAAGAAAGTGCTGACAAACTTGTCCCAAATAATAGAGAGTCTTTGACCAAGCAAACAGACATAGCATCTACATCCAAGATGGAAGACGTTGCCAAAGAGGTCAAAATCAAGGACATATGCATGGGAGAATACACTATGGAACCATTCCTATCTCTAACATCTCTCCCAGTCTCACCTAAATCTTATGGGCAGCCTTTAAAATAGAAAAAGCAAGAGTCTAAAGAACCTCAAACCATCTACAATGGAAGTTTTGTCATAGAGAAAGTGTCAAAATTGGAGTTTGAAGAAGATGAAGTTGTACTTGCATGGCTATACAAAGATGAATCCTAGTCAGTTTGTAAATGTGACCCCAAGTCAAACATAATTCCTTCAAAGTCATATGGACTAGGTCACAAAATCATGTGTAAAATGGGATACAAAGGCAAAGGACCTCTAGGAACAAGAGGCAAAGGTCTTATACAACCTATTGAAAACCATGGCTAGACAAACAAAGAAACTATAGGTTTAGGTTATCAGAAGAAATCCTTCCACCTCAGTGGTAACTCAACACATGTCCTAGAATAGATAACTCCTGAAGAAACTTAGCTAAAGGAAGAAACACAATAGTCATATAGTGACGATTTAGGTAGCTTTGATCTTATTCCTTATGAAATTTTACCTCAAGAAATACTAGATCTTCTTAAGGATGAAGAAAAACCTAAGGAGAACATCAATGTGGTAGATACACAAGAACCTACTACCAAAAAAGAAGAAGGTAAATCTCTCACAATAGCTGAACACTTGGGATACAAGAGTGATTCTAAAATAGACTCCCATGAGAATGAATTCTGCTCAAAATATGAAGGTAATCCTGCTTGGGGGATTCAATAATCTCAAATTTCCCAAAGGTCTAAATGAAGAAATAGAGGATGAATTGAATGACTATTAATGGAGGGTTATTCTAGAAGAAGATGAGCTTATCACTGAGAAACACATTGATGTAATTCACCAATATTCACCTAAATCTAAAGTGATTCTAGAGAAAAATGATGAACTTAACAAATTTGATCCACCTACAGCTAAAGTGGAATCCAATAATCACATTGAGACTATTTGTGAATTGAACATTTTGAGTAGTAATATCACCTTTGAATTCAAGAGTCAGGCTAGGACCAATGATGACAATGCCATATGTGTGAACACCATTTCCCAATCCTCCCATAACTTGACTATCCAACATCCAAAGCTCATTGACCAAACTTCTACTGATCCAAGCCAAGACATCCATACCTTCTTGACTAACTATGCCCTTGCTTTCTACCTCAATGCAGTGGAACCTATGATGACTTCCATCAGTGAACCTAGTGTCCACATGAGGGAGTTGGATATCAAGTATCTTAGTGAAAATAATAAAGGTAAAAAGAAAAAGAGATATGAGGTTGAAAGCCACATTGTGGCAGTCTTAGAACCTACAATAGTAAAAATAAAAGAGGTATTCGAAGGTGAAAACCTCTCTAAGGTGCCTAAGGATGAGATATTTGATGTCCTTTTGAGTCATTTACAGGACATATCTCCATTATTGATAGAGCCCACTTGATCTATCAACTTGGGTACAATAGAGGAACCACAACTGATTCATGTAGCATTATCTCTATCAGAAGAAGAGAAACAAACATTCACTACTTTCCTGACAGAAAAGAAAATCAACTTCACATGGAAGTATTCAGATATGCTAGGGTTAGATCCATATCTAATAACGCATCATCTTTCTATCACTACAAGATTCAAACCTATTAAATAGAAGTTGCAAAAGATTTATCCACATGTTTTACTTCTCGTAAAGGTTGAGCTAGAAAAGTTACTAAAAGCCGGATTTATCCAAGTCATAGATTATGCAGAATGGATCTCCAATATAGTTCTTGTTCCAAAGCTAGTCAAGTCTATTAGAGTATGCACAAACTTTAGAGATGTAAAAAAAGCATGCCCTCAGGATGATTTTCCACTTCCAAACATCGATATGATAGTGGACATGATTGCAAGCTTTGATATGTATTCTTTAATGGATAGTTTCTCTAGATACAACAAAATCAGAATTGCTCCAGAAGATCAAGAGAAAAAAGCTTTTACATGTGCATGGGGTACTTTTTGCTAGAATGTCATGCCATTTGGTCTTAAGAATGCTGGTGCTACATATCAATGGGCTATGAAATCTTTATTTCATGACATGATGCATCACACTATGGAAGAATATGTTGATAACACCTTAGCCAAGTGTGTGATAAGATCAAAACATTTGAATGACTTGAGCAAAATACTGGATAGAATGGAGAAGTTTAGTCTCAAACTAAACCCTAAAAAGTGTGCTTTTGGTGTCACTTCGGGAAAGCTCTTAGGTTACATTATTTTAAATAAAGGAATTGAAGTTGATCCTACTAAAGTCAAGGCTATCATGGAGATACAACTTCCTAAAAATATCAGTCAAATGAGAACTTTACAAGGAAGCATGCAATCCATCAGACATTTTATATCTCAGTTAGCAGACATATCACAACCTTACAAAAACATTACATAAGAGTTTGACTTTTGCATGGAATGAGGAGTGTGAAAATAACTTCAATCACATCAAGCAATATCTTAAATCCTCCTATTTTTATGCCTCCTATTCAAGGGAAGCCATTAATCCTATATGTCTCCACCATACAAACATCATTGGGGCATTACTAGAACATCATGATGAAAATAAGAAAGAAAGAGTTGTTTAATACATTAGTAGAACACTAGTAGCATATGAGAAGAACTATTCAATGATAGAGAAATCATGTATAGCTGTGATCTTTTCATCGCATAAACTAAGACATTACATGTTAGCTCATTTAGTGCAATTGATAGCTAAGATAGATCCATTGAAATACTTATTAAGAAAAGTTTCCCTCACAGGTAGATTATCTAAATGGGTGATGCTATTGAGAGAATTTGACATAGAATATGTTGAAATTAGGAAAGCTATCAAACTCCAAGTCATTGTAGATCAATTGGCTAAAGCACTAATGTTTGATGATACACCATTACAAATGAAATTTCTTGATTCATCCATCATGAACATATCTTCTAGGACTTGGCATCTTTTCTTTGATAGATCTTACACACAAAATGGATCTAGAGTAGGCATATTGTTCACAACACCACAAGGATACTCAATACCCAAAGCTTTTAGACTAAAATTTCCTTGCACAAATAATATTGTTGAATATGAAGCTCTACTTAATGGCATGAAGATAGAAATTGAGTGGCGAGTGATAGAGTTGCGCATTCATGGAGACTCATAGCTAGTCATACACTAAGTCAATGATGTGTACCAAACAAAAGATGAGAAACTAGTTCCATACAAATGCATGGTCGATGACCTTAAGAAGTATTTCATCTCTATCTCTTTTGAGTAGATTCCTAGAATGGAGAATAAGGTTGTTGATGCTATGGAAACTCTACCATCTCTACTACAACAGCCCAAACATGAGCTACATTATGAGTTCCTAGTGGAAGCATTGTCATTTCTTGCATATGATTCCCCTGAAACCTACATGATCTGCACTATTGTTGGTCATGATTCCTCCAGATAAAAAAGCCTTTTCTCCTACCTTCAAGACCAAATCATTCCCAACACCTTCAATCGACATGAGAAATGTTAATTTATTTGAAACACATCCTGGTATGTCATCATTGGTAATGATTTGTACAAACAGAGTCTAGATGGTACACTTCTTAGGTGTTTAGAATGCAAAGAGTCTCAACATGCATTAGAGGAATTCCATGAAGGTATATGTGGATCACATTCCAATGGTTTAACACTAGCTTGAAAACTTATTAGGGCTGGGTATTATTGGCTTGAAATGGAGAAAGAGGCTATCAAATTTGCTAAGAACTATCAAAAGTGTCAAGTCCATGGTAACTTGATTCATGCACTAGGGAGAGATCTTATTCCCTTTACTACACAATGGCCTTTTCAACAATGGGCCTTTGATATAATAGGTGTCATTTACCCACATTCTTCTAATGGACATACCCATATCATTACCAATATAGACTATTTTACAAAATGGGTAGAAGTAGTTCCTTTGACTCAAGCAACTGATAAGCAAATATCTATGTTCATTCTGAACTATATCATTTGTCGGTATGGAATTACACATTCAATAGTCACAAATAATGGTGGCCAATCCAAAAATAGGGGCTTAGATTCATAATGTGCTAAATTCAAGATAACAAAACATTGGTTGTCCATATACTATCCACAAGAGATTGGACAAGCAAAAGCATCAAACAAGAATCTGTTGAAGATCCTACATCGCACAGTTAATAAAATAGGAAGAGACCAGCATCTCATGATCAATCCACCTCTTTGGGCCTATAGAAAAAGTATCAAAACACCCACTGGGGCTACACCATTCACTTTAGTTTATGGGTCTGAAGTGGTACTACCTATTAAGGTTCAAATCCCATCAGTAAGAATTAGAATGCATGGTCTAGTAACTGATGTTGACTATAGAGTGTCTAGGTTGCAAGAACTTGAACTACTAGATAAGTGTAGAAAAGAAGCGTATGATGATCTCAGAGTGTATCAGAAAAGAATGTCTAGAGGCTACAACAAGAAATTCAAACACAAAGAATTTCACATTAGTGATCTAGTCTTGAGAGAGAATCCTAAAAATCAATCACATAGAGAATGCAAAGGGAAGTTTGAACCCAACTAGATGGGTCCCTTTGTTATCACTACTACTTTTGGCTCTGAAGCCTATCAACTCTCAACAACTAAAGGAGAACAGCTTTGAGAACCAATCAACATTCTACATTTGAAGAAATTCTACGCCTAAGGCATTCAGTCTATGGTAAAAAGTCTTGAAAAAATCATTAAAATTGTAAAAAGTCCTGAAAAAATGATCATCCTGGTGAAAACCTAGCAAATAGGCACCTTTATGTATCACAAAAAAATAAAAAAAATATCAAAAGTACAAAAAAATTGAAAACATCAAAAGTACAAAAAAAATGAAAATTACAAAAAAATGAGAAAAAGAAAAAGTGCATTGGTGAAAACTTGGAAACAAGCGCCTTGGTAGAAAAAATAGAATCTATACCAAGATGGTGAAAACCTAGCAAATGAGCACCACTTGTTCAAAATGCTCCATCTATCAGTGCAATCTTGGTATTTCCCAGCTTTCAGTCTGCTTTAGTCTGTATATATCCTTGTTTTCAATAAGGCTGGTCAGCAAAAGCATCGGTATCCTATCAATGTTCAAACTTGGGGGCACTCAATGTCATATCCTATAGTCCTCAGTACCTCAGATGTGTCATATCCAGTCAGAAGTCCTTTGAAGCTACATCTGAGTCAATTTTTATGTCTCCTCACCAGAAAGGATTTTGCATCTACAACAACACAAACAAACATCAACATGAATGAAAACAATCTTTGTTGTGTGCTTTAATCTTCTTTGTATGCCTACTAATTCACATTGAGATTTTTTCATATTGTGTCCTTTCAAGCTCTTCGATGATTTCCTTTATAGGATTTAGAGAGTGATGACTAGGGGCATAATCTTTTCTTTGTTTTCTTCTTTGAGTGAAAATATAATAACTTTGGAAATTCTGGATTGAATTGGTGTCCACTATAAGTGCCCATCATGATTAGATGGCCATGTGTACCTCAACCATTGATACCTAGAAACTTCAAGGAAGTTTGATCTAACTTTTTCTTTTTGAGTTATTTCTTCTTCTCTAATGTAAAACATGCTAAACCCCAAGGATGTGAACGATACAGGGTCACTGCAGGTAAATTCACGTAAGAATAAGAATAATCTCTCCTCTACTTGGTGTGTTTGTTCGCAAGGCATATTCAGGTCATCACAAAATTTATGTTTTGATGCTTATAAAAATTGTAATATCAAAATGGACATGATATTCAAGTCATCCTAGCGTTTATGCCTTGGTGCTTATATCTAAATCTGACATTTCTGACTAAAAGTCAATATTCATATGTCCATGGTTGTCTAGCTAGTGGACATTGTATCGACTATCTAGTTACCTAATAAATATTCAGTGATGAAAAAGATTGACACATGATCAGTGAGTAAGTCCTAGGTCCTAGTTTTTCATTTCATTTTGCACTTTGCATGGTTGTATTTATCTCATGATTTCAATTCGGCTTGATGCTTGATAATTCTCCAAAACTATGCTAAACATATCACAAGGACTGACTATCACATGAAGGTCTTCTTAACAGATCACCAAGGAGGTACCTCTGACTAATTTTGATGTTTTGAATCCATTTTTGGAATCAAAATCAAAATTTGAGATAATTTATATTATCAAAATCATGATTTAAAATTCTCGGACCCAGGACGATCGACTGCTTACATAATCAACCTTCTAAACATCCAAGAAATCTAGAAAACAACTTAACTGATTATCTTACATTAAACTATCAAAATTTCAACTTGGTCAACCATGGTCAACTCATGGTCAAACCTATTCAAACTTGGTCTCTAGAACCTCTAAATGATGCAGAATGCATTCCCAGATGTGTACAACCAATTCTACAATCAATTAACATGCTTCTAATCATTCAAACACTGGCTTTTCTTGCTAGATTTTGATTTTGATCCCGAAGGGGGCATGGTATTACACATCATTAACTAATTTTTTCAATCAAATCTTTCCTCAGTAATCAATACAACAAGCATGTCTAGTTGTTGATTCATCAAAAGACCTCATCACTAGGGGAACATCACTTGGGGCATATTAGATTCATCGAGATCCATATCAATCTCGAATTCTCTTAATGTTGTAAATTGTATCAGCTCTTTGTAACCACTATTCATTAGTGTTATTTCCTTGATTATTCGTAATTGAAGGGTTCAAATTTGGCATCCTTTCAATTCCTTTGGACAATCAGGTTTGGAGTCAAGATAGTCACTTCTTCATAATCATAAGGTTTAGAATCAGGCATTTTAACACTTTTTTGTAATCACCAGTTCATTGTTGCTATAGTTAACATCATCTCAAATCTTTGGTCAACCGGGAATTGAATCAACATCTTTAAATCTTCAAATCGATTTTAGTCTTGAAATTTGTTAGTCTTTTAGGATTAGTTTTTGCACCACATAACTAAGTCCTCCTCATCAACAAAAAAAGATTAATCTTTGAACCATTGTGCTTCGCATAATAATTCAAAGAGGGGCAAAATGTAATACCCCAAAAATGGGCTATAGGTTCATTAACCTCCTACATCAACAAATCGATCGAAATCGACATCAAAGTCCTAACCTAAGGCACATATGCACATCAGTTTATCAAAACCCTAATTGATTTATCTTAATTCTGCATCAAGGAATATTCCTTGAATATTCCTAATTTATCTAATGATTCTAATTGAATATTATTTGACGATAAATCATATTTATCCTAGAATTTGATTAATTGAATATTTTTGAATATTTAATTAATTAAGTTTAATTCTGCCACTTAATTATTTAATTAGATTTAATCATATTTATTCCTAATTATATCATTTAATTTTGAAAATAAATCAAAATCCTACTACAATTGATTAAATTCTTATTTAATTGATTAAATCCAGTTGTCAATATTTAATAATATAGTTTTTGGATTAAAGTTTGATTTAATAATTGATTAACCCATAAATCAATTGTTTTAATTCAAAAAAATAGTTAAGTTGAGGATAAATCACTTTTATTATTAAATTAATTCATATTAAATCATGCACAATCAAGAAAGTAGTTAAAAACTCTAAATCAATAAATCAATTTAATTAGTTATATTTTTTAACTCAACATCCAATTTTGAGTTAAAAAGTGATTTAAAGTTTTTTAAAGGAGTTAAAAAGCTATTTTTGCATGATTTTATGAGTTAATTTATTTCTAATTTCTTGTTAACTCAAAAATCAACTTGAGTTTATCAAGAGTGATTTATGGCTTTTATCAATGCATCTTCAAGCCCTGGATTTCTATATAAACAAGGCTCAGCCCTTCACAAAAGAACAATGCTTTCAGATCACAAATTTTACATACTTGGAGAATCAAGCTCTTGTGAACAGGCGATTGTGAGATTTTTGCAACTTTTCAATTCATTGCTTTCAATCCATTCATAGCATTCATAGCATTATTAGATTAGAATTGCAATTCATTTTAATCTATTTTAGATCAATTTCATATCAGTTTTTCATCATATTGCATAGAAAACCAAAAAAAAAGAAGATTAATTTGCATTCATATTTCATTTCTTTCATCATTTTAAATCCTTCATTTAGGTGTTGCATTGTCACTGATCTCGGTGAAAATCTGAGAATACCATACTCGCACCTACTAGAAGGAAATAAATCACCTAGTTAATTCTATTTATTCATATTATAGATTTCAGACATATTAACCAATAATGTTTTACTGAAGTTTTATGTCCACAACTAGGGACAAATTTCACACACACATAGATAAGTTATCAAATAATATAATGGAGACAAGGAGTCTAACTCACCCTAAGTTGAATCGGTATGTATATATGACCATCGAGGATAATGAGAAAATATAGGAAGTTTTCATTCAAATGATGATTGATTTTAAGAGAGTACCTATTGAGTTTGCAAGGTATATTACCAAGGAATTATACAAGAAAGTGTCGGGAAGGTTGAAAAATGCTCTATATACAAAGAAGAAAATGAGGGAACACTCATTAACTTTGGCAATGCCTACCTTATTTGTTACTGAGATATAAGAAATGATGAAGTAGTATTTTAAATATTTTCTAATGAAGAGTAGAGCACTAAATATTTTGGCAAGTAACCTTGAGGCAGTTGATGAAAATAGAAATCTTCTATGGACTATAATTTTGAAAGCTAGGGAATGAACTGGCACAAGCTATCATTCCCAAGAAGAAGGAAAAAAGAAAAGGAAAAGGAGTTCAATCACATGATGTTGACTTAGCCACCAAGGACCCAATACATATATTTGATACTGAGATAGTAGGTGATACTTATGCCATAGATTGCTACCCAACCGGATATACTAAAGAATACAAACAAAATGCTCCTAAGAAGTTAGTAACCACTAGAATAGAAGATGTCATGATTGAGGAAATCACGCATGGAAATCCTAATGATGAGGAAATCAATATTGCTATGGATGACACTGAAGAGAATCAACCTAGTGAGGCATAAATAGTTGATATACTAGGTGATTTACCTATACTAGTTCAAGTAATTGAGATTTCTACACAACAGAAATCCAAAGGTTCTACACCCAAGAAACAAAAGGATACAACTAAGGGATATGGTACAAAAGAGAAGAAAGATACACATGAGGCTGAGAATAAAGAGGCCAAAATAAAAGAACCAAAAAAGAATACACATGTAGAGTCAGCTACAACAAACACCAAACAGGATGCCCAAGGACACAACACCAAGACACTAGTCACTGGGTAGGAAAAGGAAGAGTGTGTGTCTACCAAGAAAGAAAAGACAAATCCAAAAATCAAAGTTGTAGTACCATACAGAAAATCCCCCACACCTTAGAAAAATAAAATTCAAGAAACATGGTCAGGGTCCTGTCACACTAGATGAGATTATTGAAATTCCTGCATGTGAACCTA
Organism: Chamaecyparis obtusa; assembly: GCA_027943335.1. NCBI lineage: Eukaryota > Viridiplantae > Streptophyta > Pinopsida > Cupressales > Cupressaceae > Chamaecyparis > Chamaecyparis obtusa. The sequence continues at coordinate 2,875,709 of BSBK01001370.1, forward strand.
GGACTCTAGACCCCGAAACCTTAAGGACGTATGGTGAATTTGTTAGAAATAGGGAATACTAAGAGGGGGGGGTGAATTAGTATTCTAAAAACTTTAACTTTTTCCCAATTATGGATATAATAGATTATCTTTATACATGTATAACATAAGAAACTAAACAATATGCATAACATTAAAGAACTCATAACACATGATATGTTCTCGAGGAAACCCTGGCCAAGGGAAAACCTTGGTGGGGATGGTACCCACAAAGATCCACTAATCAAAAGTATCTTGTTAAGGATGTTGACCCTTTTAGGAGTCTATTACATATGTATAGTGTATCAGTCCTAGTTAAGGGACTATAGGCCTTGTTAGAAGCCTCAACCCTGTTAGGAGTTGTAGATACAAAAATTTGATTACAAGATGAGCCCACTGCCCAAACAAGTAATATAAAATGTAGGTCAAGGTACATAAACTTATTCTTCTTGTATCAATATTCCTTTTTTGCTCTTATCTTTGCATCATCACTATTACATTCACTTTACAATTAAATTTATTACATCACTTTTTCATCGCTTCTGCTCTTTACAATTACAATTTGCATATATACAAGTTATTAAGACTAATAACTTTACATGGTCAGCTTCCATATATCTTTATCTAAGGGTTAACATCTAGGATGCCATCCCTTTATATTGTTAAGTCATTATTTTGATAAACAAAATAATCCCTTAACTCTTTACCAATTCTGCCTTCATATTCTATCTTGTCAGCTTCATACTGTCTTCAGTAAAACTATCATAACTAATTGTGTACATGCCATACTACCTTGCACTCTAAGATGGGTCATTAGTAGCCATCATATCATCTATGTTCAAGTGTGCAAGCACTGAAATTTCTCCAGTCAATGTCGCAAACCAAAACTGTATCCTGGTACACTATGAAAACATTATCTCACACTTAGACAAATTTGCATTGCGATCCACCATACTTACTCTCTAACCTGTGCACTCTTAATGTGGATCATATTTTTCCATAATGACAACATATATGTACTCACTTCAGCCAAATTTCCAACAATCTCCTCCTTTGTCATTGGTGGCAACATATGAGAAAATTGGCTAAGTGTACAAGTCAAAATCTCAAAATTTTATAACAAAATTTTGGCCATAGTATAGAATATGTATACTATCCTTATAACTCCAAAAAATATACTTTGTGATACAAAACTTCATACAATACTCCCCCTAAGATTATCAATCCTCATATACATAACAATTTTTCGCTTTACTACAATCACTCCCCCTTTGACAACAATGACAAAATAAAGTAGGGAGGATTACAAAATTGTAACCCAAAAAAAAATTATACCTACATTTACTTATTGTAAAGCCAGTAGGCTTGCAACACAATTTGCAAAATTTACTTTCATGGCTTCAAACTCTTTCTCCCATGACTTTCTGATAGAATCTACCACATTCAGAAGTGTGCTTAATCCGTAAGCTGCTATCTGACAAGCTTGAAGGTTCTCAAAATTAAATTTATGAAATGATGTCTTAGCAATAATACATTCTTCTAACTGTTCCTCAATAATGCTCAACTTTATAGATGTATGCTCTCTTAGAAGTTCAAATCTTCTCAATTTCCTATTCTTCTCATCTTGCAATGATCTTATTTCATCATAATACTTCCTAACTTTCTTCTCAACATCACTTACTTTTACATTGGGTCCAGAAAGAAGATTAGATTCATTTTGAATCTTAGCTTCCTTCACCATGATTTTTTGCTCCTTTGCTACTGTCAAAATCTTAGGTTTTGTACACTGTATGTACAAATCTTTTCTAGTCTCCAAATGTTTCCTCAAGTTCTTGATATAAACATCAAGACTAATAATATCATTTCTGATATTCTAACTTATTCTTAAAATCATTTCAGCTTCATAAGCTGCTTGAGCTCTCACTTTAGCAATCTCTGATAAGTTGGTAAACTCATCATCAAAAGTACTTAGTACTTTTTTGGCTCTCTCCAAAGGATCTTCTTCTAAAATATGTGTAGTTAAAATACTTTGCAACTTCTCAATCAGTTCCTTCAGACTTCCTTCTAGATTATTTACTTTCTTATTCTTTCCAATAATCTTATTCAAAGAACTAATCAGCTCTAGGTAATCATCATCATCAACTTCTTTACCTAAGTCTTCAAAAAAAGTTCTAATTTCTTTCTTCTTTGCCTCAGGAGTGGGTGCATGAATTTTTGTCTCTTTAGGTTCATCACTCACCAATTCAGTCTGCACTACTTCTTCAGTCCTATCCGGTTCATCAAGAGCTAAATTGTCAACAATGTTATCTAAATTCTTAAATACATTATCTTTCGTGTCCAAGGTCACCTTAGTGCCTTCAATGTCCATTGTATCATCTTCAATGTTAACAGCTGAAGGAGAGGGAATATCCTCTAGTTCAGCATCAACTATGTGTCTTGCTACAACTGAAGTTTCTCCAACAATTTCTACCATTACTTTAATTATTTCTTGCTCTGTTTCTATTCTCACTTGCTCATACTGTCTTGCCATGATCTGAATGGTTCTCCTCTTAGTCCTCAAAAGAGTGTCAAGGGGCTTCAAAATCTTCTTCAAATGATCATCATCTTTCACTTCACAAAGCTTTCTCACAAGATTCTCTCTTATAGTTTTGTCCTCCTTAGATACTCTCTATTTTCTATTAATAAGTTTATTGTACAAATCATCAAGTATCTGACCTTGAATTGTATCAAACTTCTTGTTAGTCAGAATCATGTGCTTAACAATAGAATTTTCAAAATTCAATCTTTCAAAATAGTTATAAATATCATAGTACTTATTCATCTTAGTAAAGTCTCCATCTTGTATAATTTCTTCATTCACTCTCTCAACTTTGGGTTTCCATGCTTTCTTCTTCATAGTGGTGTCATCTTCTTTAATTACTGCAATTTTCCTAGGGACTGGTGGCACCAAAACTTTCTGCCTCTTACCAAGTTCTGTAGCACTTTCTTTCTTTCTCTTGCTTAGTGTTAGTTGTTCCTTTTCTAGTTCTTCAACTTTCACTTTAATTGGTCTAGGCTCTTTCTATATTGCACTAGGTAAAGGTGGTACACTCAAGACTTCTCCCTATCCAACATCTCTCAATGATGTTTCTGTTTGTTTAGCTATCAAAAATTCTCTTTTTTTCATCCTTGTGTCTTTCAATATTCTCTTTATGGTACTGTTAACTCTTTTCTTAGACTATTTCTCTTCAATTTTATCTTTAACAAAATTAAAGTTGTCTTCATAAGTTCCAAACTTCCTGCATTGGGTGTCCAATTTACTTCTCACCAATCTACCAACATACTCTTCTATTTCAATCTTAGAAATCTCATAGCCAAGAGGGTCTATGAATTCAACTCTAGGTTCTACTACTTCAATGTAAGTAAAGTCAGTGTCAACCATGAAACAATTATCATTCTTATATTTCTCCATAAGTGACTGTGGAATCCTTGATTTGCTAGATACCAATCTCTGAAGTGTCTTCAAAACTAACACAACACTCTCATTAACTTGATCAATAAAATGACTTCTATAAAATTTTTTTATTCTTTCCATCACAGACTATCCATCATTCGAATTATTTCCAATTGTGTAAGGAAATCTTCTCAAAAGGTGGAAAAACATATATGTAATCAAAGATGAGAATCTAAATTGTGCATATTTAGACTTCTTAATCTTTTCCAAATTCTCAAACAATTGAATTCTCAAAATCTCACACATATCAATAGAAACTTTGTCTACACACATCAAATAGGCAATGTGAACCATGCCAGCTGCCATGTCATCTTCTCTAGAATTAGCACAAAACTTTGTAGTCAAAATCTTGCATAGATATCTTACATCATGTTGTCTAATCTTGCTAATAACAATACCTCTACCATTATAGGATGATCCAGTGTTGTCAATAACAATCTTCCTCATGTTTTTCTCATTTAAAGGGATAGCACCAAGTTTGGATAAACTAGTGACTTCATGAATTAGGTCAGCCGTGATGTCAATCACTCTATCTTCTAACCAAAATTTCCCATTGTGAATTCTACTTAAAATGATCTTTGTGCATTCTTCATTGTCGAATTCATACTGTAAACCATATGTGATGATTTCATTATTTTTCAAATGTTCATAACCTTGCTTCAATGACATATCCTAGTTATATATATACTGATACTCACTTGAAAAATCAGTGTCATTTACTATTTCTAGTTTACATCCAAGATAACTCTTTACGTTTTCCAAATGCAAAACTTCATTTGGTACAGATGATAAAGCAAACTCAGGGTCTACTTCTAAAGCTTCTACTAGTTCTTTCTTCAATTTAGGTATGTTCTTGTGTCTAATGTTGTGAATCAAAGATGTATCCATGTTCCCTTCCAATTCTTTATACCGATTCAAAGATTTGTCAAGATATATACCTCAAATTCATGATTCTAGGGTTTGTGAAGATTCAACGCTTTAATACTTCACAAAATCTTTGCAAAACGCTTCCAATCTCTACTTTCTGCTCTTCGAAACACTTCAATTCACTTTGATAGACAAATAACATTGATCATAACCTTTTATCACTAGAATCTCACTTAATTCTGACATCACATTCAATTCTTTTGCTGCATCTTTCCAAAAAGTTATTTCTACTATCCTGCAAAACTTAAAACTTCTTTCGATCTTGCAAAAAATAACATTTTCTTTTGGGCTCTTAACCATAGCATTAGTACATCATAAACTACCCTATATTAACTGTGCAAGACTTAATACATCACAAATCTACTTCTATACTAATTCTAAGTTCCTAAACTACTGCAATTTATATAATTTAAGTGCTTTAAGATAGGTCAGGTAAGGATTCATTCTTACCACTTAATACTTCACCTATCTGATCACCTTCCATGTTGATTATGTCCTTTTGATCTATGCCTTTAACAAACTTTACTTCATCTTCATTACTGCAGCAACCTTTTTGACTATTTCCTGTACTTTCATTTATTTTTGCATTATTTCTAGGGTTAGGGTTTGGATGATAAGTTCCATTGTTCATTCTACAAAACCTTTATGTATGTCCAATTCTATTGCATATCTGACAAACAATTCCACTGTTCCCATATCTCTATCCTTGTTCATTAATCTGTGACCTAGAATTTCTAGCAATGTGTCCAACTTTGTTGCATCTATAACACACTACTTCATTTCTTTTGTTCATGTCTTTAGTAGGTCTATTATCTACATTGTTAGTATTCCTAAACATTCTATTACCATTATTATTCTCAATAACTTTAGGTCTTCTACATTCAATAGCTCTATGTCCAAAACCATGACAATTATAACAATAACCATTTAGAGGTTTAAACTGTTTACCTATGCAATCTCTTTTCATATGACCAATAGCATTACAAGAAAAACATCTACCTTTGAATTCTCTTTGCATACCTTTGGGTGATTCCTCTTGCTTCGGTGATTCTTATTCTTTAGGTGCATCTTCAATTTTTTTGATCTCATCAGGCTTCTTCTCATCTATGCTTTCAGATGTCTTTAGATCTAGTTTCTTGCTTTCATCATTTGTTCTGAATATGTTAAATCTAAGTCTAGTCTTATCATAGGATGTTTTCCCAAAAGAAACTTGTTCATTGATCTTCTCACTATTTGAATATAATCTTTCAAGTTGTTGTTTGGATTGAGTCAGTTCACCTTTCACAATCTTATTGTACTTCTCAAGTTCTGTATACTACACATTTACTTTCTCAAATTCGGATGTCACTTTTTCAAGTTTAGATTTTAGTTCTTCATTTTCAGTCTTTAGAATTTCATTCTCAGATTTTAGATTTACTTCATTTTTTCTATTTCCATCTTTCAAACTAAGCTTCAAATTCACTATCTTCAATTCATGCTTAAGGATCTCATTTTATTTTTCCAAGTTGTTATCACAATCTTCAATAAGAATTTTGGATTCCTTTTCAGATCTTAGATCTTCTAACTTTTTTTTCAATTTATCAATAAGGTTCTGTGCATCATCATATTTCCTTTTCAAAGTGTTTCTTTCATTAGTAAGCATATCAATCTTCTCAAGAGCTTCATCAAGATTCTTCTGTAGTTGATCCATATCCATAGAGATCTTACTCAAGCTGCTAGGCTTTCCTTGAATGATTCTTCTCTGAGTAACTATGCTCTGATACCAATTGTTAGAAATAGGGAATACTGAGAGGGGAGGTGAATCAATATTCTACAAACTTTATCTTTTTCCCAATTATCGATATAACCGATTATCTTTATACATGCATAACATAAGAAACTAAACAATATGCATAACATTAAAGAACTCATAAGACATGATATGTTCTCGAGGAAACCCTAGCCAAGGGAAAACCCTGGTGGGGATGGTACCCACAAAGATCCACTAATCAAAAGTATCCTGTTAAGGATGTTGACCCTGTTAGGAGTTTATTACATATGTATAGTGTATCAGTCCTGGTTAAGGGACTATAGGCCTTGTTAGAAGCCTCAACCCTGTTAGGAGTTGTAGATACATAAATCTGATTACAAGATGAGCCCATTACCCAAACAAGTAATATACAATGTAGGTCAAGGTACATAACCTTATTCTTCTTGTATTAATATTCCTTTGCTACTCTTATCTTTGCATCATCACTATTACATTCTCTTTACAATTACATTTATTACATCACTTTTTCATCGCTCTTGCTCTTTACAATTACAATTTGCATATATACAAGTTATTAAGACTAATAACTTTACATGGTTGGCTTCCATATATCTTTATCTAAGGGTTAAAATCTAGGATGTCATCCCTTTATATTGTTAAGTCATTATTTTGATAAAAAAAATAATCCCTTAACTCTTTACCAATTCTGCCTTCATATTCTGTCCTGTCGTCTTCATACTGTCTTTGGTAAAACTATCATAACTAATTCCATAAATGTCATACTAACTTGTGCTCTAAGATGGGTCATTAGTAACCATCATATCATCTATGTTCAAGTGTGAAAGTACTAAACTTGCTCCAGTCAATGTCGCAAACCAAAACTGTATCCTGGTACACTGTGAAAACATTGTCTCACACTTAGACAAATTTGCATTGCAATTTGCCATACTTTCTCTCTAACCTATGCACTCTTAATGTGGATCATATGTTGCCATAATGACAACATTACTCACTTCAGCCAAATTTCCAATAGAATTGTGCACAAGGAAGGTTACACAGGAAAAGTTAAGGCAAGAAAGCAAGAGAAAACAAGTTTTAGAAGTAAGAGATATTTTGATGCAAGTAGTTCCTGACATCAATGTTGATGAGGAAACTCCCATCATTGATCAAGTTTCCACTCTAATCAGCTACATCAATTCCTCTGATGTAGATACAAAAAAGAGGATAGAAGAATGGTAAGAGACAAAAATCCAATTAAAGCTAGCATATGAAATAAGATAAGAAATGGAAATCAATATGTTCAAGCTATCAGAGGTCATTACCGAGCTTGACACCATTATTCAATGGGTTATAAAAAATTTATATATGTTATGCATAGTAGACCACTTCACTCTCGAGCTTAGTGAAAATATAAAGAATTTGGATGAAGAGATATAGATTTGTGTAAATAATTCTCTACCCAAGCCCAATTCTTTTCATAAGCATTATTCAAAAGTTTGAGAACTCCAATGGTTAAGAATTTCCTTGAGGAAGCAAGAGGATACAACCAAAGAGCAAGTAATCAAGCTTTAGGATGAGTTGCTTCCCCATCTTAAGATAATGGAGAGACATGTGAATAAGGAAAAGGACCTAGTTGCCAACCCAGTGATATCAGTTTTAGAAAACATCTTTGATATGCATGCACAAGTCAGTTTAGAGAACATTTCTCTTAAGAACCTAAAGGAGGAATGGGAAAACCTCTTGGATTCACTGAAGAAAACCCATCAGAATATTTTTGATAAGCTATGAGTACATTATTTTTTGGCATTAATTTCAAAAAAGGATGAAATTATGTGTATATATATAGTTGTATGTACCTCACACCGAGAGCATGTACAAAGTGGGAGTTCACATCAGTTCACATATGATTCATATTTTTTGTTACATTCAACTTTCTGAAGTCGGTACATATACATAAAGTTTTTGATACTAATGCCAAAGGGGGAGAATGTTACTCCTATTTGAGCATTAATGGTTTTCATTAGTGTCATTCAATCATTGAGTCAGTAAAGGAGACAAGACAAGACAGTCGGTCAATATATAGAGCCTATACACCAAGTAGGACACAAGGTGGATCTCTAGGTTAACCAAACATAGCTTTGACTGAGTACTCTTACTGAGCCAGATGATCATCAAGTACTGAAAACTGTGATCATCAAGAATTCATATGAATCAAGCACTAGTTAATTACCAAGTGATGAATGCAATGAGCACCAAGTAAAATAGGAAATGATAGAGTAGTTTGGAATGGTACAAACATCAAGGCAAATGGCTTACACTGATCATAAAATGGTTTACCAAGATCGAAATAAAATTTAATATGGATGTAATCATTAAATTGTTGATGATTCCCATGTATTGTAAATCTAGGTTATTTATTTTTAATGTTGATCTTAGGTTTTCTAAGATATTGTAAAACCTTAATTAGGTCTAGTTAGTTTGATATAAAATTTATAAAGATGTCATTATGATATTGTATCATGAAGGAGTGGCTGTACTCAACCTTCAAAAGATTAGATAGAGTTTTGGCATTAGGATTTGATAGAAGTGTTCAATTTTTTAGAACATACATAAGGCTATTAAAAATTATAGGACATACACATCACTACAAGGTGATATCTTTATAGTATTCCATAGATCTAAATCAGGAAATTTTGAGTTGCTATTTATAGATATATCCAACTATTAGTCTTTAACCATTGTAGTAGATTTCTAAATCTCTTACAGAGTGAACTTAACAATTTTATTGTAAATCTCTTAAGTGAGTGCACACTTGATTGTGTTGCTAAAATCCTCTAACCAGGTAGATCTATCTAATCTTATTATTACTCCTAAAAGGGTAAGATCACTAGAGGTGATCACAATATTTGTAGCCTTAACCGAAATTCTTTGTGACTGTAGTAGTGAAGCTTTTTGGGTGTCATCCCCACCATAGTTTTTACCTTCTAACAAGGGTTTATGTGATACAAAAATATTTGTGTTAAGTGTATAAAGTTTCATGAATGGTTTATTGATTAGGTTACATGCATTTACATTTTCAGTTATATTTGAATGTATGTTACATGTAATGAAATTCAATCGGTTAGTGTTATCTATGATTAGAAAGTTTTAGTCTTGAAAAGTTTTAAAGGTACTGATTCACCCCTCCCCTCTTAGTACATATCTTTCCATAATCCCAACAAGAGATAGAAGAGAAGTTACAAATGATGGGAAGCCTAGGTCAAATCTTAATGACCTATGAAGAAATTGTTGGAGTCCCTAAGCCCCCCAAAGCTATAGAGATGGACTTGACTATTAGTGAGATAGAAGACAAAGAACTGGATCCTATAACCAAAGAGGATTGTGATTAGTTCCTTGCAGATGATGCCTTTGTTAAGGCTAGGGATTTTTTGCATTTACTATGGCAGACTCACCTTAGTAAATTCAAGGAGACCTATGAGAAAAAATAGGAAGAGCATACAAAAAAGGACCTTGCCATCATTGAAGATGAGGTCAAGAAAGAAATGCTTGAGAGATTTGAGAAGGTTACCCTAGAGAAAGGAAGATAATTGATAAATAATGAAGGGGTACTTATTCTACCTAAATGAGACATTTCTGATGTAGTTGTCTTAGATGCAGTTAGGAAACAAACTAAGCTAGTAACCAAAACTAGGGAGGAAGCTGAGAAGGACATTAAGGGTGTCACATTCAGTGATGATCATCAAGCTCTGGTTATGTGGTCTCGAAGAAAAGAAGAAGGAAATAAAGGTAAACAAAGTTTTAGGGGTGATCTTTTTGGAAGTTTCTTGGTAAAAAGAGTTAGTGAGACTTCAAGAGTTGAAGCCTTAGAGTTAGGATTAGAAACTAACAAGCTCATCATGAAGGTGGTAGAGAAAAAGGCCAAGGAGAAAGAAGAGACAATAATAAAGCTGGAAACTATCCTTAAAGGATATGGATAAATGAAGAAAGAGGTGAGTAAAAAGGATAGAATTATTGCTAAACTATGGAAGCAATTAGGAGGACAGTTGTAAATTCAAATACCTGAACAATTAAAAATTTCTTCTTGCCCTGTTGAACCTTCATCCTCAAGCCATATTATAGATTACCCTCCTTCCCCTTTTTCTCCATTTACTCATGAGGAATTGATGATTGAAAGAGAGATTTTTTAAGACTATAGAAGAGCCCTTATTGAAAAAGGTAAGAAATTGAAGGGTGAAAGACAACTTTTCATGGAGGGAAAGTTAGAAATTGACATGAAGTATGAAGAGAAGTTTAGGGACACAATTTTGTAGTTTTTTGAGGGAATTAAGCCAAAAAGTATTCATATGAGTGGAGAGAAACTACTGAAAATTTTTAATTATTTCAAGGGGGAAAAGGCCACTGTTGAACCAATTTTGGATAGGTGGACCTTGAGGCAAAATAAAATGAAATTCTTTTATTGTTTATCAAAGTTTTGATATGATATAGATGCAATAATAAAGAATACGCACAAGTTAGTTAAAAAATTGTTAGAGTTTTCAGTTAAAAGAGAGAATATTGAGAGGAAGGCATTAGTTTTAAAAGGTGAATATTCAAAGGCCTATTTTGTAATGTTTCCTATTATTATCAAGAAGAATGGAGAGTTAAAGGACAAAATAAAATGGATCAAACAATTGGATGATGAGTTGTCAGTAAGAATGAGTAGTATTTTAAACATGGATAGTAATATTTTTTTTTTCAAACAATAGAGATTATTGAAAATGCTAGGACATATTTTGGGTTCCTAAATAAAGAGTTTCAATAGGTAAAAACTGATTGGGACATCTTGATAAAGAAGAGGGATGAGGTGGTTGCTTTTCCTTGGCCTAGTGAGGAAGTGTTCAATTCTTGGGAGGATAAATATACCTCAAAAGAAGCAAGTAAAGAAGAGACCCCCACTGATGTTGCAAAAGATGGAACTTCCCTAGCTTCTTAAAGGAAACAAACTGCAGGGGTAAATTTAGTGCAGAAGAATGAGTACAAGGACACCACTTGGTAGGAGCAGAACTATTTTTGGAAACTATTGCAAGAGCTTGGTGAAAAAATTAGAGGACATTTTTTTAAAAGTTGCAACAAAGAAGTTATTTTGTACTTGTTGTCTTTTGTCTTGTCTGATGTGACTTTTTTTCATTTTCCAAAATGATCCAAAGCTTGTTTGCAATCCTTATTCTATAAAAGGATTCCCAAGATCATTTAGAAGCGCTGGAACTTGGATATTTTTTTCTTACAAGTTTTGAGTCAAGAGTATATAAGACTGTATTAGGTTGTATTATTATAGAAAATATCAAGTTTCTTGGTTTTTGGCTATTATTGTAGTGGTGTTTAATTTTGAAGCATAGTGTATACAAGGAACATGATGTTGGAAACTGAATTGAAACAATTGTTGTATTGTCATTGATGTCAAACCTTAATTGGTAAGACTGTTACTACTTAGGAAAGTACTATATCTATTTGAGTGTTGCTAAGGGGCTAAGCAAGGTTGGTAACAATAGCACCTAGGGAAAGGTTGAGCTATCTTGATACTACAAAGTGTACTTGACTATGTTGCACTATGATGAGATAATGTATTGTTTATCTTAGTAAGACTGAAGACTAAACTGGTAGGCTTAACCAAGCAAAGAATGGAAAAATCATGTTTAAGCAGAGTGATGTTAGTGAAAATTGAGTTAGTATATCCTGAGCAAAATTATAGTGTCGACTGAGCATCAGTAAATAATGGAGGAAGACAGTGCAAGCTGAGGAAATAGTTTTTTAGTATTGACCGAGTGTTCTACATGAAGACCGAGTGAACAATCACAGTATTGACCAAGCATCAACAATTTTATATTTGAAGATAATTTAATTTTGGAGCCGACATTGTTGAATTCTTGGATTATGTAAAATGTTTTGACTTTATTTATTGATTGTTTGGAAGCATTAAATGCATTATGAAATGTTTTATTGTAAATCTTTAAGAAATTTGAGATGATTCTAGAAAAGGAGCTAAAGAACATAAAGCGGGTAGATTCAATGAATCTGACCTAACCCTAAGATCTATGAATGAGATTGAGTGGCAAAAGATGAGTTAACCTAATTGAGGAAAGTATAAGGGAACTTGAACATTGTGATATGTATGTACATGGTGAACAGAGAATGTTGGAAGAGAAAAGTTTTATTGATTTAATAAGTAGAAAAGGCTGAAGGAGAATGGTGGTGATTTCTTGAAGAAAAGTTCTGAGTAGATCAGAGATGGAAATGACAAAGTTTCAAAGTTAGTAAACTAGCATTAGTGTATGGAATCAGATATGATATTTGCAAAGTGAGGTGTATATTTTTCAGATAATACTGCTACTACTTTCTAACCATTGTAACAGTCAAAATCCTTTTAACAGAGGTTGACCTAAAAGTCATATGTTAAATCATTTGAACAAGGTTTCATTCTAATGGGTGTATGTAAGTCCTATGACTAGGCTCACTTTTAACAAGGTGATTGAAATCCTTTAACTGGGTCACATTTGATAGTGTGTATTGTAACCTTTGACAGGGTTGGCTTTTTACCGAGCTTACTTCAGAAGAGTGAAAATAATAGTAGCATGTTACAAAGTGGTTTTTCCCAAATTGGGTTTCCACTATAAATACTTGTGTGAATGTTTAGATCTGAACATTGCTATGTTTTATAAGTTAAGTTATAGCTGGGTAGTGGACTGCATTGTTAGATGTTTCTATTATTGAATCAGTGATGACCGAGTTTGTTTTGGTTTTGGATCTGATTTAAGGATAAGTTTATGAAATTTTTTTATACATTAGGACCTGAGAACAAATGATTCACCCCTCCTCTCTATTGTTCTAAATCATATTAATAATTGGTATCAGAGCTAAGTTTCTTATTATTAGTGTTGACAAAAATCAAGTTTAAAGGGGCTTGAAGCAAATGATCAGGATGTATAAGAAGGAGGTACCGAAGCTGAACAAAGAAAATTTCCCTGCATGGCAAAGCTTGATGAAGTTGCATCTGGCTGATATTGGTGACTCTGTAAAGTACTACATTGAGAATAGTTATGTCTCACTTGTCACACCTTTGACTCCCAAAGAAATGAGAGCTAAGAAAGAACATAATTAGGCAATGCTGGAAATTGTATTTTCCCTAAGCTATCCATAATTTGAGGACATTAATGACTGGAAAACTGTGAAGGATATGTGGAGCACTCTTGCAAAGATCTATGGTGGTGACTTGAATGTGCTAAAAGCAAAGGTTGAGAGTCTTAGAGGTAAGTTTGATGAAATGAGAATGCAAGAAGGTGAAAATATTGCACAATATTGTAGTAGAATAAAAGAAGTTGTGAATGCTATTAGAGAAGCTAATGGGACTATTGATGATGAAACTATAATTGGGAAAGTATTAAGAACCCTGCATCCTATGTATGCTATTAAGATCTTAGCTATTCAGGAATCTAGATGTAACTCTGCTAATGTGCTTACTTTGGAAATTTTGGTTGGTAAGATAATTGCTTTTGAACTCTCTAATTATGATAATTTTAGTGTTGGAAATATTGGAAATATTGAATCTACTTTTAAGTCATAGCTAGTTCTCAACAAGCCAAAGAAAGAAAAAGAAAGATGCATCAGTGAAAGTGAAAGTGATAGTGAAAGTGACAGTGACACCTCTGATGAAGACCTAGAAGATCTGGAAGCTCTTATGGCTAGAAGACTAAGAAGGGGAAAAGGAAAGTATAATGGTAAACTCACTATTATATATTTTGCATGTAATAAAGTTGGTCATATAGCTGCTAGATTTCCTAATAGGATGGATAAAGATGATGAAAGGAAAAGAAAACACAAAGACAAAAAAGATGACAAAAGCTACCGATGGAATAGAGACTATAAGGGAAAAGGTAAGAAATCTTGTTACATTTCTGAAAAAGAGACTGACACTGATTGTGATGATTTTGAAATTGAGGTAGTTTATGTGGCAATGAAAGATGAATCTGATGAGGATGAGAAAATTGCATTGATATCCTATGTGAACAAGAATGATAAATGGATTATTGATAGTGGTTGTTCACATCACATGACTGGTGACAAAAAATAAGTTTGACACCTTACATCATTACAGAGATAAAAGTGTAAAATTTGGTAATGATGCACCATGTCCTGTTAGAGGAAGAGGTTTGATTAAACTAACTAATAAGATATCTTGTGAAAATGCATATTGGATTGAAGGTCTTAATTACAATTTGTTAAGTGTTTCTCAGCTTAATAAAATTGGTTACTGAGTGGAATTTCATCACAAGCAAGCTAAAATATTTAATGCTCCTGGAGAACTGATTGGAAGTGGAGATCAGACTAGAGGTAATTTGTTCTATCTTGACCTATCTGAAGAAACATGTTTGATTGCACAACTTGATGATATTTAGTTATGGCATAAAAGGTTGTGTCATGTTAACTTTGACAATCTGGTAGAGATAAGTAAGAAGAAAAAGGTAAGAGGTCTACCTAGATTGAAGAAACCTGAGAATGTGATGTGCAAGGAATGCCAATTAGGAAAAATGACAAAGTCAAGTTTCAAGAGAAAATCCTTTACTTCTTAAAGAATTTTAGATTTGTTTCATACTAACCTTTGTGGACCTATGGGTGTACAACGTTACTGTGGTGCTAGATACTTTATCTTATTTGTTGATGATCATACTAGGATGATGCATGTGATGTTTCTAAAAGAAAAATCTGAAGCTTTTCAATATTTTAAGTGGTATTTGGCTAAGGTTGAAAAGGAGATAGGTAGGAACCTGAACTGTCGTAGATCTATCTATTGTGGAGAATTTACATCAAATGAATTTAATCTATTTTGCAATGATAGAGGAATTAAAAGATAGATGTCTGCACCTAGAACACCTTCACAGAATGGTATAGCAAAAAGGAGAAATAGATCTATCTTGGATTGTGCAAGGACATTGATGATTGAAAAGAATGTGGCACAAAAATATTGGAAAGAAGCTATAAGCATTGTTCTCTACACTCTTAACTGGGTATAGATCAAGAAAGGTACAAATCTGACACCTTATGAATTATGGCATGGACATGCACCAAGTGTTAAATAATTTAGAATCTTTGGAAGTAAGTGCTATATATTAAAAGACACTAGGAATGGAAATTTTGATGCTAAGAGTGATGAAGGCATATTCCTAGGGTACTCCAAAAAAAGTAAAGCGTATAAGTGTTTGAACTTTAACACTAACAAAAATGTGGAAAGTGTGAATGTCAAAATTGATGAGTATGCAGAAAGAAATGAAGATAATAGTAAAAGAGAACCAAAATATTATAGATCTTTTGTGTACATTGAAGAAGAAGAAGAGGCAAGTAACAGACTTGCACCTAATGCCGAGTCTCAGGGAAGCAATGCCGAGCGATAGATAGAAGCTGTCGAGCATTAGGAAAATAGTGCCGAGAGACAAAAAGAACATGTCGAGCTACAAGAAAATGTTGTTGAGTATCAGGAAGAGGTTGCCAAGTATTCTGAAGTTGAATCTAACAATCTTGTTGAGGAACATGATGAAATAGAGGAGAGAAAAGCTGAACTTGTTTTGGAAAAATATGTGAGAAGACATCATAAGCTTGAACAAATAATTGGAGACAAAGATACTGGAATCCAAACCAGAAGTAAGACTAAGGATCTGACATGTCTACTATGTGAATTTGAACCAAAGATAACTAGAGAAGCATTGGAGAATGAAGACTAGATACAAGTGATGAATGAAGAAATTGACCAGATTGAGAAGAATGATACTTGGACTCTGGTGTTGAGACCTAAAAATAATAATGTTATAGGAACAAAGTGGGTATTTTGGAATAAGATGAATGAAAATGGTGAAATCACTAGGAACAAAGCTAGGCTGGTATGCAAAGGCTACACACAAGAAGAAGGAATAGATTATGGGGAGACATTTTCCCCTGTAGCTAGATTGGAAGGAGTAAGGACTCTGCTTGCATATGTTAGAATAACTGAGAGGGGGGTGAATTAGTTATCCATTGTCCCAATTCAATATGTATAATTCAAAACAATTTCTTCAATTTTTGCTCATCGGTAAGCAATAATAACTCTTACTGTCTGTGATTTTACCAATTACTAGTCTAATACTTATAATTGTTTACTGATCAAATCTAACATGTAATATGCAAAGTATGATAACAAACAAATATCACAATCAACACATAACATAAGAGATTTAACATGGAAACCCTGTGAAGGGAAAAAACACCTGGGACCGGCAACCCAAAATTATTCACTCTTCTGAAGTGAGGTTGGTTAAGACCCAACCTTGTTAAAGGTTACAAAACACTGTCAGGTGTGACCTTGTTAGAGGATTTTAGACTAGAAGTTATCATCCAACCAACATTCACTATGGGGTTGACAGGATAAAAATTCTCATTCTATGAATGATACATCATAAGACTTTTAGAGTCCACTCGGTTAAGAGATTTAGACTATATGCAATGGTTAAATATGTAACAATAGAATGTCCTACCTCAATACAACTTCAATTGTAGATTACAGATCGATATTCAATCCATACAAATCCTTCTGATCAATAATTCACTTTAGATTCAATACTATATCAACTTACTATTTGTCACTAATTGCTCTTTGTAGCTTGGTAATTGCTCTGCAGCTCGGTTCTTACTAACCAGTATGATTAGAATGCATGAAAACCTTATTCACGTGATGATCCTGCAACTTCTTCTTCTTCCAGCACTTTCATAAAGAAATTTTGTTCTCTTATATAAATGAGTAAATCATTTTCTTCTCCACCATCAGATTTTGCCACTTAATCACATTCATAGATTTTGCTACTTAAAAATTTCTCAGTACTTGTGTTAATAACATGTTTCCATCTACTTTGTTAGATCTTCTTTGAATTTTGTTAGTCATTGATCTGTGTAACAAACTTTATTTGTTACCTTGATGTTATACTCTTGCCAGCTCATCAATCTTATCAGCTAAACTAATCATTTAATTCATTCTGTTCCACTTGATTAACAAAAAATGTGTCCGTGAACACTGCTTGGTTAATACTACAGTCGGTATACACTACACTCCATTGGTGTATACTAGAAATGCTTCATTTATTGACAACACTGCTTTGTGTCTTTTGGCTCTATACTTCATTATAGATGAATGCAACATAATGAAGTCAATATCATCAAGTCATAGACTCATCAACAAGTTACTCAATGTGTTCCTTATCCTCATCTATCATGTACATCTTTCCTCATGTAGATTTCTCTGTTCTTCATCTCTTTTCCATTTTTCTTCAGATGTCTTGGTGTAGTAACTTACAAGATAAGTGATGTCAAACTAGTTGACATCAATGACAACATAATACTGATTTAATCATATTACATATATAATCAACAACTTCTCAGTGATCTTGCAATCATAGATCCTTCAATTAGATTCCAAATCAGTTGCAGTCCAGCAACATATGCTTCTTATAAATATTTCAAGGTATATCAAATGGATGTCAAGTCTGCATTTTTTAATGGTATACTAGAAGAAGAAGTTTACATAGAACAACCAGAAGATTTTATTGATCCAAACAAAAGACACATGGTGTGTAAACTGAACAAAGCATTATATGGATTGAAGCAAGCACCTAGAGCATGGTATGCAAGGTTGCACAACTACTTGATACAGATTGGATTTTCAAGAACAAATGACACAAGCAATCTATACATGAAGGATGAAGAAGGTAAAGGTATCTTGTTGGAAAAACATTTTGTTGATGACATTATTTTTGGTGGACAAGATGCATTATGTAAAAGTTTCTCAAATGAAATGCAAACTAAATTTGAAATGAGTATGTTTGGTGAGATCAAATTCTTTGTTGGTTTACAAGTATATCAGAAGAAGAATGGAATTTTCATTACACAGTCTAAGTATGTTAATGAAATAATGAAAAATTTTGGGATGGAAGATGCTAAACTAGTGGGAACTCCTATGGTTACTAGAAAAAAGTTATCTAAGAATGATGATGTTGTAGAAGTGAATCAGACTCTGTATAGATCTATGATTGGAAAATTGTAGTATGATATACACAACATACTAGATATTGCATTAGCTATTGGGATTGTGGAAAGATTCTTTTCCAATCCTAAGGAAACACATATGATGGCCATGAAAATAATTATGAGATACTTGAAAGGAACTGCTAACTATGGTCTATATTATAAGAAGGATGAAAAATTTGAACTCTGAATTTATACAGATGCTGATTGGGTAGGAAATGTAGATGATAGAAAGAGTACAAGTCTTGGACAAAGATTAATCTCGTAGACAAGCAAGAAACAAAATTCCATTTCCCAATCTACTACCGAGGCCGAGTATGTTGCTGCTACAGTGAACTATTCAAACTTGGTATGGATAAAACAATTGTTGATAGGCATGAAAGAAGAAATCATAAACCTGTTGTTATTTTCTATGACAACACAAGTGCTATCAATATTTCTAAGAATCCAGTGATGCACACTAAGACCAAACACATTGCGATGAAGTATCACTACTTGAGAGAATTAGTACAAGACAAAGAAGTCTGAATGGAATATGTGAACACAAAAGAACAATTGGTAGACATATTCACTAAAGCTTTACCCAGAGAAGCTCATGAGTATTTGAGAAGTCAATTAGGGGTTCTTCCCCTAACTGAGGTTTCCTAGACAAGCTAGGAGCACTGCATCAAGTGTGCTACAACATAACATTTGACAAATTGATGCAGAAGATTGTCACACTTTAGGGCTATCCTAGACTTGTGAAGATAAGCAAAGACAAGGAATCAGTCATAAGCAAGATGACAGAGGGAGAAACACTGAGCTACACATATATTATCTACATCTAATGAATGTATGTTTTAGTTTCTTCTTTGGCATTTTTGTCAAAGAGGGAGAATGTACTGATATGATAATGCATGATACTGAAAACTAAGATTTGATGAGTTGATGGAACTAAAAGATAAGGATGATGTACTAAAATGAAGAATCAGGATAAAGGGAGATCTGAATACTTTTGGTGGTCATAGAAGTGAGGCTTACAGGATTCTGAATCAAAATGAAGCTAAGGATATTATAAATAATTTTTTGATGGACAAATAATATTTTGGATTGGTTGGTAATCCATGTGTTATTCAGGTGATATCATATGGTGTTGCCATCAATGCCAAAAAGGGAGATTGTTGGAAACTGAATTGAAACAATTGTTGTATTTTCATTGATGTCAAACCTTAATTGGTAAGACTGTTGCTACTTAGGAAAGTACTATATCTATTTGAGTGTTGCTAAGGGGCTAAGAAAGGTTGGTAAAAATAGCACCTAGGGAAAGGTTGAGTTATCTTGATACTTAAAAGTGTACTTGACTATGTTGCACTATGATGAGATAATGTATTGTTTAACTTAGAAAGACTGAAGACTAAATTGGTAGGCTTAACCGAGCAAAGAATGGAAAAATCATGTTTAAGCCAAGTGATGTTAGTGTCGACTAAGTTAGTATATGCCGAGAAAAATTATAGTGTTGACCGAGAATCAGTAAATTGCCGAGGAAGACAATGCAAGCCGAGGAAACAATTTTTTAGTATTGACTGAGCATTCTACATGAAGACCGAGTGAACAATCACAATATTGACTGAGCATCAGCAATTTTATATTTGAAGAGAATTTAATTTTGGAGCTGACATTGTTGAATTCTTGGATTATGTAAAATGTTTTGACTTTATTTATTGATTTTTTGGAAGCATTAAATGCATTGTAAAACATTTTATTGTAAATCTTTAAGAGATTTGAGATGATTCTAGAAAAGGAGCTGAAGAACATAAAGTGGGTAGATTTAATGAATCTGACCTAACCCTAAGATCTACGAATGAGATTGAGCAGAAAAAGATGATTTAACCTAATTGAGGAAAGTATAAGGGAACCTGAACATTGTGATATGTATGTACATGGTGAACAGAGAATGCTGGAAGAGAAAAGTTTTATTGACTGAATAAGGAGAAAAGGCTGAAGGAGAATGGTGGCGATTGCTTGAAGAAAAGTTTTGAGCAGATCAAAGATTGAAATGGGAAAGTTTCAAAGTCAGTAAACCAACATTAGTGTACGGAATCAGATCTGATATTTACAAAGTAAGTTGTATATTTTTCAGATAATATTGCTGCTACTTTCTAACCATTGTAATAGTCAAAATCCTTTTAACAAAGGTTGACCTAACAGTCATATGTTAAATCCTTTGAACAAGGTTGCATTCTAATGGAGTGTATGTAAGTCCTATGACTAGGCTCACTTTTAACAGGGTGATTGAAATTGTTTAACCGGGTCACATTTGACAGTGTGTATTGTAACCTTTGACAGGGTTGTCTTTTTACCGAGCTCACTTTGGAAGAGTGAAAATAATAGTAGCATGTTACAAAGTGGTTTTTCCCAAATTGGGTTTCCACTATAAATCTTGGTGATTATACTTATGTGAATGTTTAGATTTGAACATTGCTATGTTTTACAAGTTAAGTTACAGCTGGGTAGTGGACTGCATTGTTAGATGTTTCTATTATTGAATCAGTGATGATCAAGTTTGTTTTGGTTTTGGATCTAATTTAAGGATAAGTTTATGAGATTGTTTTATACATGAGGACCTGAGAACAATTGAATCACCCCCCACCTCTCTATTGTTCTAAATCATATTAACACATGATTCAGTATATATTAATACAAAAATTCTAGCGTTTACATCTCTCCTTTGTGTCTATTTCTTTGAGGTATGAATTTTCTAATTCATTGAATGGAGTTTATCTATGTATGTGTTTATATTCCTCTTCTTTGGTCCAAGAACAAATTAAATATAGATTTATTTTGGGTTGCACAAGGATTTATATAAGTAGTGTGAATCTGGTGATAAATTGATCAATATTGTCATAAGGTGGTAATATTTGAGGTATCCTGAATTATTGACATTAGTTGGTTTCCCTATTCTTGTTTTGCAATAAAAGTATTTCCCAATAGATAAGGCACTGGCCAGGAATAATTTTATTTTGCAATGATATGTTCTTACTAGGGTTTGGCTATATTCCTAATATTGATATAAATCTATCAAGATCTTTAAGGTATTGTGACCTATAAGTTGTATCTCATCAATGGTAATGGAGAATCAATAAATGACTAGTTATCATTTAGTATTTTCTTATCATTTATCTATTATTTAAATCTAGAATTTATTATGAAGTGTTCTATGTGGAGATGGATTAGGATCACCCTCAATTTTTTAGAACTAGAAGTGCAGAGGGAAATCTTGTCCCTATAGTTGGTCCAATAATCCAAAATTAACCATTCTTGGAACTAACCATTCCTAAAAATCTATATGTGGATGTATTGGTTTCTTTCATAAGCATAAAGTCCATTTTGAAGAACCAACAAAATGGTGACTCTACTGGGGAAATAAAAAAAAAACTTTGTTGAAATAACCCATATTGATTTAAGCCCATCTAAGTCACCAACAAAATGGTGACTCTTATGGGGAGAAACATAACAAAGTCTTAAAATATTTTGAGAATCTTTGGCTATCATATATTGTCAAAAGTATACTATCCAAATTGATTTAAGCCCATCCAAGTCACCAAAAAAATGACAACTCTACTAGGGAATAGAGATGAAATAATTATGTTGAACTTATAATGAGATCTCTAGTGTTATAAATATTCTCAAATAATGTAGGTACAAGTTTAGCTAGACTCCTGGCCTTCTTATTTTTCTGAACCAGTCATTTACCATTGAAATACAAATTTCTATTGTGCTATCCCATGGTATTGTGTTATCAGTAAAAAATTTCTTGGATTTGCATGATTTCTTTTCCTTTTATTATTTTGTCTTAAAATATTCCTTGGATATAGATACTCAGATTATTGAGCTAGTGTTACATTTCCCAATTTGTATTGGGTGATGACTCTAACAATCTCTATAGTAGTGTCAAGTGAAAAAATATTTTGTATTTACACTTTCTCAGATTTGAGTTATAGGAATACCAGAGCTTGGAGGAAATATTATCCTGAAGATAAATTAGAAGGTGAGCTTCCTGTAGACACCTAAAAATGGTTCACACCTATGTGCCCCCTTTTTTTATACATGTCTTCAATGTCTAATTTTCATCCCTAATTTACTAATATTTCTCCTTGATTTTTCCTCATTTTTGACCTAATCAATCACTTTCAAAATCAATTCAAGCCATTATCAGAGTTATCAAAATAATCAAAATCAATCTTTTTCCTCATCAAATCATCAATTTTCTCAAATCAATTAATTTTTCTTCTTTAGGGGTAAATAACCCATAATTTATCTCTAAGTCTTAACCTTGATAAAAAAATTATATTTATCTATCCCCTTTTTCCTATAGTTTCACAATTAATTAATTAGCTAATTATTGATTTATGGAACTTTTATAATTCTTAAATCCTAATTTTCCATTTTGTGGGAATAAATGAATTTTAAAATTTAATAATTCCCTCCTTTTTCCAAATGGGATTTTATCCCTTAACTTGTGGTTCACTGAGTTTTCTAGCCTATTGGAAACTACAATTGAAACAATTGTTATATTGTCATTGATGTCAAACCTTAACTAGTAAGACAACTACTATCTAGGAGAGGACCATATCTTTTGATTGATGAAAAGGATTTAAAAAGAGAAGATAACAAGAGAACCTAAGGAAAGGTTGAGTTATGTGATATTTCAATGGGTACTTTGATTAGTTGGCACATTGACAAGGTAATGTGTTGTTTACATAGTGAAGAAATCTATTTTAAGATGAGTGATGTTAGTGTTACTTGGGTGCTAGTATATGTCTAGAAAATCTAGTGTTGACCGAACATCAGTAACTATTGAGTGATAGATAATTGCTGAGAATAAAATGTTAGTGATGACTAAGATACATAATAATGACTAATGAGATAAACATAGTATTGACCAAGTGTCAGTAATTTACATTTTGAGAAAGAATTGAGGATCACAGCCGACATAGTTGAATTCTTGGGATATGTAAAATGTGTTGACATTATTAATGAATTGTATGGAACATTTAATGCATGGTAAATCATTTTCTTATGACTTCAAAGAGAAGTTTGAAGATGTGTCTAGAAAGAAAATAAGGAGAACATAAAGATGGAAGGATTCTATGAATTTTTCCTAAACCTAAGATCTATGGAAGAGATTAAGAAGAAAAAGATTAATCTACCTGATCAAGGAGGTATAAGATTAACCTAATTGTGATGTTACAAAAAAAAGGAGAGAAGAGGTTCATGTTATTGACTGATGAGTCTAAGTAGAAGAGTAAACGTGAAGATGTGAAGGAGCTGAACAGAGTTTTGATTGCTTGAAGTGAATACCGAGAAGATCAGAGATGGAGATGGAAATGAAGGTCATTCAATAAATCATCATATGTGCAAAGTGGATTTGTATTTGTAAAGTGAGCTATATATTTTCAGATCAAAACCTACTATTACTTTATAACCATTGTATCAGTCTAAATCCTTTAATCAAGGTTGAACTAACAGTCATTGTATAAATCCTTTAATCAAGGTTGCATTCTAATGGAATGTGTTAGGAATGGGAACACTGAGAGGGGGGGGCAATGAATCAGTGTTCACTATATCTATATACTTTTTTAACTCTTGAATATTAACTTGATTACTTAAGAATTGATATGAACATCAAAGTAAAAAAGATAAACAACCAAAACACATAACACCAATATGGTTATGGGGAAACCCAAATAGGTAAAAACCCTGGTGGGAATTAACACCCACTAAGAACTACACTAGTGTTTTATGATCCTTGTTAGAAGATATGCAACCCTGTTAGGAGTTGTTCTTTACAATGCTTTTAGTACAAAAACCTTGTCAAATTTTGGACCCTATTAGGATTCTTTTACAATAACCCTATTAAGGGTGGGGACACATTTTCCTAGAGCTCACTGCTCAAGTGGTGAAGGCTACAACCTTTTGATCTCAGATACACACTATATTTGCTGGATAAACTGGTGCTACAACACTTCTTGTCTGATCAGTTCCTTTTTTGCACTGGTGCTTTAGCCCCTTGCAAATCTCTAACTCATTCTATATTCACTTCTCATGTCTCTACTCTTCTTAGCTCATCTCTATCTCCACTTCCATACTTTATTACAAAGGTGCATCTTATATTTATATGCGCTAACAAAACAATTAGCTAGGTCGGCCTATAACTGATTACATACAATGCTTCCAAGTGAATTGGCTCAAGCATGTTTACAAAAAATAATGTTTACATGTGTACAACATAATTACAATAGGTGCATAGCCTTTACAAAACATTATTATAACCACTACTCAAAATACTAATAGTCGGCTGCATACTCTATTTTGTTCTGGCATTCACTGTTTGTATCTTCATCATACTATCTCATCTAATCATGAACCCTTATAATTAGGATGAATACACACTTACTAGCTTAACTCCAAGAATTCATAGCATAACTCGGTCATACACATGTGCATTGATGATCTGGTTTTTTGGTGCTCTGCTAACTGTACAGTCTTCTATACTTAGCCATATTTTGACCTTATGATAATGTGCGCTGACTCCAAAACTCTATGACTTTTTTTCCATAATGAAAAAACTATTCTAGTCATATACAATAGTATAGTCAACTTTCCAACAATCTACCCCTTTTTCATTAATGGAAACAAAGGAATATGGGGAAGTTACTAACTATACCCTTATAAAAAATTCTTTAATATATACTCTTACTTATATCTCCCTTATACTCAGTACTATACTTCTTCTTTACATCATATATAATACTCCATATTCTACATACAATACTCCACCTTTGACATTAATGACAAAGGTGCTAAAAAAATGTATCTACAAGTACTTACAAAGAAAGTACATCAAGATAAGCAATCTAAAAGTTTTGGATGTCTTGTTTCCAAACTGCTATTAGTGCATTGATAGTCTATAGATGGGCGCATAAGGCATATGTTAGCTTTTCCATCTTTTCCAAGTTTGTACTCAGACCTTGATCATATGTCACCATAGTGGCATCGATCTCCTTGATGTTCTGATTAAGTACATCTAGACAGGGTGCAAGAGCATTCCTGAGTTGTGTTTGCCTTGTCCTTAACTTAGACATTTCCTTCTCAGCCTTTTCTATTTTTTCTATCTACCCCTGGTATACATTTTTTCACATGCTCACATCGATGGAGGGATCTTCCACCAATTTTATTACATTGTCAATCAATGCTTCTACTTCCTAAATTTTCTTGTAGTGATTAGTAGTCAGCTTATCTTGGTTCATACAATTAGCTATGATCTTTCTTCCCATAGCTACAAAATCCTTCAAGGATGCTTGACCTATCTTCAATGAACTGAGGTCAAGTGAAAAGTTTCCAACTAGCTCACTCAATCTCTTCTTCATATATTTCTCTTCTGCAACTTGGGATGGAGATTCTTCCAAGCTACAAAATTTTTCTTTGAAGTGTATCAATATGGTACTGACATCATCAACTGAATGAACCTTAGACACTTTCTTATTTGAAGGTAACAAGTTGTTCAGAATGTTGACTAATTCAACAAATAGAGGGTTCCTCTTCACATGCTTCTCTTTTTCTTTCTCCATAGCAAGGACATTGATCTTAATCAGGTCTTATTCTCCCCAAGAGTCCAATCTTGTGGTGCTTGGTGTCAAACTTGACAACAATGATGTTGAGGATAAGGGAGTGACAAGAGTTTTTTCCATCACTTCTTGCTTTATTCTGATTGGTATTTCAATAGATGGCTCATTTGTTGGTTCATTTCTTTTCACCTCTTCTACCTTTTCCTTTTCTTTTTCTATCTCTTTTTCTATCTCCTTTTCTTCTTCTTCACCTGTTAGATCTTCTATTAAAACTTCTTCTTGTAGCTTAGGTGAATTTTCACCACATAGAGTTTCAACCTATTGTGTGCTCACAAAGGCTTCCTCAAATTTATCCAAGTCATTTTCTCTGGCCACCATTGCTATCTCTACATTATCAATAAAGATTGTGTCATCTTTTGGTGTCTCAGACATGGGTGTAGACTTCACTACCTCTGTATGTGTTACCACTGTAGGCATCGAATCCTAAGGACCTATTACTGGTACATTGGTGGTCTCTAACTCCTTGGATTCCTTAGAGGGAACTTGAGTTGAGGGTGTAGTAGATGGGTACATGTTCCTATCCAAAAAAAATTTCTCAAAAGCTTTCTTGATTTCTTTTGCTATCAACTAATAGTTCTTATCCATTAAGTGAAGAGTTCTTGACTTAGATCTTAGGTGCACCTTCACCAGATCTAACAACAATGTTTTCTCTTCTAGGGAACATATAGGGAGGCTTTCATCTAGAATATTTTCTCTTATTCTTAGATCCTCCTCAATAGCTTTTCTTTTCAAGAATTCCAAGATATTCCATACATTGTCTGGAATTACTATCTTAAGTTCTAAGACTATCTTCTTAAACTTGAGCATGTGTTTTATTATCATTCCATGGATTTTTTATTTGTCAATCTCACTATATTTCTCATAGAATTTCCCTACTTGATCAGTTCTACCTTCCTCAATAATCCTTGTTTTCAACACTTGAAGACTAGGTCTGAAGACTACTTGTGGAGGTGCTTGAGTGTTCTTTTTCTGACTTTTGGTTGTCTGCGAGGATGGGTGGCTTGCACCGGTCTCCTTCTTCCTCTTGGTTATTGACTTATACTTAGGAGGTGATGTACCTTTGGGTGTGGGAGAGATAACATCATTTTTACCCTATTTATCCTTTGGATCATCAACCTTCTCAATTTTGACTTTCTTCATTTTAGGATCATCAATTTTAGCTTCCACTATGGATGTTCTCTCAATCTCCAAGGCTATCTTTACTTCTCTTCCATTATCAAGATTTGCCTATGTTACACCATGAAATTTGAGTATCTTAGATGTAATCTTAGAGGCTTTCCTCTTAGTTGTTGTACTATTCAAAATTGCATCAACTTCCCTTGTCTTATCTTCATAAGCTCTCCATATAGGTTCATTAGGGTCCTTAAGTGCTGATAGTAATACTTGTGCATATGCTTCCAAGATTGGTTCTTCTACCTCATAACCAAGTGGATGGATCCACTTTGTTCTAGGCTCACCTACTTCCATACATGTTATGTCAGTTTCTACCATAAAACAAATGTTGTCTTTGTATTTCTCAACAATACCTTCTAGTATCCTATACCTCATCTGCATCTTGATCCTAAATGTCTTCAATTCTAGTTCCATGTAATCCTTCAATGTGCTCTCAGTAGATGCCTTATGAGATATTTGAGCCACTGTAGGCATACTTTTGTCTAAGTAAAAATCTGAGATCTTTCCAAGTACATGGAAGTACATGTAAATGATTAAAGACCCAAACCTAAATATTTTAGTCTTATCATGCTTGATGGCTCTAATGTTATCAATCAATTATGCATGAAAGATCTCACACAAATTGAACTCTCCATTTTCTCTAACAATTCTGATTGCTACAAGAATAGTGGTCGTGGACATACTATTCACCTTGTTGGTATGCTGAAACCTGTAACTTAGTATCATAGACATAAATTTGATGTCTTTCTCTTTAATAGGCTCAATTGTCATACCGCACCTATCACTTTTGGAATTACATGCATGTTCAACTAATTTTCTCACATCCTTTCCCATTGGAAGAATGGTGCATTTCTTAGAGAGGTCTTTCATTTCATGAATAAGATCTCCTCTGATTCTTACTGGGATTTTACTTATCCAAAATAGGTCATCATGGATTCTTCTTAACAAGATCTTGATCCACATGGATTCATAGAACTCATATGCTATAGCATACTCAACAATAGGATGGTTTTCCAAATGTGTGAACTCATCTAGGAATTTTTTGTCTAGTTTCATCATGGATTCAAGGTGTGACCTTATCCTATCAAGTTGAACTAGTTCCTTCTTACAGTATATGTACGTGAAAATATCTTCAGCATGCATTATGTACATAGGGGTTCTTGAAAATGCACCTTCTAGGTCATCTAGGGTTGACTTAAAAGGGTGCCTCTTAAAAATGTATCTCTTTCTCTCTGAAACATCAAAGACAACTAGTGTAGCTATGACTTGGTTAATGCTCAAAATAGGGTTTCGTAATTAATCAATCACACTTCTTCGCTAATAAATCAAGCTTCAACACTTCATTATCCAACTACTATGGTTCCTATGGTTTCCAATTGCTCAAACTTGAATGCAATGAATGATCTATAGGTTTTTGTAGACTATAAAGTGAATTTCCATCATTAATTCTTGCCGCGTAAACTAGGATTTGACTAAGAATTTCCAAATTCCATCTTGTATTGATCAAGTAGTGTGCTCTTACACATAGCATCAAATAGTCTCCAAAATTTTAAATCCAAAGGTGCATACTCTGAGGGTGAGTATACTGATCGCGTAGGGGTCTAGAGCTAAATTAGCTCCCCCTATGACCCTGAGGGTCATTCATCCAAATGTAGAGGGTGCATCCATTATAGATGCATCCAATACATACTCATCAACCTCATCCTTCTTTTCCTCTGACCAAATCAAGCTCACATCCTCTATATCTTTCACAAACTTGACTTCTCCTTCTTCATTCAATATTGATACTGCTAGCTTTTAAGGGCTTTCCTGACTTTGTGTTCTTGATCTACATAAAATGGAGATGTGTCCAACCTTTTTATAGGAGTGAAAAATAACTGGAGGCCTTAAATTCCTCGCTACATTGATATGGGTTACCATTTTACACTGTCTAACTGAGTGACCATTATAATTACATATCTAACATGTAATACTTTGAGAACTTCTTGCATTTGTTTGATTCTGATTTCTCTAATTATGATGAGTATTGTTATTCTGACTTGTTCTAAAATTCATAGCTCTATGACCAAATTTATTGCATAAATAACAATAACCATTGAAAGGTCTTACCTCTTTACAATTCCTTGCAATATGTCCATGCTTGTTACATGCATAACAAGTTAGGTCTACTAGCTTACACTCATCCTTAGATGGTTCAACATTGTCTTTAGTCTGATTTCCAATTTCCTTAGCATCTGTAGAGTCTTCCGGTGCTTTCATCATTGCTCGCATGTCATCAATATGATTGTGTGCTTCATTGAATCCAAAACCACTAGTATCTCCTTTAAGCTTCTGTGCATATAACTGTGACCCTATCAAATCAGAACTGATGTGTAATTTCTCAATGTGATTCTTTGCCTCTTTCAACTTAGATTCCAAATTTTCTCTATTATTTCTTAGCTCCAAGATTTCCATGTTTTCTTGCCTCAATTCTTCATTCACTTGAAGGTTCTCTTTGATCTATTCATCATAAACTTATTCATTTTTAGTTGGCTTTTCATCCAACTCTTCAATCTAATCTTTTAGAGATGTATTTTCCTCATTTAGCTTCTTAACCATTTTTCCCAAATCATTGTTTGTATAATTTTTCAAATCTTGTCTTAGTTTCTTGATGAATACTTGTGCACCACTGACTTTCAATTTTAGTTCTTCAACTTCTTTCTCAAATCTATCAAGGTCTTCAAGAGCTTCCATAAGATTCTTTTTCAGATTCTTTGCTTCTTCTGAACCCATTGATCTCCTAGATGGTTAAACTTTTCTTTAGAGGACCAGAGGTCTAATACCAATTGTTAGGAATGGAAACACTAAGAGAGGGGATGAATCAATGTTCACTATATCTATATACTTTCTTAAATCTTGAATCTTAACTTGATTACTTAAGTACTGATACGAACATCAAAGTAAACAAGATAAACAATCATAACACATAACACCAATATGGTTATGGGGAAACCCAAATAGGTAAAAAAACCTGGTGGGAATTGACACCCACTAAGAAATGCACTAGTATTTTATGATCCTTGTTAGAAGATCTACAACCTTGTTAGGAGTTGTTCTTTACAATTCTTTTAGTATAGAGACCCGGTCAAAGATCAGACCCTATTAGGAGTCTTTTACACTAACCCTATTAGGGGTGGGGACACACTGTCCTAGAGCTCACTACTCAAGTGGTGAAGGCTATAACCTTCTGATCTCAGATACACACTATATCTATTGGATGAACTGGTGCTGTGATACTACTTGTTTGATCAGTTCCTTTTGTGTGCTAATGATTTAGCCCCTTGTAAAGCTCTAACTCATTCTATCTTTACTTTTCATCTCTCTACTCTTCTTATCTTATCTCTATCTCCACTTCCATACTTTATTACAAAGGCACATCTTATATTTATATGCACTAACAAAACAATTAGCTAGTTCGGCCTATAACTGATTACATACAATGCTTCCAAGTGAATTGACTCATGCATGTTTACAAAAAAATATGTTTACATGTCTACAACCTAATTAAAATAGGCACATAACCTTTACAAAACATAATTATAACTACTACTCAAAATACTAATAGTCAAATGCATAGTCTATTATGTTCTGGTGTTCACTGTCTATACCACTTCAACTGTCTGTATCTTTTTCATATTGTCTCATTTGATCATGTGCTCTTAGACTTAGAATGAATACACACTTACCAGCATAACTTCAAGGGCACATACCATAGCTCATTCATACACATGTGCGTTGATGCTCTGGTCTTCTGGTGCTTTGCTAACTATTTAGTCTTCTATACTTAGCCATATTCTAAACTTATGATAATGTTTGCTGACTCCAAAACTCTGTATGACTTTGTTGCTATAATGAAAACACTATATCTAGTAAGATACAATAGTATAGTCAACTTGCCAACATAATGTTCTTAAGTCCTCTAACCAGGCCACTTTTGAGAGTGTTTAAATCCTTTAACTGGGTCACACCTAATAGTGTGTATGTAAACCTTTAACTGGGTTGGCTTTTCATAGAGATCACTTCAGAAGAGTGAAAATCAATAGCATATTACAAAGTGTTTTTTTTCCAAATTGGGTTTCCATTATAAATCCTAGTTTTATACTTGTGTGAATGATTTTGATGTGAATTTTGTTGAAAGCTTTATATTCTACAAGTTATTTACTTTAGGACAATGGACTACAAGTTTTATGTTTCAGATATATGCTATAGAGACCAAGCTAAAATCTGATTAGTTATGAGAATGTTGAAGAGATAGAAATTTAAATTGGTACACCTAGACCTGAGGATAACTAATTTACCCCCCCTCTTAGTTATTCTAAAATCATTCTAACAATTGGTATTAGAGTTGTTGGTGCTTGTAGAGAGAAATTTAAAATGTAATTGAAGCTAATGATCAAGATATACAAAAAGGAGGTACCAAAGATGAACAAAGAGAACTTCCTTGCATGGTAGAGTTTGATGAAATTGCATCTAGTTTTTAGTGGTGATTCAGTGAAATACTATGTGGAAAAAGATTATGTAATACCTTTTGCACCTTTGACTTCTGAGGATATGAATGCAAAACAAGAACACAATCAGGAAATGTTGGAGATTACATCTGCCCTAGTCTATCCTAAATTTGAAGACATCATGGACTACACTAATGCAAAGAAAATGTGGGAGACTCTAGCAGCTAATTATGGTGGAGATACAAATGTACTGAGAGCCAAATCTGAAAGTTTGAGAGGTAAGTTTGATGAAATGAAAATGCAAGAAGGTGAAACTATTGCTCAGGATTGTGGTAGAATTAAGGAGGTAGTGAATGTTATTAGAGGATCTAATGGAAAAAATTATGATGAAACTGTTATTGGTAAAGTATTGAGAACTTTGTTTCCTATCTATTCTATCATAATTTCTGCAATACAAGAATCAAGATGTAACCCTGGTAATGTTCTAACTTTGGAAAGTCTTGTTGGTAAGCTTATTGCTTTTGAGCTATCTAACTATGATAATTACATTGTTCCTAATGTTGAACCTACATTCAAGTCTCAAATGGTTCTACATAAGTCTAAGAAGGAAAAAGAAAAATGTGTGAAAAGTGATAGTGATAGTGACAATGATAGTAACACTTTTGATGAAGATCTAGATGATCTTGAGGCACTTATTGCTAGAAGGATAAAGAGAGGAAAAGGGAAATATAAAGGTAAACTTCCTATAATCCATTTTTCATGTAACAAAGTTGGCCATATTGTAGCAAGATACCTTGACAAGACTGACAAGGATGAGAGAAGGTAAAACAAGTACAAAGACAAGATAAATGATAGAGATCACCAAAGGTATAAAGACTACAAAGAAAAATGTAAGAAATCTTGCTATATTGTTGAAGAGGAAACTGATAGTGAAACTAGTGAATCTAATTACTATGATATAGAAGTTGTTGATGTTGCTATGAAAGATGATTCTGATGAAGATGAGAAAACTACACTTACTTCTTATATTAGTAAGGGTGATAAATAGATTGTTGATAGTGGTTGTTCACATCACATTGTTAGAAATAGGGAATACTAAGAGGGGGGGTCAATCAATATTCTACAAACTTTTATTTTTTCCCAATTATGGATATAAAAAATTATCTTGATACTTGCATAATAGATTAAAATAAAGAACATGCATAACATTAAAGAAAATGAACTCACAACAGATTATTTGTTCTCGAGGAAAGCTTGGCCAAGGGAAAACCCCAGTGGGGATGGTACCCACAAAGATCCACTATTCAAAAGTATCCTGTTAGGGATGTTGACCCTATTAGGAGCCTATTACATATATATAGTGTCTGAGTCCTGATTAAAGGACTCTAGGCCTTGTTAGAATCCTTAACCCTGCTAAGCGTTGGTAGTACACAATTCAAATGATGACAAGATGAGCCCACTGCCCAAACATGTAATGTACAATAATTCTTGATTACAAAAATAGGGCAAGGTACATAACCTTATACTACTTTCTTCACTTTCAAAACTTTGCATTAATATCTTTTGCATACATACGTTCACTTCTTTCATCTATTTTTTCTTGACTCCTTTGCATTACATATGTCTTACATTTATACAAGTTATTAGGAATAATAAATTTTAAAGTTGGCTTTAGTAAACATAAATAACTTTACAAAATACATTTTAACATGTGCTTCCCAAGGGTTAACATCTAGGATGTTGTCCCTTCATATGATTAAGACATTATTTTGATAAACAAAATAATCCTTAACTGTTTACCAATTCTATCTTCTTCTCTATCCTATCGGCTTCAGTTCTGTTCCTGTAATACTACAATAACTTCTTCCGTACATTCTGTATAGACTTGCACTCTCTAGAGAGTCTTCAATATACATCATAGTATCCATGTTCAAGTGCACAAGCACTGAACTTACTTTTATCAGTGTCACCAATCAAAACTATCTCTGGTTACATTGGGAAAAATACTGCTTACACTTAGACAATTTAGTTTTGTGCTCTAACATAACTGATCTCTAACATATGTGGTCTTCATGTAGATCATATGTTTCCATAATGACAACATCTAGATATCTAACTCAGACAAATTACCAACCATATCCTCCTTTTTTATTGGTGGCAACATATGACAAAATTGGCTAAGTCTCAAAATTGTGGCCATAGCAAAAATTATATCTTCACTATCCTTATGACTCCATATATCTTATGATGCAGGAGCATCCCAGGGTAGTTGGCTATCCTGCATGTTTGGGAGATTTGATGGAGTTGTGTGGACTTATTTTCATGTGTGAGGGGTTTGGTAGAATTGGATAAACCCACTTGGATCTTGGGTAATTGGTTTTGATGTATTTAATGGAACTTGGCATGGTCTTGGTTGCTCAGCATGGCCTAGGGGAGCTCGGCCTTGCTTAGGAATTTGGTGCCTATTATAGGTCATATAAGTAATTTTCCACAAAGAGTTAGAGGCTGAAAATTTCAAAGATTGAAGAGGCCCTACATTTATAGCTACAGTTTGAAGCATGAGTTCTAATTCATTTGGAGCTAGGAGATATCACAATTTTACTAAGACATCTATTTTGGGCATTTAATTGTTGTTGTTGGCCGACTTGTGGCATTTAATTTCGGTATTTTTATTTAATTTATATTCAGGGCTGACTTGTGGCTTAGATTGGTATAAGTAGAGGTTGTGGGGGAAGTCTTTAGTCATTATTCATCCACTTGGGAGAAGAGGAGGTGGATGTGGAGCGAGTTTTGAGGAGAGCTAGTAGCTGCGGCTTGGGAAACAAGGAGATTCCTTGGTGGGCTTGCAAGAACAAGTTTAGATCTTCCTTGGGGGTTCCTACTAGTGTGTGGATCTGGGCTAGCTAGGGTTTTGGTTTGGATCTTGTGAGATCTTGTGGAGTTTCTATTTTAATTGCATTGTATATGGCCATAACCCAGAAGGCCTTACAGCTGGGCATGTTGGATGAAAATATGATGATTCTATTATGAGTATTGGCATTGTGTGGATCTATATCTCTGTATTGTTATTATATTCTATTGTGTGGTTATTTTCTAGGGGCTAGGACATCTCCATCAGGGATTCTCTTGCCTTGCACTACATCAAGTGGTATCAGAGTGAAGGTTGTTTCTGAGTGTGTGGACAGAGCACTGAATGGGAGGCAGTTTGCACCAGGACCTTGGGTGGAGTTTATCATAACACAGTTGTTCCTGAGTGTGTGGACAGAGCACTGGATGTGAGGTAGTTTGCACCAGGACCTTGGGTGGATTTTATCATAACACAGTTGTTCTTGAGTGTGTGGATAGAGTGTCAAATGTGAGGTAGATTGCATCTAGACTTTGGGTGGAGCAAAGGTTGGATCTAGTTGGTGATTTGCTGCAGAGGGTTTGTGAAGATCTTAGAAGATGGCTCTAAGAATATTGGACCCTGAGATGATTGCAAAACTCCATGATGTGGTGGAGAAGAATATTTCAAAGACTTGTGCTTGGTTGGAAGCTAGATTGACTAATCAAGTTAAGGAAAGGATGGTTGAGAGTGATCCATCTCTAGATAAATTTCGTAAGAGAGTTCGAGAGATCTTGAAACCATGGAGCTGGAGTCTACCAATCAGGAAGCAATTTGTCTAGCTGGTTAGAAGACTTGTTTGAGAGAGAAGAGGGCATAGCAAGGTCAAGATGGAAGTTGGTTTTGTTGATCAGTGTGTGGAGGTTGATGCAGAACCTACGGAGAAACTTGTGGATGTTTCTATGGAGCTTCCTAACCTTGTTGATGCTGTGATTGAGGTTGGTTTTCATGATCAATTGGTTGAGTCTAACATGGAAATTGTGGAGCACTTGGTCATGGATAATTAGTTTGATAAGGGTAATGATCCATATGTTGGTGATATGGATGTTGTTGATATGGATGTTGCTGGTGTGGATTCACTAGTTGTTGATGTGGTTGAGGATCTACATGATACTACAGAGTTGTATGTTCCTGATGTGAACCTGTTGGTGGTTGACATGGTTGAGGATTTACATGTTGCTCCTATTGTGGATTTGAGCTTACATGTTGGTGACATGGATTTCATGTTTGAGGATATTGTTTTTGTTGGTAGTGATCTGCTACAGAGAATATTGGTGAGGCACTATGTTCAGTTTGTTCCTGGGAGTGAGCATGTTGATTGGATGGTTGAGATTCTACTGGTTCATAGATGGATGCGGATTTGGGTGATTTTCATGTTGGTTCTATTGTCCCTATTGGAGTGGAAGCCTTTGGTGAAGATGAAGATGGTTGCAGATATTTCATCTAGTTTCAAAGTATGAGGCATACTTCTTTTCGCACTTGGGGAGTCTGATGCAGGAGCATCCTGGGTGTAAGAGCAATCTTGCATCACCCAAAAATATTTATGTTTTTATATTCAATAAGGGCTATTTTGTGTAGAGCTACTATTTATGGAAAGTTACTATTTTTGGTAATTTTCGTATGTACTCAGAATGATCTAATTTCTTTCTTGGAGGTTCATTTTGGTCATATAAGTCTGCCAGTAAAGTTTCATTTCCAGATCAAGTGTATGTTGGAAGATATTGAAGATTTTTGATATTGGCAGCAGGGTACAGAAACTTTGGACTCAGTTTCGAAGGCTTTAGAGACCCCGGATGAGGTTGAAAATTTGGGTGATGGGTGCTTGCATGGGTCAAGCCTGTAGAGTGCTTCGTGGCATTTCTGAAATGGGGTTATAATAGCCGAGTGGGTCAACGGGTGATGACTTATGGTCTTCAGAAGTTGGGCCACCTGAAATGGCAAAAAATAATTTTCTTCAAAATTTCTGTTCGGGTTTCAAAGGTTATCTTGAGCTGACTATGATGTAATAAAATGTAAAATAAAATAATTCTAAGTTTGGTTGGCCTTATTGGCTAAAAATTCTGGAACCTTCCCAGGTGGTGGAAAATTGCCTATATAAGGAAGGCTATATTATTGTCTTAGGAGTTCAGAATAGTTCTGGGTAGTAGATCTGGGTAATAGTTCAAGGCTTTGTCCTAAAGAATATTGTAAGGGAAATGCCCATGTGGCTTTGCATATTGTAATTCTGAAAGTTTGTAATTCCACATTTGTGGAGATAATAAGAAGCCAATTTTCTGTTCTTGCATATTGTTGTTGTTTCTCTATTTCTGTTATGTGTTTGTGGTATTAAGGGGAGCACCCTTCATCAAGTGGTATCAGAGCAGGTTTTTTTGAGTGTGTAAATA
The DNA here is from genome assembly GCA_027943335.1 of Chamaecyparis obtusa. Taxonomy (NCBI): domain Eukaryota; kingdom Viridiplantae; phylum Streptophyta; class Pinopsida; order Cupressales; family Cupressaceae; genus Chamaecyparis; species Chamaecyparis obtusa. The sequence goes on from BSBK01001370.1 coordinate 2,912,567, forward strand.
GATCACCGACTGTGAGGCAGTTTGCACCAGGACCGTGGTTAGGGTTTCAGCGCACATCACGAAAATGCCTCCACGAAGAGAACGTGGCAGAAGACCTGGTGCTGTGACACCTGAGGTTAGAGAGCTGCAGAGATAAGTGCGAGCATTGCAAGAAGAGATTCACAGAGGAATGAATCTTAATGTCAGAGACGAAAGCGAGGATGAAGCCGAAGAAGAATATCAAGAAGGAGAAGTTGAAATTGTGAACCAGGAGGAAGAAAGACTTTTTCGGGCAATTTCCAAGATTGGGAAAAGACCTAAGATTGAAGTTCCTACATTTTCTAGAAATCTTAACCCAGAGGAATTGATCGACTGGATCAATGAATGTGAGGAATATTTTGAGTATGAAGATGTTGAGGATCCTGATAGGGTAAAATTTGTGAAGGCCAGACTGAAAGGTCATGCGAAGATCTGGTGGCAAGAAATTGAATTAGAGCGAAATAGAAGAGGGAAAGATAAAATCACAAGATGGGATCGGATGGTGGATAAATTGAAGCGACAGTTCATTCCTGTTGATTATGAGCTTGATCTACTAAAGAAAATGCAAAGTTTGAAGCAAGCAGGAAGATCTGTTCAGGAGTATACAGAGGAGTTCTATCGACTTCTCATCAGAATAGGCCATGCAGAAGCTGATAAGGAGAAAGTTGCTCGATACCTTAATGGGTTAAGGCCAAGCATTCAGGAGGAGCTAAATCTGGTTTGAATGAATAGTATTGAAGAGGCATACCAGTTTGCCCTAAAAGTAGAGGGAAAGCTGAACAAGAAGTTTGAGAGCAGAAAAAATGGAAGAGGTCGTGGTGGACGATCTGGTGGATGGTCATATGGTGGCCGAAATGAAGATCCAAAAAAGAAGGATGAGGCCAGTAGCAGTCAGAATCAGCGAGGAAATAATTCCAATCGCTTCCAGGATCAGAATAATAGAGATCAGAGAGGAAGAGGAAGAGGAAAAGGATCTGGAAGAGGTGGCTTCCGTGGAACATGTTTTCACTGTGGAGAAGAAGTTCATAGGGCATTTGAATGTCCTCAGCGCCAAGGAAGAACAGACAGGAGAAATGAAGGCCAGGCCAGAGTTGCACATGTAGATGAAGATGCCAGATCATCAAATTCTGAAGATGCTGAAAGAGGAGAAACGTTGATTAATAGAAGAGTCCTGTTGAGTGGTGAGAATGAACCTGAGCAAAGAAGGAGCCTGTTTCACACTAGATGCAAGTGTGAGGGTAAATGCTATGATGTGATTATCGATAGTGGAAGCACTGACAATTTGGTGTCAGAAAAGATGGTGACAAAGTTGAAGCTCAAGAGACAGAAACACCCACATCCATATCGGATTGCCTGGGTGCAGGATGACCACAAGGTCATGGTCAGTGAACAGTGCCTGGTAAAGTTCAAGATCGGCGGATACCAAGATGAGGTATTGTGTGATATCATATCTATGGATGCATGTCATATGTTGTTGCGTAGACCATGGCAGTTTGACAGATGTGCTGTACATGATGGTCGTGTGAATACCTATTCCCTGACAAAGGATGGAGTGCGACATAAGCTAAAACCATTGAAGGAGACTGAAGAAAAGGTATGTGGTACTGCAAGGATAACTTTTGTTGATGGAAGAAATTTCCTAGATGGTATGAGGCATGAGCATGTATGTTTTGCTTTAATTCCAAAAGCTGGTAAAGAGGAAGTAGAAGATGTTCCTGTAGAAGTTACAGATTTGTTGAATGAGTTTTAGGATATTGTATCCGATAACGTGCCTGATGGATTACCACCAGTTAGGAAGATCAGCCATCAGATGGACTTGATCCCAGGAGCGAGTTTGCCGAACAAGGCAGCACATAGAATGACACCTGCAGAAAGTGAGGAGTTGAACAGACAAGTACATGAGTTGTTACAGAAAGGATTGATCTGTGAGAGTCTGAGTCCCTGTGCTGTACCAGCGGTATTAGCACCAAAGAAGAATGGAGAATGGAGGATGTGTACAGATTCTAGGGCAATAAACAAGATCACAATCAAGTACAGGTTTCCATTGCCATGAATGGATGATATTATGGACTGTTTGAGTGGAGCTGTGTATTTTTCAAAGATAGATCTAAAAAGTGGATATCATCAGATTCAGATCAGTGAAGGAGATGAATGGAAGACTGCCTTCAAGATAAAGGAAGGACTGTATGAGTGGTTAGTCATGCCTTTTGGGCTAACCAATGCACCGAGCACTTTCATGCGGCTTATGAACGAAGTTCTGAAAGAATTTCTAGGTAAGTTTGTCATTGTTTACCTAGATGATATTTTGATCTTTAGTAAGACATTGGATGAGCATATGATGCATATTCGTATGGTATTTGAGAAGTTGAGAGAGGAGAAATTGTTGATTAATTTGAAGAAGTGCAGTTTTGTGAAGAAAGAGTTGGTGTATTTGGGATTTGTAGTTTCAGTAGAAGGTCTAAAAATGGACCCAGAGAAGGTACAGGCTATCCTTGAATGGCCTACGCCAAGGAGTGCTACTGAGGTAAGATCTTTTCATGGTCTAGCTAGCTTTTATAGAAAGTTTATCAGAAATTTTAGCAATATTTGTGGACCCTTGACTGAAACAATGAGAGGGGATAGAAAAGAGTTTAAGTGGACTAATGGGGCAGAAAAGAGTTTTCAATTGTTGAAATGAAAAGTTACAAAACAACCTATTTTAGCACTTCCAGATTTTAATAAGGTGTTTCAAGTAGATTGTGATGCTAGTGGTACTGCAATAGGAGCTGTTATGAGCCAAGAAGGTAAACCTATTGCTTATTTCAGTGAGAAGTTAAATGATGCCAAGAGGAAATATTCTGTTTATGATCAGGAATTTTATGCTATAGTTCAGGCATTAAAGAAGTGGAGACATTATTTGCTTCCTAAGGAGTTTGTTTTGTATACTGATCATCAAGCTTTGCAATATTTGAATAGTCAAGGAAAGTTGAATCAGAGGCATTTGAAATGGGTTGAGTTTTTGCAAAGTTATACATTTGTTTTGAAACATAGGAGTGGAAAGTCTAATAGGGTTGCAGATGCTCTTAGCAGAAGGCAACTATTGCTGACAAAAATGCAGATTGAAGTGGTTGGGTTCAAGGAACTCAAGAATTTGTATCCAGAGGATCCTAATTTTGGTGAAGCTTGGAAGGCTTGTACAGAACCTGTTACTCTAGACAGGACGAAATGGTTGGATTTCATCATCCAGGATGATATGCTATTCAGAGGGAGTCAGTTGTGAATTCCATGAAGTTCTATGAGGGAGAATCTCATCAAGGAGAAGCATAGTGGGGGATTGGCTGGACATTTTGGTCGTGATAAAACCCTTGCTTTGGTTGGTGAGAATTATTATTGGCCACAGTTGCAGCAAGATGTGAAGAAGTTTGTACAGAGTTGCAGAGTATGTCAGATGGTAAAAGGAGTGAAGCAGAATACAGGATTGTATCAGCCATTACCTATACTAGAGAAGCCTTGGGAGGATATCAGTATGGACTTTGTTCTTGGTTTACCGAGGACACATCGGGGACATGATTCAATTTTTGTAGTGGTTGACAGATTTTCAAAGATGGCACATTTCATTCCCTGCAAGAAGACTAATGATGTTGTTCATGTAGCAGAATTGTTTTTCAGAGAAGTAGTGAGACTTCATGGTTTGCCAAAGACCATAGTTTCAGATCGGGACACTAAGTTTGTTGGATATTTCTGGCGTACATTATGGAAGAAGTTAAAGATAGATTTGAAGTTCAGTTCATCACATCATCCACAGACTGATGGACAGACAGAGGTGGTGAATAGGAGTTTGGGAAATTTGTTGAGATGTTTGGTTGGAGATAAGCCAACAAGATGGGATTTGATTTTACCACAGGCAGAATTTGCATACAATAATTCTGTCAATAGGAGCACTGGTAAATCACCGTTCTAGATTGTATATGGAAGTAGTCCAAGAAATGCATCTGAATTGAGGAAGATAGATAAAGGAGAAATAAGTAGTGCCGAAGCTGAAGATTTTGCAGAACACTTGAAGAACATCCATGGGGAGGTGAGGAAGCATATTACCAAGATGAATGCACAGTATAAGGCTAAGGTAGATGAGAAAAGGAGGTATAAGGAATTTCAGGTTGGTGATGAAGTCATGGTTCATTTGCGGAAGGAGCGGTTTCCAGTTGGTACATATAACAAGCTAAAAATGAAGAAGTTTGGACCATGCAGGATATTGAAGAAACATGATTCAGGAAACACATATGAGGTAGAATTGCCTACTGAGCTAAATATTTCACCAGTGTTTAACATTTCAGATCTGATAGAGTATCATGAAGGAGGTGTTGAAGATGAGATCACAGCAGCACAGTGGAGTATTCCAACAACTAGTTCAGACACTAAGGAGATCGAGGATATACTGTACAGTCATGTTGGCAGAAGCACAAGGAACAGGACATATGAAGAATATCTGGTCAAGTGGAAAGGATGACCTGTTGAAGATTCATCATGGCTAACAAAGGAGGAGGTTAACCATCTTGGTTTTCCTCTACACACCTGAGTCGTGACAGGGTCACTTCTCAAATTACTCCGGGTGTCTGATGCAGGAGCATCCTAGGTGTAAGAGCAATCTTGCATCACCCAAAAATATTTATGTTTTTATATTCAATAAGGGCTATTTTGTGCAGAGCTACTATTTATGGAAAGTTACTATTTTTGGTAATTTTTGTATGTACTCAGAATGATCTAATTTCTTTCTTGGAGGTTCATTTTGGTCATATAAGTCTACCAGTAAAGTTTCATTTCCAGATCAAGTGTATGTTGGAAGATATTGAAGATTTTCGGTATTGGCAGTAGGGTACAGAAACTTTGGACTCAGTTTTGAAGGCTTTAGAGGCCTCAGATGAGGTCAAAAATTTGGGTGACGGGCGCTTGTGTGGGTCAAGCCTGTAGAGCACTTTGTGGCATTTTCAAAATGGGGTTATAATAGCTGAGCGGGTCAACGGGTGATGACTTATGGTCTTCGGAAGTTGGGCCACCTGAAATGGTGAAAAATAATTTTCTTCAAAATTTCTGTTCAGGTTTCAAAGGTTATCTTGAGCCGACTATGATGTAATAAAATGTAAAATAAAATAATTCTAAGTTTGGTCGGCCTTATTGGCTAAAAATTCTGGAACCTTCCCAGGCGGTGGAAAATTGCCTATATAAGGAAGGCTGTATTATTGTCTTAGGAGTTCAGAATAGTTCTGGGTAGTAGATCTGGGTAATAGTTCGAGGCTTTTTCCTACAGAATATTGTAAGGGAAATGCCCATGTGGCTTTGCATATTGTAATTCTAAAAGTTTGTAATTCCACATTTGTGGAGATAATAAGAAGCCAATTTTCTGTTCTTGCATATTGTTGTTGTTTCTCTATTTCTGTTATGTGTTTGTGGTATTAAGGGGAGCACCCTTCATCAGCATCCCAGGGTAGTTGGCTATCCTGCATGTTTGGGAGATTTTATGGAGTTGTGTGGACTTATTTTCATGTGTGAGGGGTTTGGTAGAATTGGATAAACCCACTTGGGTCTTGGGTAATTGGTTTTGATGTATTTAATGGAACTTGGCATGGTCTTGGTTGCTCAGCATGGCCTAGGGGAGCTCGGCCTTGCTTAGGAATTTGGTGCCTATTACAGGTCATATAAGTAATTTTTCACAAAGAGTTAGAGGCTGAAAATTTCAAGGATTGAAGAGGCCCTATATTTCTACCTACGGTTCAAAGCACAAGTTCTAATTCATTTGGAGCTAGGAGATATCACAATTTTACTAAGACATTTATTTTGGGCATTTAATTGTTGTTGTTGGCCGACTTGTGGCATTTAATTTTTGTATTTTTATTTAATTTATATTCAGGGCCGACCTATGGCTTAGATTGGTATAAGTAGAGGTTGTTGGGGAAGTCTTTAGTCATTATTCATCCACTTGGGAGAAGAGGAGGTGGATGTGGAGTGAGTTTTGAGGAGAGCTAGTAGCTGCGGCTTGGGAAACAAGGAGATTGCTTGGTGGGCTTGTGAGCACAAGTTTAGATCTTCCTTGGGGGTTCCTACCAGTGTGTGGATCTGGGCTAGCTAGAGTTTTGGTTTGGATCTTGTGAGATCTTATGGATTTTTTATTGTAATTGCATTGTATTTGGCCGTAACCCAGAAGGCCTTATAGCCGGGCATGTTGGATGAAAATATGATGATTCTATTATGAGTATTGGCATTGTGTGGATCTATATCTCTATATTGTTATTATATTCTATTGTGTGGTTATTTTCTGGGGGCTAGGACATCTCCATCATACCTTGCACTACATCATCTTATCTATGCTCCCCCTAGGAATATACTTCCTTATCATATATATATCAATATATCAATTTTCTACTATCACTCCCCCTTTGACAACAATGACAAAAAAGGGTTCCAAAACTGAGTTCTCAAAATTGTTTACCTTGATTCAAAATTGCAAAGCCAGTAGGCTCGCAACACAATTTGCAAAGTTCACTTTTATGCTCTCTATTTCTTTCCCCCATGCCTTCTTAATGGTGTCTACAACACTAAGTAGTACATACAATCCATAAGATGCTATCTCACATGCATGAAGGTCTACAAAATTAAACTTCTCATAAGATATCTTTGATGAAAGACATTCTTCCAACTGTCCTTCAATGATACTTATCTTGATTGAAATCTGCTCTCTTAGAAGAGTGGATATTTTCAATTTTCTATCTCTTTCGTCATTAAGAATCCTTATTTCATCATTCATTTTACTAATTATTTTCTCAGTATCTAGATCTTTACATTAGGGCTGGTTAATAGATTTACCTCTGACTGAATTTCTACCTCTTTTTCTCTTATCTTCTCAGTCACTTCTGATACATGATTTTCTTTATATGTACACTGTATATACAGAGCTTTTCCTCTGTCCAAATTCCTTCTCAAATATTTTATGCACACATCCAAATTATTGATATCATTTATGATATTTTGACTTATATCAAGAAACATTTTGGCCTTATAGGTTTCCTGAGCCTTCACTGTAGCTATATCTGACAAATTTCTGAATTCATTGTCAAAAGTCTTCATCACTTCTCTGGCTTGTATATGTGGATCTACATCTGTTACCTAATTAGTCACAACACTCTGCAACTTCACTGTTACTTCTTGCAATAATCCTTCAAGGCTTTTCACCTTCTTCTTCTTTCCAATTATTTTGTTCAAGGATGAGATCAACTCCATTTGATCATCATCATCAACTTCTTTTACAATATCAATAAAAATTGATTCAATCTCTGGTTTCTTTGATGCAATCTCAGGGATAGGACTGATTTCCACTTTTCTTGGAGTTTCTTTTTGTCCTTGAATCTCTATATTAACTTGAATTTCTGTTTGATTCTCTTCTTCTTTCCTTAATTCCTTCATTTCTTCTTCAATTGACCTGTCCTAGTCTTCCAAAGCCGAATTGTCAACAATGTTCTCTAGGTTGCTAAAAGGATTGTCATCAGTGTTTAGTGTGATATTGGTTCCTTCCACATTCATTGATTCATCTTCAATGTTAATTGATGGTGGTGGAGAGGGACTCTTTTGATGCTCAGCTTCCATAGCTTGTTCTGCTACACTAGAGTGCTTACCAACACTTGTCATCACCTTTACAATTGCCTACTCAGTTTCCTTATTTATTTCCTCATAATTACCTCCCATTATTAGAATTGTTCTTCCTTTAGTCCTTAAATGAATATTTAGATCTTTCATGATTTCTTTAAAGTGGTCTTCATCTTTGATGTCACAGAGCTTTCTCACAAAGTTCTCTCTAATTTTGTTGTCTTCTTCAGCTGCTCTTTTCTTCTTGTTAACTAATTTCTCAAACAAATCATTACGTATCTTTCCTTGAATTGTATCAAATTTCTTGTCTACTAGGATCATATGTCTTACAACTACATTTTCCAAGTTTAATCTTTTTGAATAGTTGTAGAGATCATAACACTTGTTCATCTTTGAAAAAATCTCCATCATTAATAATTTGATCATTTACTTTTTCAATCTTAGGCTTCCATTTCTTCTTCTTAATTTTTGTATCCTCATCATCTTTAATTTATGCTACTTTCCTTTTCACTAGGGAAACTATTGTCTTCTATCTCTTACCTGGTCCAGTAGCTATTTCCTTTACTCTTTTCCCTAGTGGAGTGGAGGAAGATCTTGTAGACTTCCTAGTTTCTTGTTCCTTCTCAACTTTCTCCACTTTTACTACATGCTGCAAATTTCCAGTCTCATCTACAACTACTGACATGGGTGGAATAGACAAAACTTCCTTTTGTCCAATGTCTTTAAGTGGTGTTTTTGTATTCTTTGTAATTATGAATCCTTGTTCTATCATACTTGTATCTTTTAGAATTTTCTTTATAGTGCTTTACACTCTCTTCTTAGATATCTTTTCTTATTTAATAAACTTTGCAGAGCTGAATTTCTCCTCATAACTCCCAAATCTGTTACTATTTACATCCAATTTACATTTCAAAAATCTATTTACATATTCTTTTTCTTCAACTTCAGAAATTTTATAACCAAGAGGGTCTATGAACTCTACTCTAGGTTCAACTGCTTCAATGAAGGTAAATTCAGTGTCAACCATAAAGTATACTTCATTTTTATACTTATCAACAATAGCCTTTGGAATTCTTGATCTATTCTTCATCAAGTTTAGAAATGTTTTGATTACCAAAGTTGCACTCTCATTGACCTTGTCTATAGGGTGTCTCATATATACTCTGTTGATTTTTTCCATTGTGATCTTGTTATCATTCCAATCTTCACCTATAGTGTAAGGAAATCTTCTTAAAAAATGGACAAACTTATAAGTGATCAGGGATGAGAATCTAAATTGAGAGTTCTTTGTCTTCTTAATCTTTTCTAGGTTCTCAATTAACCGAATTCTCTAGATTTCACACATATCCACTTGCACTTTATCAACACACATTAAATAGGCTGCATGAATCATACCAACTACCATGTCATATTCTCTAGAGTTAGCAAAAAACTTAGATGTTAAGATCTTGCATAAATATATAACATAATCTTGTTGAATCTTACTGATTAGTATTCCTCTACCATTGTATGATGACTTAGTATTATCCAGTACTATTTTTCTCATATTTTTCTAATTGAATGGTATAACTCTAGATTTTGACAAACTAGTTAGTTCAATAATTAGGTTTGTTGTTATATCAATCACTCTTTCATCTAACCAAAACTTCCCATTATGAATTCTACTCAAAATTATCTTGGTGCATTCTTCATCATCAAATTCATATTATAGTGAATACCTTATGATTTTTTAATCTTTCAAATGTTCAAACCCTACTTTCAATGACATATCTTGATTGTATAGCTTCTCATATTCCTTAGTAAAATCACTTTCACTGAGGGTTTCAATTTTTCATCCCAAATAGCTTCTAACATTCTCTAAATATAAAACTTCATCCGGTACAGACAATAATGCTAATTTAGGGTCTTCTTCCAAAGGTTCTACTGGCTCCCTTTTAATCTTAGGTTTGATTTTATCTCTTATACTATGAATCAATGAAACATCCATATCTTTTGCAAATTCCCTAACTTTCTTATAGATTTTCTTAGTAAAATACCTTAATTCCATGATTTAGGGCTTTGTGTAGATCCGACACGAAGTTCTTTCACCAAATCCTTGCAAACTGCTTTCCATCACTACTATATTGATCTCCTTAACACTTGTATTTTCTTTAATGATCAAAAAATACTAATCATAAGCTTTTAACCTTTCAATCTCACAAGATTCTAACATCACATTCAATTCTTTTGCCACTTCTTTCCAAAAAGTTGTTCCTACTTTGCACTGCAAAACTTCAAACTTCTTGTGAACTCACATAACTTCATATTAACTCATGCACTCTTAACCATAGCATCATGATATCATATACTACCTTACATTAATTGCACAAAACTCAAATCATCCTATACTTACTTCTACACTATTCTAAGTTCCTATTCTACTACATTCTTTATGAATTAAGTACTTTCATATGAGTTAGGAAGAGATTCACTCTTACCATTGGATACTATTGGCAATTTGGCTAATGTGGATGCATAGATGTTGTCATTATGGAAACATATGATCTCTATTGAGAGCGTATAATTTGGAATGCAAGTATGGCAAGTTGAAGCAAGAAATTGTCTAAGTATGGATACAGTGATCCTGACAGACCACCCGATGAAGATTTAGTTGGCGACGTCCACTGGAGAAATATTTCTATTTGTGCAATTAAGTAAAGTTTCTATAGAGTATGAGGATACCCCATCTCAGTGCGCATAAATTTTGGAGTAGTATGGACAAAGTTATTCAAAGTTTACCAAAGATAGTTTTTGCAGACAGAACAGTTTTGGAGACAATATTAGCGAAAGAGTTAAGGGATTATTTTTTCTTGTAAAAATAATGATTTAACATTATGAAGGGATGAAATCCTAGATGTTTACTCTTGGATAAATATTTTGGAAGCTAACCATGTAAATTTATTAGCTCTAATAACTCATATATTAGGCATACTTGAAATGTAATGAAAAAAATGTGTGATATGTAAAAAGAAAGAAAAGATAACTTGCGATAGTTGTATATTGTGATAGCAGAAAAGGCTATTGATGTGAAGTTGTAAGAAGTACCATATTATAGTCAAAAACATTTTTTATTACCTATTTGGGCAGTGAGCTCAGCTGGTGATCAGGTTTTGTAATCTAACTCCTAACAGGGTTAAGGATTCTAACAAGGCCTAAAGTCCTTTAACCAAGATAGATCTACTATATATTGTAAATTGACTCCTAACAGGGTCCAATATCCCTAACAGGATACTTTTGATTAGTGATCTTTGTGGGTACCATCCCCACTAGGGTTTTCCTTTGGCCAGGGTTTCCTCGAGAACATATCATGTGTTATGAGTTCTTTCTATTTACTGCTATGTTTTTTAATCATCTTGATAATCTTTTTATGCACTAAAGTAATCTGTTATATCCATAAGTGGGAAAAAGAAAAAGTTTGTGAAATACTGATTCACCCCCCCTCTTAGTATTTCCTATTTCTAACAATTGGTATCAGAGCACAGTTACTCAGAGAAGGAACATTCAAGGAAAGCTTAGCAGCTTGAGTAAGATCTCTATGGATATGGATCAACTTCAGAAGAATCTTGAAGAAGCTCTTGAATAGATTGATATGCTTACTGATGAAAGAAACTCCTTAAGAAGAAAATATGAAAATGCAAAGATTGCTATTGAAAAATTAAAAGGTAAGATTGAAGATCTGAATTCTGAAAAGAAATCTGATATGCTTGTTGAAGATTGTGATGAATTAGAAAAAGAAACTGAGATCCTTAAGCATGAGTTGAAGATAGTAAATCTGAAGCTTAGTATGAAAGATGGAAATTTGAGATCTGATAATGAAAAATTGAAAATTGAGAATGAAGATCTGAGGTCAAGACTTGAAAAGGAAACATCCGAATCTGAAAAAGTAAAAGTGCAATATGTGGAACTTGAGAAGTATAATAAAATTGTGAAAGGTGAATTAACTCAATCTAAACAACTTGAAAGGCTATATTCAAATAGTGATAAGACTGGAAAACAAATTTCTTTTGAAGAACCATTCTTTGATAGGACTGGATTTGGATTTAGTATGTTTAGAACAATCCATGAAAGTAAGAAGCCACATTTGAAGACATCTGAAAGTGTGGAGAAAATAAAGCTAGATGAGAACACATTGGAAGATCCACCTAAAAAAGAACCACCTAGAGAGAAATAAGAATCAAAGCAAGAAGAATCAAAATAGGAAGAATCATCTAAAGGTATGCAAAGAGAATTCAAAGGTAGATGTTTTTCTTGTAATACTATTGGGCACATGAAGAGAGATTGCACAGGTAAGCAATTTAAACCTCTTACTTGACATTGTTATAATTGTCATAGTTTTAGACACAGAGCTAATGAATGTAGAAGACCTAAAGTAATTTTGAATAATTATGATAGAATGATTAGGAATACTAACAATGCAGATAAAAAATCTATTGAAGAAATGAATCAAAGAAAAGTGGTAGTATGTTTTAGATGCAACAAAGTAGGACATATTGCTAGAAATTGCAAGTCATAGATTAACCAGCAAGGATAGAGATTTGGAAACAATGGAATCATTTTTCAGATATGCAACAAGTTTGGACACTTAGCAAGATTTTGCAAAATGAACAATGGAGGTTATCATCATAACCCTAACCCTAGGAACAATGCAAGAAGGAATGAAAATGCAAGAAACAAAGAGAAAGGTTGTTGTAGCAATAAAGATGAAGTAAATTTTGATAAAGGCACAGATCAAGGAGGTATAGTCAGCATTGAAAGTAGTTAGGAAGGTAATGTAACTAATGGTAAGGATGAATCTTTACCTGACCCTTCTTTAAGTACTTAAATTATGTAAGTTTCTGTAGTTTAGGACTTAGGATTAGTGTAGATTAGGAATTTGAATGAGTTAAGTTTTGTGCAGTTAGATATAGGTTTATTATGTTGTACTAATGCTATGGTTAAGTGTGCAAAAGAAAATATTGTGTTTTGCGAGGTCGCAGAAAGTTTTATGGTTGCAGGTTTGCACAATCAGCTTTTTGAGGTTTTAGCGGCAAAATGAATGAATGCGATGTTAGATCAAGTTAATGTGAAGTTTTATAAGGTCAAAATCAAAGTTATCATGATTACAAAGCAATTGAAAAGAGATTTGAAAGAAGAAAAAGCAAGTTGAGGATGATTTGAAGAAGTTTGGAAGCAGTTTGCAGTGACGATCATATCGAAACCCTAGATTTGCAAAGTTGAGGAAATTGTACAATCAAGACATGTTAGTTAAACCAGCTTATGGGCACCTAGAGAACAATGAAATTATCAAATATTCCATGAAGTATGAATTTAATGATGAAGAATGTACCAAGATCATTTTAAGTAGAATCCACAATGGGAAATTATCGATGGAGGATAGAGTTATTGATATAACTGCTGACCTAATTCATGATGTTACTAGATTATCAAAAGTTGGAGAGATTCCACTGAATGAAAAGAACATGAGAAAGATTGTTTTAGACAACACTATATCTATTTATAATGATAGAGGAATTGCGATAAGTAAGATTAAGCAAGATGATGTTAGGTACCTTTGCAAGATCCTAACAACTAAATTCTATGGTAGTTCAAGGGAAGATGACATGGCTATAGGAATGGTTCATGTAGCTTATCTTATGTGTATTGAGAAGAAACAAGTAGACCTATGTGAAATTTTGAAAATACAATTATTTGAGAACTTAGAAAAGATTAAGAAGGCTAAGTACACAGAGTTTAGGTTTTCATCTCTGATAACCTATATGTTTTTCCATATTTTGAGAAGATTTCATTACATAGTTGATTGGAGTGACAATGTGAACACAATGGAAAGAATAAACTCAGTCTACATGAAGCACCTTTTTGATAAAGTTAATGACATTGTGAAGCTTGTATTGAAGACTTTTCAAAATATTGTTAAGAACAAATCAAGGATTCCTCAATCCTTAGTTGAAAAGCATAAAGATGACATTTGTTTTATGGTAGACACTAATTTCACCTTCATTGAAGTAGTTGAGACTAGAATGGAATTCATAGACCCTCTTGGCTATGAAATATCTGAAGCAGAAACAGTAGGATATGTGAATAGATTGTTAAAGTGTGAGTTGGATGGTCATGCAAATAGGTTTGGAACCTATGAAGAGAATTTCAACTCTACAATAAGTTTGAGAGAAAAGAAGTAATCTAGTAAGAGAGTTGAATCTACTATGAAGAAAATACTGAAAGAATCAAGTATGTCAAGTCATGAGTTTGACATAGCTAAGAAGACTGCAAAAGATTTGAAGCAAAGTGAAAATCTTGTAATTTCACCTGAGGCATCTAGTGCAGATCCTGTTGATCCTATTGCAGTAAAGGTAAAACTTGAAGTACCTTAAAAAGATGAAGGAGATAAATATTTTTCTCCTATTCCTAGCAAAAGAGTAAAAGTGAGTGCAATAGGACCTGACAAGAGATAGAAAGTGATTGTACCACCTGTACCTAGAAATGTAGTAGTAATTAAAGATGATGATGTAGTTTCAATCAAGAAGAAAACTTGGAAACAAGAATTGAAAGAGTTAATGAAGATATATTGAAGCATGGAGACTTCACTAAGTTAAATAAATTCTATGATCTATATGGATCATTTAACAAATTGAATTTTGAAAATGAAATGATCACACATATGATTGTGATAGATAAGAAACTTAGCACTATTCATGGTAAGATCCCAGAAGATTTGTATAACAGTCTTTTGAATAGAAAATAGAGAGCACAAGAAGAGGACATAAAGATGAGAGAACATGTAATCAGATAGTTTTGTGAAGTTCAGGATGAAGATCATTTGAAGAGATTCTTGAAGTCTCTTGGAACTTTATTGAGAACTAAGAGAAGAAAAATCCTTATAATGGGAGGCAAAAAGGAGGAAGTACAGAAAGAGACAGAGCAAGCAGTAATGCAAGTTCTTACAGATATAGTTATAGGAAAGCATGTTGAATCAGACCCTCAGCAAAAGCAATCAAAGGAACTGCATGTAGAGGAAGTTGGTATTGAAGAAGTTCCATCTTCTTCACATATCAATATTGGAAAAGAATTAATGGACATTGAAGGAACCAAAGTGACACTAGAGTTAGATGATGCAGTATTTCATGATCTAGGAAACATTGTTGACAATTTGGCTTTAGAAGAGCAAGAGAATATTATAGAATCAGAAAAGGATATAGAGGTAGTGGAAGCATCGACAGTATTAGAATCAGTTGCAGTAGAACAGACAGCTAAAGGTAAACAAATTTTGATAGAGGTCACTACCCCTAGTGCACCTGATAGTAAGAAGAGACAAATTGGTTCAATTTTTGAAGACCTTGGAAAAGAAGTTGAAAATGATGATCAGCTTGAGTTCATCACATCTCTTAATAAAATTATTGGAAAGAATAAGAAGGTGAAGGACCTTGAAGGCAAAGTTAGAGTTTTGATAGAGAAAATTGAGAGTGTGATCAGCACTAAGGTATCTGAATCAGATCCACTTGAGAAAGCTAAAATAGTAATAAACTCTTTTGACTCTAAATTTTCTAACTTAAAGGATATTGCTAGAATAAAAGTTCAGGAAGACTTTGAAGAAGAAATGCAACCAAATTTAAGTGTAAATATTTGAAATGATATTGGTAATTTGGATGTATGCATAAAGAATTTGAGGAAACATTTTGAGACTGGAAAGAGTTTGTATATACAATGCACAAAATAAAAAATCCTAACAGTTGAAGAAGATAAGAAGATCAGAGAGAAGATAGATGCAATTACAGCTGAAACAAACACCCTGTCAAGCCCAAATGTAAAGATAAGTTCTGTAGAGAAGAACATAAGGAAGTTAAATGATGAAATTAGAATGTTAGCAGAGGAGAAGAATAGAAAGATGCTCAAGATTAAAATCTTGAGAGAGCACATCTCAATCAAGACCTCAATTGTTGAAGACCAAATTGAGCAGTGTCTTTCAACAAAGACATCTTTTCAGAAGTTTAGCTTCAATTCCCTGCAAGCTTGTCAGATAGTAGCATATGGATTGATTACTCTACTCAATGTTACTAAATCCATTAGGAAGATATGGGAGAAAGATTTTGAATCATGGAAGTCAGAGTTTGGTGACTGTGTTGCAAGCCTACCGGCTTTGCAATAGCTGATAACAAGGTATACAATATTTTTTTTGAAATTTTTGTACACCCTATCTTTGTCATTATTGTCAAAGGGGGAGAGATAGAAAAAAATTGAATATATGTTGAGGAAGGATACTCATAGGGGGAGCTATTCTATGGAGTACAATATTGTATATGTGTTGTATAACTTTTGGCCACAATTTTGTGTAAATATTTTGAAGTTTTGTTTGCACACAGCCAATTTTCCCATATGTTGCCACCAATGACAAAGGGGGAGATTGTTGGAAATTTGGCTAATGTGGATGCATAAATGTTGTCATTATGGAAACATATGATCTCTATTGAGAGCGCAAAATCTAGAATGCAAGTATGGCAAGTTGAAGGAAGAAATTGTCTAAGTATGGATACAGTGATCCTGACAGAGCACCTGATGAAGATTTAGTTGGCGACGTCCACTGGAGAAATATTTTTGTTTGAATGGTAAAATAAAGCTTCTATATAGTATGAGGATACCCCATCTTAGTGCACATAAATTTTGGAGTAGTATGGACAAAGTTATTCAAAGTTTACCGAAGACAGTTTTTGCAGACAAAATAGTTTTGGAGACAGTATTAGCGAAAGAGTTAAGGGATTATTTTTGCTTGTCAAAATAATGACTTAACATTATGAAGGGATGAAATCCTAGATTTTTACTCTTGGATAAAGATTTTGGAAGCCAACCATGTAAATTTATTAGCTCTAATAACTCATATATTAGGCATACTTGAAATGTAATGAAAAAAATATGTGATATGTAAAAAGAAAGAAAAGATAACTTGCGATAGTTGTATATTGTGATAGCAGCAAAGGCTATTGATGCGAAGTTGTAAGCAGTACCATATTATAGTTAGAAACATTTTGTATTACCTATTTGGGTAGTGAGCTCAGCTAGTGATCAGGTTTTGTAATCTAACTCCTAACAGGGTTAAGGCTTCTAACAAGGCCTAAAGTCCTTTAACTAGGATCGATCTACTATATATTGTAAATTGACTCCTAACAGGGTCTAATATCCCTAACAAGATACTTTTGATTAGTGATCTTTGTGGGTACCATCCCCACTAGGGTTTTCCCTTAGCCAGGGTTTCCTCAAGAACATATCATGTGTTATGAGTTCTTTCTATTTACTGCTATGTTTGTTAATCAGCTTGATAATCTTTGTATGCACTAAAGTAATCTATTATATCCATAAGTGGGCAAAAGAAAAAGTTTTTGAAATACTGATTCACCCCCCCCTCTTAGTATTTCCTATTTCTAATAGATACTTCACCTTTTTTATTACCTTCAGTGTTGAATGTGTCTCCTTGATCTATGGATTTAACAAACTTCACTTCTTCTAAATTACTACAACATCCTCTTTGAATGTTTCTTGTATTCTGATTTATCCTTTTATAACTTCTAGGATTAGGGTTTCACATATTGCTCATTCTACAAAACCTTACTGTATGACCAAATTTGTTGCATATCTGACAAAATATTCCATTGTTTCCATATCTCGGTCCAGTCTGGTTGATTTGTGATCTGCAATTCCTGGCAATGTGTCCAACCTTGTTCCATCTATAACATACTACATTTCTTCTATTCATATCTTCAGTAGGTTTCTTATTTGCATGGTTAGTATCTCTAAACATTATACTACTATTATTATCATTAAATTTAGGATTCTTACATTGAATAGATCTATGTCCAAAATGATGACAATTATAACAATAACCATTAAGAGGTTTAAATTTCTTACCTGTACAATCTTTCTTCATATGACCAAAAGTATTATATGCAAAACATCTACCTTCCTACATACCTTTAGGTGATTCTTCTTGTTTAGGTGGTTCTTCTTCTTTAGGCATATCCTTAGATTTGTTAGCTTCATCACATTTCTTTTCTTCTATGTTTTTAGAAACTTTCAGATCTGGTTCCTTGCTTTCTTCACTTACCTTAGATAAGTTAAATCCAAGACTACTTTTATCATAGAATAGCTTTTGATAAGACATTTTTTCATCAATCTTCTTACTAGTGGAATATAGTCTCTCAAGTTGTTGCTTAGACTAAGTCAGTTCACCTTTCACAATTGCATTGTACTTTTCAAGTTCAACATACTACAATTTTGTTTTCTCAAGATTAGATGTCACTTTACAAACTTTAGATTTCAGATCTTCTTTTTCATATTTCAGATTTTCACTCTTAGATTTCATATTTTCTTCATTCTTGTTGTTTCCATCTTTCAAACTTAATTTCAAATTTACTATCTTTAATTCATGTTTAAGGATCTTATTTTATTTTTTGAGATTATCATCACAATCTTCAATTTGAATTGTAGATTCCTTCTCTGATTTTAGTTCTTCCAGCTTCTTTTTCAATTTCTCAATAAGGTTCTTTGCATCATCATATTTTTCTTTCAGAGTATCTCTTTCTTTAGTAAGTATATCAATCTATCCAAGAGATTCTTCAAGATTCTTCTATAGCTGATCTATATCCATAGAGATCTTACTCAAGTTGCTAGGCTTTCTCTGAATGATTCTTTTCCAAGTAACTAAGCTCTGATACCAATTGTTATAAATAGGGAATACTGAGAGGGGGGAGGTGAATCAGTATTCTAAAAACTTTTACTTTTGCCCAATTATGGATATAACAGATTATCTTGATACTTGCATAATAGAGTAAACTAAATAACATGCATAATAATAAAGAAAATGAACTCATAACACATTATTTATTCTCGAGGAAACCCTAGCCAAGGGAAAACTACGGTGGGGATGGTACCCACAAAGATTCGCTAATCAAAAGTATCCTGTTAAGGATGTTGACCCTGTTAGGAGCCTATTACATATATATAGTGTCTTAGTCCTGATTAAAGGACTCTAGGTCTTGATAGAAGCCTCAACCCTACTAAGAGTTGGTAGTACAAAATTCAAATGATTACAAGATGAGCCCAGTGCCCAAACATGTAATGTACAATAATTCTTGATTACAAAAATAGGGCAAGGTACATAATCTTATACTGCTTGATTGACTTTCACAACTTTGCATTAATATCTTTTGCATACATATGTTCACTTCTTTCATCTATTTTTTCTTGACTCCTTTGCATTACATATGTCTTACATTTATACAAGTTGTTAGGAATAATAACTTTTACAGTCGGCTTTACTAAACATAAAGATATTTACAAAATACATTTTAACATGCACTGCCTAAGGGTTAACATCTAGGATTTCATCCCTTCATATGATTAAGACATTATTTTGATACACAAAATAATCCTTAACTGTTTACCAATTTTGTCTTCTTCTCTATCCTATTGGCTTTAGCTCTATTCCTATAATACTTCAATAACTTCTTTTGTACATTCTGTACAAACTTGCACTCTCAGGTGAGTCTTCAATATACATCATAGTATCCATGTTCAAGTGCACAAGCATTGAAATTACTTCTATCGACATCGCTAATCAAAATTATCTCTGGTTACACTAGGAAAAATATTACAATTAGACAATTTAGTTCTGTGCTCTGACATAATTGATCTCTGACATATGTGGTCTTCATGTAGATCATATGTTTCCATAATGAAAACATATAGATATCTAACTCAGCTAAATTGTCAACACACATGACTACTGATAAACGTAAGTTTGAAATCCTTAATCATTACAAAGGTAGACGTGTTAAGTTTGGTAATGATGCACCATGTCTTGTGAAAGGAAAAGGATCAATAAGATTGACTTATAAGATCAGATGTAATAATTCTTATTGGGTTGAAGGTCTTAACTATAATTTGTTGAGTGTGGTATAGTTGAATAGTACTGGTTACCGAGTTTAATTTCATCACAGAAAGGCTAAAATATTTGATGACACTAGTGAACTAATTGGAAGTGGAGAACATACAAGAGGTAATTTTTTCTATCTAGACCTATCTGAAGAAACATGTTTGTTTTCACAATTTGATGATGTATGGTTATGGGATAAGAGGTTTTGTCATGTGAACTTTGAAAATCTAGTAAATATTAGTAAAAAGAAGAAAGTTAGAGGTTTTTTGAGATTGAAGAAACCTGATAATGTGATGTGTAAATAGTGTCAACTTGGAAAAATGACAAAGTCTAGTTTTAAGAGAAAGACATATACTTCTGACAATATTTTGGAATTGGTTCATAATGACCTTTTTAGACCTATGGGTGTAAAAAAGTATTGCGGTAAAAAGTATTTCATTCTCTTTTTTGATGACTATTATAGAATGATGACTATAATGTTTTTAAAAGAGAAATCTGATGCATTTTAGTTGTTTAAGTGGTATTTGAAAAAATTTGAAAAAGAAACTGGCAAAAGCTTGAAATGTTTGAGATCTAACAGAGGTGGAGAGTTTATATCAAATGAGTTCAATATATTTTGCAATGATAGAGGAATAAAGAGAGAAATGGTTGCACCAAGGACACCTCCACATAATGACATAGTAGAAAGAAGAAATAGGTCAATTATGGATTGTGCTAGAACACTGATGATAGAGAATAATGTTACATAGAAGTACTAGAGAGAAGCTATAAGTATAGTTGTTTATACCTTGAATCGAGTACAAATCAAGAAAGGTACACATCCTACACCTTTTGAGTTATGGTATGTATATGCACCTAATGTGAAATATTTCAAAGTGTTTGGGAGTAAATGCTATATACTGAAAGACAATAGCAATGGAAATGTTGATACAAAAAGTGATGAAGGAATATTCCTAGGATATTCCACTAAGAGAAAAGCTTATAAGTGTTTGAATTCTAACACTTAAAAAGTTGTGGAAAGTGAAAATGTTAGAGTTCATGAATATGAAGAAAAGAATGAATTGGAGTGTAAGCAAGAACCTAAAGATTACAAGTCTTTTGTATATATGGAAGGAGGAGAGACTAGTAATACACCTTAACAAGATGCAGAGTCATAGAAAGGTAATGTCAAGCATCAGGAGGATGCTATTGAGAAATCAAAAGAAGAAGCATATAATTTACAAGATGAACCTGAAGATCCAAAACAACAAGAAAAGAAATCTGAACCTACATTGGCACAGTATGTAAGAAGACATCATAAGCTTGGACAAATCATTGGAGATAAAGAATCTAGAGTCATGAAAAGAAGTAAATTGAAAGATCATACATGCTTACTATGTGAGTATGAGCCTAAGACTGTGAAAGATGGTTTAGAAAATGAAGACTGGATAAAAGCCATGAATGAAGAAATATAGAATATAGAAAAGAATAATACTTGGAATCTAGTGCCGAGACTAGAAGACAAGAATGTTATTGCAACAAAATGGGTATTCAGGAATAATCTCAATGAACATGGAAAAGTCACTAGAAACAAGGCCAGATTAGTATGTAAGGGGTATGCACAAGAAGAAGGAATTGACTATATAGAGACATTTTCCCCTATTGCAAGATTGGAAGGAGTGAGGAATCTACTTGCATATGAATCTTATAAAGAATTCAAAGTATATCAAATGGATGTCAATTCTACATTTCTAAATGGGATATTGGAAGAAGAAGTTTACATTGAAGAACTAGAAGGATTTGTTGACCCAAGAAAGAAGAATATGGTTTGCAAGATACACAAGGCATTGTATGGATTGAAACAAGCCCCTAGAGCATGGTATTAGAGACTACACAACTATCTGATAAAGATTGTATTTGTAAGGAAAAATGACAACAACAATATGTATATGAAGATTGAAAAAGGTAAAGGGATTTTGTTAGCTGAAATATTTTTTGATGATATTATATTTGGAGGACAAGATGCCCTAGATGTCAAAACTTTTCAAATGAGATGCAAACTGAAATTTAAATGTCTACGTTTTGTGAGATCAAATTCTTTGCTGGTTTGCAAGTTTATTAGATAAAGAAAGGTATATATATTACTCAATCTAAATATGTCAAGGAGATACTAAAGTATTTTGGCATGGAGGATTCTAGACTAGTAAGTACACCTATGGCTACTAGATAGAAACTATCTAAAATTGATGATATAGATGAAGTGAATCAAACCTTGTATAGATCCATGATTGGAAAGGTACAATATGTTGTCCATAGTAGAATAAATATTGCCCTAGAAGTTGGGATTGTGGCAATATTTTCTGCCAATCCTAAAGAGAATCATATGATGGCAGTGAAAATAATATTGAGATATCTAAAAGGAACTGAGGATTATGGATTATATTACAAGAAGAATGACAAGTTTGAACTGGAAGTTTACACTAATGCAGATTGGGCTAGAAATGTTGACAACATAAAGAGTACAAGTGGTGGAGCATTCTTTCTAGGAAAGAGATTAGTTTCCTAGACAAGCAAGAAACATAACTACATTTCCTAATCTACAATGGAAGCTAAGTATGTAGCAACAATAGTAAATTATTCAAATTTAGTGTGGATCAAGCAATAGTTAAAAGGTATGAAGGAATAAATCACTAAGCTGGTTGTTATTTTATGTGATAAAAAAATTTCTATTAATATATCAAATAATCTTGTTATGCACACTAAGACTAAGCATATTTCTATCAGGTATTATTACTTGAGAGAGTTAGTTCAAGACAAAGAAGTGATATTGGAATATGTGAATACAAAGGAAAAATTAGAAGATATATTCACAAAAGCATTACCTAAAGATTCTCATGAATACCTTAGAGGTAAATTAGGGGTCATTCCCCTAACTGAGGCTACCTAGAAGCATATATGAGCACTGCATCAAATGTGCTAATTAGAATATCTAAAAAATTGATGCAGAAGAGGTCAAACTTTAGGAGTTTCCTAGAGTTGTGAGAAGCAAAGAAAAGATGATGATCATTCATAAACAAGATGACAGGGGGAGTATATAGTATACAAATTTGACATGGAAACATCTACATGGTACATATGTAAGTGAAAGATACAATTTTCTTTGGAATTATTTTCAAAGAGGGAGAGATTAAATGAACCAGAGGGAGAAATATATAAAAGAAAATGACCCTAAGAAAAGAGGGAGAGATTTAGAAAGAGATTCAGTGAACATGCAAAGCTAAATTTATCCAAGATGGAGCTAGTACTTGGATATGTTAGATGTGACTCAGAATGAAGCTAAGGATATTATTGGATATCTGTTGCATAGAGATTTTGGATTGTTTGGTGAATCATATGATGTTCATGTGTTGTTTCTATCAATGCCAAAGAGGGATATTGTTGGAAACTACAATTGAAATAATTGTTATATTGTCATTGATGTCAAACCTTAATTGGTAAGACAGTTTCCATCTACAAGAGTACCATATCTTTTGATTGATGAAGAGGATTTGAAAAGAGGAGATAACAACAGAACCTAAGAAAAGGTTGAGTTATGTGATACTTTAATGGGTACTTGATTAGTTGGCACATTGACAAGGTAATGTGTTGTTTACATAGTGAAGAAGAAAGACTGGAAACATATGCTTAACTAAGCAAAAGTGAAGAAATTGAGTTTCAGCTGAGTGATGTTAGTGTTGACCGAGTTGCAGTATATGTCAAGAAAATCTAGTGTTGACCAAACATCAGTAATTGTCGAGTGACAAATAATTGTCAAGAAGAAAATTTTAGTGATGACCGAGATACACAGTATTGACCAAGTGTTAGTAATTTACATTTTGAGAAAGAATTGAGGATCCCATCCAACATAGTTGAATTCTTGGGATATGTAAAATGTGTTGACATTATTAATAAATTGTATGGAACATTTAATGCATGGTAAATAATTTTCTTGTGATTTCAAAGAGAAGTTTGAATATGTATCTAGATAGAAAAGAAGGAGAACATAAAGATGGAAGGACTCGATGAATCTAACCTAAACCTAATATCCATGGAAGAGATTAAGTGGAAAAAGATTAATCTACCTGATCAAGGACTTATAAGATTAACCTAATTGTGAGGTTACAAAAAAAAGGAGAGAAGAGGTTGATGTTATTGACTAATGAGTCTAAGTAGAAGGCTGAAGGTGAAGCTCTAAAGGATTTGAATAGCATTGTGATTGCTTGAAGTGAATACCAAATATATTAGAGATGGAGATGGAAATGAAGGTTAGTCAATAAATCAGCATATGTGTGAAGTGGATCTATATTTTCAAAGTGAGTTGTGTATTTTTAGATAAGAACCTACTGTTACTTTCTAACCATTATATCAGTCTAAATCCTTTAATTAAGGTTGACCTAG
Organism: Chamaecyparis obtusa; assembly: GCA_027943335.1. Lineage (NCBI taxonomy): Eukaryota > Viridiplantae > Streptophyta > Pinopsida > Cupressales > Cupressaceae > Chamaecyparis > Chamaecyparis obtusa. Next base: position 2,936,571 of record BSBK01001370.1, read on the forward strand.
TAGTCATTGTATAAATCCTTTAATCAAGGTGGAAGTATAATGAAATGTCCTTAAGTCCTCTAACCAAGCCACTTTTGATAGAGCATTTAAATCCTTTAACAAGGTCGCACCTAATAGGGTGTATGTAAATCTTTAATTGAAGTTGGCTTTTCATAGAGCTCACTTCAGAAGAGTGAAAATTAGTAGCATGTTACAAAATGGTTTTTCCCAAATTGGGTTTCCAATATAAATCATGGTGTTATACTTGTGTGAATGATTTTGATGTGAATTTTGTTGAAAGCTTTATATTATGAAAGTTATTTACTTTAGGACAATGGACTACAAGTTTTATGTTTCTAATATATGCTAGAGAGACCGATTTGAAAGCTGATTAGATCTGAGATTGTTGAAAAGCTAGAAACTTAAATTGGTACATCTGGACCTGAGGATAACTGATTCACCCCTCCTCTAATTTATTCTAAAAACATTCTAAATCTAGCCACCACTTCCTATTTTTAAGCCCCCACCTTCCCTTTTTCTTTTGTCATAAATTGTAATAGTTTATGACATTTTCCTTTTTCCCTTTTGTCATAATTGTTGTAGTTTATGACAATTTTCCCTTTTTCCCTTTTTTCATATTTGTCATAGTTTATGACAAATTTCCCTTTTTTTTAATTCACTAATTTCTAATTGTGCATTCAATTTTTCATAAATTGTCTTTTTAATGAAAAATTTCCTCTTTCAATTTTGCTAATTTCTATAATCTATGACAAACATCAATTTGCTAACTTTGAGATTTTCTCTTCAAATTCTATAAATTGAGATCATTTCTCTCATTTTTCTTTCAACCACATTCCTAATATTCTCTTTTCATCATTTTTTTTCAACCACATTCTTAGTATTATCTTTTCATCATTTTTGTTTCAACCACACTTCTAGTATTCTCATGCTATCATCTTGCTTTCAATTATAGTGCATATTTTTTCAAGATCATAGAGCTATATCAATCAAATTCAATGGAGAAGAAAAGAGAACATAGGAGCACACTTGAAAGGGGATTTTTTTATTATTTAATTTCCTTTATATTTCAAGTGGCTTTTATGGTATATTAGATTGGTTTGCATATATATTGTATGAGATTTGTGGTTCTCTCATTTATGCTTGCTATACCTTTTTCTAGTATCACACTACCTCATAGTTTATGATATATCTACACACTCAGTAACTCCTTCTCTGATACCACTTGATGAAGGATAGTCCCCTTATTAACACAAATACACACAACAAAATTGAGAATAACAATGAATTGTAAGGACAAGAAATGGGCTTTCTATTATCTCCAATGAAATGGAATTGCAATGTTTAGAAATATAACATGCACAACCACATGGGCATTTTCATTACAATATTCTGCAAGCCATAGCCACAAGATGCATCTCCAAAAATTGCCCTAGATAACCCTATAGTTCTTCATTATATAGGCAATTTAACTAACCATCCCTAAGTTATTATTATTAATTTTTATTACATTATAATAGGCCCAAAAAACTTTCAAAACTCAAAAAGAAATTTTGAAGGAATTTCATTTTCTTCTATTTTAGGTAGTGAAACTTCTAGATACCATAAGTAATCACTCGTTGACCTGATTGGATATTATAACCATATTTAAAAAGTGGCACAAAATTCTCTACAACATTTGTTTGTGCAAGCTCTAGTTATTTGAACTTTGATCCCATTCGGAGTCTCTAAAGCCTTCAAAAATGAGTTTAAAGTTTCTATACCCTACTCCTAATACCAAAAATTTTCAATATGTTCAAAACTAGACTTGATTTTTGAATGAGACTTTACTAGCAGACTAATATAACCAAAGTGAACCTACAGGGAAGAAAAATAGAGCATTCTAAGTGCATTCTAAACTCAAACAAAAAATTTATTAAAAATAGTAAATTTCCAAAAATAGAAGCTCTGCATAAGATAGCGCTTATTGAAAAGAAACTAAAAATACTTTTGGGTGATGATGTATTTCCTTTACACCCAGGATGCTCCTGCATCATGATATCTTAATTTAGGTGTAGTTAAAAGGTAGTGGTAAACTCTTAATGCTAAGGCTTCTTGAGTTTCGCTAGGAGATAAGGTTGTAGTTGGTAAAAGAAGGTGAAGAGGGGGCCATTATGGAGGGAAAGGATTATTTGAAGGGGAAATATAACCAAGGCCTCATTGAGGGTGTGAGGGAGGCATACAAACATGAAGCTTAATACAATGCTCATGGATACCAAGACCTAAAACCTTATAACCTTTTCTAGTTATAATATCATAGCCTATAGTATAAGTAGAGTGAAGAGAAGATGGATAGAATGGTTGATCTAGAGGTTTTTGAGTAACTATAGTCTAAGGAGGAACTATGGGATTAGAAGTTCTATTTATAGGAGATGGTGGTGTAGGTATAGGAGAAGATGGAGGATATGGATCATTAAATAATTGGTTAATATCTAAGTCATGAGCCATACTTTGAATGTGTGGCAATGTAGAAGGGGTATGAGGGGTTTGGTCATGGGATGAAATAGGCATAGGATTAGGAGTTTCACTAGTGAAATATCTAATGTCATCTAAAAGATAAATAAAAAATCTACATGAAAGCCTAATGATGGTCTTGAAATATGTTTTATCAATAAATCTTGTATTAGTTAACCCCATAATAACATATATAAGGAAAGCATGAAGAGTCATAAACATCATGAAATGAAAGAAACTTGTATCAGCATCATAGGCATGATAAAGAGATGTAAGCACAAGAGTGACCATGAAAATTACTATGCACCATAACATCTTACAAAATGTCATAGGAAAATCTAACTCAAATTGAAAAATAAGAGAAATCAAGGGATCTAACTCCAAATCAGAAGGGGGAATGCATCGGGTTCAAGAAAATGTTCAAGGGGAAAATGGTGTTAATGAATTTATCGATGTAAACTATTTGAGATGTGTTCATTAATTAACCATTTCCACACTCACAATAGAAATATAAGAGAAAGTGAGGCTTCTAGGCATAACTCTCAATATAACTTAAGTTAGATTAGAAAAACCCAAGGAGATGAAGGGATGCTAATGCTAAACTCAAATTATACTAAGGAAGTACACAATCAAGTCCTCTTTCATGCAATGTAAGATTTATTAAAGTTGTGTAAGTACACTTGTAAAATTGAACTAATTGATTTAGCAAGATAAGCAATAGATACCTAGGTGCTAAATGTAAGAAATCAACCCAATTAAGATGTGAAAAAGACCTAAACTAAGATGTTAAATAGATAATTAGGTACTCACCTTGTAGTATGAAGAAGAATATGCTTTTCTACTCTTAAAACTACCATTATGGACCTATAGTAGAATTTATAGCACTGGATCTATGATCATAGTTGAAAACCCAGAAAATACTAAAAATCTCAAGCTACTGGGAACATGTTGACCATGTGACCATGTTCTAGAATAGGTCAACCAAGTTACCATGTTCTTGGGACACTATAATAATTTCAACCCATAATTTTCTGATAGATCCTTGTCTACAACTTCTATATTTGTACTTGCAATTATCGTATCCTTCTCACGCACATAGAAAAACTAGGTTTTTAGGCTTAGGGTGGATAAGGGCTTTCCTAGGTTAAGCCCTAGATTGAGAAATCATCCTTGAATTGAAATTTAAATGTAATGATAAAGGAATTTCTAACATGAAGTATGATTGAATATAGAAAATGAAAGATACAATTACCTTTGTAGATGAAATTGAAATTGACATGTGATCATGGATGCAAATGTAATAGCCTTGACTCAAAGAAACCAAAATGAAATCAAAAGGAGTCAAAAACTCATGTATAGGAATGTGTGTGACATTCCATGATGAAGGATGGAAGGAATTGAATGATGAGGGTTGTTCTCCTTAGAATCCAAACTCCAATACCACCTTGAAGGAAGAATCTTGATGCAAGAAAGGAATGTTTGAACTTGATGGAAGCTTGATGATGCTTGTTTGAAATTGTAGACACCTAAAAATCCACTTGCCAATTAACATTATTTTTAGTTGAATAAGACATGATGACATCTATTGTATATTGCTAATGCATGGGGTGGTGATTGACACATTTTATATGTTTAAGCACTACATTACTAAATATGCATTCATACTATTGTCATTTGTGGTTTGTCACTGATGTCAACATATGTTTCTATGAAGAGTACATGCTAATTATGATAGTGTATGGACACTATATGGATGTTTCAAAATGTGTGAAGATAGATGAGAGTACAAGAAGATTTTGTGATCTTATATCCAAGATTGCATCATGTAATGTTGCATATTGGATGAGTTAAAAATGTTTTGGTGACAACTGGTTACTGGATAGTGATAGTAGAAGGTGAGAGAGTGAGTCTCTATGTTTTTGGTATATCTTACAGAAGATATGGATTAGATGTATGCTATCATGCCCCACAAGGGAACTAGGGAAGAGAACAAAGATTCTCTTTGTCAGGCCCCGCAAGGGAACCAGGGAAGAAAACAAATATTCTCTTTAGATAAGAAAACCTAAGTAGTGGTTTATGAAAATTTTTGAATTTTTAAAATGAATTACTTGAATAAAAGTTAAACATAGTTTATCTTAGATTCCTCCCCTAGGGTTCCCTTCTATTTTATGAACTATTCATTTTAAATCCATTAAGAAACTACCTCATATCATTGAAGATTCTTTATAAGGAAAATACAAAATGCTCTTCATTTCAATTTGACATTTGAATCCATCTATATTCCTAAGTATCCTTTGTCTATAATATAACATTTAAAATGTTAATACTACATAATAGATTCACCTACACATTTGAAGCATTACACATAGGAAATCATTACATTTGATTCACTAACTTTTCCTTAATCAACAAACTATTCTACTTGAAACCTTACAGAAACCTTTTCCACATCATTTACATAAAGCTCATATTTTCCCCTTTCCCTTTTCCTAATTCTACCCACTCCAAATACATAATTTTGAAATACATTATTAATTACATTACATTCATCTCCTCTTGGGAGGTAACAATAATTTTACATCATGAAAGATTAATACAAGTTTTCATTCTTCAAAATAGGAATACTATGCAGGCACAAATCCTTAAGCACTGCATCCACAAAAGATACCTTGATAAAAAGATTTACCACCCAACCATGTGGATACCAAAAGACCCACTCCCCCATGCTAGGAGATAAACACCATGGTTCACAAGGAAGTGATAACAACTAGGTCATACCTAGGGTTGGGGTAATCTTTCCCAAACAACAACTGAAAAGAAGATCAAGGTACCAACATTTCCTAAAGGCTCTTAGGCTGGGTAGAAACTCTAAACAATAGAACAAGTGAGTGTCCTTAGGTTTTCTACCCTTAACCCAAACAACATAAACACATCACCCATGAAGTAAAACATATCTTAGAGACATTTGAGAACATGTATAAAAGAATATAAATGTTTAGAAATGTTTAGGAAGCCTTAGGGTAGTCCTAGTTCGCCAGACAACCCTAAACTCTAATTTTGAATCCTTAAAAAATCCTAAACCTTATTCAATCATCTAAATGCACCATATAACCTTAACCAAACATGTAATGAACATATATAGTTTATACAAAATTTTTCACATGCATAACACAATACTACATCTATGGAGACCTCCTGTGCCTGAAATTTGGGTAAGTCTAAATTTTCAAAATCTCAAAATCTAGAAGGTGCATCTTAAATCCTATGAAATTGAAACTTATCTCAAACATCTTGGAAGATACCTAATTTCTTTATACAAGTATAACTTATACTTAAGAAATTAAAGTACCAAACTTATACTTAAATGTTATACTTGTATAAATCCTGAATCCTATCTTCCTCAGTTGGCACTAACTGCTTAGTTGACACTAACATCTTCCTTCTTCAGTTAACACAAGCATTGGTCTTGATGAAGGGTGCTCCCCTCAATACCACAAACACATTACAGATATAGAGAAACAACAACAATATGCAAGAACAGAAAATTGGCTTCTTATTATCTCCACAAATGTGGAATTACAAACTTTCAGAATTACAATATGCAAAGCCACATGGGCATTCCGTTACAATATTCTGTAGGACAAAGCCTCGAACTATTACCCAGATCTACTACCCAGAACTATTCTGAACTGCCTAACACAATAATACAGCCTTCCTTATATAGGCAATTTTTCACCGCTTGGGAAGGTTCCAGAATTTTAGCCAATAAGGCCGACCAACTTAGAATTATTTTATTTTACATTTTATTACATCATAGTCGGCTCAAGATAACCTTTGAAACCCGAACAAAAATTTTGAAAAAAATTATTTTTTTGCCATTTAAGGTGGCCCAACTTCCGAAGACCATAAGTCATCACCAGTTGACCCGATCGACTATTATAACCCCATTTTGAAAATGCCACGAAGTGCTCTACAGGCGTGACCCGCGCAAGCGCCCATCACCCAAATTTTTGACCTCATCCGAGGCTTCTAAAGCCTTCAAAATTGAGTTTGAAGTTTCTGTATCCTGCTGCCAATACCGAAAATCGTCAATATCTTCCAATATACACTTGATCTGGCAATGAAACTTTACTGGCAGACTTATACGACCAAAATGAACCTCCAAGAAAGAAATCAGATCATTCTGAGCACATACGAAAATTACCAAAAATAATAACTTTCAATAAATAGTAGCTCTGCACAAAATAACCCTTATTGAATACAAAAATAGAAATATTTTTGGGTGATGCAAGATTGCTCTTACACCCAGGATGCTCCTGCATCAGACACCAAGGGTAATTTGAGAAGTGACCCTGTCACGACTCAGGCATGCAGAGGAAAACCAAGACGGTTAACCTCCTCCTTTGTTAGCCATGATGAATCTTCAATAGGTCATCCTTTCCACTTGACCAGATATTCTTCATATGTCCTGTTCCTTGTGCTTCTACCAACACAACTGTCCAGTATGTCTTCAATCTCCTTGATATCTGAACTGGTTACTGGAATACTCCACTGTGCTACTGCAACCTCATCCTCAACACCTCCTTCGTGATACTCTATCAAATCTGAAATGTTAAACACTGGTGAAATATTCAGCTCACTAGGCAATTCTACCTAATATGCATTTCCTGAATCATGCTTCTTCAGTATCTTACATGGTCCAAACTTCTTCATTTTCAGCTTGTTATATGTACCAACTGGAAACCGCTCCTTTCGCAAATGAACCATGACTTCATCACCAACTTGAAATTCCTTATACCTCCTTTTCTCATCTGCCTTAGCCTTATACTATGCGTTTATCTTGGTAATATGCTTCCTCACCTCTTCATGGATGTTCTTCAAGTGTTCTGCAAAATCTTCAGCTTCAGCACTACTTATTTCTCCTTTATCTATCTTCCTTAATTCAGATGCATTTCTTGGGCTACTTCCATATATAATTTGGAATGGTGATTTACCAGTGCTCCTGTTGACAGAATTATTGTATGCAAATTCCACCTGTGGTAAAATCAAATCCCATCCTGTTGGCTTATCTCCAACCAAACATCTCAGCAAATTTCCCAAACTCCTATTCACCACCTCTGTCTGTCCATCAGTCTGTGGATGATGTGATGAACAAAACTTCAAATCTATCTTCAACTTCTTCCACAATGTACGCCAGAAATATCCAACAAACTTAGTGTCCCGATCTGAAACTATGGTCTTTGGCAAACCATGAAGTCTCACTACTTCTCTGAAAAATAATTCTGCTACATGAACAGCATCATTAGTCTTCTTGTAGGGAATGAAATGTGCCATCTTCAAAAATCTGTCAACCACCACAAAAATTGAATCATGTCTCCGCTGAGTCCTCGGTAAACCAAGAACAAAGTCCATGCTGATATCCTCCCAAGGCTTCTCTGGTATAGGCAATGGCTGGTACAACCCTGTATTCTGCTTCACTCCTTTCGCCATCTGACATACTCTGCAACTCTGTACAAACTTCTTCACATCTTGCTGCAATTGTGGCCAATAATAATTTTCACTAACCAAAGAAAGGGTTTTGTCACGACCAAAATGTCCAGCCAATCCTCCGCTATGCTTCTCCTTGATGAGATTCTCCCTCATAGACCTTCGTGGAATGCACAACTGACTCCCTCTGAATAGCATATCATCCTGGATGATGAAATCCAGCCATTTCGTCCTGTCTAGAGTAACGGTTCTGTACAAGCTTTCCAAGCTTCACCAAAATCAGGATCCTCTGGATATAAATTCTTGAGTTTCTTGTACCCAACCACTTCAATCTGCATTTCTGTCAGCAATAGTTGCCTTCTGCTAAGAGCATCTGCAACCCTATTAGACTTTCCACTCCTGTGTTTCCAAAAAAATGTATAACTCTGCAAAAACTCAACCCATTTCAAATGCCTTTGATTCAATTTTCCTTGACTATTCAAATATTGCAAAGCTTGATGATCAGTATACAAAACAAACTCCTTAGGAAGCAGATAATGTCTCCACTTCTTTAATGCTTGAACTATAGCATAAAATTCTTGATCATAAACAGAATATTTTCTCTTGGCATCATTTAACTTCTCACTGAAATAAGCAACAGGTTTACCTTCTTGGCTCATAACAGCTCCTATTGCAGTACCACTAGCATCACAATCTACTTGAAACACCTTATTAAAATCTGGAAGTGCTAAAATAGGTTGTTCTGTAACTTTTCATTTCAACAATTGAAAACTCTTTTCTGCCCCATTAGTCCACTTAAACTCTTTTCTATTCCCTCTCATTGTTTCAGTCAAGGGTCCACAAATACTGCTAAAATTTTTGATAAACTTTCTATAAAAGCTAGCTAGACCATAAAAAGATCTTACCTCAGTAGCACTCCTTGGCATAGGCCATTCAAGGATAGCCTGTACCTTCTCTGGGTCCATTTTTAGACCTTCTCCTAAAACTACAAATCCCAAATACACCAACTCTTTCTTCACAAAATTGCACTTCTTCAAATTAATCAGCAATTTCTCTTCTCTCAACTTCTCAAACACCATACGAATATGCATCATATGCTGATCCAATGTCTTATTAAAGATCAAAATATCATCTAGGTAAACCCAAAAGGCATGACTAACCACTCATATAGTCCTTCCTTAGTTTTGAAGGCAGTCTTCCATTCATCTCCTTCTCTGATCCGAATCTGATGATATCCACTCTTCAGATCTATCTTTGAGAAATACACAGCTCCACTCAAACAATCCATAATATCATCCATTCGTGGCAATGGAAACCTGTACTTGATTGTGATCTTGTTTATTGCCCTAGAATCTGTACACATCCTCCATTCTCTATTTTTCTTTGGTGCTAATACCGCTGGTATAGCACAGGGACTCAGACTCTCTCGAATCAACCCCTTCTGTAACAGTTCATGTACTTGTCTGTTCAACTCCTCACTTTTTGTAGGTGTCATTCTGTATGCTGCCTTATTTGGAAAACTCACTCCTGGGATCAAGTCCATCTGGTGACTGATCTTCCTGACTGGTGGTAATCCATCAGGCACGTTATCGGATACAATATCCTGAAACTCATTCAACAAATCTGCAACTTCTACAGGAACATCTTCTACTTCCTCTTTACCAGCTTTTGGAATTAAAGCAAAAAATACATGCTCATGCCTCATACCATCTAGGAATTTCCTTCCATCAACAAATGTTATTCTTGCATTACCACATACCTTTTCTTTGGTCTCCTTCAATGGCTTTAGCTTATGTTGCACTCTATCCTTTGTCAGGGAATAGGTATCCGCACGACCATCATGTACAACACATCTGTCAAACTACCACGGTCTACCCAATAACATATAAAATGCATCCATAGAGATGATATCACATAGTACCTCATCTTGGTACCTGCCGATCTTGAACTTCACTAGGCATTGTTCATTGACCATGACCTTGTGGTCATCCTGTACCAAGGCAATCCGATATGGATGTGGGTGTTTCTGTCTCTTGAGCTTCAACTTTGTCACCATCTCTTCTGACACCAAATTGTTAGTGCTTCCACTATCAATAATCACATCACAACATTTACCTTCACACTTGCACCTGGTGCGAAACAGGCTCCTTTGCTCAGGTTCATTCTCACCACTCAACAGGACTCTTCTGTTAATCAACGTTTCTCCTCTTTCAGCATCTTCAGAATTTGATGATCTGGCATCTTCATCTACATGTGCAACTCTGGCCTGGCCTTCATTTCTCCTATCTATTCTGCCTTGGCGCTGAGGACATTCAAATGCCCTATGACCTTCTTCTCCACAGTGAAAACATGTTCCACGGAAGCCACCTCTTCCAGATCCTTGTCCTATTCCTCTTCCTCTCTGATATCTATTATTCTGATCCTGGAAATGATTAGAATTATTTCCTCGCTGATTCTGACTACTACTGGCCTCATCCTTCTTTTTCGGATCTTCATTTCGGCCACCATATGACCGTCCACCAGATTGTCCACCATGACCTCTTCTGTTTTGTCTGCTCTCAAACTTCTTGTTCAGCTTTTCCTCTACTTTTAGGGCAAATTGGTATGCCTCCTCAATACTGCTCATTCGAACCAGATTCAACTCCTCCTGAATGCTTGGCCTTAACCCATTAAGGTACCGGGCAACTTTCTCCTTATCAGCTTCTGCATGGCCTGTTCTGATGAGGAGTCAATAGAATTCCTCTGTATACTCCTAAACAGATCTTCCTGCTTGCTTCAAACTTTGCATTTTCTTTAGTAGGTCAAGCTCATAATCAATAGGAATGAACTGTCGCTTCAATTTTTCCACCATCTGATCCCATCTTGTGATTTTATCTTTCTCTCTTCTATTTCGCTCCAATTGAATTTCTTGCCACCAGATCTTCACATGACCTTTCAGTCTGGCCTTCACAAATTTGACCCTATCAGGATCCTCAACATCTTCATACTCAAAATACTCCTCACATTCATTGATCCAGTCGATCAATTCCTCTGGGTTAAGATTTCCAGAAAATGTAGGAACCTCAATCTTAGGTCTTTTCCCAATCTTGGAAATCACCCAAAAAAGTCTTTCTTCCTCCTGGTTCACAATTTCGACTTCTCCTTCTTGATATTCTTCTTCGGCTTCATCCTCGCTTTCATCTCTGACACTAAGATTCATTCCTTTGCGAATCTCTTCTTGCAATGCTCGCACTTGTCTCTGCAGCTCTCTAACCTCAGGTGTTACAACACTAGCTCTTCTGCCACGTTCCCTTCGTGGAGGCATTTTCGTGATGCGTGCTGAAACCCTAGCCGTGGTCCTGGTGCAAACTGCCTCACAGTCAGCGATCTATTTACACACTCAAGAACTCCTGCTCTGATACCACCTGATGAAGGGTGCTCCCCTCAATACCACAAACACATTACAGATATAGAGAAACAACAATAATATGCAAGAACAGAAAATTGGCTTCTTATTATCTCCACAAATGTGGAATTACAAACTTTTAGAATTACAATATGCAAAGCCACATGGGCATTCCATTACAATATTCTGTAGGACAAAGCCTCGAACTATTACCCAGATCTACTACCCAGAACTATTCTGAACTGCCTAAGACAATAATACAGCCTTCCTTATATAGGCAATTTTCCACCGCCTGGGAAGGTTCTAGAATTTTAGCCAATAAGGCCGACCAACTTAGAATTATTTTATTTTACATTTTATTACATCATAGTCGGCTCAAGATAACCTTTGAAACCCGAACAGAAATTTTGAAGAAAATTATTTTTTTGCCATTTCAGGTGGCCCAACTTCCGAAGACCATAAGTCATCACCAGTTGACCCGATCGGCTATTATAACTCCATTTCAAAAATGCCACAAAGCGCTCTACAGGCTTGACCCGTGCAAGCACCCGTCACCCAAATTTTTGACCTCATCCGAGGCCTCTAAAGCCTTCAAAACTGAGTTTGAAGTTTCTGTATCCTGCTGCCAATACCGAAAATCTTCAATATCTTCCAATATACACTTGATCTGGCAATGAAACTTTACTGGCAGACTTATATGACCAAAATGAACCTCCAAGAAAGAAATCAGATCATTCTGAGCACATACGAAAATTACCAAAAATAGTAACTTTCAATAAATAGCAACTCTGCACAAAATAACCCTTATTGAATACAAAAATAGAAATATTTTTGGGTGATGCAAGATTGCTCTTACACCCAGGATGCTCCTGCATCAGGTCTCCCCTGGTTGACATTAGCACCAGTCTTCCTTGGTTGACACTAAACTAGCCTTCCTTGGTTGACACTACCACCGGCCTTCCTCGATTGACACTACCATCGGTCTTCCTCAGTTGACACTACACCGGCCTTCCTCAGCTGACACTACAACCAATCTTCCTTGGTTGACACTACATTGGCCTTCATTGGTTGATACTAACACTGATTTCTAGAAACTACAAAAATGACTGTCAACTCTGACTTGCAGGTAAAACTGGGCATTATGGGGACTATGGTTGCCTAATCTGGGCATGACCCATTTGAGATTTCCTAGTTTCCCTTAAAAAATGGCCATCAACCCATCCTATCTATCCAAAAAATGTATCCTAGATCTAGATGAAGAAAGGTGGTGCAAAAATAGATATGGAATAGTAGGGTTGAAATAAAAGTTCTAAAGCCTGGAAGTACTCATGGACATCCTGGATAAGAAATGAGATACAAGGAGAATGCTAAGGAGTCTACAGACTCTTACAAATGCATAAATATTCATATACATACAATATAGGAAATAATTCCATTTAAACATGATTCTACTCTCCAAACCACTAATACAGGCACAAAGATATATAACATAAATATTCTACAATCTATATCAACAACAAACATATAGAGAAACATTCAACCAAACTTTCATTATTTCATATCACAAAGGAGAGTTAACTCTCAAGATGGATCCCAACCTCGAGTCCTACAAAAATTCAGTTGATGAGGAAGGATCCAATCCTCTCAAACTCTTCTGGCACTCCTTCAAGTCCTTCTAGGTGCAATCTCTAGCCTCTACCCAGCACAACCGAATGCCAATCTCCAAGAATAATGAATCCTTCTAGAAGTAGACTCAATCCTCCTTTGGAAATACTATGGTTTTCAACATGATATCCCTCCTAAAACTATAATAAAATTCTTTGAGAAAAATCCCCAGCCAACTAAGATCTCCAGATGATCTCCTAAAACTATAATAAAGCTTCTTGATAAATCATTCCAGCCAACTCCAAAAACTCCTCTTCTTATAGGGATTCTTCTCATATAAAAACTAAGGGAGTAATTGCACAGGAAAAACAACTGAAGCAACTATCCAACCAAAAGTTGGTTAATAGTTTAGGCTTAATATATTATTAATAAAAGCCATTCTTGGGAAGGGAGATTATAAACTAATATATTAATATATTACCAATAAGGTAATTTATGTCTCCCTTATTTAAGGAAAGCATTAGTAAATATTACCTCTAACTCATTTACTATTACCTTAGTTACCTAGGCTATATAGTAAAGAGGATTATCATTTATTTATTTAATTTCTATTCCATATAGATAATATTACTTTTTTTTTTAATACAATAATTTATTATCTACAAACAAATCTATAGAAATATAATTAAATGCAATAATTTATATTTCACAAACAATTATAAATATATGTACCCATATGCATACGTGTTCACCCATATGCCTAGGTGTACATATACCATCATATGCATTATAAAACAAGCATATTATTATTATTAATATCACAACCATATTATTATCAATATTATGAAACATATTACTACCATTGATATTATAAACACATTATTTAATCAAATACTAAATCATACTCTTATATGACACAATAATGATATACATATATTTATATATATAGGGTACCAACACAAGATAGAAGATAGCCTAAACACAATTTAGGGTAACCAATCGCAACATCATATACTTTCAATATACAATAATTCATATAAATTAAGTTTTAATAGAAGATAGATTATACTTAATTAAAGCCACCATACACAAAATATCATACTGTATAAATGCAAGAAGCAAGCAACACACTCCACATAATCTAAAAAACTAGGATAACACAATAATTCACCATCAGCACAAGGACTGACTTAAAAACTCCCCACCTAAGGGACATAAAAGGTCAGAGGTAGGATTCCCTCCTAGGAAACCTTGGTAATATCTCCATAACAACAACAATAATCGAGGATTTTAAGGGCTCACTAAAACTTGTGGGACTAGGTGGAGATGATGCCTAGTACCTACAAGCCTGCATCACCAAGAAGAGATACATGTGCATAGATATATATAGTAAGGCATTTGCAAACAGATGACCAGGATTGATACATCATGTGGACCTCAACTAAGTGAGTAACTACGACTTCATCCTGATTCATGAAAACACATCAATCACATATACATACGGCATGAGGCATCACATATATATAATGGTTAGCTTCCAAATCCTTGGGTTAGCTCTTTAAATCTTCATAATCATATACAAGACAATGATTTCCAATTTCATAAACAATAAACAATAATCATAACTGAGTATATCTAAATATCTGATAAGCATATCATTATCATAAACATAAATGTGAATACATATCTCTATTCATCATAATGTAAAATTTCCAAATCAAAGAGTCCAAGTATAATCATCGGAGAAGGTGTTACACTCTTTGTAAAGAAAACCTAAGTAATGATTTATGAAATATTTTGAATTGTAAAAAGAATTATGTGAACAAAACTTAAACATAGTTAAACTTAGATTCCTCCCAAGGTTCCCTACTATTTTATGAAAAATTCATTTAAGTCCATTAATTACACTAACAACAAGATTTACTTCTTAAAATAAACTACATCATATCATTTGAAGATTCTTTATAAAGAGATGCAAAGTACTTTCATTTCAATTTTCCATTTAAATCCATCTATTTTCCTAAGTATCCTTTATGAACAATACCACAATTAACGCATTAATACCATATAATAGAATGATCTAAACATTTGATACATTGCAAATATTACATTTTTTTTTCAATAGCTTTTCATTTAAACAACAATAATGAGAAACATACTACTTTACTTGGAATGTTACACATCCTTTTTCTTTTCCAATATACATCATATACATGAAGTTCGTGCTTTCCCTTTTCCTTTTTCCTAAGTCTACCCATTCCAAATACATCATTTTTGAAATACATTAATGATTATATTACATTCATCTCCTCATGGGAGGTAACAATAAATCTACATCATGAAAGATAAATACAAGTCTTCATTCTTCAAAACCGGAACACTATGTAAGCATTAATCCATAAGCACTGCATTCACAAAAGATACCTTGATAAAAAATTTACCACCCAACCACATGGATACCTAAAAGGAACACTCCACCATGCTATGAGATAAACACCAAGATCCACAAAGAAGGAATAGCTAGGCCATACCTAGGGTTGGGTAACCTTTCCCAAATAGCAAATAAAAAAGAAGATCAAAGTATAAATATTTTCCCAAAGGTTCTAAGGCTTGGTAGAAACTCTAAGCAACAACCTAAGTGAGTGTCATTTCATAGACCTCACCCCTTGGGTTGTCCTGGTACTAGCCACTTGGGGCCCCGACCCCCAAGTAGGCACATGCAGAATCGAATGCCTTTCGTATAGACAAGTGCCATTTGCTCATACCTACACATAGGTACCTTCTCCCACTCCCATCCATAGCCTTTAATAGAACTAATGGCATGGGTGAGGCACATATTAATATTTTTAGTGTTTTAACCCATTCCCATAAGTTTTAATTAAATTATCACTTGTTAAATAACTCTTCAGTCGATTATCCTTGTTCTAGCCACTTAGGGCCTTGACCCCGTACTGAGAGCCACTCACTTGGTGTTGGTAGGTTTTCTACCCTTAACCCACACATCACAATACATCATAAATGTAGTAAAAACACATCATAAACACATTTGAGAACTGTATCAAATAATAGAAAATAATTAGATAGTTTAGGGATGTTTAGGAAAATTAGGAATGTTTAGGGAGGCCTAGAGTGGTCCTGTTCCTCCTAGACAATCCTAAACCCTAATCATGTTTCCTACATGCATTCTAACCCTATTTAAGCCTCTAAATACACCATGTAACCCTAACCAGACCAATAATGAACATAATTAAAGTTTACAAAAAATTCCATATGCCAAAACACAAAGCTCCCTAAAATCTCCCGTGTCTAAAATTTTAACTAAGTCTGATTTTTTCAAAAAAACTAAAATCTAGAAGTTGCATCTTAACTCCTAGGAAGCTAAAACCTATCCCAATCATCTAGAAAGGTACCTAATTTCTTTATACAAGTATAACTTAAAGTATGTACCTAAACTTATACTTAAATGTTATACTTGTATAAATGAAAACCTAATTATTTGTACTATGAAAACCTAATTATTATACTTCTTCAACTTCCACCCTAATATAGATGTGACATCTAAATAATGCTGGCCTTGGGAAAATGACACAAATAAAAAAATTTGACTCGGGAAAGTGACAGAGACCAAAACATTTACCTCTGCCAAATGACAAAGATCAAAATAATTAACTCGGCCAAATGATAGAAATCGAAACAATTAACTTGGCCAAATGATAGAGATCAAAACATTTAAGTTGGCCAAATGCCAAAGGTCAAAAAAATTAACTCGAGATTCTATAAACCCTAATGCAAACATGCACAATTCAAAATTATGACAACAAATTACATTATGACAGCAATAAAAAAACACGGCTGGCATAACAACTTATAATTCTAAAAATGGCTGACAAAAATAATACAATAATGTGTAAACGTTCAGCGATAATACAATAATACATAATACAATAATGTATCAACATTCTGCAATAATACAGGATACAATAATGCAATAATGTATAAACTTTCTACAATAATACAATATTACAATAATGTATAAACGTTCTGCAAACAAAAACATATACAGAAGAATTCCAACAAATCTAACACCAGCATTCATACATAAAAGAGATTTATCTCTCGGGATGGATTCCAACCTGGAGTCCTACAGAGACCGGTTGATGAAGGAGAATCTACTCCTCTCAAACTCTTCCAACACTCCTTCAAATCCTTTGAAATGCAAACTCTAGCCTCTACCCGAATCAACAAATGCTACTCTCAGAGAATAATGAATTCTCTCCTCACAACTATAATTCCCTACAAATAAAAATACTCAACTATACAATATCTCTTCTTAAATCCAAATTCATCTCCAACCCCCTCTCACATAGGAGATCCCTCTATATATAGATTGGGGAGTAGTTGCACAGGTATTCCAATCGATGCAATTATCCACCGGTTATCCGTTAATAATACGGTTTGTAAAACCATTCTCATATAGTGATAAATAAATTTTAAATAGGACATTAATTTATGTCTCCTAAATTTGAGGATGACAAAATAGACAATAATTATTTTAAGAATAGTTTCAGTAACTTACTTACTATGGTAATTGTACATACATACATACATACATACATACATACATACATACATACATACATACATACATACATACATACATATATATATATATATATATATATATATATATATATATATATATATATATATGTATGTATGTATGTATGTATGTATGTATGTATGTATGTATGTATATATATATATATATGTATATATATATATATATATATATATGTATATATATATATGTGTATATATATATGTATATATGTATATATATATATATATGTATATATATATATATATATATATATGTATATATATATATATGTATATATATATATATATGTACACACACGCACACACACACACACACACATAGGCATATGTGTGCACCCATATGCTTATGGTACATATACCATAAGTAAGACACGTTATTTTTAATATTACAAGTATTTAAATATTAGGAATATTATTATTTAAACCAAATACATTATAATTTAAACCCACTACTATATCCACAATTATAATCATGATCTTCATATATATTTATATACTACTATGATTAAAACAATTATTATTAATATTGCCTTAGACATTTTTCATAATGAGTAGTATAAAATAATACCATAAAATTATTTATTATTATTGATATTAAAATCGCATGATTTAATCACATACTAACTTGTTCCTAACAAGATACGCTAGTACATAAGTAGCTACTAATAAAGATAAATTACTAAATCATACCCTCCAATGAACAATAATCCACATCAATAATCTATTAACAAAATTGAACATACCATGAAGACAATTAGAGCTATCATACTCAAAACCTCATTCTCAAAGAATGCAATAGACAAGAAACTAGCTACAAGACCCACAAAACCAACAAACTAAGAGAACACAGAAATACATCATCCACAGAAGGGACTGACTCGGGAACTCCCCACCTAAGGATAAAAGGATCAGAGGTAGAGTTCCCTCTTGTGGATCTTGGTGATATCTCTATAACAACAACAATGATCAAGGATTTTGAGGGATCGCTCAAACCTATGAAGCCAGGCGGAGATGATACCTGGTACCTATAAT
Organism: Chamaecyparis obtusa; assembly: GCA_027943335.1. Lineage (NCBI taxonomy): Eukaryota > Viridiplantae > Streptophyta > Pinopsida > Cupressales > Cupressaceae > Chamaecyparis > Chamaecyparis obtusa. Next base: position 2,955,190 of record BSBK01001370.1, read on the forward strand.
CCTGCATCACCAAGAAGAGATACATATATACATATGGGTATACATACAAATCAAATATATGAAAATAGATGACCAGGATCGATACATCATGTGGACCTCAACTAAGTGAGTAACTACGACTTTGTCTTGAGTCATGAAAACACATCAGAAACATATACATAAAACATCATGATAATGGTTAGATTCAAATCCTTGGGTTAGCTCCATAAAACATGTAAAGATGGATGGTTTTTATCATTTCATAAACATATAAATGATAACCATAAATGAGCATATCAATCATCTAATAAACATACCATCACCCACAAAACATAAATGTAAATGTGTAGGTCAAACCATCATAATAGAATGTCCAAATCAAAAAGTCCAAGTATCACCATAGGAGAGGGTATTACACATGTGAGCTTAAGAGATGAAAGAAAATGTACTTAAGGATGTTCATTGGTTAGCACAAGGTACAAAATGTTGGATGATGTCAGTTGTGGCATGTGATCTAGAGAAGACTTATTTGGGAGCCGACTTCAGAGGTGTAGTGTGCATTTTGTTTGGCAAATGTAAATTAAGGATGTTGGTCCTTAATTATTGTAATAGAATCATTGTAGACTTGTTTTAGATACTGTGTGTATCTTAGCAAGAGTTTATGTAATTTGGAAAGTATAATTGCCCAACCTGATCATGTAGAATGTAATAGGGTATATATGTAAGCTCTTTTCTTTGGAAAAGATGTGGCGAGAATGTATGTGATGTAAAGAATATTGTGAAATCTGTGAGCTTGTGTCTGCTAGATGTAGAGAAGAGGATTACTGGTGAACTTCATTGGAACTGATTAAGAAAAGATAGTTGTTATCGAATAGTTTAATAGATTGTGTATCTCTTTATATACACTTGTTGCGAATAATGAGTTCTGAAAGTGGATTTAACCTTCTTTTGGCGATGAGCCTGGGAAATGAGCCCAACCTTTCTTTTCTTGACTCCTAATAGGGTTTTTCCACTAACAAGTATTGTGTCTTGTAATGTTTCAATAAGCTCCTAATAGGGCTAAATCTTCTAACAAGGATACTATACTATTAGGAATGGAAACACTGAGAGAGGGGGGGGGTGAATTAGTGTTCACTGTATTTTATCTTTTTAATTAATCTTAAACTGAAATTAAATAATTAAGTACTGAAATGAACATCCACATAAACATGAAACATGAAATCAACACATAACACCAATATGGTTATGGGGAAACCCAAATAGGTAAAAACCTTGGTGGGAATTGACACCCACTAATATTTTGTACTAGTGTTTTATGATCCTTGTTAGATGATCCTTAACCCTGTTAGGAGTTTCCTTACAATGTATTAAGTATAGTAGACCTTGTCAAGGGTTAGACCCCATTAGGAGTCTATTAAAATAAATCCTGTTAGGGGTGTGGATGCACTATCCTAGAGCTCACTACTCAAGTGGTGAAGGTTGTAACCTTCTAATCTCAGATACACACTATATCTGTTGGATGAACTATTACTGTGACACTACTTGTCTGATCAGTTCCTTTGATGCACTGATGCTTTGACCTCTTGCAAAGATCTAATACATCTTATAGAATCTTCATGCACTTCTACTCTACTTATCCCAACTCTATAACTACTCCTCTCCTAATTACAATGGGTGCATCTCATATTTATATGCGCATACAAAACAAATAACTAGGTCGGCCCTTTAACCGATTACATACAACGCTTCCAATTAAATTGTCTAAAGTGTGTTTAAAAGAAAACATATTTTCTATTAGAAAACTAATTATAATAGGTTCATGGCCTTTACATCATAAGAGTATAACCAAAAATCAAAATGCCAACAGTTGGCTGCTTACTCTGTTCTTCTTTGGCACACATTGGCTGTGTAACTTCAACTATCTATGACTATGTCATACTTACATATCTGATCATGTGCTCATAGACTAAGCATGAATATAGTCTAACCAAATTATCTTCCAAGGTGCATACCATAACTTGATCATATGCATGTGCATTAATGCTCTGAGCTTTAGGTACTCTGTACACTGTCGAGTCTTCAACACTTAGCCAATTTTTGATCTTCTCATTAAGTGTGCTGACTCCAAAACACTATATGATTTTTTTGTCATAATGACCACTATACTAAGTAATATACACTAGTATATCCAAATTTCCAACAATCTCCCCCTTTTTCATTGATGGCAACAAAGGAATATGGCCAAGTTGCTACCTGTCCCTTAATACAAAAACTTTTGTCTTATATCTCCCTTATACATAAACTTCTATCTTATATATCCTTATACATATCTATAACCCATATTCTATACATACTCACCCTTTGAAATTAATGACTAAGGTGCTTCAAAACTATATCTACAAGTACTTACTATGAGAAAACATCTGGATATGCTATTTGCGGGTTTTGGATCTCCTTCTTCCAAAATGTGATCAATGAATTAAGAATTTAGAGATGGGTGCATAGTGCATATTGTAACTTCTCCATCTTTTCCAAATTTGTGCTAGGACCTTGATAATATGTCACCATGGTGGCATTGATCTCCTTGATATTCTGATTAAGTATATCTAATGAGGGTGCAAGAGCATTCCTTAGCTGAGTTTGTCTTGACCTTATCTTGGACATCTCCTTTTCTGCTTTCACAATCTTATCAATCTGCCCTTGATATACATTGCTACACATGTTTACATTAGTGGAAGGGTCTTCTACTGATTTCTTTACACTTTCTATCATTTTTTCTGCTTCTTGTATCTTCTTGAGATGATCATCAGTGAGCTTGTCTTGATCCATATAGTCAGCAATAATTTTTCTGCCTTTTGCTGCAAATTCCTTCAAACTTGCTTGTCCAACTTTAAGTGAACTAAGGTCAAGTGAGAAGTTGATGATCAATTCACTTAGCCTTTTCTTCATGTATTTCTCTTCTGCAACTTGAGATGTAGATTCTTCCAAGCTAGCAAAGCTAGTCTTAAATGTTGTTAGGATGTTGCTAACATCATCAATTGAATTTACTTTAGACACTTTCTTGTCTGAAGGGAGTAGACTATTCAATAAGTTGATTAACTCAAAAAATAATGGGTTCCTCATTACCTATTTCTCTTTGGATTTCTCCATAGCTAAGACACTGAACTTGATCAGGTCTTCTTCTCCCCATGAATCCAAATTGGTTGTTTTAGGTGTCAAACTTGACAACAATGTTGCTGAGGGAGTGATAGGAGTGCTATCCATCACTTCTTATTTTACCTTGATCATTTCAACTGATGGTTCATCTTTTTTCTCACTTCCTTTTACCTCTTCTTCTCCCTTTTTTTTTTCAACTTCTTTTTCTTTTTCTTCTTCTTTCATTTCTTCCATCTTTTCTTCTTCTTTTTCTATATTTGTTATGTCCTCAATCAATACTTCTTCTTGTTATGTCCTCAATCAATAAGATAGAATCATCCTTGAGTGTCTCTATTATGGGCACAAATTTCTTTGCCTTTGTGGATGCATCAATTTCATGCACTAAATCCCATCGACCTATATATGGCACATTAGTAGTCTCTGACTCTTTTGCAACCATTATGGGTACTTGAGTTGTGGGTGCACTAGCTGGATACATGTGCCTATTCATGAAGACCTTCTCAAATGCCTTCTCTATTTCCTTAGCTACCAGTTCATAATTATTTTCCATTATGAGAAGGGTGCTTGACTTGGTTCTAAGATGTGGCTTCACTAGATCTAGTAATAGATATTTCTCCTTTAGAGAACATACTAGAAGGGTTTCATCTAGAATATTTTCTCTTATCCTTAGATCCTCTTCAATAGCCTGTCTCTTTTGGAATTCTAAGATATTCCATACATTGTCTGGGATCATACTCTTTAGTTCTAAGACTATTTTCTTAAATTTCAGCATATGTTTGACAATCATTCCATGTATCTCTAATTTTTCAATCTCACTGTATTTCTCATAGAACTTTCCTACTTGATCAATCCTACCTTCATCACTGATTCTTGTACTTAGCACACTGAGACTAGGTTTGAAACTTACTTCAAGAGGTGCTTGAGTATTCTTTTTGTTCCTTGTTACTTGCGAGGATGGATGACTAATGCTAATCTCTTTATTCCTCTTAGGCATTGCCTTATACTCAGGTGGAGTAGTAAGGTTAATGGTTTCCTTGGGCGCAGATGGAGTAACATCATTTTTACCCTTCTAGACATCAATTTTCTCAATTTTCACCTTCTTTAGCTTAGGATCCTCTGATTCTGACTTTGTTGTTGCTATGCTCTCAATTTACAAAGCAATCTTATCTTCCCTTGCCTTGTCTAGGTCTGCTTGAGAGACTCCATGAATTCTCAAGATCTCTGAGGTAACTTTGGCAACCTTCCTTTTAGTTGTTGCACTATTCAAGACTACATCAACTTCTCTTGTTTTCTCTTCATAGGTTCCCCATCTTGGCTCATTAGGGTCTTTAAGGGTTGAAATAAATACTTGTGCATATGCTTCTAGGACTTGTTCATCAACCTCATATCCAAGTGGATGGATCAACTTTGTCCTTGGTTCAACTACCTCCATGCATGTTGTGTCTGTCTCAACCATGAAGAAAATAATATCCTTGTACTTTGAAACTATTTTCTCTAGTATTCTATACCTCATCTGCATTTCAACCCTGAATGTCTTCAACTCTAATGTCATGCAATCTCTTAGCATGCTCTCAGTAGATGCCTTGAAGGATATATGTGGCATAGTAGGAATAGTCCTATTAAGGTATAAATCTGAATATCTTGGTCTTATCATGCTTGAATTCTTTAATGTTATCAATTAATTATATGTGCAAAATCTCACACAAGTTGAATTCTCCATTCTCCTTCACAAATCTTATAGCTACAAGAATTGTGGCCACAGACACACTGTTCACCCTACTGGTGTGTTGGAACCTATAACCCAGAATCATGGACATCAATTTGATGTCATCTTGCTCAATAGGCTCTATGGTCATTTTGAGCCTATCACTTCTTGACTTGCAAGTTTTCTTAACATGTTTCCTCACATCTTTTCCAGCTTGAAGAATGATGCCTATCTTTGAGAGCTCTGTTATCTCATGAATTAGGTCACTAGTAAAACTGGCTGACACTTCACCTATCCAAAATAAGTCATCATGAATCATGCTTAGTAGAATCTTGATCCATTCTAATTTGTAGAACTCATATATCATAGCATACTCCACTATAGGATGATTATTCCACTATGCATACTCATCCATGAAGGTTTTGTCTAGTTTCAACATAGTTTCCATGTGCGCTCTGAATCTATCCCATCCTACTAGTTCTTTCTTACAGTGTATGTATGCCCTAATGTCTTTGACATGCATAACACCCATAGGCATGTGGGAGAGCACCCCCTCTAGGTCGTCCAAAGTGGATTTGAATGGGTGCCTCTTAAATATATATATTTTCTTTTCTACAACATGAAATACTATAGGAGTGGCCATCACTTACTTGTATAACAGTTTCTTAATGGTTTCCAAGAGATTTTGAATTAGCACAATGAACTAGGGTTTCCACAATTGATCAAATGCACAACAAATCACTTGATAAATCAATCTACAATCCTTCACAATCAAATGCTAGGGATCTTCTACTCTCCAATCTCTCTCAATTTGAATGAAATGAGAGATATAAAAACTTCAGTGTACTTTAAAGTAGAAATTCTATCATTAATGCTTGTTGCATAAATTAGGCTGTCACTTGAAAATTTCTAACTTCCATTCTGCAAATAATCAACTAGTGTGCTCTTGCACATAGGTTCTACTATCCTCCAAAAGATTAAGTCCAAAGGTGCATACTCTAAAAGTGAGTATACCAGTCGCACAGGGGTCTAGAGCTAAATTAGCTCCCCCTATGACCCTGAGGGCCATTCATCTAGATGTAGAGGGTGCATCCACTATGGATGCATCCAATACATTCTCATCAACCTTGTCCTTCTTTTCTTTTGACCAAATCAAGTTTGCACCCTTTGAAGCTTTCAAAAACTTGACTTCTCCTTCAAGATCCAATCCTAGTTCTTTGGGCTTTATAGGGCTTTTTTGACCCTGCGTCCTTGATCTGCAAAACTTTGAGATGTGTCCAGCCTTGTTAAAAGAGTGATAGATGACTAGAGGCCTTATATTCCTAGGCGCATTGACATGGGTCACCATTTTCCATCGTCTAGCTGAGTGACCATTATCGTTACATATCTAACATGTAACATTCTGAGAACTTCTTTCATTAGACCGATTCTGATTCCTCTGATTATACCGAGTCCTATTCTTTTAACTTGTTTTGCAATTCATAGCTCTATGACCAAATTTATTGCATGAATAACAATAACCATTGAAAGGTCTTAATTCTGTATAGTTCCTCACTATGTGTCCATGCTTGTTTCATGCATAACAAGTGCAATCTACTAGCTTGCACTCATTCTTAGGTGGTTCAATATGATCCTTAGTCTAACTTCCAATCTCCTTAGCATCTAAGGTGTTTTTTGGTACTTTCATTCTTTCTTGCATGTTGTCAATCTAATTTTGTGCTTCATTGTATCCAATGCAGCTAGTATCTCCTTTAACTCTTCTTGCATACAACTGAGATTCTATCAAATAAAAAGTGGTGTGAAACTTATCAATGTGATTCTTTGCATTCTTTCAATTCAGATTCCAAGCTTTATTTTTTGTTCCTTAGCTCCAATATTTCCATGTTTTCTTGCCTCAATTCTTCATTTAGTTGAGGATTCTCTTTGATCTGTTCATCATAGACCTCCTAATTCTTAGTCAACTTATCATCTAATTCTTCAATCTTTTCTTTTAGAGATGAATTTTCTTCACTGGGGTTTTTGATCATAATCCCTAAATCACTAGTAGAGCATTCTTTTAGATATTTTCTTAGCCTTTTGATGACTACTTGAGCATCACTAACTTTTTCTTTAAGTTCTTCAATTTCTTTTTCAGATTTGTCTAGGTCTTCAAGAGAAGCTTCAAGATTTCTTTTTAGATGTTTCATTTATACTTTTTCCATGATCTCCTCAAGTGGTTAAACTTCTTTTCTAAGGACTAGATCTTTGATACCAATTGTTAAGAATGGGAACACTGAGAGGGGGGGTGTATCAGTGTTCATTGTATTTTATTTTTTTACTTAATCTTAAACTGAACTTAAATACTTAAGTACTGAAATGAACATCCACATAAACATGAAACATGAAATCAATACATAACAACAATATGGTTACAGGGAAACCCAAATAGATAAAAACCCTGGTGGGAATTGACACCCACTAATACTCTGTACTAGTGTTTTATGATCCTTGTTAGAAGATCCTTAACCCTATTTGGATTTTCTTTACAATGTATTAAGTACAGTAGACCTTGTCAAGGGTCGAACCCTATTAGGATTCTTTTACAATAAAACCTATTAGGGGTGTGGAAACACTATCCTAGAGCTCACTTCTCAAGTGGTGAAGGCTGCAACCTTCTGATCTCAGATACACACTATATCTGTTGGATGAACTATTACTGTGACACTGCTTGTCAGATCAGTTCCTTTGATGCCCTGATGATTTGACCTCTTCCAAAGCTCTAATATATCTTATAGAATCTTCACACACTTCTAATATTCTTATCTCAACTCTATAACTAATCCCCTCCTAATTACAATGGGTGCATCTCATATTTATATGTGCATACAAAACAAATAACTAGGTCATCCCTTTAACTGATTACATACAACACTTCCAATTGAATTATCTCAAGCATGTTTACAAACAAACATATTTACATGTCAGAAACCTAATTACAATAGGTGCATGGCCTTTACATCATAAGAATATAACCGAAAATCAAAATGCCAACAGTTGGCTATTTACTATATTCTTCTCTTGCACACACTTGTTGTGTAACTTCAACTAGCTGTGACTTTGTCATAATTGCATATCTGATCATGCACTCATAGACTAAGCATGAATATATTCTAACCAACTTATCTTCTAGGGTGCATATCATAACTTGGTCATATGTACGTGCACTGATGCTCTGAGCTTCAGGTATTTTGTACACTATCCAATCTTTAACACTTAGCTGATTTCTGATCTTCTCATTAAGTGTGTTGACTCCAAAACATTATATGACCTTGTTTCCATAATGACAACACTATACTAAGTCATATACAATAGTATAGCCAACTTGCTTACATATAGTCTCATTACATCATTTGTGGGTGCTAATTCCCACCGGGGTTTTTACCTTTAACAGGGTTTCTCCAAAACCAAAATATTATGTTATTGTGTTGACACACATTGTGTTCATTGGATCTCATATTGCTACTATTCAAATTTTAAAGTTTAATATTCTATCATACAATTGATTCACCCACCCTCTTAGTTGTATTATGGATTATTATTCCTAACAAACATCATCATTTATTAATTAATTATTTAATTAATTCATTCATTCATTTTTATTGTCATTATCCCTTCTCCTATTTTAATTAAAGACATTTAATTAGGAAACCTTAGCCAAAAACATTTAAATATAATTTGAATGTTTATGCCTCCAATTTATGAATTATTTAATAAATTATGTCTCAAACCCTTTAAATAGATTAAATATTTATTTAATTCCCAAAAACACTAGATATCTTCTAGAAAACCCTAAACCTATTCTCACTTTCCTAATCACTCCCTAAACCTTCTTAAGAGGTGTTTCCTAACCCTCTTAGCCTAAACCCTCACCCTTTGACTTTGGGTCAACCCCCTCATTAATGAGCCTTAAATTCTCATTAATGATCCCTTACACCCTCATTAATGGCTCTTACATCCTCTTAATGAGAGTCTATGTCTCTTCTTCCACCTTGGTCCCCTATCACACTTTCCTACTATTTCTCACACATGTGTGAGCAACCCTTCATCCTTATCCCTTTGATCCAAAGGCTTAACCCTTGGTCCTAAACCCTAACTACCCTTCCTAACCCAATACCTTCCTCAAATAATTTAAATAGCCTCCCTTCCAAGAGAAATTAGAACCAATTTCACATCTCATTTTCATATAATTTTTATCATGTTCATTTTCATCTAGACATAGCATAATATCTAGTATTATTAGATTTACTTCTCTTTTATCCTTTATAACTCATCCTAGCTTAGAAAAATTGGATTAAACTAATTTATTTCAAGAAATACTAATTATTTTCATCCATATCACATCTATTTCAAAGTTAAAATCAACCTTGCATAGCATTCATTAGCTTAGAAATCTGCATCTCTTCTTTTGGACCCTCAGAATCCTAGGGGCAAAACAGGTTCAACATACCTAGTTTTGTGCCATTATGGGGTATCCATGGCTTCCAATTTATCATAATAATTCCTAAATATCATTGGGGATGTGCACATTTTTTTTTGAGAGGACATCCACATCCCTCCTATAAGAACAAATCAAACGGTGATAGGGTACTCTCGTTTCAGCTCAATCTGAGGTGGCCTACGAAAGGTTTTCTATATGTTGATGCATATTTAACTTAGAATTTTTTTTGGTGTTTCATATTTCTCTTGATAGGTTAGGTTCACATTGATCACATTTTGGCATGCCTGGTGGGACACTGACCACGCTTCACAACTACTTTTTGTAGGGTTTTTGAGCCAAAAACCCACTTTTTTTTAAAATTTCATCATTTTTAGGGTGATTTATCATATGAGTAAACTCTCTGCAATTTTTTTCTTATATTTTTACTTATGTATACTCATACCAGAGGTTCCCATTACTTGTATGGGACTTCTACGTGTATATTTGGCCTCTTTTAAGCCTTCTAGCCCTGTTTTCTCATACCAGAAGTCAAAGTCACTTGTATAGGACTCCATCCTAACTTGTATGAGTAAAGGACATCAAATGTGAAATAGGGGGCATGTGTAAGGCCTTAAAATTGGTTTTTGTTGGTTTTTAGGGTTCATTTGGGCCTTCTGGTGCCTCTAGGCTCCAAATCTGAAGTTTCTAACTTGGTTGTTTACAGGTAATCCTTGGAGGGCATGTTAATCACAAAAAAACAATTTCTTAAGACTTATTAACTCATTTTTGTTTTTAGGAACTTAAAAAGTCCTCATTTGGGCTTAAAAAGAACCCTTCATTTAATGTTGAGTGCTTAAAATGGACTAATTTGCATATCATTCCTAAACGGTTCAAAAAAAATCCCAATCAATTATAAAGTAATCAAAATAACTCATCAAAAAATTTTTTTGGCCATAAATAACTTCATGCAAAAAAACTTGAGTTTTTTAAAGGTTTTATGCATTTATAAAGGCAATCTAGGAACACTATCCATTTTGGGCTTAAAACTGAATCATAAAAACACAAATCTTGAGTGCTTGAGTAAAACAGAAATAAAACACTTCACATCTACTTTGGCATTTAAAAAGAAAATTGAAAAGCTTGGAAAATCTTAGGATTATCAAATTTCAAAGTCACTTTCTCAAAGGGGAAACCCTAGAACTCAATCTCGAATGAACAAAAGGAAAGAACAATAAAAAAAAATCTCCAATTTCTCTTTGTTTTAGAGTGAAAACCATATATTTAATAACCCTAAAAGATGAACCTAATCAATATCAAATCATTTCATTTGAGTCCTTAAAAAATTCATTCTCAAGTGTAGAAAGGTGAAAAACAAAGAAATTTCATTTCAAAATCAAAGTCCAATTGGGATCCTAAAGGAAAATTCAATATTGAATGCTCAAAATAAAACACTTGAAAATATTATCAAAAGGAGATTTTCTATTTTCAAGAAATGAATAAATAAAATCCTAAACATATGTGCTTGAAGGTCTTGGCATGAAGAACACTTAATAAATTTGGAAAATAGCTCTTTTTGATGTGCTTCTAGGAGTTTTTCAAATTCTGCAAACCTTGATAATCTAAGTGATGTAAAAAAATTAAACTAGGACAAGGTCATTTGTTTTACTTCTAGCAAGGCCTATCTAGAGAGAAAAGTTGTTTCCTCTTTAGAGAACAACCTCAAATAGGTACTTCCCCAATTGATATATAAATAAATCATTGAGAAAACTCCCGCTTTATCCCCTCAAGCTTAGGCAATGCACGTTGATGGTACCCGATGTAGGTGAATATCCCTACTATTTTGGCATGGTCAACTAGGCTCTTAAGTGAGTCACATGCACTTAAACTAATTGGGAGGATGCCACAAACCAAATTAGACACCTATCAATTAGAGGCTTCCTGATCTACTCCCGAAGGTATTAAAATATTTGTGCATGGATTGATCTAAGTGATTTCCTAGATCACCTTAAGATTACTCACCATTTGTATTCCTTTTTGGGATACCGAGATGTGAGAAAATATTTTTATACTAGCTTGTGTTTTAGGTAGTTCTTGTTGATGTGTTTTCAAAGTTTCAGACTCATTAAAAAACATCTATTGAACATACACAAATAAAGAGTTCTACACACAAATCCTTTTTCCATGTCAGTCCAATCTTCCAAAATCCAGAAGTCATCCAAGCTTTTAGAATCTTGTCATCCTAGTCTCATAATCATGGTCTTCTTGTCATCTCATATCTTTTCCATCAAGCATTATCTTCATTTCCTCCCCATATCCTAGGTTAACAGAGTCATCTCGATCATCCCTCATCCTCTTTACATCTTCTTCTAAAGTGAGTTCCTCCTCCTATCCTAAGATTAATCCAAATCCTTGTTTGATATTATTGGTCATCCTAATCTAATCCTTAGTCTTCCAATCCATCTTCATCCTTCATCCCTATCCAACTCATCTACAAGTTAGCATGTCTCAAATCTATTATGATGAGTTTGGTTGTCATATCTTTTCTCCCACTATATCATATTCAAATGATGATGATAGTCTTGTTGATCATGATGAATACATTGAAAACCTTAGAAAGATTGCTCCTAACACCTTCTAGAATCCAACCATTCCTCCAACCTACTACATAATTTCTCCATATATATCCACTCCTTATCCTACCTTTGACAAGGAAAATCCGCTATCATATTCATCCACACCTTCTTCCTATCTTGAGCATGTATATCCTCTCTATACATCCTTCCTATCTCTATCTTCTTCCATGGTCATATCCCAAACACCATCCTTTCACAAAAACACTACTAGCTACATCCATAATCCAAGTTCATCATCTCGTTACCCTCTGACCTATTTTCAAACCCAATATCCTAGTCTTCTAATCCATTACCCTAATCATGCATCTTATCTCAATCCACCATCTTCTATTCCAAAATAAATTACCACAAATTCCCTTCCATAAGAAGAATGCTTCCCTGAATTATATCTCATACCTCAATCCATTGCCCCTACCTCACCAGATAGTCAATCAAGTTCACAAGCTTCCTCTATGCCTACCTATGTGAACTTTCTAGTTATGTCATCCTCCAACTCCTCTTCTGCGCAGTAATCCCCTCAAACAAGTTCACAATCCACCACCCCATATTCATGTGTGGACTATTGTAGCTACCCAGCTTATACACATTCAAATCCTTCACCTCAACTTATGTCATGAAAGTTTCCAAGGATTTTCACAATAAATCTAGAAAAAAATCACTCTCCTAAGGTTGACAAGTCATGTTCTCTTCCTCTTGCATGCAAAGCCACAAGTGATGATTCCCACCCCCCTGCTACATCTTTCATTCCTCTTCCATCACCCACACCTATTACCCTTCTTCCATCTATCCCATATATTGATCCTCTTCCATCTCCTAGAATCATTGAGTCCCTTCCTTCCATTGACTTCATCCAATCCCCATCCACTTCTCCTTCTCCTAGCATTATCCGAACCACATCCAATGAGCCTCATGAGTTCACCCCTCTTCCCTCCATCATAGTTACATAATCTCCCATCCTTCCATCCACCCCATCTGAAGAAACCATCCATACATCCCCCATCATTCTATCCACACTAATCCTATCATATCAAGATATTTTCCAAAAGCATGTTGAAGGACCTATCAACTTAAATCAAGATCATATCTCTCCACTTCCTCTATTGCATGATCCATTTCTCCCATCACCACCAATCCAAGATCTTATCATCCCAATTCATCCAATCCAAGATCCTATCATCCCAATTCCTCCAATTCAAGATCCTACCATCCCAATTTCTCCATCTCAAGATCCGTTACCATCTCGCAATACTAGTCAAGATCCCATCATACCATCCTCTCCACTTGATGATCCTCTAATATCTATCCCACTACCATCACTCTATCTCCTTGGTCCAGTTACATTTGTCAATAGAGGCCCACTCAAAGTAGAAGAAATGAGTCTCATATCTTCCACCATGACACCTAATACTAGATTTTTATCTTATTCCCCTAGTCAGAAGTATCCTTGCTTGGATAAAATTCTCAAGAAATAGAATTATCAAGGAAAATTATTAGGTGCCCATGTACAAGGAAGTTTGGATCCCTTCCAAGATAAGAAATATCTATAATCATGTGGTATTGGTCACACATCTAAAGGCACTTCCTCCATCAATGTTGGTACAACCAAAGCCAAATTCAAGCACCATTGCATCTTCTCATCATCCCTCCAAATCATACAACACCATTCCTCCTCCATTATTGCAACTAAAGACAACCTATCACATTCCTCCTTCATCCTCCAAATCCCATTTGGGTCCCTATGTGCCAAAATCTACTAGCACATATTACCACATACCAAATCCATTTTGGGGCCTTATATCCCAAAATATCATCCCCCATCTTATCCTACTAATTCTTTCATCCACCATAAAAATCCCACTTCATAAATTCCTAGTTAGGATAAAAAAAGGCACATCCCCACATCTCCTATCTACCAATATCCTTCCATCTCTCCATCCATATCTCCTCCATCCCACACACCTCGTCATATTCCTTCCAATTCTCATTGCAATTTGGATACCATATAAAAAATGCATAAAGGGAAATATTCACAAGGATCCAAAGATTGCCATGTCCACTCTAAAGGACACTCTCAATAAAAAAATATGATCAAGAAATCCAATACATCCCAATGACCACAAAGCCCCATCAAAGAAAAATCAAATCCAATGCATCCCACTGGCCATAATGTCCCATCAGAGAAAAAGAGAAATCCATCCCAATCACCATAGAGGCCCATCAAATAAAAAGAAAAATCCAATGCATCCCAATGACAACAAAATCCCACCAAAGCTAAAGAAATGACTATGTGGATCTCAAAGCAAAAAGATGCAATGCATCTAAAAGAAACATACATAATACCATCCAAAGTTTTAATTCCAACAACTACTCATTCATCTTCTCCATCTTCTACATCTATTTTGGGTACCTATGACCCAAGATATCCAAGGAAAAATCCTCCATCATATCCACATCTAGCATCCCCTTTCCATCCACTTCATCCACCGTCCTCACAACATGTTCCAATGTTGGTCCTGACAACATCTCCCTATCATGATCACTTTCCATCATTCCATCCAAACACTTTCTACCATCATATCCATCATCCCATGCATATCCCCCATCTCCCCATCTCATCCATGCCTTTGCATAATCCCTCATCCTAATAAAGTTGTACCAACATCTAGTCAGAAAAGAAAGTCAACAACAAATCAAAAAGTTAGAAAAAGTAAAAAAAGTAAAAAAAAGCAAGAAAAATATCAAAAAAGAAAAGAGAAAAAGAATCGTCCAATGGTGAAAACTTGGAAATTCAAGTTCCTTGCACAAGTACCATGATGAAAACCTAGCAAATAGGCATCATGCATAATCCCTCTAGTTCCTCTCTGCAACTGGGAGAAATTACCTTCTTGCACATCTTATCTAGCATCTTCCTCCATCCCATTGTCCACTTTATGTCCTTCATCATCCTTCGGATCTTGATGAAAAAATAGAGACCCCAAGTATACATGCTTTTGGGAACCTTTCTGTATCCATTTCCCAATCAAATCTTTTAGCCACCTATCCTCTATCGACCTCTTAGCCTAAGCTTCCATCTACCTTCCTCATCCTCTTGTCATCTTATCTTCCATCCTATCGTACCCCTCCTAATGTCTTTGAATGCATGAACTATCCTAAGAAGGGGCATCTTATTCCTTGGAGATCTTATCACACCCATCTTTCCATCTCCCCATCCATCTTCATTTCATCCATCCTCCATCCTCAAGAAAATGCTCTATCCAATCCCTAAGCATTCCACCATCTAAATTGATGAAGGAGCATCTCGGGTCCTTGGCAATCCTATGTCACCAAAAATATGTTTGAAGTTTTCTATGTTGCTTAGTTCCTTCTTGGACCAATTTGGTTCGGTATTGCTTAGTTTCCTTTTTTCACCAGTGTTGGTTGGTTATCTCTCTGGTGCTCGATTATTTGGATGGCACTCGGTGATACTTGTCTATCCCTTGATTATG
This sequence comes from Chamaecyparis obtusa, assembly GCA_027943335.1. Lineage (NCBI taxonomy): Eukaryota > Viridiplantae > Streptophyta > Pinopsida > Cupressales > Cupressaceae > Chamaecyparis > Chamaecyparis obtusa. The sequence goes on from BSBK01001370.1 coordinate 2,970,604, forward strand.
TTAGCTTACCGAGTTGTTTATTTTGGATTTCTGTTGAGGTTGACTCTTGCATTTATATTTGGTCATGGATTTAATGATGGTATATATCATTGGTAAGCATGTAGACCTAGATCTAATTGTTCCTTTCATTGATGGTCGATCTGAAGACCCACTTGTTTGGTAGCCTCTTGTATAAATGTAGTTGTTTGGTTAGATTTTAGGGAGTCGGTTTAGTAAGAAGATACAAGATACAAGATAGAAGATAGAAGATTAGAGATTGTTGGTAGATCCTCTCATGTTGGAGGACTTCTGTACTTGATTGTAGTATCTAGCCTAAACTGGGAAGGCCTTACAACCTAATATGTATGAATCAGATTGAAGATAATATATGAAAGTTTTTGCATTCTCTCTCTCACTTTTTGTGTTGTTTCCTTTGCATGTGATCTTTGCAAGGTGGATCTGGTTAGGGTGTGCAAAGCTTTTTCCCCTCTCTACATCCTCCTTTGCATCAGGTGGTATCAAAGCAAGGTGAGATCTGGATATAGGTTTGTGAATCTAGGTTTGAGGGTTCCTTCTTGTCAAACTTGCAATTGTAGAGGGTTTCAAGATGGTTCATGGGAGGTGAGATGTGGATCCAGGATTTCCAGACATGTTGAGACAACTTTCTGCTAGCTTAGAAGCTATTGAAATAGCCCAGAGAAGAGGAAGACATCTTTAAGATGTTAGTGATGATGAAATTGAGGAAGAACAAGTTGATGTAGAACCTGCACTGGTGATGGATCAAGGTGAGGAAAGATTATTAAAGGCTTTGACAAATCTAAAGTCTATACTACACTTTAATCCTCCTGAGTATAGTGGAAAATTGGATTTTGATGAATTGATGGATTGGATCACTAAGATGGAAAAGTATTTTGAGTATGAAAATGTACCTAAGGAAAGGAAGGTTAAAATGGAAAGCACAAAATTGAAAATTCATCCATCCTTCTGGTGGGAACATCTGTAGTCAGATAGAAAGAGGAAAAGAAAAGAAAAAATTAATGTATGGAATAAAATGGTGAATAAATTGAAAGGAAATTTCTTACCTTGTGATTATCAGATTGACCTAGTTAGGTGAGTGCAAAGTTTGAGGCAGAAAGATAGCTCAGTAAAGGAATATACTGAGGAATTCTATGGATTAGATATCAGATCTGGACATGATGAAGATGATGTGGAAAGAATTCTAGATACTTGATGGTTTGAGAGTTTCCATCCAAGAAGAAATTAGTTTGGTCAAATTGGAGAACATTGAGGAGGCTTCTCAATTTTCATTAAAAGCTAAGGAGAAATTGAACAAGAGACATGAGAAAAGACAAAGAGGTAGAGGTGGTAGATTCCCTAGAGGAAGAGGTAGATCTCATGGTGAAAACAATAGATCTAAATCTGAAAAGACAACTCTGGATAAAGGCAAGACCGAGTGGAAAGGTGAAAGTTCATCTAGAGGTAGAGGCAATAACTAGTGAGGTGGTTATAATAGAGGTGGTTTCTAAGAAACTTATTACAATTGTGGAGAAGAAGGACATAGATCATTTGAGTGTACACATGCAAGTAAGAAGTTCAGTAACAATAGAAATGATTTGGTGCAAGAAGAGTCATTGAATGAACTTGAGAAGGAAAATAACTTGATGGTAAGGAGAGCACATTGGAGTGAAAGTAAGAAGAAAGATCTGGTAAGGAAATTTTTGTTGAAGACTACATGTAGAGTTTCTGATGAAGTTTGCAAGGTAATAATTAACAGTGGTAGCTTGGATAATTTTGCCTCTAAGGAAATGGTTACAAAGTTGCAGTTGAAAAGGTTGGAACATCTAAATCCATATCAAATTTCATGGATCAAAGATGAGCATACACTCTTGGTAGGTGAACAATGTTATGTGAATTTGAAAATTGAAAAGTACTGTCATAAGGTGTTATGTGATACCATGCCTATGGTTTGTTGTCATATTTTGCTGGGTAGACCTTGGCAATATGATAGACATGCTATATATGATGGGAGATTGCATAAATATACTATTTGGGCTACTGGAAGAAGACAAGTTTTGTTACCTTTGATGGAAGAGCCTGTTAGTAATGTTTGTATATCTGTGAAAGTTTGTTAAGGATTTGAAGAAGAATGATGTATGTTTTGTTTTGATTCCTAACAAACCGAGTAAGAAAATAGAGGATAGCATCCCTAAGGATATTGATCAGTTTCTCATTGAGTATAGTGAGATCATTTATAATAATATACGTGATGTTTTTCCATTGAAGATAAGCATTAATCATTGCATGGATCTAATCCCTAGAGCTAGTTTACCGAATAAGGAACCACATCGGTTGACACCTACCGAGAATCAAGAATTGAACTGACAGATTTAAGAATTATTGTAGAAAGGTTTCATTAGAGAAATTTTGAGTCTTTGTGCTATACCTTCTGTATTGGCATCTAAGAAGAATGTAGAATGGTGGATGTGTATTGATTCCAAAGAAATCAATAAGATAACATTGAAATATAGGTTTCCTATACCGATAATGGATGACATAATGGATAGTTTGACTGGAGCAAAGTATTTTACCAAAATTGATTTTAAAAGTGGGTATCACCAGATAAGAATTAGAGAAGGTGATGAATGGAATACTTCTTTCAAAACAAAAGAAGGTTTATATGAGTGGTTGGTTATGCCTTTTTCTTTAACTAATGCACCGAGTACTTTTATGAGTTTGATGAATGCATTTTTGAAGAAATTCTTGGGTAAGTTTGTGATTATATACCTAGATGATATTCTGATATTTAGTAAGACCAGAGAAGAAAATTTGTTTCATGGTAAACAAGTATTACAGAGGTTGAAAGAAGAAAAGTTGCTTATAAATCTAAAAAAGTGTTCGTTCATGAAAGAGGAGATTGTATATTTGGGATTTTTGATTTCAGATGATAGTTTAAAAATGGACCCTAAAAAGGTTGAAGCTATTTTTAATTGGCCTACTCCTGAGAATGCTAGTGAGGTAAGATCATTTCATGGTTTGGCAAGTTTTTACCAAAATTTCATTAGGAATTTTAGTTGAATTTGTAATGCTACGATTGAGACTATAAGAGGTGATTAAAGAAAATTCAAGTGGACACATGGAGCTGAAATTTTTTTTGAGACTCTTAAGCAGAAGGTTGTTGAATTGGCTATTTTGGCATTGCCTGATTTTAATAAAGTATTTCAAGTAGAATGTGATGCAAGTGGTAGTGCAATTGGAGCTGTGTTGAGTCAAGAAGGTAAACCTGTTGCTTTCTTTAGTGAAAAGTTGAATGATGAAAAAAGGAAATACTCTATGTATGATCAATAATTCTATGCTATTCTTCAAGCACTAAAGAAATGGAGACATTATTTGATACCAAGTGAATTTGTGTTGTATACCGATCATAAGGCTTTACAATATTTGGGTAGTTAGAATAAGTTGAATCAGAGACATATGAAATGTGTTTAGTATTTGTAGAGTTATACATTTGTGATGAAGCATAAGAGTAGAGTCACTAACCGAGTTGCTAATGCATTTAGTAGAAGGAGATCTTTGATGACTGAGATGAAAATTGAAGTTGTTGGCTTTGATGACATGAGAGATTCTTATGAATTTGATCCTAATTTTTCTGAGCTGTGGAGAAAGTGTAGAGCACCTAATCAAGATCAACCGAGTACTCAATGGGAAGAATATTTCATTCAAGAAGGTATGTTGTTTGAAGGTATTCAGTTGTGTATATCAAGAGGAGAAATGAGAACTAATTTGATAAAGGAGAAACATAGTATTGGTTTTGATGGACATTTTGGTGTTGATAAGACATTGAGATTCCTTAAGGAGAAATACTTTTGGCCACAGTTGTATAAAGATGTTTAGAAATTTGTGAAAAGTTGTGGAATTTGTCAAGTTGCAAAAGGAGTAAGTCAAAATACTAGATTGTATACACTGATTTCTATTCATGAGAAACCTTGGATTGATATCAGTATGGATTTTGTTCATGGCTTACCAAGGACAGTAAGAGGTAATGATTATATATTTTTTTGTTGTGGATAGATTTTCTAAAATGACACATTTTATACCTTGTAGAAAGATATCAGATGTAGTACATATAGCAGATCTTTTCTTTAATGAAATTGTTAGATTGCATGGATTGCCGAGGAGTATTATCTCTGACCGAGATAGTAAATTTGTTGGATACTTTTGGAAGACCATTTGGAGAAACTTTGGCACTGAGTTGAAATATAGTTCTACATTTCACCCACAGACCGATGGACAAACATAAGTTGTGAATAGAAATTTGGGAAATCTTTTGAGATGTTTATTTGGAGACACACCGAGTAATTGGGATTCTATGTTGGCACAAGAAGAGTTTGCATACAATAATTTAGTGAATAGGAGTACTGGAAAAACACCTTTTGAGATTGTAAATGGCATACAACTGAGAGGTATATCAGATTTGAGGGATATTTCTGATGAAAGAAAAAGAAGTGTTGAAGGAGTAAAACTTGTTGAGTACATGAAGACATTGCATGAAGATGTGAAATATAAGTTGGAGAAAAGTAATAAAAAATACAAAGATAGAGTTGATAGATCAAGAAGACATAAGACTTTTTTAGTCGGTGATGAAGTAATGGTTCATTTGAAGAAAGGCTAATTTCCTATTGGAACATATGGAAAGATGAAAATGAAGAATTTTGGTCCTTATAAGATACTGAAGAAATTTGATAGCATAAATGCATATGAGATTGAGTTACCTAATGACATGGATATATCACCTATTTTCAACATTACTAATTTGTATGATTACCATGAGTCAAATGAAGAAATGACAGTATTGAATGCTTATCCTAAGAAATAGACAAAAGAAGTTGAGCATATTTTGGAGCAAAGAATTGGCAGAAACAAGAGGAAAATAATATATGGAATATTTGGAAAACAAGACAGTTCATGGATTTCACAATCTAAGTTGGATATAGCTTAGATCGTACCTATTTCATGATTTAGAGAATCATTTCAAATAACCCTAGGTGTTTGATGCAGGAGTGTCTTGGGTCCTTCACAATCTTGTGTCACCAAAAATATGTTTTAAGTTTTTTGTGTTGCTCGGTTCCTTCTTTGAATGAGTTGGTTCAGTGTTTCTTAGTTTCCTTTATTCACCAATGTTAGTCGGTTATCTCTCTGACACTCGGTTATTTTCCTGGCACTCGGTGATGCTTGTCTAGCACTCGGTTATGCTAGCTTACCGGTTGTTTATTTTGGATTTCTATTGAGGCTGACTCTTGCATTTATATTTGGCCATGGATTTAATGATGGTATCTATCATTGGGAAGCATGTGGACCTAGATGTGGTCATTCCCTCTATGTATGGTGGATCTGAAGGCTGGCTTGTTTGGTAGCCTCTTGTATAAATATAGTTTCTTGGTTAGAGTTTAGGGAGTCAGTTTAGTAAGAAGATAAAAGATAGAATATTAGATATTTTTGGTAGATCCTCACATGTTGGAGGACTTCTATACTTGATTTTAATATCTAGACTAAACTAGGAAAGCCTTAGAGCCTGACATGTATGAATCAAATTAAAGATAACATATGAAAGTTTCTACATTCTCTCTCTCACTTGTTGTGTTGTTTCTTCTACGTGTGATCTCTACAAGGTGGATCTAGTTAGGGTGTGCCTTTGGCCCCTCTCCCTATCCTCCCTTGCATAAAAAATTCCCAATAATTCCTCTCGCAATCCCCCAACATTCCTCTATCCAAATCCCCAAGTGTTTCCTCCAAGAATTCATCCTCAAGCATTTCCTCTTGCAACAATCCTAAGCATTCCTCTATCCAAATCCATATCTTCCTCCATCTAAATCCTTATCTTCCTCCATCCAAATCCTTCCATCCCTTAGCATTTCCTCTATCCAAATCCCTTAGCATTCCTCTATCCACATTCTTAAGTATTTCATCCATCTTTCTATCACCTGGTACTTCCCTTGTCATTGGAATCTAGCTACAAGCTATCCCCATGGAATCCAATATCATTCATCCATATCCAAACATTTCTAGCAATCTTCCAACATCTAAAAATCCTATCCATATCATCTAGCTATCCAAATATCCAACAGCCAATCAACCTATCCAATCGCATCCTTAGTCATATCCCTCTCTTGTGGCAAGTCTTGATGTCAATCCAATCATCAGTGTTGGGATGTGTCCTTTCCAAATTTGTGTCATTTTAGCACACATCATCTATTGTCACCTATTCACCCATCCATCTTGGCTTTCCAGACCAACTAGGGCATCATCTAGCATATCTTTGTAGCATTAGCTTCATTCCCAAATTCCTTGTATATCCTATCCTAAGACTTGCACATAGCACCAGTCATGTCATCACCTAAGCTCATTTGTACATATGGATCTTTAAGTCCCATCCTCTACTTTTGTTATCCCTTGTTTTTTCATGACCTTTGACCTACCCTACTCTATGCTTCAACAAACATCCCTTAGGTGTCTAGAAGATAGAATTTTGAAACCCTAGCCCTCAATCGAGGATTGTAATATTTTGTATCATTTCTTGTCAAAGTAATAGAAGAAAGTATAGGTTGCTACCACTCTTTTTCAAGCTTGTTTCTCAAGATATATTGTATAAAAATGATTAAAGTTCATTATAATTAATACAAATTTTAGGTCTTTATCTCTCCTCTATGTGAAATTTGTGAATTTTTGAGTTTATCAGAGACTAGTGTGTATGTGTTTTTATTTTGAGTTCTGATCTAGGGTTGGATTAAATATTGCTCTGAGTAAAATATAGGTTCATTTGTTTTGCACAAGGATTATCTATAAGAAGGAAAGAGTTGAAGTATTTGTGTTTATGATTATGAATTAAGTTATTCCAAGATCTTTGTATTTCCTTTATATTTTGGTGATATTACCCCAATGGATAAGGCACTGGCCTGTATGAGTGCATCTTTAAGTTCATAAGGATTGATCAAGATCATTACAATCAGAAATGGAATAATCAAAACTATTTTTTATCTTTATTTGTTGATTGAAGAAGTAAATGTCCTAGTCCTTTTGAGGTTCGAGTATCTTACCTATCTCTTGTCATAGGAATCCTTATCCAGTTATCCACCATCCACTTCAAGTCATATCCTTTGAGTTTCTTTAATCCTTATCCTAAATTAGAATCATCCTAGCACTACCCTTTGACTAAGAATTGTCTAGGGCATCTTGTAATTTTTTTATAGGCCACATCATCTCAAGCAAGAGATTGGCATACATTGGTAAGGATCCCATCTTCCAAAGATCAACAGTTTATCTTAGGTTGACAATCCTATCATCTTTGATCCTGCATTAAAAAGAAGTGACTCATTTCTGACACTCAGTAATCCTCCACCATCCTCATCATCCATCATCCTACATATGGAAAAAGGTTTTCTGACATACTTTTTATTTCATTAGTTTTTTGGATCTTTTCTTATCTTTTGATCTCCCTTGTATCTATCTCCCCATCTATTATACATATCATCGTATCCTATCATACATATCCTCATCATTCCTGCAACATCTTTAATCAAATAACTTGTCCCACCTAGTCTCATACATTAGAAACATCTTTTGTCAACTATCCTTGACCACATGATTATCCTTGACTCATCATTTTCCAACAACACAACATTCTCCTCATCAAACAGGTCCTTGCAAGATGTATCCTTCCTCATGTCCAACCTAATCTCCCATCATCAATCAACAGGGTCCGTGTAGGATGTATCCTTCCTCATGTTCTAACCTAATCTTCCCCCCATCAAGAAAATCAATCTCTCCTTGGAAAAGGATGTATTTTGGATTTATCACTACGATCTTGGATTTTGTCCTTTGGATCTTGTTTATCTTTTATGACTTCTTGTTGTTCCTCTCCTCATAGTCACCATTATCCTTTATATCATGGTGCACTATGAATAAGGGAAATCTAGGGAAATATATTTTGATCTTTTTCTTCTTGTGATTCAATCAGATATGACCCTTGCACATTTCACATTTGATCTTTTGGGTTACATGGTGCACTTGGGAAATGTCATTTGTTTGTGGGTTCTCCAACATCATTTCTACCATGCCTCCTCTTGGATTCATGTGTGATGTGTTGGATATTTTTTATGCATTTAATATGTTTAATCACTAAATTATCTTATTGAGTGGTGTCAAAAGCATACTGTTGTCAAGTCATGTTTTGTCACTGATGTCAACATATGTTTCTATGAAGAGAACAAACTTGTTATTACAATGTACAAATATCGTACAAATGATTCAAAATGTGTGAACATAGTTGTGTGTATAGGAAGGTTTTTTGATCTTATATCTAAGATCACATGCTGTAATATTTCATATTGGTTGAGTTATAGAAGATTTGGTGGAGACTCGTCACTGGACTGTGATAGTGGAAGTTGAAAGAGTAAGTCTATGCATTTTGAGTATATCTTACAAGCGAAGTGGATCTAGTTTATGTGAGCTTAAGGGATGTTAGATAAAACACTGAGGAATGTTTGTTGATCTTAGAAAGTCATGGGATGCATGATGATGTCAAATGTGGTGTTTGTTCTAGAGGAGACCTATCTAGGGCTGACTTCATAATTGTAGCATTTATTATGGATCATGAACATGGATTACGGATATTGGATCTTAATTATTGAATTGTAATTATTGTATACTTGTATTAGATACTGTGTGTATCTTATCAAGGGGTTATATGATTATTTGTATAATAGGAAAGCCTAACTGGCCAAACTGATCATTTATTTGTAATAGGGTTTATATGTAAGAACTTTTCTTTTGAAAAGAAGATGTAGATGTAAGAGAGGAATGTGGAAGCTGTGAGATTATATCTAGTGTATGTAGATCAAAGAATATTGTATGTGCTTCATCAAAACTAATCAAGAAAAGATAGTTGCTATCAGATAGTTCACAAGGATTGTGTATTTCCCTTATATACACTTATGCTGCGAACAATGAGTTATGAAGGTGGACATAACCTACTTTGGGTAGTGAGCCTAATCCTTTCTTTGTCTCCTAATAGGGTCTATCCTCTAACAAGGACTATGTACTGTAATGTTTGAATTAGCTCCTAACAGGGCTACATCTTTTAACAGGGATATAATACTCTTAGTACATCATTTATGGGTACCAATTCCCACTGGGGTTTCACCTTTACCAGGATTTCCTCGACAAAAAATATTGTATTATTATGATGGCATTTATTGTGTTCATTTGATTTGGTATTATTGATATTCAAAGTTTAAAGTTTAATAATTTATCATACAACTGATTCACCCCCCCCTCTCAGTTGTATTGGTGGACTACTATTCCTAACAATTAGTATCAGAGAAACTGGTCCTTAGAGAGAAAGCTTAATAGCTTAAGGTGATCTTGGAGATGGTATTCTATAGGAAGGAGAGTCCAAAATTTGATCCTGAAAACTTTGACAGTTGGAAGAACAAGATGAGAACCCATTTGTTATGTTTGGGTATTGACTACTAGATAATCACAAAGAATGAGGTAACCATGAAGGCTGAGGGTGAATTGGATAAAGCTAATGATAATGAATAGAAGACATTTTCATATAACATGGTCACAAGGGAAGAACTAATCAGCACACTCTCTGAAGGAGAATTTACTAAGGTGAAAGATCTAGATTCAACACACAAAATTTGGGTAAGATTAGGAGCATTGTATGAAGGAGATAAGTTTACTAAGAAAGAAAAATTATAGGACTAGAAAACAAGGATGGAGAAGATGAAAGTGAAAGATGATGAAAACATTAGGGCTTATGTACAAAGATTCACAGAGGTTGTGATTGGAATCATAAATTTCGGAGGCACTTATGAAGAGAAAGAAGTCATTGCAAAGATCCTTAGATCATTGACTCCTGTTTACAAGACCAAAGTTCTGGCTATAGAAGAAATCACACCTTTCACTAAAAAATGTAGTAGAGAAATGTTGGTTACAAAGCTAACTACCTTTGAAGCTGCAAAAATGGGAGATTCTTTACCTAAAGTTGAAATAAAATTTAAGTCATCTACACACAAAAAGACAATATCTACAATTGTGAGCACTAGAAATGATAATATAAAAGAAAAGCTTGATGAGTATGCTAATGAATGGGAACATATACAAGAAGAAGAAAGAAAGTTAGATGAACTTTTTGTGCTGATTGCTAGAAGAGAAAATAGAGGTAAGGGTAAATTTGAAGGGAAGTTACCTTTGAAATATTTTTCATGAAACAAGATAGGTCACTTGGCATCTAGATGTCCTATGAGAATTCCTAAACACAAATCTAAGTTTTTTAAACCTAGGTACTCAAAAGAAAAGGAATGTTATTACACAAGTGAAGATATTTCTGATGATGATTTTAATGAGGATGAGATTGAATTTATTGCTATCAAAGATGAAAAATCATTACATGAGGAAAAATCATTACTATCACATGTTGATAAGAAATATGATTGGGTTATAGACAGTGGTTTCTGACATCATATGATTGGAGATAAGATTAGGTTTGTTAAAATAAATAAGTGTGATCATGGTGGTGTTATAATATTTGGAGACAATGTTCCTAAGCCTATCATAGGAGTAGGATATATTTCTTTGGATGGAAAGACTAATACTAGAAATGGACTACTTATTGATGGACTCAATCATAACTTTTTGAGTGTTGGATAGCTGATGGACAAAGAATATCAGTTGAAATTCATTGATGGGAAATGTTTTATCAGAAGTAAGATGGGAAATCTAATTACAATCGGTACTATATCTAGAGGTAATCTATTTGAAGTAAATGCATTTGAAGCTTCTTGTATTGTTGAAACTATAGATGACATTTGGTTATGGCACAAATTTTTTTGTCATGTTAACTTTGACAATATTGTGAAGGCCAGATTGACTAATGCAATGAGAGACCTACCTAAAATTGTAAAACTATCTAATACTATGTGTAGAGAGTGTTGTTGGTTCTTGAAAAGGATTTTACACTCAAAGAGACACCAATATACCTTCATACTGATCTTAGGAGTGGTTAGTTCCAAGCATATAAGGATCTTAAGCTAACTAGACCAAATATAGGGACAAGACTACCCTTTGCACTTCTAAATCTACAAAACCAAGGTGGGTGCACTTAGTATAGTGAATGAAACACTTCTTACAATACTAAGACTGGATATAAATAATAGATGATAGCAAGAAAGTACTAAATAATATCCAGTCATTAATGAACTCTCCATTGCTATGAAATAACTAATACCCATAAGCATAAAACTAAAAGGGTCTTGAATGGATTTTTTGTCAGGAATAGTCCCAAGAGATCACTGAGAGGGGGGGGATGAATCAGTTATCTAAAAGTTTCAATTCTTTATCCAATTAAGTTTACTTAAACATAGATCATAAACATAATGAAATAGAACTTTAAATCAACACAATATTTTGGTTATGGGGAAACCCAAATAGGTAAAAACCCCGGTGGGAATTGACACCCACTAATATTCTACACTAGTGTATTATGATCCTTGTTAGAAGATCCTTAACCCTTTTAGGAGTTTCTTTACAATATATTTAGTACAGTAGACCTAGTTAAAGGTCAGACCTTGTTAGGATTCTTTTACAATAGTCTATGTTAGGGGAGAGGACGCACTATCTGAGAGCACATTGCTCAAAGGGGTGAAGACTACAACCTTGTGTTTAATAGATATACACTATATCTGGATCTTGGTGAACTGTGCTTTAACCTATTATCTGGATCAGTTCCAATGTATAGCACAAATAGTTTTCTTGGTCACATAGGCCTTCTTCTGATGGCTCAACACTTTGCACACTCTGCTCTGCTCTGCTTAATCAACTCTGAACCATATTCAAGCAATCACAAATGACTGCCTATAAATATTTTTTCTCTAAATGATATAATAAAGTCAGCCTATTAGAACCACCTTGAAATCATATTAGAGAAGCCATAACAAACTCCAATAACAATTTAGTCAACTCTACTGAGCACACAACACATTTTGGGACCTACCCAATAAGATAATTGTAGACACACACTACACACTGTCGGCTCTACCAAAACAACTAAATCTTTCTCCTCAAGTTGAATTACTTCATGCACTCTTAACCAAACATCACTAACTCTCCTCTAAGCTTAAATCCAAGGTCACATGCCAATATGATAGGTGCAACTCCAGAACCAATTAGATCTCTATAAGCTCTTCTGAACAAACACAAGTAACTACTACTTGGGAATAGTGACTGCATAACTTCACTTCTACTAATCATTAGACTCTACATCCATGAATATAACATCACTAATATATCTTTGTCATATATCCAAGTGCACAAGGCTTCAAGATAGCTATATAGACAACAATACACAGAACACTATCTGTTACTTTGTCAGGAACATTGCTGACACAAGCTGCTATTTAACTATCTGTACTAATAGTTAACCTTTGCACCCATGATATCATGCTGATATCATGTCCATGCTAAATATACTCAAAGCTTACTATATAATTTTTCCATACATGCTACTTTCCATATGTTGTCATCAATGACAAACATATAATCAGTACTGGCTTGCTAGAAAATCTCCACCAATCTCCCCCTTTGACATTGATTGCAACATGTGGAATGAAAAACAACCACCAACCCAATGAAAAATAATTTTATAACATAATTATCCATTTCCTCATCAAAAACTCCCCCAAGGATGAATCCTCCATCTACTACAATATTCTTCAATATTTTTTATTTCCTCTACTCAACTGCTATCATAACTAAATACTGCTCCCACTTAGCATACTACTCCAACTTTTTTTTATGACTCTGTATATTACTCACCCTTTAACATCAAAGGAAAAGGGTGCCATACACTTTTAAGCACTGGTACTACTCATGAGGTAGAGTAGTCAACCTTCCATCAGTCCCAAAGGACTAATGCCTTTTCTTCTTTCTTTTAGGCAAAATCAGGGAAGGGAATTACTCCCAACTTCTCCCTGAGATACTCAAAAGTATCCTTAGGAAAGGTCTTTGTGAATATATCTTCCAACTGATCTTTATTACTCACATAGTCCAACTTGACTTCTTTCTATGCCACTTTTTCTCTTAGGAAGTGATACTTGATCTCAATGTTCTTTGTCTTTGCATGCATCATAGGGTTCTTAGACATATTGATAGTGCTAGTGTTATCACAATGAATAACAATAGGATAATTAATCTAAATTCCAACATCATTTATCATCTACTTGATCCAAACAATTGTATAACAATTCAAGGCTACTGCAACATACTTTTCTTCTACTGTTGATTGAGAAATATAATTTTGTTTCTTTTCTATCCAAGTGACAAGTCTATTACAAAGAAACACTGCTCCACCTAATGTACTCTTTCTATCATCAATGCAACCTTCCCAATCCGCATTAGTATACACATGAAGCTCAACATTTTCTAAATTAGGATACCATATACCATAATCTATGGTGCCTTGCAAATATCTCAATATCCTTTTTACTCTCATGAGGGGACTTTGTTTAGGCTCTGCTGCAAATCTTCCAACTATGCCAACTGCATTGGAAATGTCAGGTCTAGTCTGAGTAAGATAAATAAGTTTTCCAATCATAGATTTATACAATGTTATATCTACTACTGGTGAGACATCTTCTTTTGTAAGCTTGCATCTAGTGATCATAGGTGTTCCTACAGGCTTGTAATCATCCATTTTGAATTTCTTCAGTATCTCTTTCACATACTTGGACTGATTAATAAAAATTCCTTTTTCTCTCTGCTACACATTTGGATGCAGGAGCATCTTGGGTGTAAGAGCAATCTTGCATCACCCAAAAATATTTCTATTTTTAATTTCAATAAGGGCTATAAGAGCAATCTTGCATCACCCAAAAATATTTCTATTTTTAATTTCAATAAGGGCTATTTTGTGCAGAGCTGCTATTTATAGAAAGTTACTATTTTTGATAATTTTCATATGTGCTCAAAATGATCTGATTTCTTTCTTGGAGGTTCATTTTGGTCATATAAGTCTGCCAGTAAAGTTTCATTGCCAGATCAAGTGTATATTGGAAGATATTGAAGATTTTCGGTATTGGCAGTAGGGTATAGAAACTTTGAACTCAGTTTTGAAGGCTTTAAAGGCCCCAGATGAGGTCAAAAATTTGGGTGATGGGTGCTTCTGCCAATCAAGCCTGTAGAGCGCTTCGTGGCATTTCTGAAATGGGGTTATAATAGCCGATCGGGTCAACTGGTGATGACTTATGCTCTTCAGAAGTTGGGCCACCTGAAATGGCAGAAAATAATTTTCTTCAAAATTTTTGTTTGGGTTTCAAAGGCTATCTTGAGCTAACTATGATGTAATAAAATGTAAAATAAAATAATTCTAAGTTTGGTCGGCCTTATTGGCTAAAATTCTGGAACCTTCCCAGGCGGTGGAAAATTGCCTATATAAGGAAGGCTGTATTATTGTCTTAGGCAGTTCAGAATAGTTCTGGGTAGTAGATCTGGGTAATAGTTCGAGGCTTTATCCTACAAGATATTGTAAGGGAATGCCCATGTGGCTTTGCATATTATAATTCTGAAAGTTTGTAATTCCACATTTGTGGAGATAATAAGAAGCCAATTTTCTGTTCTTGCATATTGTTGTTGTTTCTCTATTTCTGTTATGTGTTTGTGGTATTAAGGGGAGCACCCTTCATCAAGTGGTATCAGAGTAGGAGTTCTTGAGTGTGTAAACAGATCACCGACTATGAGGCAGTTTGCACCAAGACCGTGGTCAGGGTTTCAGCGTGCATCGCGAAAATACCTCCATGAAGAGAATGTGGCGGAAGAGCTGGTGCTATGACACTTGAGGTTAGAGAGCTGCAGAGACAAGTGCGAGCATTGCAAAAAGAGATTCATAGGGGAATGAATCTTAATGTCAGAGATGAAAGTGAAGATGAAGCTGAAGAAGAATATCAAGAAGGAGAAGCTAAAATTGTGAACCAAGAGGAAGAAAGACTTTTTCGGTCAATTTCCAAGATTGGGAAAAAACCTAAGATTGAGGTTCTTACATTTTCTATAAATCTTAACCCAGAAGAATTGATTCACTGAATCAATGAATGTGAGGAATATTTTGAGTATGAAGATGTTGAGGATCCTGATAGGGTCAAATTTGTGAAGGCCAGACTGAAAGGTAATGCGAAGATATGGTGGCAAGAGATTCAGTTAGAGCAAACTAGAAGGAGAAAGGAGAAAATCATGAGATGGGATCGGATGGTGGATAAATTGAAGCGTTAGTTCATTCTTGTTGCTTATAAGCTTGACCTACTAACGAAAATGTAGAGTTTGAAGCAAGCAGGAAGATCTGTTCAGGAGTATACAAAGGAGTTCTATCGACTTCTCATCAGAACAGGCCATGCGGAAGCTGATAAGGAGAAAGTTGCCTGATACCTTAATGGGTTAAGGCCAAGCATTTAGGAGGAGCTGAATCTGGTTTGAATGAACAGTATTAAAGAGGTATACCAGTTTGCCCTAAAAGTAGAGGAAAAGCTGAACAAGAAGTTTGAGAGTAGACAAAATGGAAGAGGTCGCGGTGGACGATCTGGTGGATAGTCATATGGTGGCTGAAATGAAGATCCGAAAAAAAAGGATGAGGCTAGTAGAAGTCAGAATTAGTGAGAAAATAATTCCAATCACTTCCAGGATCAGAATAATAGAGATCAGAGAGGAAGAGGAAGAGGACAAGGATCTGGAAGAGGTGGCTTCCGTGGAACATGTTTTCACTGTGGAGAAGAAGGTCATAGGGCATTTGAATGTCCTCAGTGCCAAGGCAGAATAGATAGGAGAAATGAAGGCCAGGCCAAAGTTGTACATGTAGATGAAGATGCTAGATCATCAAACTCTAAAGATGTTGAAAGAGGAGAAACACTGACTAACATAAGAGTCTTGTTGAGTGGTGAGAATGAACCTGAACAAAGGAGGAGCCTGTTTCACACTAGATGCAAGTGTGAGGGTAAATGCTATGATGTGATTATCGATAGTGGAAGCACTGACAATTTGGTGTCAGAAGAGATGGTGACAAAGTTGAAGCTCAAGAGACAGAAACACCCACATCCATATCGGATTGCCTGGGTACAGGATGACCACAAGGTCATGGTCAATGAACAATGCTTGGTGAAGTTCAAGATTGGCGGATACCAAGATGAGGTATTGTGTGATATTATATCTATGGATGCATGTCATATGTTATTGGGTAGACTGTGGCAATTTGACAGATGTGTTGTACATGATGGTGGTGCGACTACCTATTCCCTGACAAGGATGGAGTGCGACATAAGCTAAAACAATTGAAGGAGACTGAAGAAAAGGTATGTGGTAATACAAGGATAACTTTTGTTGATGGAAGAAATTTCTTAGATGGTATGAGGCATGAGCATGTATATTTTTCTTTAATTCCAAAAGCTGGTAAAGAGGAAGTAGAAGATGTTCCTGTAGAAGTTACAAATTTGTTGAATGAGTTTTAAGATATTGTATCCAATAATGTGCCTGATGGATTACCACCAGTTAAGAAGATCAGTCATCAGATGGACTTGATCCCAGGAGTGAGTTTGCTGAATAATGCAGCACACAGAATGACACCTGTGAAAAGTGAGGAGTTGAATAGACAGGTACATGAGTTGTTACAAAAAAGATTGATCCATGAGAGTATGAGTCCTTGTGCTGTACCAGCGGTATTAGCACCAAAGAAGAATGGCGAATGGAGGATGTGTACAGATTCTAGGACAATAAACAAGATCACAATTAAGTACAAGTTTCCATTGCCATGAATGGATGATATTATGGACTATTTGAGTGGAGCTGTGTATTTCTCAAAGATATATCTGAAGAGTGGGTATCACCAGATTTGAATCAGAGAAGGATATGAATGGAAAACTACCTTCAAGACAAAGGAAGGACTATATGAGTGGTTAGTCATGCCTTTTGGGCTAACCAATGCACCGAGTACTTTCATGCGGCTCATGAACGAGGTTTTGAAAGAATTTCTGGGTAAGTTTGTCATTGTTTACTTAGATGATATTTTGATCTTTAATAAGACATTGGATGAGCATATGATGCATATTCGTATGGTATTTGAGAAGTTGAGAGAAGAGAAATTGTTGATTAATTTAAAGAAGTGCAGTTTTGTGAAGAAAGAGTTAGTGTATTTAGGATTTGTAGTTTCAAAAAAAGGTCTAAAAATGGACCCAGAGAAAGTACATGCTATCCTTGAATGGCCTACTCCAAGGAGTGCTACTGAGGTAAGATCTTTTCATGGTCTAGCCAGCTTTTACAGAAAATTTATCAAAAATTTTAGCAGTATTTGTGGACCCTTGACTAAAACAATGAGAGGGGATAGAAAAGAATTTAAGTGGACTAATGGGGCGGAAATTTTTTTTTAATTATTGAAACAAAAAATTACAGAACAACCTGTTTTAGCACTTCCAGATTTTAATAAGGTGTTTCAAGTAGATTGTGATGCTAGTGGTACTACATTAGGAGCTGTTATGAGCCAAAAAGATAAACCTGTTGCTTATTTCAGTGAGAAGTTGAATGATGCCAAGTGGAAATATTCTATTTATGATCAAGAATTTTATGCTATAGTTCAGGTATTAAAGAAGTGGAGACATTATCTGCTTCCTAAGGAGTTTGTTTTGTATACTGATCATCAAGCTTTGCAATATTTGAAAAGTCAAGGAAAGTTGAATCAGAGACATTTGAAATGGGTTGAGTTTTTGCAGAGTTATACATTTGTTTCGAAACACAGGAGTGGAAAGTCTAATAGGGTTGCTGATGCTCTTAGCAGAAGGCAACTATTGCTGCCAAAAATGCAGATTGAAGTGGTTGGGTTTAAGGAACTCAAGAATTTTTATCCAGAGGATCCTGATTTTGGTGAAGCTTGGAAAGCTTGTACAGAACCTGTTACTCTAGACAGGATGAAATAGCTGGATTTCACATCCAAGATGTTATGCTGTTCAAAGGGAGTCAGTTGTGCATTCCACAAAGTTCTATGAGGGAGAATCTCATCAAAGAGAAGCATAGCAGAGGATTGGCTGGACATTTTAGTCATGACAAAACCCTTTCTTTGGTTAGTGAGAAGTATTATTGGCCACAATTGCAGCAAGATGTGAAAAAGTTTGTACAGAGTTGCAGAGTATGTCAGATGGCGAAAAAAGTGAAGCAGAATACAGGGTTGTATCAGCCATTATCTGTACCAGAGAATCCTTGGGAGGATATCAGCATAGACTTTGTTCTTAGTTTACCAAGGACTCAGTAGGGACATGATTCAATTTTTGTGGTGGTTGACAGATTTTCAAAGATGGCACATTTCATTCCCTGCAAGAAGACTAATGATGCTATTCATGTAGCAGAATTGTTTTTCAGAGAAGTAGTGAGACTTCATGGTTTGTCAAAGACCATAGTTTCTGATCAAGACACTAAGTTTGTTGGATATTTCTGGCGTACATTGTGGAAGAAGTTGAAGACAGATTTGAAGTTCAGTTCATCACATCATCCATAGACTGATGGACAGACAGAGGTGGTGAATAGGATTTTGAAAAATTTGCTGAGATGTTTGGTTGGAGATAAGCCAATAGGATGGGATTTGATTTTACCACAGGTGGAATTTGCATACAATAATTTTGTCAATAGGAGCACTGGTAAATCACCATTCCAGATTGTATATGGAAGTAATCCAAGAAATGCATCTGAATTGAGAAAGATTGATAAAGGAGAAATAAGTAGTGTTGAAGCTGAGGATTTTGCAGAACACTTGAAGAACATCCATGAGGAGGTGAGAAAGCATATTACCAAGATGAATGCACAGTATAAGACTAAGGCAGATGAGAAAATGAGGTATAAGGAATTTCAAGTTGGTGATGAATTCATGGTTCATTTGCGAAAGGAGCAGTTTCCAGTTGTTACATATAACAAGCTGAAAAAGAAGAGGTTTGGACCATGTAGGATACTAAAGAAACATGATTCAAGAAAAATGCATATGAGGTAGAATTGCCTACCGAGCTAAATATTTCACCAGTGTTTAACATTTTAGATCTGACAGAGTATCATGAAGGAGGTGTCAAAGATGCAATCATAGCAGCACAGTGGAGTATTCCAGCAACTAGTTCAGACACTAAGGAGATCAAAGATATACTGGACAGTCATGTTGGCAGCAGCACAAGGAACAGGACATATGAAGAATATCTAGTCAAGTGGAAAGGATGACCTATTGAAGATTCATCATGGCTAACAAAGGTGGAGGTTAACCATCTTAGTTTTCCTCTACACACCTAAGTCGTGACAGGGTCACTTCTCAAATTACCCCGGGTGTCTGATGCAGGAGCATCCTGGGTGTAAGAGAAATCTTGCATCACCCAAAAATATTTCTATTTTTATATTCAATAAGGGCTATTTTGTGCAGAACTGCTATTTATGGAAAGTTACTATTTTTGGTAATTTTTGTATGTTGTCAGAATGATCTGATTTCCTTTTTGGAGGTTCATTTTGGTCATATAAGTCTGCAAGTAAAGTTTCATTGCCAGATCAAGTGTATATTGGAAGATATTGAAGATTTTCGGTATTGGCAGCAGGGTACAGAAACTTTGAACTCAGTTTTGAAGGCTTTAGAAGCCCCAGATGAGGTCAAAAATTTGGGTGATGAGTGCTTGCACCGATCAAACCTGTAGAGTGCTTCGTGACATTTCTGAAATGGGGTTATAATAGTCGATCGGGTCAACTGGTGATGACTTATGGTCTTCGGAAGTTGGGCCACCTGAAATGGCAGAAAATAATTTTTTTCAAAATTTCTGTTCAGGTTTCAAAGGCTATCTTGAGCCGACTATGATGTAATAAAATGTAAAATAAAATAATTCTAAGTTTGGTCGGCCTTATTGGCTAAAATTCTGGAACCTTCGCAAGCAGTGGAAAATAGCCTATATAAGGAAGGCTATATTATTGTCTTAGGCAGTTCAGAATAGTTCTGGGTAGTAGATCTAGGTAATAGTTCGAGGCTTTTTCCTACAGGATATTGTAAGGGAATGCCCATGTGGCTTTGCATATTGTAATTTTGAAAGTTTGTAATTCTACATTTGTGGAGATAATAAGAAGCCAATTTTTTGTTCTTGCATATTGTTGTTGTTTCTCTATTTCTGTTATGCGTTTATGGTATTAAGGGGAGCACCCTTCATCAAGTGGTATCAGAGCAGGAGTTCTTGAGTGTGTAAATAGATCACCGACTGTGAGGCAGTTTGCACCAGGATTGTGGTTAGGGTTTCAGCAGGTATTGAAAAAATGCCTCCATGAAGAGAACGTGGCAGAAGAGCTGGTGCTGTGACACCTGAGGTTAGAGAGCTGCAGAGACAAGTGCAAGCATTGCAAGAAGAGATTCATAGGGGAATGAATCTTAATGTCAGAGAGGAAAGCGAGGATGAAGATGAAGAAAAATATCAAGAAGGAGAAGCTGAAATTGTGAACCAGGAGGAAGAAAGACTTTTTCAGGCAATTTCCAAGATTGGGAAAGACCTAAGATTGAGGTTCCTACATTTTTTAGAAATCTTAACCCAGAAGAATTGATCAACTGGATCAATGAATGTGAGGAATATTTTGAGTATGAAGATGTTGAGGATCCTGATAGGGTCAAATTTGCGAAGGCCAGACTGAAAGGTCATGCGACGATATGATGGCAAGAGATTCAGTTGGAGTGAAATAGAAAGGGAAAGGTGAAAATCATGAGATGGGATCAGATGGTGGATAAATTGAAGTGTTAGTTCATTCATGTTGATTATGAGCTTGACCTACTGAAGAAAATGCAGAGTTTGAAGCAAGCAGGAAGATCTATTCAGGAGTATACAGAGGAGTTCTATAGACTTCTCATCAGAATAGGCCATGCGGAAGCTGATAAGGAGAAAGTTACCTGATACCTTAATGGGTTAAGGCCAAGCATTCAAGAGGAGCTGAATTTGGTTCGAATGAACAGTATTAAAGAGGCATACTAGTTTGCCCTAAAAGTAGAGGAAAAGCTGAACAAAAAGTTTGAGAGTAGACAAAATGGAAGAGGTCACTGTGGACGATCTGGTGGACGGTCATATGGTGGCTGAAATGAAGCTCAAAAAAAAAAGGATGAGGCTAGTAGCAGTCAGAATCAGCGAGGAAATAATTCCAATCACTTCCAGAATTAGAATAATAGAGATCAGAGAGGAAGAGGAAGAGGACAAGGATCTGGAAGAGGTGGCTTCTATGGAACATGTTTTCACTGTGGAGAAGAAGGTCATAGGGCATTTCAATGTCCTCAGCACCAAGGCAAAACAAATAGGAGCAATGAAGGCTAGGCTAGAGTTGCACATGTAGATGAAGATGCTAGATCATCAAACTCTGAAGATGCTGAAAGAGGAGAAACACTGATTAACAGAAGAGTCTTATTGAGTGGTGAGAATGAACCTGAACAAAGGAGGAGCCTGTTTCACACTAGATGCAAGTGTGAGGGTAAATGCTATCATGTGATTATCGATAGTGGAAGCACTGACAATTTGGTTTTAGAAAAGATGGTGACAAAGTTGAAGCTCAAGAGACAGAAACACCCACATCCATATCGGATTGTCTGGGTACAGGATGACCACAAGGTCATGGTCAATGACCAATGCCTGGTGAAGTTCAAGATTGGCAGATACCAAGATGAGGTATTGTGTGATATTATATCTATGGATGCATGTCATATGTTATTGGGTAGACCGTGGCAGTTTGACAAATGTGCTATACATGATGGTTGTGCGAATACCTATTCCCTGACAAAGGATGAAGTGCGACATAAGCTAAAACCATTGAAGGAGACTGAAGAAAAGGTATGTGGTAATACAAGGATAACTTTTGTTGATGGAAAAAATTTTCTAGATGGTATGAGGCATGAGCATGTATGTTTTGCTTTAATTCCAAAAGCTGGTAAAGAGGAAGTAGAAGATGTTCTTGTAGAAGTTGCAAATTTGTTGAATGAGTTTTAGGATATTATATCCGATAATGTGCCTGATGGATTACCACTAGTCAGGAAGATCAGTCATCAGATGGACTTGATCCCAGGAGGGAGTTTGCCGAATAAGGCAGCACATAGAATGACACCTACGGAAATTGAGGAGTTGAACAGACAGGTACATGAGTTGTTACAAAAATGATTGATCCGTGAGAGTCTGAGTCCCTGTGCTGTACCAGCGGTATTAGCACCAAAGAAGAATGGTGAATAAAGGATGTGTACAGATTCTAAGGCAATAAACAAGATCAAAATCAACTACAGGTTTCAATTGCCACGAATGGATGATATTATGGACTGTTTGGGTGGAGCTATATATTTCTCAAAGATAGATCTGAAGAGTGGGTATCACCAGATTTGGATTAGAGAAGGAGATAAATGGAAGACTACCTTCAAGACAAAGGAAGGATTGTATGAGTAGTTAGTCATGCCTTTTGGGCTAACCAATGCACCGAGCACTTTCATGCGGCTCATGAACGAGGTTCTGAAAGAATTTTTGGGTAAGTTTGTCATTGTTTACTTAGATGATATTTTGATCTTTAGTAAGACATTGGATGAGCATATGATGCATATTCATATGGTATTTGAGAAGTTGAGAGAAGAGAAATTGTTGATTAATTTGAAAAAGTGCAGTTTTGTGAAGAAAGAGTTAGTGTATTTGGGATTTATAGTTTCAGCAGAAGCTCTAAAAATAGACCTAGAGAAGGTACAGGCTATCCTTGAATGGCCTACTCCAAGGAGTGCTACTGAGGTAAGATCTTTTCATGGTCTAGCCAGCTTTTACAGAAAATTTATCAAAAATTTTAGCAATATTTGTGGACCCTTGACTGAAACAATGAGAGGGGATAGAAAAGAATTTAAGTGGACTAATGGGTCGAAATTTTTTTTTCAATTGTTGAAACAAAAAGTTAAAGAACAACCTATTTTAACACTTCCAGATTTTAATAAGGTGTTTCAAGTAGATTTTGATGCTAGTGGTACTGCAATAGGAGTTGTTATGAGCCAAGAAGGTAAACCTGTTGCTTATTTCAGTGAGAAGTTGAATGATGCCAAGCGAAAATATTTTGTTTATGATCAGGAATTTTATGCTATAGTTCAGGCATTAAAGAAGTGGAGACATTATCTGCTTTCTAAGGAGTTTGTTTTGTATACTGATCATCAAGCTTTTCAATATTTGAATAGTCACGGAAAGTTGAATCAGAGGCATTTGAAATGGGTTGAGTTTTTGCAGAGTTATACATTTATTTTAAAACACAGGAGTGGAAAGTCCAATAGGGTTGCTGATGCTCTTAGCAGAAGGAAACTATTGCTGACAGAAATGTAGATTGAAGTGGTTGGGTTTAACGAACTCAAGAATTTGTATCCAGAGGATCCTAATTTTGGTGAAGCTTGGAAAGCTTGTACAGAACCTGTTACTCTAGACAGGATGAAATGGCTGGATTTCATCATCTAGGATGATATGCTATTCAAAGAGAGTTATTTGTGCATTCTACGAAGTTCTATGAGGGAGAATCTCATCAAGGAGAAACATAGAGGAGGATTGGCTGCACATTTTGGTCATGACAAAACTCTTTCTTTGGTTAGTGAGAATTATTATTGGCCACAGTTGCAGCAAGATGTGAAGAAGTTTGTACAGAGTGTAGAGTATGTCAGATGGTGAAAGGAGTGAAGCAAAATACAGGGTTGTATCAGCCATTATATGTACCAGAGAAGCTTTGGGAGGACATCAGCATGGACTTTGTTCTTGGTTTATCAAGGACTCAGCGGGGACATGATTCAATTTTTGTAGTGGTTGACAGAATTTTAAAGATGACACATTTCATTCCCTACAAGAAGACTAATGATGTTGTTCATGTAGCAAAATTATTTTTCAGAGAAGTGGTGAGACTTCATGGTTTGCCAAAAACTATAGTTTCAGATCGGGACACTAAGTTTGTTGGATATTTCTGGCGTACATTGTGGAAGAAGTTGAAGATAGATTTGAAGTTCAGTTCATCACATCATCCACAGACTGATGGACAGACAGAGGTGGTGAATAGGAGTTTGGAAAATTTACTGAGATGTTTGGTTGGAGATAAGCCAACAGAATGGGATTTGATTTTACCATAGGTGGAATTTGCATATAATAATTCTGTGAATAGGAGCACTGGTAAATCACCATTCCAGATTGTATATGGAAGTAGTCCAAGAAATGCATCTGAATTGAGAAAGATCGATAAAGGAGAAATAAGTAGTGCTGAAGCTAAGGATTTTGCAGAACACTTGAAGAACATCCATGAGGAGGTGAGAAAGCATATTACCAAGATGAATGTGTAGTATAAGGCTAAGGCAGATGAGAAAAGGAGGTATAAGGAATTTTAGGTTGGTGATGAAGTCATGGTTCATTTGTGGAAGGAGCAGTTTCCAGTTGGTACATATAAAAAGCTAAAAATGAAGAAGTTTGGACCATGTAGGATACTAAAGAAACATGATTCAGGAAATGCATATGAGGTAGAATTGCCTATGGAGCTAAATATTTCACTGGTGTTTAACATTTCAGATCTAACAGAGTATCATGAAGGAGGTGTTGAAGATGCGATCACAGTAGCACAGTGGAGTATTCCAGCAACTAGTTCAGACACTAAGGAGATCGAAGATATAATAGACAGTCATGTTGGTAGAAGCACAAGGAACAGGACATATGAAAAATATCTGGTCAAGTGGAAAGGACAACCTGTTGAAGATTCATCATGGCTAACAAGGGTGGAGGTTAACCATCTTGGTTTTCCTCTACACACCTGAGTTGTGACAGGGTGACTTCTCAAATTACCCCGGGTGTCTGATGCAGGAGCATCCTGGGTGTAAGAGCAATCTTGCATCACCCAAAAATATTTCTATTTTTATATTCAGTAAGGGCTATTTTATGCAAAGCTGCTATTTATGGAAAGTTACAATTTTTGGTAATTTTCATATGTGCTCAGAATGATTTGATTTCTTTCTTGGAGGTTCATTTTGGTTATATAAGTCTGTCAGTAAAGTTTCATTGCCAGATCAAGTGTATATTGGAAGATATTGAAGATTTTCGGTATTGGCAGCAGGGTACAGAAACTTTGAACTCAGTTTTGAAGGCTTTAAAAGCCTTGGATGAGGTCAAAAATTTAGGTGACAGGCACTTGCGTGAGTCAAGCCTGTAGAGCACTTCGTGGCATTTCTGAAATGGGGTTATAAGAGCCGATCGGGTCAACTGGTGATGACTTATGGTCTTCGGAAGTTGGGCCACCTGAAATGGCAAAAAATAATTTTCTTCAAAATTTTTGTTCGGGTTTCAAAGGCTATCTTGAGCCGACTATGATGTAATAAAATGTAAAATAAAATAATTCTAAGTTTGGTCGACCTTATTGGCTAAAATTCTGGAACCTTCCCAGGCGGTAAAAATTACCTATATAAGGAAGGCTGTATTATTGTCTTAGGCAGTTCAGAATAGTTCTGGGTAGTACATCTGGGTAATAGTTCGAGGATTTGTCCTATGGGATATTGTAAGGGAATGCCCATGTGGCTTTGCATATTGTAATTTTAAAAGTTTTTAATTCCACATTTGTGGAGATAATAAGAAGCCAATTTTTTGTTCTTGCATATTGTTGTTGTTTCTCTATTTCTGTTATGTGTTTGTGGTATTAAGGGGAACACCCTTCATCAAGTGGTATCAAAGTAGGAGTTCTTGAGTGTGTAAATAGATCACCGACTATGAGGTAGTTTGCACCAGGACTGTGGTTAGGGTTTCAGCACGCATCGTGAAAATACCTCCATGAATAGAACGTGGTGGAAGAGCTGGTGCTGTGACACCTGAGGTTAGAGAGCTGTAGAGACAAGTGCAAGCATTGCAAGAAGAGATTCATAGGGGAATGAATCTTAATGTTAGTGATGAAAGCAAGGATGAAGCCAAAAAAGAATATCAAGAAGGAGAAGCTGAAATTGTGACCCAGGAGGAAGAAAGACTTTTTCGGGCAATTTCCAAGATTGGGAAAAGACCTAAGATTGAGGTTCTTACATTTTCTGGAAATCTTAACCCAGAAGAATTGATCGACTGGATCAATGAATGTGAGGAATATTTTGAGTATGAAGATGTTGAGGATCCTGATAGGGTCAAATTTGCGAAGGCCAAACTAAAAGGTCATGCGAAGATATGGTGGCAAAAGATTCAGTTAGAGCGAAATAGAAGAGGAAAGGAGAAAATTAGGAGATGGGATTGGATGGTGGATAAATTGAAGTGTCAGTTCATTCCTATTGATTATTAGCTTGACCTACTGAAGAAAATGTAGAGTTTGAAGCAAGCAGGAAGATCTCTTTAGGAGTATACAAAGGAGTTCTATCGACTTCTCATCAGAATAGGCCATGCGGAAGTTGATAAGGAGAAAGTTACCTAATACCTTAATGGGTTAAGGCCAAGCATTTAGGAGGAGCTAAATCTAGTTCGAATGAACAGTATTGAAGAGGCATACCAGTTTTCCCTAAAAGTAGAGGAAAAGTTGAACAAGAAGTTTGAGAGTAGACAAAATGGAAGAGGTCATAGTGGATGATCTGGTGGATGGTCATATGGTGGCCGAAATGAAGATACGAAAAAAAAGGATGAGGCGAGTAGTAGTCAAAATCAGCGATGAAATAATTCCAATCACTTCCAGGATCAGAATAATATAGATCAGAGAGGAAGAGGAAGAGGACAAGGATCTGTAAGAGGTGGCTTCCGTGGAACATGTTTTCACTATGGAGAAGAAGGTCATAGGGCATTTGAATGTCCTCAGTGGCAAGGTAGAATAGACAGGAGAAATGAAGGCCAGGCCAGAGTTACACATGTAGATGAAGATGCTAGATCATCAAACTTTGAAGATGCTGAAAGAGGAGAAACATTGATTAACAAAAGAGTCTTGTTGAGTGGTGAGAATGAACCTGAACAAAGGAGGAGCCCGTTTCGCACTAGATGCAAGTGTGAGGGTAAATGTTGTGATGTGATTATCGATAGTGGAAGCACTGACAAATTGGTGTCAGAAGAGATGGCAAAAAAGTTGAAGCTCAAGAGATAGAAACACCCACATCCATATCGGATCACCTGGGTACAGGATGACCACAAGGTCATGGTCAATTAACAATGCCTGGTGAAGTTCAAGATTGGCAGATACCAAGATGAGGTATTGTGTGATATCATATCTATGGATGCATGTCATATGTTATTGGGTAGACCGTGGCAGTTTGACAGATGTGCTATACATGATGGTCGTGCGAATACCTATTCCCTGACAAAGGATGGAGTGTGACATAAGATAAAACCATTGAAGGAGACTGAAGAAAAGATATCTGGTAATGTAAGGATAACTTTTGTTGATGGAAGAAATTTTCTAGATGGTATGAGGCTTGAGCATGTATGTTTTGCTTTAATTCCAAAAGCTGGTAAAGAGGAAGTAGAAGATGTTCCTGTAGAAGTTGCAAATTTGTTGAATGAGTTTTAGGATATTGTATCTGATAATGTGCCTGATGGATTACCACCAGTCAGGAAGATCAGTCATCAAATGGACTTGATCGCAGGAGTGAGTTTGCCAAATAAGGCAGCACACAGAATGACACCTACAGAAAGTGAGGAGTGGAACAAACAGGTACATGAGTTGTTACAAAAAGGATTGATCCGTGAAAGTCTGAGTCCCTGTGCTGTACCAGTACTATTAGCACCAAAGAAGAATGGTGAATGGAGGATGTGTATAGATTCTAGGGTAATAAACAAGATCACAATCAAGTATAAGTTTTCATTGCCACGAATGGATGATATTATAGACTGTTTGAGTGGAGCTATGTATTTCTCAAAGATAGATCTGAAGAGTGGGTATCACCAAATTTAGATCAGAAAAGAAGATGAATGGAAAACTGCCTTCAAGACAAAGGAAAGACTGTATGAGTGGTTAGTCATGTCTTTTGGGCTAACCAATGCATCGAGCACTTTCATGCGGCTCATGAACGAGGTTCTAAAAGAATTTTTGGGTAAGTTTGTCATTGTTTACCTAGATGATATTTTGATCTTTAGTAAGACATTGGATGAGCATATGATGCATATTCGTATGGTATTTGAGAAGTTGAGAGAAAAGAAATTGTTGATTAATTTGGAGAAGTGCAGTTTTATGAAGAAAGAGTTAGTGTATTTGAGATTTGTAGTTTCAGCAGAAGCTCTAAAAATGGAACTAGAGAAGGTACAGGCTATCCTTGAATGACCTACTCCAAGGAGTGCTACTGAGGTAAGATCTTTTCATGGTCTAGCCAGCTTTTACAGAAAATTTATTAGAAATTTTAGCAATATTTGTGGATCCTTGACTGAAATAATGAGAGGGGATAGAAAAGAATTTAAGTGGACGAATGGGGTAGAAAAAAGTTTTCAATTATTAAAACAAAAAGTTACAGAACAACCTGTTTTAGCACTTCTAAATTTTAATAAGGTGTTTCAAGTAGATTGTGATGCTAGTGGTACTACAATAGGAGCTGTTATGAGCCAAGAAGGTAAACATGTTGCTTATTTCAGTGAGAAGTTGAATGATTCCAAGTGGAAATATTCTATGTATGATCAGGAATTTTATGCTATAGTTCAGGCATTAAAGAAGTAGAGACATTATCTGCTTCCTAAGGAGTTTGTTTTGTATACTGATCATCAAGCTTTGCAATATTTGAATAGTCAAGAAAAGTTGAATCAGAGGTATTTGAAATGGGTTGAGTTTTTGCAGAGTTATATATTTGTTTTGAAACACAGGAGTGGAAAGTCCAATAAGGTTGCTGACGCTCTTAGTAGAAGGCAACTATTGCTGACAGAAATGCAGATTGAAGTGGTTGGGTTTAAGGAACTCAAAAATTTGTATCCAGAGGATCCTGATTTTGGTGAAGCTTGGAAAGCTTGTACAGAACCTGTTACTCTAGACAGGATGAAATGGCTGGATTTCATCATCCAGGATGATATGTTGTTCAAAATGAGTTAGTTGTGCATTCCACGAAGTTCTATGAGGGAGAATCTCATCAAGGAGAAGCATAGCGGAGGATTGGTTGGACATTTTGGTTGTGACAAAACTTTTTCTTTGGTTAGTGAGAATTATTATTGGCCACAGTTGCAGCAAGATGTGAAGAATTTTGTACAGAGTTATAGAGTATGTCAGATGGTGAAATGAGTGAAGCAGAATATAGGGTTGTATCAGCCATTATCTGTACCAGAGAAGCCTTGGGAGGATATCAGCATGGACTTTGTTCTTAGTTTAATGAGGACTCAACGGGGATATGATTCAATTTTTGTGGTGGTTGACAGATTTTCAAAGATGACACATTTCATTCCTTGCAAGAAGACTAATGATGCTGTTCATGTAGCAGAATTGTTTTTCAGAGAAGTAGTGAGACTTCATGGTTTGCCAAAGACCATAGTTTCAGATGGGGACACTAAGTTTTTTGGATATTTTTGGCGTACATTGTGGAAGAAGTTGAAGATAGATTTGAAGTTCAATTCATCACATCATCCACAGACTGATGGACAGACAGAGGTGGTGAATAGGAGTTTGAGAAATTTACTGAGATGTTTGGTTGGAGATAAGCCAACAGGATGGGATTTGATTTTACCACAGGTGGAATTTGCATACAATAATTCTATCAAAAGGAGCACTGGTAAATCACCATACCAGATTGTATATGAAAGTAATCCAAGAAATGCATCTGAATTGAGAAAGATCGATAAAGGATAAATAAGTAGTGCTGAAGCTGAAGATTTTGCAGAACACTTGAAGAACATCCATGAGGAGGTGAGGAAGCATATTACCAAGATGAATTGTAGTATAAGGCTAAGGCAGATAAGAAAAGGAGTTATAAGGAATTTTAAGTTGGTGATGAAATCATGGTTCATTTGCAGAAGGAGCGGTTTCCAGTTGGTACATATAACAAGCTGAAAATGAAGAAGTTTGGACCATGTAGTATACTGAAGAAACATGATTCATGAAATGCATATGAGGTAGAATTGCCTACCGAGATAAATATTTCACAAGTGTTCAACATTTCAGATCTTACAGAGTAGCATGAAGGAGGTGTTGAAGATGCGATCACAGCAGCACAGTGGAGTATTCCAGCAACTAGTTCAGACACTAAGGAGATCGAAGATATACTAGACAGTTGTGTTGGTAGAAGGACAAGGAACAGGACATATGAAAAATATATGGTCGAGTGGAAAGGATGACCTGTTGAAGATTCATCATGGCTAACAAGGGTGGAGGTTAACCATCTTGGTTTTCCTCTACACACCTGAGTCGTGACAGGGTCACTTTTGAAATTACCCTGGGTGTCTGATGCAGGAGCATCCTGGGTGTAAGAGCAATCTTGCATCACCCAAAAATGTTTCTATTTTTATATTCAATAAGGGCTATTTTGTGTAGAGCTACTATTTATGGAAAGTTACTATTTTTGGTAATTTTTGTATGTGCTCAAAATGATCTGATTTCTTTCTTGGAGGTTCATTTTGGTCATATAAGTCTGTCAGTAAAGTTTCATTGCCAGATCAAGGTATTGGCAGCAGGGTACAAAAACTTTGAACTCAGTTTTGAAGGCTTTAGAGGCCCCGGATGAGGTCAAAAATTTGGGTGACAAGCGCTTGCGCTAGTCAAGCCTGTAGAGTGCTTCGTGGCATTTCCAAAATGGGGTTATAATAGTCGATCGGGTCAACTGGTGATGACTTATGGTCTTCGAAAGTTGGGCCACCTGAAATGGCAGAAAATAATTTTCTTCAAAATTTTTGTTCAGGTTTCAAAGGCTATCTTGAGTCGACTATGATGTAATAAAATGTAAAATAAAATAATTCTAAGTTTGGTCAGCCTTATTGGCTAAAATTCTGCAACCTTCCCAGGCGGTGGAAAATTGCCTATATAAGGAAGGCTGTATTATTGTCTTAAGCAGTTCAGAATAGTTCTGGGTAGTAGATCTGGGTAATAGTCCAAGGCTTTTTCCTACAGGATATTGTAAGGGAATGCCCATGTGGCTTTGCATATTGTAATTCTGAAAGTTTGTAATTCCACATTTGTGGAGATAATAAGAAGCCAATTTTCTATTCTTGCATATTGTTGTTGTTTCTCTATTTCTGTTATGTGTTTGGTATTAAGGGGAGCACCCTTCATCACATTTAGTCCCAAAAAGTATTTGATAGGGACTAATCATACTCATCTTAAACTTATTCTTGCATTTCTTTGGCAAATTCTACACTTAGTTTGTCATTACCTCCAAAGATAATGTCATCAAAAAATATAACTATAAGTAGTAGACCATCAGATGTCTCTCTAATGAATAGATTACAATTTTCTACTCCTTTCTTGAATCCAATCTTTGTTAGATATCCATCTAGTCTCTCATACCATGCTCTAGGGGCTTGATTAAGTCCATAGAGGGCCTTCTTCAATCTGCATACCATATCAGGTCTATCTGATAAGGTGAATCCTTCTGGCTTCACAATGCATACTTGTTCTTTCAAATCTCCATTTAGGAATGCTGACTTGACATCCACCTGATATACTTTGAAGTTTTTGACTATATCATAAGCTAAAAACAACTTAATAGCTTCTAATATGCTCACAGGTGCAAATGTTTCTGAATAATCAATGCCTTCTCTTTGCGCATATCCCTTACATACTAACCTTGCTTTATTTTTTACTACTATACCATCTTCATTCATCTTATTTCTTAATATCCACTTTGTTCCAATCACATTCTTATCACTAGGTCTTGGGACCAGTTCCGAAGTGTCATTCTTAATAATCTGATCAAGTTCATCGTTCATAGTATCATGCCAATCTGAATCATTACATGCATCTTCAACACTTAAAGTTTCAATCTGAGATAGTAAACATACCACTTCACTGCTAGCTGAGTTCTTTTCTTGTGATCTTGTTAAGACTTTTTCTCTTTGATTAATAATGATGTCTTTCTTGGAATTGTTTCTAGATGTAAACTTTAGAACCTTACGTGATGCTGACTCATCAGCCTTAGGAGTATCTTCTTCACTTGTCTCAGGGTCATTGAATAACACATCAATACTGTCAAACATTTCTTCAATAACTATTTCACTAGTGGAGGGTTTGGGTTCTTCTTCAATCATAGGTGAGTAATCATGATATCTTTCTTGAACCATAAAATTTTCATCAATCTTAACATGAGCACTTTAAATGATCTTTTTCAATCTTAAATTGAAACATCTATAAGCTTTACTTTTAGTAAAGTAACCAAGGAAAATACCTTCTTCACTTCTTGCATCAAACTTGCCTACTGCTTCATCCCTCTTGATGTAGCACTTGCTTCCAAAGATTATGAAGTTTTTTACTATAGGAACATTACCAAACCATATCTCATATGGTGTTTTGTCAATATCAGGCCTCAATTGAATTCTATTGATGGTGTAGACTGTTGTATTGACCACATCTCTCCAATAGGTGTGTGTAACTTTTCCTTCAATCATGATGGTGAGCCCTATATCAAGGATGATCCTATTCCTTCTTTCTATAATTCCATTCTATTGAGGGGTTCTAGGTGCACTGAACTATCTCTTTATGCCATGTTCTTTTCAGTACTCATAGAATCTATCAGAGGTGAATTCTTCTCCTCTATCCGATCTCAAACATTTTATCTTTAGTCTAGATTCATTCTCAACCTTAGCTTTGAATATTTTGAACTTCTCAAATGGTTCTAACTTATCTTTTAGGAATGCAACCCACATCATCCTAGTATAATCATCAAAAAATAAAATGAAATATCTTTCACCATAGTATAATCATCAACAAAGAAAACAACTTGCTTCTGAATTGAGTTGGAAAATATTACCTTTAGTCTTTGAGCCTAATGCAATCATAGCACCATCCTTGTTTTTAATGATGCATTTTTCATCTTTGAACTCCAAATGATAACCTTTTCCAAGTAACTATCCAACACTAAGAAGGTTATGTTTCAAACCATCTACATAGAGAACGTCATCAGTACTATTCTTTCCATCCGAGGTGATGGCTCCTCTACCAACTATGGGTTTAGGAGTGTTGTCTCTAAATCTAACCATGAAACCATTGTATTTGTCTAGATGAACAAACCTACGTTTATCACCTATCATGTTATGTGAACAACTACTATCTATAATCTAGTCTATCCTTATATCAGCTTGTGAAATCAATGCTAGCTCTTGATTCTCTTTCTTATCTTCATGATATATCTTATTGTTCATTTTCTCTATGATAGCAATGAATGCTATTTCTTCTTTAGTTGAATCATGATCTAAAACTCCACCTCCAACATAGTAACATTCCTTAGAGAATTTAGGCTTGTAGTCATTTTTTAACTTTCTAGCTCTTAGGGGACATTTAGATGCAAAGTGACCAATCTTATTACATGAACAACATTTAAATGGAAATTGACTTTCATACTTTCATTTTCCTTTCTTTTCTCTCTTGGAAATCATAGCAATGAAATCATATAATGTTTTATCTTCATCATCATCAAAATTACCAGAAGTGTTTGTAGATTTCTTACCATGAACTGTTTCTTTGAAGGTTGTCTCACTTTTAGGTTCTGACTTCAGTCTTGAAATCTCAAAGGATGAGATTTTGCTGATCAAGGTCTCTCTCTTGAAATTTGATGTAAGCTACATGGTCTCATCAAGGATGTTAATCTTGCTTTCATATTCTGGAGTGAGAGTGATCATTAACCTGTCCATAATGTCCTCCTCTGAAATCTCTCCAGCATTGTTTATGATTCCAGCAACTACTTCATTTATCCTTTGATTGTATGCTCTAATGTTTTCTTTAGGTAATATTTCTAATGCATTGTATCTTTTCTTCCACATTTTTCTACGTGCTTCCATATTTTGTGGGCTGTATCTACCTTTTTTATTTTTGAAAACTCACCATCAGATAGGGTGTGATAAGGGCTTCTTTGGTTATTTCATTTTGATGAAATAACTCCTTTTTATTATCAGTAGCATCATCCTTAGCAAGGTCTTCCAAGGTAGGGATCTTGACTACTTTGATAGTTACATCAAAAACTTCAAAAGCAATGCATTGCAAATGGGTCACCATCTTATTCTTCCAATCAAGATAATTCTCTCCATCAAAATTAGGACTTTCTTTTCTAAAG
The DNA here is from genome assembly GCA_027943335.1 of Chamaecyparis obtusa. NCBI lineage: Eukaryota > Viridiplantae > Streptophyta > Pinopsida > Cupressales > Cupressaceae > Chamaecyparis > Chamaecyparis obtusa. The sequence goes on from BSBK01001370.1 coordinate 3,004,793, forward strand.
TATGCCATATGATCAACCTCAACCTATTATCTTTCTCTCTGAGGAACTTGGCTCTGATACCAATTGTTAGGAATAGTCCCAAGAGATAACTGAGAAGGGGGGGGGGGTGAATTAGTTATCTACAAGTTTCAATTATTTATCCAATTAAGTATACTTAAACATAAAGCATAAACACAATAAAAGAAAACTTGAAATCAACACAATATTTTGGTTACGGGGAAACTTAAATATGTAAAAACACTGACGGGAATTGACACCCACTAATATTCTGCACTAGTGTATAATGATCCTTGTTAGAAGATCCTTAACCTTGTTAGGAGTTTCTTTACAATATATTTAGTATAGTAGATCTGGTCAAGGGTTGGACCCTATTAGGAGTCTTTTACAATAGTCCTTGTTAGGGGAAAGGACGCACTGTCCGAGAGCACACTACTCAAAGGGGTGAAGGCTACAACCTTCTGTTTACTAGATATACACTATATCAAGATTTTGGTAAACTATGCTTTGACCTACTATCTAGATCAGTTCCAATGTATAGCACAAACACTTTTCTTGGTCACATAGACCTTCTTCTGATGGCTCAACACTTTGCACACTCTGCTCTGCTCTGCTTAATCAACTCTAAACCACGCTCAAGAAATCACAAATGACTGCCTATAAATATATTTTCTCTAAATTATATAATCAATTCATCTTGTTAGAACCACCTTGAAATCATATTAGAGAATCCATAACAAACTCCAATAAAAATTTAGTCCGCTCTACTAAGCACATAACACATTCTAGGACCTGTCCAATAAAATAATTGTAGATGCACGCTACACACAGTCGACTCTACCAAAACAACTAGATCTTTCTCCTCAAGCTGAATTACTTCACATGCTCTTAATAGAACATCACTAACTCTCCTCTAAGCTTAAGTCCAAGGGCACATACCCAAATGATAGACGCAACTTAAGAACCAATAAAATCTATGTCATCTCTTCTAAACAAACACAGGAAACTGCTACTCAAAATAGTGACTGCATAACTTCACTTCTACTGATCATCAGAATCTATGTCCATGAATGTAACATCACTAATATATCTTCATCATATATCCAAGTGTGCAAGGCTTCAAGATAATTGTATGGACAACCATACACAGAACACTACCAGTTACTCTGTTAGAAACACTACTAACACAAGCTTCTATTTAACTGTTTGTACTAATAGTTAACCTCTGCACCCATGATATCATGTTGATATCATGGTCATGCTACATATACTAAAACCTTACTATATAAGTCTTCCATGCATGTTGCTTTCCATATGTTTTCATCAATGACAAACATACAATCAGTACTGACTTGCTGGAAAATCTACAACATTTTGTTCTTTAAAACTTGCAGAATGTGAACAACTATGTCAAACTTGCATCACTACAGGAGATACTAATTTTTTATTGGTACCTTGTCCATTGGGAAACAATTTCAAAAGAAGATACATAACACATGAACAACTACTTAATTCATTAGAGAATCTAAGCCACAAATACAGCGAACCAGACTCATACTACTTACAAAACATCCTTTAGTTGAAAAAATTGAATCTATGTTTTATCTAGAGACTTTTAACTTGATCCCAGATCAAGGTTGAGAAATAGGAACATATACATAGATAAACTCTGTGCAGTGAATCAGAAAACTCAAAACTCAAGAAGAACAACAAAAGGAGAGATCTAAAGCTGCAAAATTGTATTAAGTGTGAGGATTCAAATTCCTGTATTACAATATACTTCAGAATACACCACTTCAACAATATGCAAAACATTTTGATGGTTTTTCCTCTGTATTGACACAACCACTATGGAAAACTACACTTTGGACTGAGAATGCACACACTCATCTTTTCAGCATCCAGTGTCTCAAGAATTTTTTAGCCCATCTAAAATGATTATAAAAATCCTTATATAGACAATAAGGATGCAAGAAGAAACAAATCATTTTAGCTCAAAAATTAAAAACAACCTAACTACCCCAAAGCCTAAAGCAATTAAAATTTGATCTAATTGTACCATCTACAAACATTCCTGGAAAACTAGCTACTTCCCTTATGAGAAAATCAAATCAACAATTCATATCTTGAAAGAAATAACAATCTAATCTCCTTATGAACCCAAGAAAATTCTCTGTAAAGAGACCCAAGTTGCAAGAAATATAATCCTTCGCCCTTTTGTCCAAATCTGCAAAAACAATCTTGTCTATATGAATATCTTACCAAATTGTTTGTTTCAAGAAAAACCATTTATAAAAGAAGGTGAAACCAAAATTTGATACTACTGGCAAAATCCTCATCCCCTCTCATTTCCAATGATATCTAATACTCATATATTCTGATAAAAAATGAGTCTCCAGGCCACATTTTTGTGAACATCCACTTCATATAAATTTTTGAATTTATGCATATAGTCCAGACTATATTAATCTTTTCAATTTTTATGCAAAAATTTGAATTTAATGTGGGCCCCCATATTCCATGTGGCACCACCCAATTTTCTTGGCTGCCTACCTCACCCTCCTGTTGTACTAGCATGTCACCATCTGTGCCACATGTTGATCTCTGGTTAGCTCATCTCTTTGACTGGGACCCAGGCTACAACTTGGTCTACCACCTAATCGCAGGACACATGTTGACCAGTCATGATCCTATGATGATAACTCTTGAGCATCTTTCCCTTTATGGAATAATGATGACTGTCGATCTTGACATGCATCTCAAGGAGGCCGAACTGACTGTCCACTTACTGCTCTATCACCACCCTATCATTGGGGCCATGTTATCATTTTTTGCAATGTGTCATGTTTTGGTTCATTTCACTATCCATTTGGGCATCAAATTGCATTTATTCACCACATCATTGTGGGACACATGTCACATAGTTGTGATCCTATGGAGATATCCTTCAGTCATCTTTCTCTCTAAAGGATCGTGCCCATTGTTGATCCTTGGGAATGCATCTCAAGGCATCGAACTAGCACCTTCACATTATGTCAAAATATACTTACCATCTATATGGGACCCACCGCCAAGTTGCTTACCATCTCAGTGCCACATCACTACCTGAATCCTAGTGTACACGTAGGCAAGCTCCATCTGGGTGTCCATACTTGGACACCATTGCATTGTGCACTTTGGTATTTGAAGACCATTTTTTTACTTAACACTGGTAATGTGGGATTAAATTACCCTTTCAATAATAATGTTTCCATTCAAAAAAATTCCCTCATGATACGCACCTAGTTGACTGAGCCCACACAAATCTAGGAGGCCCCACTCTCTTCCTTCCTCTTTCTTTACTAAGTACTTTAGTGTTTTTGTTTTTAAATACCTCTTTACACACAAAGTTTTCCAAATGTGGGATAATGCTCCAATGCATAGCCCGTTACAACTAGTCACCTCCTTCATCCTTTCACGTAGCTATTTACTTCCCTTATGACCTGCATGTTCCATCAAGGCTTGTGCCCAATAGCCCTATAGGCACACATCAACACCTCACCCTACAAACTTCACCACCAAAGGTGTACGCACACACCAAGAGATGGTGCATGCATAGCCCATAAGGGCACACATAGCACCACCAAATGGTGTGCATGGAGCCCATGAGGCAAATGGACTCCCTCTCCAATATGTGTGCCCAACCAATTTTGAAAATACTTGCAGTCAATATATTACTTACAACCATCATTTGGATGAGGTTTGCAGCCTCCCAAAAGGCACGCACAAAACCAAAAAATGTTGTGCTTAGTAATGAAAAATAATGCGTGTAGCACCCTTGAAAATGGTGTGCCCAGTACTTAAAAACATGAGTTCAGTAGGGTTGGAGCAATATAGATCTAGAGGTAGAACAAATGAATGTTTTTGTTCTACTAATTTTCCAAGGGCTACCAAACTATCTATCCACTTAGGAATCAAGTGTCCAATAATAACATATTTTAGCAAGTCAATATCTTTTGTGTTAATGAGAGTCTCGATGTATTCATCTGTGAAAGCTTGATTTGGCACATCTATCAATGATGTTCCCAGTGGACCTTTAATAATATAAGAATTGTCTTTTATTCCTCATTTTATTCCATAATCAACCTCAAATTTTAGTCTCTCATAGCTGCAATATTTTAAAGCTAATGTATTAATTGTGATATTCACAACACGTTCAAAATGATCTTGTTTCTTAATAACTGGTGGAGATTGAACTATAGAAGAGGGTATCAACATACTATTTGTCTTCTCAAAAGCTTTAGTTGAAAATTTAAAAGAAGTGTATTTTCTTTCAAGCCTTCTTCTACTAAATGATCATTTTTCAATTGCAAATAATGAAGATGACATGGCCTTTAAAATAATGAGGTAGGCTAGGCCCCAAGTGGGTCCAGTCTAAAACATTTTTGATTTCAAACACCTAAACCTTAAATATGAGCAGAATGGCTGGCTTGTGCATCTGGAATAGACTCGAACAATACCAAACATTCAAAAACCCTTGATTTTAAGAACTTCACCAAGTTGCCTAGTTTGAATAAACTACCTCTCGGAACACCATTCAAAGATTGATTAAAACTCATCACTGGATGCTGGCAGATGGTGAATACAAACTTTTTAGTATAGACAGTCACTCTACCAGGCGAATACTCATGAATTTATACAAGGCAAAAGATTTTAAAAGTTAAAATCACCTATTTAAACTTGGTGTGTAAACACAAACTGGAATGACTAGGAATGACCTGTCAAGAAGATACACTAAAAATATCCATTGAAGAGATGAGGCCAAACCACTAATCCTGGTAGAAGATTCATATACAAGGAATAAAAGGAAATAACTCTCATCTAGATACAAGCATCTGGCATCAAGTTATGAATTTATGAAAATGGTCACTTTGCAAAGTCGATTATCTCAGCACCAGTCATTAGCATAAAACACCTTTTGTCTTGACTTTGCAAGCCTATCAAATGAGACCCTCATGGTCTAAAACCCTGAATGTAGATTCACTTTCATGTGTATAAAACAAGGTTATATTTAGACTTCCAAATGATCAATTGATAATCCATTAATAATCTTCAAAGTGACCCCCTCATAACTCTCTGAACTTTGAAATAGTGAAACTGTAGAAATTGAATTTGGAATTGACTGAGCAAAGTGAACAAATGGATTGGTCATGATCCAAAACTCATCAGAGAATATCATTTCCATGTCTATAATGTGGAACAACATTCAATTCCTTCTAATCACTAATTGGGTATAATTTGCACAACCTCAAAGTAGGCTATTTAAATTTTGCATTTCCACATTCAGAAAAACTGAATAAAATGCAAACAAAAAGATCTTGGTAAACTGATCATACAAATTCACCAAAATCTAAAATTGGGAATGGAGACACACTCTCATGCCTATAATACACTGAAACAATCCTCATGTCGTTACTATCAACTAGGTGTTAGATGCAATCCTCTAAAGAAGGGATTTCAGTAAAAACTGAACAAAATGCAAAGTGCAAATTTGGACAATGACCTGCAAATGGGTATCTCTGAAACACATCAGAACTAAACTCTGAGAGTTATAATCCACTGTTCATGCCATATGATAGGAAAGGAACACATGTCCCATGCAATATGTCATGAAAATCAATAGGTCCTTTTTTAAGTGCACTTGAACTAGGGTCCTTTCAAATGGTCTTTTTGAGGGAATAATTTGTGCCTTAGGGAAATTTTTAGAATATATACTCTAAAATCTATCTAAAATTTTAGAATCCCAATAATGCCTCTGATTGGGGATGCATTCCATTTGTAGGCATGCAGAGAACTTAGGATCTTTGGTAGATAAGACCACCCACTAGACACAAATAATGTAGGGAAACCTCTCACAAAAACTAGTAGACAAACTAGGGATAGGAAGAACAAGAACAAAAATCACAATTGAAAAGGAATATGTGCAAATTAACAAAATTTAAAACTTCATGTGATGGCCTCAGTCCATCAAAGGAAAAACCAGGACTTTCCTTTATCAAAAAATTGATTTTCATCCTCATATGACACCAGCAACCTAGAAAACTCTTGACAATTTTGCTGCCAACAATTATAATATTTGGGCTGAAAAATAATTTTGTAATTTCCACTGCACACATTCTTCCGGTCACTATCACCATCATTCTCATATTCCAAAAAATATGGAATATCTTTTTTCTCATCTAAATGTTGATTGAAAATATAAACTCTATATAATAATGCAATGTTCATCATACATTACAACAGACTCACCTGGCTGAGGAGGAAGAAATAGATTCTCAAATTTATCTTTATGAAGTGTTTCAGCCATTAAATATCTTGGTTTCTCAAGGATGCTTTCACAAACTAGATCACAACTTGGAAAAATATCATCCTGCTGGAAAGAATAAAACTCACATTTTTCAGCACAGTTGGCATCATAAACATCACTATCCTCAATGATCTGTATAAGAGGGATTTTATTTTGAAATGAAAAAATTTGCTGACCACTCCACTATACAAATCATCTTCAAGCCATTCATCTTCTCTCTAATTTGAATCCCACTTTATACTTACTTCATCAACATCTTGGGAATACTCTGCATTATCATTTTTATTTGCATAAGGCTACTCATAAGAATACCTTACTATCATATGCCCACAATTTGATTTTGTGTTTTCAATCAACCCATGATCACCATAAGAACTCATACCCTGATCATTCTCACTAGAGGATTCATAATTATATAAATCCTCTGCAACATTTTCATTATCAAAACAAAAATCAACATGGTTTAAAATTTGCTAGCCAAATAGATGTGTATATTTATTGCATTCAGTTATCAATAAATCAGAGATCTCATCACTACTAAGAAAAGGAAAACTTAGCCCATCCATACACATTGCATCTTCATGACTATAAAAAATTGCACAATTTATATCATAATTCTCATCATTTTTACTAGCAAAATAACACACTTCCTTATCCAGCACAAAATCACAACCAATGAAAATTTTGGAGACATGAGAAATGCCTTCTTGGAGTTTTTCATGAATTGGTTCACACAATTCTAGAAGCAACTCATCCTCAGTATCTTCATCAAAATATTCACTTAAATAATTTTCACTTTCAAATTCAGACATCTCTAAATTAGTTAAAGATCTTGCATACAATGATTTTGATTTGTGATCACTACTATAATCTGAATGTTCTTCTAACATAACTTCATAATTCTGAGAAACATCCTCAGCATCAAACATGGGTTGTTCTAGGATATTATTTGTATTATTCTCTTGATGATGTTCTCTCAGTAGCTTACTCCACTCATCATCATCAACAAATTCTTTTAGGAACAACCATTTAAAATTAGTCAATGAAGACACAGATTTTGGGGGTAAACTTAAATACCAATCAGTTGCAACCCCTTTGAAGGATTTTCTAAAAAGCATCATGCTAACCTCTTTCTCATAAATCTGATGTTTTACAACAAATTTGAAGAATGCTAGAACATGTTCAAGTGTTGACTTAGACTAATCATCAAAGACTTGGATTAAATCAATGAACTCAATAGGAAAATAAGTGGGGGATTCTAGAACATGAGCAAAATTTAAAGCTCTATCCAACTTAATAAAATGTAGCCTTTTAGGCTGGGTCTTCTATTGATTATTCATTTGGTTTAAAATAAGATGAGAACCATTCATCTTGTTTTGTCTTTACAAGAGGTACACCAAAAAATTTAAAACTCTATGACAACATTTCAATGCTTATTAACATCAACAAGATATTTAACAAGCATGTTGGAGCTCAAGAAATCCTAAATATGTTTTGAGTCCATACTTGCAAAATTTTCTCCAAGTGTCAAATTAATGCCTTGAAAATCATTGTAAGAGCTTAGTTTGAAGTGCATGGATAAAAGGGCCTATTTATTTTTGTGATGCATCACTTGGATAAGGTGTTTATGTTAGAAAGTAAAGATCCCCAAGATAACTGAGAGGGGGGGGGGGGGGGGGGTGAATCAGTTATCTAATAATTTAACCATTCAACTACTTTAAACAATATAATTAATGTACTAATCAACCATAGAAATATAACCATACACAATTGCACAATAACACAAGATATGTTGACTAGGGAACCTCTTGAAAAGAGTAAACCCCAGTGGGAATGATGCCCAAAAAATGATGCACTAATATGAAATTTCCTTGTTAGAGGATGGACCCTATTAGGAGTCTTATGAAATACATCCAGTACATATAAATCCCTGTTAGGAGATTTTGAATCCATGTTAAAAGATTCTAACTCGGTTAAGAGTTTATGGAAGACAGAAGGACCCACTGCCCAAATAGCTTCAAGGCAAGATCTCTAAACCCACTGTCCAAAAGATCTTAGAATTATTCAATATAATAATATGAAATATATTACCTCATTCACACTATGCCAAAACTGCACTCTCTGCTACACAAGATCACAATTCCAGATCTTTGTACTCACAAGTATTCCTTCATCACTGAATTATCTATTTTCTTCACTTCATGCATATATTCACATCTCAACCTTCACAATACATATTTCAACAAGGAAAAAATTCCTTCTTATATACCAAACTCAAATAATTACAAATGAGTCGGTCCTCAATTACAAAATAATAATTTCTACACGCTACACACAAAATTCACATAAAATTGTCAGCTTCCAGATACTATAACTTTCTCCAAACATATCTTCAAAGTTTTCACTATGAACCACATCATCATTAATGATTCTCCAACATCCCTTTAACTATGCAAAATTAGATTCCATCCCATCTAAGAGATATCCTCCGATTTCTAAAAATCGCTTTACAGAAACACTGTCTAAACACTACTTTCACCAAATTGCTCATAACTCTCATGAATGAATGAATTTATTTTTGTGTTGTTAACCATAGGTTAATAACACACCAAAGAACATACCATCAACTGTGCAAAAGCCAATCTACAATACAACATGTGTGCAAAACAAAACTGTACCTACTTTCCTGCTGATATCCAAAATATCACTGTGTTGACATCAATGACAATCCAAGTCATGAATGCAACAACAACTGCTACACAATGACTGCCAAAATACTTTTCATTCATTCCGAACAATCTCCCCCATTGGAATTGATGGCAACATAGATGAAAAAATCCAATGTTCTGAAAATCCAATACTGCAACATTACTTCAAAATATCAAATTAAATCTTGTTGCGTTTTCCTATTCAGCTCTCTTATACAATCCACAATGTTTTTCATGTATATCTCTCCCCCATTGACATCAATGACAGAAATTCCATCACTAAGTCAACAAAAACTTAATGTCAAAAGACACTTTTCAAAAAAATACAATAACAAGAGTCCTCATGACTCAGCTCATAAACTCCCCCATAGAGGAAGTTCCAACATCCAATCCAGAAGAAAGATACCAATTGTTAGAAAGTAAAGATAGGGCTCATATACCACTAGACGGATGCAATCATCTGCATCAATTCTCAAAATCAGGTTGGGGCATAATCCCAAGCATACCTCTCAGATACACAAATGTATCCTTCGGTAAAGGTTTTGTAAATATATCTTCTATCTATTCCTTTGTGCTTATGTACTCCAATCTTACTTCTTTTTCTGCAACTTTCTCTCTTACAACATGATACTTGATCTCAATATGTTTAGTCTTAGAATGTAAAACAAGATTTTTAGACATACTCACTCTACTGGTGTTATCACAATGTATAACAATAGGCTCATCAAACTTTATTCCAATATCCTTCAACATCCGCCTCATCCAAATAATCTGATTACAATTGTTTTTTGCTGCAACATATTCTACTTTTGCTATACTTTGTGAAGTATAATTCTACTTCTTACTTAAACAAGAGACCAATTTTCCTCCAAGAAAAAAGGCTCCACCACTGGTGCTTTTCTTTTCATCAACAATGCCTCCCCAATCTGCATCAGTATAGGCACATAAAGTAAAATCATTAGAATTCATACCATAATCCATAATGTTCCTTTCAGATATCTTAGTATCCTCTTTACTGTTGCATAATGTGATTCTCTAGGTTCTACTTGAAATCTTGCTACAATCCCAACTGAATGTGCTATATCAAGTCTTGTATGTGTCAAGTACTGCAATCCTTCAATCATAGATCTATATTTTTTCTGCTCAACTACTGGTGTCTCATCTTTGCTAGATAACTTATGTCTAGTTACCATAGGTGTTCCAACAGGTTTAGAATCTTCAATTCCATATCTTTTCAATAAGTCATTCAAATACTTAGTCTGACTTACAAATATACCTTTCTTTCTTTGTGTTATCTGTAATCCCAAAAAATATTTCATTTCTCCAATCATGCTCATCTCAAATTCAGTCTTCATTTCATCTTCAAATTTGTCACTAGCTTCATCTTCTCCTCCAAAGATAATATCATCAACAAATATAACTATAACCAAAAAACCATTCTCAATTTCTTTTGTGTATAAGTTACTATCTGTTGTTCCTTTTATAAATCCCAATTTCAATAAATACTTATCCAATCTTGCATACCAGGTTCTAGGTGCTTGTTTTAATCCATATAACGCTTCCTTTAACTTACATACCATATCTCCTTCTTGTGTCAAAGGAAAACCTTCAGGCTACTCAATATAGACTTCTTCTTCCAATTCACCATTCAAAAATGCTGACTTCACATCCATCTGATACACTTTGAATTTCTTGTAAGCTGCATATGCTAGAAACATTCTCACTACTTCAAGTCTGGCCACAGGTGCAAAATTTTCTTCATAGTCAATTCCTTCTTGTTGTGAATATCCTTTACATACCAATCTTGCTTTGTTTCTTATCACTTCTCCTTGTTCATTCATCTTGTTTTTGAATACCCACTTTGTTCCAATCACATTCTTGTCTTCAGGTCTAAGGACCAATTCCCATGTCTTGTTTTTTTCAATCTACTCCAGTTCTTCTTTCATAGCATTAATCCAATGTTCATCTTCACAAGCTTCATTAGTAGTCTTAGGTTAAATTTGAGAAATCAAACATAAATGTACCTTATTTTGAGCCAAAACTCCTCTGTCTAAACTTCCAATAACTTGCTCAATAGGGTGATGTCTTGAAATATACTTGTTAGGTGTCATAGTTACTGATCTTGTTCCAACTGTAGATTCTTCTCTGCTTTCTTCTTTGTTTTCTTCTCTATTTTCTTCAGTATGACTTTCATTCAGCAAATCATTGTTAGTTTCAAAAAATAATTCTACATTCTCAATGTTAGGCTAAGGTTGTGCTTCTCCATTAGACTCACAATCAAGCATTCTTTCTTGAATTTTAAACTTCTCGTCAACTTTTACATTTGCACTTTCAACAATAGTCTTAGTTCTTTTGTTATAACATCTATATGCTTTGCTTTTTAAAGAATATCCAAGAAATATTCCTTCATCACTTCTAGGATCAAACTTTCCTATATCATCGTCTCTCTTAATATAACATTTACTTCCAAAAATTCTAAAATACTTAACTGACGATGCATGTCCAAACCATAATTCATAAGGTGTCTTCTTTGTATCTATTTTTATTTGTACTTTGCTTAGTGTATACTATTGTGTTCACTGCTTCTCTCCAAAAACTCTTAGCCAAATCATTTTCAAACAACATAGCTCTTGCTGCTTCAGTTATTGACCCATTCCTTCTTTCTATAATACCATTTTGTTTTGGTGTTCTAGGGGCTGAAAGTTGTCTCCTAATACCATTCATTTCACAAAAAGTATTAAACTCTCTAGATGTAAATTCACCACCTCTATCGGATCTTAGACACTTAATCTTCATTCCAGATTCATTCTCAATTTCACTTTTCATGATCTTAAATTTATCAAATGCTTCAAATTTTTCTTTAAAAAATGCAATCCACATCATCCTTGTAAAATCATCAACAAGAATCATAAAATACCTTTCTCCATAGAATCCTCTAGTCCTAGTAGGACCACTCAAGTCTGTATGAACAATCTCTAGCTTCTTTGTCGATGTGAACTTCTTGCTGGGAAATGAACTCCTTTTCTGCTTTGCCATCATACATTCTTTGCAAATCATGTTAGTAGGTTTCATAATTCTAGGTAAATCTCTTACCACAAGTGTAGTGCTCACCTTGACAATATTATCAAAGTTTATATGATAAAACCTTTTATGCCATAACCAACTGACATCAATCTTAGTTATCAAACATGTCAGCTTAGTAGGATTCTACTGAAATACATTACCTCTGTTTTGGATCCTTTTCCAATCAAATTTCCATCTCTATCTTTTATCACATAAGTTTTCTCAGCAAACCAAACTTGGTAACCCTTATCAACCAATTGTCCAACGCTTAGTAGATTATGTCTCAATCCATCAACAAAGTAAACATCATCAGTGTTAGTCTTTCCATCAAGAGTAATAGATCCTATACCATTAATCAAACAAGGTGCATTATTACCAACCCTAACAATTCCTCCATCATAATTATCTAACTTAACAAACTTTCTTTTATCTCCAGTCATATTATGTGAACAACCACTATCTATAATCCAATCAAATTTCTTTTCAACTTGAGAAACTAATGCTTTTTCTTCCCTTTCATCAGATTCAAAACTTTCGTCTTTAATTGCTACAAATCCTATTTCCTCAAAGTTATCATTATCACTGTCACTTAAATGTCTTTCAATTCCTACTTCAAGATCTTCATCATTTGCATAATAACATTCTTTAGATCTCCTAGGTTTAAAGTTTCTTCTATACTACTTAACTCTTTTAGGACATTTAGATGCAAAATGACCATATTCTTGACAAGTCCAACATTTAGAGATTTTCTTACCATCTGATTCTCTTTTTACAAGTAATGCAATACCTTCTTCAATCTTCTTATCTTCCTCAAATTTAGATCTGCTACTACTGGCATAATCTCCATTTACACTAGTACTTCTTGTAGGTCTAATGTTAAGAGTACTGAATGTTGTCTCCATTCTAGGTAGCTCTCCTGATAATCTCAAATTCATCTCTACTATTTCTAATCTTCCAAGAAGAGTCTCTCTTGAAAAGTTTGATGTACAAGGTATCACTTGTTCAATCATCTATATTGTCTACTTGAATACTGGTGTCAAAGTTCTTAGAATTTTCCATATCACTTCATTCTCTGTCTTATCACCTCCATAAGACTTTATTCCTATTACAATCTTAGACATCCTACCAATATAGCTTCTAATAGATTCATCTTCCATCATTCTGATATCTTCAAATGCACAAATCCAATTATGTAATCTAGCCTTCTTTGCATGTTCATCACCTTCAAAAGTAGAAAGTAAAGCTTTCCAAATTGCATGAGATGTTTTCAAACATCTTACCTGACTATATTCATTCTCTGATAGTCCTGAAAAAAGTGCTTCTCTTGCAAGTATGTTACACATGAATAGATCTAGTTCATCTTTAGTTCCTGCCTCTAGATTATCTTCCTCAATGATAGTCTTCTCATTCTTTGTAATCAACCAATAACTTGGTCCGAAACATAATAGATGTGTCTTCATCTTTTCTTTCCAGCTATCAAAATTCACTCCATCAAACTTAGGGCTTTCTTTCCTCAAATTTTCAATGGATCTCCTTAAGTTGTTAAACTTTTCTTTCAAGGACCTGCTGCTCTGATACCAATTGTTAGAAAGTAAAGATCCCCAAGATAACTAAGAGCGGGGGTGAATCAATTATCTGATAATTTAACCATTCAACTACTTTAAACAATATAATTAATATACTAATCAACCATAGAAAGATAACCATACACAATTACACAATAACACAAGATATGTTGACTACAGAACCTCTTGAAAAGAGTAAACCCCAGTGGGAATGATGCCCACAAAATGATGCACTAATATGAAAGTTCTTTGTTAGAGGATGGACCCTGTTAGGAGATTTTGAATCCCTATTAAAAGATTCTAACCCGGTTAAGAGTTTATGGAAGACAGAAGGACCCACTACCCAAACAACTTCAAGGAAAGATCTCTGAACCCACTGTCCAAAAGATCTTAGAATTATTCAATAGAATAATATGAAATATATTACCTCCTTCACACTATGCCAAAACTGCACTCTCTGCTACACAAGATCACAATTCCAGATCTTTGTACTCACAAGTCTTCCTTCATCATTGAATTAGCTCTTTTCTTCACTTCATGCATATATTCGCATCTCAACCTTCAAAATACATATTGAAATAAGGAAAAAATTCCTTCTTATATGCCAAACTCAAATAATTACAAATGAGTCGGTCCTCAATTACAAAATAATAATTTCTACATGCTACACACAAAATTCACATAAAACTGTCGGCTTCCAGATACTGTAACTTTCTCCAAACATATCTTCAAAGTTTACGCTATGAACCAAATCATCATTAATGAGTCTCAAACATCCCTTTAACTATGAAAAATCATATTCCATGCCATCTAAGAGATATCCTCCGATTTCTGAAAATCACTTCACAGAAACACTGTCTAAACACTGCTTTCATCAAAGTGCTCATAACTCTCATGAATGAATGAATTTCTTTTTGCATTGTTAACCATAGGTTAATAGCACACCAAAGAACATACCATCAACTATGAAAAATCCAATCTACAATACAACATGTGTGCAAAACAAAATTGTACCTGCTTTCCTGCTGATATCCAGAATATCACTGTGTTGACATCAATGACAATCCAAGTCATGAATGCAACAACAACTGCTATAGAATGACTGCCAAAATACTTTACATTCATTCCTAATAGTTTATTACCTATCATTTGACATATTTAGGGGTTTTGAACTTTCAAATTACAATTCTGACATGTTTAGGAGGTAGCCTTTTAAGGGTGTTTCCGGGAATCTGTATTCTGTTTCCAGAATTTCACTAAATAGCCCAATTCAGAAGAGTGCATCTAATGTTCAGTTGATGTTCATTGCATGGGGGTTTTTGAATCATGTTATAGGCATGAGAGAGAGTATTAATAACCATTTTTACCCCCCCATGTGTCCATTTGATCACTATGCTAGAGCCTCTAGTTTGCCAATTGTTAAAATTTTTGTGTAGTCCAATGTTTTGAATGGCCTACTTTGAAGCTTTGTGGTTTGCACCCAGTTTGAGGTAAAGAATAATTGAATGTTTTCCTACATTATAGACTTGGAAGTGACCATCCCTAAATATTTTTAGATCTCTATCAATCTGTCTGGTCACTTTCCTAACCAAATTTTGAACCCATTTTCTACATAATTCACTATTTTAATCATGAATATTTCTAACAGGTTGAATTCTATGTTCAATGGTATTTTTCCTTCCGATCTTCTTGGCATGATAATTATGGATTAATTTTCCTTATGGGGAGGTGAATTAGTTTCCAAGTTTTTGGTTCATGAAGGTCTCAATTGGAAAGTTTTCAGAGCTAGTTTCTGAGGTGATTTGTGCAATTTGACAATGTGGACAGAATCAGTGTTCTAGAGGGCTGTGTTTGGTCATTCATAACTGTTAGCTCAAGTATTTTGGTTCAATCTCCTTTTATAGGTGTACTAACATGTTAGGATTGAATATTTTTTTTTGACAATGTGCTCTAGTAAGGTCCTATGGTCAGTTTTCAAGGCTATTTCTGGAGGCTAGTTGGTGTCAATGGTTAGTTTTGCAGAAGTGTGAAAAGGTGAATTATATGTTTGAATCTTAAATTCTCCATGATTTTTCTCACTAGGTAACTACATTTATGACAAAGAAAAGGGCATGGTAACCTCCCTCCTGATTGTTTACTATCATTGAGAACTGACTTAATGCAGTTTATTTTGGAAACAACAATCATTGGGTGATCACACTTTAAAAATAAACTCTAAGTTTTCAAGTGAATCATATCCAGACCTTTTTTATCTCTTAAGATTGGATACTAAAGCTATTCTTAAGATTTTTAATTGTTCCTTTCAAGATGGTGAATAGTTGAAAATGAGAAAGAGTGATCTTTCTTCATTAATTTTAAATGAAGGCTTCTAATAATGAATTTCCTCTAGTTCAAACATTGATTAATGCACTAACAGATATTTTTGAGATGAACTTTTCTGGGGCTTTGAAGCTTCTTGGTGAAGAAGGCCTTAATTGAAAATTACATGAAAAGGTTTGGCCTTCTAGGAAGGACATTAGTAGTTTAGAGGAGCCAATCAGCATGCCAAAGTGAGCTATACACTAGACAAAAAACAAAACAAAATGAAGGCTACCAGTCTGCAAATGGCTTGGTGCATGAGCATTGAAGGGGGTAGCCAGTAGCAAAGATTATTGTGTGTTGGGCTAGTGTATGAGTGTTTGAAAGGGTGTGTAGGAGTGTCAAATGCATAACTAGCACTTGCAAAAAAGAAAAGTGAGTGCCTTAACGTTAATGAGCCAGGCACAAGGTGTGTGAGTCTTTGAGTCTTAGGATTGTCAAAGGATAAATGCTACATGTTTAAAGGAGTAGTGATGCCAGTAAAATGCATGAGACAAATTAATGAAACTAGTGCATGACATGAGAAAGGGAAATCAGTGCATGAAATGCACAAAGGGAAATTGACACACTAAGGCAAGGACTCATGCACTGAAGGATGGAGCATGAAAATTCTAAGAAGTTAAATGGAGGGTGCATATACTAGTCCAAAATAGTGTGTGCCAATGTTTAAATGAAAGGGGTGCTATGCTCCACACTTGCAGAGATACGTGAGAAACAAATGTCAGGCATGTGTATACCAGCATGAGAGTACGTGATTGTGCAAGGAGGCTACCAGTAGCATGTTTGAGAGGGTACGTAGATGTCTAGCAAAGAACATCTTGGAATGAAGGAGAAAGCTCATGCATAGACAGAGATGAAGAAAATGTGAAGGGGTTGCAAGTGGGTTTATCCCACATGCACCCGGATTTGGGTTTATGAAATTTTTTGATACATTGGTGCTCAAGGTAGTGGTAAAGAGAAAGAAAGGAGGGAGGCTAGCCTCTGTCCTTGAGGGCTCACCCGGATTTGATGCAGGAGTATCCTAGGATTCTTGGAAATCCTGTATCTCCCAAAAATATGTTTGTTTTGTAAGGTAGATTGGCAGTTTTGATCTTATTTGGTAAAGTATTTTCTCAGTTTCAGTGTTTACTAGGGTGCTCGGTCTCTTTAGACCACTCGGTAACCAAAGGTGTTGGTTTCTCCTAGCACCCAGTGATAACTATGTTGCTCAGTGATGCTTGGCGTGGTTGGTTCACTGGTGCTTAGTTATTTCTCTACTACTCAGTGCTCTTGCAGGCTGACTTGGTTGTTTGGATGGATCGGCTTGGCCGACTGATGCATTTAATTTGGGTCACGTTCCTCTTGTTATGGATTGACCATTGGATGTATGAGGACCTAGATCTGGCGTTTTAGATTCTCCTATGTGGATCTATAGGCTGACTTGTAGAATTTATTTATTGTAGGGCTATTTGAGAGCTGACTGATGTTTTGGCATTTAATATTTTTTTGGAAGGGTTAATTGTTGGAAATTTGGCTGAGTTAGATATCTACATGTTGTCATTATGGAAACATATTTTTAGGAATAGTCCCAAGAGATAACTGAGAGGGGGGGGGGGGCTGAATCAGTTATCTACAAGTTTCAATTCTTTATCCAATTAAGTATACTTAAATATAAAGCATAAACAAAATGAAAGAACACTTGAACACAACACAATATTTTGGTTACGGGGAAACCCAAATAGGTAAAAACCTCGGCAGGAATTGACACCCACTAATATTCTACACTGTTGTATCATGATCCTTGTTAGAAGATCCTTAACCCTCTTAGGAGTTTCTTTATGATATATTTAGTATAGTAGACCTAGTAAAGGGTTGGAACCTATTGGGATTCTTTTATAATAGTCCCTATTAGGGGAGAAGACACACTGTCTGAGAGAACACTGCTCAAAGGGGTAAAGGCTACAACCTTCTTAATAATAGATACACACTATATCTGGATCTTGGTGAACTATGTTTATACTTGCTATCTGGATTAGTTCCAATGTATAGCACAAATACTTTACTTAGTCACATAGATCTTCTTTTGATGGCTGAACACTTCACACACTTTGCTCTCCTCTTATTTAATCAACTATGAACCACACTCAAGAAATCACAATTGACTACCTATAAATATATTTCCTCTAAATGATATAATCAAGTCAGCCTATTAGAACCACCTTATCATCATATTAGAGAAACCATAACAAACTCCAATAATAATTTAGTCAGCTTTGTAAGCATGCAACACATTTTGGGACCTGTCCAATAAGATAATTGTAGACGCACGCTACACACTGTTGGCTCTACTAAAACAACTAGATCTTTCTCCTCAAGCTGAATTACTTCATGCACTCTTAACCAAACATCACTAACTATTCTCAAAGCTTAAATCCAAGGGCACATACTGAAATGATAAGCACAACTCTAGAAATAATATAATCTCTGCCAGCTCTTCTGAACAAACATAGGAAATTGCTAATGGTGTATAGTGACTACATAACTTCACTTCTACTGATCATTAGACTCTGCGTCCATGAATGTAATATTACTAACATGTCTTCAACATATATCCAAGTGCATAAGGCTCCATGATAACTATATGGACAACCATACATAGAACATTGGCTATTACTTTGTGAGGAACACTACTGACACAAGCTACTATATAACTATTTGTACTAACAGTTAACCTATGCACCAATGATATCATGTTGATATCATGTCCATGCTACATATACTAAAATCTTACTTCATAATTCATCCACACATACTACTTACCATATGTTGTCATCAATGACAAATATACAATCAGTACTAGCCTACTGGAAAATCTCCAACAATCTCCCCCTTTGGCATTGATGGCAACATATGGAATGAAAAACTCCACCAATCCAAATGAATAGTTCTTTTATAACATTCTCCATTTTCTCTTCAAAACTCCCCCAAAGATGAATCCTCCATCTGCTATAATATTCTTCAACATTCTCCATTTCCTCAACTTAACAATTGTCATAACTGAATACTACTTCCCCTTAGTATATTACTCCTCTTTTTACTTATGTTTTTCATGACTATATATTACTCCCCCTTTGACATTAATGGAAAAGGGAGCCAATTAGTTTGGGCACCAGTACTACTCTAGAAGTAGAGTATTCAACCATCCATCAATCCTTGAGCACTAATGCTTTTCCTTCTTTCTTCTAAGCAGAATCAGGGAAGGGAATTACCCCCAACTTCTCCCTGAAATAATCAAAAGTATCCTCTAGCAAGGGCTTTGTGAATATGTCTGCCAACTAATCTTTAGTACTCACATAGTCCAGCTTAACTTCTTTCTCTACCACTTTCTCTCTTAGGAAGTGATACTTGATCTCAATGTGCTTTGTCTTTGCATGAATCACAGGGTTCTTTGACATATTAATAGTGCTAGTATTATCACAGTGAATAACAATAGGATAATCGATCTAAATTCCAAAATCCTTTATCATCAGCTTGATCCAAACAATTGTAGAACAATTCAAGGCTATTACAACATACTCTACTTCTACTATTGACTAAGAAATACAATTATGTTTCTTTCTTGTCTAAGTGACAAGTCTATCACCAAGAAACACTACTCCACCTAATGTACTCTTTCTATCATCAACGCATCTCACCCAATCTGCATCATTGTACACATGAAGCTCAAGATTTTCTAAATTAGGATACCATAGACCATATTCTATAGTTCCTTGCAAATATCTAAATATCCTTTTTACTTCCATGAGGTGACTTTGTTTAGGCTCTACTGCAAATCTTCTAACTATGCCAACTGCATTTGAAATATCAGGTCTTTTTTGAGTAAGATAAATGATTTTCTTAATCATAGATTTTTACAATGTTATATCTACTATAGGAGAATCATCTTCTTTTGTAATCTTGCATCCTTTGATCATAGGTGTCCCCACTGGCTTGCAATCATCCATCTTGAATTTCTTCAATAATTCTTTCACATAATTAGATTGATTAATGAAAATACCTTTCTTTGTCTGCTACACATTTAGTCCCAAAAAGTATTTGATAGGACCAATCATACTCATCTCAAATTCATTTTTCATCTCCTTAGCAAATTCAGCACTAAGTTTGTCATTGCCTCCAAAGATAATGTCATAAAAAAATATAGCTGCAAGTAGTAAACCTTCAGATGTCTCTCTTATGAATAAATTACTGTCTATTACTCCTTTCTTGAATCCAATATTTGTTAGATATCCATCTAGTCTCTCATACCATGCTCTATGGGCTTGCTTAAGTCCATAAAGGACCTTCTTCGATCTACACACCATATCAGGTTTGTCTGATAGAGTGAATCCTTTTGGCTACTCAATGTATACATCTTTCAAATCTTTGATCAGGAATGCTAACTTGACATCCATTTGATAAACTTTGAATTTTTTGACTGTAGAATAAGCTAGAAACAACTTAATAGCTTCTAATCTTCTCACAGGTGCAAATGCATCTGAATAATCAATGCCTTCTCTTTGTGCCTATCCCTTACATACTAACCTTTCTTTATTTCTTACTACTATACCATCTTCATTCATCTTGTTTCAGAATATCCACTTTGTTCCAATCACATTCTTATCAATAGGTCTTGGGACCAGTTCCCAAGTGTCATTCTTAATAATCTGATCAAGTTCTTCTTTCATAGTATCATGCCAATCTAAATCATTACATGCATCTTCAACACTTAAAGGTTCAATCTAAGATAGTAAACATACCACTTCATTGCTAGCTGAGTTCTTTGCTTGTGATCTTGTTAAGATGTTGCCACTCTAATCTCCAATGATGTCTTTCTTAGAATGGTTTCTAGATGTAAAATTTGGTACCTTAGGTGATGTTGACTCATTATCCTTAGGAGTATCTTCTTCACTTGTCTCAGGGTCATTGAATAACATATCAATACTATCAAACATTTCTTCAATAACTATGTCACTAGTGGACAGTTTGGGTTCTTCTTTAATCATGGGTGAGTAATCATGATATCTTTCTTGAACCATAAACTTTTCATCAATCTTAACATGAGCACTTTCAATGATCTTTTTCAATCTTAAATTGAAACATCTATAAGCTTTACTTTTAGTAGAGTAACCAAGGAAAATACCTTCATCACTTCTTGCATCAAACTTGCCTACTACTTCATCCCTCTTGATGTAGCACTTGCTTCCAAAGATTTTGATGTATTTTACTATGGGAACATTACCAAACCATAGCTCATATGGTGTTTTGTTAGTGTCAGGCCTCAATTGAATTCTATTGATGGTGTAGACTGGTGTATTGACTACATCTCTCCAATAGGTGTGTGCAACTTTTCCTTCAATCATGATGGTTCACGTTATATCAAGGATCATCCTATTCCTTCTCTCTGCAATTCCATTATCCTAAGGGGTTCTAGGTGCACTCAACTATCTCTTTATGCCATGTTCTTTGCAATACTCATAGAATTTGTCAGAGGTGAATTCTCCTCCTCTATCTGATCTCAAACATTTTATCTTTAGTCTAGATTCATTCTCAAACTTAGCTTTGAATATTTTGAATTTCTCAAATGCTTCTGACTTATCTTTCAAGAACACAACCCACATCATCCTATTATAATCATCAACAATTGAAAATGAAATACCTTTCACCATAGTATGATCTTTTTTGAGTTGGACAACATAGGTTTGTATGAATCAGATCCAACTTGTTCTCTGCTGAATTGTGCTTTCTCCTGAATGAGTTTCTCACATGCTTTCCCATCACACATTCCCTACATATAGCATCAAATAGCTTTTCTATGCAAGGTATATCTCTTACTGCCTTTACATTGCTTATCTTTACTATGTTATCAAAATTGATATGACAGTCTTTTATGGCACAACCAACTGTCATCAACTTTAGCAAAAAAACAACTTGCTTCTCAATTGAGTTGGAAAACATTACCTCTAGTATTTGAGCCTAATTCAATCATAACACCATCCTTGTTGTTAATGATGCATTTTTCATCTTTGAACTCCAATTGATAACCTTTTCCAAGTAACTGTCCAACACTAAGAAGGTTGTGTTTCAAACCATCTACAGACAGAACATCATCAATACTATTCTTTCCATCCAAGGTGATGGCTCCTCTACCAACTATGGGTTTAGGAGTGTTATCTCCATATCTAACCATGCCACCACTATATTTGTCTAGATGAACAAATGTATTTTTATCACCTATCATGTGATGTGAACAACCACTATCTATAATCTAGTCTATCCTTATATCAACATGGGAAATTAATGCTAGCTCTTGTTTCTCTTTCTCATCTTCATGATCTATCTTATTGTTCATTTTCTCTATGATAGCAATAAATCCAATTTCTTCTTCAGCTGAATCATCATCTAAAACTCCATCTCTAGCATAGTAACATTCCTTAGAGAATTTAGGCTTGTAGTCATTTTTGAACTTTCTAGCTATTAAAGGACATTTAGATGCAAAGTGACCAATCTTATTACATGAAAATCATTTAAATGGAAATTGACCATCATATTTTTCTTTCCCTTTCTTTTCTTTTTTGGTAGTCATAGAAATGAAATCATCTAGTTTTTTCTCTTCATCATCATCATCAAAATTACTAGAAGTGTTTGCATATTTCTTACCATGAATTGTTGCTTTGAAGGCTGTCTCACTTTTAGGTCCTATCTTCAATCTTGAAATCTCAAAAGGTGATATTTTGCTAATCAAGGTCTTTCTCTTGAAATTTGATGTAAGTTGCATGGTCTCATCAAGGATGTTAATCTTGTCTTCATATTTTGGAGTGAGAGTAGTCATCAATTTGTCCATAATGTCTTCCTCTAAGATCTCTCCAGCATTGTTCTTGATTCTAGCAATTGCTTCATTGATCCTTTGATTGTAAGCTCTGATATTTTCTTTAGGCAGCATCTCTAATGCATTTTAGCTTTTCTTCCATGTCTTTCTGCATGCATTCTTTTGTTGTTTGTCTCCTTCAAATATGTCTTCTAGGTACTTCCATATTTTGTGGGTTGCATCTACCTTCTTTATTTTTGAAAATTCACTATCAGAAAGGGCACTGATAAGGGCTTCTTTGGATATTGCATTCTAATGAAATCTTTCCTTTTGGTTATCAATAGCATCATTCTTTGCAAGGTCTTCTAAAGTAGGAATCTTGACTGCTTTGATAGTTACATCAAAAACTTCAAAAGTAATGCACTGCAAATGGGTCACCATCTTGTTCTTCCAATCAAGATAATTCTCTCCATCAAAATTTGGACTTTCTTTTCTAAAGAATGTCATCTGATCAACCTCAAGCTATTAAAATTTCTCTTTGAGGCACTTGGCTCTGATACCAATTGTTAGGAATAGACCCAAGAGATAACTAAGAGGGGGGGGGGGTTAATCAATTATCTACAAGTTTGAATTATTTATCTAATTAAGTATACTTAAACATAAAGTATAAACACAATGAAAGAACACTTGAACACAACACAATATTTTGGTTATGGGGAAACCCAAATAGGTAAAAACCCTAGTGGGAATTAAAACCCACTAATATTCTGCACTAGTGTAGTATGATCCTTATTAGAAGATCCTTAACCCTGTTAGGAGTTTCTTTACAATATATTTAGTATAGTAGACCTAGTCAAGGGTTAGAACCTATTAGGAGTCTTTTAAAATAGTCCCTATTAGGGGAGAGGATGCACTATCGGAGAGTACACTACTCAAAGAGGTGAAGGCTACAACCTTCTGAATAATAGATAGACACTATATCTGGATCTTGGTGAACTGTGCTTAGACCTATTGTCTAGATCAGTTACAATGTATAGCACAAATACTTTACTTGGTCACATAGACCTTCTTTTGATGGCTCGACACTTCACACACTCTACTCTACTCTTATTTAATCAACTATGAACCACACTCAAGAAATCACAAATGACTTCCTATAAATATCTTTCCACTAAATGATATAATCAAGTCATCTTATTAGAATCACCTTGAAATCATATTAGAGGAACCATAACAAACTCCAATAACAATTCAAATGGCTCTACTAAGCATGCAACACATTCTAGGACCTATCCAATAAGATAATTGTAGACACACGCTACGCACTGTCGACTCTACTAAAACAACTAGATATTTCTCCTCAAGCTGAATTACTTCATGTGCTCTTAACCGAACATCACTAACTCTTCTCCAAGCTTAAATCCAAGGGTGCATACTAAAATGATAGGTGCAACTCCATAACCAATATAATCTCTATTAGCTCTTCTAAATAAACATAGAAAACTGCTACTGGTGAATAGTGACTGCATAACTTCACTTCTATTGATCATCAAACTTTGCATCCATGAATGTAATATTACTAACATGTCTTCAACATATATCTAAGTGCGCAAAGCTCCATGATAACTATATGGAGAACCATACATAGAACACTATCAGTTACTCTGTTAGGAAAACTGCTGACACAAGCTGCTATATAAATGTTTGTACTAATAGTTAACCTCTAGGCCCATGACATCATGCTGATATCATGTCCATGCTACATATACTAAAAGCTTACTACATAAGTCATCCATGCATGCTACTTACTATTGGCAATTTAGCTAATGTGGATGCATAGATTTTGTCATTATGGCAACATATGATCTCTATTGAGAGCACAGAATCTGGAATGCAAGTATGGTAAGTTAAAGGAAGAAATTGTCTAAGTATGGATACAGTGATCCTGACAGAGCACCCAATGAAGATTTAGTTGGCGACGTCCACTGGAGCAATATTTTGTTTGTGTAGTTAACTAAAGCTTCTACAGAGTATGAGGATACCCCATCTTAGTGTGCATAAAGTTTGGAGTAGTACGAACAAAGTTATTCAAAGTTTACCGAAGATAATTTTTGCAGACATAATAGTTTTGGAGATAGTATTAGCGAAAGAGTTAAGGGATTATTTTTTGCTTGTCAAAATAATGACTTAACATTATGAAGGGATGACATCCTAGATGTTTACTCTTGGATAAAGATTTTGGAAGCTGACCATGTAAAGTTATTAGCTCTAATAACTCATATATTACGCATACTTGAAATGTAATGAAAAAATATATGTGATATGTAAAAAGAAAGAAAAGATAACTTGCGATAGTTGTATATTGTGATAGCAGCAAAGGCTATTGATGTGAAGTTGTAAGCAATACCATATTACAGTCAGAAACATTTTGTATTACCTATTTGGGCAGTGAGCTTAGCTAGTGATCAAGTTTTATAATCTAACTCCTAACAGGGTTAAGGCTTCTAACAAGGCCTAAAGTCCTTTAACTAGGATAGATCTACTATATATTGTAAATTGACTCCTAACAGGGTCCAATATCCCTAACAAGATACTTTTGATTAGTGATCTTTGTGGGTACCATCCCCACCAGGGTTTTCCCTTGGCCAGGGTTTTCTCGAGAACATATCATGTGTTATGAGTTCTTTCTATTTACTACTATGTTTGTTAATCAGCTTGATAATCTTTGTATGCACTAAAGTAATCTATTATATCCATAAGTGGGAAAAAGAAAAAGTTTGTGAAATACTGATTCACCCCCCCTCTCAGTATTTCCTATTTCTAACACTTACCATATGTTGTAATCAATGACAAACATATAGTCAGTACTAGCCTACTAGAAAATCTCTAACACATATGATCTACATGAAGACCACAGATGATAGAGAGAAAGTATGACAGAGCACAAAGAAAAATTGTCTAATTATAAGCAGTATTTTCCTAGTGTACCCAGAGATAGTTTGGTTGGCGACATTGATTGGAGTAAGTTCAGTGCTTTTGCACTTGAACACGGATACTATGATGCATATTGAAGACTCTCTTGAGAGTGCAAGTCTGTACGACATGTACGGAAGAAGTTATTGTTGTATTATAGGAATAGTGTTAAAGCTAACAAGACAATAGAGAAGACAGAATTGGTAAAGAGTTAAGGGATTATTTTGTTTATCAAAATAATGTCTTAATCATATAAAGGGATGACATCCTAGATGTTAAACCTTGGGTAGCCCATTGTAAAATATATTTTCTAAAGTGCTTTATGTTTAGTAAAGCCGATTATAAAAGTTATTATCCCCAATAACTTGTATAAATCTAAGGCATATGGAATGCGAAGTTGAGAATGAGATATAGATGATATAGTGAACATATATGTGAAAGGTATTGATGTGAAGTTGTGAAAGACAAGCAAGTAGTATAAGGTTATGTACCTTTCCCTATTTTTTAATCAATAATCATTGTACATTACTTGTTTGGGCAGTAGGCTCATCTTTTAATCATTCCATTTTGTACTACCAACTCTTAGTAGGGTTGAGGCTTCTAAAAAGGCCTAAAGTCCCTTAATCAGGACTAAGACACTATATATATGTAATAGGCTCCTAACAGGGTCAACATCCTTAACAGGATACTTTTGATTAGTGGATCTTTGTGGGTATCATCCCCACTGGGGTTTTCCCTTGGCTAGGGTTTCCTCGAGAAAAAATAATGTGTTATGAGTTCATTTTCTTTATTGTTATGCATGTTCTTTAGTTTACTCTATTATGCAAGCATAAAGATAATCTGTTATATCCACAATTGGGAAAAAGTAAAATTTTGTAGAATACTCATTCACCCCCCTCCCCTCTTAGTATTCCTTATTTCTAACAATTGGTATCAGAGCTTAGTTACTCAAAAAAGAATCATTAAGAAAAATCCTAGTAGCTTGAGTAAGATCTCTATGGATATGGATCAGCTACAAAAGAATCTTGAAGAAGCTCTTGAACAGATTGATATATTTACTGAAGAAAGAGATACTCTAAAAGAAAAATATGATGATGCAAAGAACCTCATTGAGAACCTGAAAAAGAAGCTGGAAGAACTGAAAATAGAAAAGGAATCTACAATTCAAATTGAATATTGTGATGATAATCTAGAAAAATAAAAGGATATCCTTAAACATGAATTAAAGATAGTGAATCTGAAGTTGAGTTTTAAAGATGGAAACAAAAATAATGAAGCAAATTTGAAATCTAAGAATGAAAATCTAAAATCTGAGAATGAAGATCTGAAATCTAAACTATGTAAAGTAACATGTGAACTTGAAAAAACCAAATTGCAGTATGCTGAACTTGAAAAGTACAATACAATTGTGAAAGGTGAATTGACTTAGTCTAAGAAACAACTTGAGAGACTATATTCCACTAGTGAGAAGATTGATGAGAAAATGTCTTATCAAAAGCCATTCTATGATAAATCTGGTCTTGGATTTAACTCATTCAAGGTAAGTGAAGAAAGTAAGGAACCAGATCTGAAAGTTTTTGAAAACATGGAAGAAAATAAATCTGATGAAGATAACAAATCTGAGGATACACCTAAAGAAGAAGAACCACCTAAACAAGAAGAATCACCTAAAGGTATGTAGAAGGAATTTAAAGGTAGATGTTTTGCATGTAACACTTTTGTTCATATGCAAAAAGATTGTACATGTAAGAAATTTAAACCTCTTAATGGTTATTGTTATAATTGTCATGGTTTTGGACATAGAGCTATTGAATGTAGGAAGCCTAAATTTAATGAGAATAATAATAGTAGTAGAATGTTTACAGATACTAACCATGCAGATAAGAAACCTACTGAAGATATGAACTTAAGAAATGGAGTAGTATGTTATAGATGCAAACAAGGTTGGACATATTTGTTGGAAACTACAATTGAAGCAATTGTTGTATTGTCATTGATGTCAAACCTTAACTGGTAAGACTGTTGCTATTTAAGAAAGTACTATATCTATTTGATTGTTGCTAAGGGGAAATGCAAGGTTGGTAACAATAACACCTAAGGAAATGTTGATTTATCTTGATACTTCAATGAGTACTTGATTATGTGGCACAATGATAAGATAATGTATTTTTTATCTGAGTATGAATGAAGACTAAACTAGTAGGCTTAACCGAGAAAAAGTGAAGAAAACTAGTTTAAGCTGAGTGATGTTAGTGTTGACCGAGCTAGTATATGCCAAGTAAATTCAGTGTTGACCAAACATCAGTATTAGCTGAGGAAATAGTTGTTGAGGTGACCAAGCTTTCTAGTGAAGACCAAGGAGTTGAACACAGTATTGATCGAGCATCAGTATTTTACATTTGAGGAAGAATTCAGATTTCTAGATGACATTGTTGAATTCTTGGATTATGTAAAATGTGTTGACTTTATTTATTGATTGTATGAAAGCATTTAATGCACTGTAGAATGTTTTATTGTAAATCTATTAAGAGATTTGAGATATTTCTAGAAGGATAGCTCAAGAACATAAAGTAGGAAGGATTTGATGAATCTGACCTAACCCTAAGATCTACGAAGGAGATTAAGCAGCAAAAGATGTATTGACCTAATTGACGAAGTATTAAGGAAACCTAAGCTAGAGGTTGTGTTAGCACATGTAAAATTTTTCATGCCTCTAGCTTTTTTCTGCCGGTCTCTGCAGTTATTTTTAGGTCTCTGGCTCAAACCCTAGGTGAAATTTTTCAAAAACTAGCCATTGTAGTGAACAAACCCTAAGTGTGCCCTAGACTGGTTCTAATTTCATGTTACTTTTTGGGTCACTTAATTTTTCCTAAATGCATGTCCTTAATTGTTTTTTTTCCCCACAAAGGGTTCAGTTTTAATTTTTCCTAAGTTTTCATGCACCTAGCGAAATATTTCCCTAAGTCGGTCGGCTTTATTTTTCCCTAAGTCCAGCTTTAATTCTTTCTAATGTTCTGGCTTAGTCTTTCCTAGGCCCGTCTCTCTAACACCATCTCAATTCAACGGTTGTCATTAAAGCACAAAGGATGTGTTAGAGCTATGGGCTTTTGCGATGACCATTGATTCTCTTTTATGGTGTAGCCTTTCTTTGCAAGCGGGTCCACTGACGCGTAGGTACAAATGGTAGTTCCTTATTGGCTGAGAGAAATGATGATATGGTAGGGTGGGGTCAAGTTGTCAATTGCTTGAAGATCTTGTGGTTGTTGCATGATCATAAGGAATATTCTTCCCCTTCACGATCATGTGACAGCCATCGATTCAGAATTTAATGTAAAGGCTGTCAGTGGGTCTAGTGCCAGGTCAGTGTAGTTGGCAGTCTCTTATTGGTTGGCATATGTTATGACTGGATACACTGTTAGTGGGACCTAATTTTTAGGGACTCAAAGGGTTCTAACATCTATAGTTGATCAATGATTAGCATAAGTTCTCATGAGATGTGTCAGAGCTTTGAGATCTTACGCCAGCTGTCGATGTTACTTTATTCTCAAGTGGCAATATAAAGGTGGGTCCGATTGCCAGTTGGTTTTTATGTGCCATGGTGTGCTAAGTTGTCTTCTTTTCATTCATCCATGTGGTGATGAATTGGATTATGTGAATGGGGCCAGGTTTTTCAAGGTCTAGTGGGTTTTGACACTTGCAGAGCATCGACGATCGGCATGTAATCTGATGGGTTTTTGTTGACACATGCAAACTTAAGATAGCCATTGATCTCTTTCGATGTCAGAGGGTTGTCAAAGTAGGGAAAGATTCTTCATCTGATGATTGTCTTATAATCTGATGGAATCTTGGAGGTCTATGTGAAGATGAGACAACCGTTGATCTTCTTGATGTGGGCCCGGTAAATTTTCTCAGTAGTTTTGGTGGTTCTGAAAAATGTTTTCTTTGTTCGCTAGTTCGCGTGATGTTTTGGTGAGGGCTCTAAACACTTAGCGATTTGGTGAATAGTGTTCATGTAGTAGCCAAATGATTTAGTAGTGCTCTCAAAGTTCTTGTGAATGGGCGAAGGTTTTTTCAGTCGCGTATTCGCTAGATTCTTATAAAGTAAAAACATGACCCAGGAAAAGGAAAAGCATCTAACGGTCACAATATAAACCAAGTTCAGATTTAAATGTGGGCCATTGATATGTTATTAAGTGCCATAAAGTAGCTGTTCTTTGAAAATTTGCAAATTTGAATGCTTTCTAGTGACAGAAAGGACCAAAATTGAATGTTTCGACGATCGAACTTATTAGAAATGATTTGCAGTTATTGTGGTGTGATCCAGTGAGTCTGATGATTATTTTTAGAGAGTTTTGTACCATGGGGTATGGGTTTACTTTCTTGAAGCATGTGGCAAGGGTCAAATCAGATGAATTTGTAGGAATTTCATGATCTTCAATACATTTCTAGAAGATTTACCATAAGTGAAGATTAAATTTTAGATCTGATTGCTCAAGATTGCTTGGTTTTCCATCCAATCTTTTAATTGCTGATCTATTTGAATTGTTTGGTGGGTGGAAACCCTAACCCTTACCCTAGTTATCTATAGCTTATTGCATCCTAACCTGTTGGGGATTCCAAGATAACTAGTTGTATTTAGTGTTGAATTTTTTATTTTGTAAAGGGTTCCAATTTTGAAGTTCAAAATTAGTCCCTAATTTCTGGTCCCAAGGTTTTGTAATAGTTTTTTTTAACTCAATGTTTGTTAATGAAAGAAGAAAGTTGCAAGTCTAAGCTATAATTTGCAAGTAGGGTGTCTTTTGATTCATTGTGTACATAGAAGGAATTCATCATACTTAATACAAATATTTGACTCTTATCTCTCCTTTGTGTCAAGTCAAGTAAGCTTTGAGTTTTCTAGCTCATTACATAGTGTTTTTATGTATATATCTTCATTATTGAATTCTAATCTAGGATTGGATTCAACAATGCTCTAAATGAGATATAAGTTTGCCCTTGTCTATGTAAGGATGTTTTTTAAGTAGTAAAGATTAAGATAAATGTGTTTATGGCTATGAATTCCCAGGTATTCTCAAGTTTGTGTGTCTTTGTGTCTAAGAACTCTTGCCCAATGGATGAGGCACTGGTCTAAGTGAGTATTCCTCTTGTTAATATACACTGGATGAAGTTATTGAATTCCAAAAAATTGAAATCAATAAACTTTCTAAGCTTTAGGTCTTTGGTTGTGTGGTTGTGCTACCCAATAGTAATGGAGAGTCAATGAATGTGGGGTTGGCATTTAGTACTTTCTTACTATTAATCTATTGTTTAGACCCAGTCTTTGGTGTGTGAAGTATAGTTTCCACTGGGTTAGGTGCACCCACCTTGGTTTTGTAGAGTGAGAAGTGAAGACGGCAGTCTTTCCCTATAGTTGGTCTAGTTACCCTAAGATCCTTATACATTTTGGAACTAACCAATCCTAAAATCAACCAGAGGGTATATTGGTAGCCTAAGAGCATAAGCATCCATTTTGAACACCAACAAGATGGTGACTCTTCTGGGGAAATGTTACACAAGTTTATAATAACTAGTAGATCATCATTGGAAAATAGGGTTATTCTTGTCACTTGTCTTGTTAAACTCATTTGGATATTTGTTAGGTGATGAAGTTGTATTGTAAGATTCCCAATATTATTGGGTGGTGAATCAAACATCTCTGTAGTAGTGCTAGTCAGTATATTTTTTATAAGATGAGTTACAGAGGTAATAGGTCTCAGAGAAAGGAGCATCCTGAAGATAGAATGGAAGAAGGTATTCCAAGCTCTTCTAGGCCTAGTCAGACAAGGGGAGGAAAGGAGAAAAGAAACATCTCTCATACTTGGAAAATTAAAAATGATACAAGACAAGAATCTCAAACCAAGGCTAGTCAAGGGGAAAATATTTCATAATATGAAGAGGCTATTGATTTGGGATTGAACCAATATGAGGATGAATTTCAAGTGGGAGATGATGAATCTGAGACTACTCTCCCAGAATCAAAAGAAATATTTGAAGAGGTCTATGAATTGGAAAGAAGAATCCAAGAACAAGTTGCTATCAGATGGAAAAGAGAGAAAGACAAATAAGATAGAGTAAGACAAGCCATGATAAGGGCTGATCAGCTAAAGAGGTAGTTGTTAGACTTTGAGGCAATTAATTTTGTCCCAGAGCCTGAAAGAGTAGAGGAACAACCCATTGTGTAGAGAACACATGAGTTAACTAGGCCTAGGGATAAAGGCAAATAGAAGGCTATTAGAGTTCAAATCAATGAACAAGTTCATGTGGAAAACCCATTAGAGCAAGGGTTGAGATTAGATGTAGACCTTGAGAAGGCTAGAAAGGAAAAGGAAATATTAGATAAAGAATTAGAGAAGGCAGAGTTGGAGGCTACTACTACAGAAATGAGAAAGAAGATTGATTTTCTCAAGAATACCTCAAGACCTTCAAATGTTGCTACTTCCTTTTTGGGGCAAGGTGGAAATCATGGTAACCTTGCAACTCAAACAATTGGCATTCTGAGTGCTGCTAAAATTCCTTCTAGTTCAAACACAAGGACATCTACATCTCAAGGAATGGACCCACCTCAAGGAATTCCTATTCATGAAAGGTACAAACAACTTATCTTTTTTGGTATTCCTAGTTATCCTAATGTAATTCCTGATGAAATTAGAAAGAAGCTCCCAAAGTTTGCTGGGAACAATGTCATCACATGTGAGGAACATCTAAAAATTTTTATGGATGTAATAGATGATTATAATGTTGAGCCTGATGATGTTGTAATGAAGTTATTTGTACAATCTCTGACCAAGGATGCTAGGGATTGGTTTAGAGGATTGCCCCATCCTAGCATAGGATCTTGGAATGAATTTAAGAATTTTTTCAATTAGCATTATGGAGATAAAACAAATGAGGGTTTTATTTTGAATGAATTCAATAACATAAAGAAAAATCAGAATGAAGAGGTCCTTGAATTTAATATAAGATTCCAAAAGGCTATGCATAGGCTCCTGCAAGTTATCAGGTTAGATGATAGAGTGTGTCTTGTGACATACTTAAATGCTTTTGATGCAAAGATGGGGTACCTTTTAAGGGATAAGAACCCTAGAAATCTTGGGGAGGTTTACAAGTTGGCTATCAACATAGAAAGTAATAGAAGAATATCAAGAAAATTAGGGGGAAGAGATGATTATAGGCCTGAAATGCAAAATAAGAAAGAGATGGGAAGGTCTGCTAACTTGAAACCCAAAGAAGAGGATAATCTAAAGCAGATTCTAAGTGCTTTAGAGGATCTAAAGCCTGATGAAAAAAGAAACAATAAGGTTGCAACAAATGATTGACATGTTTCAAGTAATTTTAGCAGGCAACCAAGAATGTAGAATTACCCATGCAATACTCAATGGAAGGATGGCAGGGCCATTTTTCTAGTTAAAAGGGATAGACCTGATGATAGGATTCCTGATCCTTTGCAAAGAAATTTAGTTAACATGAATGATGATATCCCATGGTGTACTGCTTGTCAATCTCCACATAGTCCAGAACATTGTGTTATTGCTATGGATTTATCTAAGAACCAAGAACAAGATAAGCAATATGATAAGAGTGGTTGTTCAATGACTTCTTCACATGCATGGGATGAGGTTGACTCTACTAATGATGAGGAAGAAGAATTTGATGGTGTTGGATGTGGTGCTTTGAAGTGTGAGGAACATGTTTCCTTAAGGAGACCCTCTGATGAGGAAATTGCTCAAATCATTGTAGACATGGTCACTCAAGCCAGGAGTAATTATAATTTGAGAAACAAGATAGTTGGAAGCATAGCTCGTAAACCAGGTAGCATGTTTATCAAGAAATCAGAAAAGAGTACACAACAACATGAGGAAAATGAGAAAGATGTTGTTGTTGTCAGTAAGGTTAAAGTAAAAAAGAAGATGGGACCTGCTGAAATACCTCAAGGTAAAGCAAAGACATTAGAATTAGTTGTTCCCATACCTCAGAAGGATGATGACTTTCTACACAAAGGTAAATCTGACTTGACTGTCAAAGTAGAAGATAAAGATGGCACTATGATTAAGGATGACATGGGTAACCATACATATGTTCCCATTGATATGACTAAATTGCTTTCACAAATAACTATCAAGGTTACATTGTTAGAAATGATGAGGATAGAAGAGCACAAGGTCAAGGCCTTGGATTGGGTAAATGGTGCCTCTTCTATAAAGGTCCAAGAAATGAACAGAGGTGACAAGCATGTAGCTTCCTTAGATGACACACCTAATAGTAAAAATGAAGAAATTATCTCTAAGATCCCTCTGATATTTTTGAATGCAAATGTTGTAAATGGTGCATCAGGGACAGTTGACCCTTTTTTCTTGTCCCTTATGATAAACAAAAAACTTTTGAAGAATTGCATGATTGATTCTGGAGCATCAAACACTATCAAGCCTGTAGAGATCATGAAGTCATTAGGACTAAAGGTTGATACACCTCATGGGAGATGCCAAGCTATGGACTCAAGAGAAGTACCAGTTATTGGTACCATTAAGGATTTGCCTTATAAATTAGCCGCATTTCCTGACAAACAACTAACAATGAGTGTTCTTGTAGTTGATATTCCTCCTCAATATGGAATGGTATTATCTAGAAAATGGAGTGCTTCTATGGGAGGAAGTATTCAATGTGACTTGTCCTTTGCTGATTTTAACATTAAAGGAGATAGTGTGAAAGTTTCAAGGGAAGCTAGAACTCCACATATGATAAAGGAGGATGAAGATGACAATATGAATTGTTTTGTTGATACTGACATTGGTTCTTTCCAAGTTTAGGAGAGAGAGGTGCAAGAAAAGGTAAAGCCTATCCTTCTGGCTGATGATGAAAATAACATGGAAAAAGGTAATGTTTTATGGACCCTATATTTTGATGGAGCAAGTTCTAAGGAAGGTGCCGGAGTAGGAGTGCTATTGATATCCCCAAGTGGTAAGACTTTCAAGTTTTCTTTCACTCTCTTATTCCTGTGCACAAATAATGTTGTTGAATATGAGGCCCTACTGATTGGTTTGAGACAAGCATCAAAACATGGAATCAAACATCTTAGGGTGATTGGTGACTCTGAGTTAATAATTTCTCAGATTAGATCAAAATATGCATCTAAGAATCAAAGGCTGAAACAATATAGAAATGTTGTTTCGGATGAAATTAAAGGTTTCATTGCCTTTGGTATTGATTGGGTGGATAGAAGCCAAAATAGGATGGTTGAGTTATTGGAAAACATAGTACTAAGGCCAGAGGACATTAAATTTGTGGGGATGTCCAAAATTGAGTGTAAGTCTAGGCCTTCTATCCTAGACAATGTTGAAAATTGGTAGGTTTTTTTTGATGACCAGGATATATTAAGCTTTTTGTAGTGTGATTCTCATTTTGATGGTCAGGAGATGGATTTTAGCACCTATGTTGACATCAAAGATGGAAAAGAGAATGTTCTTGGGAAGGAAGTTTTGCAACTAAAGCCAAATAGGATCCCAAGGGGATTGGTTGCTCTTGAGAGGGCATTTGATGATAAAGAAAGGACTTGTTTTTCTAAATTTGTTGATAAGATAAATGATTTGGAGGAAGTAAATTTAGGAACAAGTAAAATACCTAAAAATGTTTATATAGGTAAATTTTTGTCCCAAAAAACTAGGAATAATCTGATTGATCTTCTCAAAAAATTTAGACATGTATTTGCATGGTCTTGTGATGATTTGAAAGCCTATAGAGAATATCTATTCCAACATGAAATACCACTAAAAGAAGGTACTAAACCTTTTAGGTAGAAATTAAGGCGTATGAACCCTACCTTGGCACCAAAAATGCAAGATGAACTCAAAAAGATGATGGATGCTAGCATCATCGAGCCTGTCAAACATTCTACTTGGGTGTTAAACTTGGTCCCAGTCAGAAAAAAGAATGGTGACATTAGGTTATGTGTTGATTTTAGGAACTTGAATGTCAATTCTTTGAAGGAAAATTACGGTTTTCCTAATATGAAGAACATGTTGCAAAAGGTTACTGGATCAGTGTTAATGTCCATGATGGATGGTTTCTCTAGATATAATCAGGTCATGGTCAGGGATTCAGAACAATTCAAGACTGCATTCACTACCCCTTGGGGAACATATGTTTATGTTAGAATGCCTTTTGGTCTGACAAATGTAGGAGCTACTTTTTAAAGAGCTATATATGTGGCCTTTGTAGACTTCATAAAAAAATTCCTAGTGGTGTATCAGGATGATCTCATAGCATATTCAGATAAGGAAAGTCGACACTGTGAACATCTTGAGAAAAAAATTATCAGGGCTTTAGAGTATGGGATTTCTTTGAATCCAAAGAAGTGTTCTTTTGGTGTTGTGGAAGGAAAGCTCTTAGGAAATATTATGTCCAAGGATGGAGTGAGAATTGACCTTGAAAGGGTTATGGCTATACACAAGCTTTCACCACCTAGAAATGTTAAAGGAATACAATCCTTCTTTGGGCTGGTAAACTTTCTAAGGAGATTTGTTACAAATTTTGCAAAAATCAGTATCCCTATCTCTAGAATGTTGAAAAAAGAAGAAAAGATTGAATGGAATGAAGAAGAAGATGAATCTTTTAGAAATATCAAAAAGACCATCAAGGAAGCTCATGTTTTGAGGACACCTAATTATGGTAAGCCCATGTAGATATTTTCTTTTAATTCTTGTCATATAGTTGCAACAGTTTTATTGCAGAAGAATTCAGATGGATATGAACAACCTATATCATTTTTTAGTAAATCCCTACAAGCAACAGAATTGAAATATGATATTACTGAGAAATAGGCTTATGCCTTAGTTAAAGCAGTCAAGGCTTTTAGATGTTACCTTGTGGGAGTTAAGGTGGTTGCTTATGTTCCTAGTGCTGTAGTTAAGGATATATTGGTGCAACAAGAAATTTTAGGGAAAAGATGTAGATGGATCAATAGGATCCAAGAATTTAATATTGATATCCAGATTAAAAAGTTGGTAAGAGGCTTAGGTCTTGCAAAATTAATGGCACAAAGCAATTTAATTGCAAATCATGTGAATGTGTTAGAAGAAGAAAAAAGGCCATATGTTTTTGATATGGATTATTGTGATTACTACAAAGATGTTATTGGTTACTTGCAGAAATTGGTCCTTCCCCCTGAGATGGATGAAAATAGAAGGAGAACTATCAAGTTGCAATCTGAAAGGTATGCCATCATACATGGTGAGTTGTGATGGAAGAGAAATCAAGGAGTATTGCTAAAATGCATAGACCATGAGAGGTCTGAATCTCTGTTGAAGGAAATGCACCAAGGTGTTTGTGGAGGACACTATATGGAAAAGACCATAGCTCACAAGATCCTTAGGTCTAGATTTTGGTGGCCTATAGTTTTTAAAGATACACATCAGTTTGTAAGAAGGTGTGATGCATGTCAGAGATTTGTTGGAAAGTTGAAGTTTAATGGAAATTTTCCACTCCGACCTATTGCAGTTCAGGCTCCTTTCCAAAAGTGGGGTATTGACTTTATTGGAGAAATTCCAAACAAGTCTAGTGGTGGACATTCTTACATACTAGTGGCAACAGACTATTTTACCAAGTGGGTTGAAGCTATCCCTACTAGAAAGGCTACTAGCAAAGTGGTGGCAAACTTTTTGATACAGAACATCCTTACCAGATTTGGGTGCCCAGAGGTAATTATGGTTGATAATGCAATGTGTTTTAGATCACAGGAATTTAGTGATTTTTGTCAACAATATGGGATACACATTTCATTTTCTTCCCCATATCATCCACAAGGAAATGGTGAGGCTGAGTCTAGTAACAAAAGTCTAATCAAGATTCTCAAGAGAGTGTTGGACAAGAATAAGAAAGCTTGGGACTCAAAGTTATGGTGGGCACTATGGGCTGACAGGGTAACTATTAAGAGGGCCATAGGTTGTGCTCCATTTGATTTGGTATATGGAATAAGTGCTAGATTGCCTCAAAATAATCTATTGCAGATGTATAAGTTCATCTAGGCATATGATGAAGATTTGAATGATGAGATGAGAGTAAGAATGGATGAATTGATCCAATTGGAGGAGGTAAGGAGAGATGCACATGAAAGAAATGAGACATTGTAGAGACAATGTAAGAAATTTTTTGATAAAAGGGCTACTCATAGAATTTTTGAAGTTGATGACCTTGTCTTGATGTGGAATGCAAGGTTAGAAGATAAGGGGAAGCATGGAAAGTTTGATCCAATTTGGTTGGGCCCTTATCTTATTGAAAGCAAATGGGGGACAGATTCTTATGTCCTGAAGGATTTAAATGGTGGTACTTTGGAATCGCCTATTCATGGATAGTTCCTAAAGTTTTACTTCTCCTAAATTATCTTTTCCATGAGTAGTAGTTTAGGTTTTCCCCTGTATAGTCATCTATTTTTGCATTTTGGGTCAAAATTTTGAGTTGGTCTTCTCTTCCACAAGATTCTAGCTTGCTCATTGTATTTGTAGGAGATACACATCCCTGAGTATGAGCCACTATTAGCACATGTAAAATTTTGCATGGCTCTAGCTTTTTTCTACTGGTCTTTGCACTTGTTTTTAGTTCTCTGGCTCAAACCCTAGGTGAAATTTTTTAAAAACTAGCCATTATAGTGAACAAACCCTAAGTGTGCCCTAGCCTGGTTCTAATTTCATGTTACTTTTTGGGTCACTTAATTTTTCCTAAATGCATGTGCTTAATTGTTTTATTTCCTTGTGGAGGGTTCAATTTTAATTTTTCCTAAGTTTTCATGCGACTAGCGAAATATTTCCCTAAGTCGGTCGGCTTTATTTTTCCCTAAGTCTAGCTTTAATTCTTTCAAATGTTTCTGCTTAGTCTTTCCTGGGCCCATCTCTTTGACACCATCTCAATCTGATGGTGGTCATTAAAGCACAAAGGATGTGTCAGAGCTATGTGCTTTCATGACAACCGTTGATTCTCTTTTATGGCGTAGCCTTTCTTTGTAAGCAGGTCCACTGACACGTAGGTACAAATGGTAGTTCCTTATTGGCTGAGAGAAATGATGATATGGTAGGGTGGGGTCGAGTTGTTAGTTTCTTGAAGATATTGTGGTTTTTACATGATTGCAAGGAATATTCTTCGCCTTCATGATCATGCGATAGTCATTGATTCAGAATCTAACATAAAGGTTGTCAGTGGGTCTAGTGCCAAGTTAGCGTAGTTCACGGTATCTTATTGGTTGGCGTATGTTATGACTAGATACGCTATCAGTGGGACCTAATTTTCTAGGACTCAAAGGGTTCTGACATCTATAGTTGATCAACAATTGGTGTAAGTTCTCATGAGATGTGTCAGAGCTTTGAGATCTTACGCCAGCCGTCGATGTTACTTTATTCTTAGGTAGTAGTATAAAGGTGTGTCCGACTGCCAGTTGGTTTTTATGTGCCATGGTGTGCTGAGTTGTCTTATTTTCATTCTTCCATGTGGTGATGAATTGGATTATGTCAGTGGGGCCATGTTTTTTGAGGTCTAGTGGGTTCTGACACTTGCAGAGCATCGATGGTCGGCATGTAATCTAATGGGTTTTTTCTGACACATGCGAACTTAAGATAGTCGTTGATCTCTTTCGGTGTCAGAGGGTTGTCAGAGAAGGGAAAGATTCTTCATCTGAAAATTGTATTATAATCTGATGGAATCTTGGAGGTCTATGCGAAGATGAGACAACCGTTGATCTTCTTGATGCAGGCCCGGTAAATTTTCTCAGTAGTTTTGGTGGTTCTGACAAATGTTTGTTTTGTTTGCTGGTTCGCGTGATTTTTTGGCGAGGGGTCGAAAGACTTAGTGATTTGGAGAATAGTGTTCATGTAGTAGCCAAATGATTTAGCAGTGCTCTCAAAGTTCTCATGAATGGGTGAAGGTTTTTTCAGTCGCGTATTTGCCAGATTCTTATAAAGTAAAAAGATGACCCGGGAAAAGGAAAAGCATCTAATGGTCACAGTATAAACCAAGTTCAGATTTAAATATATGTCGGTAAGTGCCATAAAGTAGCCGTTCTTTGCATATTTAAAAATTTGAATGCTTTCTAGCGATAGAAAGGACTAGAATTCAATGTTTCATTGGCTGAACTTAATAGAAATGATTTGTAGTTGTTGTGGTGTGGTCCAATGAGTCTGATGATTATTTGCAAAGAGTTTTGTACCATGGGGGATGGGTTTACTTACTAGAGGCATGTTGCAGGGGTCAAATCAGATGAATTTGTAGGAATTTCATGATCTTTAGTACATTTCTAGAAGATTTACCATAAGTGAAGACTAAATTTTAGATCTGATTGCTTAGGATTGCTTGGTTTTCCATCCAATGTTTTAATTGTTGATCTATTTGAATTGTTTGGTGGGTGGAAACCCTAACCCTTACCTTGGTTATCTATAGCTTGTTGCATCCTAACCTATTGGGGTTTCCAAGATAACCAGTGGTATTTAGTGTTGAATTTTTTATTTTGTAAAGGGTTCCAGTTTTGAAGTTCAAAATCAGTCCCTAGTTTCTAGTCCCAAGGTTTTGTAATAGTTTATTTTGACTTAGTGTTTGTTAATGAAAGAAGAAAGTTGCAGGTCTAAGCTATAATTTGCAAGTAGGATGTCTTGTGATTCATTATGTATAGAGAAGGAATTCATCATACTTAATAAAAATATTTGACTCTTATCTCTCCTTTGTGTCAAGTCAAGTAAGCTTTCAGTTTTCTAGCTCATTACATAGTGTTTTTATGTATATATCTTCATTCTTGAGTTCTAATCTAGGATTGGATTAAACAATGCTCTAAATGAGATATAAGTTTTCCCTTGTCTATGTAAGGATGTTTTGTAAGTAGTAAAGATTAAGATAAATGTGTTTATGGCTATGAATTCCCAGGTATTCTCAAGTTTGTGTGTCTTTGTGTCTAAGAACTCTTGCCCAATGGATGAGGCACCGGCCTAAGTGAGTATTCATCTTGTTAATATACACTAGTTGAAGTTATTGCATTCCAAAAAATTGAAATCAATAACCTTTCTAAGCTTTAGGTCTTTGGTTGTGTGGTTGTGCTACCCAATAGTAATGGAGAGTCAATGAATGTGAGGTTGGCATTTAGTACTTTCTTACTATCAATCTATTGTTTAGACCCATTCTTTGGTGTGTGAAGTATAGTTTCCACTAGGTTAGGTGCACCCACCTTGGTTTTGTAGAGCGAGAAGTGAAGAGGGTAGTCTTGTCCCTATATTTGGTCTAGTTACTCTAAGATCCTTATACATTTTGGAACTAACCAATCCTAAAATCAACCAAAGGGTATATTGGTAGCCTAAGAGCATAAGCATCCATTTTGAACACCAACAGGTTGAAGAAGGGAGGATGCTGGAAGTGTTGTTGATGTTATTGATTATACAAGCATAGAAGGTTGAAGGAGAAGTGTCGTGATTTCTTGAAGATAGTTTCAAGCAGATCAGTGATGGAGATGGTAAAGGTTCATAGTCAGTAAGCTAGCATATGTGTAAGGAATTGGATCTAATATTTTCAAAGTGAGTTGTCTATTTTTTAGATTAATATGGCTACTACTTTCTAACCATTGTATCAGTCAAAATCCTTTTAACAAAGGTTGACCTAACAGTCATTTGTATAAATCCTTTGAACAAGGTTGCATTCTAATGGAGTGTATATAAGTCCTATAACAAGGCACACTTTTAACATAGTGTTTTAAATCCTTTAACCAAGTCACACCTGATAGTGTGTTTGTAACCTTTGACAGGCTTGGCTTTTCATCAAGCTCACTTCACAAGAGGGAAGATAATAGTGACATGTTACAAAATGGTTTTTCCCAAATTGGGTTTCCACTATAAATCCTAGTGTTGATACTTGTGTGAATGTTTTGGTTTGAACATTTCTATGTTTTACAAGTTAGATAATATTGGATAAGTGGACTACACTGTTATATGTTTCTGTTATGCAATCAGTAATGACC
This sequence comes from Chamaecyparis obtusa, assembly GCA_027943335.1. Taxonomy (NCBI): domain Eukaryota; kingdom Viridiplantae; phylum Streptophyta; class Pinopsida; order Cupressales; family Cupressaceae; genus Chamaecyparis; species Chamaecyparis obtusa. The sequence continues at coordinate 3,046,638 of BSBK01001370.1, forward strand.
GAGTAGCTACTGGTTATTAGATTTGATTTGTTGAAGAGTTTAAAGTTTTTTTTTATACATTTGGACCTAAGAACAACTGATTCACCCGCCCTCTCTATTGTTCTAAATCATATTAACAATATTCCTAGGAATTACAGATCAGAAATCAACTAGACTAGACTGAGATATGGGAACAATGGAGTAGTTTGTTAGATATGCAACAAATTTGGTCATACAACAAGGTTTTGTAGAATGAACAATATGAGAAACCCTAATCCTAGAAGTCATGCAAGGAGAAGTGATAATGCAAGAAATAGTCAAGGAGGTTGTTGTACTAATTCAGAAGAAGTGAAGTTTATTAAAGCCACAGATCAAGGAGACACATTCAGCACTGAAGGTAATCAAAAAGGTGAAGTATCAAATGGTAAGAGTGAATCTCTTCCTAACCCATCTCAAAGTACTTAATTTATGAAGAATGTAGTAGCATAGGAACTTAGGATAGTGTAGAAGTTAGTATAGGATGAATTGAGTCTTGCATAGTTAATGCAAGGTATAATATGATGTAATGATACTATGGTTAAGAGCGCATGAGCTAATATGAAGTTATGTGAGATAGCAAGAAGTTTTAAGTTTTGCAAGTAAGGAAGAACAAATTTTTGGAAAGAAACAGAAAAAGAATTGAATGCGATGTCATAATCTTATGAGATTGAAAGGTTAAAAGCTTATGATTGGTATTGTTTGATCATCAAAGACAATGCAAGTGTTAAGGAGATTAAATTAGTAGTGATTGAAAGTAGTTTGCAAAGATTTGGTTAAGGAATTTCGTGCTAGATCTACGCAAAGCCCTAAATCATGGAATTAAGGTATTTCACTAAGAAAATCTATCAGTCAGTTAGAGAATTTGTAGAAGATATGGATGTTTCATTAGTTCATAGTATAAGAGATAAAATCACACCTAAGATTAAAAGGGAACTAGTAGAACCTTTGGAAGAAGACCCTAAATTAGCATTATCATCCCTACCAGATGGAGTCTTACATTTAGAGAATGTTAGAAGCTATTTGGGATGTAAACTTGAAACCCTCAGTGATAGTGATTTGACTGAAGAGTATGAGAAGCTTTATAATCAAGATATTTTCTTGAAAGTAGGGTTTGAACATTTGAATGGATAAAGAAATCATAAAGTATTCACCACAATATGAGTTTGATGATGAAGAATGCACCAAGATAATTTTGAGTAGAATTCATAATGGAAAGTTTTGGTTAGATGACACAGTGATAGATATAATAATCAACCTAATTCATGATGTAACTAGTTTTTCTAAATCTAGATTTATACCATTGAATGAGAATTACATGAGAAAAATGGTACTAGATAATACTAAGTCATCCTACAATGGTAGAGGAATAGTTATTAGTAAGATTCAGCAAGATGATGTTAGATACTGATGCGAGATCTTAACATCTAAGTTTTGTGCTAATTCTTGAGAAGATGACATGGTAGCTAGTATGATTCATGTAGCCTATTTGATGTTTGTTGATAGAATTCAAGTGGATATGTGTGATATTTTGAGAATTCAATTATTTGAGAATCTTGATAAGATTAAGAAGACTAAGAATTCATAGTTTAGGTTCTCAAAATTGATTACATATATGTTTTTCCATTTGATAAGAAGATTTCCATTTACAATTGGAGATGACTGGAATGACAACAGAACCACCACGGACATAATTAAGAAGGTATATCTAAGATACCCAGTAGACAAAGTTGATGAGAGTGCAACTTTGGTGATTAAGACATTTCAAAACTTGATGAAGAAAAGATCAAGAATTCCACAAGATATAGTTGAGAAATATAAAGATGAGATATGCTTTATGGTTGGCACTAAATTTACATTCATTGAAGCAGTTGAACCTAGAGTAGAGTTCATAGACCCTCTTGGCTATGAAATTTTTGAAGTTGAAGTAGAAGAATATGTGAATAGATTGCTTAAGAGAAAGTTGGATGTACATAGCAACAAATTTGGAACTTATGAGGAGAACTTCAACTCTGCAAAGTCTATTTAGGAAGAAAAATAGTCAAAGAAGAGAGTGGAAAATACAATTAAGAAAATTGTGAAGAACATAGGGATGCTAGAACAAGAATTTATGATTGAAAAGAATACAACAGCAACACTTAGAGACGTTGGACAAAAGGAAGTTTTGTCTATTCCACCCCTATCATAAATTGCTGATCAGTTAGTATACATTCAAAATGTGGTAAAAGTGGAGAAAATTGAGAAGGAACATGAAATTAGGAAGTCTAAAAGATCCTCCTCTAGTCCACTAGGGAAAAGAGTGAAAGAAATAGCTAGTGGACTAGGTAAAAGAAAGAAGACAATAGTTGCCCCAGTTCAGAGGAAAATAGCTAAAATTAAAGATGATGAAGATACTCAAGTGAAAAAGAAGACATGGAAACAAAGGATTGAGAAAGTAAATGATCAAATCATTAATGATGGATATTTTTCAAAGATGAACAAGTATTATGATCTTTATAACTATTCAGATAGATTAAACTTGGAGAATGTAGTTGTGAGACATATGATCCTAGCAGACAAGAAATTTGATACAATCCAAGGAAAGATACCTGATGATCTATTTGAGAAGCTAGTTAATAGGAAAAAGAGAGCAAATTAAGAAGATAACAAAATCAGAGAAAATTTTGTGAGGAAACTATGTGATGTTAGAGATGAAGATCATTTTAAAGAAATTATGAAAGAACTTCGTACTCATTTGAGAAAAAAAATAAGAACCATTCAAATAATGGGAGGTAACTATGAAGAGATAAACAAAGAAACTGAGCAAGCAATAGTAAAGGTAATGACAACAAGTATTATAGCAGAAAAGGCTAAGGAAGTTGAGCATCAGAAGAGTCCCTCTCCACCATCAATTAACATTGAAGATGAATCAATGCATGTGGAAGGAACTAAGATCACATTGGATAGTGATGATAATCCTTTTAGTAACCTAGAGAACATTGTTGACAATTCAGCTCTAGAAGAACAAGATAGATCAATTGAAGAAGGAAAGAAAGAAACAAGGAAAGAAGAAGAAAAGAAAGTAGAAATTCAAGGAAGTATAGAGATTCAAGGATAGAAAGAAGCACCTAGAGAAGAGGAAATCAGTACTACACCTGAGATTGCAGCAAAGAAACCATAGATTGAGTTGATTTTTGAAAGATTTGGGAGACAAGTTGATGATGATGATCAAAAGGAGTTGATCACATCCCTAAACAAGATAATTGGAAAGAAAAAGAAGGTAAAAAGCCTTGAAGGATCATTGCTATAAATAGAGAAGTTACAGAGTGTTGTGACTAACCAGATAGTAGAGGGAGATCCACTGGAAAGAGCTAGAGAAGTTATGAAAGCATTTGATAATGTGTTCACTAACTTATCAGATATAGCTATAGTGAAGGCTCAGGTAGCCTATGAGGCCAAAATATTTCTTGATATAAGTTAGACTATTAGAAATGATATTAACAATTTGGATGTATGTATAAAAGATCTTAGAAGGAATTTGGACAGAGGTAAAACTTTGTACATTCAATGTACAAAATTTGAAAATCATGTTTTAGAAGTGGTTGAGAAGATTAAGGCTAAAGAGGCAGAAATTTAGTCAAAGGTAAATCTTTTAGCAAGCCCTAATATGAAATTTTTTTATGTTGATAAAAGAATTAGAAAAATGTATGATGAAATAAGGATTCTTAATGATGAAAAAGACAATAAATTGAGAAGATTGCCTCTTCTTAGAGAGCACATTTCAGTAAAGATTGGCATAGTTGAAGGACAATTGGAAGAATGTCTTTCATCTAGGACATCCTATGAGAAGTTCAACTTTGCAAACCTTCATGCATGTCAGATGCATCTTATGGTCTATGTGCACTCATCGGTGTTTTAGACATAGTAAAGAAGGCATGGGAGAAGGAGATAGAGTTAATTTAATTGAACTTTGCAGATTGTATTGCAAGCCTACTGGCTTTGCAATTTTGAATCAAGGTAAACATTTTTTTGAGATCATAGTTTTTGACACCTTTTTGTCATTTTTGTCAAAGGGGAAGTGACATGATAGCAAAAAATTGATATATGTTAAGGAAGTATATTCCTAGGGGGAGCATAGATAAGATATATGGAGTCATAAGGATTATGAAGATATAATTTTTGTTATGGCCACAATTTTGAGTTTTTGAGTTTTTGAGACATAGCCAATTTTCTCATATGTTGCCACCAATGACAAAGGGGGAGATTGTTGGAAATTTGGCTGAGTTAGATATCTAGATGTTGTCATTATGGCAACATATGATCTACATGTCTAAGTGTAAGCAATATTTTCCTAGTGTACCCGAAGATAGTTTTGATTGGTGACATCGATTGGAGTAAGTTCAGTGCTTGCACACTTGAACATGGATACTATGATGCATATTGAAGACTCACTTGAGAGAAAAAGTCTGTATGACATGTACAAAAGAATTTATTGCAATATTACAGGAACAATGTTAAAGTTGACAAGACAATATAGAAGATAGAATTGGTAAAGAGTTAAGGTATTATTTTTTTTTATCAAAATAATGTCTTAATCATATAAAGGGATGACATCCTAGATGTTAACCCTTGGACAGCGCATTGTAAAATATATTTTGTAAAGTGCGTTATGTACCTTGCCCTATTTTGTAATCAATAATCATTGTACATTACATGTTTGGGCAGTGCGCTCATCTTGTAATCATTCCATTTTGTACTACCAACTCTTAGTAGGGTTGAGGCTTCTAACAAGGCCTAAAGTCCCTTAATCAGGACTGAGACACTATATATATGTAACAGGATCCTAATAGGGTCAACATCCTTAATAGGATACTTTTTATTAGTGGATCTTTGTGGGTATCATCCCCACCGGGGTTTTCCCTTGGCCAGGGTTTCCTCAAGAAAAAATAATTTGTTATGAGTTCATCTACTTTATTGTTATGCATTTTCTTTAGTTTACTTTGTTATGCAAGCATAAAGATAATCTATTATATCCATAATTGGGCAAAAGTAAAAGTTTGTAGAATACTGATTCACCCCCCCCTCTCAGTATTCCCTATTTCTAACATTAATTGTTTCATCCAGCCAACTTGTGGCTTGGATTAGTATTTAAGAGAATATTTGGGTAGTTGTTTAGGAGGACATAAAAAAAAAGATCTAGAAGGAGATTAGATCTAGATAGAAGAGTTAGTAGCTTGTGATCTTAGGCATGAGAAGATTTCTTGGTGGCCTATGTGCACAATTTTAGATATTTCTTGGAGTGTCTACTAGTGTCATGTGGTGTTACAAACCTGGACTAGCTGTGAGGTGTATTGGATTCTACGTGATCTTGTAGAACTATTTCTTTCTTTGTAATTGGTCATAATTGGGATGGCCTTAGAGCATGGAATATTGCATTTAATTAGTTTTTGATGAATAAAGATACTTTTTTTCTTTCAGATCTTGTGTTATTATTATTGAATTCTATTGTGTTATGGTTTGGTTGCAAGTTTGGACAGTCCTTAATTGGATCCTCCACTTGACTGCATCAAGTGGTATCAGAGCGATTTGATCTTGAATGTGTGGATAGATCAATGAAGGAGAGGTAGTTTTCACCAGGATCTTGGATTGAAGATGCCTCCAAGGAGAGCTTGTGAGATCTCTAAGGAGGAAACTATTGGAGAATTTAGTCTTGATAATTTTAGAGCTTTGTAGAAACAAGTGCAAGACCTACAAGAGGAATTGAGAAAGAAGACTACAACAAAAGAAGATAGTGATGATGAATCTAAGGAAGAAGATCATTTTGAAGAAGATGTAGAAGAAGTTAGGGATCCTAAAAAAAATAGAATCCTAAAGGCTATGTATAAAATTGGGAAAATAACTAAGATTGAAGTTTTTGCATTTGCTGGAAGCCTTAGGCCAGAAGAGTTGATTGATTGGATTAATGAGATAGATGAGTACTTTGAGTATGAAGAAATAGAAGATCCTGATAGAGTTAGATTTGAAAAGACTAAACTAAAGGGTCATGCAAATATTTGGTGGAGAGAAGTTCAGTTGGAAAGAAGTAGGAGAGGAAAGGAAAAGATCTCTAGATGGAGCTGAATGGTTGACAAGTTGAAGAAGCAATTCATTCCGATGGATTATGAGTTGGACATGTTTTAGAAGATGTAAGCCTTGAAGTAGATTAAAAAATTAGTGCAAGATTATACTGAGGAGTTTTACATAATCCTAATAAGGATTGAATGTTCTGAAGCTTTAAAAAGAAGGTTGCTAGGTATGTTTATGGTTTGAGACCTAGTATGAACAAGAAAAGTTACTGACTATTTAGATGACAACAATAGGAGATTCTTATTAGATGGCATTAAATATTGAAGAGAAGTTGAATAAGAAATTTGAAGGAAGACAAAACAATAGGAACCGAGGTGGTAAGACTAGTGAAACAGTTTCCAAAAGTAATGTGGCAGAGAATCCTAAAAAGACTGATGTGGAATCTAGCAATGGTCAAGTCACTAAGAATTTCAATACTGGATAGAGAGGAGGGTAGAAAAATAAGTTCACTAGCACCTATTATCAATGTGGTGAAGAAGGTCATAGAAGTTTTCAATGTCCTAAGAAAAGGGTTGCACTAACTACCGAGGAAGACATTGAGAATGTTGTAGAAAAAGGTGAATTTCCTATCACTAGGGGGTTGGCTACATGTGTCCAGGAACCAGTGCAAAGGAGAAGTTTGTTCAGAACCAGATGTAAGTTCAAGGATAAGGTATGTAATGTTATAGTTTATGGTGGTAGTTCTGAGAACTTTGTTTCAAAAGAGATGGTTAGTAAGTTGAATTTGGCAAGAAAAAAACATTCTAATCCATATCAGATTAGTTGGATACAAGATGTGTCTAAGGTTAGGATTGAATAATAATGCTTGGTTAATTTTAAGATTGCATCTTATCATGATGAAATACTATGTGATATATTTCTTATGGATGCTTTTCATCTGTTGCTCCGAAGGCCTTGGAAATTTGATAGAAATGTTTTGTCTAATGGTTGTGCAAACACTTATGTGGTTAGGCATGAAGGATCTATTAGTACATGCAAAAAAAATTATGGCTTCATTATCTTTCCCCTGGTCTTTGTATCATTTTTCATGTCTCTGGCTAAAGCCCTAAGCAAAAAATTAAAAAAACTAGCCATTCAATTTAAAACCCTTTGTTTTACCCTAGCCCTATTCTAATTTCAAGTTAACTTTATCAGGTCACTTAAAATATCAATAACCCATGTGCTTAAATGTTATGTCCCCTCACTTTCTATGTGGTTAGGTTTTACGTCGGGGTCCCCTTTTAAAATTTCCCTAAGTTCCTAAGTCTCTCAGCATTTTATTTTCCTAAGTCTCAAGCTACAAAATTTCTTTCCTTTGTTTCACCTTGCAAAAATTATGTGGTTGCAATTAATTTGCAAGACTACAGGCTGTCAAAGGGTTTTGACATGTGATTACGTGACTTCATGACAACTATCTCGGTGGGCCCTATTGTTTTCCCTTGCTGGCGGTTAAAGAGTCTTCAAGATCGATGATCATCACTATATCACTGAGGGAAGATGCATGGGTTTTAACATCACACCTTGACGATAGCCATCTGATCTCCTAAAGGATCAAACTATGGGTCCATAGTGACATGTATGCACAAATGGCAACATCTTATTGGTCCATGAATCAACACATTGGTAGTTGTCAATGGGACCTAGTTTTTGGCGTGTCAGTGGGTCCTGATTATGTCAGTAAATCAATGACAGGCACATGATCTTATGGGATCTATTAGAGGCTTAAGATCATATGCTGACTATCGATTCAATCTTCCTCAGAGGAGCTAAGTGTGGTGGGTCCACATGCTAGGTGTGTTGATATGGCAAGCTATTATTGGTCCACATTGTGTGATTGGATATTGTGTCAGTGGGGCTAGATATTTTGAGGCTCAGGGGGCCCTGACATGTGTTAGAAAATCTATGAATGGCATAAGATCTCATTGAATGTGTCAGAGCTATGCACTTTTGAGATGGTTGTTGACCTTTTAGGTAGGCCCAGGTGAGGGTTTAGTAATTCTGACTAGGTTCTTAGCGGCTCTGACAAATTGCAAAGGTTTCACTCATTCATGGAAAAGGATAGCAGTGCTCTGATTTGATTGTTGATTCAGTGAACAAGCGTTCACATAGCTGGTAACTAACTTGGTAGAGTTAAAAAGTGTTCTGCAAACTAGCGAAACCATTCAGTTGCTAGTTTGCCAAATGTAACTGGGATAGGTTTGCTTTCCTTTGTTCTCTAGATCACTGGGTTAAGATCAGGTTAAGGTTTTCATTTCATGAATAGGAAATGCCTTGTCATGTGCTTGCTGAGTGTTGACCCAGGTTGGTAGTTGAGTTAAGTCATAAAGCCCATGAAAGGATAGGATCTGATGGCTATGACTTAAAGTTGATTGAGGTTTAAATTTTAACCATTGATTTGCTGCTAGTGCCATAAACTAGCCATTGTTTTTCAAACTTGAAATTTTGAAGGGTTTCCAATGATAGAAATGACCAAAATTGAATGCTTTCATGGCCAGATTTGATTTTTTTGGTGGGACTTTGTGTTACACTGTGGTCTAGGGTGTTTCATGATTGTCTGCAGGGGTCTGTACTATGTTTTTTATGCTCGAGGCATGTTGTAGGTGGCCGAACAGGTTGACATTTTGGATGTTTTTGTGGTTCTTAGTACCTTCTTAGTGAGATTTGTCATGATTGGAATCATTTCAAGATTTTCTTTCTCCTGGTTTCCTAGGTTTCTTCCCCTGTAATAAATTTGTGACTGTTTCTAGTGGGTTTAGTGGGTGAAACCCTAACCCTAGTCATCTGTAGCTTGTTGCAACCTATTTTGGGTTTCCATGATGACAAGGGGGTATAATTTGTAGGATTTTTAACTTAGTGCGGGTTCCAAAACTTTTTCATCCTTGGTTGTTGTTGATGGTATTATACTGAGTAAGGAGAGCCTGAATTTTGGGTATGTTTCTTTGCCATTTTGCTATTTGATAATGTATTGATTCTACAAGTCTTAATGAGAATATAATTGAATTCCAATCTCATAGTGGTGTATGTCTTTTTGTTTTGTTCTTGAGCTCATATATGTTAACTTCACAAAGTGGGTTACTATATGGTAAACAAAAAGTATTTTGAGATTATCTTTGAGTTTCTAAATAAGTTACGATTAAAGTCTTTCAGGTAGTCTCAGTGAGTTCATGGCTTCATAAGAATTTGATGTCCTAATATGTGAGTGAGAGGGATAATAGGAAAAGCACTTATCCTTAATTCAATTATGTTTGAGTTAAGTTCTTCAGTTTATGTATGCTATTAGGTGACTCTATTCCTTGGTTAAGGCACTGATCCTTTCTCTAGAGGTAGTTCATCATTATCAATCACACACAAATTCAAATGATCAAATCTTTAAATCAATTAGTAAAGAGTATATTGGTATAACATTTAGTGTTTCCTTTCAAGAAGTGAATCAAGGGTACACCCACCTGAGCATCAAGGGTCAAAGTGTAGGAGGATCTATTTTGATCCTTGTTAATTGGCCTTCTTCCTTGTGGACTTTGGAGTGGTGATAGAGTCAAAATTTTATTAAAGTTATCCATCAAAGTATAAATTCACAAGTTGAAGATCAAAGGGAACTCTCAACAAAATGGTGACTCTACTAGGGAGAGTCTAGAGATAAAGCTATAAAGTGCACTCTTGTTTTCCTATTGTATTCAATTAAAGATTTCACATCTAGGTGGGTGGGGACTCAAGAGGTTAGAACCAGTGTCATACTATAAAAGATGGACAAAAGGAGGAATACTAGGTCCTTTGTCACAAAAAATCTAGAGGTTACTTTGGAACAATTGCCTAGATAGGAGAAGAAGAGTTGGATCAGAAGAAATGGTGAGTCTACTAGTGCTCTCATAAGAGAACAAAGAAATACTAGACGTAGAGCACCACATGTTTCCTCAAGTGAGGAAGGTTCACAAGATAGAGTTTCTAGATCAGATGGTGGTTTCTCTGAGGATAGATTTTATGATACCCTAGAGGCTATATTTCAAGACAAGGGTCCATTGCCTACAGGTCAGGATGAACAAGCTAGAGAGATGGGTTTGGAGATTGATTTAGATCTTGATGAAGATAATTTCAGGAGGGAGCCTATGAGACCATGGAAAGTCCACTTCCCATATCAAAATCTTATTGATATGGATGTATCATCAGGTTTTGATGACATTATGGTAGACCCAAATGATTTAAATGCACTAAGGTTGCATTTGGTAGAATAGGACTCCATACAAAAGAGGTTACAAGAGGATAGAGAAGCTAAAAAGGTGAATGCTCTAGTAGAAAGATAGTCTCTCCTTAGAAAAATTAATGAAATGAAGGAGAGAAATAAGATGCTTGCTTCTTCTCCTAAGACTTTGCAACATGATGTCTTTGGTGATCTTGAGGCTTTGAGGAGTGAGCAGGAGCGCTTACTGCAAGATCATGAATTTGATCAGGAAGGCCCTGTGGTTAGACATGTTCAAAGTTATGCCTTCCTCCCTAAAGATAAAGATGGGCATGAGATCACTAGGTCTATTATTTTTGCTGGTGAGAAAGGAAAGAAAAAGATGGTGGGACAAGAAACAAGTAGATCATTGACAATACCGGGGGTCCCACCACCCAATTCAAATAAGGACACAGAGATAGCAAGAAGAAGTAAAGATGAGGACCTTGCAAGAGAATTATAAAGGGCTGAAATTGAAGCTTCCATTGTAGAAAAGAGAAGAAAGATCTAGTTCTTGAAGGCTTCATTAGCTAATGTTCATGGTCCATCTGCTACTAAACTAGGTATGCCATCTATGACTATTACTATTCCACTTAGTAATGCTACTAGTTCAATTCCTTCTTCATCTGCTAGGATAGGTGTTGATCCTAGACAACAGTCAAATGCACAAGTAGATGGAAATGTAAATGCAAATGTTAATCCTAGGGTTAACACTAGTTCAAGTTTTCAAAGAAGACCTATGCAATTAGAAGGCTATAGGAAAATTAGTTTTGATGGAATTCCTAGTTACCCGAATTCTTTTCCAAATGATATAAGAGATAAGGTACCTAAGTTTTCTGGTAATAATGCTATTAGTTGTGAGGAGCATCTTAGGTTATTTGTTGATATGCTTAATGATTATGAGGTAGAGCATGAGGATGTAGTCATGAAATTATTTGTTCAATCTCTAATGGAGGATGCTAGAAATTGGTTTAAGAGACTTCCTGATAAATGTATTGATACTTGGGATTCTTTTGAGATATTTTTCAAAGAGAAGTATGGTGATAGGCCTAATGCTAGTTTCATGTTGAATGAATTCAATACCATAAGGAAAAATTAGAATGAGATTGTAGCTGAATTCAACATGAGATTTCAGAAGGGTATGCATAAGTTGTTCCAAGTTATGCAGTTAGATGAAAATGTCTATCTGACCACATACTTCAATGCATTTGATGGAAAGATGGGATATTTGTTGAGGGACAAAGAACCAAGAACCCTTAGAGATACTTTTAGGATTGCTGTCAATATTGAGAATAATATGAAAATATCAGGGAAGTTGGGTGGGAAGAGAGATGACCCTAAGTTGTTTGGGGACAAGAAATACAAAAAAGAAAGTGATAAGAGTGTTGGAACTAAAAGGAAAGAAGAAGATAAATGGGATAAGGTGCTCAATGCATTGAAGGATTTGAAGGCACCTACAAATAAGAACACCAGTGCTCCTACCAATGAAAGGCCTTAGTTCAACAACAATTTCAATAAGCAAAATAGATTGCAGAACTACCCCTACAACACCTAATGGGTGGATGGAAAGCCTATTGTCCCTGCTACAAGAAATAACAATGATAGAGGTATCCCTGACCCTCTACAAAAGGCTTCAATAAATGTCATGGAGGACATACCTTGGTGTGTTGCATGCCAGTCCCCTCATTCTACAGAGCATTGTGTGGTTGCACATTCTATGGCTACAAATCAAGATTGTGGCAGTGAGGAGATAGATCAAGAAGAAGATCAGGATGATGTTGGATGCAACATGGCTACATCATATCTAAAATATGAAGATGATTCTAATTTTGATGAAGAAGTAGATGTAAATGTGAAGAGACATAATCAGGCCCTTTTTCATCAAGAGGTTTTTTTTTATAGTGAAGATATTGATAAGAAGACATGTAACATGAACTCTTCTTCTGAGCCAGTAAATTTAAGAAGACCTTCTAGAGAAGAGATGGATAGGATTACTATAGGAATGATTGCCCAAGTGCAAACTAGAGGCATGGTGGCAAGGAATACAAATGAGAAAGCTACAGGAATGTTTATAAAGTGTACCAACTCTAGAGAGCCTAATGAGAACAAATCAAAAGGTGATCACATGGTGAAATTCAAGAATGTAAAAGGTAAGAATTGTGAGCCTAAGGGAGTTGGAGTTGAAAAATTTTCTAGTGAGATTGAGAAGCCAGTTAACACAATGGCTAAGATTGAAAAAATGAGGGTGGACAATACACCTAATGTATCAGATAAACAAAAGGATACTAAGGCTATGTAGATTGAGATTCCTTCCTCTACTCCTATTGATACGTTATTTATATTGTCCCAAATTACAGTTAAGGTTCCATTGTCAGAATTGTTGAGGATCCCTGAACACAAAGACAAAGCTATTGCATGGGTAGATAATGTTCATAACAATGGTGTTGCATGCAATGGATCTCAGCATAAAGATTTGAAAGGTGTTTCTGCTTAGGGAATTGTATCTCAAATTCCTCCTATATATTTGGATAGTTCTGTCAATGCCAGCATTGAAAACATTCATCCATTCTTTTTAAGTGTTCTTGTGAATGGAATGAAATTAAGAAATTGTATGATTGATAGTGGTGCCTCTAATATTGTCACGCCTTTTAAAATCATGGAGAAGTTGGGCCTAAAAGTTGATACAGCTCAAGGTAGATGTTGTGCAATGGATCAGAGGGAGGTACTAGTTATTGGGACTATCAATGCAATGCCATATAGGCTGGTAGCATATCCAGAGAAAGAGTTAACAATGAGTGTTTTGGTGGTGGACATCCCTCCTCATTATGGGATGCTACTATCTAGAAGGTGGAGTGTTGCCATGGGTGGAAGTTTACAATGTGATCTATCTTATGCCACTTTCAAGATTGATGATCAGTTTGTCAAGATTGATCGAGAGCCAAGAGTATGCCACATGATTGAGAGAAATATTGATAATGAAACTACATGTTTTGTGGATACTGATATTACTGCTTTTAGGGTAGAGATCCCTGTACTTGAGAATGAACCTATTTTTTCACCTATCTCTATTGAGGTAAGTGTTATTTCTATGAAGGGTGATTTGTGAGTAATATACTTTGATGGTGCAAATTGCAAAGATGGAGCAGGAGTAGGTATTTTACTTATTTCTCCTAATGGAAACACCTACAAATTTTCTTTCACATTGAATTTCTTTTGTACCAACAATATAGCAGAATATGAGGCATTGTTGTTAGGACTAAGGTTGGCACAAAAGCATGGAATTAAATGCATAAGTGTTGTTGGTGATTCTGAGTTGGTGGTGTCCCAAATTAGGTTAGTATATGCTTCCAAGAACAAAAGGTTGAAACAATATAGGAATGCAGTTTGGGATTTGATTGAATATTTTGATGCCTTCAATATTGAGTGGAAGGATAGGAGTAACAATAAGATGGTTGACTTGTTAGCTAATATTGCAATCAATCCAACTGATATTACTTTTTTTGGTATCTCTAAAGTTGAAATCCAAGCTAGGCCTAGTATACCAGACAATATTGAAAATTGGCAAGTTTTTTATGATGATAATGATATCTTGAAGTTTATGAGTTGTGAAGATTAGTATCATGGTCAAGAATTTGATTATTCAGCCTTGGTTGAGTCTGTAGATGGAAGAGAGATTGTCTTAGGCAATGAGGTCATTCAACTTAGAACTAACAAGGTGCCCAAGGGGCTTGTTGTTTTGGAGATTGTCTTTGATAACTAGGATAGAGTTCAAAAGAATATCAAAAGAGAAGATCATGCTGATCTAGAGGAGATAAATCTTGGAACACATGAAGCACCTAAGAAAGTATACATTGGTAGAGATATATCTCAAAAGGTAAAGAAATCTTTGATTGAATTGTTAAGAAAATTCAGGCATGTTTTTGCATGGTCATATGATGAACTAAAGGTTTATAGAGAAGATTTGTTTCAGCATATTATTCCATTGAGAGAAGATGCTAAACCTTTCCAGCAAAAACAAAGGCCTATTAATCCTACTTTGGCACCAAGATGCAAGAAGAGTTAATGAAATTGAGAGATGCTAAAATTATCAAGCCTATAAGGCACTCTTCTTGGGTTTCAAACCTTGTTCCTGTGAGAAAGAAAAATGGTGACATTAGGCTTTGTGTGGACTTCAAGAATTTGAACATTAGCTCATTAAAGGATAACTATTGTCTACCCAATATGGAAGCTATGTTGCAAAGAGTGACTGGATCAAAATTGATATCAATGATGGATGGTTTATCTGGTTACAATCAAGTGATTGTTAAAGAGTTAGAAAAATTTAAGACAACTTTCACTACACCTTGGGGGCCATATGTTTATGTGAGAATGCCTTTTGGTCTCACAAATGTTGGTGCTACTTTTTAGAGGGCAATGGATGTTGCCTTTTCAGATTTTATAAATGATTTCCTTGTTGTATATCAAGACGATTTAACTACCTATTCCAAGAAGGAAGAGGACCATTGTACTCATTTAGAGAAAATATTTATGAGGGCTTTGGAATATGGCATTTCATTAAACCCAAGGTAAGTTGCTTGGCCACTTAGTTGGGAAGCAAGGATTAAGAATTGACCCTGAGAGGGCAGAAGCCATTGATAAAATTCAGAGACCAAATAATTTTAAAAGAATTCCATTCTTCTTTGGTCAGGTCAATTTCTTAAGGTGGTTTGTGATAAATTTTGCAAAGGTTACTAGACCTATTTCTAAGATGTTGAAGAAATGATCTGCAATCAATTGGGAGGGTGAGCTTGATGAGGCTTTCAAACTTATCAAGTAGGCTATCAAAGATTCACCAGTGCTGAAGGCACCTAATTATAATGTCCCAATGCATATCTTTTCCTTTGCATCTTTTCACACTATTGCTATAGTTTTGCTACAAAAGAATAAGGATGGTTTTGAGTAGCCTATTGCATTTTTTAGTAAATCTTTGTAGGCTGTTGAATTGAAGTATGACATAAATGAGAAATAAGTGTATGCACTTGTGAAGGCATTCAAGGTTTTTAGGTGTTACTTGATGGGGACAGTTGTGATTGCTTTTGTGCCAAATTCAATTGTGAAGTATGTTTTCTCACAATAGGAAGTGTCTGGAGGAAGATGTAGATGGATCAATAGGATCCAAGAATTCAATGTTGATGTCCAGATTACTAAATTGGTTAGAGGACAAGGATTGGAAAAACTAATGGCCCAATCCAATCTTGATGCAAATTAGATAAATCATTCTAAAATTGATTATAGATGTGATATGGATGATTGTGTTTGGTATCAAGATATTATCTATTATCTAAGAAACATGAAATGTCCAGCAGACATGAATGATAATTAGAAGAGGACATTGAAATTATAGGCCATCAAGCATGTGATTGTGAAATGTAAATTGTATAGAAATAATTTAGATTGCATAATTTTGAAATGTGTAGATGAAAATTAGGCTAACAAGTTGTTAAAGGAAATGCATGAGGGAGTTTGTGGTGGGTATTATATGGGTAAAACAACCACTCATAAAATCTTGAGAGCAAGATTTTGGTGGCCCACAATCTTCAAGGATGCAGAACAGTTGGTAAGGAGGTGTGATGCTTGTCAAAGGTTCTCTGGTAAGCCTAAATTTATAGGTAATGTGCCATTAAAACTAGTAGAAGTACAAGCTCCTTTTCAATAATGGGGAATTCATTTCATAGGGGAGATACCAAAAAAGTCAAGTGGAGGACCCTCATGGATCTTAGTTGCCACTAATTACTTTACAAAGTGGGTAGAGGCTATACTTACAAGAAATGCAACTAGTAAGGTGGTAATTGATTTTTTGTTGAATAATATTGTTACAGGTTTGGTTTCCCTAAGAGGATAGTTAGTGATAATGCAATGTGCTTCAGGTTTGCTGAATATAAGGAATTCTGCAAAGGTTTAGGAATTTAGATTTCTAATTCCTCACCTTATCATCCACAAGGAAATGGTCAGGCAGAATCTACTAATAAGAGTTTGATTAAAATCCTAAAGAGGATTCTTCAAAGGAATAAGAGGGCATGGAATTCAAAGCTTCCATTAGCTCTATGGGCTGATAGGGTAACTATGAAGAGGGGAATTGGTTGTGCACCATTTGACCTAGTATATGGAATACATGCAAGAATGCCTCAGAATAATTTATTGGAAATGTATAAATTTGTTCAGTTGTATGATGATGACATAGATGATGAGATGCAGTTGAGAATTGAGGACCTCATTAGGTTGGATGAGACTAGAAGGGAGTCAGTTGCAAGAAATGCCAAATTGCAATTGCAAGTTAAGAATTTGTATGACAAAAAGACTATTGACAGAAGGTTTGAGCCTAGTGATTTGGTATTAATTTGGAATGCCAGACTGGAGGATAAAGGAAAAAATGGTAAGTTTGATCCCATCTAGCTAGGGCCATATCTAATTCATGAGAAATGGGGCCAAGATTCATACATTGTAAAAGAATTAAATGGTGATGTTCAGGAATTGCCAGTTCATGGACAATTCTTGAAGAAATACTTCAATTGAAGGTATTCTATTTTCCATGAATAGTAGTTAGGTCTATACATTTTGTAAATTTTGTAAATAAGTTGCTTGCCTCTATCCTTTTTTGTCTTGGTCTATAAGTTTTTGGTCCTATTGCTCTTTGTTGTCAAGTTTTCCAATGGGATGGTTTTCTTTAACCAGTGTTTCTAGATCCTTGCTATGCCTATAGGAGGCATACATCTGTAGAAAGAGCCGGTGTTAGCATGTGCAAAAACTTTTATGGCTTAATTATCTTTCCCCTAGTCTCTGTATCATTTTTCATGTCTCTAGCTAAAGCCCTAAGCAGAAAATTCAAAAAACTAGCCGTTACATTTAAAACCCTTTGTTTTACCCTAGCCCTATTCTAATTTCAAGTTAACTTTATCAGGTCACTTAAAATATCAATAACCCATGTGCTTAAATGTTATGTCCCCTCACTCACTATGTGGTTAGGTTTTACATCGAGGTCCCCTTTTAATATTTCCCTAAGTTCCTAAGTCTCTCGGCATTTTATTTTCCTAAGTCTCAAGCCGAAAAATTTATTTCCTTTGTTTCACCTTGCAAAAATTGTGTGGTTGTCATTAATTCGCAAGACTGTAGGCTATCAAAGGGTTCTAACATCTGATTATGTGACTTCATGATAGTTGTCCCAGCAGACCCTATTGTTTTTCCCTATTGGCAGTTGAAGAGTCTTCAAGATCAATGATCATCGCTATACTACTGAGGGAAGATGCATGGGTTTTAACATCACACCTTGATGATAGCCATCTGATCTCCTAAAGGATTAAACTATGGGTCCATAATGACACATGCACAAATGGTAGCATCTTATTGGTCCATGAATCAACACGTTGGCAGTTTTCAGTGGGACCTAGTTTCTGGCATGTCAGTGGGTTCTGATTGTGTCAATAAATCAATGATGGGTGCATGATCTTATGGGATCTGTCAGAGGCTTAAGATCATGCACCGACTATTGATTCAATCTTTCTCAGATGGGCTAAGTGCAATGGGTCCATATGCTAGGTGTGCTGATATGGCAAGCTGTGATTGGTCCACATTGTGTGACTAGATATTGTGTTAGTGGGGCTAGATTTTTTGAGGCTCAGGGGGCCCTGACATCTATCAGAATATCTACAAATAGTGTAAGATCTCATTGAATGTGTTAGAGCTATGCACTTTTGAGATGGTCATTGATCTTCTAGGCAAGCCCAAGCGAGGGTTTAGTAATTCTGACAAGGTTCTTAGCGGCTCTGACAAATTGCAAAGGTTTCACTCATTCACAGAAAATGATAGCAGTGCTCTGATTTGATTGGTGATTCAACAAAAAAGAATTCATGTAATTGCTAACTAACTTGGTAGAGGTAAAAAGTGTTCTGCGAACTGGCGAAACCCTTCAGTCACCGATTCACCAAATGTAACTGGGATAGGTTTGCTTTCCTTTGTTCACCAGATCGTTGGGTTAAGCTTGGGTTAAGGTTTTCATTTCATGAATAGGAAATGCCTTGTCATGTGTTTGCTAAGTGTTGACCTAGGCTGGCAGTTGAGTTAAGTCATAAATCTTATGAAAGGACAAGATCTAACGGCTGTCACTTAAAGTTGATCAAGGTTTAAATTTTGACCACCATTTTTTGCTAGTGCTATAAAGTAGCCGTTGTTTTTAAAATTTAAAATTTTGAAGGGTTTCCAATGACAGACTGGACTGAAATTGAGTGCTTTCATGGCCAGATTTGATTTTTTTGGTGGTACTTGCTATTACAGTGTGGTCGAGGGTGTTCCAT
This sequence comes from Chamaecyparis obtusa, assembly GCA_027943335.1. Classification (NCBI taxonomy): domain Eukaryota; kingdom Viridiplantae; phylum Streptophyta; class Pinopsida; order Cupressales; family Cupressaceae; genus Chamaecyparis; species Chamaecyparis obtusa. The sequence goes on from BSBK01001370.1 coordinate 3,065,277, forward strand.
GATCATCTGCAGGGGTCTATACTATATTTTTTGTGCTCAAGGTGTGCTACAAGTGGCCGAACAGGTTGACATTTTGGACGTTTTTGTGGTTCTCAGTACCTTCTCAATGAGATTTGTCATGATTGGAATCATTCTAGGATTTTCTTTCTCCTGGTTTCCTGGGTTTCTTCCCTTGTAATAAATTTGTGACCATTTCTATTGGGTTTAGTGGGTGAAACCCTAACCCTAGTCATTTGTTGCTTGTTGCAACCTGTTTTGGGTTTCCAAGATGACTAGGGGGTATAAGTTGTAGGATTTTTTACTTAGTACAAGTTCCAAAACTTTTTGGTCCTTGGTTGTTGTTGATGGTATTATACTAAGTAAGGAGAGCCTAGATTTTGGGTCTGTTTCTTTGGCATTTTGTTGTTTGATAATGTATTGATTCTGCAAGTCTTAATGAGAATATAGTTGAATTCCAATCTCATAGTGGTGTATGTCTTTTTGTTTTGTTCTTGAGCTCATATATGTTAACTTCACTAAGTGGGTTAGTATATGGTAAACAAAGAGTATTTTGAGATTATCTTTGAGTTCCTAACAAAGTTAGGATTAAAGTCTTTCAGGTAGTCTCAGTGAGTTCATGGCTTGACAAGAATTTGATGTCCTGATATGTGAGTGAGAGGGATAATAGGAAAAGAACTTATCCTAAATTCAATTGTGTTTGAGTTAAGGTCTTTAGTTGATGTATGCTATTAGGTGACTCTATGTCCTGGTTAAGGCACTGATCCTTTCTCTAGAGGTAGTCCATCATCATCAATCACACAAATTCAAATGATCAAATCTTTAAATCAGTTAGTAAAGAGTATATTGGTATAACATTCAGTGATTCCTTTCAAGAAGTGAATCAAGGTTACACCCTCCTGAGCATCAAGGCTCAAAGTGTAGGAGGATGTCTTTTGATCCTTGTTAATTGGTCCTCTTCCTTGTGGACTTTGGATTGGTGATAGAGTCAAATTTTTATTAAAGTTATCCATCAAAGTATAAATTCATAGGTTGAAGATCATAGGGAACTCCCAACAAGATCTAGGTATAAGTTGTTACCTTTATAGGAGACGAGAGCTAAGGAATGTGGAACTATCAAGTATTTTCCTTGTGACAAACATCAAGAGCATAGGGTTGATGAACCTATTCCTACAAAGTTTAGTTTGAAAGAGAAGGAGAATGATATATCTGAAGAGTTTTTTGAGATTAAGAGACAGATGGTCTTTTTAATAGAAATAATACAGTAGATAATGACATTGATGATATAAAGAGATGTGGATGATGGTGAGTTGATTGAGGAATTTGGAGAGGATGGGGTATACCAAGGTACTAATGTGATTGACATTAGAAGGGATGGTTAGAATTGGTTGTAATCAGTTGCAGATAGGAAATATAAGAGAAGTGGGAAGCAAGAAAACTTGTTGCAAGGAATAATAGATAAAGTGAAGACAACTTGGAATGAGGGACAAGAGGATATATGGGTTAAGAAAAGATATGGCATACTTGTTCTGATTTATCAGCTATGCTTTTTGTAAATCCTAATTTAAACAAATACTTATCCAATCTTGCATACCAAGTTCTAGGTGCTTGCTTCAATCTCGATGTAGTGAAGGTATGTGGATCCAATGAAGGATAGTCCAAACCTTGTAGCCAATAGAATTACATAGCGGATTACTCAATAATGCAACACAAATTAACTATTTAACACTGATTTTCATTAACATGTTTGACTATAAGGCCTTCCATGTTAGGGCCAATTACAATCAAAAAACAATTCTACAAGATCCACAACTTGATCCAATACAATCTCAGCTAGTTCAGCTCTGAAGACAATCAAAAGCTGATGGAAACCCTAAGGAAGATCTAAACTTGAGTCTCACAAGCCCCCAAGCATTCTCCTTGTTCCCAAGTATGGTAACCCCTAGCTCTTCTAAAAATAATTATCAGATTATAATCCAATCTGCAAGGGCATCAAGAACTTTTCCACAACTTCTCTCTCAAGCTTCACATCTGACTTCTAGATCTGTTCTAATGTCTAAGTCCTAATCTACCCAATTCTCCCTAAAAATATAACCAAGCACTTCTTAAATACTAATCATCAGCCACAAGTTAGCAAGATGAAACCCTTAAGTCCCCCCAAAAAATAATTAAATATCATACAAGTCGACTTAAAAATGTATACAAACATTTAATTTAGTATGTCAGCCCATAACAATGGCTACCAACAATAAATTCACCATGTCAGCTCAAAAAATCACACAAAACTCTAATCGGTAAGCCAGAACTACCGAGCGATAGTCAAATCATCGAGCATGCTAAGCATCACTGAGCACCAATGTCGACCAAGCATCGCGGGCATGACCGAGTAATACTTTTACTAAGTGCTAGAGACTATCAAGTTCCTTCAATGACTGAGCTTCCTTCAATGACCAAGACCATCGGTCAAGGCTACAACTGAGTAACACCAGCCAAAATACAAACACTCCATGTAGTTTCATCAAAGACACAAAATGCACTGTCTTAACCTTGGATGCCCTTGCACCAGACACCCCAGGTTCCAAAAGATGTTCATATGTGAGAAGAACATCTTTCAGGATTTAGCACATAAATCTTGAACTGGATCTTCACATACAAGTCCTCCACCTTTTCTTCTTGCAAATTCTTCCACTTTAGTTTCCTCTGTCTCTTCAAGTCTTTTCTTGACAATGTATAGGTCATTTCTCCATACTGATCATTCATTTGCTCAGGATCCATAATGTCAACCTGGCTACCAATACTCAGGCTTCTCCTACTGAGTGTTGTATCCATCAAAGGCATCAGTGAAAACTTCCTGTCATTCTTCTCAATAGTAAACACATTCTAGACGTAATCATAAATAGCTCTGCAATCATATTTCCAAGGTCTACCAAGCAATATATCACAACTATTCATCTTCACAATGTCACATAACACAAGATCCTTGTACTAGCCAATCTGAACTTCAATGAAGCATTATTCTTTAACTTCCAAAGCATGAACATCTTGTAACCAGCTAAGCCTATAAGGACAAGGATGTTTCATTCTACTCAAACCAAGTTTCTAAACTAGATCCTCGGCAATAAGGTTATCAATACTACCACTATCAACAATAACATCACAGCATTTACCTTCAGCCTTGCATCAAGTCTTAAACAAGTTACTCCTCTGACAAGGTTCATTCTTTATACTGAGCAATGTTTGTCAAAGTAGAAAGTTCTCTAATTTAGGTTAATTTTGAATGTTCTCATTCATCATAGTAGTTCATCAGTCAACCTTCCTCTATGTACACTCAAAAGAATGGTGTCCTTCCTCTCCATAGTTATAGCAAGTACCCTTAAAGATAACTCTACCTATTTTCTTCTTTGGTTCCATAGGTTTCTATTCATCTTTTGCATCAGTCAGTTTATCCTTCACTGAGTGATCAATCTTTTCTTTCCCTCAGGAGTTATTAGGTTGTTTCCTCTTCAACTTATCTTCTTCCTTCAGAGCATGCTGATAAGCATCGTCAACAAAATCAATCTTTAGCATACCAAGCTCATCTTGAATATTGAATCTCAAACCATTCACATACCGAGCTACCTTTTCCTTACCAAGCTCTCAGTGTCTAGACCGAATAGTAAGTTTGTAGAACTCCTCGGTATAATCTTCAATAGACAAATCCTTCTGTTTTAGATTTTGTAACTTCTTAAACAAGTCAAGCTCATAGTCATCTGGTATGAACTTACCTTTCAACTCAATCACCATCATTCTCCACTGAGTGATCTTTTTTTCACCTTCATCTTCTTGGTCTCTTTGTAGTTCTTTCTACCAAAGAGCAGCATGTCCTTTCAACTTTTTCTGTGCTAATCTCACCTGAAGAGGATCTTTAATTTCTTCCAGCTCAAAAAAATATTCAAGTTCACCAATCCAGTCAATCAAATTGTTGGGCTTCAAAGTACTAGAGAAAGTAGAAAATTCCATTTGGTAATTACTAAACCGAGCAGTAGATCTAGGCAACCAAGCAGTTCTATCTTCACCATATCTGTTCCTCTGGTCATCACCACTAGATCTAGCAGTTTCAAATTCTTCAGCAGCTTCTTCAAAGCCATCCTCAATACCAACATTCCAAGGTATACTAGAAATAGTTCTCATGATCTTGGTGATCATATCATTCTTCATCAATTCCATCTCAAATCTAAAATCTAATTTCACTTTCTCTATGATTTGGAAATCAATAGTATCATAAAGATCTGAAATAACTCTAGGCTCCAATCTTCTTGGAGGGATCCTTAAAGATAAGAGAACCCCTCTGCAACAAACCCTCACTGATCACCTTGTGAAAATTTCCAATTTGTAACAAGTCAAATCTCAACCTATAATCTTCCAAACAACTAGGGCACAATTTCACAAGTTCAGTACTTCAGATCTGCAATCCAGATTGCACACAATCCTTTCACCAACAAGATCAACTTCACAAGATTAGCCTTGCTAGGTCAATCTTCTACTTCAACAAGATCAAACTCTCACTCTAATACCACCTGATGTAGTCAAGGTAGGTGGATCCAATGAAGGATAATCCAAACCTTGCAGCCAATAGAATTACACAATGGATTACTCAACTATGCAACACAAATTAACTATTTAACATTGATTTTCATTAACATGCTTGACTATAAGGCCTTTTGGGTTAGGGCCAATTATAATTAAAAAATAATTCTGCAAGATCCACAACCAGATCCAATACAATCTCATCTAGTTTAGCTTTGAAGACAATCAAAAGTTGATGGAAACCCTAAGGCAGATCTAAACTTGAGAACGTAAGCCTCCAAGCAATCTCCTTGTTCCAAAGTATGCAAACCCCTAGCTCTGCTACAAAAAATTATCAAATTACAATCCGATCTGCAAGGACATCAAGAACTTTTCCACAACTTTTCTCTCAAGCTTCACATCTGACTTCCAAATCTGTTCTGATGTCTAAGTCCTGATCTACCCAATTCTCCCTAAACATCTACCCAAGCACTCCTTAAATACTAATCATCAGCCACAAGTCAGCAAGATGAAACCCTTCACTCCCCAAAAAAAATAATTAAATGCCATACAAGTCATCTTACAAATGTATACAAACATTTAATTCAGCATGTCGACCCATAACAATGGTTACCAACAATAAATTCACCAAGTCATCTCAACAAATCACACAAAACTCCAATCAATAAGCCAAAACTATCGAGCAATAGTAAAATCACCTAGCATCACCGAGCCCTAGTGTCGACCAAGCACCATAGGCATGACCGAGTAACACTTTTACCAAGCACTAGAGACTACCAAGTTCCTTCAGTGACTAAGCTTCCTTCAATGACCAAGACCATCAGTCAAGGCTACAACTGAGTAACACTGACCAAAATTAAAACACTCCATACAGTTTCACTGAGGACATATAATTCCCTATCTTAACCTTGGATGCCCTTGTATTATATCAATCCAATCTCAAAAAATACTTATTTCAACAAATACTTATCCAATCTCGCATACCAAGTTCTATGTGCTTTCTTCAATCCATATAAAGCTTGCTTCAGTTTACATACCATATCTCCTTCTTGAGTTAAAGGAAAACCTTTAGGCTACTCAATGTAGACCTCTTCTTCCAATTCTCCATTCAGAAATGCTGACTTCACATCCATCTGATACACTCTGAATTTCTTGTAAGCTGCATAAGCCAAAAACATTCTTATTGCTTCAATTCTTCCTACTGGTGCAAAATTTTCTTCATAGTAAATTCCTTCTTGCTATGAGTATCCTTTACATACCAATCTTTCTTTATTCCTTACAAATTCTCCTGGTTCATTCATCTTGTTTCTAAATACCCATTTTATTCCTATAACATTCTTATCTTTAGGTCTAGGGACCAATTCCCATCTCTTGTTATTTTCAGTCTGATCCAATTCTTCTTTCATGGCTTTAATCCAATGTTCATCTTCACAAGCTTCACTAGTAGATTTAGGTTCAATTTGAGAAATCAAACACAACTGGTCTTGTACCTTATTTCATCTTAGGACTCCTCTGTCTATGCTTCCAATAGTCTTCTCAATAGGATGATTCCTTGATAGATTTTTGTTATGTGTCACTTTCTCAGTACTTGTTTCTATTGTAGGTTCTTCAATGGTTTGTTCATTGTGGCTCTCATTCAAGAAATCACTGTCAATTTCATAGAATAGTTCAATAGTCTCTAGATTAGGTCTAGGCTGAGTTCCTTCATCTGATTAATAACCAAGCATTCTTTCCTGAATTTTTAACTTTTCATCAACTTTAACATTTTCCCTCTCAATAATAGTCTTAGTTCTCTTATTATAACATCTATAAGCTTTTCTCTTCAATGAATATCCAAGAAATATACCTTCATCACTTCTAGGATCAAACTTTCTAATGTCATCATCTCTTTTAATATAACATTTTCTTCCAAAAATTCTAAAATACTTATATAATGGTGCATTTCCAAACCATAGGTCATAGGGTGTCTTATCTGTGTCTACTCTGATTTGTACTCAATTCATTGTATACACTATTGTGTTCACTACTTCTCTCTAGTATATCTTTGCCAAGTCATTATCAAATAACATAGCTCTTGCTTCTTTAGTTACTGACTTGTTTCTCCTTTCTGCAATACCATTTTGTTCAGGTGTCCTAGGGGCTGAAAACTATCTCTTAATACCATTCACTTCACAAAAATTGCTAAATTATTTTGATGTAAATTCTCCACCTCTATCTGATCTCAAACATTTAATCTTCATTCCAAATTCATTCTTGAATGTGTTCTAAATGATCTTAAACTTATCAAATGCTTTTGATTTTTCTTTAATAAATGCAATCCACATCATTTTTGTAAAATCATCAACAAGAATCATAAAATACCTTTCTCCATAGAATCCTCTAGTCCTTGTAGGACCGCTCAAATCTGTATGAACAATCTCCAACTTCTCTGTTGCTGTAAACTTCTTGCTGGGAAATGAGCTTCTCTTCTATTTAGCCATCACACATTCCTTGCAAATCATGTTAGTAGGCTTCATACTTTTAGGAAAATCTCTTACTACAAATATAGTACTCACTTTCACAATGTTATCAAATTTTATATGACAAAATCTTATGTGCCATAACCAACTATCATCAATCTTAGTAATCAAACATGTCATCTCAGTAGGATTCATCTAAAATACATTACCTCTGGTTCTAGATCCAGTACCAAACAAATTACCATCCTTGTCTTTTATCACACAAGTTTTCTCAGTAAACCAAACTTGATATCCCTTATCAACTAGTTGTCCAACACTAAAAATATTATGTTTCAAACTATCCAAAAAGTAAACATCATCAGTATTAGTCTTTCCATCAAGAGTAATAGATCCTATACCTTTAATCAAACAAGGTGCATTGTTTCCAACTCTAACAACTCCTCCATCATAATTGTTAAAATTTATGAACTTTTTCATGTCTCTAGTCATATGATGTGAATAAGAACTATCTATAATTCAATCATCTTTCTTTTCTACTTGAGAAACTAAATCTTTTTCTTCCTTAATTTTTGTTTCAAGATTTTCTTCTTTAATTGCTACAAATCCTATATCATCATGCTTAGTATCACTTTCACTTAAAGTTTTCTTTAAACTAGTTTCAAATTCTTCATCATTTGCATAGTAACATTCTTTAGATCTTCTAGGATTAAAGTTCTTCCTATACTTATTAACACTCTTAGGATATTTAGATGCAAAATGACCATATTCTTGACAAGTCCAACATTTAAAAATTTTCTTACCATCTGGTTCTCTTTTCACAAGAAAGGCAATACCTTCTTCAATCTTCCTGTCTTCTTCATTTCTAGACCTACTGTTGCTAGCATAATCTCTAGTCAAACTGATGCTTCTTGACAAAGTAGGGAGAAGACTAAGAGCACTAAATGTTGTCTCCATTCTAGGTAAGTCTCTTGATAGCCTCAAGTTCATCTCTGCTACTTCCAATCTTCCAAGAAGAGTCTCTCTGGTAAAGTTCATAGTACAAGGTATAACTTGTTCAATCATCTATGTTGTCTACTTAAATGCAGGAGTCAATGTCCTCAGAATTTTCCATATCACTTCATTCTCTATCTTGGTTCCTCCACAAGATTTTATACCTGCAACAATCTCTAACATTCTACCAATATAACTTCTAATAGATTCATCTTCCATCATTCTTATATCTTCAAATTCACATATCCAATTATGTAATCTAAATTTCTTTGCATGTTCATCACCTTCAAAAGTAGACTGTAAAGCTAACCAAATTTCATGAGATGTTTTTAGATATTTTACCTGACTGTGCTCATTTTTCGAAAGGGCTGACAAGAGTGCTTCTCTAGAAAGTATGTTATGTTGGATATTTCTAATTCATGGGTGGTTATTTAGATATTTAATATGTTTAATCACTATGTTACTGAATGGTCACTCATACTATTGTCATTTGTGTTTTGTCACTGATGTCAACATATGCTTCTATGAAGGAACTAGACTGGTAATCACAGTGTACGGAAGTTGTACGAATGTTTCAAATGTTGTGAAGTCAGATGAGATTTTAGATGGATGTTGTGATCTTATATTTGAGATTTCATCATTAATGGATGCATATTAATGAAGATACAATTATTTTGGTAAAGACTGGTCACTGGACTGTGACATTGAGAATTGACAGAGTTAGTCTTTGAGTTTTTGGTATAGATTTCAGAGGGATTGGCTTCAACATATGTGATCTTGAAGGATGATGGAAGAGGTACTGATGGATGTTCATTGGTCAACACAAGGTATGAAATGATTGGTGATGTCATCTATGGCATGTGCTCTGGTGATGGCGTATTATGAAGTCAACTCAGGGAATGAAGTGTGTGTTTTTTTTGGCAAGCATAATTCAAGGATGTCGGTCCTTAATTTTTGTAATGTAATCATTGTAAACTTGTTTGTGATAATGTGTGTATCTTAGCAAGGGCCTATGTAATTGTTTGTAATTAGGAAAGCCTTATGGGCTGACCTATTCTTGGTAAAATGTAATAAGGTATAAATAAAAGGTCTTTTCTTTGGAAGAGACATGGATGTGATATGTGTGATATAAGGAGGTTGTGAACTTGTGTCTATTGTATGCAAAGCAGAGGATTATTGGTGGACTTCATTGGAACTGATCAAGAAAAGATAGTTACTGGAAAATAGTTCAAAAGATTATGTATTTCTTCATATACACTTGTTGTGAACTAGTTGTTAGCGCCTGCAAAAGTTTTATGGCTATATGATTTCTTCTCTAGTCCTTGCAAAGTTTTCCTGGTCTTTGGCCTTAAACCCTAGGTTTTTATTTAAATTTCTAGCCGTTGGAAGGTAGAAACCCTAAATTGTCTTGGCTAGGTTCTATTCCTTTGTTACCTTTTTGGGCCACTTAAGTGATCTTAAAAGCATGTGCGCTTTACTCTCCTGGTTAGTCACTCAATCTCCTAGTTCAAATAGTATATTCCTTTTTATCAGGAGACTCCAAATCCTTTAGTCGTGAGGTCTCTCAATGTTTTCAAAATATTCCATATCTTTTAGAGACTTAGCGGGTGGTTAGTCACCAGGTCTCTGAGTATACAAGTGATTAGTGATTTATTTAGTGATTTAGAGATTACCTTAGTTGCATGATATCTTGAAATTGGCAGTTAAGTCCCAAACATGTAGCGACTCCATGAGTAGCTAATATTTTATCTTTAGTTGTTGAATCACAAGATGGTAGGCCCATTTGATAAAGATAATACAAGTGGGTCCGATGTGAGATGGAGCTCAGGTGTCCAATGACTTTTGGTTGCAGGACAATGAGTTGGTAGTTGTTAGTGGGCCCAAGGTCTTTAGTCTATGGAGAAAATTAAAGTTCAGTCAGGATCTACAGTTGTCATATGTTCTCAAGAAAAAGATGCATGATGTTTATCCTATGTGATCATGCGACAAACATTGATCTCAGTATGCTCAAAGTTTATAAAGAGAAATTCAATGATTTAGCGACTGAGGAGGTATTTAGTCTCTTGATTTAACCTAGGGTAAAGAAAATATTTAGTGACTTGGAGATTGCCTCAGTCGTGTGTTCTCAGGGTTTAACCCTAGTTGAAGAAAAGATTACGAGACTCAGCAAAGCTCTCAGTCACCAAGTCTCCAGATAGCGCATGGGTTAAGTAAGGTTAACATTGTGGTTTGCCCCTAGTGGTTTAGTTCTTAATTTAGTGACTTAGGGACTATGTGGTCTCAGAGTCTCATGTTCTTGATGGTTAAGAGCTAAACCTCTAGCGATTCAATGACAAGATTATCTCCTGGTCGCTAAATCAAATAGCTAAATTAGAAAATCTCTCATGACTTAATATGGACCGTAGGATGGATGGAGTTGAAGATCAATGGCAGTCATGAGATCTTAGAAAGAAGTTTGAAAATTCAAAATATTTTAGTGATTGAGAGACTCCTTGTTACTTACTAGATCTCCAGATCGGGTCATCGCTGAATATTTTAAAAGGACAATAAAGTTTCCGCAACTAAAAATAGAATATAGTCGCTAGGTCATCAAATAGAAAATTTAAAGGTTTCTTTTAGTCGCCAAATCAGGGAAAGAAGAAAATGTGTTCTATGACTGAGAATATGGTCTTAGTCGCATGATCTCCAAATAAAGTTAAAGGGTTTCAAGATAGTTTGGTCACTTCAGTCACATGATCTCTGAAAGGTTTGGTGGTTAAAGAAAAGACCGTGAGATCACAAGACTATAGTCACTGAATCGCTAAGTATAACTAAGGTTAAATAAAATGAATGGTGACCATGCGACTAGGGACAAAATGTAAACCAGGATTCCTATAGAGTTAAACTATGAAGCCTGGGAAAAGTGAGATGATATGATGATGATGATATAAAGTAAGTCCAAATTTGAATGCTGGTCATTGATTTACTATCTTGTGCCATGCAAGTATTTGTTTCTTCTAGATTTGAATATTTTAAGGGTTTCTCAGCAACTAAGGACTAGTATTCAATGCTTGAGTGGTTGAATCTGGTAGATATGATTTTGCCTACTATCACAGAGTGGTCCAGAGAGTTTGATGATTGACTGCAGAGGGTTTGCACCGTAGAGAGTGGGTGATGCAATTGCTCAAGGCATGTTGTAGGTGAATGATCAAATTGATAAGCATGGTGAGTTCATGATCTTCAGTACATTGCTTTGAGAACTATCATAAATGAAGATATTCTAGGATTTGATCAGACTAGGTTGCTTGGTTTTCCTCCAGTGTAATAAATTTTGATCAAATTTAGTTGGTTTGGTGGTTGAAAACCCTAGCCCTATCCTAGCTATTTGAAGCTTGTTGCATCCTTCCTTGAGGATTCCAAGATAGCTAGTGACTATATATTGTAGTAGTTTTGATTTTTGATGGTTGTTGATGGTGTTATGTTGATAGTCAATGTAAAAGACTGAACAAGGAGATCCTGGATTTAGGGTTTGTTTCCTAGCATTTTGTTGTCTTGATAATGTATTGATTCTACATATTTTAATGAGAATACACTTGAATTCCAATCGTAGATTTATGTTTGTCTTCTTGTTTTGATCTTGGGTTAAAGTGAGTTATCATATGGTATACAAAGTATATTGTCGGATTATCTTTGAGTTCCTGACAAAGTTAGGATTAAAGTCTTTAAGGTAGTTTTAGCGAGTTCATGGTTAGATAGGAATTTGATGATTAGGTTTGGGAGTGAGAGGGATAATAGGCAAAACACTTATTCTGAGTTCAAGAGTGTTTGAGTTAGGGTTTTCAGTTGATATATGTTATTGAGTGACTCTATGCCCTAGGTTAAGGCACTGATCCATTGTCTAGAAGCAATTCATCATCATCAATCACAAATATAAATGATAAAATCCTTAAATCAGCTAGTAAAGGGTATAAATGTATAATATTTAGTGATTCCTTTCAAGAAGTGAATCAAGGGTACACCCACCTGAGCATCTAGGCTCAAAGTGTAGGAGGATCCTTGTTGATCCTTGTTAATTGGCCCTTTTCCTTGTAGGCTTTGGAGTGGTGATAGAGTCAGTGACATTAGTTTGTCAATCATAGTATAAACCTACAAGTAGAAATAGAAGGGGAACCAACACTAGTGAGTTTAGAAGGTGGACTTAACCTTCTTTGGGTAGTGAGCCCTCTTTTGTTCTTGACTCCTAACAGGGTCTATCCTCTAACAAAGACTATGTACTGTAATGTTTCAATAAGCTCCTAACAAAGCTATATCTTCTAACAAGGATTACTATACTCTCAGTACATCATTAGTGGGTGCTAGTTCCCACCAGGGTTTTTACCTTTAACAAGGTTTCCCCGTAACCAAAATATTGTGTTATTGTGTTGGAATTTATTGTGTTCATTGGATTTGATATTGATAAGCTTAAAGTTTAAAGTTTAATATTTTTTCATACAAATGATTCAACCCCCCCCCTCTTAGTTGTCTTGTGGACTTTTAATCCTAACAATTGGTATCAGAGCTTGTGGTCCTCAGAGAGAAAGCTTAACATCTTGAGGTGATCTTGGAAAATAACTTTCTATAGGAAGGATAGTCCTACGTTTGATCCTAAAAACTTTGACAGTTGGAAAAATGAGATGTGAACACATTTGCTATGTTTGGGCATAGACTACTAGATGATTATGATGAAGGAAACTTTGAAGGCTGAGAATGACTTAGGGTCAGCCACCGATGATGAAAAGAAACTATTTTCATGCAACATGGTCACAAGAGGATCATTGATCAGTACACTATCTGAGGGTGAGTTTACTAAAATTAAAGATCTGGATTCAACACATGAAATTTGGAATAGACTAGAGGCATTCTATGAAGGAGACAAATATACCAAACAAGTGAAATTACAGAATTGGAAGACGAAGATGGAAGAACTTTTTGCACTGATAGCTAGAAGAGAGAAAATAGGTAAGGGAAAATATGAAGGCAAATTACCTTTGAAATGTTTTTCATGCAATAAGGTAGGTCATTTTGCATCTAGATGTCCTAAAAGAGTTCCTAAATATAAACCTAATTATGCAAAGATTAGAAGAGATAAAGAATGTTAATATGCTAGTGAAGGAACCTCTAATGATGATGATGATGATTTAGACAATGAAGAGATTGGATTTTTTGCTATTAAAGATGAACCAGTTCATGAAGAAAAATCCTTAGTATCTCATGTTGACAAGAAAACTAAATGGATAATTGACAGTGGATGTTCTCATCACATTACTAGTGATAAGAAATTTTTATTAAATTAGCAAATTATGATGGAGGTGTTGTAAGGTTTGGGGACAATCTCCCAAAATCCATCATAGGAGTAGGATCCATCACTCTGGATGGAAATACTAAGATGAACAATGTACAACTTGTTGAAGGACTGAAACATAACTTGTTGAGTGTTGGATAGTTAATGGATAAAAACTTTCAGTTAAGTTTTGTTAATGGTAAGTGCTTTATCAGAAGCAAGGAAGGAAAACTGATTGCTACTATTTCAAGATCTAGAGGTAATGTATTGGAACTAAACACATTTGGAGCCTCTTTTTTTGTTGTGAAGGTAGATGATATTTGGTTATGGCATAAAATATTTTTTCATGTTTACTTTGATAACATTATGAAAGAAAGTATGGATAATGCAATAAGAGATCTACCAAAGATTGTGAAACCTTCTAAAATTGTATGCACATAATGTGTTATGGGAAAGAAAACTAAAAGTAGTCATAAAATAAAAACATTTACATCAAAAGGAAAGTTGGATCTGGTACATACAGATCTATGTGGGCCTAAAATAACAAAGTCATACTACAATGAAAGGTATTTTATGCTCTTTGTTGATGACTTTTCTAGAATCATGTGGGTTACTTATTTGAGAGAGAAATCAAAAGCATTTGACAAATTCAAGTTGTTTAAAGAAAAGGAAAAGAATTAATCTAGACTGCAAATAACTCAGAATGAGAATGGTATTTTCATTTCTCAGACCAAGTATGTCAAAGAACTACTTAAGAAATTCAGTATGGAAGATTGTAAACTAGTAGGAACACCTATGGTGAATAGAAACAAGCTAACAATTGATGATCAATCAAAATGTGTTTTCTAGACTTTGTATAGGTCAATGGCTGGAGGGATATAATATCTGACTCACACTAGACTAGATATTGCTAATACTATTGGAATTGTGGCTAGATATCAGGCAGAACCCAAAGAGACTCATCTAGTTGTTGTTAAAAGGATACTAAGTTATCTTAGAGGAACCATAGACTATGGTTTATGGTATGACAGGAAAGATAGCTTTGAACTTCATGCTTATACTAATGCTGATTGGGAAGGAAATATTGATGATAGAAAAATTACAAGTGGTGGTGCATTTTTCCTTGGGAAAAATTTGGTTTCTTGGCTAAGTAAGAAACAAGATTGTATAGCACAATCTATTGCTAAATTAGAATATGTTGTTGATGTTATAAATTGCACTCAAATTTTTTGGATGAAACAAATGCTGATAGACATTGGAATAACTTTTAATGAGCCTGTAGTTATCCATTGTGATAACACTAGCACTATAAACATGTCAAAGAATCTAGTGATTCACTCTAAAACTAAACACATTTCTATCAAGTATCACTTCTTAAGAGACAAGGTGGTAGAAAAAGAAATCAAGCTTGAATATATCAGTACAAAAGAGAAAATTGTAGACATCTTTACAAAGCCACTACTAAAAGATACCTTTGAATATCTCAGAGGTATGTTAGGGGTTTAGGCACATCCTAGTAAGAACTAAATGATGCAGAGATGCATCAGTCTAGAAGTTCTCAAAGCCTCATCATTTTCTAGACTGGATGTAGGGATCTACTCCTCAGGGGGAGTGATTGTGGAAGAAAGTTTATATGTGAAGGAAGTTGGCACCCTTTGCCATTTTTTTCAAAGGGGGAGTGTTGTTATCAGAAAATCCTCACTATTTGGGGAGATTATTCAATTGAAGGACTTTTGGGTTGATACAACTTTGGGATAAGATTTTCCCATATGTTGACATCAATGCCAAAGGGGGAGATTATTGGATATTACTAATGCATGGGTGGTGATTCAAAAATTTAATATGTTTATTCACTATGTTACTAAATGGGAACTCATATTGTTGTCATTTTTGTTTTGTCAGTGATGTCAACATATGCTTTTATGAAGGAACCAGACTGGTAATCATAGTGTATGAAAGGTGTACGGATGTTTTAGATGCTGCAAAGTTAGATGAGAGTTTAGATGGATGTTGTGATGTTATATCTAAGATCACATCATTAATTGATTTATATTAAGGAAGATACACCTTCTTTGGTAAAGACTGGTCACTGGACTGTGACAGTGAGAATTGACAAAGTCTCTGAGTTTTTGGTATAGATTTTAGAGGGATTGGATTCAAGGTATACGATCTTGAAGGATGATGAAAGAGGTACTAATGGATGTTCATTAGTTAGCACAAGGCATGGAATGATTAATGATGTCATCTATGGCATGTGTTCTAGTGACGGTGTATTATGAAGCCGACTCAGGCAATGAAGTGTGTGTTTTGTTTGACAAGAACAATTCAAGGATGTCGATCCTTAATTGTTGTAATGTAATCATTGTAAACTTTTTTGTGATACCATGTGTATCTTAGCAAGGGACTATGTAATTTTTTTAATTAGGAAAGCCTTATGGGTCAACCTATTCTTGGTAAAATGTAATAAGGTATAAATAAAAGGTCTTTTCTTTGGAAGAGACATGGATGTGCTATGTGTGATATAAGGAGGTTGTGAACTTGTGTCTGTTGTATGTAGAGTAGAGGATTATTGGTGGACTTCATTAGAACTAATCAAGCAAAGATAGTTGCTAGCAAATAGTTCAAAAGATTGTGTATTTCTTCATGTATACTTATTGCAAACTAGTGAGTTCAGAAGGTGGACTTAACCTTCTTTGGGTAGTGAGCCTTGGGAAGTGAGCCATGTTTTGTTCTTGACTCCTAACAAGGTCTATCCTCTAACAAGGACTATGTACTATAATGTTTCAATAAGCTCGTAACAGGGCTATATCTTCTAGAAAGGATTACTATACTCTCAGTACATCATTAGTGGGTGCTAAATCCCACCGGGGTTTTTACCTTTAACAAGGTTTCCCCGTAACCAAAATATTGTGTTATTGTGTTGGCATTCATTGTGTTCACTAGATTTGATATTGATAAGCTTAAAGTTTAAATTTTAATATTCTATCATACAACTGATTCATCCCCCCCTCTTAGTTGTATTGTGGATTGTTAATTTTAACATGTTACACATAAATAGATCTCTCTCTTCATTTGTACAATCTTCAATCTTATCCTCATCAATGATAGTCTTATGATTCTTTGTACTTAACCAATAACCTAGTCCTAAACAAAGTAGGTGTGTCTTCATATTTTCTTTCCAACTATCAAAATTTACTCCATCAAAATTAGGGCTTTCTTTCCTAAAATGATTTTCCATGGATCTCCTTAAGCTGTTAAACTTTTCTTTCAAGGACCTGGCATTTTGATACCAATTGTTAGAAAGTAAAGTCTGCCAAGATAAAAAAGAGTGGGGGGGGGGGGGGTTGAATCAGTTATCAGATAAATACAAATTTTATCAACCTTAATAGATTTTAACCATGTAAGCAATGTAATCAACAACCATATAAAGATATACATATACAATAACACAATGACACAAGATATGTCGACTATGGAACCTCTTGATCAAAGAGTAAACCCCAGTGGGAATGATGCCCACAAAAGATGCACTAATATGAAAGTTCCTTGTGAGAGGATTGACTCTATTAAGAGTCTTATGAAATACATTTAGTACATACGAGTCCCTATTAGGAGACTTTGAATCCCTGTTAAAAGATTCTAACTCTGTTAGGAGTTATGGAAGACAGAAGGACCCACTGCCCAAATAGCTTTAGGGTAATATCACTGAATTCACTGTCCAAATAATCTTAGTATTACTCAATAGAATAATACCAAAAGATTACTTATCTCAACAATTCAATACTCCTTCTCTAACTATGCCAAACCGCACCAATTGCTTCTTCAGATCTCTATACTTCACATATCCTCTTTCAACAAATTCTCTTTCACAATTTCTTCATTCACTTACTTACATTACAAAAAGGAAAACATTCCTTCCTTTATACCACACTCAAGTAATTATAAATGAGTCAGCATACAAATTACAAAATAAGAGTTTCCACATGTTACATAAAAATTACACAAAACTACCGGCTTCCAATTAAGATAATGCTTCACTCATGTGACCTCGGATCTTGCACTCATGTCCACATCACTAACATTATGTCTTCAACTGCCTCATAATTGCACATGATTAGATTCCATCCTAATTAGGAGATATCATCTGATTTCCACAAACCGCTACTCAGGAACACTCACTGAATACTGCTTCCACTAATTTCCTCATAACGGTCATGAATAAATGAATTTCCATTTGTGCTCTTAACCAAGATCTCATAGAACATCATAGAGTAAGTCCTCAACTTCACATAGCTTCATCTTCAGTATCCCAAGTGTGCTAACTCAAACACTATCTACTTCTCTACTAATCTCCAGTAGATCAGTGTGTTGAAATCAATGACAATCATAGTCGTGAATGCAACAAATACTACTACAAAATGGCTATGAATATTCCCCCATAGGATATATTCAAAATTCATTCCTAACACTTTCTTGGAGTGTCTACTAGTGTCCTATGGTGTTACAGACCTAGACTAGCTGTGAGGTGTATTGGATCCTCCGTGATCTTGCAGAACTATTTCTTGCTTTGTAATTGGCCATAACCGGGAAGGCCTTACAGCCTGACACATTGCATGTAATTAGTTGTTGATTAATAAAGATACTTGTTTTCTTTTAGATCTTATGTTATTGTTGTTGAATTCTATTGTGTTATGGTTTGGCTACAAGTTTGGATAGTCCTTAATTGGATCCTACACTTGACTGCATCAAGTGGTATCAGAGCGAGTTGATCTTGAATGTGTGGATAGATCACCGAAGGAGAGGTAGTTTGCACCAAGATCTTGGATTGAAGATGCTTTCGAGGAGAGCTCATGAGATCTTTGAGGAAGAAACTACTAGACAATTCAGTCTTGATGATTTTAGAGCTTTGCAAAAACAAGTGCAATATCTACAAGAGGAATTGAGAAAGAACACTACACCCAAAGAAGATAGTGATGATGAATCTAAGGAAGAAGATCATTTTGAAGAAGTTGTAGAAGAAGCTAGGGATCCTGAAGAAAATAGAATCCTGAAGGGTATGTCTAAAATTAGGAAAAGACCTAAGATTGAAATTTCTACATTTGCTAGAAACCTTAGGCCAGAAGAGTTGATTGATTGGATTAATGAGATAGATGAGTGCTTTGAGTATGAAGAAATAGAATATCCTAATAGAGTTAGATTTACAAAGACTAAACTAAAGGGTCATGCAAATATTTGTTTGAGAGAAGTTCTATTGGAAAGAAGTAGGAGAGGAAAGGAAAAGATCTCTAGATGGAGACAAATGGTTGACAATTTGAAGAAGCAATTCATTCTAGTGGATTATGAGTTGGACATGTTTAAGAAGATGCAAGCCTTGAAGCAGACTAACAAATCACTGCAGGAGTATACTGAGGAGTTTTACAAAATCTTGATAAGGACTAGTCATTCTAAAGTTGATAAAGAGAAGGTTGCTAGGTATGTTTATGGTTTGAGACCTAGTATTCAAGAAGAGTTACTAATTTTTTGGATGACAACAATAGGAGATGCTTATTAGATCAATAAAAATAGAAACTGAGGTGGTAAGACTGGTGAAACAGTTGTTGAAAGTAATGTGGTAGAGAATCCTAAAAATACTAATGTGGGATCTAGCAGTGGTCAAGTCACTAAGAATTTCAATACTGGATAGAGAGGAAGGTGGAAAAATGAGTTCATTGGCACCTGTTATCAATGTGGTGAAGCAGGTCATAGAAGTTTTCAATGTCCTAAGAAAAGGGTTGCACTAACTACTGAGGAAGACATTGAAAATGTTGCAGAAAAAGGTGAATTTGTTATCACTAGGAGGTTGGCTACATGTGTCCAGGAACTAGTGCAAAGGAGAAGTTTGTTTAGAACCAGATGTAAGTGCAAGGATAAGGTATGTAATGTTATAGTTGATGGTGGTAGTTTTGATAACTTTGTTTTAGAACAGATGGTTAGTAAGTTGAATTTGGAAAGAAAGAAACATCCTAATCCTTATCAGATTAGTTGGATACAAGATGTGTCTAAGGTTAGGATTGAATAACAATGCTTGGTTAATTTTAAGATTGGATCTTATCATGATGAAATATTGTGTGATATATTGCCTATGGATGCTTGTCATCTATTGCTCAAAAGGCCTTGGCAATTTGATAGAAATGTTTTGTTTGATGGTCATGCAAACACTTATGTGATTAGGCATGAAGGATCTAGGCATAAGCTTTTACCTTTACTGGAGATAGGGGCTAAGGCATGTTGAGTTATCAAGTGTTGTCCTTGTGAC
The DNA here is from genome assembly GCA_027943335.1 of Chamaecyparis obtusa. NCBI lineage: Eukaryota > Viridiplantae > Streptophyta > Pinopsida > Cupressales > Cupressaceae > Chamaecyparis > Chamaecyparis obtusa. The sequence continues at coordinate 3,084,883 of BSBK01001370.1, forward strand.
AAACATCAAGAGCATAGGGTTGATGAACCTATTCCTACAAAGTCTAGTTTGAAAGAGAAGGAGAATGATGTATCTGAAGAGTTTGTTAAGATTAAGAGATAGATGGTCTTTCTAACAGAAATAATACAACAGATAATGACATTGATGACACATTGAGATGTGGATGATGTTGAGTTGATTGAGGAATCTGGAGAGGATGGGGTTTAATGAGGTACTAATGTGATCGGTAGTAGAAGGGATGGTTAGAGTTGGTGGTTATCAGATGTAGACAGGAAACATAAGAGAAGAGGGAAGTAGGAAAACTTGCTGCAAGGAACAATGGATAAAGTGTACACAACTTGGGATGAGGGACAAGAGGAGATATGGGTTAAGAATAGATATGGCATACCTGTCCTGATTCCCTTAAGATGTTCCTGATTTCCTTATGATAAAGTCTTCTTTACCTAGGGTGTCTAATGTAGGAGCATCCTAGGATTCTTGGCAATCCTATATCACCCAAAAATATGTTTGTTTTATAAGGTAGATTGGTAGTTTTGATCTTAGTTGGTGAAGTATTTTCTTAGTTATGGAGTTTGGTTGCTTAGTTTCGGTGTTTATCAGGGTGCTCAGTCTCTGAAGAACACTCGATAACTAAAGGTGTTAGTTTCTCCTGGCACTCGGCAATAACTACATTTCTTGATGATGCTTGGCGTGGTCGGTTCACTAGCACTCTGTTATTTCTCTGCTACTCGGTGTTCTTGCAGATAGACTTGGTTGTTTGGATGGATTGGCTTGAACGACTGATGCATTTAATTTGGGTCATGTTCCTTGTGTTATGGATTGACCATTGGACGTATGGGGACCTAGATCTAGCATGTTGCATTCTCCTATGTGCATCTGGAGGCTAACTTGGAGAATTTATTTATTGTAGGGCTATTTGAGAGTCGACTGATGTTTTGGCATTTAATATTTGTTTGGAAGGGTTAATTGTTTCATCTAGCTGACTTGTGGCTTGGATTAGTATTTATGAGGATGTTTGGGTAGTTGTTTAGGAGGATGGAAAAAAAAGATCTGGAAGGAGATTAGATCTCGATAGAAGAGTTAGTAGCTTGGGAACTTAGGCATAAGTAGATTGTTTGGTGGCTTGTGTGCACACGTTTAGATCTTTCTTGGAGTGTCTACCAGTGTCTTGTGGTGTTACAGACCTGGACTAGCTGTGAGGTGTATTGGATCCTGTGTGATCTTATAGAATTGTTTCTTGCTTTGTAATGGGTCGTAACTAGGAAGGCCTTATAGCCCAACACATTACATGTAATCAGTTGTTGATGAATAAAGATACTTTTTTTCTTTTAGATCTTGTGTTATTGTTGTTGAATTTTTCTATGTTGTGGTTTGGCTACAAGTTTTAACAGTCCTTAATTGGATCCTCCACTTGACTATATCAAAATTTGTGGTCTAGCTAGGTGCTTAAGACAAGTTTTAATGAAGAATTTAAAAACTCTTCACAAACTTAGTCCCGCATTGGCTAGGATTAAGAATGTTGGAGTGTTTAAAAGGTAAAACTCTTGCATAATAGTTTGAAGAAGGAGTTGGAGGATATGGATGCATGCACGCTCTAGAGGTTCCTTAGGAGCCATGTCGGTGGACCAAAGATAAGTTAATTTTTAAAATAGGTAGCCGCTACAAGATTAGTGAAGTGGACATGTGGCGCTCAGTTGCATAATCACTAGATAGGCTGGCGGTTAAGGCTAACATCTAGTGACTTGGCGGGTGGTTAGTCGCGAGGTTGCCAGATCCTTGTGGTTAAGTCCTTGGCATCAAGCAATTTAGAGATTGCGTGTTCACTGGTTTGCATGATGAATTTTTGGTTTGTGAGAACATTGTGAGATTGGGAAAACACACAGTTGTGTGATTGCTAGATCATGGCAGTTAGTGAAAAGACATCTAGGGATTCAGAGAACAAAGCCAGTTGCATAATCTTGAGGTTTGACAATGGTTAGAATGTGCATTTGAAGATATAGAGATAAATGGATTCGCTGGTTCTCTAGATAAACCCATGGTTAAGGATTTCATCAAGAGATCTAGAGAATGAATCAGTCGTGTGATCTCCAAATCAAGAGGTAAAGGCTAGGGTCAAGTCTTGGCAACTAATCAGCTCACGACAAGTGTCACAAGAGATGAGGTGGATCAATGAGCCAATCAAATAACACCATGTGGTACATGGGGGCCACATTACAATTCAAATCTCTTCACAAAATAATTAAAACAAATGATAAAGTATGCACTATTGAGATAAAATAAAAAAATTAAATGATTGTGTCTGCTCATGGAAATAATGGTTGGAGTCTTTATTTTTACCCAAATATAGGCATATTATATGTTTTCAGAAATGGCAGGAAATGAGGAATCCAATGGTGATGATTAATTTTAGATTTGACTTAGTGGGAAAGAGAAGTAAATGATTTTGTATTTCAAAATCAAGCTAGTTGAAGGGAAATGATTACAAGTTGAGGCAGTTGAAGAAGATCAAATGGAGATCAAAGTTGGAGGGGGAAAATTGGAGATATTTTGGCTAAGAATTGACAGCTCTTAGTAGGCTGTAACTAACTTCATTTTCCTATATCTCTGATTTTCTTCATTGTTAAGGGGATGATGAATTCAAGGCTACAAGCAATGGTCTGATTTTTGTCTATTATCATAGCTTTTTATCATTGTAAATGTATTGAAGCAAAGGAATTTTAATAAGAGAATTGTTGGATTCAATTTGCATGTCTATTGATGTCTTCATGTGTTTGTATTTGAATCTTTGTGTATTGAGTTTGTAAACCAAATTAAGTACATTGGTTATAAGCTAGTTGTGAAATTGTTCTTGAGTTTCTTTCAAGGGAAGGGTAATTCTTTAGGGTAGTTTTAGAGGATTCAATATTTGCATACGAATTTGATGTCTAGATATGGGAATGGAAGAGTGACTTGTAAGGCATTTCACTTGGGTTTAGGGTGTTTTTTTGTTGAGAGTTTTCTATGAATGTATGTTTACTTGACTCTTTGCCCTAGATTAGGTAGTGGTCTCTACTTGTTTGGTAGTTATCACCATCAATCAAAATTAAACCAGTTCTTTTATTTTACAGCTCATTTGGTTTGAATGTTAAATATCTATGTTCAAGACACTTAATCCACTGGAAGATTCACTGTGAGTTTGTGAATCATGAGAGGTACATCTGCCTGAGTCTGTGGAGCTCAAATAGAAGAAGGACTTGGTCCTTGTTAATTATTCTTTTCTTGTTTGAGTCAGGAGTTTAGGAATCATAGAGTTCCATCTAAGCACTTGAGGCTTGTGTTAGGATTCAACATGAAAAATAGCTAACAAATTGGTGATTCGACTGGGGATTTGACCATTAGAAGGATTTGTTTGAGTAGTCCAGATTGATTCAACCTATCTGAGTCGTAACAAATTATTGAATCCACTGGGGATTTACCATAAGAAAGCTTTATTTGAATAGTCTAGATTGATTCAACCCATCTGAGTCACAAAAAATTGGAAAATCTACTAGGGAAGAAATAAAGGACACCAAAGTTCAAGATGATTATTTCCTTTCTTTGTTGAAATATCCCAGAGTCTAGTCCAATTTGGTTATAGAGTCAATTTTTTTTTTAAAATGTTTTATCTTCTCACTGAGTGTGAGTGGAGACTTTGAGTCTCTATTTGATCAGTGTGTTCTTGTAATGAAAGTATAAATGTATTTTGTGATCCTAACAAATAGTTACACCCTAATGTACTATGTTTGTTGGTGTTAAAGAAGGTTCAAATTTGAGATAAAGTTTCTCAGTTGATTTAGAATTTGTCTTCTAAAAAGAGGTTCTGACTCTACCAAGATTTGAAAGGTGATTTAAAGGAGACTTCAGATGAGTATTTTTCACTAACAACAACACTTCCAAGTAATCTTTTTATCAAAGTAAAAATAGGTGAACAAGTCACTAAGAAAAGGGGAAAATTAATCTTGAAGTTTAAGTCATATTTATGGATAGAAGATTCGGTTGCTAAAATGAGTATCAGAAATATGTTGGGGTTTAATGAAGTTAGTAGTTGCATGAATTTGGATAAAGATATTGTCATGAGAACAAGTTGTACTATTTTGTCAATATTTTAAAATGGAGTTTCCAGTCTTAGTGGATCAAGAAGTTGTTTCTAGATCTGAAAGTTATTAGTCATATTTAGAAAATTATAATAGAGAACTTCATTTGATAAATCAAATAATCCAACATAATTTCATGTTGATGTTAAGATGTGCAATAGGAGAAAGGAAAGATGAGTCTACACTATCATATTACAAGAAATTTCTTGTAGCTTGTAGTGAACTTCATGTGGGTTTTGATTTTCAAGAATCCCAATATGCTGAAATGTTTTTAGAGCTTGGTATGCCTAAATCAGTCAGTTGAACTACATCCTCTAGAGAGGAAGCACTTGAAAATGTTAAAGAATGGATAGATTCATTTGTAGATGCTAAATCTAGTTGTGTTGAGGATGTTGAATCTTGTGATGCTGATAGTGTTGGTTATTATGTTGATGATGAAATCTATGAATATCAAGTTATAGAAGATGAATCTGCAGTTGGTAGTGATTCCCTTGAGTTTGTAGATTCTCTTTTTTCTCAGCATCATGTTAATAATTTCTTATTTTAGTTTGATTGTGTTTTGTGTGAACATGAAGAATATGATTATAATGCAGATGTAAGTTCTTGTAGTGATTACTTTACACAAGGTATTGTGAGACAAGAGATTTCAATCCCTATTTTGGATGGGGAAGGTATATGCATCATCAGCAATGAAACCAAAGAGATGGAATGTGGAGTCCAATGCTTACTGAGTAGTGAGAAAATTTCAAAACTCTTGGAGACTGGGTTTCAGAGGTATACTCCCAAATTTGTTTCTAAAATCTCATGCCCGGTTGATATAAGTTTTGATGAAGATGATACAAGTGATGGCATGATGTGTGAAACATTTATGGATGTCCTTTCTCCCATTTTGAATCAATAATATAAAAGTACATATCATTGTAATGAGTTTGATAATGTTATATTTGATGAATATAATTATGTATGTACTAATGAGGATTCAGATTTTCAAGAGGATAATGTCAATGGTTCTTGTTTTCATTTTGATGCTGGAGTATGTAGAAAATCTAAATGTTTTTTCTCAGATTTACAAATGATTAATGATTTAGTCACTGATAGTGCTTGTTCCTTTCTAGGAGATGCTGATGTAATTTGTGATCAGTGAGTTGTCTCTGATTTGATGCAATCGGATTTTTCTCTTGAGAGGTTCTACTTTAGTTTGCAAAGTGCTGACATAGAAATAGTTTATTCTTTATTACAAACTAATGATTAGTATGCTGATGTTTCCAGCCATGAAGTTGAGTTGGAGTGTTTCATTTTTTAGCATGGCATTGATAATGAAAAGTGTGATGCTTTGATGTCACAAAGTGATTAGTATTTATGGCAACTTGATAGCCTAGTTTTGTTAAGTGATGGTGAGTGTAACGATCATTTTTTCTATGATATGTTGACGGTGGATCATAATGTTTTTGATAGGCTAGATGGAAAAACTAATTTTAGTTTACCTTTTCTATATGGAGATGGAAATCATTTGTTCGATAGGGGTAAAAAATGATTGAATTTTTGGGGCTTTGAGCCTTTTTGTAAATATTGTAAGTCCTTGTACAGTTTCTTTCCTTTCAGGTGTGTGTTTCTTTTCTTTCAATAAGAGGGTTCCCTATTTCAAGAGAGAGTGGAAAGTCAAGTTGATCTTCTTTGGGTGGTCTTTTGTACCAAGACATTCTGAATTCTCTAGATGTCTACATGGGGCATGTGTCCCCAGTCAGAGCCACTATTCGAGCTCAAAAAATCTTGAATATGTTTTGAGTCCATACTTACAAAATTTTCTCTAAGTGTCAGATTAATGCCTTGAAAATCATTGTAACAACTTAGTTTGAAGTGCATGGATAAAAGGGCCTATTGATTTTTGTGATGAGTCACTTGGATAAGGTGTTTATTACCTATCATTTGACATATGTAGTGGGTTTGAATTTTCAAATTTTAATTTTGGCATGTTTAGGAGGTAGCCTTTTAAGGGTGTTTTCAGAAATGTACATTCTGTGTTTCCAGAATTTCACTAAATAGCCCACTTCGGAAGAGTGCATATAATGCCCAGTTGATGTTCATTTCATGGGGGTTGTTGCATCATGTTATAGTCATGAGAGAGTTTGAGTGGCCATTTTTAGCCCCCCATGTGCCCATTTGATCACTGTGCTAGAGCCATCCAATTTTCCAATTGTTAAAATCTCTAAGTCTGTGTAGTCCAGTTTTCTGAATGGCCTAATTTGAGGATTTATGGTTTGCACCCGGTTCAAGGTCAAGAATAATTGAATGTTGTCCTACATTTTAGACCTGGAAGTGACCTTCCCTGAAGATTTTTAGATCTCTTCCAATCCATCTGGTCACTTTCCTAAGAAAATTCTGAACCCATTTTTTGCATAATTCACTATTTTATTCTTGAATATTTCTAATAGGCTGACTTCTGTGTTCAATGGTATTTTGCCTTTTGATTTTCTGGGAATTCTAATTATGGATTCATTTTCCTTATGGGGAGGTGAATTAGTTCCCAAGTTTTTAGTTCATGAAGGTCTCAATTGGAAAGTTTTCAGAGCTAGTTTCTGAGACCTGATTTGTGCAATTTGACAATGTGGACAGAATCAATGTTCCAGAGGGTCGTGTTTGGTCATTCATAACTTTCAGCTCAGGTCTTTTGGTGCAATATCATTTAATAGGTGTACTTACATGTTGGAATTGAATGTTTTTTTCTGATGATGTTCTCTAGTAAGGTCCTTTGGTCATTTTTCAAGGCTATTTCTAGAGGCCAATTGGTGTTAATGGTTAGTTTTGTCAAAGTGTGAAAAGGTGAATTATATGTTTGAATCTTTAATGCTCCATGATTGTTCTCACTGAGTAACTACATTTAGGACAAATAAAAGGGCATGGTAACCTCCCTCCTAATCATTTACTATCATCGAGAACTGAATTAATATAGTTTCTTTTGGAAAGAACAATCATTGGGTGATCACAATTTAAAAATAAACTCTTTTTCAAGTGAATCATATCCAAACCTTTGTTATCTCTTGAGGTTGGATACTAAAGCTCTTCTTAAGATTTTGAATTGTTCCTTTCAGGATGGTGAATAGTTGAAAATGAGAAAGAGTGATCTTTCCTCATTAATTTTAAATGAAGGCTTCTAATAATGAATTTCCTCTGGTTTAAACATTAACTAATGCACCAACAGAGATTTTTGAGATGAACTTTTCTGGAGCTTTGAAGCTTCTTGATGAAGAAGTTCTCAATTGAAAATTACATGAAAAGTTCTAGCCTTCTAGGAAGGACATTGGCAGTTTAGAGGAGCCAGTCAGCATACCAAAGTGAGCTACACACTAGACAAAAAACAAAATGAAATGAAGGCTTCCGGTCAACAAATGGCTTGATACGTGAATGTTGAAGGGGGTAGCCATTAGCAAAGAGTATTATGTGTTGGGTGAGTGCATGAGTATTTGAAAGGGTGCGTAGGAGTGTCAAATGCACAACTAGCACCTGCAACAAAGAAAAGTGAGTGCCTTAACATTAATGAGAAAGGCACAAGATGCGTGAGTCTTTGAGTGTTAGGAGTGTCAAAGGCTAAAGGCTACATGCTTAAAGGAGTAGTGATGCCAGTAAAATGCATGAGACAAATTAATGAAACCAACGCATGACATGAGAAAGGGAAACCAACACACTAAGGCAAGGACTCATGTACTGAAGGATGGAGCACATGAAGTCTGAGAAGTTAAATGGAGGGTGCATATACAAGTCCAAAATGGTGCATGCCAACATTTAAATGCAAGGGGTGCTACACTCTACACTTGTTGAGGTAAGTGAGAAACAAATGCCAGGCATGTGCATGCCAATAGGAGAGTACATTATTGTGCAAGGAGGCTGCCAGTAGCATGTTTGAGAGGATGCGTAGATGTCTGGTAGAGAATGTCTTGGAATGAAGGAGAAAGATCATGCAAAGGAAGAGATAAAGAAAATGTAAAAGGGTTGCATGCTGGTTTATCACACATGTGCCCAGATTTGGGTTTATGAAGTTTTTAAATACATTAGCACTCAAGGTAGTGGTAAGAGAAAGAAAGGAGGCAAGATGGCCTCTATCCTTGTGGGCCCACCTAAATTTGCATGCCAACTGAGTGCTTAAGACAAGTTTTAATGAAGAATTTAAAAACTCTTCACAAACTTAGTCCCACATTGGCCAGGATTGAGAAGTATGGAGTATTTAAAAGGTAAACCACTTCCACAATAGTTTGAAGAAGGAGATGGAGGCTATGCACATGCATGCACTCTGGAGGTGCCTCTAGAACCATGCTGGTAGAACAAAGATAAGTTAATTTTATAGACAGGTGGCAGCTACATAATCAATGAAGTGGACACATGGCACTCAATTGCATAATCACTAAATAGGCTGGTGGTTAAGGCTAATATCTAGTGACCTGGTGGGTAGTTAGTCACCAAGTCACCATATCCTAGCAGTTAAGTCCTTGGCATCAGGAAATTTAGAGATTGCATGGTCACTGGTTCATGTGATGAAGTTATGGTTAGTGAGAACATTGCAAGATTGGGTGAACACATAGTCATGTGATCACTAGATCCTGGCAGTTAGTGAAAAGACATCCAGAGATTAAGAGAACAAATTCAATCACGTAATCTTTAGGTTTGACCATGGTTAGAATGTGCATCTAGAGATTCAAAGATAAAGGGATTCATTGGTTCTCTAGATAAACCCAGGGTTAAGGATTTCATCAAGAGATCTAGAGAATAAACCATTCGCGTGATCTCTAAATCAAGAGATAAAGGCCAGGGTCAAGTCTTAGCAACTAATCAGCTCATCACAAGTGTCACAGGAGATGAGGTGGATTAATGAACCAATCAAATAATGCCATGTGGCACATAGGAGCCACATTAAAATTCAAATGTCTTCACAAAATAATTTAAAAAAATGATAAAGTCTGCACTATTGAGATAAAATAAAAAATTTAAATAACTATGTCTACTCACGGAAATAATGTTTGGAGTCTTTATTTTTATCGAACTATAGGCATACTATATGTTTTTAGAAATGGAAGGAAATGAGAAATCCAATGGCGATGATTAATTTCAGATTTGACTTGGTGGGAAAGAGAAGTAAAGGATTTTGTATTTCGGAATCAAATCAATTGAAGGGAAATGATTGCAAGTTGAGGCAGTTGAAGAAGATCAAATGGAAATCAAAATTGGAGGGGAAAAATTGGAGATATTTTGGCTAAGAATGGACAGATATCAGTGGGCTGTAACTGACTTCATTTTCCTATATCTCTGATTTTCTTCATTGTTACAGAGATGGTGAATTCAAGGCTGCAAGAAGGGGTTTGATTCTTGTCTATTTTCATAGCTTTTTGTCATTGTAAATGTATTGAAGTAGAGGAATTTTAATAAGAGAACAACTAGATTCCATTTTCATGTCTATTGATGTCTTCATGTGTTTGTATTTGAATCTTTGTGTATTGAGTTTGTAAGCCAAATTAAGTACATTGGTTATAAGGTAGCTATGAAATTGTTCTTGAGTTTCCTTCAAAGGAAGGGTAACTCTTGAGGGTAGTTTCAGATGATTCAATATTTGCATACGAATTTGATGTTTGGATATGAGAATGAAAGAGTGACTTGTAAGGCATTTCACTTGGGTTTAGGGTGTGCTTTTGTTGAGAGTTATATGTGAATGTATGTTTACTTGAATCTTTTCCCTAGATTAGGCACTGGTCTCTACTTGTTTGGTAGTTATCACCATCAATAAAATTTAAACCAGTTCTTTTATTTTACAATTTATTTGGTTTGAATATTAAATATCTTTGTTCACGACACTTAATCCACTGGAAGATTCACTGTGAGGCAGTGAATCACAAGAGGTACACCCGCTTGAGTCTATGGAGCTCAAAGAGAAGGATTTGGTCCTTGTTAATTAGTCTTTTCTTGTTTGAGTGAGGAGTTTAGGAATCATAGAGTTCCATCTAAGAACTTGGGGCTTGTGTTAGGATTCAGCAAGAAAAATAGCTAATGAAGAAAACATGAAACTATCGAATATCACTCTTCCCTTCTTACTAGTGTTGAAACACTTAATACGGAACACAATACTTTACAACTGATCTTATGGAAGAACACATAAGATCAAAAAATACTTGGAAGTGTTGTAGTTGAAACTCAACTTGTTGACTGGAAAGTCTGATAGATTTGAAGCTTGCTTCACTGAAATCTTTGTAGAGTCACCACCTCCTTGAAGAGGATGAATATTTTAACTATTGAAATTTTTTTCTGTATCTATTTCCATGAACACAACAAAACTTCAACATGGCATAAAAATTACTTTTCAAGACTGCAAATACATCATTTTATACACTGATCAAATAGAGAAATTTAGAGTTGCCACTCACAGCTTGGTGAGATGATATAACTTATTTAAAACTTGACTCTATACTATTCAATGGTAACCACTAGATGAGATAAATAAGCAGGCCTGGAATCTAGCGCTACTCATACCTGTTTTATTTATAACAAGTTTATAACACTAGAGATATCAACTGGATCTAGCATGACTATTGCATCTCTATTCCCTAGCAGAGTTGCCATCTTTTTGGTGACTCAGATGGGCCAAATCAATCTGGGTAGTAAAATATTGATTTTATGTAATGTAACTAGAGACTCTCAATATATTTATTTCTTTGTTATGTTCTCCCTAGTAGAGTCACCATCTTGTTGGTTCCTGAAAAGTATTTTACACTCAAAGAGATACCAATATACCTTCATATTGATCTTAGGAGTGGTTAGTTCCAAGCATATAAGGATCTTAAGGTAATTGGATCAACTATAGGGACACGAATATCATCTGCACTTTTGGCTATGCCAAACCAAGGTGGGTGCACCTAATCCAATGAATGAAACTCTTCTTACAATACCAAGACTAGATTTAAATAACAGATGATAGCAAGAAAGTACTAAATGATAACTAGTCATTCATTGACTCTCCATTGCTATGAAATAACTGATACCCATAACCATAAAACTAAAAGAATCTTGAATGGATTTTATTGTTTAAAACTTGCAGAATGTAAACCATGCAAAACTTGCATCACTACATGAGATACTAATTTCTGATCAGTGCCTTGTCCATTAGGCAAATATTTCTAAAGAAGATACAAAACATAGGAACAACTACTTAATTCATCAGAGATTCCAAGCCATAAATATAGTGAACTAGACTCACGCTACTTACAAAACATCCTTCAGTTGAACAAATTGAATCTATGTTTTATCCAGAGACTTTTAAATTGATCCTAGATCAAGGCTGAGAAATAAGAACATATAAAGAGATAAAATTTGTGCAGTGAATCAGAAAACTCAAAACTCAAGAAGAAAAACAAAAGGAGAGATTTGAAACTGGAAAACTATATTAAGTGTGAGGATTCAAATTCTTGTATTACAATATACTTCAGAATACTATTGGCAAAATGGTCAGTGCTCCCCTCGGGATTCGGGGCATGGCTTAACCACATCTTGTGCCTTCTATAAGTCTAGTGGTTGTATCAGGCATTAACAGGTTGATCTTTTGGTGCAATGGCAACCACTACTTGTAACATGTGGTATCAGAGCTTGGTCATAGGTTTGAATCCCCTCAGGTAACACTGAGGGGGAGATTGTTGGCAAAATGGTCAACGCTCCCCTCAGGATTTGTGACATGGCTTAACCACCTCCTATGTCTTTTATAAGTCTAGTGGTTGTATTAGGCATTAATAGGTCGATCTTTTGGTGCAATGGAAACCGCTACTTGTAACAAATACACCATTTCAACAATATGCAAAAGATTTTGAAGGTTTTTCCTCTGTATTGACACAACCAGTATGGAAAATTGCACTCTAGACTGAGAATGCACACACTCAACTTTTCAGCCTCATGTGTCTCAAGATTTTTCCAGCCCCTCTAATATGATCCTAAAAATCCTTATATAGAGAATAAGGATGCAACAAGCAACAGATCATCTTAGGTCAAAAATTAAAAACAACCTAACTACCCCAAAGCCTGCAGCAAATAAAATTTGATCTAATTGTACCATCTGGAAACATGCCTGTAAAACTAGCTACTTCCCTTCTGAGAAAATCAAATCAGCAATTAATATCTTGAAAGAAATAACAATTGAATCTCCTTGCGAACCCAAGAAAATTCTCTACAAAGAGACCCAAGTTGCAAGAAAGCTGATCCTTCCCCCTTTTGTCTAGATTTGCAAAAACAATCTTGTCTATATGAATATCTTACCATTTATGAAAGCATGTGAAACCAAAATCTAATGCTACTAGCAAAATCCTCATCCCCTGACATTTCCAACAATATGTAATACTCATATATTATGATAAAAAATAGGTCTCTAGACCACATTTCCATGAATAGTCACTTCATATAAATTTTTGAATTTATGCATATAGTCCAGACTATATTAATCTTTTCAATTTTTACACAGACATTTGAATTTAATGTGGGCCCCCATATGCCACATGGAACCACTTGATTTTCTCAGCTTACTACCTCACCATCTTGTTGGACTGCCATGTCACCATCTGTGCCAAATGTCAATCTTTGGTTGGTTCATCTCTCTGACTGGGACCCAGACTGCAACTTGAATTGTCACCTCATTGTGGGGCACGTGTTGGCCATTTATGATCCCCCGATGATAACTCTTGAGCATCTTTCCCTTTGCGGAATAATGATGACCATTGATCTTGGCACACATCTCGAGGAGGTTGAATTGACTATCCACTTACTAATTTGTCACTGCCCTATTGTTGGTTCCATGTCATCACTTTTTTCCATGTGTCACATGTTGATACTCTAAAAATCTATATAGTTTTTGAGCTCATAATCAGAGAATTTTCCTAAGGCAAAGTTTGTGCCCTTCAAAGAACAATTTAAAAGCCCTAAGTTCGAGTACATACAAAGATAGACCTGATGATTTTCATGGGATGGTGCTTGGGACATGTGTTCCTTGCCTTTCATTTAACATATGCAATTGATCACAACTCCTAGATTTGAATTCTGATAAGTTTTAGAGATACCTATTTGAAGGGTAGTGCTAAAATCTGCACTTTGCATTCTATTCAGCTTTTACTAAAGGGCCTGCTTTGAAGTCTTGCATTTGATACCTAGTTGACGGTCATGATGAAAGGAATATGGCATCATATTGTATGCATGAGAGTGTGTCTCCATGACTATTTTTAGCTTCCTAAAGGTCTGCACGATCAATTTACTAAGGCACTTCTGATTGTATTTTATTCAGTTTTGCTTAGTGTGGGAATTCGATTTGAAGTGGCCTACTTTTAGATTGTGAAAATCGCACCCAATCATAGATAAGGAGAAATTGAAGGTTTTTTTATACTGTGGACATGTAAATGAGTCTCCTTGACGAGTTTCAGACTGTGACCAATCCGATTGATTATGTTGCTCGATCAATTTCAAGCCCAGTTTATGCATTTTTACTACCTTTCAGTTCAGGGTGCTCTGGAGGCATAACTTCAAAGATTATTTTTCGATGATTGGTTTATCTTTCTGAAAATCCGATTGCAGCCTTATTTTATACATATGATAGAAATCATTACCCAGTGTTTCATACTATGAAGGTTCTGTTTGATATGATTGCAAGATCAGACAAAAGGTGTTCAATAATGATGATAAGTGCAGATAGAATAACTCTACAAAGTAATCATTTTCTAAAATTCATAGCTTTTGAATAAATGCTTGTCTCTAGTTGGTGGTTATTTTGTTTTAATCTTTGTAGATGATTCTTCTACCAGATTCAGTGACTCGCCCTCAACTCATCTTTTGATATTTTTAAACCATCTCCTTCTGAGGTAGTTTGTAGTGGTTATTTTGTGTTTGCTGAACAAGCCAGAATATGTTATTTTACAAAGGAAGTACTAAAATCTTATGGGTTACTTGAAATCTGGAGATGACTTAGTTGATTATTTAAATTATCATAAACTTTTTGAAGTTTTCGTGGCTCCAAGCTTCCCGATTTTTGCCCAGTGGAATTACTCCATTTTCTTCCAGCTGAAATTTGAAGACATGCATCTTCCCGCATTACACCAAAGCCACACATATCAAATGTTTTGGTTAAAAGGAGTATGCTATGTGCAGGCCAAGCAATCAATAAAAGAATACCAAAAGTATTAAACATACTTTGTATTAAATGAACAATTCATGGGGCTGCACATATTTTTTATATAAGTGATGTGCACACTTTTCTTCAAAGAGCTTCACTCATACTTAAATTTGTTGGGCACACCACAAAGGCTATAAGCACCATAGAAAGGCTGAGATACATGCGTATGGGAGGATTCCATGCTTCACCAAATGGAGGTTTCTTGAGTAATCAAAATGCCACACACAAATTAAAGAGTTGCACACATTAAACATGGCTGCTCACATACTTGTTAGTTTTGCATTGGCCTTTTTCATGATGTGCACATGTTTTCATTAATATGGAGTTGTTTCTCATGTTTTCTTCTTGTTTTGGATAATAAAGAATGATGGAGATTCCATGTCTTTGTCCTGATGGCTGTGATTTTCCTTGGGATGTTGCACACCAAGCTGCTTGGTGTCACCAGACTCTTCCATACTACACACCTACCTTCCATAGTGCACAATATTTCTTCTAAATGGCTGTACTATTTTCAGAGGTGTTGGTAGTGCATTTGAACAAGCATGGTGAGTGCTTTCCTTCCCACACATGTCCTCTATGCTTCATGTCATTTTTCCTTTGATAATGGATTTATTAGCCATAAAAAGGGAATAAATGTAGCAAGCTTTGTGCATAGAGAAAATGACTACGCAGTTAAGATAACAACTGCTATGTGGAAGCTTTATCCCACATTTAGTAGCCATTGTGGGTTAAAGGTATTTAAAAACAAAAGTGGTCAGGTTAGAAATAAATAAGAAAGGAAAAGGAGGCCATGTGGAGTGGGGCCAGTTGGATTTGGTGGGCCCATTTGGGTGCATGATAAGGTAAAATTTTGAAGGGAAAAGTACTATAAATCTAATGGAATTATCCCACATTGAATGTGGGGAGGTAAAATGAGATATTTATAAGGCCAAATGCACAAGCTCATGGTGTCTAAAGTGGTCACCCAAATGGAGGGCCCTCTCACACATGTACGAGAATTGAGGTGTACAGTTGATGCTTAGTTGGCAAGTGATGTAGATAGTGTTGGCAATGGTTAGTGCTCCCCTCAGGATTTGTGATATGGTTTAATAGCCTCCTGTGTCTTCTATAAGTCTAGTGGTTATATCGAGCATTAACAAGTTGATCTTTTGGTGCAACAACAACTACTACTTGTAACAAGTGGTATCAGAGCTTGGTCATAGGTTTGAATCCCCTCGGGTAATGCTGAGGGGGAGATTGTTGGCAAAATGGTTAGCACTCCCCTCAAGATTTGTGACATGGTTTAATATCTTCTTGTGTCTTCTATAAGTCTAGTGGTTGTATCAGGCATTAACAGGTCGATCTTTTGGTGCAACGACAACTACTACTTGTAACAGACGGATGACTCAACAATGGGTCCCACAAAGGTAATGTAAATTTTGACATAAAGTGAATCTGTAGGATAGGTGCCTCAAGATGCATGCTCAGCTTCTAACGGATGTCACAACCCCGCAAACATGAAGATGTGTGATAGTTACCCATTGTGGGACTACAATGTAATGACATGTGGTGGTTTGGTGATGTGGCAAGGTGATATAGTCAAGTGCCCAAGTGGACAATATAGGCCAATAGGAATGTGACAAGTGGCATAGGAGATGTACAAGTAGTCTAATAGAATGATGACATGGATCAATGGGCCAATCCTGAGGTGCCACATGGAACATGTGGGGCCACCCAAAATTTGAATGAAGTTGTAGGAAAGATTTAAGGTCTGATAAGGTTTCAACTATAGTAAATTCAAAATTAAAAGATTGTAGAGTTACTCACGGATTAAAATGTTTCTTGAGGACTCATTGTTTATCAGAATATATGAGTATAATATATTTTTGAAAATGCTAGAAGACCAGGAATACAATGGAAGTGTTTGTTTTCAGATTTGACAAGTTTGGTGAGAGCAGTAATGGACTTTGTATTATGAGATCATATTTGGATAAGGAATACATATTTTGCAAAGATATGTTCTAGAATGAAATTGTATCAGATTTTTCTGAGATATTTTTGATAGTCTTAGGGTTGACTATGTTGCCCTAAAAGTGCCCTAAATGTTCCTAAGCTTGTTGCAATCCCTTAGAAGGATTTCCAAGACCATTTACAAAGGATGCTAGTTTTCTGGTTCACAAGGTTACATCCTGAACCTTCAGTCAAGGAGTAGGGCATGTTTTGTCCATTCTGTATCATATTAGAGTAGAAAGTTGTAGATCTTTTTCATATTGTCTCAGTGGCTTTGAATCTTCAAGCAAGGTGTATACAGAGGCTTAGATCCTCATTCTTAATTCAAGTTTTATGGGTTTTGAATGTTCTAATTCTTTGTATGGAATTTATCTATGCATATGTTGTCTATCTTTAGTTTTGGTTTTAATCAGATTAAATTATGTTCTAGATGAACACAAATTCATGGGGTTTGCACAAGGATTTCTGTAAGTAGTATGGTTTTGGGTATTTGTATTTATGATTTGGATCTTTGATGAAGTGATAGTAATTAGTCTTTGTATTATACAATTCACTAGATGATTTGCCCAATGGATAAGGCACTGATCTGAAACAAGTAAACTTTATGCTGATATATGTCTAGTTGGGATGTGTTGTATTCTGCAAAAGTTAAATCAAATCATTTCTATCCTTTTAGTTTTATGTTGTGTAGTATCAGTTTCATCATAGCAATGGAGAGTCAATGAATGACTGGTGATCATTTAGTACTTTCTTACTATTGTCTGCTTTGTTCAATCTAGTCTTGGTATTGTAAAGAGTGTTTCATTTTACTAGATTAGGTGCACCCGCCTTGGTTCTGTAGAGCCAGAAGTGAAGAGGGAAGTCTTGTCCCTATAGTTGGTCCAGTTACCTATAGATTTCTCATATTTGTAACTAACCCCTCCTCAAAATCATTCTTAGGTATATTGGTGTCTCATGCAGTGTAAAATCTTTTCAAGAACCAACAAAATGGTGACTCTGCTAGGAAATAGAGATGCAAAGTCATGTTAAAACTAGTTGATATCTCTATTGTTATACACTTGTTATAAATAACATGGGTGCGAGTAGAGCTAGACTCCTAGTCAGCTTATTTGTTATCCAGTGGTTTCCATTAAAGTGTATAAGAGTCAGTTTTAAAAAGTTTCAAATCATCTTACCCAGTTGTGAGTGGCAACTCTGAGTTCTTTGTTTGATTAGTGTAATATATGATATATTTTCAATCTTGATAAATAGTTTATGTACCCTGTTGAAGTTTGTTGTGTTGATGGAAAAAAATACGGAAAGAGTTTTCAGTAGTTAAAGTGTTTGTCCTCTTCAAGGAAGTGGTGACTCTATAAAGATTTCAGTAAAGCAAGCTTCAAATTCAGAGGCTTTCCATTTAGCAAGTTGAGTTTCAACTTCAACACTTCTAGGTATTTTTGATATTCATGTGTTTTTCCATAAGATCAGTTGTAAGGTATTTTGTTCCCTATTGAGTGATTCAACAACAATAAAAAGGGAAGAGTAACATAGACAGTTTCATGTTTCCATGTTGAATATCCTGTCATAAAACTTTAAATTTACTATCATAGAGGTTTAAATGTTTTGGTATACCTCTTGTAAAGACAAAAGAAGATGAATAGTTCTCATCTTGTTTCAAATCAAATGAATAATCAAAAAATAAGTCAGCCTAGAAGGCTATGTTTTATCAAGATGGATAGAGCTTTAAGTTGTGATCATGTTCATGGATCCCCCAATTCTTTCCCTAGTGAGCTCACTGATTTAATTCCAATTTTTTATAATCAGTCAGATTCAACATTAGAGCATGTCCTAGCATTCTTCAGATTTGTTGTAAAATATCAGATTTATGATGAAAATGTCAGCATGATATTTTTTTGGAGATCCCTCAAAAGGGTTGCGGTTGATTGGTACTTGAGTTTACCTCCAAAATGTGTCTCCTTATTGACTAACTTCAAGTGGTTGTTCTTAGAAGAATTTGCTAATGATGATGAATCAGATAAGTTGCAAAAGGATCATTTGCAAAAAAATAATACAAATAGTATCCTAGAGCATCCTGTGTTTAAAGATGAGAATGTTTCTCAGAATGATAAAGTTATGTCAGAAGAAAATTCAGATTTTAGTAGTGATAAAGAATCAGAATCATTGTATACAAGGTCTTCTACTTGTTCAAAGAAGTCTAAATTTGAAAATCAGAATTATTTAAGTGAAGATTTTGATGAAGATGTCAAGGATGAGTTGTCTCTAGACTTGTTTGAACTAGTGCTAAAAAATCAGGACAACATTTCTCATGTTTCCAGAATTTACATCAATTGTGATTATTTACTGAGTAAGGAGATGTGTTCTTCTAATAATGAAAGTGATGAGGATTTTGATATGAATGATGCAAGTACTTCTAGTCATAAAGATGTGATGCATATAGATGAATCAAGTTCTCCTTCTCTTAGTAGTGATGAGATCTCTGATTTGTTGACAACTGAATATAATAAGTGTACACATCTATTTGGTCAGCAAATGTTAGACCCTGTTGATTTTTGTTTTGATACTGAAAATGTTACGGAGGATTTATATAAGTATGAATCCTTTGGTGAGAACGATTAGGGTATAAGTTCTTGCGATGATCATGAGCTTATTGTGGATACAAAATTTGATTGTGGGGATATGGCAGAAGGGTTTCCTTATGAGCAGTTCTATGCAAATAAACATGATGATGTTGTTTCCTTTTGTGATAATGATGTTGATAGTGAATTCAGTGGATATCAAGATGATAAAGAAGAGTCTATAGTTGATAGTGTTTCCATTAAGTTTATAGAACTTTCTTTCTATCAACATAAGAGATCAACTTTCTTATCTCAGTATAAGAAAGATTTGTGCAAACAACAAAAAGATAGATATGATGCAGATGAAAGTTTTCACATTGATGGCTTTGCACATGATGATATGATCCAAGAGTTTGCAACCCTTGTTCAAAAAAGGGAAGAAGTTTTCAGCATCAAGCATGAGGCCAAAGATGATGAACATGAAATCCGATATCCACTAAGTAGTGAAGAAATTTCAGCATTCTTGGTTGTTCATTTTTAGAGGTATGCCTCCAATGTGGATTCTATTTGCAATATCCAGTTGATATATGTTTTGACACTGATAATGAGGCATGTATTCAAAATAATGAAGACAATGATTCATGTTTGCATGAATCCCCCTCATGTGGTAAGTCTACGGAAGAAGTGATTGGAGACCATGACAATATGTTGTCCTGTCATGAATATTCTAATGATGAACAAGTTTCTTGTTTAGTTTCTTTTCTTTCTTGTGATGAGTATGATAGTGATTGTGACACTATTGAGGATGGAAAGTTTATTGATAAAAATGATGGTATGGATCATTTGTCCTTATTTCACAAAGATGATGAAATTTTTTTGCACTTGGTTCACGATTTAGATTGTGAGTACATACTTGAGGGACCAAGTCACTCAATGGCTAAAGTATCCCATAAAGACAAAACTAAGGATTCAGTTCATTTTCAGCCGGGTGAGTTTTTAGGAATGCATGATGGTTATTATAGCTTATCTTTTGATGCATTACTAGATAGACCTTATATTTTCAGTCAACATCAAGATGAAATGAAAGACCTTCCATATTTTTTGGAATATGAGAATGATGGTGGTTACGAATGGAAGAATATGGGTTGTGGAAAATACAAAACTATTTTTCAGTCCAATTTTATCCACATATGTTGGCAGCATGTTAGTCATGATATTTTCAAATGGCTGGCCTCATATGGGGATGAAAATCATTTTTTTGATAGAGGTAAACAATGATGTCAGTTTTGAGGCTTTGAGCCTTTGCAAGTGATATATATTGTATAGTTTCTTTCTTTCAATTGTGTGGTTTGTTTCTTTCAGTAAGGTTCCCTAGTTTTCAGAGTAAGAGAGAGAAATAAGTCAATTTTTATTTTTGAGTGGTCTGTTGTACCAAAGATTCCTTGATTCTCTGCATGCCCACAAGGGGCATGCATCCCCAACTAGAGCCACTATTAGTACTAAAAATCCAGATAGTTTTTTAGCCCATAATCAGAGAATATTCCTAAGGCAAAGTTTGTGTGCTTCAAAGAACAGTTTAAAAGCCCTAAGTTTGAGTGCATACAAAAATAGACCTGATGATTTTCATGGGATGGTGCTTGGGACATGTGTTCCTCAACTTTCATTAAACATATACAATTGATCATAACTCTATTGCTTAACAGTTTGTCCTCTCTTAAGATTTTCAATGTTTGACTCTCTATACACCCAAGGTGAGAGAACAAAAGGATGTCCACCAACAAATGGGTCAGTGTGAGTCTTCTATCACTGCCCTTTGAATTGATAGGTACAGCTCCCTGATTGTGTATGATATGCAATGAATATGTTTTATCTTGACCACCAGGTTGTCTCTTATGTGTTTTTAACCAAATTGCTTGTAGACACAAACAACTTAGGCAAGGATATATGAAGATAATTTACAACCCCCAATAGAATGTTGACCATAGATCATCACATGATTTTGACATCTAACTAATTATGTCCTACTCTATATGAAAATAGGTTCTACTTGGTGAATAGAAATAGACTTATATCATGAGTGGTAAATAGAATCACTGGTACTGCAATTACTTAGCAAGAAATAGAATTCAGGAAGACATCACAGTATCAGAATATAAATGTGCTTTCCATTCAAAAATGCAACTAAAATGATGAATGAATGGACAAAGAATTATACACAAAAAGTGAATAGAATCACTCCCACTACACTTCCTAACATGAAGTAGAATCTAGTAAGAAAATGCAGCTCTGCATGCAACTATTCATTCCATTCATAATGCAAAAGAAACTATCTATGGAACAACAAACAAGAAGAAGGCTCAGTAAATAGAATTACTTTGCTATATTCACCAGTTTGCCGACCTTTTTTACATCTTTTACAACAGCTTATATAGAAAACATAGCCTACGCCCTCTAGAGGAATGTGAAGTGATTCAACTTCTAAAATTTCAAAAACTACAGAAAAGTCAAAGGACTATGACTTTTCATATATCTCTTCCTGTAGCTTGCCTTTGAGAATATGAAATGAATAGTCTTCATTAATAGAATAAAACTTGTAGAAGCTGAATGATATTGATATGCTTGCTTCCCAGCCCATCAGTCACCATCAGACCACAATTTGGAGCTTTGTTGAACCATGACTAATCTCCACACAAACATATGATGAAACCATTATACTCAGCATGCTCTACACTATAATTGTCTTTGTCATTGACATAGTCCTCTAATTTTGTAGAAAGCATCAACCTTCATAGTCATAAGTTGCGGCTCTGCTACACAATCGTTATGATTCTGGAATAAAAACCAAGAATTCATTTATGCCAAATACCTTTTTTTTCTTTCTGAAATAATAATCTTTTACTTCTTTTACGTGCCGGACACGCGTTAAGATCCTGCTTTGCCTCCATGACATTTCCACTCCATAGCAGAAAAAATGGGGACCGTTGATTGTCTTTCAGAGAGTCACCTGATATAGATGCCTTCGGGCCCACCGAGAGACATGTGTACGCATCTCACATGATCACAATGAATCTCCCACGGCTTAGCAATAAAGTGACTACCATTGATTTGGTATCACATACAAACTCCTTCAGACCCACCGAGAGACACGTGTATGCATCTCACATGATCACAATGAATCTCCCATGGCTTAGCGACAAAGCGACTATTTTTGATTTGGTATCGCAACTCTTTTGGTCCCATAGCTATGTGGAAGAATCTCACAAGTTCGCATAAACATTTGGCAGGGGTCACGATCTTGCGAGGACCATCGGATGCACTCCTTTATTCTACCATAGGTAAGTCCATTGACTTGTGTCCCACCTGGTCTTCCATTGTCACATGATCACATGGGTGTTATTTTATTCATGTGATCATGCGACCACTCTATCATTGGAGCACGTGGGTTCTAGCAGGGCATCTTTTACTTGGTCTTTCCTGTCATTCATTAACTTTTCTCATCTACCTAAGCTTCCATTGTCACATGATCGCATAACACTTTTTTAATCTATGTGATCATGCGACCGCTCTATGATTGGTGCACGTGGATTCCCAGCCTGGCACTTTTCAACATCACATCATACACCATTTTCACTGTTAGGATCATGGAGACTTAAGGAATTGATTTATACATTCATTTCATGGAGAACATCAGTTTCTACTGTTACTTGAAAATACATTAGATCAATGAGTGTTCAGCTTTGCAACATCAGTAGTTCAAACTTATTATTAAGTTCTTCATAACAGCCTAACACTATTCTTAGATCCCAGGAAATTCCAATGAAAACTCCATGTCATCTTCAGATTACTGTAGACAATATTAAGCTTTGTTTGAAACATACTCAAAACATTGAGATACAATAGGCATGATAAAATCCTTTGTAAATACTGCAATATGACATAGTTTGAACTAGTCAACAATATCTTTGCACCCATCCAATCCATAGATTTATCAACTAAGATGCATTCCTTTGAAGTATCTTTTATACTTTGAACCTATGCATTGTGATGTCATATAAGATGCAACCATATATTCTTTGGTAATTCTTTCAAAACATATCTTGAGATCTCTTTGACCTACAGATTTTAGTATAGCCCCAATGTATTCAACTGCAAACTTTACTTTTCTATAATCAATGTACTCATTAAGAATAAAAGGAGTTCATCAATTGAATGCATACACTATCATAAGAAGTATAATTTTGAATGTTTCAATGCCAACTCTGTTATTACATCAGTCACATGAAGACTTTCCTCTGATCCCTTGTAAATGCCTGAAGATCATGATCCTTGTCATTCCATTGAGAAAGAGAATCAACAGGAGCATATAATCTTTTCCGGGTTGGGATCTACAACCTACCCAATATAATGAGACTTTGAAAACATCCCACCGAGTTAAAACATGAAAGCAATTTGGAGGGAAACCCAGCAAAGATTTCCTATCCTAAAGGAAATCTAGACCTAGACATTACATGACCAGACCTGACTTGTAACATCAAGACTACCACTTTGACATCATGGAAATAGGATAAGAAGTGGGGCAACAAAGTCCTAGATTCAAATTCTGATAAGTTTTAGAGATACCCATTTGAAGGGAAGTGCTCAAATCTACACTTTGCATTCTGTTCAGTTTTTACTAAATGACCTACTTTGAAGTCTTGCATCTGATACCCAGTTGATGGTCATGATGAAAGGAATATGGCATCATATTATATGCATGAGAGTGTGTCTCCATGCCCATGATCAATTTACTAAGGCACTTCTGATTGTATTTTATTTAGTTTTGTTGAGTGTGGGAATTCAGTTTGAAGTGGCCTACTTTGAGATCGTGCAAATTGCACCCAATCATCGATCGGGAGGAATTGAATGTTTTTTTATACTGTAGACATGGAAATGAGTCTCCTTGAAAAGTTTCAGACTATGACCAATCTGATTGATTACATTGCTTGATCAGTTCCAAGCCCAATTTATGCATTTTTACTGCCTTTCAGTTCAGGATGCTCTGGAGGCATAACTTTGAAGATTATTTCTAGATGATTGGTTTATCTATCCAAAAATCAGATTGCAACCTTGTTTTATACATATGATAGATATCATTTACCTAGGGTTTCATGCTATGAAGGTTCCATTTGATATGATTGCAAGATCAGACAAAAGGTGTTTAATAATGATGAAAACTATGGATAGAATAACTCTGCAAAATAATCATTTTCCAAAATTCATAGATTTTGAACAGATGTTTGTCTCTAGTTGGTGGTTATTTTGTTGTAATCTTTGTAGATGATTCTTCTACTAGATTTAGTGGCTCACCCTCAACTCATCTCTTGATATTTTTAAACCATCTCCTTCTAAGGCAATTTCCAGTGATTATTTTGCATTTGTCGAAGAAGCTAGAATAGGCCATTTTACAAAGGAAGTACTAAAATATTATGGGTTACTTGAAATATGGAGATGACCTAGTTGATTATTCAAATTATCATAAATTTTTTGAATTTTTCATGGCTCCAGGCTTCCCGATTTTTGCATAGTGGAATTACTCTATTTTCTTCCAGCTAAAATTAAAAGACATGCTTCCTCCCGCATTACGTGAATGACACAAATATCAAATGTTTTGGTTAAAATGAGTATGCTATGTGCAGGCCAAGAAATCAATAAAAGAATACCAAAATTATTAAGCATATTTTGTATTAAATGAACAATTCATGGGGTTGCACATATTTTTTATATCAGTGTTGTACACACTTTTCTTCAAAGAGCTTCACTCATACTTAAAGGTTCTGGGCACACCACAAAGGCTATAAGCACCATAGAAAGGCCAAGATACATGTGTATGGGAGGATTCCATGCTTCACCAAATGGAGGTTGCCTGAGTAATCAAAATGCCATGCACAAATTAAAGAGTTGCACACATTAAACATGGTTGCTCACATACTTATTAGTTTTGCATTGGTCTTTTTCATAGTGTGCACATGTTTTCATTAATATGGAGTTGTTTCTCATGTTTTCTTCTTGTTTTGGATAAAATGAATGATGAAGATTCCATGTCTTTGTCCTGATGGCTATGATTTTCCTTGGGATGCTACACACCAAGCTGCTTGGTGTCACCAGACTCTTCCATACTACACACCTACCTTCCATATTGTACAATATTTCTTCTAAATGGCTGCACCATTTTCAGAGGTTCTAGTAGTGCATTTGAACAAGCATGGTGAGTACTTTCCTTCCCACACATGTCTTCTATGCTGCAGGTCATTTTTCCTTTGATAATACATGTATTAGCCATAAATAGGGAATAAATGCAGCAAGCTTTGTGCATAAAGAAAATGATTGGGCAGTTGAGATAACAATTGCTATGTGGAAGCTTTATCCCACATTTGGCAGCCATTGTGGGTTAAAGGTATTTAAAAAAAAAAGTGCCCAGGTTAGAAATAAATAAGAAAGGAAAAGGAGGCCATGTGGAGTGGGGCCAGTCGGATTTGGTGGGACTAGTCAAGCACATGATAAGGTAAAATTTTGAAGGGAAAAGTATTATAAATCTAATGGAATTATCCCATGTTGCCTGTGGGAAGGTAAAATGAGATATTTATAAGGCCAAACGCACAAGCTCATGGTGTCCAAAGTGGATGCCCATTTGGAGGGCCCTCTTATGCATGCATGAGAATCGAGGTGTACAACTGGTACTTAGTTGGCAAGTGACGTGGACAATAGACTTAGTAGTGGGTCCCACAAAGGTAATGTAAATTTTGATGCAAAGTGAATCTGCAGGATAGGTGCCTCAAGATGCGTTCTCAGTATCTAATGGATGTCACAACCCCACAAACATGAAGATGCATGATAGTTACCCATTGCAGGACTCCGACAAGATGCCATGTAGTGGTTTGGTGATGTGGCGAGGTGACACAGTCAGGTTCCCAGGCAGACAATATAGGCCAATAGGAATGTGACACATGGCATAGGAAATGTACAGGTAGTCTGAAAAAATGATGACATGGATCAACGGGCCAATCCTAAGGTGCAGAGTTACTATAGTAAATTCAAAATTAAAGGATTGCAGAGTTACTCACAGATGAAAATCTTGCCTGAGGACTCATTTTTTATCAAAATATATGAGTATAATATATTTTCAGAAATGCCAGAAGACCAAGAATACAATAGCAGTGTTTGTTTTCAGATTTGACAAGTTCAATGAGAGTAGTAATGGAATTTATATTCTAAGATCAGATTTGGGTAAGGAATAGATATTTTGCAGAGATATGTTCTAGAATGAAATTGTATTAGATTTGTCTGAGATATTTTTGATAGTCTTAGGGTTGACTGTGTTACCCTAAAAGTGCCCTAAATGGTCGTATGCTTGTTGCAATCCTTTATATGGATTTCCTAGACCATTACAGAGGCTGTTGGTTTTTTGGTTCACAAGGTTACATCCTGAACCTTCAATCAAGGAGTAGGGCATGTTTTGTCCATTCTGTATCATATTAGAGTAGAAAGTTGCAGATCTTTTGCATATTGTCTCAGTGATTTTGAATCTTCAAGAAAGGTGTATACAGAGGCTTAGATCCTCATTCTTAATTCAAGTTTTTAGTTTGATTTCTCTCCATATGTGTCAAGTTTTATGGGTTTTGAATGTTCTCATTCTTTGTATGGAATTTATCTATGCATATGTTGTCTTTAGTTCTAGTTTTAATCAGATTAAATTGTGCTCTAGATGATACAAAACTTCATGGGGTTTTCACAGGGATTTTTGTAAGCAGTATGGTTTTGGGTATTTGTATTTATGATTTGGATCTTTGCTAAAGTGATAGTAATCATTCTTTGTATTCTATAGTGCACTAGATGATTTGTCCAATGGATAAGGCATTGATCTAAAACAAGTAAACTTTATGCTGATATATGTCTGGTTGGGATGTGTTGTAGTCTACAAAAGTTAAATCAAATCCTTTCTATCCTTTTAGTTTTATGTTGTGTAGTATCAATTTCATCATAGCAATGGAGATTCAATGAATGACTGGTTATCATTTAGTACTTTCTTGCTATTGTTGGCTTTGTTCAATCTAGTCTTGGTATTGTAAAGAGTGTTTCATTTTACTGGATTAGGTGCACCCACCTTGGTTTTGCAGAGTGAGAAGTGAAGAGGGCAGTCTTGTCCCTATAGTTGGTATAGTTACCTACAAATTTCTCATATTTGGAACTAACCCCTCCTCAAAATCACTCTTAGGTATATTGGTGTCTCATGGAGTGTAAAATCTTTTCAAGAACCAATATCATGTTTCAGTTCGCTTCACTATTTATTTGGGCATCAAACTACACTTATTCACCACATCATCATGGGACATGTGTCTCACATTTGTGATCCCGTGATGATATCCTTCAGCCATCTTTCTCTCTGAGGGATCACGCCCACCGTTGATCCTTGGTCACACATCTTGAGGCATTGAACTTGCACCTTCACATTAAGTCAAACTATACTTACCATCTACATGGGACCCACTACCAAGTCACTACCAAGTTACTTCCTAGCTTAGCACCACATCACTACCTTAGTCCTCATACACACGTAGGTGAGCTCCATCTGGGCATCCATACTTGGACACCATTGCATTGTGCACTTTTGTATTTGAAGACCATTTTGTTACTTAATACTAGCAATGTGGGATTAAATTCCCCTTTGAATAATAATGTTTTCATTCAAAAATTTTCCCTCGTGATGTGTGCCTAGTTGACTGGACCCACACAAATCTGGGAGGCCCCACTCTCTTCTTTCCTCCTTCTTTACTAAGTACTTGAGTGTTGTTTTTAAATACCTCTTTATGCACAAATTCTAGCAAATGTGGGATAATGCCACAATGCACAGCCCATTGCAACTAGCTGCCTCCTTCATCCTTGCATAGAGCTGTTTACTTCCCTTACTACCTGGATTTTCTATCAAGGCTTGTGCTCAACACCCCTGGAGGCATGTTTTTATCTCTATTTGAGCATTAAAGATTGTCATTAGTATCAAAGACAACTAGTTGGTAAAGCAAAGTACTTCAAGATACTCAAGCTAGTCGGTTAAACTTCACCAAGCAATAGAGCAGTCTTATTGTAGCCTCTCTCCATTCCAACACACCTAATAACACCTCACCGTGTAAACTTCACCACTAAAGGTGTACGCACACACCAAGATATGGTGTGTGTGTAGCCCATAAGGGCACACACAACACCACCAAATGGTGCATGCAAAGCCCATGAGGTAAACACACTCCCTCTCCAATGTGTGCACCAAACCCATTTTGAAAATACTTGCAGTCATTATATTACTTGCAACCTTCATTTGGATGAGGTTTGCAGCCTCCCAAAAGGCATGCACAAAACCAAAAAATGGTTGCTAGGTAATGAAAAAGAATGCATGCAGTATCCTTTCAAATGGTGTGCCCAGTACTTAAAAACATGAGTGCAGTAGAGTTGGAGCAATACAGATCGAGAGGTAGAACAAATGAAGGTTTTTGTTCTAGTAATTCACCAAGACAAATCAAACTGTCTATTCACTTAGGACTCAAGTGTCCAATAATGACATATTTTACCAAGTTAATATCTTTTGTGTTGATGAGAATCCTAATGTATTCATCTGTGAAAGCTTGATCTGGCACATCTATCAATTTTATTCCCAGTGGACCTTTAATAATATAAGAATTATCTATTATTCCTCATTTTAGTTCATAATCAACCTCAAATTTTAGTCTCTTGTAGCTGCAAGCTTTTAAAGCTAATGTATTAGTTGTGATATTCAGAACACGTTCAAAACAATCTTGTTTCTTGATAACTGGTGGAGATTGATCTGTAGAAGAGGGTATCAACGTATTGTTTGTCTTCTCAAAAGCTTGAGTTGAAAATTTAAAAGAAGTGTATTTTCTTTCAAGCCTTCTTCTAATGAAATGATCATTTTTCAATTGCAAATAATGAAGATGACATGGTCTTTAAAATAATGAGGTAGGCTAGGTCCCAAGTAGGTTTGGCCTAAAAAACATTTGATTTCAAACACCCAAACCTTAAATATGAGTAGAATGGTTGGCTCGTGCATCTAGAATGTACTTGAACAATGCCAGACATTCAAAAACCCTTGATTTTAAGAACTTTGCCAAATCTCCCTATTTGAATAAATTGCCTCAAGGAACACCATTAAAAGATTGATCAAAACTCATCGTCAGACGTGTTGGGTATCTTCTTAATTTTCTAAATTTCTTGTCCAACTTTCGGTTCTTGCTTCCTTTTTCTAATATTGTGGTTATAGATGTCAGAATGTTTTCAAAATTTTGTCACAAACTTGTTAGAATTTCTTGTCTTAGGTCTTGTTCTTGAGAAGGCACAAATTCTTCAAAATATAAAACCCTAAAACTTGGCCATTTTTAAATAAGCCCTAAGCCATTCTCTTAGCTTTCTATTTGAAGGTTACTTTTTGAAAGTTCACTTAAGTTCATGTTGAGAGCACGTGCTTTAAATATCCTTTTCTTTGAGTCAAGAAGCCCATTGATTTAATTATTTTATCCTATGTCCTTGGTGCTTAGAAATTTTGCAAAATGGCGATGTTTTAAAGTCTTGTCGTATGGTCGCATAGGCTTGTTAAAGCCTTATGCGACTATGCGACTAAGTCTTAATCTTGTGATTAATGAAGCGACAAGTGGTGGGACCATGGGTGAAGGTTCTCAGCCAATAGTATTTTAACGGCTGGCAGTTTCTTAAAGGCTGGCGGTGTTTTAAAACATAGTCGCATGGTCGCATAAACCTCTAACAAGCTTATGCGACCATACTACTGAGCTTCGTGCTTAACTTTGAGTGCTAGCGGATAAAGTTTGGAGGCTAGTCGCATGGTCATGTTAACCTCTAACAAGCCTATGTAACCATGCGACCAGCATGTGTCTGAAAAGGGGTAACCACTGAGGGATCACTGCCGGAAGGGATGTAACATTGAAGGCTAGTCGCATGGTCGTATTAGCCTCCAATAAGCCTATGCGACCATGCGACTAAATTATGCGATCGTCTGTCAAGAAAAATCTACGGCCAGATTTCAAATTGAAGATGAAGTGGGTGGCAAGTCCAGGCTAGCAGTAGTTTCATCTCCCACAGAATTAATGACTAAATCATGTGAGGTAAAGTGCCGAAATAATTGTGAAGTGATTGCAAATATTTCAGAATCTAGTTTCACTCAGAGAACTGTAAAGATATAAGAGATTTGTAGAGAGCTCGGTGAATTGAGTTGTAGAAATTAATTCTCATGTTCTTGGGTTGATAAAACAAGGTTGGTTACTTCTGTGCTTTCTTTTTTGATTAAAAAGAGTTGCTTTGTCACCATTTTTCATTTGCGCTGAAGTATGTTAAAAGTTTCAAATCCCAAAATGCCACCAAGAAAAGAACTCTCTGGTGAAACTGATTATTTGAAAAGGGGTCTTCATGAAGATTTGTTACAAATGTTTCCCAGTTCAAAAGTAAGTTTGACCAGTGTGAAACAACTAACACCAAGAGAGCCTAGGGTGAAAGTGGCGGATGGGTTGTATGACATAGGAAATTACATTAAGGATGCTAAGGTCAGTTTTCTTAATGCAAGTGGTGTTTCTGACTTTACTGGGCTCACATTATTTACAGTTGGATTTAGTCAAAGAAATACTCCTGTTCCCGCTTGTAACATATGGGAAAATGACTTGGGTAAGCTTGTAGTGCCAGGAGTTTTTATGGATGCAGATTTAATGACTGAAATTGCTAAGAATTATGACCCTATCACAAAAGAGATTAGAGGTGTTAGAGGGCAAAAACTGTTAACAATTTCAGCTGATGAAATTAAAACTATTTTCAAATTAAAAGACCCTTCACCTATCTTGGAGCCGATTGATTTCAAAGAATTAGGTGAGGTTTATGAGGCATAGAAGCATGTCTTTAGAATTGGCCCGGTAAAGGATTTTTGTACCTGAATTGGGAGAATGATTGTCACAGGATTAGGTGCACAGGAGCCATTTAAAATGGAGTATTTTGATGTTTTGGCAAGAGGTGCTTACTGGTCTTTGTGTCAAGTTCTTGGGGAAGATGCAAGTGAGAAAAAGCCACAACACTTGATGTATATG
Source organism: Chamaecyparis obtusa (assembly GCA_027943335.1). NCBI lineage: Eukaryota > Viridiplantae > Streptophyta > Pinopsida > Cupressales > Cupressaceae > Chamaecyparis > Chamaecyparis obtusa. The sequence continues at coordinate 3,115,841 of BSBK01001370.1, forward strand.
GTAATCCAGGTGTTGCACCCACATTTGTCAGTTACTTTTGATTATGCCCCTATCATTGCTGATTTAATCCATGATGGATTAATAGGGATTCAAAAGGGTAAAGTTAGTGGATTCTTCTACTGGTACTCTTTTATGATGTACATGTTTTTGTTTAAAGGTTCTGATTATTTTGAAAAGGAAATGGAACTATCTAAGCAGAGAAATGGAGAAGATATGCCTGTGCAGTTGTGGAATTCAAACATGACATGGGACAGAAAGGATAGCAGTTACATACAATTTAACAAGTATTTTGCAGCAAGATTAAAATCATTCTTTGTGCATGACAGTCCTAGAGTCCCTGCTGCCCTAGCTGAAATTGTTAGGCCACTCCAATTTGCAAAGGACCTCAACATTGTGCATAATTGGGGTGATTTTATTTTCTATCCTTATTCAAATGTTATTAGATTATATGGATATAAAGGAACTCCTTTTATTTTTCCTTTCCAAGTTCCTCTCAAGATTGGTATTGCAGAATTTTTCAGGCAATTGGGGGACATTGAGGAAAATAGTATTGCTAAGGGTAGAGGAACTCTGTTCCCAAATATCACAATTTCCCATCAATTTATAATCACAAAAGGTGGATGGCTCAATATGCACAAGATCTTGGAGCCTTATCATTTGACTACTACAATTGCCAGGACAATAGACCCAGAGGGCTTTTACAATGATATGTTCAAAAGAAAGGTCAGATGTTCAGCAGTGAACCACATTTTCAATTTCCCTGAAGACATCATCAGGAATACCCCAGGATTACAAGATCAAGAAGTTAGGAAGGAAAAGTGGTTATTGTATAAGAAAACTTTTCATTTTGTAAAACAATTCGATCCTACATATGACCCTATAGGCAGTATAAGTCCTATGGGGAAGAGAATAGACACTTTAATGGGTTGTTTCCAAGATATTTTTAAAACTCTGGAAGAAAAGAAGAGAAGAGCCATGGAGGAAAACCCTGAGAAGGCTAAGGCATTGTTGGGAAAAAATGTATTTACAAAGATTTTGCCTCCTGGCAAGTATATGGTGCAAGAAAAGACTGGCTATGGTATAGTTGTCCTTGAATCTGAAATAAAAGAGCAGAGGAAAGAAAAGGTAGATATCCCTTCTTCATCAAAGCAGGGTAAGGAAATTATAGATTTAACACAGGGTCAACTAGATGAGGACATCTTGGATTTTTCACCTCCCACAAAGAAATAGAGGATAGAGGAGAGGCCACAGGATCCATAGGATCAATACTCTCCTTCACAATCACCTTTAAGTATTAAAGATGATCGAGAAATCATAGAGCAAGTGCAACAAATGGGATCTCAGGGTCAAATATTCATGACTCATGATGAAATAAATGAAGGAATTCCTAAGCAACCAAAAGAGCCTGAATTAGGCTTAACAGCAGGGCAACTTGCAGGAACAGAGTTGGATCCCATCATCAAGTTAGCATGTGAACAATTTTTGGCTGATGATGCTTTTGTGAAATCTAGGGCCTTTTTGCAATTTTTATGGAAGATGAATATCAATAAATTTGAAGAAACCTGTGAGAGGAAACATAAAGAAAACCCTGATGTTGATATTAAGGTTATTGAAGATGAAACCAAGAAGGAAATGATAGATAATTTTGAAAAGATTACTCCAGAATAGGGAAGAATAATGGTAAAGAATGCAGGAGTATTAGTCCTCCCTGAATGGGATATAGCTGATGCAATTGTCCTTGATGCAATCAAAAAACAAGTTACACCTACATACCAAACTAGGGAAGAGGTAGAGCAGGCTGTCAAAGGAGTTGCATTCAGCAATGACCATCAAGCTTTGGTTATATGGTCACTGAAAAGGGATGAGAAAAATAAAGGAAAGCAATTGATTAAAGATAATGTTTCCGGTGGTCTTATAGTCAAGAGAGTAATGGATACTTCAGCAATAGAAGCATCAAAAATGGTTGTAGCAATAGCTCATCTTGCGGAGAAGGTGGTTGAAAGGGAAGCTAAAGAGAAAGAGGAGTTAACAAGAAAATTTGAAGAAATAATGAGGGCATATGGAGAGCTGAGACAAGGAATGTTTGAAAAGGACAAAATAATTGATGACTTAAGGAAAAGGTTGGGTGAAGGAAGTCCAGTCCATATACAACAACAATTGCAAATTTCTTCCTCTGCTGCTGGTCCTTCCTCATCAAGTCCCATCATTAAGTTTCCTATGTCTCCTCTTCCCCCTTCCCTAAGTGGTGATGATGCAGAGATGAAAGGACAAAAAAAGTTTGAGAAAAGAGTACAAGATACTATTCATCATCTTGTTAGAAATGTAAGACCCAAAGAAATTTATAAGTGTGCAGAGCAATTGTCTGACATTTTGCTTTCTTTTGATAAAGAAGAGAATACAGTAGGCCAAATTTTGGATACATGGGTACCTACGGAGAATATTTTGAAAACTTTAATTAGATCAATTAAAGACCATGATTCCAAGTACCCCGAATTAGCTAGTACTTACAAAATTGTTAAGGCCCTCCTGGATTTTGAAGTAGAAAGAGATGAGGTCAAAAGGAAGGTAGCTCTTCTAAGGGTGAGATATTATCAAAGTGATTTCCAGATATTTCCTGGTCTAGTTAGATCAGATGGAACAATAAAAGAAAAGGGAAAATGGTTTGAGCAAATTGAACATGAAATGTTGACCAAAATAGAAGATGCTATACACACTGAGGATACTCTTCCTTTTGTACAAACAATGGAAATGCTACAGGATGCTAGGGTACATTTTACTAAGGTAATGACTGAAGTACATCTAGTAGTGACCAAATGGAAGAAAATCTTACCGAAAAGGGATGAAATTCTAGCTTTTGATTGGCCTACTAAGGATATTTTTTCAGTTTGGGAAACAACACTTTTGTCAGAAGAAAGTAGAGAAGAAGACACATCATCTGAGGATGAAACAGATGCCACCACCCTAGCTCTTTAAAGAAACAAGCATTTATGTAACATGTGGCAGAGGCCAAACAGTTTGGAAAATGGTAACAAGAAAATATCCACTCTAGCATTTTGTCCTTTCAGAAGAAGAAGATGAGTAAGATGCAGTTGGCCCCTAATCTAGAATATGAGGGAGAGCATGTCCAGACAAAGGATGATGTAGGTTAGCCTGTAATGGTGGTCATCATTCATGTAACAAATTTAGTAACTGCTTTGAAGTATCTACAGACAAAGGGGCCACCTGTGAAAGTTGTTAAGGACAGTTGAAAGTGTGCCTTACTATTTTTGTCTTCTTTCTTTCTGTTTGTACTGTCTTTTGTTTTTAGTACAAGATCTTTTGATATCCATCTGAAGCTTGTTGCATCCTTTCAAGGATTCCAGGATGGCTGATCAGTATATATAGGAATTCTTGCTCATTCTTAAGGGTTGGAAAATGTTTTTTGTAAAGGAGAGGTCCGGAATATAGAACCTTATTTTCTTGAAATCAAGGAAGACTGTATCAATGCATTTGATCAATTAATACAATACACTGGAGCTTTGTTACTATCATTTGATTGTCTTTATATGTGGAGTGTTTTAGTTTTCTTATGTATTTAGATTGTAAGGCAGTTTAAGTACATCTTTCACAAGGTGAATGTAGGGGTTGAGCTTAAGTTTCTTTCAAGGAAAGAGTAAAATCTTAGGGGAGGTCTCTGGGAATTAAATATCTATATGTGGATTTGATGACAGGTGTAGGAATGGGAACAATGATATGTTAGGCATATCATTTGAGTTTCATTGTATTTGTTTTAATAGATATATGTGAAGGTAGAGTTTGACTCTGATGCCCAGCGGATAAGGGACTGGTTTTAGATCCATTTACATTGGTTTACCATCCAAGATATAATTGACTGAAATTTTACTTTATATGCATAATTTCCAGACTTGAGTCATTTTATGACAAGTTCATAAATATGTATTTCAATGCTTTGAAGAAGCAATAAATGAGGTTAACCTTTCCCTGAGTTTAACTCTAAAAGGAAGAAGGATGAATATCCTTAAACCATTATTTCGTGTTGCTGTTTATATAGTCCACATCATGATGTTTTGTATCAGGATAATTTGGGTTATACTCAGAGTTTTAGCAACTTATTGAGTTGAATTTTGAAGGCGGTAACAAAGCAGTGAAGGAGCAAGTTCTCAATTCAGAGCTCAGTTGAACATTGAATTGATAGAGGTACACCCGCCTGAGTATATATTACTCAAAGTGAAGAAGGTCTTAACCTTAATACCTTAGTAGTTTGTAACTTGCTAGGTTATAGCCATTGGGATTATTTGAGTAATTGACTAATCTGCAGGTTCAAACACTAACAAGACGCTGGCAGCTGGCGAATACAAACTTTGTAGTATAGACAATCACTCTTCCAGATAGATCCTCATCAAGTTATATAGGGTGAAAGATTTTAAAAGTTAAAATCACCTATTTAAACTTGTTGTGTAAACACAAACTTGAATCACTCGGAACCACCTGTCAAGAAGATACACTAAAAATATGTAATGAAGAGCTGAGGCTGAACCACTAATCCTGGCAGAAGATTCATATACAAGGAATACAAGGAAATAACTCTCATCTAGAGACAAGCATCCGAGATCAAGTTATGAATTTTTGAAAATGGTCACTCTGCAAAGTCAATTCTGTTAGCTCCAGTCATTTATCATAAAAGTCCTTTTGTCTTGACTTTGCAAACCTATCAAATGAGACCCTCATAGTCTAAAACCCTAGATGTAGATTCACTTTCATGAATATAAAACAAGGTTTTAGACTTCAAAATGATCAATTGACAATCCATAAATAATCTTCAAGGTCAGCCCCTCGGAACTCTCTGAACTTTGAAATAGTGAAACTATAGAAATTGAATTCAGAATTGACTAAGCAAAGTGATCAAACGGATTGGTCATGATCTAGAACTCATCAAAGAAGCTCATTTCCACATCTATACTATGGAAAAACATTAAATTCTTCCTAATCACTGATTGGGTATAATTTTCACAACCTCAAAGTAGGCTATTTAAATTTTGCATTTCTACATTCAGAAAAATTGGATAAAATGCAAACAGAAAGATCTTGGTAAACTGATCATACAAATTCATCAGAATCTAAAAATGGGCATGGAGACACATTCTCATGCCTACAATACACTGCAAAAATCCTAATGCCATTACTATCAAATAGTTTTTAGATGCAAAATCCTTTGAAGTAGGGCATTCAGTAAAAACTGAACAGAATGCAAAGTGCAGATTTGGACAATGACCTCCAAATGGGTATATCCGAAATACATCAGAACTGAACTCTGATAGTTGTAACCCAATGTTCATGCTAAATGATAAGAAAGGAACACATGTCCCAAGAATTATGTCATTAAAATCAACAAGTCCTTTTGTAAGTGCACTTGAACTAGGGTCCTTTCATATGGTCTTTTTGAGGCAATAATTTGTGCCTTAGGGAAATTTTCAGAATAGACTCTAAAATCAATCTGAAATTTTAGAGTCCTAACAAGTGTGTTATGGGAAAGTAGACTAGTAGTAGTTATAAGTGTAAATCATATACAACAAAAGGAAATTTGGATCTAGTACATACATACCTATGTGGACCTACAAGGACAAGATCATACTATGGTGAAAAGTACTTTATACTTTTTGTTGATGACATTTCTAGAATGATGTGGATCACTTACTTGAAAGAGAAATCAAAAGCATTTGACAAATTCAAATTATTCAAAGAAAAAGTAGAAAATGAATCAGGCGTAAAGATAAAATGTTTGAGGTCGGACAGAGAGTTTACTTCAAATCTATTCAATTCATATTGGAAAAAGCATGGAATACACAGAAAAACATATTATCCTAGGACTCCACAACAAAATGGGATTGCAAAGCAAAGAAATAGAACAATATTGGATGTTGCTAGGACAATGTTTCTAGAAGGAAATGTATCTCATGTACATTGGAAGGAAGTTGTTGGGACAATAGTATACACATTGAACATAATTCAAATTAGAGAAGGCACAAGTAAGACTCCTTATGAATTGTGGTTTAATCATACTCCTACTATAAAATATTTCATAATATTTGGTAGTAAATGCTATATCAAAAGAGATGACGAAATAGGTAAATTTGATGCTAGAAGTGATGAAGGAATTTTTCTTGGTTATTCCACTAAAGGAAAGGCTTACAAATGATTTCACCTGAGATTGAGAAAGATGGTTGAAAGTAACAATGTGAAGATAAATGAAAATTTTAAGATACATGAGATAATGTATGATTGTAATCAGAATACAGATATCAAGGAGGCTGCTACTATAGAAGAAGAATAACATGTTGAGTCTAACTGTGAATATGAGATTTGTGATTATGACACAAATGAAATTACTTAGATTCCTAAGACTCTGAGGTATGTTAAGAAAAATTATCCTGAAAATCAAATTATTGGTAAAGAAAGTAAAGGAATATTGACTAGATCAAAGACAAGGGAATAAATTTGTTTGATTTCTCAAGTTGAACCAAAGACTATTGATGAAGCTTGTAGAGATGAATCTTAGGTCAAATCTATGCAGGAAGAATTAGATCAGATAAAGAAAAATAGCACTTGGGAATTGGTTCCTAGACCTGAAGACAAAAATGTAATAGGAACTCAGTGTTAGGAATAGTCCCAAGAGATAACTAAGAGGGGGGGGGGGGGGTGAATCAATTATCTACAAGTTTCAATTCTTTATGCAATTAAGTATACTTAAACATAAGCATAAACAAAATGAAAGAACACCTAAACACAACACAATAGTTTGGTTACGAGGAAACCCGAATAGGTCAAAATATGATGGGAATTGACACCCACTAATATTCTACACTAGTGTATTATGATCCTTGTTAGAAGATCCTTAACCCTGTTAGGAGTTGCTTTACAATATATTTAGTACAGTAGACCTGGTCAAGGGTTAGACCCTATTAGAAGTCCTTTAAATAGTCCCTATTAGAGGAGAGGATGCATTTTCGGAGAGCTCACTACTCAAAGGGGTGGAGGCTACAAGCTTCTGAACGATAGATATACACTATATCTGGATCTTGGTGTACTACACTTAGACCTATTGTCTGGATTAGTTCCAATTTATAGCACAAACACTTTACTTGGTCACATAGACCTTCTTTTGATGGCTCAACACTTCACACACTCTACTCTACTCTTCTTTATCAACTATGAGCCACACTCAAGCAATCACAAATGATTGTCTATAAATATCTTTCCTCTAAATGATATAATAAAGTCAGACTATTAGAACCATCTTGAAATCATATTATAGAAACCATAACAAACTTCAATAATAATTTAGTCAGCTCTACTAAGCATGCAACACATACTGGGACCTGTCCAATAAGATAATTGTAGATGCACGTTACACACTATCAGCTCTACCAAAACAACTAGATCTTTCTCCTCAAACTAAATTACTTCATGCACTCTTAAAATAACATCACTAACTCATTTCTAAGCTTAAATCCAAGGGTGCATACCAAAATTATAGGCGCAACTCCAAAACCAATATAATATCTATCGGCTCTTTTGAACATACATAGGAAATTGCTACTGGTGAATAATGACTACATAACTTCACTTCTACTGATCATCAGACACTACATCCATGAATGTAACATCACTAATATGTCTTCAACATATATCCAAGCATGAAAGGCTCTATGATAAATGTACGAACAACCATACACAGAATATTTCCTGTTACTCTGTCTAGAACACTGCTAACACAAGTTGCTGTATAACTGTCTATACTAATAGTTAACCTCTACACCCATGATATCATGTTGATATCATGTCCATACTATATATACTATAATCTTACTATATAAGTCTTCCATGCATGCTAATTTCCATATGTTGTCATTAATGAAAAACATACAGTTAGTACTGGCTTGCTGGAAAATCTCCAACAATCTCCCCCTTTGGCATTGATGGTCCACCAATCCAAATGAACATTTATTTTATAACAATCTCCATTTCCTCAATAGAATGGAAGACATAACTAAATACTACTCCTCCTTTTTACTTATGTTTTTTGTGACTATATATTACTCCCCCTTTGACATCAATGGCAAAGGGTGCCATTCATTTTAAGCACTGGTACTACTCCAAAAGTAGAGTAGTCAACCATCCATTAGTCCCTGAGGACTGATGCTTTTCTTTCTTTCTTCTAAGAAGAATCAAGGAAGGGAATTACTCCCAACTTCTCACTGAGATACTCAAAAGTATCATTAGGAAAAGGCTTTGTGAATATATTTTCCAACTGATCTTTAGTACTCACATAGTATAGCTTGACTTCTTTCTCTACCACTTTCTCTCTTAGGAAGTGATACTTGATCTCAATGTGCTTTGTCTTTGCATGCATCATAGGGTTCTTTGACATATTTATAGTGCTAGTGTTATCAGAATGAATAACAATAGGATAATCAATCTAAATTCCAAAGTCCTTTATCATCTTCTTGATCCAAACAATTGTAGAACAATTTAAGGTTTCTGCAACATACTCCTCTTTTTCTGTTGATTGAGAAATACAATTATGTTTCTTTCTTGTCCAAGTGACAATTCTATCACCAAGAAACACTACTCCACCTGATGTACTCTTTCTATCATCAACGTATCCTGCCCAATCTACATTAGTGTACACATGAAGCTCAACATTTTTTGAATTAGGATACCATAGACCATAGTCTATAGTGCCTTGCAAATATCTAAATATCCTTTTTACTACCATGAGGTGACTTTTTTTAGGCTTTGCTGCAAATCTTCGAACTATGCCAACTACATTGGAAATGTTAGGTCTAGTCTGAGTAAGATAAATAAGTTTTACAATCATAGACTTGTACAATTTTATATCCACTACTGGTGAGTCATCTTCTTTTGTAAGCTTGCATCTAGTGATCATAGGTGTTCATACTAGCTTGCAATCATCAATCTTGAATTTCTTCAATATCTCTTTCACATACTTGGACTGATTAATAAAAATTCCTTTTTCTGTCTGTTGCACATTTAATCCCAAAAATTATTTGATAGGAACAATCATACTCATCTCAAATTCATTTTGCATCTCCTTATAAAATTCAACACTAAGTTTGTCATTACCTCAGAAGATAATATCATCAAAAAATATAGCTACAAATAGTAGGCCTTCAGATGTCTCTCTTATGAATAGATTATAGTCTTTTGCTCCTTTCTTGAATCCAATTTTTGTTAGACATCCATCTAGTCTCTCATACCATGCTTTAGGGGATTTCTTAAGTCCATAGAGGGCCTTCTTCAATATGCATACCATATCAGGTCTGTTTGATAAGGTGAATCCTTCTGGTTGCTCAATGTATACTTCTTTCAAATCTCCATTCAAGAATGCTGACTTGACATCCATCTGATAAACTTTGAAGTTTTTGACTGTAGCATAAGCTAGAAACAACTTAACAGCTTCTAGTATGCTCATGGATGCAAATGTGTCTAAATAATCAATGCCTTCTCTTTGTGCATATCCCTTACATACTAACCTTGCTTTATTTCTTACTACTGGACCATCTTAATTCATCTTGTTTCTAAATATCCACTTTGTTCTAATCACATTCTTATGACTAGGTCTTGGGACTAGTTCCCAAGTCTCATTCTTAATAATCTGATCAAGTTCTTCTTTCATAGCATCATGCCAATCCAAATCATTACAAGCATCTTCAACACTTAAAGGTTCAATCTAGGATAGTAAACATACCACTTCACTACTAGCTAAGTTCTTTACTTGTGATCTTGTTAAGAATTTGGTGCTTTGATATCCAATGATGTCTTTCTTGGAATGGTTTCTAGATGTAAAATTTGGTACCTTAGGTGATGCTGACTCATCAGCCTTAGGATTATCTTCTTCACTTGTCTCAGGATTATTGAATAACACATCAATACTGTCAAACATTTCTTCAATAACTATCTCACAAGTGGAGGGCTTGGGTTCTTCTTCAATCATGGGTGAGTAATCATGATATATTTCTTGAGCCATTAAATTTTCATCAATCTTAACATGAGAACTTTCAATGATCTTTTTCAATATTAAATTGAAACATTTATAAGCTTTACTTTTAGTAGAGTAACCAAGGAAAATACCTTCATCACTTCTTGCATCAAACTTGCCTACTGCTTCATCCCTCTTGATGTAGCACTTCCTTCCAAAGATTCTGAATTATTTTACCATGGGGACATTACCAAACCATATCTCATATGGTGTTTTTTTAGTGCTAGGCCTTAATTGAATTTTATTGATGGTGTAGATTGTTGTATTGACCACATCTCTCCAATAGGTGTGTGCAACTTTTCCTTCAATCATGATGGTGCACATTGTATCAAGGATGATCATATTCCTTCTCTCTACAATTCCATTCCATTAAGGGGTTATAGGTTCACTTAACTATCTCTTTATGCTATGTTCTTCGTAGTACTCATAGAATCTGTCAGAGGTGAATTCTCCTCCTCTATCCGATCTCAAACATTTTATCTTTAGTCTAGATTCATTCTCAACCTTAGCTTTGAATATTTTTAACTTCTCAAATGCTTCCGACTTATCCTTCAAGAATGCAACATGCATCATCCTAGTATAATCATCAACAAACAAAATGAAATATATTTCACCATAGTATGATCTTGTTTGAGTTGGACCACATAGGTCTGTATGAATCAGATCCAACTTTTTCTCTACTAAATTGTGCTTGCTCCTGAATGAATTTCTCACATGCTTTCCCATCACACATTCCTTTCATATAGTATCAACTATATTTTCTATGCTAGGTAGGTCTCTTACTGCCTTTACATTGCTTATCTTTACTATGTTATTAAAATTGATATGACAGTCTTTTATGCCACAACCAACTATCATCAATTTTAGCAACAAAACAACTTGCTTCTGAATTGAGTTGGAAAACATTACCTTTAGTCTTTGAGCTTGATGCAATCATAACACCATCCTTGTTATTAATGATGCATTTGTCATCTTTCAACTCCAACTGATAACCTTTTCCAGGTAACTATCCAACACTAAGAAGGTTATATTTCAAACCATCTACATAGAGAACATCATCAATACTATTCTTTCCATCCAAGGTGATGGCTCCTCTACCAACTATAGATTTAGGAGTTTTATCTCCAAATATAACCATGCCACCATTTTATTTGTCTAGATGAAATAAATCTACCTTTATCACCTATCATGTGATGTGAACAACCACTATCTATAATCCAGTCTATCCTTATATCAGCTTGTGAAATCAATGCTAGCTCTTGATTCTCTTCCTTATCTTCATGATCTATCTTATTGTTCATTTTCTCTATGATAGCAATAAATCCTATTTCTTCTTTAGATAAATCATCATCTGAAACTCCATCTCCAAAATAATAACATTCCTTAGAGAATTTAGGCTTGTAGTCATTTTTTAACTTTCTAGCTCTTAAGGGACATTTAGATGCAAAGTGAAAAATCTTATTACATGAAAAGAATTTAAATGGAAATTGACCTTCATAATTTCCTTTTCCTTTCTTTTCTCTCTTTTCAATCATAGCAATGAAATCATCTAATGTTTTCTCTTCATCATCATCAAAATTACCAGAAGTGTTTGCAGATTTCTTACCATGAATTGTTGGTTTGAAGGCTATCTCACTTTTAGGTTCTGTCTTCAATCTTGAAATCTCAAAAGATGAGATTTTGTTGATCAAGGTCTCTCTCTTGAAATTTTATGTAAGCTACATGGTCTCATCAAGGATGTTGATCTTGTTTTCATATTCAAGATTGATAGTAGTCATCAATTTGTCCATGATGTCTTCATCTGAGATCTCTCCACCATTGTTTTTGATTCCAGCAACTTCTTCATTGATCCTTTGATTGTAAGCTCTGATGTTTTCTTCAGGCAGCATTTCTAATGCATTGTATCTTTTCTTCCATGTCTTTCTACACGTATCCTTTGATTTTTTGTCTCCATCAAATATGTCTTCTAGGTACTTCCATATTTTGTGGTCTGTATCTACCTTCTTTATTTCTAAAAACTCGCTATCAAATAGGGCGCTGATAAGAGCCTCCTTGGCTATTGCATTATGATGAAATAATTCTTTTTTCTTATCAGTACCATAATCCTTTGCAAGGTCTTCTAAATTAGGGATCTTGACTTCTTTGATAGTTACATCAAAAAACTCAAAAGCAATGCACTGTAAATGAGTCACCATCTTATTCTTCCAATCAAGATAATTCTCTCCATCAAACTTAGGACTTTCTTTTCTGAAGAATTCCATTTGATCAACCTCAAGCTATTAAAATTTCTCTCTGAGGCACTTGGCTTTGATACCAATTGTTAGGAATAGTCCCAAGAGATAACTAAGAGGGGGGGGGGGGGGGGGGTGGGGTGGCATTGAATCAGTTATCTACAAGTTTAAATTCTTTATCCAATTAAGGATACTTAAACATAAGCATAAACACAATGAAAGAACACTTGAACACAAAACAATATTTTGGTTACGGGGAAACCCAAATAGGTAAAAACCTTGGTGGGAATTGACACCCACTAATATTTTGCACTAGTGTATTATGATCCTTGTTAGAAGATCCATAAACTTTTTAGGAGTTTATTTACAAGATATTTAGTATAGTAGACCTGGTCAAGGGTTGGACCCTATTAGGAGTCTTTTACAATAGTCCCTATTAGGGGAGAGGATGCAATATCCGAGAGCTCACTACTTAAAGGGGTAAAGGCTACAACCTTCTGAATGATAGATATACACTATATCTGGATCTTGGTGAACTATGCTTAGACCTATTTTCTGGATCAGTTCCAATGTATAGCACAAACACTTTACTTGGTCACATAGACCTTCTTTTGATGGCTCAACACTTCACACACTCTTCTCTACTCTTCTTTATCAACTATGAACCACACTCAAGCAATCACAAATGACTACCTATAAATATCTTTCCTCTAAATGATATAATCAAGTCAGCCTATTAGAACCATCTTGAAATCATATTAGAGAAACCATAACAAACTACAATAACAATTCAGTCGGCTCTACTAAGAATGCAACACATACTGGGACCTATCCAATAAGATAATTGTAGACACATGCTACACACTGTCGGCTCTACCAAAACGATTGGATCTTTATCCTCAAGCTGAATTACTTCATGCACTCTTAAAAAAACATCACTAACTCTTCTCTAAGCTTAAATCCAAGGGCACAGACTGAAATGATAGGTGCAACTCCATAACCAATATAATCTATGTCAGCTCTTCTGAACATACACAAGAAACTGCTACTGGTGAATAGCGACTGCATAAATTCACTTCTATTGATCATCATAAGCTGTGTCCATGAATGTAACATCACTAATATGTATTCAACATATATCCAAGTGCGCAAGGCTCTATGATAACTATATGGACAACCATACATAGAATACTACCTATTACTCTGTCAGGAATACTGCTAACACAAGATGCTATATAACTGTCTGCACTAACAGTTAACCTTTGAACCCATGATATCATGTTGATATCATTTCCATGCTACATATACTAAAATCTTACTATATAATTCTTCCACACATGCTACTTTCCATATGTTGTCATTTATGATAAACATACAGTCAGTACTGGTCTGCTAGCAAATCTCCAATACTAAGTGGGTTTTCATAAACAAAATGAATGAAGAAGGAATTGTTGTAAGAAACAAAGCAAGATTGGTATGAAAAGGCCATTCAAAACAAGAAGGTATATATTTTGAAGATGCATTTTCTAATTTTTCTAGGATAGAAGATGCAAGATTATTTCTAGCCTATGCTAAACATAAAGACTTCAATGTCTATGAGATGGATGTAAAATTTGCATTTTTGAATGGGGATCTTAAAGAAGAGGTATATATAGAACAACCTGGTGGATTTCCTCTATCAAAAGATGAAGACATGGTATGCAAGTTGAATAAGGCATTGTATGGACTAAAGAAAGCACCAAGGGCTTGGTATGTAAGGTTAGACAAGTACTTACTTCACCTTGGATTCATAAAAGGTAATGATGATAGTAACTTGTATTTGAGAACTAGTCAAGATGGAGTTTTAATAATAAAATTTTTTGTTGATGATATTATTTTTAGAGGTAATGATGAGATGTGTAAGAATTTTTATAAAGAAAAGAAATAATGAATTTGAGATGTCCATGATAGGTGAAATGAAAGTCTTTGTTGGACTGAAAATAAATTAGAGAAAGAATGGCATTTTCATTTTTCAAACCAAGTATCTTAAAGAGATGTTGAAAAAGTTTGGAATGGATGATTGTAAACCAGTTGGTACACCCATGGTGACTGTCCATAAACTGACAAATACTGATGAAACCAAGAGTGTTTTTTAGACCAAGTATAGATAAATGATTGGAGGATTATAATATCTGACTCACTCTAGACTTGATATTGCTAATTTTGTTGGAATTGTGGCTAGATATCAGGCATATCCTAAAGAAACACACATGGATGGTTTAAAAAGGATATTTAGATATCTAAAAGGAACAATGGAATATGGCTTGTGGTATGATAAAAATGATGACTTTGAACTACATGATTATACTGATGTTGATTGAGTAGGGAACATTGATGACAAAAAGAGTACTAGTGGAGGTGCATTTTTCCTTGGGAAAAAGGTGGTTTCATGGTTAAGTAAAAAGCAAGATTGTATAGCTCAATCAAATATTGTATCAAAGTATGTGGTTGCTACTATTAATTTCACTCAAGTTGTTTGGATGAAACAAATGTTGAAAGATATTGGAATAACTTTTGTTGAACCATTGGTTATCCATTGTGATAACACCAATAGAGTGAATATGTCAAAGAATATTGTGATGCATTCTAAAATTGAGCATATTTCTATTAAGTATCATTTTTTTAGAGACAAGGTGGTAGGGAAAGAAATAAGGTTGGAATACATTAGCTCAAAAGAACAAATAGTAGATATCTTTACAAAGCCATTGCCAAAAGATGCCTTTGAGTATCTTAGAGGTATGCTTTGGGTGAAAGCCCCTCATTGTGAGAATTAAATGATGTAAGGATGCATTAGTCTAGAGGAATTCAAAGCTCTACCACTTTCTAGACTTGATGTATGGAACTACTCCTTAGGGGGAGTGATCATTGAAAGATTATAAAATACATTTGGGTGATTCAACACCTAGTTGATGAAGACCAAATGAAAGATAGTTGGTGAATTTTGGAACCCTTTTCCATTTTTTTCAAAGGGGGAAATACTATGAGAAAATCCCTACTATATGAGGAGAGATATTATGGGGAAGATTTCATTGAGAAAGTTGTACTGAGAGAGTATTCTTGGGTTGATGGATTTTGGGTTGATGGATTTTCCCATATGTTTCCATCAATGCCAAAGGGGGAGATTGTTGGATATTTATGATATATTTAATATGTTTAATCACTACATTATCTTGTTGAGTGGTGTTGGAATCATACTATTGTGAAGTCATGTTTTGTCACTTATGTCAACATATGTTTCTATGAAGAGAACATACTGGTTATTACAGTGTACGAATGATTTAGAATGTGTGAACATAGTTGTGTGTACAGGAAGGTGTTTTGATCTTATATCTAAGATTGCATGATGTAATATTACATATTGGTCACTGGACTATGATAGTGGAAGTTGATAGAGTAAGTCTCTGCATTTTGAGTATATCTTACAAGCGAAGTGGATTTAGTGTATGAAAGCTTAAGGGATGTCAGATAATACACCGAGGAATGTTTCTTGATCTTAAAAATTCATGGGATGCATGATGATGTCAATTGTGGCATGTGTTCTAGAGGAGACATGTCTGGGGCTGACTTCAAAATTATAGTGTGTATTATGAATTATGAGTATAGATTACAGATATTGGATCTTAATTATTGAATTTTAATTATTGTATACTTGTTTTAGATACCATGTGTATCTTAGCAAAGGGTTATATAACTATTTGTATAATAGGAAAGCCTAACTATCTGACATGATCATTTATTTGTAATAGGGTATATATGTAGGATCTTTTCTTTTGAAAAGAAGATGTAGATGTAAGAGAGGAATGTGGAAGCTATGAGATTGTATCTTCTATATGTAGAGCATAGAATATTGTATGTGCTTCATTGGAACTGATCAAGAAAAGACAATTTTTATCACACAATTCACAAGGATTGTGTATTTCCCTTATATACACTTGTGTTGTGAACAGTGAGTTTTGAAGGTGGACATAACCTTCTTTGGGTAATGAGCCTAGGCAGTGAGCCTACTCCTTTCTTTGACTCCTAACAAGGTATGTCCTCTAACAAGGACTATGTACTGTAATGTTTTAATTAGCTCCTAATAGGGCTAGATATTTTAATAGGGATACAATACTCTCAGTACATCATTTGTGGGTACCAATTCCCACAAGTTTTTACCTTTAACAGGGTTTCCTTGACAACAAATATTGTGTTAGTGTGTTGGCATTTATTATGTTGATTTGATTTGGTACTGTCACTATTCAAAGTTTAAAGTTTAATAATTTGGCATACAACCGATTCAGCCCCCATCTCAGTTGTATTGGTGGATTGTTATTCCTAACATGATGCTGGGGAAACCCTTGCGTGTCTTTTTGCACCAGCCCTCTCTAATGCTAATGACAAGGCCTTGAGTTCCCAGTAACCTTGGCAAGTCTCTATCATTTCTATATCAAACTAGGTTGTTCTCTCCACATTTACAAAATGAGCTCCCCAAAATTCCCCCCATCCTACATTATATAGATTAATCTTGCATCTTGCATCCTTCATATAGCTTCATCCTGCATCTCACATCATCTTGCATTCATATGTCTTTGCACTTGGATAAACGTCTATTTATCCTTCCTTCCCATCTTTCTTCATACTTTCCTTTCCTTTCTATGTTCTTTTTGAGAAAATTCCAAAAAGTTTCATGTTTGAGTTATTTTCTTGAGGGGGCACAACCCCTTATCCATCTTATTCTAGCCTTGGGCATCTTATTTTCTTGTCTTTGATGCCACGTCACTTGCAACATCACATCAAAGAGGGGCAAAATGTAGACACCTAAACATCCACTTGCCAATTAACATATTTTTAGTTGATAAAAGACCAGATGACATAATCAATTATTAATTATCTAATTAATTAATTAATTAATTCATTTTTATTGTCATTATCCCTTCTCCTATTTTAATTAAAGACATTTAATTAATAAACCTTAGCCAAAAACATTTAAATCTAATTTGAATATTTATTCCTCTAATTTATTAATTATTTAATAAATTATGTCTCAAACACTTTAAATAAATTAAATATTTATTTAATTCCCAAAAACCCTAGATATGTTCTAGAAAACCCTAAACCTATCCTCACTTTCCTAATCACTCCCTAAACCTACTTAAGAGGTGTTTCCTAACCCTCTTAGCCTAAACCCTCACCCTTTGACTTTGGGTCAACCCCCTCATTAATGAGCCTTACATGCTCATTAATGAATGACCCCTTACACCCTCATTAATGGCTCTTACAACCTCTTAATGAGATCCTATGTCTCTTATTCCACCTTGGCCCCCTAGCACACATCCTTAGTGTTTCTCATGCATATGTGAGCAACCCTTCATCCTTATCCCTTTGACCCAAAGGCTTAACCCTTGGTCCTAAACCCCAACCCTTTGTCCTAAACCCTAACTACCCTTCCTAACCCAAGCCATTCCTAAAATACAATAAATAGCCTCCCTTCCAAGAGAAATTAGAACTAATTTCACATCTCATTTTCATATCATTGTTATCATGTTCATTTTCATCTAGACTTACCATAATATCTACTATTTTTAGATTTACTTCTCTTGTATGCTTTATAACTCATCCTAGATTAGATAAATTGGATTAAAATAGTTTATTTAAAGAAATAATAATAATTTTCATCCATATCACATCTATTTAAAAGTTAAAATCAACCTTTCATAACATTCATTAGCTTAGAAATCTGCATCTCTTCATTTGGACCCTCAGAATCCTAGGGGAAAAAAAGGTTCAACATACCTAGTTTTGTGCCATTATAGGATATCCATAGCTTCCAAATGATCTTATTCCTTCCTAAATAGCATTGGGGAAATTCTCTTTTTTTTTTAGAGCACACCCAAATCCCTCTTATAAGAGAAAATCAAATGGTGACAGGGTGCTCCCATTTCAGCTCAGTCCGAGGTGGCCCGCGAATAGGTTTTCTATATGTTCATGCATGTTTAACTTATACTTGTATCCTCTTAAAATGGAATCACTTCCATGTTAATAATGTTTATCCCTCTAAGTGGTCTGGGGTCATTTCAAGCACCTTGAATAGGTCTTTGCATGGATCTGGCATTTTCCCTCTATTCTGCTTCTCTCTCCACCTATTTTCAGCCTTTTTCTAGCACTTGGTCCTGAGAATTTGAGATCTGAGATCCCAGGGTCAAGGTTGAACTCCTAGGTCAAGGTTGAATTTTTAGGAATCAATGCTAAATATATCCTATGGGGGAGTATTCACAACCATTTTGTAGCAGTTGTTATTGCATTCATGACTGTGATTGTCATTGATGTCAACATAGTGATCTACTGAAGATTAGTAGAGAAGTAGATAGTATTTGAGTTAGCACACATGGGATATTGAAAATGAATCTATGAAGAGTTGAGGACTTACTCTATGATGTTTTATAATATTGTGGTTAAGATCATGTATAGAAATTCATTTATTCATGGAAGTTATGAGCATTTCAATGGAAGCAGTATTCAGGCAGTGTTCTTGAGTAGCGGTTTGTGGAAATCGAATGATATCTACTAATCAGGATAGAATCTGATCATAACCAATTATGAGGAATTTGAAGACATGTTTTTAGTGATGTGGATGTGACCACAAGGTTTGAGGTTGCATGAGTGAAGAATTATCTTAATTGGAAGCTGACAATTTTGTGTAATTTTTATGTAACGTGTGGAAGATTTTAATTTGTAATTTGTATACCGACTCATTTGTAATTATTTGAGTGTGGTATAAAGGAAGGAATTTTTTCCTTATTGTAATATGTAGTTGTGTATTGTATTTGAAAGTGAATTGCAAAATTGTGCAATACTTGTTGGAAGAGGATATGCGAAGTACAGAGATCTGGTATTGAGATTTGATGAAGCAGTTGGTGCAGTTTGTTACACTCAGAGAAGGAGTATTGAGTTGTTGAGATTGGTAATATTTTGTTATTATTCTATTGATTAATACAAAGATTAGTTGGACAGTGTGTTCAACAATCTTACACCTGAAGCTATTTGGACAGTGGGTCCTTCTGTCTTCCATAACTCCTAACAGAGTTAGAATCTTTTAGTAGGGATTCAAAGTCTCCTAATAGGAAATCATATGTAATGAATGTATTTCATAAGACTCCTAACAGATTCCATCCTCTCACAAGGAACTTTCATATTAGTGCATCATTTGTTGGCATCATTCCCACTGGGGTTTACTCTTTGATCAAGAGGTTCCCTAGTCAACATATCTTGTGTTATTGTGTTATTGTGTATGTATATCTTTCTATGGTTGTTGATTACATTACTTACATGGTTAAAATATATTGAAGTTGATAAAAGCTATATTTATCTGATAACCGATTCACCCTCCTCACTCTTAGTTATCTTAGCGGACTTTACTTTCTAACAATTGGTATCAGAGCGGTAGGTCCTTGAAGGAAAAGTTTAACAACTTAAGGAGATCCATGGTGAGTCATTTCAGGAAAGAAAGCCCTAAGTTTGATGGAGTAGATTTTGATAGCTAGAAAGAAAAGATGAAGACACATTTACTTTGTTTAGGACCAGGTTATTGGTTAATCATAAATAATCAGAAGACTATCATTGATGAGGACAAGATTTAAGAATGTACTAATGAGGAAAGAGATCTATTCATGTGTAACATAATTGATAGAGAAGCACTTTTGTCAGCCCTTCCAAAAAATAAGTACAGTTAGGTAAAATATCTAAAAACATCTCATGAAATTTGGTTAGCTTTACAATCTACTTTTGAAGGTGATGAACATGCGAAGAAAGTCAGATTACATAATTGGATATGTGCATTTGAAGATATAAGAATGATGGAAGATGAATCTATTAGAATCTATATTGGTAGAATGTCAGAGATTGTTGCAAGTATCAAATCTTGTGGAGGAACCAAGACAGAGAATGAAGTGATATGGAACATTCTGAGGACATTGACTTGTACATTTAAGTAGATAAAATAGATTATTGAACAAGTTATACCTTGTACTATGAAATTTACCAGAGAAACTCTTCTTGGAAGATTGGAAGTAGCAAAGATGAACTTGAGACTATCAGGAGATTTAGCTAGAATGGAGACAACATTCAGTGCATTTAGTGTTCACCATAATTTATTGAGAAGCATCAATGTAGGTGGAGACTATGCTAGCATTAGAAGATCTAGAAATGAAGAAGACAGGAAGATTGAAGAAAGTATTGCCTTGCTTACGAAAAGAGAACTAGACAGTAAGAAAATCTTTAAATGTTGGACTTGTCAAGAATTTGGTCATTTTGCATCTAAATGTCCTAAGAGAGTTAAGAAGTATAGAAACAAGTTTAAGCCTAGAAGATCTAAAGAATGTTATTATGCTAATGATGAAGAACTTGAAGCTAGTTTAGAGAAATCTTTAAGTGAAAGTAATACCAAGAATGATGATAGAGGATTTGTAGCAATAAAAGAAGAAAATCCTAAAACAAAAGTTAAGGAAGAAAAATCCTTAGTTTCTCAAGTAGAAAATAAATCTAATTAGATTACAGACAATGGCTATTCACATCATATGACTAGAGATATGAAAAAGTTCATAAATTTTAACAATTATGATGGAGGAGTTATTAGAGTTGGAAATAATGCACCTTGTTTGATAAAAGGTATAGGATCTATTATTCTTGATGGAAACACTAATACTGATGATGTTTACTTTGTGGATGGTTTGAAACATAATCTTTTAAGTGTTGCATAGCTAGTTGATAAGGGATATCAAGTTTGGTTTACTAAGAAAACTTGTGTAATCAAAGACATGGTAATTTGATTGGTACTAGATCAAGAATTAGAGGTAATGTATTTCAGTTGAATCCTACTGAGATGACATGCTTGATTACTAAGATTGATGACAGTTGTGTTAGAAAGTAAAGTCCATCAAGATAACTGAGAGGGGGGGGGGTGAATCATTTATTAGATAAATATAAATTTTATCAACCTTAATATATTTTAACCATGTAAGCAATGTAACCAACAACCATAGAAATATATACATGCACAATAACTAAATGACACAAGATATGTTGACTAGGGAACCTCTTGATCAAAGAGTAAACCCTGGTGGGAATGGTGCCCATAAAAGATGCACTAATATGAATATTCCTTGTGAAAGGATGGACTCTGTTAGGAGTCTTATGAAATACATTCAATACATATGAATCCCTGTTAGGAGATTTTGAATCCTTGTTAAAAGATTCTAACTCTGTTAGGAGTTATGGAAGAGAGAAGGACCCACTGCCCAAACAACTTCAGGGTAAGATCCCTGAACTCACTATCCAACTAATCTTTGTATTACTCAATAGAATAATACCAAAAGATTACTAACCTCAACAATCCAATACTCCTCTGACTATGCCAAACTGCACCAAATCCTTCTTCAAATCTCAATACCAGATCTCAGTACTTTGCATATCCTCTTTCAACAATTTCTCTTTCATGATACACTTACATTCATCATATTCAACACTAAAACAAGGAATATATTTCTTCCTTTATACCACACTCAGGTAATTACAAATGAGTCAGCATACAAATTATAAAATAAAAGTTTCCATACGTTACATCAAAATTACACAAAACTATCAGCTTCCAATCAATATAATTATTCACTCATGTGACCTCAGATATTATGCTATGAACCACATCACTATCAACATGTCTCCAACTACTCTCTAACTACGCATAACTAGATTCCATCCTGATTAGGAGATATCATCCAATTTCCACAAACTGCTACTTAGGAACACTGCCTGAATACTGCTTCCACTGATTTCCTCATAAATTCCATGAATAAATGAATTACTATCTAAGATCTTAACCATGATCCTATAACACATCATAGAGTAATTCTCCAACTCCACATAGCTTCATCTTCAGTATCCCAAGTGCGCTAACTCAAACACTATCTACTTCTCTGCTAATCATTAGTAGATCACTATGTTGACATCAATGACAATCACAGTCATGAATGAAACAAAAACTACTACAAAATGGCTACCAATACTCCCCCATAGGATATATTCAGCATTCATTACTAACAATCTCCCCCATTGGCATTGATGGCAACATAGATGAAAAAACATCCAAGTTCCATAAATCCAATGCTGCAACACTGCTGCTCTGAAAATGCTTCAAGTCTTCTTCATCAATCAAATCTTGCTTCATTTTCCCATTCAGTTCTCTCCAAAAAATGTTTCAGATGGTTTTTCATGTATACTTCTCCCCCATTGACATCAATGACAGATGTTTCATCACTATGTTAACAACAACTTTAATGTCAAAAGACACTGTTCAGAAAATACATTCACTAGAGTCCTCATGACTTAGCTCAAATACACATACTCCTCCATAGAGGAAGTACCAACATCTAGTCCAGAAGAAAAATAGGGCTCATATACCACTGGACAGATGCAACAATCTGCATAACTTCTCAAAAGTAGGCTGGGGCATAACCCCAAGCATACCTCTCAGATACTCAAATGTATCCTTAGGCAAAGGTTTTGTAAATATGTCTGCAATCTACTCCTTTGTGCTTGTGTACTCAAGTCTGAATTCTTTCTCTACTAGTTTATCTCTCACTACATGATACTTTATCTCTACATGCTTTTTCTTACAATGTAATATAGGGTTCTTAGACATACTAACTATGCTGGTGTTATCACAATGTATAACAACAAGCTCAACAAATTTTATTCCAATATCCTTCAACATTTGCTTCATCCAAATTATCTGATTATAATTGTTTGTTGCTGCTACATACTCTACTTCTGCTATGCTCTATGAAATACAATTTTGCTTCTTGCTTAGCCAAGAAACCAATCTTCCTCCAAGGAAAAATGCTTCAACACTGGTGCACTTTTTATCATCAATATTGCCTCCCCAATCAGCATATGTATATGCACATAGGGTAAAATCATCAAATTTTTCATACCACAATCCATACTTAATTGTGCCTCTTAAGTACCTCAGTATCTATTAATATGATTTAGAACAATAGATAGGGGGGGTGAATTAGTTGTTCTTAGGTCTTGATGTATAAAACAATCTTCAAAACTTATCCTTAAATTAGATCCAATTCTATACACTAATGCTAGTTTACTGACTTTGAAACTTTTCCATTTCCATCTCTAATCTGCTCAGAACTTTTCTTCAAGCATTCACCACACTTCTCCTTCAGCCTTTTCTGCTTATTCAGTCAGTAAAATTTTTCTCTTGCAACATTCTCTATTCATCATGTACATACATATCATAATTTTTAGGTTCCCTTATATTTTCCTCAATTAGGTTAACTCATCTTTTGCCACTCAATCTCATTCATAGATCTTAGGGTTAGGTCAGATTTATTGAATCTACCCACTTTATGTTCTTCGGCTCCTTTTCTAGAATCATCTCAAATCTCTTAAAGATTTACAATAAAATGTTTTACAAAGCATTTAATGCTTCCAAACAATCAATAAATAAAGTCAACACATTTTACATAATTGAAGAATTCAACAATGTCGGCTCCAAAATTAAATTCTCTTCAAATATAAAATTGCTGATGCTCGGTCAATATTGTGATTGTTCACTCGGTCTCCATGTAAAACACTCGGTCAATACTAAAACTGTCTCCTTGGCAATTTATTGATGCTTGATTGACACTATAAATTCTCTCGGCATATACTAACTTGATTGACACTAATGTCACTCGACTTAAACATGATTTTTCATTCTTTTCTCAGTTAAGCCTACCAGTTTAGTCTTTAGTCTTACTAAGATAAACAATACATTATCTCATCATAGTGCAACATAGTCAAGTACACTTTGTAGTATCAAGATAACTCAACCTTTCCCTAAGTGCTATTATTACCAACCTTTCTTAGCCCCTTAGCAACACTCAAATAGATATAGTACCTTCCTAAGTAGAAATAGGCTTACTAATTAAGGTTTGACATAAATGACAATACAATAATTATTTCAATTCAATTTCCAACAATCTCCCTCTTTGGCATTGATGGAAATACCAAATGATATCATCTGAATAACACATGGATTACCAGCCAATCCAAAATCTTATCTATCCATCAGAAACTTATTTATAATATCATTAGCTTCATTCTGATTCAAAATCCTGTAAGCCTCACTCCTGTGACCGTCAAAAGTATTCAGATCTCCCTCTATCTTGATTCTTCATTTTAGTTCATCATCCTCTTTTCTTTCAGTTCCATAAGCTCATCAATTCTTAGTTTTCAGTATCATGTGTTATCATATCTCATATGTTATATCATATCTGTATATTCTCCCTCTTTGACAAAAATGCCAAAGCAGTAACTAAAACTTACATCCATTAGATGTAGATAATATTTGTGCAGCTTAGTGTTTCTCCCTCTTTCATCTTGCTTATGATTGATTCCTTGTCTATGCTTCTCTTCACAACTTTAGGCCAGCCCTAAAGTGTGACAATCTTCTACATCTATTTGTCAAATGCTCTACTATAGCACATTTGATGCAGTGCTCCTAGCTTGTCTAGGTAGCCTCAGCTAGGAGAAGAACCCCTAATTGACTTCTCAAATACTCATGAGCTTCTCTGGGTAAAGCTTTAGTGAATATGTTTGCTAATTATTCTTTTGTATTCACATATTCCATTCAGACTTCTTTCTCTTGTACTAATTCTCTCAAATAGTGATACTTGATTGCAATGTGTTTGGTCTTAGTGTGCATCACTAGATTCTTAGAAATATTGATAGCACTTGTGTTGTCACAAAAAATAACAATAGGTTTAGTGATTTCTTCTTTCATGCCTATCAACAATTATTTTATCCATACCAAGTTTGAATAGTTCACTGCAGCAGCAACATACACGGCCTCGACAGTAGATTGAGAAATGCAATTTTATTTCTTTCTTGTCTAGGAGACTAATCTCTATCCAAGAAAGAAAGCTCCACCAATTGTACTCTTTCCATCATCTACATTTCCTACCTAATCAACATTTGTATAAATTCAAAGTTCAAAATTGTCATCCTTCTTATAATATAGACCATAGTTAGCAGTTCCTTTCAAGTATCTCATAATTCTTTTCATGACCATCATATGTGTTTACTTAGGATTAGCAGAGAATCTTGCCACAATCCCAATAGCTAATGCAATATCTATTCTACTATGTACAACATACTACAATTTTCCAATCATAGATCTGTACAGAGTTTGATTCACTTCTATAGCATCATCATTCTTAAATAACTTTTGTCTAGTAACCATAGGAGTTCCTACTAGTTTAGCATTTTCCATCCCAAAAGTTTTCAATATTTCATTAACATACTTAGACTGTGTAATGAAAATTCCATTCTTCCTTTGATATACTTGTAAACCAACAAAGAATTTGATCTCACCAAACATACTCATTTCAAATTTAGTTTGCATTTCATTTGAGAAACTTTTACATAATGCATCTTGTCCACCAAAAATAATGTCATCAACAAATTTTTTTGCCAACAAGATACCTTTACCTTCTTCATCCTTCATGTACAGATTTCTTGTGTCATTTGTTCTTGAAAATCCAATCTGTATCAAGTAGTTGTGCAACCTCTCATACCATGCTCTAGGTGCTTGCTTCAATCCATATAATGCTTTGTTTAGTTTGCACACCATGTGTCTTTCGTTTGGATCAATAAAACCTTCTAGTTGTTCTATGCAAACTTCTTGTTCTAGTATACCATTCAGAAATGCAGACATGACATCCATTTGATATACCTTGAAATCTTTATAAAAGCATATGCAAGAAAAGTTCTTACCCACTTTGTTCCTATAACATTCTTATTTTTAGGTCTCAGAACCAAAGTCCAAGTATCATTCTTCTCAATCTGGTCAATTTTTTCATTCATTGCTTGTATCTAGTCTTCATTCTACAATGCTTCTCTAGTTTTCTTCGGTTCAAATTCACATAGTAGACGTGTTGGATCCTTAGTCTTACTTCTGGTTAGGATTCTAGTATCTCTATCTCCAATTATCTATTCAAGCTTATGATGTCTTCTCACATATTTTTCGAAAATAGGTTCAGTTGTTCTCTCCTCTATTTCATCATGTTCCTCAACAAGATTGTCAAATTCAACTTTAGAATGCTTGGCAACCTCTTTCTAATATTCAACAACATTTTCTTATAGCTCAACATGTTCTTGTTCTCTCTCGGCACTATTTTCCTGATGCTTGGCAGCTTCTGTCTATCACTCAGCATTGCTTACCTGAGACTCAGCATCAGGTGCAAGTCTGTTACTTGCCTTTGCTTCTTCTTCAATATACACAAAATATCTATGATCTTCTAGTTCTCTTTTACTGTCAACTTCATTTCTTTCTGCATACTCATCAATTTTGGCATTCACACTTTCCACAATTTTGTTAGTGTTAGAGTTCAAACACTTCTAAGCTATACTTTTTGTGGAGTACCCTAGGAATATGCCTTCATCACTCTTAGCATCAAACTTTCCATTCCTAGTGTCTTTTAATATACAACACTTACTTCCAAAGAATCTAAAGTATTTAACACTCGGTGCATGTCCATGCCATAATTCATAAGGTGTCACATTTGTACCTTTCTTGATCTGTACTTGGTTGATAGTGTAGACAACAGTGCTTATAGCTTATTTCCAATCTTTATATGCCACATTCTTTTCAATCATTAATGTCCTTACACAATCCAAGATAGAGCTATTTCCCCTTTTTGCTATACCATTCTATGGAGGTGTTCTAGGTGCAGACATCTGTATTTTAATTCCTCTATCATTGCAAAATAGATTAAATTCATTTGATGTAAATTCTCCACCTTGGTCAGATCTAAGACATTTCAGGTTCCTACCTATCTCCTTTTTAACTTGAGCTAAATACCACTTAAAATATTGAAAAGCTTCAGATTTTTCTTTTAGAAACATCACATGCATCATCCTAGTATGATCATCAACAAATAAGATAAAGTATCTAGCACCACTATAACTTTTTACACCCATAGGTCCATAAAGGTCAATATGAACCAAATCTAAAATGTTTTTAGAAGTAAAAGACTTTCTCTTGAAACTTGACTTTGTCATTTTTCCTAACTGGCATTCCTTGCACATCACATTCTCAGGTTTTTTCAATCTAGGTAGACCTCTTACCTTTTTCTTCTTACTTATCTCTACTAGATTGTCAAAGTTAACATAACACAATCTTTTATGCGATAACTAAATATCATCAAGTTGTGCAATCAAACAAGTCTCTTTAGATAGGTCAAGATAGAACAAATTACCTCTAGTCTGATCTCCACTTCCAATCAGCTCTCCAGTAGCATTACATATTTTAGATTTCTTGTGATGAAATTCAACTCGGTAACTAGTTTTGTTAAGCTAAGCAACACTTAACAAATTGTAATTAAGACCTTCAACCCAATATGCATTTTCACAAGATATCTTATCAGTTAGTTTAATCAAACCTTTTCCTCTAACAAGACACGGTGCATCATTCCAAAATTTTACACTTTTACCTCTATAATGATGTAAAGTCTCAAACTTATTTTTGTCACCAGTCATGTGATGTGAATAACCACTATCAATTATCCATTTATCATTCTTGTTCACATAGGATATCAATGCAGTTTTCTCATCCTCATCAGATTCATCTTTCATTGCCACATAAACTACCTCAATTTCAAAATCATCACTATCAGTGTCAATCTCTTTTTTAGCAATGTAACAAGATTTCTTACCTTTTCCCTTGTAGTCTCTGTTCCATCAGTAGCTTTTGTCATCTTTTCTATCTTTGTGTTTGCTTTTCCTTTCATCATCTTTATCCTTCCTGTCAGGACATCTAGTAGCTATATGACCAACTTTCATACATGCAAAACATATAATAGGGAGTTTACCTTTATACTTTCCTTTTCCCCTTCTTAGTCTTCTAGCCATAAGAGCTTCTAGATCTTCTAGGTCTTCATCAAAAGTGTCACTGTCACTTTCACCATCACTTTCACTTTCACTTTCACTAATGCATCTTTCTTTTTCTTTCTTTGGCTTGTTCAGAACTAGCTATGACTTAAAAGAAGATTCAACATTTCCAATGCTTCCAATAGTGAAATTATCATAATTAGAGAGTTCAAAATTAGTCAGCTTACCAACCAAAATTTCCAAAGTAAGCACATTAGTAGAGTTACATCTAGATTCTTGAATAGTAGAGATCTTAATAGCATATATAGGATGTAGGGTTCTTAATACTTTCCCAATTATAGTTTCATCATCAATAGTCCCATTAGGTCCTCTAATAGCATTCATAACTTCCTTTATCCTACTAAAATATTGTGCAATGTTTTCTCCTTCTTGCATTCTCATTTCATCAAACTTACCTCTAAGACTCTCGGCCTTTGGTTTCAGCACATTCAAGTCACCACCATAGATTCTTGCATGAGTATCTCACATATACTTTATAGTTGTGTGGTCCTTAATGTCCTCAAAGTTTGGATAGCTTAGGGTAGATGCAATTTCCAGCATTGCCTAATTATGTTCTTTCTTAGCTCTCATTTCTTTGGTAGTCAAAGGTGCAATAGGTGAGACATAGCTATTTTTAATGTATTACTTTATAGAATCACCAATACCGGCTAGATGCAGCTTCATTAAGCTTTTCCATGTAGGGAAATTTTCTTTGTTCAGCTTTGGTACATCCCTCTTATACATATTGATCATTTTCTTCAAGCCCCTTTAGATGTGATATCTATCAACACTAATAATAAGCAACTTAGGTTTGATACCAATTGTTAATATGATTTAGAACAACAAAGAGGGGGGGTGAATCAGTTGTTCTCAGGTCCTGATGTATAAAACAATCTTCAAAACTTATCCTTAAATCAGATCCAATTCTGTACACTAATGCTAGTTTACTGACTTTGAAACTTTTTCATTTCCATCTCTGATATGCTCGAAACTTTTCTTCAAGCATTCACCACACTTCTCCTTTAACCTTTTCTACTTATTCAGTTAGTAAAACTTTTCTCTTGCAGCATTCTCTGTTCATCATGTACATACATATCACAATGTTTAGGTTCCCTTATATTTTTCTCAATTAGGTTAACTCATCTTTTTCCACTCAATCTCATTCGTAGATCTTAGGGTTAGGTCAGATTCATTGAATCTACCCACTTTATGTTCTTTGGCTCCTTTTCTAGAATCATCTCAAATCTCTTAAATATTTACAATAAAAAATTTTACAGAGCATTTAATGCCTCCAAACAATCAATAAATAAAGTCAACATGTTTTACATAATCGAAGAATTCAACAATGTCAGCTCCAAAATTAAATTCTCTTCAAATATAAAATTGTTGATGCTCGGTCAATACTATGATTGTTCACTCGGTCTCCATGTAGAACACTTGGTCAATACTAAAACTGTCTCCTCGGCAATTTATTGATGCTCGGTTGACACTATAATTTCGCTCGGTATATACTAACTCGGTTGACACTAACATCACTCAGCTTAAACATGATTTTTCATTCTTTGCTTGGTTAAGCCTACCAGTTTAGTCTTTAGTCTTACTAAAATAAAAAAATACATTATCTCATCATAGTGCAACATGGTCAAGTACACTTTGTAGTATCAAGATAACTCAACCTTTCCCTAGGTGCTATTGTTACCAACCTTTCTTAGCCCCTTAGCAATACTCAAATAGATATAGTACTTTCCTAAGTAGCAACAGTCTTACCAATTAAGGTTTGACATCAATGACAATACAACAATTGTTTCAATTCAATTTCCAATAGTATCCTCTTTACTTCTGCATAATGTGATTCTCTAGGTTTAGCTTGAAATCTTGCTACAATTCCAATTGAATGTGCTATATTAGGTCTTTTATGAGTCAAATACTACAATCCTCCAATCATAGATATGTACTTCTTTTGTTCCATTGTAGGAGTCTCATCTGTGCTAGATAACTTGTGTCTAGTTACCATGCGTGTTCCAACTGGTTTATAGTTTTGCATTCCAAATCTCTTCAATAAATAGTTCAAGTAGTTTGTCTAACTTACAAAGATACCATCACTGTTATGTGTTATCTACAATCCTAAAAAGTATTTCATTTCACCAATCATACTCATTTCAAATTTATCTTTCATTTCATCTGCAAATTTATCACTAGCTTCATCTTCTTCTCCAAAGATAATATCATCAAGAAAAATTACTACAACCAACAAACCATTTTCAATTTCTTTTGTATATAGGTCGCTATCAGCTGTGCCTTTTCTAAATCCTAATTTCAACAAATACTTATCCAATCTCACATACCAAGTTCTAGGTGCTTGCTTCAGTCCATATAAAGCTTTCTTCAGTTTACATACCATGTCTCCTTCTTGAGTTAAAGGAAAGCCTTCAGCCCGCTCAATGTAAACTTCTTCCAATTCTCCACTCATAAATTGTTGACTTCACATCCATCTGATACACTTTGAATTTCTTAAAAGCTGCACAGGCCAAAAACATTCTTACTGCTTTAATTCTTACTACTAGTGAAACAATTTCTTCATAGTCAATTCCTTCTTGATGTGAGTATCCTTTACATACCAATCTTTCTTTGTTCCTTACTACTTCTCCTTGTTCATTCATCTTGTTTCTGAATACCCATTTTGTTCTTATAACATTCTTATCTTTAGGTCTAGGGACCAATTCCCATGTCTTGTTCTTTTCAATCTGATCTAGTTCTTCTTTCATAGCTTTAATCCAATGTTCATCTTCACAAGCTTTACTAGTAGATTTAAGTTCAATTTTAGAAATCAAACATAACTGTTCTTGTACCTTATTTCAAATCTAAACTCCTTTGTCTATGCTTCCAATAATCTGCTCATAAGGATGATTCCTTGATAGATTCTTGTTAGGTGTCACTGTCTCAGATCTTACTTCAAGTGTCGGTTCTTCAATGATCTCACTATGGCTTTCATTCAAAAAATGACTATAAGTTTCTTAAAATAATTCAGTAGTCTCATGGTTAGATCTAGGCTGAGTTCCTTCATTTGATTCATAATCAAGCATTCTTTCCTAAATTTTGAACTTTTCATCAACTTTTACATTTGTGCTCTCAAAAATAGTCTTAGTTCTCTTATTGTTACATCTATAAGCTTTTCTCTTCAATGAATATCCAAGAAAAATACCTTCATTACTTCTAGGATCAAACTTTCCAATGTCATCATCTCTCTTAATATAACATTTTCTTCCAAAAATTCTAAAATACTTAATGCATGGTGCATGTCCAAACTATAGTTCATAGGGTGTCTTGTTTGTATCTACTCTGATTTGTACTCTATTCATTATATACACCATTGTGTTCACTGCTTCTCTCCAGAATATCTTTGCTAAGTCATTCTCAAATCACATAGCTCTTGCTGCTTCAGTCACTGATTTGTTTCTCCTTTCTACAATACCATTTTGTTAAGGTGTCCTAGGGGCCGAAAAATGTCTCTTAATACCATTTACTTCACAAAAGATGTTAAATTCTTTAGAAGTAAATTCTCCACCTCTATCTGATCACAAAAATTTAATCTTCATTCCAAATTCATTCTCAACTTTATTCTTAATGATCTTAAACCTATCAAATTCTTTAGATTTTTCTTTAAGAAATGCAATCCACATCATTCTTGTAAAGTCATCAATAAGAATCATAAAATACCTTTCTCCATAGAATCCTCTAGTCCTTGTAGGACCGCTCAAGTCTGTATGAACAATTTCCAACTTTCTATTGTTGTAAACTTCTTGATGGGAAATGAGCTTCTCTTTTGTTTGACCATCACACATTCCTTGCAAATCGTGTTAGTAGGCTTCATAATTTTGGGCAAATCTCTTAGTGTAAGTGTAGTACTCACTTTCACAATATTATCAAAGTTTATATGAAAAAATCTTCTGTGCCATAACCAACTATCATCAATCTTAGTAATCAAGCATATCATCTTAGTGGGATTCAACTAAAATACATTACCTCTGGCTCTAGATCCAGTAGCAATCAAATTTCCATCTTTGCCTTTAATCACACAAGTTTTCTCAGTAAACCAAACTTGATATCCCTTATCAACTAACTATCCAACACTCAAAATATTATGTTTCAAACCATCCACAAAGTAAACATCATCAGTATTAGTCTTTCCATCAAGAGTAATAGATCATATACCTTTAATCTAACAAGGTGCATTATTTCAAACTCTAACAACTCCTCCATCATAATTGTTAAACTTTATGAACTTTTTCATGTCTCTAGTCATATGATGTGAACAACCACTATCTATAATCCAATCAAATTTCTTTTCTACTTGAGAAACTAAAGCCTTTTCTTCTTTAATTTTAGTTTCAGGATTTTATTCTTTAATTGCTACAAATCCTATATCATCATTATTCCTAGTATCACTTTCACTTAAAGATTTCTCCAAACTAGCTTCAATTTCTTCATCATTTGCATAGTAAAATTCTTTAGATCATCTAGGATTAAAGTTCTTCCTATACTTCTTAACTCTCTTAGGACATTTAGATGTAAAATGACTAAATTCTTGACAAGTCCAACATTTAAAATTTTTATTATCATCTAGTTCTCTCTTCACTAGCAAGGCAATACCTTCTTCAATCTTCCTATTTTCTTCATTTCTAGATCTCTTGCTACTAGCATAATCTCTGCTCGCATTGATGCTTCTTCACAAAGTAGGGCAAACACTAATAGCACTGAATGTTGTCTCCATTCTAGGTAGGTGTCCTGATAACCTTAGGTTCATTTCCACTACTTCCAATCTTCGAAGAAGAGTCTCTCTTGTAAAGTTCATAGTATAAGGTATGACTTGTTCAATCATATGCATTGTCTGCTTAAATGCAGGAGTCAATGTCCTTAGAATTTTCCATATCACTTCATTCTCTATCTTCGTTCCACCAAAAGATTTTATACCTACAACAATCTCTGACATTCTACCAATATAGCTTCTAACAAATTCATCATTCTTATATCTTCAAATGCACATACCAATTATGTTATCTGACTTTCTTTGCATGTTCATCACCTTCAAAAGTAGAGTGTAAAGCTAACCAAATTTCATGAGACATTTTCAAATATTTTACTTGACTGTACCCATTCTTCAGAAGGGATGACAATAGGGCTTCTCTAGAAAGTATGTTACACATGAATAAATCTCTTTCCTCATTAGTACATGTTTCAATGTTATCCTCATCAATGATAGTATTCTCATTCTTTGTAATCAACCAATAGCCTAGTCCTAAACATAGTAGATGTGTCTTCATGTTTTATTTCCAACTGTCAAAATTTACTCCATCAAACTTATGGCTTTCTTTCTTGAAATTCACCATGGATCTCCTTAAGCTGTTAAACTTTTCTTTCGAGGACCTTCCACTCTGATACCAATTGTTAGAAAGTAAATTCCACCAAGATAACTGAGAGGGCAGGGGTGAATTAGTTATCAGATAAATAAAAATTTTATCAACCTTAATAGATTTTAACCATGTAAGCAATGTAACCAACAACCATAGAAAGATATACATGCACAAGAATACAATGACACAAGATATGTTGACTAGGGAACATCTTGATCAAAAAGTAAACCCCGGTGGGAATGATGTCCACAAAAGATGCACTAATATGAATATTCCTTGTGAAAGGATGAACTATGTTAGGAGTCTTATGAAATACATTTAGTACATATGAATCCCTATTAGGAGATTTTGAATCCATGTTAAAAGATTCTAACTCTATTAGGAGTTATGGAAGACAAAAGGACCCACTGCCCAAAAAGATTTAGGGTAAGATCATTGAACTCACTATCCAGCTGATCTTTGTATTACTCAATATAATAATACCAAAAGATTACTGACCTCAAAAATCCAGTACTCCTTTTCTGACTGTGCCAAACCACACCAACTCCTTCTTCAGATCTCAATACTAGATCTCAGTACTTCACATATCCTCTTTCGAAAATTTCTCTTTCACAATACACTTAGATTCATCACATTCCACACTACAAAAAGGAATAAAATCCTTCCTTTATACCACACTCAAGTAATTACAAATGAGGTGGCATACAAATTATAAAATAAAAGTTTCCACATGCTACATCAAAATTACACAAAATTATCGACTTCCAATCAATATAATTATTCACTCGTGCAACCTTAGATCTTGTGATGTCAACCACATCACTATCAACATGTCTCCATCTTCTATCTAACTGCACATAACTAGATTCCATCCCTATTAGGAGATATCATCGAATTTCCACAAACTGCTACTCAGGAACACTGCCTAAATACTGCTTCCACTAATTTCCTCATAACTTCCATGAATAAATGATTTACTATCTGTTCTCTTAACCATGATCTTATAACACATCATAGAGTAATTCCCCAACTCCACATAGCTTCATCTTCAATATCCCAAGTGCTCTAACTCAAACACTATCTGCTTCTTTCCTAATCTTCAATAGATCACTGTGTTGACATCAATGACAATCACAGTCATGAATGCAACAATAACTACTATAGAATTGGTGCCAATACTCCCCCATAGGATATATTTAGCATTCATTCCTAACAATTTGGTTATGGCACAATAGATTTTTTCATATAAAATTTGATAACATTGTGAAAGTGAGTACTACTCTTGCAGTAAGAGATTTGCCTAAAATTATGAAGCCTACTAACATGATTTTCAAGGAATGTGTGATGGCTAAACATAAGTGAAGCTCATTTCCAAGAAAGAAGTTTTCAACAATAGAGAAGTTGGAAATTTTTCATACAGATTTGAGTGGTCCCAAAAGGACTAGATGATTCTATGGAGAAAGGTATTTTTTTATTCTTGTTGATGATTTTAGAGGAATGATGTGGATTGCATTTCTTAAAGAAAAATCTAAAGCATTTGATAAGTTTAAGATTATTAAGAACAAAGTTGAGAATAAATCTGGAATGAAGATTAAATGTTTGAGATTAGATAGAGTTGGAGAATCTACTTCGAAATAATTTAGTAGTTTTTGTGAAGTGAATGGTATTAAGAGACAATTTTCAGCCCCTATGACACCTGAACAAAATGGTATTGTAGAAAGAAGAAATAGATCAGTGACTGAAGCAACAAGAGCTATGTTATTTGAGAATGATTTGGAGAAGATGTTCTAGAGAGAAGCAGTGAACACAATAGTGTATACAATGAATAGAGTACAAATCAAAGTAGATACAGATAAGACACCCTATAAAATATGGTTTGGACATGGACCATCAGTTAAGTATTTTATAATTTTTGGAAGTAAATGTTATATTAAGAGAGATGATGACATTGGAAAGTTTGATCCTAGAAGTGATGAAGGTATATTTCTTGGATATTCATTGAAGAGAAAAGCTTATAGATGTTACAATAAAAGAACTAAGACTATTGTTGAGAGCACAAATATTAAAGTTGATGAAAAGTTAAAAATTTAGAAAAGAATGTTTGATTATGAATCAGATGAAGGAACTCATCCTAGAACTAATCCAGAGAATGAAGAATTATTCTATGAGACTAATAGTGATTTGTTGAATGAAAGTTATAGTGAAGAAATCATTGAAGAACCTACAATAGAAACAAGAAATGAGACAGTGACACTTAACAGGAATCTATCATGAAATCATCCCATTGAGCAGATTATTGGAAGCATAGACAAAGGAGTGCTGACATGAAATAAGGTACAAGAATAGTTGTGTTTAATTTTTCAAATTGAACCTAAATCTACTAGTGAAGCCTATGAAGATGAACATTGGATTATAGCTATGAAAGAAGAACTAGATCAAATTGAAAAGAACAAGACTTGAGAATTGGTCCCTAGGCCTAAAGATAAGAATGTTAAAGGAACTAAATGGGTATTCAGAAACAATATGAATGAACAAGGAGAAGTTGTAAGGAACAAAGCAAAATTAGTATGTAAAGGATACTCACAGCAAGAAGGAACTGACTATGAATAAAATTTTGCACCAGTAGCAAGAATTGAAGTAGTAAGAATGTTTTTGGCTTATGCAACTTATAAGAAATTCAAAGTATATCAGATGGATGTGAAGTCAGCATTTCTGAATGGAGAATTGGAAGAAGAGGTCTACATTGAGAAGACTAAAGGTTTTCCTTTAACTAAAAAAGGAGATATGGTATGTAAACTAAAGAAAGCTTTATATGGACTGAAACAAGCACCTAGAAATTGGTTATGCAAGTCTTGATAAGTATTTGATAAAATTAGGATTTACTAAAGGTACTCCAAACAACAACTTGTACACAAAAGAAATTTAAAATGGTTTTTTGGTTGTAGTTATTTTTGTTGATGATATTATCTTTGGATGAGAAGATGAAGCTAGTGATAAATTTGCAGATGAAATGAAGATTGAATTTGAAATGAGTATGATTGGTGAGATGAAATAATTTTTAGGATTACAGATAACATAGAACATTGATGGCATCTTTGTAAGTTAGACAAAGTACTTGAGTGACTTATTGAAGAGATTTGGAATGGAGAACTCTAAGCTAGTTGGAACACCTATGGTAACCAGACACAAATTATCTAGAACAGATGAGACTCCTACAGTTGAACATAAGAAGTACAGATCTATGAATGGAGGATTGCAATATTTAACTCACACAAGACCATATATATCACATGCAATTGGAATTGTAGCAAGAATTCAAGATGAACCTAGAGAATCACATTATGCAGCAATAAAAAGGATACTGAGGTACTTAAGAGGCACAATTGAATATGGATTGTGGTATGAAAAATTTGATGATTTCACCTTATGTGCATATACAGATGAAGATTGGGGAGGTAGTGTTGATGACAAAAAGAGCACCAATCGAGGAGTATTTTCCCTTGGAGTAAGATTAGTTTCTTGGCTATGAAAGAAGAACTCTATTTCCCAGAGTATAGTAGAAGTAGAATATGTGGCAGAAAAAAACAATTGTAATTAGATAATTTGGATGAAGCAAATGCTGAAGGATATTGGAATAAAAAAATTTGAGCTTGTTGTTATACATTTTGATAACACCAGCACAATTAGTATGTCTAATAATCCTATACTACATTCTAAGACAAAGCATATAGAAATAAAGTATCATGTAGTGAGAGAGAAAGTGGTACAGAAAGAAGTCAGACTTGATTATATAAGTATGAAAGAGTAGATTTTAGATATATTTAGAAAACCTATTCCTAAGGATATGTTTGAGTATTTGAGAGGTATGCTTGGGATTATGCCCCAGCCTACTTTTGAGAAGTGATGCAGATTGTTTCATCTATCCAGTGGTATATGAACCCTATCTTTCTTTTGGACTAGATGGTGGTACTTCCTCTATGGGGGAGTATGTGTATCTAAGCTGAGTCATGATGACTCTAGTGAATGTATTTTCTGAATAGTGTCTTTTGACATTGAAGTTGTTGTTGACATAATGATGAAACATCTATCATTGATGTCAATGGGGGAGAAGTATACATGAAAATCCATCTATTAGAAAGAATTTAATAGGAAAACAAAGCAATATTTGATTGATGAAGAGGATTTGAAAGTATTTTTAGATCAGTAGTGTTGCAGTATTGGTATTCATGGAACTTGGATGTTTTTTCATCTATGTTTCCATCAATGCCAATGGGGGAGATTGTTATGAATGAATGCTAAATATATCCTATGGGGGATTATTTTCAGCCATTTTGTAGTATTTTTTGTTGCATTCATGACTGTGATTGTCATTGATGTCAACACAGTGATCTACTGAAGATTAGCAGAGAAGTAGACAGTATTTGAGTTAGCACACATGGGATATTGAAGATGAATCTATGCAAAGTTGAGGACTTACTATATGATGTTCTATAAGATCATGGTTAAGAGCATGTACAAAAATTCATTTATTCATGGAAGTTATGAGAATTTTAGTGGAAGCAATATTCAGGTAGTGTTTCTGAGTAGCGGTTTGTGGAAATTGGATGATATCTCCTAATCGGGATTGAATCTGATCATGCATAGTTACAAGGTAGTTGAAGACATGTTTTTAGTGATGTGTACATGAGCACAAGGTTTGAGTTTGTATGAGTGAAGAATTATCTTAATTGGAAGCTGACAGTTTTGTGTAATTTTTATGTAACGTGTGGAAGATTTTATTTGGTAATTTGTATGCCGACTCATTTGTAATTATTTGAGTGTGGCATAAAGGAAGGAATGTTTTCCTTATTGTAATATGTAGTTGTGTATTATATTTGAAAGTGAATTGTATAATTGTGCAATACTTTTTGGAAGAGGATATGCGAAGTGTAACGCCCCGCCAGGGAACCCAAGAGAAGTAAACCTATAACTTGCTACTAAGTTTGGTGAACATTTTTTTTTTATAGTTAACAAACAAGATACACAACAGTGTGGAAGCAATTACCATTTATTCACATTTGAACAACATCCAACATAGATTACAAAACTTGAGGGTCCCATGATGTAGAATTACTTAAGAATAAATAAAAACAACTAAAGAAAGATGACAAAAGATTCAATATCATAAATGATAAAATAACAACTTACATCAATAATACAAATCTCATGGACAACCATGATAACTAAAACACTAACATCCACTACACATGTCGTAGGGTATGTAATAATAAATCTAACATAAAAGTACAATGTCCATATTAGGTATCACATGTGATACTCTAATATAGGACTACATAAATGAAGGTATGAAAGAATCCAATAATGAAGAATCAATGAAGAACCAAGAAAGCATCCAACTGTAGAAGTATCAATACCAGCACTAGGACATCAAATCTCAAATGGTAAAGAATCACTACCACCCGTCCGTGTAGAACCATAAAGGTCTGCCCCACCGTGCTGAGGAGACAACCACAAACCCCAATCAGAGGACCAAAACCAAACAAGGATAACCACTAAGAAAGGAATCCTAATAGCTCTCTACTCAAGGTTTACAAAAAATAAAGAGAAGGGTAAGACACACTAATCTAGAGGCATAAACAAAAAACTCAGGAGATGTCTTAGGCTACATGCTATGGGAGTGTCATCACATGTCTAACTACTTGAGTTACCTTGGACTGGTCACTCTAGACCCCGGACCCTCAAGCATTGAGTTACCCTGGACTGACCACTCTGGGCCCCGGACCCTCAATATGATCCATGTGGGATTAGAATACTCTCTCTCAGAATGAGGAATTCTAATCATAACCATACTCTATATTATCTTTTTAAATGATCTATAAAGTTTTAATTACTATGTTATCACTTAATTACATAACCTACAATAGGTTACCCAGGTACTAACCACTTTGGATCCCGGCCCCTATTGTAAGCCACTCCCCTAGGATGCACTTAATCAATCTCCCCTAGCTCATAATCACATAAACATCCAATAGGTATACAAATGGGTAATCCTAGATGTAGTTTCACACATAGAAACTAAAATGATTACATAGATACTAGAAATAGATATTAACCAAGAGCCAATAAGGTCGAAACACATATGATAATTAGAATAACCACACACATAAACATGATACTGAAATACGATCCAACTGATACATAACCCTGCCTCTGTTTCCCCTAGGCCATCTAATGCCCGAAAACACATGATGCACAAGAATGCAGTTCAAAAAACAAGAAGCCAACATTCACAATTAAGAAAACTGATCAGAAACTTCAAGCAATAAAACATCATAATAAACATGATCCTAACATAATATGGATCGCATAATATTGATGAAAGAATCATGACATAACAAGCATAATAAAGTCAATCATAAAAAGTATATTCCCTAATAACGTTCTAAGAATTCAGTAGGGTAGAAAGCCCAATTTCAGTAGAGACGTAACACTTGTAAAAGGGTAAAAACATGATGTTAATAACAAATCCAAAAGAAGTAAATTATAATGTTTTAATAATCCAACAAAATAATTCTAATATGAAAACACATAGTACCCACTAATTCACAATACTAAAATACATTATAACCAAAGTATTAATATAGTGAAATCTAATTACATTATTATAGAAATTAGGATATAAATTTTATTTCATATAAATTGATACTACTGTCAAAATATACAACTAGAAAACCCATCTAACACAACTAATCTAAATAATAAATCAAGTATTTATATAAATTACACTCAACAATCTTAATTAACTAATATATTTAAATTAGCAATTAATCCCATCTATATTAACTAATAAACAAATAACAATTAATAATAAAATTTAATAACTTAATTTAATTTACAAATAAAAAATTATCTTAACATTATAAACTAAACAAATAAAATTATTTAATAATAAACAAATAAACAAATTTTATAAAAGGCAAAACTTTTGGTGTGTGGGGGCCCACGGCTCCCCACCCAACACCTTGCGACAGAGCCCATAGGCTCTGCCATGACAGTCCCATAGGGATTGTGCACGACAGGCCCTATGGGTCCATGCGTCAGTCCTTAAAGGACTGTGCACGCTCCACGAGAAACTGTGCGGTATAAAGAATTTCATTTTATATATATTTTTTTAATTTGTTTATAATAATTTTCAACTTCACAAAGCATGACTTATATATATATATATATATATATATATATATATTACTGTTTTAATCAAATCTGGAAATAGGATATTTAACAAACACAAATTTCTTACACAGAATAAATTTAACATTTAGGAATTTCTTTTATAAACAAAATTTTAAATACTTTTGTGATATGAATCTACTCCTTTCCCAAAACAAACAATTTACTATATTCATGAAGAATTTTTGCACAGTATTTATTTAAACAGAGAATATATTTTATACCAGAATTGGGTTTTCTACTCAAATTGATTTTCTTTCTCAATAGAATTAAATTTTCTACAGCCTCTATAGTTCAACTATACAACTGAATTAATTTATCGATTTATAGCCAAACCATGAACACTTGGTTAATGAAATTTTGCCAGAGTAACACTACAATGCCAAGTAATGATAAAATACAGAAAACAACTACACTAGGGTTTCAGAATACCCAAATCTAATATAAACAAAGATCTACCAAATAGAAACACAGAAAGCTATTAAAACACAGAAAGATAAATAGATGTGGAACACAGATCTGACAAATAAATCCAAAGCCTACCTCAAATCCAATGCCAGAAATGGATTAAAAATGGAAACCCCTGTAGATTTAAGAACCAAATTCTCTTCAAATTCAAACACAACCTGTAGACCTGAAAGCTAATTTGCAACCAGGTGTCCAATCCAGATGCATAGAGAAATTCAAATCATCAAATAGCCATAACAATCCACAATTCTCCAAATTGCCAAAAAAACACAAGCCTTCTCCAAAATTTTCCTCCAAAACCTATCTCCCCAAAACTGAAAGCAAAATTCCCCTAATAGGAATTCAATTCCAACATCCAAGCAATCATAGAAGACAACTCAACAGATAACTCTGAGTTCAACTCAAATTAGAAAAGTGACTCATAAGACAACTCCTAATTCAACTCAAACTCCAAAATTGAAAGAAATTATAATTAATTAATTAAAATATATTTTAAAATGCACAACTCCACTTTGACTTTCTAAAACTAGTTGTTATCTTTTTGAGAACAATTCCTTTTTTCAATTTTGCACATGTAATAAATTAAATTGATTTATTAAATAAATTAAATAATCAATGCATCACAAATTCATGCAATTAATTATTTAATTACTTAATAATATAAACAAGCATAATTCTAAACATTTACCATTTGAACACATGTTAATAATTAAAACCAAATTAAATAAATTAAATGTTTAATACATCCTAAAGCATGCATTAAAATATTCAATTATTTAATTATACATTCAAACATAATTAAATCCAACTTCAATTAAATAATCAATTGATTCCATTTAATCAAATAATTGACTTTGGACAATATTCTAAATTAAACATAGGAAAATAATTAAATCATTAATTTCAACTATAATCCTATCATTAATAATCATATAAAATCACTTGAATAATTCACAAATCAATTGAATCAAATGCAATAAAATCAAGCAAACTGAAACCACATGCACAGACTCAAGAATGGGATCCACAAATTCCTGCCAACCAGGTGAATTTGGGTAAGGTAGTCAAACAAAAACTTGTCCAATTATAGGACAATTAGGCTAGGGCTAGGGTTTGGGTCTATGAATTATCTCCCCTCTTTACCATTGAGATGAATGTTTGTGGGCACGCTCACTCATGCCAATTCAGGGAAGATGATGCCCTATACTTGCAAACCTGTCATCAGAAGATGAAGCATGTACATACAATATATAACAGACAATGATAGGGTACAGTCAGATGTGTGGATCTTGACTATGAGAGTAACTATGCCTCCGTCCTCTACCACACAAACACATCAAATAGATATAGACACATAATCACCATACACATGCAAGTATGGGGTAAGTACATCATATTCAATATAAAACATGTAATCTAACATCATGAAGCATCATCTTCTAATCTACGCATACACTTGGAAAGCATATAATAATAATCCATAATCATCATTAATGAAACAATAATCAATCACATGGAAAGTGACCTAAAATAATTCGGTCATACAACTGAAACATGAAGCAAACTAAAAAGCAATCCACAAGCGGGTACTACATGAAGTACAGAGATCTGGTATTGAGATCTGATGAAGCAGTTGGTGCGGTTTGGGACAGTCAGAGGAGTATTGAGTTGTTGAGATCGGTAATATTTTGGTATTATTCTATTGATTAATACAAAAATAATTTGGATAGTGTGTTCAATGATCTTACACCTGAAGCTATTTGGGTAGTGGGTCCTATGTCTTCCATAACTCCTAACAGAGTTAGAATCTTTTAGCAGGGATTCAAAGTCTCCTAACAAGGACTCATATGTACTAAATGTATTTCATAAGACTCCTAACAAAGTCCATCCTCTCTCAAGGAACTTTCATACTAGTGCATCTTTTGTGGGCATCATTCCCACCAGGGTTTACTCTTTCATCAAGAGGTTCCCTAGTCAACATAACTTGTGTTATTGTGTATGTATATCTTTCTATGGTTGTTGATTACATTACTTACATGGGTAAAATCTATTGAAGTTGATAAAAGTTGTATGTATCTAATAACTGATTCAACCCCCCATCTTAGTTATCTTGGTGGACTTTACTTTCTAACATGACCTTGACCCTGACCTACGGTAGAGTCGACCTTGACCCTGACCCTAGGTCTAATTTTCAAGTTCTAAAGGTTTCAGGATATCGGGTTTTGGAAAGTTTTATTTTCCCACTTTTGGGTTAGTTGTTTTATATTTCATAATGGTAAAATCTTAAATTTAATTTAATCTAGGTCCATTTCTAGGGGTTAAGATTAACTGGGATTTAATTCCCCAATGTCAGCCTATCTAGAATTTTGTGCCCTAGATCACTATAAAAGGAAGCCTTCCTCTCTCATTTCAATCCATCTCTTTTCATAATCTCTCAAGCACTCAAGCAAGCCAAATCAAGGAATCAAGAAGCAAGAAAGAAGGAGAAAGAAAGAAAGCAAGCATTCATCCACCTTCAAGCATTCAAGATCCAATTTATCAAGGAGATCCATTAGTAGCCATTGAAGGA
The DNA here is from genome assembly GCA_027943335.1 of Chamaecyparis obtusa. NCBI lineage: Eukaryota > Viridiplantae > Streptophyta > Pinopsida > Cupressales > Cupressaceae > Chamaecyparis > Chamaecyparis obtusa. Next base: position 3,159,806 of record BSBK01001370.1, read on the forward strand.
TTCAAGCTCTATGGGGCCCTCTTGTTGAAGATTTCTCCATCCATGTTCATCCAAGCCTCTTCCTAATCCAAGATCCATTCAAGATTGGTTTTGAAGATCTAATTCCATTGATTTGAGACATCCTACATACAATTTTACATTCATTTGGAGCATCCCTACTTGTGGATTCAAGGATTCGAATCCTCCACAAGGATTTCAACATAAGCAAGGTGAATAGTTCCACTTACTTTGTTTATATATTGAAATTTTAATTACATTTCAAGGTTGATTTCAAACTAGGGTTTAACCAAGGAAAACCCCCCATCCAAACAAAAAAAATCATTTTTCTTGCAAGTACAGGTAAATGATAGTGAATTGTAGTTTAGATTTGGATACCCTTTTCGGTGAACTTCAAAGATCCGTGAACATAATTTCTATTAGAGTTGTTTTGGGTCAAGGTCAACCTTCAGTGGGGTGTAAGATTGTACCCCGCTATTTGGGTCAAGGTTGACCTCTGTCAAAATTGAAATTTTTTTCTAGGTTTTCTCTGTCTTGGCATTTCTAGTCTAGAGTAGGTTGCAAAATTCCCCGAAACTGTGCACAGACATCAAAAAACAATCCTTTCTAGATTTACCCTATTTTGAGGTTAGTATTTGTCATCTATTCATTTAATATTTCAAGACTATACTTTTCATAGAAAATTATAAGATCTTCTTTCTTCATATTCTCCATAGTTTGATTCATTTGTGTATTGATCACTTCTTTGTGATTAATTAATTTGGATCTCTCCTTTTGGGAATTTGGATTAGGGATAGATCCTATATTACCCCCTTCCTCACATAGATATAAAAATATTTTGTAAAGGATAAAGATAGATCCAACCCACATATTTTTACCCCCCTTTACATTTTGGTGAACCCGACATGCTTACCCCTTTTCTTTTGTGGAATTAGATGCCCTATTGTGTTTGTGGTGTTATATTTACATCGCATGTTCATAAAATTAGATTTCTTGCATTTATATTTCAAAAATACAAAAAAATTACAAAATTTCTTTAAAATACAAATATATTCATTTATTCATGCTTTGTGTTTTCCTAGTTTAGTTCATTTGTGTTGCATTGGTATATGAGCTTTACTACCTCTAGTCCTACTTATAATATTCTATTTAGAAGAAGTCGTAGACTCATGGGTGCCTTTGATCCTAAATCTTCCTCTCCTTTCCTTAGGATCCTAGATGACAATTTGATTATTCATGATTCCAATCCTATTATGGAGCAAAAATCTTCTCACTCAATTGATGATGAGGATGATGCTTTAAGAGTTCCTCCTGAACAAGTCCAAAAACTCTCAACTAAACTTGAAAAAATGGGTAATTGGCTTATTCAAGAAAACCATAATCAAGATTCTATTCAAGCTATAGAGGCTCTTAAGAAAGTTCTTCGTGATAGTGATCAAGGTGTTAATCTCTTGTGTGGTATTACTCATCTTGTGCATTCAAATGTTAAACCTTTAGCTCAAGAAGCTCAAGATTTAGGGCTGATTTCTCTGGTTACTAGTGTTGAACCTTCTTCTATTCCTTTATCTAGTATTCCTACCTATACTTCTTCTTTGGTTATTATGATGGTTCCCTCTATTCCTATGAGTGTTCCTCTTGTGTCCCTTCCTACATCACAACCTTCTTACCATAATTTTCCTTTTACTTATTCCAATCCTCTTCCAACTATGGTTCCAAGTGTTCCTCCAGTTGTGTCTTCCATTCTTATAGCTTCATACACTTTACCTAGTCTTTCTAATGTTGATATTCCTCCTATTTCCTCCAATGATTCAATAATCATCAGTTTGGCTCAAACTGTGTCATCTTTACATAAACAACTTGCATCCTTGACTCAAAATAAGTTTAGTATGACTACATGTTACATGGGAAGTCCTTTGTCCTTAGACATCATTCATACTCTCATTCCTCAACAAGTCAATATGCCTTGTCTTGAGAATTACAATGGTAAGAGAGACCCTGTTCATCATGTTAAAACATTTCAAATCCTTTATAGTGATTATGCTCATGACCATAGGATTTTAGCCAAGTTATTTTCTAGAAATTTTGATGACAAGGACTTACAATGGTATTGTTCCTTTCATCCTTATTCTATTGACTCATTTCCAAAACTTGCTAATGCTTTTATTCGATAGTTTCAAAATAACATTAGTCTGCAAGTGTCTTTGATTGATTTGATGCATTTTAAACAAAGTGCTAAGGAAAAATTAACTGAATTTATTGGTAGATTTAAGAATTTACATGCTTAGATTTCCTATCATGTTCCTAATATTGATATTCAACGTATGTTTATTTCAAATTTGCAAAAGGATATTAGAGATAAGATTCCGCTTACTGAATTTACCTCTTTTCAACAACTTTGTGCAGTGCTTCATCATTATCAATTACATGTGAGTCAATTTGAGAGCAACACTCCAATGGATCTTGTTCCAGTTGATAAGAGTGATGCTGCTCCTAATCCAAACAAATTTAAAAAATTCAACAACTATGTCAAGATAAAAAAACAAGTGAATGCAGTTGCTGATCAAGTTGATGTTGCATCACACAATTCCACTTATGCATCCACTTCTTTTCGATTAAGTCATATGTTTACTCCTCTTTCTGAATCTTTACATTCTATTATGAATAGGTTGCTAACTGGTAATATGATTACTTTACCTCCTATTCAACCTCTTTTACCTACTACAATAGCATCCAAATCCTTTGATCCTAAAGCCTTTTGTCAATATCATCATCATAATGGTCATGATACTGAGAAATTTTATTCTTTAAAACATAAGGTTCAAGATTTAATTGACTCTAATGCCTTATCTATTAATAATCCTGATGGTAGCAGGAAAAAATATGTCTCTCCTCCTAATCAAAATCTTCAAATCTATATGACTCCTTTACCTACACATGATAATAATACCATTTCTCAGCCATCTTCTATGGATATTGTTTATGATTCAAAGATCAATGATCTTAATCACATTGTTAATCAAGTGGAGAATGTTGTTCAATCTATATCTCCACCTTAGCCTCAACCTCAACTTTAATCTCAAGTTCCATCTCAACCTCAACCAAAACCTCGACAACAACATAAGAATAAAAGACCTCAGGAAATTTTGATTATCTTTAATGATTATGAGACTATTAAGGAACCTGATGGTCCCCTTTACATTTATGCTAGGATTTCTTAGATACCTACTCATGGTTGTCTTGTTGATCCTACATCCTTAGTCAATGTTATTACTGAAGAAAATCCTTTTTATGAAAAACTTGCAACACGATTCTTATGATACATCTGATGTGTGGATTCAAACTTGTAATGGTTTTCTTTATCTATCATTTGGTTCTGTTAACTTACTGGTTGAACTTTATGGTAAATTTGTGAACACTACCTTTGTTTCCATTCCTACTTCTGATCAATTTCAAGTTAAGCTTGGTTTGTCATGGTTAAATGCCATACATTTTGTTGCTTCACCTATCCATAAGTGTCTTAAATTAATTCATGATGAAGAAGTGAAGATGATTAATCATAGTTTATATCAACCTTCTAGGCCCAGGGATTATACTACTCTTGACTTCTTTTGGCCTTCATTACCTAATTCATGTCCTTCTCGACCTGATAATCTTTTCTTCTCACATCAAGCCTATAAACATGGCAAAATTATTGAGCTAAGCATGCCTTTGATGGATCTTAGTCATGGTATTTTTCCTACACCTTCCATACCTCCTTTATCTATGGCTTCTAGTTTTGTTAATCAAGCTCCTACTATAGCTTGTCAGTCTACTATGAATCCTACTAATCCTCCTATAGAACTTGTGAAGGATCTGATAGTTGTTCCTCCTAATTCTGAACATATTTCAAGTAAGACAAAACATAATCAATCTACTAATGAATTTCGTAAGAAGCGTCATGCTCAATCTAAAGCTCATAATTTTGTTCTTCAAAATTCTTTACCTTCTTTTGATAAGCCTATGCATGATGTGTTAGAAGAAGTTATTGCTAATAATGATGTTAAAATGCAAGCTTATGATGATCCTATTCATATCTTAGATACTATTTTGATTAATCTAGATGAAGAAGATACTCTTGATGATGTTAATGATGAATATGAGACTATTAACATTGACATTGATTTACCTAATATGCTTTGATCACAATTGACACTTACACCTAGTATCAAACATTATGATTCTCAAGAGGTTCCTTGTTTGGAACTAGCTATCATTCCTACTATGTTGTATATAGTCCCTCTTGTGAGTTACCCACCTTCCCTAAATGATATAGAATGAGATGGGGAGAGTAGGCGGTGTGCTTGATTGGCTTGTCCTTCATGGTAACCTTTTTTGTGTGTTTGTCTATAGTACTGTGCTTCTCCCATAATGTGTTTGCTAAATGTTGTTAGATTCTTTTATATGACCCTTGTTACTTTGTTGGTACAAGGTGATAAAGGAATCAAACATGTTGTTCCATTGCTCTATATGTATCTCTATTCTTGCATATGTTGTTTCATGTTATGTTGTACTTGTGCTATTATTCGTAAATGTTTCCTTGTGTAGTCTACTTGGATTCACGATTTGGGAGCACTGATTCTTTTTGGTCTCTATGTCATGGTCTGAAAAGATTATTCTTCATATCTCTTATGTGATCTTTTCTCCATTTTGATTATAGTTCTACTTTCTTTGGGGAATGATTTCAATAGATTTTCAATAATATCATATATATATTATCTTATGATCATACTGACCCCATGGCAGGTAGATCCCTTTTGTGGTCTATATATGTTTATGTGGTATTTCCCTTGATGTGTATTCATTTGGGGGAATCTCGTAGTGGAAATGTAATCAATGAAGTTGTTTATGTTTCCTTTAAAGCCATTGCTCCTGTTAAAGTGTTAGAAATGACTTTAATGTGAGGGCATACGCGGGCATATGTTTTTCTCACCTGTTGCACACACACACTTTTCTATATACATATATTATTTTTCAAGATACTTTTCTCCCCTTATGGATTAGTGACTAATCATTAAAGCATGGATTTTTATTTAGGATCTTTTGATCCCTTGAGTTTGAAATTTTTATCCCTTAAGGTCGAAGATTTCCTTAAGGCTGGATCTCTTTTGTTTTTGGTTTTACTCTTATGGAATAGATATTCCTAAGGGTGAATCCTTGATGGGTTGAATAGTGAGTAGCCACATTCACTAGGCAGTTCAATTCCATCTTTCCAAGTGTGTCATTTCTTTGTGTGGTTCACAATGGGACATAAGTTCTCATTGGGTGAGATAATCACACCCTCTTCTCTCTCTTTTCTAGAGAAGTATCTCTTATTCTTATCTTGGAGTTGATGAAGACTTGTGGTGTAGGAGAACCTCTATGAGGGCCTATTGGATATTTTTCTTGTAGGACCAAACTTGAATCAAATGGTTGGGCTTGAATCATAGGTTAGGCACTCAAGCTTGACAAGAAAAACAATCCAATTGATGAGGATAGAGAGAAATCCTCCTTCTTCTTTGAGCTCCACATTCACTCAGGTGGGTATTGCCTTATCTGCACATTCAAGACATCTCATGATAGACCAAAGGCCTATAGATAGATTAATGTGGAATAGAAATCAATCTCCTATAGGTATCCTGTACCCTAATGATAGAAAATCTCATGCAATAGCCCTACTTGCATGGAATGAGACTGAAAGCTAGAGACCTATCCTAACAACAAGAAATGGAAAGGGTGGAGTTGAAGGGAAATGATTTTAAAATGAGTTTGAAGGGACCCCTGAGATACCCTAAGTCTTTCATAGACCGGTGCCTTATCCAATGGGCCACAGAGTCAAATACCCTATTGCAAATGAAAACTATGAAACAAGAACAAAATATGCTCAATGTGTTGATGCTTGACATTAATCACACACCATAACCAAACCTCAACTTAGTTCCCACTTGTGTATTCAAATATGTTATTACCCATCAAAGGATTTTGACCCTCCCCTTAGAAGAGACCTATGAATAGACAATACATTAACTAGCATCCACTGGAAGACAAGAATGACCTATCCTTGATATTTTAGCTCATACATACCTGAATACTAACCCTAAACCAGTTATCTCTGTGAAGACAACTCCACCCACAAGCTCTTAGGCAATGCAAAGTAGAAAAATCAGACATCCTTGATGCATGACTAATGAGTTCAGAATTCAAATGGAGATAGCTTGACAATATTAAGAGTATATTAACTTCTCATACATAAGACAAGTCACTTACAATATGTATTGTGTTCTCAGAACCAACAAGAGAAAGAGGAACACTCTATATGAAAAGAAGAAGAGAAAGATCTACAAGAAAAGGACCCTTCAGCATGGAGCCAAAACCATCAAGGAAATTGGAACCACTAAAACTAACAAAATTCAAAACCCTTACACTGTCAAAATTTCAACTATTTATACCATCGGTTACCTTGGAATCCTAAACTAGTAGGATGCAACAAGCTACGGATAACTAGGGTTAGACTTCAACTACCCAACCAATTGAAAATTCATCAAAATATAAAACTTTTGCAAAAAGCCTCGAGCAACAAAATTTGTCCATCACCACATGACAAAACATCCCTGCAAACACTCATGACATCCTAGACCACACTGCAATAGCAAGTGCCACCAAACTAGTCAAATCTGGCCATGAAAGCATTGAATTCTGGTACCTTTGGTCATTGTAGATCCTTAGAAAAATCAAATTCAAACTGCAACGGTCACCATGCAATTCACAGGCTTTATGTTCCTTAACTATTTTCCCTTAGTTGTGCAATCATGCGGCCATCAACTTGACTACCACAGGAAAATGGGTTTCATCTTATGCCTGGTTGCATGATTGCAAGGCACCCAACTCACCCTTGCAATCATGCGACTGTAGACTCTTAGCTATGGATGACAGTCGGTCACAAACCCTTTGCAAAGTCCTCAGCCCCATCAGCAGTCAGGCAACCAATCAAAAACTAGCACGTCGGCAAGATTGGCATCATGGACCCACCTTTAACTCTACACCCATGACATCCAGTGGTTAGTCACATGATCGCATAGCCCAGAAAAGGGCTATGTGAACATGCGACAACCCGCAGACCGTTACCTTTCCGTAACCGCATAACTGCCACCACATAAAGTTAACACCTAGGGGTTTGTCGCATGATCACAAGCCATGGAAATGGCCCTTGTGATCATGCAACAAGGCTATTAGACCACCACATCTCTACGCTGCATCCAAAAGAACACTACCACCTCAGCATTATCTGACAGTGGCCCCTCTACAAACAAACTTGTCAGCATCCAATCAGACAATGGGTGCATGATCGCATGGGGTGAGAATATTCCATGCGATCACACGCCAACTGTAGGATCAAGAATATTTTCAAATGAACCATGACCACCTACCATCCTACCACCTGAGGCCAATCAGAAAATGCCAAATCACCACCTGCTACCGGGCCCCAGGGACACATGTCAACCAGTCGCATGATCGCATAGCCAAAAACTGGGCTATGTGATCATGTGATAGCCAACCAAAGGCTACCACACAACCACCTCTGGGACCATAGCCAAAGAAGCTTTACCCTTTGGGGAATCAGACGGTTGTTACAAAATCATAAAGGTTAAACACTGTGTATCTTTACCATGTGAACTTATGCTGACCACTAATCTTATCCAAACTTTAACCACACCAGGCAATGGGACGAACTAGGACCCACACAAATAGGTGGCAAGCAGTCGCATGATTACATGTCAAAAAAGTCTGACATGTGGCCATGCGACAACCAATCATTTTGAAACCTTTGAAGACCCAGGCCCACCATATAGTCAGACTTGCGTAGTTAGAGAATGCCAACAAATAGGGCAGAAGTGTGGGGTAGAAAACACACAGGGCTTTCGGTGGAAAAGATTGAAAAAACACAAGGTTTTCGACATCAAAAGATAAGCGTACAAAGCTAGAAGGCACATGATTGAAAATAATGAGGGTTTTCACACAGATTGAAAACATCATGGATTTTCAAAAATACTGTGGGTTTTTGACACTATGGCAGATTCTGAAAACATTTCCTACAAACCTTGAAACTTGAATAACTTTTAGATTCTACAATTCAGCACGTGTGTTTTGGACTAGAGCAAGGTGACACATTGAAGAGCATGGGGCAGGACATTTCAAGAAAACTTGCAGGAAATGGGCCATTTTCAAAGGATTTTTGCATGAACTAGAAAATGGACTAACAAGGCCCTCACCTTCTTATTTTGGTGTGTCAAATGCATGTAAATAGCAATAAGAGTCATTATGATGCTTGACTCCATTTTTGGTTGTGTCTAGGCTAAGAGTTAGTCCTAGAGGTCTGTTTGTCTCTTTAGGCTTGTTTTGTCCTTTACTTTAGCAAAGTGTTTAGTTGGGGTCTATGGTTTTAGAAGTTATTGAGTAGTGGCTAGGTGAAGCAAATGAGTTCTTGATAAGCCTCAAAATAGTCCATTTGACTTGAAGAACAAAATTGTTCAAGCAACTAAAACTTGCTAAAAAAGTTGCAAGAAACTTTAGCAATATATTTCTTTTGTGATGGTTTAATCAACCAATAGATACATGAGACTAAAAAGACCTAACATACACAAAAGGAAAAACATATTTAATGTCTAAAAACCCTAATGTATGGGTTGGGAAGTAATCTATGTGAAATTTTGGTACGGTACAGGAAGACTAGTTTTGTTTGAGAGTGGAACAGTCACTGTTATGACTGAGATATTGTGAATATAGTGGAGTGTGTTGAATCTTTGAAGGATTTCTTTGTTTATTAGTTTTTATACTTCTTTATGAGTGAATTAGTTTAGGTCCTTTCATATTTTGTAGCATATTTTGTATATATATCTCTATGTGTTAGTGCTTTGCCAGTTTGGAGAGCTTCTTGCAAATGGGACTGTAACTTTCTTGTCCACTATGGGTTTGCAATGGAAATGTGGATATTGGAAGTAAAGACCCTAATGTACATTTCTACAAATTCAAGGCCCTTGAGGAGAAAGAAAAACATATGTTTAATGATGCCCTAGGTGAGCTCATCATGAATCTGGCTAGGTTCTAGCAGCCTTTGGAAAGCTCCAACAGGAAAATGGTGAAGGGTTAAGAACTAGCCTTTTGAGGGAGTCTTAAGGGACATATAAAGGTCCTAACTTGTGAAGGAGAAGTCTTGAAACATTTTGGATAGGCTCTGGTGAAGCAAGGAGCAAGGAATAGCCTAGAAACCCTCAAAACCCTCATTTTTGCAAAGTACCTTGTACGACCTTTTGGAAACCCAAGACCTCCAAAATCCTTGAGTATGGAATAGTAGAAGAAAGTCTCTTTAAGGCCAATAGGCTTGGTCCTGTATGGGAAAGCAGTTATAGGTCCTATAAATCCGAGAGAGGGCTAATTAGGCCTATTCTAGTAGCCCTAGTTTCCAAAGAAACAATCAAATCAGGTGAAAACCCAATGGAGCTAATGTTATGAGTAGGTGTTAAATGCCTCAAAACCACCTTGGAACCTATTATATTTCATTTTTGGAGCATGTGTTAGCTTTGGGAGTCAAAAGACCCTTCAAAAGCCTAGGAGAAGGCTAATTGCTAACTAGCAAAGCATGGTATATTGATGAATGTGGATTGATTGAACTTGGTGGGATAGTTGGGTAGATTAGGGGATACTTGTATGTCATAAGTATTCTATAAATCATCCCTAGGTTTCAGAGTACATAGGAGACCTTAGACAAGGTGTAGAGCATAGACTAGCTAGTCTATCCTAGCTCATCCCGTCAGATTGGTATCAGAGAAAAGTAAGGCTTGGGAAGTGAAGGGTGGATGTTTCAACCACCAGAATAATCAAGTGGATCATCTCAAAAATTGAAGATGGTGACCAATGTAGAGCTAGCCAAGAAAGTAGAAGATCAAGAGGAAGCTAACAAACTCTTGCAGGAAAGATTGTTACAGATGGAGCAACTCTTGGATGATGTCCAAGCCAAAGTAGATAAGGTGAATGTGAAAATGGAGGAGTAGGATGCTAAGGGGAAAGAGAAGACTCTTGATGATGATGTACCCACACCTGATCCTCCAACACAAGATGAGTAGTTTCTCAAAGCTCTAAAGGCTATCATAGGCAAGGCACTTGAAGGTGTCCCATTACTGATTGGTAGGATGGATACTAAGCTTGTGATGTAGTGGATTGAAGGCATGGAGAATCACTTCAAATGTGAAGAGATCTTAGAGGCACAAAAGGTCAAAGTGGAAAAATCCAGGTTGAGAGGACAAGCATTAACCTGGTGGAACTACTTGTAGGGTGAAAGAGAGAAAGAGGGAAAGAATCCAATCTCTAATTAGAAAGCTATGGTCAACAAAGTTAGGGAAGCATACCTACTAGCTAATTATGAAATACAATAGCATTAAAAAAGGTTGACACTTAGATAGAAGGAGATGGATGTAGCTACTTATACTGAAGAGTTCCACAAATTGAGTTTGAGATCTAGATTCCAAGAGGATGAGAGCATTAAAGTGGCAAGGTACCTCAGTGGCTTGAAATGGAGCATAGCAGAAGAGATGAGTTTGTTCACTCCTACCATCATACTTGGTTGTTAGCATATGGCACAAAATCTTGAAGACAAGCAAAGGAGTAATCAAGAACCTAATTCCAAGAATAGAGGAAGAGGTAGAGACTCTAGAGGGGGTCAAAGAGGAGGTTCTAGTAGAGGTGGTGAATCAAGAAACCAAGGTGAGAGTAGAATCTTGGAACAAAGTTTAGAAATTAGTACAAGAGGATCTTATGGTAGAGGAAAAGGTTCTCAAGGAAGTAGAGGAAGACGAACAGGAAGGAGTAGCTCCTACTTTGCCACTATGAAGTACTATCAGTGTGGACAGCTTGGACACCCTACCTATAGGTGTCCTGAGAAACAATCAGCCTCACAGAATGAGAAAAGGGTAGCCTATAACCAAGAGGACAGTAGCAGCTCATGCACTAATGAGGTTAGCAAATTGGAATAAAAAATGGGGGAGAATCTTATGTTCAGAAGGGTAATTATCAGGTAGCCTAATCAAGGTGAACCCAAGAAATGAAAGGCTTTTTGTAGAGTCAGGTACAAGATACAAGGAAAAGTATGCAAGGTTATAGTAGATTCAGGGTCTATTGATAACATCATAATAGAGAAAGTAGAAAAGAAGCTTAAACTCACAAATATTCCACATGCAAACCCCTACAAGGTAACTTGGTTGAACTAGGAACAGAGTGTGCTAGCTAATGAGAAAACATGGGTAGAGTTTTCCATTGGAGGCTATAAAGACATAATTATTTGTGATGTCTTACCCATGGATGCATGCCATCTTCTATTAGGAAGACCCTAGCAATTTGATAGGAAGATGATCTATGATGGAGAGGAGAACTCCATTTCTTTTAAGGAAGATGCAAGGACTTTCAAAATTTAGTTCATAACAGAGAATGAAGAGGGAACTTCTAAGACACCCAGTGTGTTGCTTAGTAGTGGTAAAGTGTTCTTACATGCTCTATAGGATGAGGAGACCATAGGATGTGCTATCATGGTGAAAGCAAAGGAGGAAGACAAAAAGTTAAAGGCAGATTTACCATTGGAAGTACAAAAAATGTTGGAAGAGTTCAGAGATATTGTAAGTGATGGAACCCCTGCCACTTTACCTCCAAGAAGAGCTATAATTCATCAAATTGACTTTGTTCCTAATGCAGCTCTACCTAATAAAGCAGCCTACAAGCTTATCCCAAACCAAAATAAGGAAGTGGCCAGACAAGTGCAAGAGTTGTTGGATCAAGGGTTGAAATAGAAGAGTATAAGTCCATATGCAGTCCTAGTAGTTTTGGCATCCAAGAAAGGAGGAATAGGGAGACTTTGCATAGATTCAAGAGCTATTAATAGGATCACTATTAGGTATCAGTTCCCAATTCCAAGAATAGAGGATTTGATGGATTATTTAGGAGGTGCTATGTATTTTACAAAGCTAGATTTGAAGAGTGGTTATCACCAAATCAGAATTAAGGAGGGTGATGAGTGGAAGACTACTTTCAAAACTATTGATGGTTTATATGAGTGGCTTGTGATGCCATTTGGGCTTACCAATGCCCCCAGCACCTTCATGAGGTTAATGAATGAGGTCTTGAAGGACTTCACAGGTAGATTTATGGTGGTGTATCTAGATGATATACTCATTTATAGAAAGATAAAAGAAGAACACCTAGAACACTTAAGGTTGGTTATGAAGAAGCTACATGAAGAGAAATTAGACATCAACCTAGAAAAATGTGAGTTCATACAACAAGAGCTGATTTATTTGGGCTTTGTGGTGTCCCAGGGTAATCTGAAAATGGACCCAAGCAAGGAGGAGGTAATCTTGAATTGGTCTACCCCCAAAAAAGGGACATAAGTTAGAATTTTTCATGGGTTAGCCCAATTTTATAGAAAGTTCATCAAGAAATTTAGTGGGATATGTGCACCAGTACTAGATACTATCAAAGGAGGGCTGAAAATTAAGTTCAAGTGGACCAAGGCAGTTGAGAAAGGGTTCCAAACTTTGAAGCAAGAGGTAGCCACTAAACTTGTTCTACTCTTGCCTACTTTTCATAAATTGTTTACCATTGAATGTGATGCAAGTGGTATAATAGTAGGGGGTGTATTGAGTCAGGAAGGAAGACCCATGGCATTCTTCAATGAGAAGCTCAATGAGGCAAAGAAGAAATATTTAGCTTATGACTTGGAGTTATATGCCTTAGTACAATTTCTCAAGAAATGGAGGCATTACCTTTTTCTAAAAGAATTTGTTGTCTTTACTGATAATCAAGCTTTAAGCTACATAAAAACTCAGGAGAAGCTCAGTAACAAGAACTTGAAATGGATGGAGTATCTCCAGTCCTTTACTTTCACAATCAAGCACAAGAAAGGGCAGCTCAATAAGGTAGCAGATGCCTTGAGTAGAAAATTATTGACTGTCCAAGAGATACAGCTGCAAAGCATTGGAATAACAGGTTTCAAAGACTTATATGAGGAGGATGAAGACTTCTCACAATCCTACAAGGTGTGCCAAGAGTTTGAGAACAACTTTCATGGTAAGTTTGTAGATTACACCCTTCAAAATGGGTTGTTTAAAGGTAATCAGCTTTGTGTACCTAGAGGATCCATGAGGGAAAATTTGATCCAAGAGAAGCATAATGCTAGTCTAAGTGGTCATTTTGGCATAAAAAAGACTTTGGAGTTGGTATAGAGATTCTATTTTTGGCCTAAGCTAGAAAGGGATGTCAAGAGGTATGTTGAGCAATGTGGGATATGTCAAAGAGCAAAAGGAGGTTCAAGTAATGTTGGACTTTATCAACCTCTACCAATTCCTAATAGGCCATGGGAGTTTATAAGCATGGACTTTGTGGTTGGACTCCCTAAAACCAAATCAGGTATGGATAGCATCTATGTTGTTATGGATAGGTTCTCTAAAATGAGTCACTTTATTCCTTGCAAGACAACTCATGATGCAAGTTATGTAGCACATCTCTTCTTCAAAGAAATAGTTAGGATTCATGGACTTCCTTTGAGTATTGTGTCAGATAGGGATAGCAAGTTCATGGGTCATTTTTGGCAAACTTTATGGAAAAGGTTGGGAACTAATCTCTCTTTTAGTTTAGCATACCATCCTCAAACTGATGGTCAAATTGAGGTCATTAATAGGGTGCTTGGCAAATTACTAAGGTGTCTAACAAAGGAGTATGGGCAGACTTGGGATCTCATTATATCTCAAGCTGAATATGCCTACAATGATAGTGTGAACAAAACCACAGGAAGAAGTCCTTTTGAGATTGTTTATGGGAGACACCCTAGAGGAGTGTGTGAGTTGAGAGATTTAAGTTCCATGGAGCTGAAAAGTGGACAAATTGAAGATTTCACTCAAACAATCAAAGAGGTTCAAGAGCAAGTGAAGAAGTCTATATTAGAGTCTACTCAAAGACTCAAGGCTAAAGTGGATGAAAAGAGGAAAGATGAATAGTTTCAGATTGGGGACTATGTGATGGTCCATCTCAACAAAGCAAGAATGCAAAAAGGTATGCCTACAAAGCTCCAGATGAGGAGAGTAGGTCCATGCAAGGTTTTAGAAAAGTATGGAGAAAATGATTACAAGGTGGAGTTACCTTTAGATTTAGCATCTCCCTAGTGTTTGTAGACTAGGATTTGAGCGTGCACCTAAACCTGTTTTGAAGGCCAAAGACAAACAAACGTCATAGCATATAATCAAATCAAATTTAATGGTAAACAAACTAAAATCAAAGCCACCTCAGTTTAAGCCTAAAATGGATGCACCCATGCACCGTTTGATATGCTTAGATATAGATGGATGTGGATATGCACACTCAAGCACTTGGAGCATGCAAGATAAATGATGATTTGAGGTTAATGAAGACCCAAAATGACACAAAAATAGGTATGAGGAACCTATTTTTCCTCAAAGGCCTCAAGAACACACAAATATGCAAAGCTAAAAGATGAACTAAGATTGATTTAAACAAGAAATGAATCTATGTTAATCCAATTAAGCTAATTTAGATGTGATTTAAGCTTGAAAATGATCTAAAATGATGAGTTTATGCTTATGCTAGAATGAAAATGGCATTATAACTTTGCTATTGAGTTTGAGAGTTGAAAGATGAGAGAGGATTGTTTGCTCAAAGAAGTGAGGCTATTTATAGGAAAAGGGAAGGTCTTGGGTTAAAAGGATGAGTCAGAGTTAGGGCTAAGGTTAGGGTTGAGTCAAGGACAAGTGTCTTGACAAGTGTCAAGGGAGGATTGAGTTGAAAGTTTGAGGGCATGTGCACAATTTGGTAAATGGGCCCAAGGCCAAGAGGTGGCAAGGAAGGGATAAGAAGGTCCTAAATGCATAATGAATGCATGTAAGAAAGATAAGGAAGACTTAAATGCATCCTTAAATGCATTTGCAAGAGGTGGCCAAGAGGTGGCAATCCTTGTTGACTAAGGAGGATGACTAAGAGGAGGTTAGCATAAGTTTTGGTAAACCTGACAAGATTAGAAAGGGGATTAGGATTAGGATTAGGAGAAAGGGATGGGCAAGTGGCTTTTGGTGAGATTTAGATATTTATTAAAGGTAAATTTAATAAATATTAAATATCTAGGCTTAGGGTTTGAAGGGACTAGATTAGGGATTTGACCCATTTAGAGGAAGGTTTAGGACTTTCTAGAAGAGTTTAGTGCTCTTTAGAATTTTGGCCAACTTTGGGATAAAAAATAAATTAAAAATAAATTAATTTATTTTTGAAGTTTTTTGGTCAATTTATTAATTAAATAATTAATAAATTAGGGATAATGTCCAAATGACATTTTTAGGCTAGATTCCTTAATTAAAGATTTTTAATTAAGAGAGAGGGATTTAATGCCATAAAAATAAATTAATTAATTAAATAAATAATTAATTAATAAATGATGATGTCATCAAGGATTTTCAGAAAACAAAAATAATTTATTTTCTGAAGAATTTTTCGGTGTCTACATTTTTCCCCTCTTTGACGCGATGCCGCAAGTGGCATGGCGTCAAAGACAAGAAAACAAGATGCCAAGGCTAGAATCAGAAGAAGAGGGTATGACGCCCGGGTGGACTAGAAGAAAGAGGAATTACGCCCTGGGACATAGTGTGCCCGGCGGGACGAGGAAGGAAGAGGGATTACGCCCTGGGACAGCAAGAAGACAAAGAGTGCCCTGCTGGGACAAGGAAGGAAGGGCCTAGGAAGAAAGGGGAGATAAATAACCTCACTTCTAAGAACAAATATGGATGATATGCAAGATGAGATGGAAATGCAAGATGGAAGATGCAGCTATATGCAAAGATGCAAAATTAATCTATATGATAAATGCAAGGGACCAGATAGCTCCAAGTGCAAACGGGAATGCACAACCTAGATTTAATATAGCTATGTTAGAGACCTGCCAAGGATACTGGGATCACGAGGCCTGTCAACAATGTCGCAGAGGACTGACGAGGACTGACGCTAAACAAACACACAGGGTTGCCCCAACATCACACATGAAGCACAGAGGCGACATGGTGGAACCGATGCTGAAGGAACCACAAACACACAACTGACTCACAGGCAGAAGCGAAAGATCAAAAGACCTTGCCCCAGATTATCCGTACATGCAGCACATCGTGATATAAAGAATCGTGGTGACCCTGGTGGGATAAAGAGAAGCCAAAAAGATTAACAAGACCCAAAGGACAAAAATCCAAGATCAAAATGATAACTCGAAAAAGACATCCTTTGCCAAGGAGAGAGATTAGGTTTGATTGATGGTGGGAAGATTGGTCGGATAGGAGGAACGATATATCCTCAAGGACCAGGATGGAAGATTAGGTCAGACAGGAGGAACGATATATCTTCAAGGACCCATGGGTTGGTGAGAGAATAAGTGTAGTTGTTCGCTGGAAAAAGCTGAAGTTCAAGGAATAATCAGGATGAGCAAGGATAAGTTGACAATTGATGTTGCTGAAGCACAAGGCCCGAGTGGGACTAAAAGTTTTCTGAGGCTGAGGATGGGACAGGATATTTGATCAAATGCTGCTGCAGGATGGACAAAGGCTATATGCAACAAGGAGGAATGATATGCACAAGGGATATGTACAGAAGCTCAGGATTGGGGATAGGAAGATCACACTCAGCGAGACTCTCACTAGGATGGAGACAAGAAGGATAAATACAAGGAGGATTGCACTGTATAGGAAAGGGATAAGGATATGGTACAAGATATGGTACAAAGCTTTGGAATAGGATATGGATTGCAGATGGGTTGGAGAAAAATGGAAGCTGAATGCTTGGAGGATAGGGGAGATGGAATTGCTGGGAGATCTGTTAAGAGATTATGGATGGAGGAAGAGGACGGTAGCTGAAAGGACAACTGAATAGATAAATAGCTCAGTTTACTATGTTGGCACCTTTTTGCTAGGTTTTCACCAACATACTTGTCCAAGGCGCTTGAATTGCCAAGTTTTCACCGTTGGACGATTATTTTCTCTTTCTCTTTTCTTTTTTTTACTTTTTTGCTCTTTTTTTTTTTGCTCTTTTTGCTTTTTTGCTTTTTTGCTTTTTTGCTTTTTCGCTTTTTTGCTTTTTTTGAATGTTTTTGGATTTTCTGATATATGCAGGATCAGGTTCAGGCATAGAACCTCTTCAGATGGATGATGTTGATAGGATCATTCAAGGGCTCGCCTTCTGGTGTTGATAGCTGATAGGCTCCCGAGCCAAAGGATGCGGTGACAACATAGGGGCCCAACCAAGTAGGCTCAAACTTGCCTTTCTTTTCTCTATTTGCTAGGACCTTCTGATTTTCTTTAAGGACCATGTCACTGACCTGGAATTGTCTAGGATGGACCTTTTTGTTATAACTCCTTTTGAGTCGATTCTGGTATGCAACCAGGTGATCGTAGGCTTGCTGTCTCTTTTCATCTAGCAGATCTAGCTGTGTGAGCTGGGCCACACGATAGTCTTCATCAGCTATATAGTTCTTCATGGAGACACGCAAGGATGGGAGCTCAACCTCAATCGGTAGAACAGCTTCGGCACCATATACAAGGGAGTATGGGGTGGTGCCTATGGGAGTGCGATAAGAAGTGCGATAAGCCCAAAGGGCGGGATTAATTTGGAGATGCCAGTCACGACCAGAATCATTGACAATCTTCTTGAGAAGCTTCAAAAGTGTTTTGTTAGTTGCTTCAGCTTGGCCATTTCCTTGAGGGAAATATGGACTAGAGAAACGGTGATGGATGTGGAGCCTGGCACATAGATCATCCACATGCTAGTTTTCAAAAGGTGTGCCATGGTCTGTGAAGATGGTAGATGGTATGCCGAAGTGACAAATGATATGATAGAGGATGAACTTAGATATTTGGATGCCAGTAGTTAGCATGAGTGGAATCGCTTCAACCCATTTGGTAAAGTACTCTGTGGCTGTTATGATATACTTGTGTCCATCCGAAGAGAGGGGGGTGATCAAGCCAATGAGGTCGAGGCCCCAACATGAAAAAGGCCACGGTGGTGCAATAGGCTGTAGATCCTGTGCTGGTGCATGTATCAAGTTGGCATGCTGTTGACATGGGAGACATTTCTTGACAAATTCACACGCATCATGTTCCATTGTTGGCCAATAATATCCAACTCTAAGTAGCTGCTTTGCTAGAACCATGCCACTCATGTGGGCACCGCAAATTCCAGCGTGAACTTCTTGTAAGGCCAGGACGGCCTCATTTGAATCTAAACATCTAGATAGGACATTGTGATACCCACGACGATATAGGGTGTTGGCTACAAGATTGTAGCGGGAAGCTCTGTGAATAAGGTTTTGGCATTGGTTGTTGGTGAGATGAGGAGATATGATACCATTTTTTAGATATGCATGGATGTCATGGTACCATGGGGATTGGGGACCAACCAAGACACACACCATGTTTGCATCGGTGTTCTCATAAGCTGGCAAGTGTAGCTGCTCGACTAGAAATTCATATTGTGTTGTGTCACGTGGGATTTCCAATAAGGATCTGATGGTTGCCATTGCATCTGCTACTTTGTTTTGAAGCCTTGGGATCTGATTGAATTGTAGATGTAGGAAATGCTCTTTCAATTTATCCACCAGTTGCTTGTAGGGTAGCAATTTGTTGTCCTTTGTCTGATACTCATCAAGGACTTGCTTGATAATGAGCTGTGAATCTCCAAAGACTTGTAGGTCTGTGATGTTCCACTGAATGGCTGTTCTGAGACCTAAGATGAGTGCCTCATATTCTGCAATGTTGTTGGTACATGAGAATCCCAATTTGAATGATTTTGGGATGTAGTCACCTTGAGGTGTGACGAATAGGATTCCTGCCCTAGAGCTATGGGATGTGTTGGAACCATCAAAGTATAGTTTCCACATGGGCTACTCTTCAATCATGCATAAGTGTTCATCGGGGAATTCCATGATTAGTGGATAGGCATCCACCAGTGGTGCTTCTGCTAGTTGATCGGCAATGACTTGCCCTTTGATTGCTTTGCGATCTACATACTGAATGTCAAATTCACTGAGTAACATGACCCATTTTGCCATATGGCCTGTGAGGGTTGTCCTTGATAACAGATACTTAAGAGGGTCCACCTTTGATATGAGCTTGATTGTGTGGGTAAGCATGTAATGTCTAAGTTTTTGAGTGGCAAAGACCACTGCTAGGCATGCTTTCTCCATGGGTGAATAGTTAAGCTCATAGCCCACAAGAGTGTGACTGATGTAGTAGACAGCTCATTCTCTATTTTCATCATCATGCTGTGCTACGAGTGCCCCTAGTGCTGTAGCTATTGTTGAGATGTAAAGGATGAGTGGGCATCTTGGAACTAGTGGTACAAGGATCAGAGCATTAGCTAGATACTCCTTGAGCTTATCAAAGCTTCTTTGACATATGGGATCCCATTTAAAGCTAGTGTCTTTGCATAAGAGATGTGAGAAGGGTTGACACTTATCTGCTAGCTGAGAGATGAATCACCGAACTGATTGAAGCTTGCCCTGTAGGCTTCTGAGATATTTGAGATTTCTTGGTGGAGGCATCTCCGTTATTGCTTTTACCTTTTTAGGATCGATCTCTATGCCTCATCTAGAGACGATGAAGCCTAGAAGCTTGCCAGATGTAACACCAAAGACACATTTCTTAGGATTTAACTTTAAGCCATAATGTTGCAGACGATCAAATACACGCTCTAGGATGTTGAGGTGCTCATCTCTTGTTTTAGATTTTGCAAGGATATCATCCACATAGTCCTCAAGGATCTTGTGGATCATGTCATGGAAGATCACTGTCATTGCTCGCTGATATGTTGCTCCTGCATTCTTTAGCCCAAATGGCATCATGTTGTAGTAGAAGGTACCCCATGGGGTTGTGAATGTTGTTTTATGTTGATCTGCTTCCGCTATATGAATTTGGTTGTAGCCTGAAAAGCCATCCATGAGTGATAGCATTTTGTGACCCGCTGTGAGGTCTACAAGCATGTCTATGTTAGGTAGCGGGAAATCATCTTTAGGACATGCCTTGTTCAAGTCCCTAAAATCTATGCAGATTTTGATGTCACTAGAAGGCTTTGTGACTGGCACCATGTTAGAGATCCACTCTGAATAATCTATTGCTCTGATGATATTAGCTTGGAGGAGCTTCTCAAGCTTTGCTTTGATGAGAAATGCTACCTTTGGATGCATTTTCCTTAGCTTCTGCTTTACTGGCTTGACGTTTGGATCTACTGATAGATGATGAACAACAAGGTTTGGATCAAGCCCAGGCATGTGGGCGTATGACCATGCAAAGTTGATAACTGATTCCTTGAGCAAGGTGCTGAGAGCCATTTCTTCTCCTTCTGTTAGGTTGACTACAATGTAGGTGATCCTTGGACATTCTTTTGTTCCCAAGTTGATTGGCTTGGTTTCCTCTATGATGATCGGTGACTGCTCTGGTCTATAATCTTGGATTGGTGGAAGAGGCAAGGCTTCATCTTCTAGCGCTTGAATTGCCAAGTTTTCACTAGAAGATACGCCCTTTATTTTTACTATTTTGGAATCAGAATGTGCCCCAGAAGGGTTTTCACATAAAGACTCATGATGTTCTTTTGCTATTTCATTTTTGCGACTAAAGCTTGCCTCTTCCCCAAAATATCCTTCTGGGTGAAGCTGATAGACAGAGGTTGATGTTGGATCTTGATTGCTTGCTAGACCTAATGCCCCCATGAATTCTAGGAGTGCTTGTGCACTTTGGAACTCATCGATGTGTGTGATGCTTGGTTGGTCCCAATCTATGAGGTCGGGGTTTGTGAGGGGAAGATCTATGAGGTTAATGGAGAGTTGTTGGAGAATAGAAGTCCCCAGGAGGGTGTCGTCGGCAAAGATATCATCATAGGATCAGATGTCTTTCTCTTCGGGGATGTCTTCGATTTCCACAAGGTCATCCTGGCTATTCGAAAAGTTCACGTTGGTCATGTTAGTGCCCGCAGTTGTGGTATTGGGCTTTTGTTCAAGTAGGCGAGAGGTATTAAAGCCAAGTCCTTGATGTTCTAGATTCTGGGATGGTATGATAGGAGACAAATTTCCATCCTCTTGTGGTCCTAGACCACCACCTTGATAGTTATAGTGTTCTGTGACATTTTTGTAGGGGATTGGATATTTCTCTTTGAAGTACTCAAGAAGTTGTGTGTCACGTGATGGGGGATCTTTGTACAACCATTTGTTAAAATCTGGATCCATTTCTTTGCTGTTGATGGTACCATGAGACTCAAAAGTCATATTTCCTATCTGCTTGAGCTTATAATGTTCCTCAACAAGCTTGTTTTGACAACTTGGGCGCCCTTGAGTATGTGGATCACGTGGGAGAGCCCCTACAACAAATGCATCACTGAGGCTGTATTCGCCACAACCCTGGTTGTTGATCTTGACGGATGATAAGGTGGAAGAGAGGATGGTCTCTGGATCGCGATTCGATCAGGATGAGCTAGCAATAGAAGTACCAATATCGGTTCTAGGACAATGAGTAGAATGAGGGAAAGATGCTTCCATCGCACGACAGTATGCGAAGGGGTTAGGATCAGTGTGGATGGTAACCTCAGTGCCTTGATGTGGAAACTTGATGCACTGATGGTAAGTAGATGGTACAGCCTTAATGGAATGGATCCATGGGTGGCCGAGAAGAATATTAAATGGTAGGTCAAGATCAACAACGTGGCAGACAGTATCTTGCATTGCTGGGCCTAGCTGGATAGGCAAGGTGATAGTACCTTCGAAGGTATGCTCCAAGTTGTCATATGCTTTGATAGTGATCATCTCATGTTGTATGTCAGCCTCCATGAACCCGATCTTCTTGATGAATTTTAATGTGCACAAGTTGAGGGCTGAGCCATTATCTACCAGAACTCATTTGATGGCGAAATCTCTGACCATGACAGCAATGCGGAGAGGGAGAGTATGGTCAGGAGTGACATCTGGTATATCAGATTCTTTGAAGGATAAGGCACATGCTGCTGATAGGTGTCCCACAAGAGTTTCAAACTGAGTTGTGTTAATGTCCATGGGGACATGGCCTTCTTTTAGAGCTTTGTCCAGGATCTCCTAATGGATGGGTGATGTGCAGAGCAAATCCAAGATGGATATTTGGGCTGGCATGTTCCCAAGATGCTCTATGATATTGTATTGTGCACTTGGTGCATTATGCTATGTTGCGCATGCATTTGATGCTAGCCTGGTGTTAGACTATGCTGTGGATGTAGTAGATGTTGGCCTTGGAGGAGCAGCTAACCTCGGAGGAGCACCGGCAATAGTTATCCTACCACTGCAGGTAGTTGCAGCACATTGTCGATTCGGCCCTCTGACATGGATGGTATTGATGGTGGGCTCATCTTGGATGGGCTCAACTTGAGTTATGCATCCGACATACTTGTCATAGTTGATGTAGGCTGCTGTGTGATCTTCTTGCTTGCCTTTGCAATGATTTTGGGGCTGATTGGCATTGGCTTGATTCTTCCCGGTATTGTGTTAAGGGAACACATTTTGATATATTTGCAAACTGGCGTTGGGTGAAGCTTGAGCTGGTGCATCGACCTAGATCTCCTTGTGATCAATGAGATCCTGGATGTAGTTCTTAAGCCACATGCACTTCAATGTTGTGTGGCCCTTCACACGATGGTAATCACAGTATTCATTTTCTTTATACCAATTAGACTTTGGTGCGTTGTCATCCTTCTGTGGGATGGGCGGATATGTGATCATATTTGCCTTAGCTAGCCGATAAAAGATCTGATCCAGAGGCTCACCCAAAGGTGTGAAAGTCCTCTTTGGATTGTTCTGATTGTTGGGTTTGTTCTACCTTGAGGCAACGTTAACTGCATTAATAGGATTGCCTTGACATGCTGGCTGTTGCTCTTGGTATTGCTGCTGATACTGTTGCACAGGTGGTTGATGAGCTTGAGGAGGCTGCTGATAAATAGGTGCTTGATATGCGGGAGCTAGTGGTTGCTGATAGATGGGCACTTGTGGTGGTTGGTATGTTTGAGCTGGTGTAGGACTAGCCACAATGAATTGTATATTCTTAGTGTCAGTGGCTCCATCTGTAACAACATTCTTGTTACAATTCTAGTAACAGAATTTATCATTGTTGGGTTTGTTTTTGGAATCATCCTTGAAGTGATGAATAGTGCCTTCATCTAGGAGAGCTTTCTCGATGCCTATGCCCTTGCTCTTGATGTCTTGGTATGTCTAGAGATAGTTCATTCACATGTGATGGGATAGCTTTAGATGCAGGTTATTAATGAAGATCTTTGTTAGATGCTTCTCTGGCGGCTGATATGATAACCTGGCTGTAAGATTCTGCCATCTTTGCAAGTATTCTGCAAGGCTTTCTCTATCTTTCTACTTTGAGTTGCATAGGTCTAGCAAGGACAACTCATTCTCCACATTATGGGCATAGTGTGTGATGAACTTCTCAGAGAGTTCAGCAAAGGTTTTTATTGTCCCATGTGGTATTTTGTAAAACCACTCAACAGCAGTTCCTCCCAAGCTCTTGGGAAACAGGCGCAGGAGATAATTATCACTGTAAGCCACTTCTTAGCACGCCATGTAGAACTCTTTGATATGGTTTACTGGATCTCCTTTCCCCCTATACTTGTCAAACTTGGGCATCTCAAAATGCTTGGGAAAAGGGATAGTTGCTATGGACCGATCGAAGGGATATGAGCACACCTCTTCGAACTTGTATGTTTTATTCTCTGTTCCACTTTGTAGCTCTTTTAGAGCATTTTTCATTGCTTCCCACTCAACATTGAGTGGTGAGAGAACGGGGACTTCTGCTTGTGATGGAAGTTGTGAAACTGGATATGGTGCTTGCTGTGGATAAATGGGTTGGAACTGATTTTGGGGCAATGGTTGCTGGGGATATTGCTGGTGTGGCATAGGGGGATATTGTGGTAAATGATATGGAACCACTTGATGTTGTTGGGCTGCTTGCTGCTGTTGAACTGGTGGTTGTTGTGGGACTGCTTGCTGATATTAGACATTTGGAACTTGCTATTGTAACTGATGGGTGGGAACTTGTTGTTGCTGGGGGATGATAGGGATTTTTTGCTGAGGCTGATAGCAAGGGACTTGCTATTGTTGAGGAATGATGGGTGTTTTCTGAAAGGGGACATGTGGTTGCTATGGGGGAGGCTGTTGGAACGATGCTACTTGTGGGTATGATGGTGGTAGTTGCTGAGGTTGGCCTTGGGTTTGGCTGATATAAGCTGGGTGCATGCCTGCGTTACTTAGAGGTGGAACAGATGTGGGGAAGCTAGAAGCAAAGGGTGATGGGGTAAGATAGCTGGGGAAAGTTGGCTGTTGAGGTGGTGGAACTTGCTGGAAGGTATTTGGGATTTGGGATGAATAGCTTGAAGCCGGTGGTGGTTGGGGTAGTTGCTGCTGTGCTGCTAGGGTGAAGGTGGTTTGTTGACTTGCAACCATAGATGTAGGGGATTGAGATGGGATCCCCCATGCCTTCATTTCTTCTTGTGTAAGGCCCCACTGAGAGCTTGTGTTAGGGTGCACTACAGCAGATGATGGAATGGTAGGAGCAACAGGAGCTTGGGACATGAATGATGGTTGAGAGACAGAAGCTTGTTGAGGTTGTGGTTGAGCGGATGCTTGTGAGGAGGAAAATGAAGGAAACACCCAAGAGAAAGATGAGGTTGGAATGGGAAGTGATTTTGCTAACCCCAAAGAAGAAGGTATGGGTGCTCGGGTGGTGAAGGGTGACAGTGCTCTTTTGATGGTAAAAGGCATGGCTTGATTTGCAGATGGTGGCGAAGCTTTTGGTGTAAAAGCTTGTGTGAGAGGTGGAAGCTAACTTTGGGTTAAACGTTGGATTTGGGCTTGGGCAGCCATAGCAGATGATGAAGCAAAAGGGGTAGGAGATGGAGTGGATGGCGCTACAGCTTGTGTTGTAGGACTGTCGAGGCTTCTTTGCAAGAGAAGGGGAATGGTGGAAAGCTCTTGGGGTGTTTGCATGATAGGATCGGGGAATGATTGGTCAAACGGAGAATATGCTTATGCTGGAACTTGGATTGTGTTGATGGGGATGCGTGGATAGAGAGATGGTGGGATGGAGGTACTTTCTGGTAGATAGTGGGCAAACGTGCTTTGCTGATGTTGTGGTACAAGGGCATTGGTCACTGGTGGGCTTTCTGGAGGATTTGCAAATGCTTGGATTGCCAACAGGGATGAAGGGATGTTTGGATCTTCACATGGGTTATTGGCTTGGATCTGGGGATTGTAGGTCATCATGGCGTTGGTGAAAAGGTTGGGATCGGATGAGGTTTTTGGTGGGTAAGGATTCATGCTTCTTCTTTTCTGAGATCTGGTCTCAACAGGCATGGAGATGCAAGTGCTAAATGGATGCAAGATGTTTGGCTAAAAGATGTTGATGGATGCAAAGTTAATGAACTTCTAAAGATGATGACTTCTAAGATGCAAATGCAAAGACAGGGATCAAGATGGTGATGATGGAAGCTGGATGGAACAGATATGGATCAAGACAGTGGAGGAAGGATAGGTTGCTGGTGGAAAGCTGGTGAAAGATTACTGAGTGGTCAACAAATGAGCTGCTGTTTTTTCCCAAATGGAGGATCAGAGATATGATGGGGTCAACCTAGGATAGACTGATGATCTTCAGTCAACAAGTTTCTTATCAATACACTCCAATCTCTTGCTTGAGATGATGGCTATGCAAGGACAAGGTTTAATTTCTTTATGACAACACGTTGTGTCAAAAAGAGGATGATGGTCTCTGATCTTGGATATGGGATAGGAACAACTCAAAAGGTAGAACACTAAGTGTTGGTGGAACTCTGGATTTGGAACAAAGGATGATGGATCTGCCAGAAAGATATGGAAAGCTGATGGGGGGATGCTGGTGGAAAAGGTATTGAAGGGTGAAGGGACAATGCTCTATCTAAAGGGATAATGCAAATGACAAGGATTGATTCTAGAATGCTGGTAGGAAGATGAATGCAAATGCAACTTTTATGATGTTCTTGAAATGTAACTAAGGTTTTGTTTAATGATGCAAAGATGAAAGCTAGAATGAAACTAGGATGAAGGACTGTTGAGACAAGGTTTCAAGATCCGAAGATGGAACAAGACATGAACAAAGAATTGGCTAATCTTCTGGCTCAAGGTTGACAAAGTGATGGTTAACTCGGAAACGGAAGGTGAACTGTTTGATGTGGGCATTATGGGCAATGTTCTCAAGTCTGGCTTGGGACTTTTCTTTGGCTTTGGTTGTTTGGATAGTGGATTGATAGGTCTTGAGTTTCTTCTTGGCAACTTTTCGCTCTTGATAGGCTTGGGATTTGGGCAACTTCACTTTAGGATGTTTGTTCTTGCTGGGCATCACTTGGAAAAGAGGCTTCTGATTTTGAGACAAAGGTTTCCAATGGCAAAATTTAAAGTCAAAGCAATCTTCGCAAGGGACAAAGCAACCCTGCAGGATACAAACAAAGACAACTGACTCTGACAAAGCTTTGAAAGTGTATGTTTCAACAAGTGTTTTCACGGAGTCTTTGACTGTCAAGCACTTCAAACAGATCTACCTAAGGAAGGTGAGTATCAAAATCACTTGCCCATAGCTTGGTATCCCCCAGAAGAGAATACAAATGGTGATTAATCTTGAGGCGACCCGGTAAACCCCTTGGAATCGGTCCTTGCACAAGGATTTTGATACTTTCGGATGTAGATAGGGTAGCCTCTAGTTTATCAGGTTTTTAATAGTTCCGTAGTGTCTCCATACCTAGTTATGCTGATCATCTGTGACTCACTTAAGAGCCTTGCCAATAATGCTGGGGGAGAGGAATGTTTACCATCCCCAGACATGTGTTTGGCACGAATGCCCGGTGATTAGGAGATATAAGTGATTCTTTTGGACTTCACTTATTTATATACCGGCCGGGGGGGATACCGGTTTGAGGTCGTTCTCCGAGGAGGAAGCACTTCTCCTTGGACAAGCCTCGCTAAAAGCAGAATAGGTGAACTTGTCCAAGTTCAAATGTTCCACGTTTTCTTACTCTAACAAGGTTTATGCAAGAATTGAAAAACTCCTACATGCACATCAAGCAGATTTTGTTCATTTTCCCAAATTTGATTAAGTGATGTTTTGAACTTTGAAATGAAGACACTCGTGATTAGATTTTGATTTGTTCTTTTCCTCAAAATGTAAATGAATTGAACGGTTGCAAGTTCTTTCCTTTTGTGCATTCAAGATTTGATTAGCGAGTTGATTTAAGAACTTTGAAAAAGATTTGTTTTATCCCTTAGATCACTCAAGATTGAATTTGTTTGCTTGCTTTGAAATCTGAAACAGATGAGAGAATAGAGTTGTTTGTTTCTTTAGTGCATTTGAGATTTGGTTTGATTTTCAAATTGACAATGACACTTAGGACCTAAGTTCATTTCCTTAATGTCATTCAAGATTTTGTTTTTGACCTTTGCTGTAATAAAAGAAATGAAAAACCAGTCCCAAGCAACTCAAGATAAAAAAACCAAAAAGCGACACTGTCCAGCTTATAGGCGACGCTGGAAAGTGCAGAGGTGACATTTAATTTTTATAGGTGACATTCTGTACCTCTAAAGGCGATAGATAAATATGCAGAGGCATGATTTCTTTTGTCACAGGTGTGATTTCTTTACATGCAGGTGACAGAAGAGAATTTTGGGATGGAACAGAAGTTATTGATCACAGGAAAATCTCAGTTATGCAGGCATGAAAACAGAGCTCATAGGCATCATTTCTTTCCTTAAAGGCGTGATTTCATTGCAAAAAGGCGTGACTGGATTGTCTGTAGGTGACATTTCTTTTCATGAAGGCAACATTTCTTTGGTTGAAGGCGATATTTCTTTGCTATAGGCGAAATTTAATTGCTTGAAGGTGACATTTCATTTGTTTCCTGCAAATACAAGCATATAAAGTATAATCTTATCAAAATGATTATGGTTTTGAGTCCCACCGGGAGTGCCAGAATGTAGACTAGGATTTGAGTGTGCACCTAAACCTATTTTGAAGGCCAAAGACAAACAAACGTCATAGCATATAATCAAATCAAATTTAATGGTAAACAAACTAAAATCAAAGCCACCTCAGTTTAAGCCTAAAACGGATGTGCCCATGCACCATTTGATATGCTTAGATATAGATGGATGTGGGTGTGCAAACTCAAGCACTTGGAGCATGCAAGATAAATGATGATTTGAGGTTAATGAAGACCCAAAATGACACAAAAATAGGTATGAGGAACCTATTTTGCCTCAAAGGCCTCAAGAACACACAAATATGCAAAGCTAAAAGATGAACTAAGATTGATTTAAATAAGAAATGAATCTATGTTAATCCAATTAAGCTAATTTAGATGTGATTTAAGCTTGAAAATGATCTAAAATGATGAGTTTATGCTTATGCTAGAATGAAAATGGCATTATAACTTTGCTATTGAGTTTGAGAGTTGAAAGATGAGAGAGGATTGTTTGCTCAAAGAAGTGAGGCTATTTATAGGAAAAGGGAAGGTCTTGGGTTAAAAGGATGAGTCAGAGTTAGGGCTAAGGTTAGGGTTGAGTCAAGGACAAGTGTCCTGACAAGTGTCAAGGGAGGATTGAGTTGAAAGTTTGAGGGCATGTGCACAATTTGGTAAATGTGCCCAAGGCCAAGAGGTGGCAAGGAAGGGATAAGAAGGTCCTAAATGCATAATGAATGCATGTAAGAAAGATAAGGAAGGCTTAAATGCATCCTTAAATGCATTTGCAAGAGGTGGCCAAGAGGTGGCAATCCTTGTTGACTAAGGAGGATGACTAAGAGGAGGTTAGCATAAGTTTTGGTAAACCTTTTGCTAATGGAATGTGACAAGATTAGAAAGGGGATTAGGATTAGGATTAGGAGAAAGGGATGGGCAAGTGGCTTTTGGTGAGATTTAGATATTTATTAAAGGTAAATTTAATAAATATTAAATATCTAGGCTTAGGGTTTGAAGGGACTAGATTAGGGATTTGACCCATTTAGAGGAAGGTTTAGGACTTTCTAGAAGAGTTTAGTGCTCTTTAGAATTTTGGCCAACTTTGGGATAAAAAATAAATTAAAAATAAATTAATTTATTTTTGAAGTTTTTTGGTCAATTTATTAATTAAATAATTAATAAATTAGGGATAATGCCCAAATGACATTTTTAGGCTAGATTCCTTAATTAAAGATTTTTAATTAAGAGAGAGGGATTTAATGCCATAAAAATAAATTAATTAATTAAATAAATAATTAATTAATAAA
Organism: Chamaecyparis obtusa; assembly: GCA_027943335.1. Lineage (NCBI taxonomy): Eukaryota > Viridiplantae > Streptophyta > Pinopsida > Cupressales > Cupressaceae > Chamaecyparis > Chamaecyparis obtusa. Next base: position 3,189,196 of record BSBK01001370.1, read on the forward strand.
TGATGATGTCATCAAAGATTTTCAGAAAACAAAAATAATTTATTTTCTGAAGGATTTTTCGGTGTCTACAGTGTTCAATGTTGTAGATCTGATCAGATTCAATGGTGATATCAATCAACAAGAAACATGTACACCTAAGGTACTACAAGACATTGATCCAAATGCCATGCCCAAGAAAGAACTAGCTAAAGAAGAGAGCATCCTAGAATCTAGAGTGAAGAAGGAAACTAGGCATCAAATCTATATGGAACACCTGATCAAATGGAAGGATCAACTTGAATCTGAAGCCACTTGGGTTGAAGAAGGACAGTTCAAGAAGTTTGGAATTGATCTAGCACTTCTAGACCCCAAGGTGCCTTAGTTTGTGCTGAGGGGGAGTATGGTGCAGGAGCACTTCTATGAGGGCCCTCACCTTCTTATTTTGGTGTGTCAAATGCATGTAAATAGAAATAAGAGTCATTATGATGGTTGACTCCATTTTTGGTTGTGTCTAGGCTAAGAGTTAGTCCTAGAGGTCTGTTTGTCTCTTCAGGCTTGTTTTGTCCTTTACTTTAGCAAAGTGTTTAGTTGGGGTCTATGGTTTTAGAAGTTATTGAGTAGTGGCTAGGTGAAGAAAATGAGTGCTTGGTAAGCCTCAAAATAGTCCATTTGACTTGAAGAACAAAATTGTTCAAGCAACTAAAAGTTGCTAAAAAAGTTGCAAGCAACTTTAGCAATATCTTGCTTTTGTAATGGTTTACTCAACCAATAGACACATGAGACTAAAAAGACCTAACATACACAAAAGAAAAAACATATTTAATGTCTAAAAACCATAATTTATGGGTTGGGAAGTAATCTATGTGAAGTTTCAGTACGGTATAGGCAGACTGGTTTTGTTTGAGAGTGGAACAGTCACTGTTATGACTGAGAAATTTTGAATATAGTGGAGTGTGTTGAATCTTTGAAGGATTTTTTTTTTTATTAGTGTTTAGACTTCTTTACATGTGAATTATTTTAGGTCCTTTTGTATTTTGTAGCATATTTTGTATATATATCTCTGTGTGTTAGTGCTCTACCAGTTTGGAGAGCTTCTTGCAAATGGGACTGTAACTTTCTTGTCCACCATGGGTTTGCCATGGAAACATGGATATTGGAATTATAGACCCTAATGTACATTTCTAAAAATGTAGGTCCCTTGAGGAGAAAGAAAAACATATGTTTGATGATGCCCTAGGTGAGTTCATCATGAATCTGGCTAGGTTCCAGCAGCCTTTGGAAAGCTCCAGTAGGAAAATGGTGAAGGGTTAAGACTTGGCCTTTTGAGGGAGTCTTAAGGGACATATGAAGGTCACAAATTGTGAAGGATAAGTCTTGAAATGTTGTGGATAGGCTCTAGTGAAGCAAGGAGCAAGGAATAGCCTAGAAACCCTCAAAACCCTCATTTTTCCAAAGTACATTGTAGAACCTTTTGGCAACCCAAGACCTCCAAAATCCTTCAATATAGAATAGTAGAAGAAAGTATCTTTAAGGCTAGTAGGCTTGGTCCTATACGGCCAAGGAGTTATAGGTCCTATAAATCCGAGAGAGGGCTAATTAGACCTATTCTAGTAGCCCTAGTTTCCAAAGAAACTATCAAATTGGGTGAAAACCCATTGGAGCTAATGTTATGAGTAGGTGTTAAATGCCTCAAAAAAACCTTGGAACCTATTATATTTCACTATTGGAGCATGTGTTAGCTTTGGGAGTCAAAAGACACTTCAAAAGCCTAGGAGAAGCCTAATTGCTAACTAGCAAAGCACGGTATATTGATGAATGTGGATTGATTGAACTTGGTGGGATAGTTGGGAAGATTAGGGGATACTTGCATGTCATAAGTATTCTATAGATCATCCCTAGGTGTTAGAGTACATAGGAGACCTTAGACAAGGTGTAGAGCATAGACTAGCTAGTCTATCCTAGCTCATCCCATCAACTTGAGTCCTTGGGGGCTTGAGAATTTCTTTGTCCCTTTGATTTTAATAAGATTATCTTTTCATTATGATCTCCTTTACTAAGAATTTTCATTGAGACCATACTCTTGCTAAAGTGGGGGCTTAATGTATCATCTTAAAATGGAAGTATTTCCATGTTAAGAACATTTAGCCCTTTGAGTAAGTGGTCTGGGGTCATGTCAAGCACCTTGAATAGGTATTTGCATGGATCTAGCTTTTTCCCCATTTTTTGCTTCTCTGCACCCATTTCAATCCTTTTTATGGCACCTGGACCTAAGAATTTGAGATTTGAGACCTCAGGGTCAAGGTCGACCTCCTGGGTCAAGGTTGACCTTGACCTTGACCTAGGGAAGAGTTGACCTCGACCCTTACCTAGGGTAGAGTTGACCTCGACCCTGAACCTGGGTTGAATTTTCATGTTTTAGAGGTTTTAGGATATCGAGCTTCAGAAAGTTTTATTTTCCCACTTCTGGGTCATCTGTTTCAGATTTTTGAATGGTAAACTCTTAAATTTCATTTAATCTACATCCATTTCTAGTGCTTAAGATTAATTGGGATTTGATTCCACAATGTCAGCCTCTCTAGAAGTTTGTGCCCTAGATCACTATAAAAGGAAGCCTTCCTCTCTCATTTCAATCCATCTCTTTTCATAATCTCTCAAGCACTCAAGCAAGTGAAATCAAGAAATCAAGAAGCAAGAAAGAAGGAGAAAGAAAGAAAGCAAGCATTCATCCACCTTCAAGCATTCAAGATCCAATTCATCAAGGAGATCCATTAATAGTCGTTGAAGGATTCAAGCTCTATGGGGCCCTCTTATTGAAGATTTCTCCATCCATGTTCATCCAAGCCTCTTCCTAATCCAAGATCCATTCAAGATTGGTGTTTAAGATCTAATTCCATTGATTTGAGACATCCTACATACAATTTTACATTCATTTGGAGCATCCCTACTTGTGGATTCAAGGATTCAAATCCTCCACAAGGATTTCAACATAAGCAAGGTGAATAGTTCCAATTACTTTGTTTGTCTATTGCAATTTCAATTACATTTCAAGGTTGATTCCAAACTAGTGTTTGACCAAGGAAAACCCCCCATCCAAACAATAAAAACCATTTTTCTCTTAGGTAGAGGTACAAGACATTGAATTGCAGTTCAGATCTGGATACCCTTTTCAGTGAATTTCAGAGATCCGTGAACATAATTTCTGCCAGACCTATTCAGGTCAAGGTTGACCTTCAGTGTTGGGGTAAGATTTTTCCCTAGGGTAAGATTGTACCCCGCTATTTGGGTCAAGGTCAACCTCCCTCAGTATTAAAATTTTTTTCTTGGTTTTCTCTATCTCGACATTTCCAGTTTGGAGCAGGTTGCAGAATTCCCTGAAACTATTCACATACATCAGAAAACACTCATTTCCTGATTTACCCTATTTTGAGGTTTGTATTTTTCTTCTATTCATTTAATATTTCAAGAATATACTTTTCATAGAAAATTATAAGATCTTCTCCTTTCTTCATATTCTCCATAGTTTGATTCATTTTTGTATTGATCACTTCTTTGTGATTAATCAATTTGGATCTCTCCTTTTGGGAATTTGGATTAGGGATAGATCCTATATTTCCCCCATCCTCACATAGATATAAAAATATTTTTTAAAGGATAAAGATATTGTTGGAAATTTGGCTGAAGTGAGTACATATATGTTGTCATTATGGCAACATATGATCCACATTAATAGCACACAGGTCAAAGAGCAAGTATGGTGTATTGCAATGCAAATTTGTCTAAGTGTGAGACAGTGTTTTCACAGTGTACCAGGATACAATTTTGGTTTGCAACATTGACTAGAGAAAGTTCAATGCTTGTGCACTTGAACATAGATGCTATGATGGCTATTGATGACCCATCTCAGAGCATAATTTAGTATGGAATGTACAAAATTAGTTATGGCATTTTTACCAAAAATAGTGTTAAGCCGACATGTCAGAATAAGAAGACAGAATTGGTAAAGAGTTAAGAGATTATTTTGTTTACCAAAATAATGACTTAAAAATATAAAGGGATGAAATCCTAGATGTTTACCCTTAGATAATAATATATGGAAGTGGACCATGTAAAGGTATTAGCCTTAATAACTTGTATATATGTAATTGTAATTATAAGAATTTAAAAAAAAGTAGTAATATGGTGATGATATGATATGATGTGAATGTAAGAGCAGCCAAGAAGACATTGATGCAAGTAGTATAAGGTTGTGTACCTTAATCCATTTTTGTAATCAATATACATTGTATATTACTTGTTTGGGTAGTGGGCTCATCTTGTAATCAGATTTTCTATCTACAACTCCTAATAGGGTTGAGGCTTCTAACAAGGCCTATAGTCCCTTAACCAGGACTGATACACTATACATATGTAATAGACTCCTAAAAGGGTCAACATCCTTAACAGGATACTTTTGATTAGTGGATCTTTTTGGGTACCATCCCCACCAGGGTTTTCCCTTGGCCAGGGTTTCCTCAAAAACATATCATGTGTTATGAGTTCTTTATTGTTATGCATATTGTTTAGTTTCTTATGTTATGCATGTATAAAGACAATCTGTTATATCCATAATTGGGAAAAAGATAAAGTTTATAGAATACTAATTCATCCCCCCCTCTCAATATTCCCTATTTCTAACAGATATATCCAACACACATATTTTTACCCCCCTTTACAATACTAATGTTTGATTGTTTTAGCGTGCTCTTGACATCTTAGGTTCGCATTGATCATAGAAATCTCATGAATGCATGTATGCTTTCTCTTGATTTCTAGTAAAATTATAATTAATTTGGAAGAGATGAAAATAAAATTCCCATGCCTCCTTATATCCTAGTTTTCAGGATTGAAAACAAAGAATTTCAACTTGGGAAAAAAATAAATTAATTAGAAAACCCTCTTCAGACCCCACACCTAAAATCCCTTGACGAAGAGATTGAGTTCATCAATTGCTTCCTTGGGAATAGGTTGATTAGGTTGACCAAGTCGACCTATTCCCTAAAGGAGTCTCAAAATGGGGCATTAGAGGCCTCGGAGAGAGTACAAAAAGAATATGTGTAATACCCTCTCCTATGGTGATACTTGGACTTTCTGATTTGGACATTCTATTATGATGGTTAGAACTATATATTTACATTTATGTTTTTTGGATGATGATATGTTTATCAGATGATTGATATTCTCATTTATGGTTATCATTTATATGTTTATGAAATTAGAAGACCATCTATCTTTATATGTTTTATGGATCTAACCCAAGGATTTGAATCTAACCATTATCATGATGTTTTTGTTTCATGGATATGTGTCTGATGTGTTTTCATCACTCAGGACAAAGTCATAGTTACTCACTTAGTTGAGGTCCACATGATGTATCAATCCTGGTCATCTATTTGCATATATTGTTAATATGATTTAGAACAATAGAGAGGGGGGTAAATTAGTTGTTCTCAAGTCCTAATGTATAAAATAACTTTTCTTTAAATCGGATCAAGCAACCAAAACAAACTCAGTCATCACTAATTCAATAATAGAAACATATAACATTGCAGTCCACTACCCAGCTATAACTAAATTGTAAAACACATAAATGTTCAAACCAAAACATTCACACAAGTATTGACACTAGGATTTATAATGGAAACCCAATATGGGAAAAACCACTTTGTAACATGCTACTATTATTTTCACTCTTCTAAAGTCAGCTCAGTTAAAATCCAACCCTATCAAAGGTTACAATACACACTATCAAGTGTGACCTGGTTAAAGGATTTCAATCACCCTGTTAAAAGTGAGCCTGGTCAAAGGACTTACATACACTCCATTAGAATGCAACCTTGTTCAAAGGATTTAACATATGATTGTTAGGTCAACCTCTATTAAAAGGATTTTGACTATTACAATGGTTAGAAAGTAGCAGTAGTATTGATCTGAAAAACATACAACTCACTTTGCAAATATCATATCCAATTCCATACATGAATGCTAGTTTACTAACTTGAAACTTTTCCATTTCCATCTCTGATCTGCTCAAAACTTTTCTTCAAGTAATCACCACACTCCTCCTTTAGCCTTTTCACTTATATAGTCAATAAAACTTACTGTTCTTCTAGCATCTCCTTCACCCATGCATTCTCATACCTACTACTTCGGTTCCCTTAATACTTTCCTTTGTTAGGTTAACTTTTCTTTTTCCACTTAATCTCCTTTGTAGATCTTAGGGTTAGGTCAAATACATTGAATCTACCCACTTCATGTTCTTCATATCCTCTTCTAGAATCATCTCAAATCTCATAAAGATTTACAATAAAACATTTTACAAAGCATTAAATGCTTCCATACAATTAATAAATAAAGTCAACACATTTTACATAATCCAAGAATTCAACAATGTCGGCTCCAAATCTGAATTCTCTTCAAATATAAAATTGCTAATGCTCAGTCAATACTATGATCATCCACTTGGTCTTTATGTAAAACACTCAGTCACTACTAAAACTATTTCCTCAGCATATATTTTCTTCCTCGGGAATTTATTGATACTTGGTCGACACTAAATTTTTGCTCAACATATACTAACTCAGTCGACACTAACATAGCTTGGCTTAAACATGATTTCTTCATTTTTGCTCAGTTAAGCCTAGTAGTTTAGTGTTCAATCTTACTAAGATAAACAATACATTCTCTCATCATTGTGCAACATAATCAAGTACACTTTGTAGTATCAAGATAACTCAACCTTTCCTTAGGTGCTATTGTTACCAAGATTTCTTTCCCTTCTCACCATAGATATAGTACTTTCCTAAGTAGCAACAATCTTACCAGTTAAGGTTTGACATCAATGACAATACAACAATTGCTTCAATTGTAGTTTCCAACAATCTCCCTCTTTGGTATTGATGGCAACACCATATGATATCACCTTAATAACACGTGGATTACCAACAAATCTGAAAAACTTATTTGTCCATTAGAGAAAATTTATAATATCCTTAGCTTCATTCTGATTCAGAATTAGTAAATCTCACTTTTGTGACCATCAGAAGTATCTAGATCTCCCTCTATCCTAATTTTTCATTTCAGTTCATCATCTCCCTTACTTTCAGTGTCATGTGTTATAGTATCATTTCAGTTCAATCTCCTTCTTTGACAAAAATGCCAAAGCAGCAACTCAAACATACATCCAATAAATGTAGATATATTTGTTCAGCATAGTGTTTCTCCCTCTATCATCTTGCTTATGACTGATTTGTTATCTTTGTTTCTTCTTCACAGCTCTAGGACAGTCCAAAAGTGTGACAATATTCTACATCATTTTGTCAATTATTCTGCTGTAGCATATTTGATGCAGTGCTCCTGGCTTGACTAGGTAGCCTCAGTTAGGGGAAGGACCCCTAATTGACTTCTCAAGTACTCATGAGCTTCTTTAGGTAAAGCTTTGGTGAATATGTCTACGAATTGGTCTTTTGTATTCACATATTCCATTCGAACTTCCTTGTCTTGTACCAATTCCCTCAAATAGTGATACTTGATTGCTATGTGCTTGGTCTTAGTGTGCATTACTGGATTCTTAGAAATATTGATGGCACTTGTGTTGTCACATAAAATAATAATAGGTTCAGTGATTTCTTCTTTTATGCCTATCAACAACTATTTTATCCATATTAAATTTGAATAGTTTACTGCAGAAGCAACATACTCGGCTTCAGTAGTAGATTGGGAAATGCAATTTTGTTTGTTTCTTATGCAGGAGACTAATCTCTATCCAAGAAAGAAAGCTCCACCACTAGTGCTCTTTTTGTCATCTACATTTCCTGCCCAATTAGCATTAGTGTATACTCTAAGTTCAAATTTGTCATTCTTCTTGTAATATAACCCATAGTCAGTAGTTCCTTTCAAGTATCTCATGATTCTTTTCACCGCCATCATGTGTGTTTCCTTAGGATTGGCAAAGAATCTTGCCACAATCCCAACATCTAATGCAATATCAAGTCTACTATGTACAACATATTGTAATTTTCCAATCATGGATCTGTACAAAGTATGGATAACTTCTGCAGCATCATCATTCTTAGATAACTTTTGTCCAGTAATCATAGGAGTTCCCACTAGTCTAGCATCTTCCATTCCAAAAGTTTTCAGTATTTCATTAACATACTTAGACTGTGTAATGAAAATACCTTTCTTCATCTGATATACTTGTAAACCAACAAAGAATTTGATCTCACCAAACATACTCATTTCAAATTCAGTTTGCATTTCTTTTGAAAAATTTTTACACAATGCATTTTGTCCACCAAAAATAATGTCATCAGCAAAAAGTTTGGCCAATAGAATACCTTTGCCTTCTTCATCCTTCAAGTACAAATTGCTTGTGTCATTTGTTCTTGAAAATCCAATCTACATCATATAGTTATGCAACCTCTTATACCATGCTTTGGGAGCTTGTTTCAATCCATACAAAGCTTTGTTTAGTTTGCATACCATGTGTCTTCTATTTGGATCAATAAAACCTTCTGGTTGTTCTATGTAAACTTCTTCTTCCAGTATACCATTTAAAAATGTAGACTTGACATCCATTTGATATACCTTGAAATCTTTATAAGTAGCATATGCAAGCAGAGTTCTTACTCCTTCCAATCTAGCTAAAGGGCCAAATGTCTCCCCATAATCAATTCCTTCTTGTGTGTAGCCTTTGCATACTAGTGTAGCTTTGTTCCTAGTGATTTCACCTTTTTCATTCAACTTGTTTCGAAATACCCACTTTGTTCCTATAACATTCTTATTTGTAGGTCTCGGCACCAGAGTCCAAGTTTCATTCTTCTCAATCTGGTCAATCTCTTCATTCATTGCTTGTATCCAGTCTTCATTTTCTAATGCCTCTTTATTTGTTTTAGGTTCAAACACAAATAGTAAGCATGTTGGATCTTTTGTCTTGCTTCTAGTCTGAATTCCAGTGTCTCTATCTCCAATTATTTGTTCAGACTTATGATGTCTTCTTACATATTTTGCCAAAATAGGTTCAGGATTTTTCTCCTCTATTTCATCAGGTTCCCCAACAAGATTATTAGATTTAGCTTTTGAATGCTTGGCAACCTCTTCTTGATCTTTGATAGCATTATCTTGTAGCTTGTCATGTTCTTTCTCTCTCTCGACACTATTTTCCTAATGCTCAGCATCATCTATCTATCACTCAGCATTTCTTACCCAAGACTCGGCATCAGGTGTAGGTCTATTACCTGCCTCTTCTATTTCCTCAATGTACACAAAACATCTATAATCTTTTGGTTCTCTTTTGCTATCGGCTTCATTTCTTTCTACATACTCATCAATTTTTACATTCACACTTTCCACAATTTTTTAGTGTTAGAGTTCAAACACTTATAAGCTTTACTTTTTGTGGAGTAGCCTAGGAATATGCCTTCATCACTCTTAGCATCAAACTTTCCATTCCTATTGTCTTTCAATAAGTAACACTTGCTTCCAAAGATTCTAAAGTATTTAACACTCGGTGCATGCCCATACCATAATTCATCGGGTGTCAAATTTGTACCTTTCTTGATTTGTACCTGGTTAAGAGTGTAAATAGCTGTACTTATAGCTTCTTTCCATTATTTATGTGCCACATTCTTTTCAATCAATAGTGTCCTAGCATAATCCAAAATAGATCTATTTCTTCTTTTTGCTATGCCATTCTGTGGAGGTGTCCTAGGTGTAGACATCTATCTTTTGATTCCTCTATCATTGCAAAACAAATTAAATTCATTTGATGTAAATTCTCCACCATGCTCAGATCTAAGATATTTTAGGTTCCTACCTATCTCCTTCTCAAATTTTTTCAAATACCACTTAAAATTTTGAAAAGCATCAGATTTTTCTTTTAGAAACATTACATGCATCATCCTAGTATGATCATCAATAAACAGGATAAAATATCTAGCACCACAGTAACTTTGTACACCCATAGGTCCACAAAGCTCAGTATGAACCAAATCTAAAATGTGTTCAGAAGTAAAGGATTTTCTCTTGAAACTTGACTTAGTCATTTTTCCTAACTGACATTCTTTGCACATCACATTATCAGGTTTCTTCAATCTAGGTAGGCCTCTTACTTTCTTCTTCTTACTTATCTCTACTAGATTGTCAAAGTTAACATGACATAGCCTCTTATGCCATAAGAAAATGTCATCAAGCTGTGCAAACATACATATTTCTTTAGATAGGTCAAGATAGAACAAATTACCTCCAGTCTGCTCCCCACTTCCAATCAGTTCACCAGTAGCATCAAATATCTTATCTTTCTTGTGATGAAATTCCACTCGATAACCAGTTCTGTTGAGTTGAACAACACTTAACAAATTATAATTCAATCCTCAACCCAATAAGAATTTTCACAAGAGATTTTATCAGTCAATTTAATCAATCCTTTTCCTCTAATAGGACATGGTGCATCATTACCAAATGTTACACTTTTACCTTTATAATGATGTAGGGTCTCAAACTTACTTTTGTCACCAATCATGTGATGTGAACAACCACTGCCTATAATCCATTTGTCATTCTTGTTCACATAGGAAATCAATGTAGTTTTCTCATCCTCATCAGATTCATCTTTCATTGCAACATAGACTACCTCAATTTCAAAATCATTACTATTAGTGTCTGTTTCTTCTTCAGCAATGTAACAAGATTTCTTACCTTTTCCTTTGTAGTCTTTGTACCTTCAATAGCCTTTTTCATCTCTTTTTTATTTGTGTCTATTGTTTATTTCTTCATCTTTATCCTTCATGTCAGGACATCTAGCAGCTATATGACTAAATTTATTTCATGAAAAACATATAATAGGGAGTTTACCTTTATATTTTCCTTTTCCTCTTCGCAGTCTTCTAGCCATAAGAGCTTCTAGATCTTCAAGATCTTCATCAGTAGTGTCACTGTCACTTTAACTTTTGCTTTTACTTTCATTGGTGCATCTTTCTTTTTCTTTCTTCGGCTTATTCAAAACTAACTATGACTTGAAAGTAGATTCAACATTTCCAATACTACCAATAGTGAAATTATCATAGTTAGACAGTTCAAATGCAGTCAGCTTGCCAATCAAACCTTCCAAAGTAAGCACATTTACAGAGTTACATCTAGATTCCTGAATAGCTGAGATCTTAATAACATATATAGGACGTGGAGTTCTTAACACTTTTCCAATTATGGTCTCATCATCAATAGTCCCATTTACTCCTCTAATAGCATTCAGAACCTCTTTTATTCTACCACAATATTGTGCAATGTTTTCATCTTCATTGATTCTCATTTCATCAAACTTACGTCTAAGACTCTCGGCTTTAGCTTTCAGCACATATAGATCACCACCATAGATCTTTTCAAGAGTGTCCCACATATCTTTAGCAGTTGTGCAGTCCTTAATATCTTCAAATTCTGGATAGCTTAGGGAAGATGCAATTTTCAGCATTGCTTGATTGTGTTCTTGCTTGGCTCTCATTTCCTCGGCAGTCAAAGGTGCAAAAGGTGTGACATAGTCATGCTCAATGTAGTATTTTATAGAATCACCAATACCGGTCAGATGTAGCTTCATCAATATTTTCCATGTAGGGAAGTTATCTTTGTTTAGCTTTGGTACCTCCTTCTTATACATCTTCATCATTTGCTTCAAGTCCCTTTAAACTTGTTTTCTATAGACACCAATAAGCAACATAGCTCTGATACCAATTGTTAATATGATTTAGAACAATAGAGAGGAGGGGTGAATCAGTTTTTCTCAGGTCCTAATGTATAAAATAACTTTTCTTTAAATCAGATCAAGCAACCAAAACAAACTCGGTCATCACTGATTTAATAATAGAAACATATAACACTACAATCCACTACCCAGTTGTAGCTAACTTGTAAACCATAGAAATGTTCAAACCAAAACATTCACACAAGTATTGACCCTAGGATTTATAGTGGAAACCCAATATGGGAAAAACCACTTTGTAACATGCTACTATTATTTTCACTCTTTTGAAGTGAGCTTGGTTAAAAGCCAACCCTGTCAAAGGTTACAATACATACTATCAAGTGTGACCCGGTTAAAGGATTTTAATCAACTTGTTAAAAGTGAGCCTGGTCAAAGGACTTACATACACCCCATTAGAATGCAACCTTGTTCAAAGGATTTAACATATGACTATTAGGTCAACCTCTATTAAAAGGATTTTGACGGTTACAATGGTTAGAAAGTAGTAGTAGTATTGATCTGGAAAACATACAACTCACTTTGCAAATATCAAATCCAATTCCATACATGAATGTTGGTTTATTGACTTTGAAACTTTTCCATTTCCATCTCTTATCTACTTGAAACTTTTCTTCAAGCAATCACCACACTCCTCCTTTAGCCTTTTCGCTTATATAGTCAATAAAACTTACTGTTCTTCCAACATCTCCTTCACCCATGCATTCTCATACCTATTGCTTTGGTTCCCTTAATACTTTCCTCTATTAGGTTAAATTTTCTTTTCCCACTTAATCTCCTTCGTAGATCTTAGGGCTAGGTCAAATATATTGAATCTACTTGCTTCATGTTCTTCATCTCCTCTTCTAGAATCATCTCAAATGTCATAATGATTTACAATAAAACATTTTACAAAGCATTAAATGCTTCCATACAATTAATAAATAAAGTCAACACATTTTACATAATCCAAGAATTCAACAATGTCGGCTCCAAATTTGAATTCTCTTCAAATATAAAATTTCTGATGCTTGGTTAATACTGTCATCATCCACTCAGTCTTTATGTAAAATGCTTGGTCACTACTAAAACTATTTCCTCAGCATATACTATCTTCCTCGACAATTCACTGATACTCAGTCGACACTAGATTTTTTCTCAGGATATACTAACTCGGTTGACACTAACATAACTCAACTTAAACATGATTTCTTCATTTTTGCTCAGTTAAGCCTAGCAGTTTAGTCTTCAATCTTACTAAGATAAAGAATACATTGTCTCATCATTGTGCAACATAATCAAGTACACTTTGTAGTATGAAGATAACTCAACCTTTCCTTAGGTGCTATTGTTACCAACCTTTCTTTCCCTTCTCACCATAGATATAGTAGTTTCCTAAGTAGCAACAATCTTACCAGTTAAGGTTTGACATCAATGACAATACAACAATTGCTTCAATTGTAGTTTCAAACATATATCTAATTTGTATGTATATCCATATGTATACATGTATCTCTTCTTGGTGATGTAGGATTGTAGGTACCGGGTATCATCTCCACCTAGCTTCATAGGTCTGAGCGATCCCTCAAAATCATCGATCGTTGTTGTTATGGAGATATCATCAAGGTTCCATAGGAAGGAACTCTACCTTTGATACTTTTACCTTTCGATGGGTAGTTACTAAGTCAGTCCTTTTTGTTGAAGATGTATTACTGTGTCCTCTCAGTTTATTGGCTTTGTGAATCTTGTAACTTGTTTCTTGTCTTTCGTATTCGTTGAGAATGAGGTTTTGAGTATGGTATCTCTTATTGTCTTCATGTTATGTTCAATTTTTTTAATATATTTTGATGTGAATTATTATTCATGTGAGGGTATGATTTATTGATTTATCTTTATTAGTAGCTACTTATGCACTAGCGTATCTTGTTAGGAATGAGTTAGTATGTGATTAAATCATGTGATTTTAATATCTATAATAATGAAGAGTTTTATGGTATTAATGATGTTTTATAATATTCATGATAATAAGGTGTCTATGAAAATAATAATAATAGTAATAATAATTGTTTTAATAATTGTGGTATATTCCATCTTATATATCATTGTTGTATTTTGTAAAGCATATGGATTAGTGTATGAATAAATAATATGTTTTATAATAATAATAATATTGTTATGTTTGCAATAATATTTATAATAATAATAATATATGTACACATAGGCATATGGGTGCACACATATGCATATGCATACATATATTTATATAATTGTTGGTAAGTAATTATTGCATTATATTAATAAACAATTAAATAAGTTTATGGTATGGTAAATGTGTTGGAGGAAATAATTACTACTGCCTTCCTTAAATAAAGGAAACGTAAATTAGATTATTGTAATATGTAAATATAGGTATATCTCTTCTGGGAAAGCCTTTATTAATATTGTTTAAGCCTAACTGTTAACTAATGGATAGTTGGGATAGTTGCATCGGTTGAATTACCCATGCAACTACTCCCTCCAATCTATATATAGGAGAGATTTCCTGTGTGAGATGGAGTTGGTAGGAAGGTTGATCTTTGAGAGTAGTAGATGTTGTAGTTATAAGATATAGTTTCCATTGAGAGTTCCAGGGGAAGGCTGGAGATTGCATCTAGAAGGAATCTAAGGAATGCCGGAAGGAGACTGAGAGAATAGGATTATTTTCATCAGTCGATTCCCATAGGACTCCAGGTTGGAATCCATCCTCAGAGATAATTCTCTTTTCTATCATGAATGTTTTTAAGATCTGTTTAAATGCTTCTCTATATGTTTTGTTTGTCTCCATATGTTACAGAATGTTTATGCTATATTATTGTATCTATATTGTTGGATAGGAAAATAGGATCATTCCTTATAATAGATTATTTCCTATGCTTTATGGATGTGAATATTTCTTCTTCCCTACATTTGTAAGAGTTTTTAGACTCCATAGTACTTTCCTTGTATCTACTTTCATATTCAAAATATTTAGGAGTGCTACTAGGCCTTAGAAAAATTGTTTCATCTTTGATGGTTCATGTTAGTTTTTGCACCACCTTTCATTGTTCAAATCTAAAGTAGGTTTAGATGGCTGGTAATCCTAGTTGGAGGGCCATTTATACATGAAAATTGGGAGATCTCAAATGGGTCTTGCCCAAATTAGGCATCCACAGCCCCTATAATGCCTAGTTTTACCCATGAGTTGTATCTTTCAGTCATTTTTTAAATTTTCTATCATTCTATACAAATGCACAGTTACCTTAAACACGTGCAATTACCTTAATCCAATGCGTTGTCACCTTAACTAGATGCAAAATTTTTTGAAACAATTGCACAGTTACCTTAATCAGATGTGCAGCTCTATGAAACAAATATGCAATTACCTTAAACAAATGTGCAGTTACCTTAAACAAATGCGTAGCTTGATCTCGAGTTAGGGTTTAGGTAGGATTTATACAAATATAACATTGAAGTATAAGTTTGATTTATTTTTGTATAAATTATAAAATATTAATACTTTAGGATGTTTGAGATAGGTTTCAGCTTTATAGGAGTTAAGATGTAGATTCTAGATTTTGGAGATTTCTAAAAATTCAGACTTAGCCAAATTTTAGGCACAGGAGGTTCTCATAGTTGGAGTGTTGTGCATGTGGAATTTTGTATAAACTATATATATGTTCATTACTTGTTTGTTGGAGGTTATATGGTACTTTTAGATGCTTTAATAAGGGTTATGATGTGTTTAGGAAGAAGGATTAGGGTTTAGGATTGTCTGGAGGATCAGGACTATTCTAGGTCTCCCTAAACGCTCCTAATTTTTCCTAAACATCCCTAAAATCTCCTATTATTTTCTATTCTTTGATGAAAGTTCTCAAATGTGTTTATGATGTGTTTTACTTCATGTATGATGTGTATGTGATGTTTTGGTTAAGGGTAGAAAACCTAAGAACACTAAGTGAGTGGCTCTCAATGTGGGGCCGGGGTCCTAAGTGGCTAGTACTAGGATAACCGACTATACAATTGTTTTAACAAGTGATAATTTAATTAAAAATTATGGGAATGGGTTAAAACACTAAAAATATTAATGTATGTCTTGCCCATGCCATTAGTGTTAGTAAAGGCTATGGATGAGAGTGGGAGAAGGTACCTATGTGTAGGTACGATCGAATGGAGCTTGTCTGTATGAAAGGCATTTGGTTTCATATGTGCCTACTTGGGGGCCAGGGCCTAGAGTGGCTAGTACCGAGACAACCCAAGGGGTGAGGGCTATGTGATGACACTCACTTAGCTTGTTACTTAGAGTTTCTATGAAGCCTTAGAACCTTTGGGAAAAGATTTATACTTTGATCTTCTTTTCATTTGCTATTTGGGAAAGGTTACCCAACCCTAGATATGGCCTAGCTATCCCTTCTTTGTAGACCTTGGTGTTTATCTCCTAGCATGGGGGAGTGGGACTTTTGGTATCCACATGGTTGGGTGGTAAATATTTTTATCAAGGTAACTTTTGTAGATGCAGTTCTTAAGGATTCATGCTTGCATATTGTTCTAGTTTTGAAGAATGAAGACTTTTATTTATCTTTCATGATGTAAAATTATTGTTACCTCCCAAGAGGAGATGAATGTAATGTAATCATTAATTTATTTCAAAATGGGAATGGGTAGACTTAGGAAAAAGGGAAAGGGAAAGTATGAACTTTATGTATATGATGTATGTTGGAAAAGAAAGAGATTTTATAAGATTTCAAGTAAAGTAGTATGTTTCTCATTATTGATGATTAAGGAAAAAGCTAGTAAAACAAATGTAATATTTGCAATGTATCAAATGGTTAGACGATTCAATTATATGGTATTAATGCTTTAAATGTTATATTGTTCATAAAGGATACTTAGGAAAATAGATGGATTTAAATGGAAAATTGAAATGAAAGTACTTTGTATTTCTTTATAAAGAATCTACAAATGTTGTGATGTAGTTTGTTTAAGAAGTAAATCAAGTTGCTAGTACACTATATAGACTTAAATGAATTGTGCATTAAATAAGAAGGGAACCTTGGAGGAATCTAAGTTAAACTATTTTTTTTTAATGTAATTCTTTTAAAAATTCAAATTTTTTCATAAATCATCACTTAGGTTTTCTTTTACAAAGATAATCTTTCTTCTCTTCCCCAGTTCCCTTGTGGAGCATGAAAATCTGGAGATAATGAAACCATTGAAAGATATCACCAAAAAGGTGATAAAATAGCACCTAAAGGACCATGTCAAAAGATGAGAGAGAAAGAGAGAGAGAGAGAGAGAGAGAGAGAGAGAGAGAGAGAGAGAGAGAGAGAGAGAGAGAGAGAGAGAGAGAGGTCTCAAAATGAAGTGTGTCCATTTTAAGATAGTACAATATTTCATTGAGACTTTTTCTCCTTTAGCTAAGATGCATACCATCAAACTTTTGGTTTCTTTAGCTTCTAAAATGAATTTTCCTATTCACCAAATAGATGTTAAAAATTTATTTTTAAATGGTTATTTTCATGATGAACTCTATATGTCTCAACCACCTAGTTTTATTAAAGAAGGTAGTGAGCAAGTAGATTGTAAATTGAAAAACTCTATTTATGGTCTTAAACAATCTCCTAGAGAATGGTACTCTAAGATTAATGCATTCTTTATTTCTCAAGGATTTTTAGAAGAAAAAATGATCATAACCTCTATATTCAACATACTAAATATGACATTGTTGTTATTATTCTCTGTGTAGATTATTTGATTCTTACTTCAAGTTCAAATACTCTAATTTCAGATATTAAGTTCCAACTTAATAAAAACTTCCAAATGATAGATTTAGATATTCTACATTATTCTTAGGAATGTAAATTTGGAAAAACCCTAAGGGTATTTTTCTATCCCAATAAAAATATGCTCAAGATCTTCTAGAAAAATCCAAAATGAATGATGCAAATCATGTTTCAATTCTATGTGAATTATAAAATAAGTTAATGGTTCATATGCAAACTCCATTTGCAAATGCTAATTTATTGTATCATCTTAAAATGGAAGCACTTCCATGATAAGAGAGTTTAGCACCCTGAGTAAGTTGTCTAGGATCATGTCAAGCACCTTGATTGGGTCTTTGCATGGATTTAGTTGTTCCACCCCTCTTATGCTTCTCTCTCCTTGTTTCCAGCCTCTTTTTGATAGACTTTCTCTTAGAATTTGAAGAC
This sequence comes from Chamaecyparis obtusa, assembly GCA_027943335.1. Classification (NCBI taxonomy): domain Eukaryota; kingdom Viridiplantae; phylum Streptophyta; class Pinopsida; order Cupressales; family Cupressaceae; genus Chamaecyparis; species Chamaecyparis obtusa. The sequence continues at coordinate 3,207,166 of BSBK01001370.1, forward strand.
TTTGACTTTCTGGGTCAAAGATGACCTGAAGGGTCAAGGATGACCTAGACCCTAACCTAGGTCAAGGATGACCTCAACCCTAATCGAGGGTAGAGACTACCTTGTCCCCAACCCCATGTCCATATTTTAGTTTTTGAAAGTCTCAGGATGTTGGGTTTCAGAAAGTTTTATTTTCTAGCTTCCGAGTTGGCTGTTTCAAATTTTAGAATGGTAAACCCCTAAATTGCATTTAATCTAGGTCCATTTCTATGGCTTAAGATTAATTGGGATTTAATTCCCCAATGTAGGCCTTCTCTAGAACTTTGTACCCTAGATCACTATAAAAGGAAGCCTTCCTCTCTCATTTTCTAGATCCCTAAAGTGCAATCAAGTTTTTGTGAGAACATCCACAATCAAGCAATTTCAAGTGCAAGCAAGAAAGAAGGAGAAGGAAAGAAACCAAGAAATCATTCATCTTCAAGTCAAGCATTCAAACATTCAAGCAATCAAGTGTTCATCAAGGAGATCCATTGTTATCCATTGAAGGATTTAATCTCCATGGAGCCCTCTTGTTGAAGATTTCTCCATCCACATACATCCAAGCCTCTTCCTATGAAAAGATCCATTGAAGATTGGTGTTGAAGATCTAATGCCATTGATTTGAGACATCCTACATATTTCTAAATTCATTTGGAGCATCCCTACTTGTGGATTCAAGGATTCAAATCCTCCACAAGGACTTCAACATAAGCAAGGTGAATAGTTCCATTTACTTTGTTTATACATATTGCAATTTCAATTCAATTTCAAGGTTAATTCCTAAATTGGGGTTTGACCAAGGAAACCCCCCATCCAAACAACAAAAACCATTTTTCTTGTAGATACAAGTATAGGACAACGAATTGAAGTATAGATCTTGATACCCTTTTCTGCAAACTTCTGGGATCTATGAATAGAATTTTTGTTGGAGTTGTTCTAAGTCAGGGATGACCTTTAGTGGGGGGTAGGATTCTACCCTAGGGTCAGACCTTGCCCCACGATTTGGGTCAAAGTCAACCTGACCTCAGAAGGATAAAATTTTTTTGGGTTTTCTCTGTCTCAACATTTCCAGTCCAGAATAGATTGCAAAATTTCCTGAAACTGTGCACAGACATCAGAAATCAGCATCTTCTAGATTTTCCCTATTTTGAGGTTAGTATTTTCCTTCTATTCATTTAATATTTCAAGTACATACTTTCTATAGTAGATTATAGGGTTTTTCTCCTTTCATCATGTTCTCCATTGTTTGATTCAATTGTGCATTGATCACTTCTTTGTGATTAATCCATTTGGATCTTTCCTTTTGGGAATTTGGATTAAGGATGGGTCCTATATTCTCCCTTTCATATCATATTATCTTATCTACTACTATTCAACATTATTCACATTTCCACACCATTCATTTCACTTCCATCCATACCCCATAATTATCCCACCCATAGGGGTGAGTCCATTGCACCTCTATTCATTTTGGTGAACCCGACATGCTTACCCTCTTTTTTTTGTGGAATTAGATGCCCTATTGTGTTTGTGGTGTTAAGTTTATCATTATATCTTTTTGGTGTTAGATTTTCCTTTTATGTTAAATCTTGCATGCTCTTTTATATTTCAAAAATACAAAACAAATTGCAAAATCTCTTTCAAAATACAAAAATATTCATACTTTATGTTTTCTTAGTTTAGTTCATTTCCATTGTGTTGGTTTATGAGCTTTACTACTAGTAGTCCTACTTATAACATTCCAATTATAAGAAGTTATAGACTTATGGGTGCCTTTGATCCTAAGTCTTCCTCTCCTTTCCTTAGGATCTCAAATGATAATTTGATTCTTCATAATTCCAATCCTATTATGGAGAAAAAATCTTCTAACTCATCTCATGATGAGGATGATGCTTTAAGAGTTCCTCCTAAAGAAGTCCAAAAACTTTCAACTAAACTTGATAAAATGGTTAATTGGCTTATTCACAAAAACCATAATCAAAATTATATTCAAGCTATAGAGGCTCTTAAGAAAGTTATTCATGATAGTGATCAAGGTGTTAATCTCTTGTGTGGTATTACTCACCACATGCATTCAAACATTAAACCTTTAGCTCAAGAAGCTCAAGATTTAGGGTTGATTCCTCCTATCACTAGTATAGAACCTTCTATTCCTTTACCTAGTATTCCTACCTATACTCCTTCTTTGGTGACTGTGATGGTTCCCTCTATTCCTATGAGTGTTCCTCTTGTGTCCCTTCCTACATCACAACCTTCTTATCATAATGTTCCTTTTACTTATTCTAATCCTCTTCCAAATGTAGTTCCAAGTGTTCCTCCTATTGTGTCTACCATTCATGTAGCTTCTTACACTTTACCTAGTGTTTCTAATGTTGATATTCCTCCTATTTCTTCTAACGATTCAACAATCATCAGTTGGGCTCAAACTGTGTCATCTTTACAACAACAACTTGCATCCTTGACTCAAAAAAAAAATAGCATTCCTGCATGTGACATGGGAAGCCCTTTGTCCCGAGACATTATTCGTACTCCTATTCCTTAGCAAGTTGATATGTCTCATCTTGAGAATTATAACGAAAAAGGAGACCCCGCTCATCACGTTAAAACATTTCAAATTCTTTGTAGTGATTATGATCATGACCATAGGATTTTAGCCAAGATGTTTGCTAGAACTTTTCGTGACAAGGCCTAACAATGGTATTGTTCCTTGCCTCCTTATTCTATTGATTCATTTCCACAACTTTCCAATGCTTTTATTCAAAAATTTCAAAACAACATTGGACCACAAGTGTCTTTAACTGATTTGATGCATTGTAAACAAAGAGCTAAGGAAAAATTGAGTGAATTTATTGGTAGATTTAAGCATTTACATTCTCAGATTTCCTAGCTTATTCCTGATATTGATATTCAATGTATGTTTATTTTAAATTTGCAAAAGGATATTAGAGATAAGATTGTGCTTATTGAATTTACCTCTTTTCAAAAACATTGTGCAGTGCTTCATCATTATCAATTACAAGTGAGTCAATTTGAGAGAAACACTCCAATGGCTCCTATTCCAGTTGATAAAAGTGATGTTGCTCCTAATCCAAAAAAATTTAAAAAATTCAAAAACTATGTCAAGATAAACAAAAAAGAGAATTGATGTAGGAGAATCTCAGGTCCTTGGCAATCTTGTGTCACCAAAAATAGATTTGAATTTGTTTGTGTTTCTCGGTTCTTGCTTTGACCGAGTTGGCTCGATAGTTGGCTCGATTTCCTTTGGTTACCAAGTTTGGTCAGTTATCTCCTTGGGGATCTATTATTTCAATGGCGCTCAGTGATGCTTGTATGTTGCTCAGTCATCCTTTCTTATTGAGTGATTCATTTTGAGTTCTTGTTGAGTCTGACTTGTGCATTGATTATGGGTCATAGATTTAATGCTAGTATCCATAATTGGGAAGCATGTGGTCCTAGAACTAACCATTCCTTCCATTGATTATGGATCTAAAGGCTGACTTAGTTCAGTAGCCTCTTGTATAAATGTAGTTTTTTGGTTAGAGTTTAGGGAGTGAGTCGGGGAGTTAGTTTTGATAGGAGATAGAAGATAGAAGATAGAAGATTTGAGATTATCTATAGATCCTCACATGTTTGAGGACTTTTGTAATTCATTGTAATATCTGGCCAAAACCAGGAAGGCCTTATAGCCTGGCATGTATGAATCAATTCGAAGTAAATATATGAATGATCTTGCATTTTCTCTCTCCCACTGTGTTGTTGCTTCCACATGTTTTTTAGCAAGGTGGTTCAGGTTAGGGTGTGCCATTTATTGGCCCCTCCTCTCCGCTCTTGCGTCAGGTGGTATCAGAGTGAGGTGAGATCTGGATCTAGGTTTGTGAATCTAGATTTGAACATTCCTTCTTGTGAAGCCCTAGTTGAATTTTTGTGGGGTAGTAGATTGTGATCTGACCTACAATTGTAGAGGGTTTTCAACATGGTTCATGGGAGGTGAGATGCAGATCCAGGATCGGCAAACATGTTAAGACAAATTGCTGCTAGATTGGAAGCTATTGAAATAGCCTAGAGAAGAGGAATACATCCTGAAGATGTTAGTGATGATGAAATTGAGGTAGAACAAGGTGATGTAGGGGCATCCAAGGTTAAGGCAGGGGCATTCTTTATCCTCGGTGAAACTGCATGAGGTGTTGGTATTTTGGCTAGTGTTACTTAGTTGCAGCCTTGACTGATGGTCTTGTTCATTGAAGGAAGCTCAGTCACTAAAAGAACTCGGTGGTTTTTGGCACTCAATGAAAGTGTTACTTCATCATGCCTTCAGTGATCGGTTGACACTGGTGCTCTGGGATGCTTGGTGTGCTTGGTTAATTAACTATCACTTAGTAGTTCTGGTTTACTGACTGGAGTTATGTGTATTTTTTGAGACGAATTGGTGCATTTATTATTGGTAGCTATTTTTATAGGCTAACATGCTGAATTAAATGTTTGTATACATTTGTAAGCTGACTTGTATGGCATTTAATTATTTGTTTTAGGGAGTTAAGGGTTTCATCTTTCTAACTTGTGACTGATCATTAGTATTTATAGGATGTTTGGGTAGATGTTTAGGGAGATCATCAGGAGACTAGAGAAGTTCATGACTAAGAAGACTTAGTGAGTTAGATCTGAGGTTCTTAAAGTTGAAGTTGGAAAATTTGTGGAAAATTTCTTGCATGATCTTGCATATCAAAGTGATATTTGATAGTTGTTTGTAGCAGAGCTAGGGGTTGCATACTTGGAGACAAGGAGATTTATCAAAGGCTTACGAGCTCAAGTTTAGATCTGCCTTGGGGTTTCCATTAGCTTCTAATTGTATTCAGAGCTGAACTAGCTGAGATTGTATTGGATCAATTTGTTGATCTTGCAGAATTGTTTCTATTTGTAATTGGCCCTAACTCAGAAGGCCTTACATCCGAGCATGTTAATGCAAATTACTTGAAACATTTGTGGTGTTATCTATTGTGTTGAGTATTCTTCTATGTAATTCTATTGGCTACAAGGTTTGGATTGTCCTTCATTGGATCCACCATCCCTGACTACATCAAGTGGTATCAGAGCTGAAGTTTTTTCCTGTTGGAGCTGATAATTGATCTTGAAGGTTAACCTAGCAAGGCTGATCTTGCAAAGTTGATCCTATTGAAGCAGAGATTGTGTGCAATCTAGAGCACTGAACTTGTGGATCTTTCCCTAGTTGTTTGTTGAAGGTAGCAGGTTGAGATCTGACTTGTACACAACTTGGAGATTGTCACAAGGTGGTCGGTGAGGGTTTGTTGCAGAGGGTCATTTTTGCATATCTTGAAGGATGCCTCTGATAATATTAGACCCTAGAGCTATTGCAAATCTTTGTGATACTATGGAATGAAAGATTTCTGATAAAGTTATATCAGATGTCAGATCTAAGATAGAATTGATGAAGAATGACATGGTCACTGAGATCATGAGAGTTGTTGCTAGTGTACCTCAAAATGTTGGTACTGAAGATGGCTATGAGGAAGCTATTAAGGAATTTGAAACTATTGGATCTAGTGGTGATGACTGGAGGAACAGATCTAGTGAAGATAGAACTGCTCGGTTGCATAGATCTAGAGCTTGGTTTACTAGTAGTTACCGAATGGAAGTTTCTACTTTCTCTGGTACTTTGAAGCCAGAAAATATGATTAATTGGATTGGTGAACTTGAAGATTTCTTTGAGCTAGAAGAAATTAAAGATCCTCTTCAGGTGATATTAGCACATACAAAGTTGAAAGGACATGCTACTCTTTGGTGGAAGGAACTACAAAGAGACTGAGAAGATGAAGGTGAAACAAAGATCAATCAGTGGAGGTTGATGGTCAAAATTGAAAGCTAAGTTTATACCGACTGACTATGAGCTTGACTTGTTTAAGAAGTTGTAAAATTTGAAATAGAAGGATCTGTCTATTGAAGATTATACCAAGGAGTCGTACAAACTTACTATTTGGTCTAGACACCGAGAGCTTGGTAAGGAAAAGGTAGCTCGGTATGTGAATGGTCTAAGATTCAATATTCAGGATGAGCTTGGTATGCTGAAGATTGATTTTTTTGAAGATGCTTATCAGTATTTTCTAAAGGCAGAAGATAAGTTGAAGGGGAAACAACCTAGTAATCCCTGAGGGAAGGAAAAGATTGATCACTCAGTGAAGGATAAGCTGACTGATACAGAAGATGAACATAAACCTATGAAACTTAAGAAGAAGATAGGTAGAGTTATCTTTAAGGGTACTTGCTATAACTATGGAAAGGAAGGATACCATTCTTTTGAGTGTACACAGAAGAAGGTTGACCGACAAACTACTATGATGAATGAGAACATTTAGAATGAACCTAAATCTGAGAACTTTCTTCTTTGATGAACATTGCTTGGTACAAAGGAGGAACCTTGTCAGAGGAATAACTTGTTTAGGACTTGATGCAAGACTGAAGGTAAACTCTATGATGTTATTGTTGGTAGTGGTATTATTGATAACCTTGTTGCTGAGGGCATGGTTCAAAAACTTGGTTTCAATAGAATGAAGCATCCTTGCCCTTAGAGGATTGGCTAGTTACAAGATGTTCATGCCTTGGAAGTTATAGAACAATGCTTCATTGATGTTCAGATTGGCCAGTACAAGGATCTTATCTTATGTGACATTGTGAAGATGAATAGTTGTGATATATTGCTTGATAGACCCTGGCAATATGATTGCAGAGCTATTTATGATTGTGTCTAAAATGTGTTTACTATTGAGAAGGATGATAGGAAGTTTTCACTGATGCCTTTGATGGATACAATGCTTAATAGGAGAAGCCTGAGTATTGGTAGCCGAGTTGAGATTGTGGATCCAGAGAAAATGAATGATCAGTATGGAGAACCGACCTGTATGTTGACAAGAAAAGACTTGAAGAGATAGAGGAAACTAAAGTGGAAGAATTTGTGAGCAGAAAAGGTGGACTTGTATGTGAAGAACCAATTTGGGATTTGGGATTTATGTGCTAAATCTTGGAAGATGTTCTCCTCACATATGACCATCTTTTGGAACCTGGGGGTGTCTGATGTAGGGGTATACAAGGTTAAGGTAGGGGCATTATTTGTCCTCAATGAAACTGCATGGGGTGTTGGTATTTTGGCCAATGTTACTCGGTTGCAGCCTTGATTGACAGTCTTGGTCATTGAAGGAAGCTTGATTACTAAAGGAACTCAGTGGTCTCTGGTGCTTAGTGGAAGTGTTACTTAGTCATGTTTATGGTGTTTGGTGATGCTTGGCATTCTTGGTTAATTCACTGTGACTTTGTAGTTCTAGTTTACCGACTAGAGTTCTATGTGATTTGTTGAGCCGACTTGGTGCATTTATTGTTAGTAGCTATTTTTATAGGCTGACATGCTAAATTAAATGTTTTTATATATTTGTAAGCCAACTTGTATGGCATTTAATTATTTTTTGGGGGAAGTTAAGGGTTTCATCTTGCTGACTTGTGGCTGATGATTGGTATTTATAGGATGTTTGGGTAGATGTTTAGGGAGATCATAAGGAGATCAGAGAAGTTCATGACTAATAAGACTTAGTGAGTCATGTCTGAGGTTCTAAAAGTTGAAGTTGGAAAAGTTGTGGAAACATTCTTGCATGATCTTGCAGATCAGATTGATTTTTGATAATTATTTGTAGCGGAGCTAGGCGTTGCATACTTGGAGACAAGGAGATTTATTGGAGGCTTGTGATCTCAAGTTCAGATCTTCCTTAGGGTTTCCATCAGCTTCTAATTGTCTTTAGAGATGAACTAGTTGAGATTGTATTAGATCTATTTTTGGATCTTGCATAATTGTTTCTATTTGTAATTGGCCCTAACCTAGAAGGCCTTACAACTGGGCATGCTAATGAAAATTACTTGAAACATTTGTGGTGTTATCTATTATGTTGAGTATTCTTCTTTGTAATTTTGTTGGCTGCAAGGTTTGGACTATCCTTCATTGGATCTACCATCCTTGACTACATCACAAGCTGATGTAGAACCTACACCTGTGATGGATCAGTGTGAGGAAAGATTCTTGACGGCTTTGACAATTCTAAAGTCTACACCACACTTTAATCCTCCTAAGTATGGTGGAAATTTGGATTCTAATGAATTTGTAGATTGGATCACTAAGATAGAAAAGTATTTTGAGTATGAAAATGTACCTGAAGACAAGAAAGTGAAAATTGCTAGCAAAAAGTTGAAAATTCATGCATCCTTATGGTGGGAACATCTGCAGTTGGATAGAAAGAGGAAAGGCAAAGACAAAATCAAGGTATGGAGTACAATGGTGAATAAATTGAAAGGAAATTTCTTACCTTGTGATTATCAGATTAACCTAGTTAGGTGAATGCAAAGTCTAAGATAGAAAGATAGCTCGGTAAAGGAGTATACTGAGGAATTCTATAGATTAGATATTAGATATGGATATGATGAAGATGATGTGGAAAGAATTGCTAGATAACTAAATGGTTTGAGAGTTTCCATCTAAGAAGAAATCAATTTGGTCAAATTGGAGAACATTGAAGAGGCTTATCAATTTGCATTGAAAGCTGAGGAGAAATTGAACAAGAGACATGAGCAAAGACAAAGAGGTAGAGGTGGTAGATTCCATAGAGGAAGAGGTAGATCTTATGGTGAAAATAGTAGATCTGAACCAGAAAAGACAACTCTAGATAAATGCAAGACTGAGTGGAAAGGTGAAAGTTCATCTAGAGGCATAGGTAGTAACTACCGAGGTGGATATAATAGAGGAAGTTTCCAAGGAACTTGTTACAATTGTGGAGAAGAAGGACATAGATCATTTGAGTGTACACATGCAAGTAAGAAGGCTGGTAACATTCGGAATGCTTTGGTGCAAGAAGAGTCTCTGAATGAACCTATGAAGGAAAATAACTTGATGGTAAGAAGAGCACTATGGAAAAGGAAGATCTGGTAAGGAAAAGTTTGTTCAAGACTAGATGTAGAGTTTCTAACAAATTTTGGAAGGTAATCATTGATAGTGGTAGCTCAGAGAATCTAGCATCTAAAAATATGGTCACAAAGTTGTAGTTGGAAAGGTTGAAACATCTGAGGCCCTATCAGATTTCATGGATTAAAGATGAGCATACACTCCTAGTAAGTAAACAATGTTATGTGAATTTGAAGATTGGAAAGTACTATAATAAGGTGTAATGTGATATCATGCCTATAGATTGTTGTCATATTTTGTTGGGCAGACCTTGGTAATATGATAGACATGCTATATATGATGGGAGATTGCATAAGTATACTATTTTGGTTGATGGAAGAAAACAAATCTTGTTACCTTTGATGGAAGAACCTGTTAGTATTGTTTGCACATCTATGAAAGTTTTCTTGATGGAAGGAAGAAAGTTTGTTAAGGATTTAAAGAGATATGATGTATGTATTGTTGGGATTCCTAACAAACTGAGTAAGAAAATAGAGGATAATTTCCCTGAGGAGATTGATAAATTAATCATTGAGTATAGTAAAATCATTTCTGATAATGTACCTAATGGTTTGCTACCAAAAAGAAGCATTGATCATTGTATGGATCTAATCCCTGGAGCTAGTTTACTGAATAAGGCACGTCATCGGTTGACACCTACCAAGAATCAAGAATTGAACCAACAAATTCAAGAGTTGGTGGAGAAAGGTTTGATCATATAAAGTTTGAGTCCTTGTGCAATACTTGTGGTATTGGCACCTAAGAAGAATGGAGAATGGTGAATGTGTATTGATTCCAAAGAAATCGATAAGATAACAGTGAAGTATAGGTTTCCTATACCGAGAATGGATGACATAATGGATAGTTTGACTAGAGAAAAGTATTTTACCAAGATTGATTTGAAAAGTAGGTATCATCAAATCAAAATTAGAGAAGGTGATGAGTGGAAGACTATGTTCAAGATAAAATAAGGTTTGTATGAGTGGTTGGTTATGCCTTTTGGTTTAACTAATGCACCAAGTACTTTTATGAGGTTGATGAATGAAGTTTTGAAGAAATTCTTGGGTAAGTTTGTGATTGTATATCTTGATGATATTCTAATATTTAGTAAGAATAGAGAAGAACATTTCTTGCATGTTAGACAAGTTTTGTAGAGATTGAAAGAAGAAAAGTTGCTCATAAATTTGAAAAAGTGTTCATTCATGAAAGAGGAAATTGTGTATTTGGGATTTGTGATTTTAGCTGATTGTTTGAAAATGGATCCTAAAAAGGTTGAAGCTATTCTAAATTGGCCTACACTTGTGAATTCTAGTGAGGTAAGATCATTTCATGGTTTGGTAAGTTTTTACCAAAAGTTCATAAGAAATTTCAGTTCAATTTGTAATGCTATGATTGAGACTATGAGAGGAGACAAAAGAGAACTCAAGTGGACACATGGAGCTAATAAAAGTTTTGAGACTCTAAAGCAAAAGGTTACTGAATTGCCTATTTTGGCATTGCCTGATTTCAATAAGGTATTTCAAGTGGGATGTGATGCAAGTGGAAGTGCAATTGGAGCTGTGTTGAGTCAAGAAGGTAAACCTATTGCTTTCTTTAGTGAAAAGTTGAATGATGCAAAAATGAAATATTATGTGTATGATCAAGAATTCTATGCTATTGTTCAAGCACTAAATAAATAGAGACATTATTTGATACTGAGTGAATTTGTGTTGTATACCAATCATAAGGCTTTATAGTATCTGGGTAGTCAGAATAAGTTGAATCAAAGACATATGAAATGGGTTGAGTATTTGCAAAGTTATATATTTGTGATAAAGCATAAGAGTGGAGTCACTAACTGAGTTGTTGATGCATTGAGTAGAAGGAGATCTTTGATGACCGAGATGAAAATTGGAATTCTAGGCTTTGATGATATGAGAGATTCTAATGAATTTGATCCTAATTTTTATGAGTCGTGGAGAAAGTGTAGAGCACCTATTCAAGATCAACAAAGTACTAAATGGGATCAATATTTTATGTAAGTAGGTATATTGTTTAAAGGTATTTCATTGTGTATACCGAGAGGACCTATGAGAACTAATTTGATAAAAGAGAAACATAGTGGTGGTTTGGCTGGACATTTTGGTGTTGATAAGACATTGAATTTACTTGAGAAATAATTTTGGCCGCAGTTGTATAAAGATGTTTGGAAATTTGTGAAAAGTTGTGGAGTTTGTCAAGTTGCAAGAGGAGTTAGTCAGAATGCTTGATTGTGTACAATAATTGATGTACCTGAGAAACCTTGGATTGACATCAGTATGGATTTTTTTCTTGGCTTACTGAAGACAGTAAGAGGTAATGATTCTATATTTGTGGTTGTTGATAGATTTTCTAAAATGGCACATTTTATACCTTGTAGAAAGACATCAGATGTAGTACATATAGCAGATCTTTTCTTTAAGGAAACTGTTAGATTGCATGGATTATTGAGGAGTATTATCTCTAACCAAGATAGTAAATTTATTGGATACTTTTGGAAAACTCTTTGGAGAAAGTTGCGTACCGAGTTGAAATATAGGTCTATATTTCACCCACAAACTGATGGACATACAAAAGTTGTGAATAGAAGCTTGGGTAATCTTTTGAGATGTTTAGTTGGAGACACGCCAAGTAATTGGGATTCTATGTTGGCACAAGCAGAGTTTGTATACAATAATTTAGTGAATAGGAGTACTAGAAAAACACCTTTTGAGATTGTAAATGGCATACAACAGAGAGGTATATTCGATTTGAGAGACATTGATGATGAAAGAAAGAGAAGTGTTGAAGTAGAAAAATTTGTTGAGTACATGAAGACATTGCATGAAGATGTGAAGCTGAAAATGGAAAAGAGTAATTTGAAATACAAAGGTAGAGTTGATAGATCAAGAAGACATAAGACTTTTGATGTTGGTGATGAAGTGATGGTTCATTTGAGAAAAGTCATATTTCCTATTGGAACATATGGGAAGCTAAAGCTGAAGAAGTTTAGACCTTGCAAGATTTTGAGAAAATTTGATAGTCGAAATACATATGAGCTTGAGTTACATGATGACATGGATACATCACCTATATTCAACATTGCTAATTTTTATGAGTTTCATGAACCTAAAGAAGACATGACAGTACTGATAGAATATCCTAAGAAACAAAATGAAAAAGTTGAGTATATTTTGAGGCAAAGAATTGGTAGAAGTACAAGAGGAAAATAGTATATGGAATATCTGGTAAAGTGGAAGAACAAACTAATTGAAGACAGTTCATGGATTTCATAGTCTGAGTTGGATGCAGCTCAGATCATACCTACTAGATGATTTGGAGAATCATTTCAAACAACCTCAGGTGTCTGATGCAGAAGCATCTTGGGTCCTTGGCAATCCTATGTTACCAAAAATAGATTTGAGTTTGTTTGTTTTGCTCGATTCCTACTTTGATCGAGTTGGCTCAATAGTTAGTTGGTTTCCTTTAGTTACCAAGTTTGGTCAGTTATCTCCTAGGTGGTTGGTTATTGCACTAGCACTCGACGATGCTTGTCTTTTTCTCAGTCATCCTTGCTTACCGAGTGATTAGTTTGAGTTCCTATTGAGGCTGACTTGTGCATTGATTATGGGTCACAGATTTAATGCTAGTATCCATCATTGGGAAGCATGTGGTCCCAGATCTAACCATTCCTTCCATTGATTATGGATCTAAAGGATGACTCAATTCAGTAGCCTCTTGTATAAATGTAGTTATTTGGTTAGAGTTTAGGGAGTGAAGCGGGGAGTTAGTTTTGATAGGAGATAGAAGATAGAAGATTTGAGATTATCTGTAGATCCTCGCATGTTTGAGGAATTTTGTAATCCATTGTAATATCTGGCTGAAATTGGGAAGGCCTTACAGCCCAGCATGTATGAATCAATTTCAAGTAAATATATGAATGATCCTACATTTTCTCTCTCCCACTATGTTGTTTTTTCTTTCGCGTGTTGTTGAGCAAGGTGGTTCAGGTTAGGGTGTGCCATTTCTTGGTCCCTCCTGCCCACTCTTGTGTCAAGAATACAATTGCTGATCAAGTTGTTGTTGCATCTCATCATGCCACTTCTGCATCCACCACTTTTTGATTAAATCGTATGTTTACTCCTCTTTCTGAAGCTTTACATTCTATTATGAATAGGTTTTTAAATGCTAATATGATTACTTTACCTCCTATTCAACCTCTTTTACCTGCTACGATTGCATCTAAATATTTTGATCCTAAAGCTTTTTGTTAATATCATCATCAGAATGGTCATGATACTAAGAAATGTTATTCTTTAAAACATAAGGTTCAAGACTTAATTGACTCTAATGCCTTATCTATTGATAATCTTGATGGTAGTGAGAAAAAAATTCTCTCTCCTCTAAATCAAAATCTTCAAATCTATATGAATCCTTTACACATGCATGATACTAATACCATTTCTCAACCATCTTCTATGGATATTGTGTATGAATCAAAGATGGATGATCTTAATCACATTGTTAATCAAGTGGATCATGTTGTTCAATCTATATCTCAACCTCAACCAAAACCTAAATTGAAGACTCAACCTAAACCTAAGAATAAAAGACCTCAAGAAATTTTGATTACCTTTGATGATTCTGAGACCATTAAATCTCTTGATGGTCCCCTTTATATTTATGCTAGGATTTCTTGGATACCTACTCTTGGTTGTCTTATTGATCCTATATCCTTAGTCAATGTTATTACTGAAGAAAATATTTTTATAAAAAAATTGCAACATGATTCTTATGATACATCTGATGTGTGGATTCAAATTTGTAATGGTTTTATTTATCCATCATTTGGTTCTATTAACTTCTCGGTTGAACTTTGTGGTAAAATTGTGAATACTACCTTTGTTGTCATTCCTACTTCTGATTAGTTTCAAGTTAAGCTTGGTTTGCCATGGTTGAATGCCATGCATGTTGTTGCTTCACCTATCCATAAATGTCTTAAGTTTTTTCATAATGAAGAAGTGAAGATGGTTAATCATAGTTTATATCAACCTTCTAGGCCCAAAGATTGTGCTCCTCTTGATTTCTTTTGGCCTTCATTACCTAATTCATGTCCTTCTTGACCTGATAATATTTTCTTCTCATATCAAGCCTATAAGCATCATAAGATTATCAAATTAAGTGTACCTTTGATGGATCTTAATCATGGTCTTTTGCCTACACCTTCTATACCTCCTTTATCCATGGCTTCTACATCTATTAATCAAGTTCCTACTGTTGATCATCTGACTATTGATAATCCTATTAATCCTCCTAAAGAACCTATGAAGGATCCTGTAATTGTTCCTCCTAGTTCTCAACATATTTCAAGTAAACAAAAACATAATCGATCTGCTAATGAATTTCATAATAATAAGTGTCATGATCAAGATAAAGCTCATAATTCTATTCTTCAAAATTCTTTAATTTCTTCTGATAAGCCTATGCATGATGTTGTTACTAATAATGATGTTAAGATACATGATTATGATGATTCTATTCATATCTTAGCTCCTATTTTGATTAATCTAGATGAAGAAGATACTCTTGATGATGTTAATGATGAATATGATACTATTGGCATCAACATTGATTTACCTAATATGCTTTCATCACAATTAACACTTACACCTAGTATCAAATATTGTGATTCTCAAGAGGATCCTTGTTTGGAACTGGCTATCATTCGTACTATTTTGTATATAGTTCATCTTGCAAGTTACCCACCTTCCCTAAATGATATAGAATGAGATGGGGAGAGTAGGTAGGACACTTGATCAGCTTGTCCTTTATGGTAGCTTTGTTGTGTGTTTTCCTATTGTACTGTGCTTCTTCTGTGATAGGTTTGCTAAATGTTGTTAGATTCTTTTATATGATCGTTGTTACTTTGTTGGTACAAGGTGATAAAGGAATCAAACTTCTTGTACAATTCCTCTATATGTATCTCTATTCTTCTATATGTTGTTTCATGTTATGTTGTACCTATGCTATTGTTCATAAATGTTTCCTTGTGTAATCTACTTGGATTTGCAACTTGGTAGCACTAATTCTTTTTGGTCTCTAGGTCATGGTCCGAAAAGATTCTTCTTTGTATCTCTTATGCGATCTTTCCTCCTTTGTGATTATAATTATACTTTCTTTGGGGAATGATTTCAATTCATTTTCAATAATATCATATATATATATATATATATATATATATATATATATATATATATATATATATATATATATATATATATATATATATATATATATATATATATATATATATATATATATATATAATCTTATGATCATACTGACCCCATGGTGTGTAGATCCCTTCTATGTTCTTTGTATTTTTATGTGGTATTTCCATTGATTTGTCTTTTTCTGGGGGCATCTCATAGTGGAAACATAATTAGTGGAGTTGTTTATGTTTCCATTAAAGCCATTACTCATGTTAAAGTGTTAGCAATGACTTTAACATGGGGGCATATGCTCTACTCACCTATTGCACACACACACACACTTTTTTATGGCATATATTATTTTTCAAGATAATTTTCTCCCTTTTTGGATTAGTGACTAATCCTTAAAGCATGGATTTATATTTTAGGATCTCTTGATTCCTCCAGTTTCAAATTTTTTATCCCTTAATGTCAAAGGTGTCCTTAAGACTGGATCTCTTTTGTTTTTGGCTTTTCTCTTATGGAATAGAATATTCCTAAGGGTGAATCCTTGATGGGTTGACTAGTGAGTAGTTACATTCACTAGGTGGTTCAATTCCATCTTTCCAGTTGCATTGTTTCCTTGTGTGGTTCACAATGGGACATAAGTTCTCATTGGGTGAGATAATCACACCCTCTCTCTCTCTCTCTAGAGATGTCTCTCTTATTGTGATCTTGGAGTTGATGAAGGCTTGAGTTCCTGGGGGCTTGTGGATCTCTTTGTCCCTTTGATTTCAATAAGATTATCTTTTCATTATGATCTCCTTTACAAAGAGTTTGCACCAAGTCCATACTCTTGCTAAAGTGGGGGCTTAATGTATCATCTTAAAATGGAAGCACTTCCATGATAAGAGTGTTTAGCCCTCTGAGTAAGTGGTCTAGGGTCATGTCAAGTGCCTTGATTGGGTCTTTGCATGGATCTGGTTGTTCCCCCTATTCTACTTCTCTCTCCCTATTTCCAACCTCTTTCTAACAGACTTTCTCTAAGAATCTGAAGACTTTGACTTTTTGGGTCAAGGACAACCTGAAGGATCAATGATGACCTAGACCTTGACCTAGGTCAAGGATGACCTTGACCGTGACTGATGTAGGAGCATATTGGGTCCTTGGCAATCCTATGTCACCAAAAACATATTTGAGTTTGTCTGTATTGCTTGGTTCCTTCTTTGACCAAGTTGGCTTGATAGTTGGTCAATTTCCTTTAGTTACTGAGTTTGGTTAGTTATCTCCTAGGTGGTCAGTTGTTTCACTAGTGCTCGATGTTGCTTGTATGTTGCTCGATCATCCTTTCTTCCCAAGTAGTTTATTTTGAGTTTCTATTGAGGCTCACTTATGGATTGATTTTGTGTCACAGATTTAATACTGGTATCCATCATTGGGAAGCATGTGGTCCCAGATCTGATCATTCCTTCCATTGATTATGTATCTAAAGGATGACTCAGTTCAGTAGCCTCTTGTATAAGTATACTTGTTTGGTCTGAGTTTGGGGAGTCATTTTTTAGAAAAGAGAAGATAGTAGAATCAAGATTCTTGGAAAATCCTCACATGTTTGAGGACTTTTGTAATTCATTGTAATATCTAGTCATAACTGAGAAGGTCTTATAGCCCAGCATGTATGAATCAATTTGAATCATAATATATGAATGATCCTACTTTCTCTCTCTCACTATGTTTTTTTAACTTCCGTGTGTTGTTGAGTAGGCTGGATCATTAGGGTGTGCCACTGTCTAGCCCCTTTGGTCTCTAGCTTTGCATCAGGTGGTATCAAGGCAAGGTGAGATCTATATCTAGGTCTATGGATCTAGGTTTGTAGGTTCCTTCTTACAAATCCCTAGTTGAATTGTTGTAGTGTAGAATATTACAATATGATCTACAATTGTAGAGGTTTTTCAAGATGGCTTGTGGGAGGTGAGAAGCGGATCCAGGATTGGCAGGCAAGTTGAGACAACTTTTTCTAGATTAGAAGCTGTGGAAACAGCCTAGAGAAGAGGAAAACATCTTGAAGATGTTAGTCATGATGAAATTTAAGTGGAACAAGGTGAAACAAAACCTCCACCTATGATGGATCAAGGTGAGGAAAGATTCTTGAAGGCTTTGACAAGTTTGAAGTTGACACCACATTTCAATCCTCCTGAATATAATGGGAAATTGGATTTTGATGAATTGATAGAGTGGATCACAAAGATGGAAAAGTATTTTGAGTATGAACATGTATCTGAGGAGAAGAAGGTGAATATTAAAGGCACAAAGTTGAAAGGTCATGTGCTTGGCCAAATAATAGTATCAGAAACCCATAGCAATGGACTGCCTATTTTAGGATTTGACACCCTAAATGATTTCTAAATGGATTATTCAGTCTCATTTTTTTATCGACCAGGCACGTAAACTTGGAATGGAATTCACAAAGTATATGCTTCAAACCTTCTCAATATAAGACTGTCTATGAAATTCAAATGCTTAGGCTTCAGGAAAACTATGCTAGAACTTGGTAAATGAAGTTATTCTAACAAAGCAGGAATTTATGGCTAGGAATTACTCCAACCACCTGTGTTGTAGGAACAGGCTACCAATTATGTTATCAATTACTGTAGGAACAAAAAAGTTCTAATTACTTAGGAATAAATAGGAAAATGAACTCTATGCTAACAAAACAATTCACTCATCAAGTGGGCCCCCTTGAATGAGTGAATAGGAAATACAATCAAGATAAAAGATATAAACTTGAACTAAGCATTCTATTCATCCATAGCAAAATGATTACACTTGATTGAAAATAGTATTGCAAGAGTTATGTAATAAAAACCAGTTCATTTGACTAACTCCAAAAGAGTCACAACATTTTATTATTTAAAGGAAAGCTACAACTATCTCCTAAATCTATGATCACTTCATAAATGAGGATCAGTTACAACTCATAAAGTTCTAGAATAGAAACATCATTGAACATGAATAATCTCTAGGAATATAGTGCGTTAAGGAAACTAAATCTACGCATTGCATGCAATAGAAAACATCAATTGACTTCCTTTGCTTGTGAAGATTCTACAATCCCATGTTTGGCTTTAATTACTCTAGCACCACTATGTTGGTCTTTGAATGTCCACAGTCAACTCCTGTAGAACAATCAATGTGCACACATCCAACCATATACATATATATCTGCATCATTAATATTAGAAAAAGGTGTCAATTCTAATTAACACTCTTGCAAGTCCTATGACTTCAGGAGGTAACTACCCAAAACATAGCTTAGGAAAGGAAACATTAATTAACATGTATAGCTACTGCATTTACCATTCCTGTCCATGAATTCAAGAAAATATCATGTCTTAAAAGTATCCATATTTCCATTTTATGTTTTCACACACACACACACACACACACACACACACACACACACACACACACACACACACACACACACACACACACACACACACACACACACACACATATATATATATATATATATATATATATATATATATATATATATATATATATATATATATATATATATATATACATAAAAACCATAAGTTCATATGCTTGAAAACTATAAATTCATGTCTATGTGCAATTAATTGTTCTAAAAAGAGGATAAAAAGTACTAAGAAAGATGGCTATTTAGAAGCCCATCATTCCCCCCAACTAAACTATTGTTGGTCCCCAGCAATCATGAAATTATGAATTCTAGCATGAACCCTTAAGTCACTGGTTTTTCTCTGCCTAGACTCATCCTTAACATAGTCAAAGTACCCATGATTTTATTTGAGTCTTTCCCATCGTAGGACTTCAGTGGCCATATCATAATCTACTACATTGTCATTCATTGCTATCAATGGCTGCAAGAAGAGTGAAGGTTGAAACCTCAATGGAAACCAATGATTAAGGAGTTTCCTACCTAACAGAATGTACCATGGAACTCTTCTTGTAGAAAGGGTTAAATTTTGTGGAGAGTAAGGTTCCCTTGAGTTTAGATTATGTGACATCCATATCCATCTTTGTCTGGAGGCACTAATTTCTACAGAAATGTCATGTGAGGAATGTTGTTCCCAATCTATGAAAACTTGCTCTCTAACTGGATATATCTTATTGGCTCCAGTTACATTCACTGTTAGAGAAAGCTAGTCTAGATATGTCCTCCTGTAATGCTAAACTTTAGGTCTCATCATCAAGGGAGCTATCATCTCATTATTTTTGTAAGGTGCAGCCTGATGCTCCCTACTTATATCATTTTGCATCCAAGAGATAACTACCCTTAACTGCACATCTCCTACATAGAGGAGTGAGTTCCACTTTGTATCATCAGGGACTACTAAGTTATGTAGGTATAACTCACACAATAGGTTTTTTAGAGTCATTAAAGCAGACTAAAAATGCATCATAAAACTCATGAGGAGTTGAGATAGAGGGACTGAACCCTTCTACAATCCTTGTTAACTTTAAATTAACAAGTTGTTCTTTAAGGTATAGTGCATACATCGGAGATGGTGATCTGCATTCCATAAGCTCTGGAATTAACCTTGTAATTTGATCAATCCTCCTTTTCAACACCTCAATTTGATCTAATTTTTTCTCTATCTAAGATCCCTACTCACTAATGACTTTTTTCAATTTTTCCTTTTCTTATTTCCATTATGCCTTCTCCCACAACAACTATTGATACAAATTTATCCTTGTAGTCAGGGGTGTAGACAAATTTGGTGGTGGTAGGGGTTCTTGATTGAGAATATCCACCCAACCAAATGGCATATGAGGATTTTTTATTATTTTCTTTGGTGTAGATGATTATCCTTTCCACAAAACAATAGCTTTTAGTACATTACATTCCTCACTAACATCAACTGCTACTTTTTCCAGCGTTTCTAACCCATCCTGATTACTTTTCTCAGACACTTCTTCAATAATATCCCTTCCAAATTCTGGGGTTTCTTCATAATCCATACAATTATCTGGCCCAACAGAGTTATTCACAAATTCCTTTGCATCCTCATAATCCTCATCACTATCAATAAGTATGTAGTTAACACTAGGGTTAACTTCTTCTTGTGGACTCTGGTTATTGAATGAAGTGTCACTAGCTGCATTTTGATGAAACATTTCCTCTGAAGAGGACTTCTTTATAGATTCTAAGGACTCTAGGTTAACAACAGGAAAAGGAGCCTCAACATCCTTTTCAAAAAGCCTTTGAATCCTCCTCCTAGGGGGTGTGGATGAGATCAAAGGACTCTTTTGTTTCCTCCTTCTAGTGGTTACTTCCTCTACAGTTGCTTCAGGAGGATTTTCTAAATTTTCTTCCCTAGGAGAATGTAAGGTTTCTTTAACATTGTCAGTATTACTACTAGGTTTATGCTCTACTATTTCTTCTTTTGTCTCCTTTTTTAAACCCTTGCCCTTCCTAGAGGTAGACCTCATCCTTACAGATGGTGGTGTTTCAGGGACATTGGTAGTTTTTTTACTTTTATTTTTCTTCCTCTTAGAAGTGGAGGTACCAGCACTATAAGTTATTTTCCTAGGTGACCTAGAAATGGAAGGGGAAGCTTTAGGAACATTTTCAACCCTTTGGACAATTTTAAAAACCCTGTGATGTTTTTTCTCTCTCACCAACACCCTGACCTCTAGGGCTGACTACTCTTGGTTCTACCTCATTCATTTGCAAGAATTCTTCCCATGTCCCAACCATTTGTGTATTTAATTCTCTTTCTACAATTATTTTTATTAAAAAATGATGCAAAATAGATTGGTGGCTTCTTGAATGGACTAACAAAGCTTTCTTTTTCACAATGTTAAATAGGAAGCTGGGAAGATTTACCAATATGTTGTCATGCCGAAGATGACCTAGAATTTTGAAGTGAAGAGCATGCAAATACTTGTAACATCCCTCACAGGTGAAGTACTAGATAATGAATGCAACTAGTTGAATGAATTCTAGAGTCAGGGATAGTCATTAGGTACCTTGCTTCTTGTCGACGTCTAACTAGGGGTCACTGTGCAGAGTGAATTGAGCCCTCACAAAATGTAGGTCAAAGTCTTTCACTCATTTCTCACCTTCTTGTGGCAAACCAGTCACTTTAGCTACTACATCATCTATGAATTCAATCTTTACACCCTTGACCTCTACAAATCCATCCTTCAAGGTGGATAGAAATTGTAGAGCAAATTATTTGTCAAACCCCTTAAGACTTAAGCAATAATCTAGCCAACCTCTTCTTCTAAACATTTCACAACTAAAGGCATCACTTAACAAAACCCTATGATCCATTGGCTCATGCCGTTGAAGGTCACCTCCCATTGTTACACTCATAAATTTTTGAATTTCACAGAACTTGATATTTTCACAAAACTCAACAATGGTAAATCATAGAATTCAAAGCATTATGACATAGGATGTTGCAGTCAAAAAAGGCAACATACCAATTGCAACTCACTTCATGAAATTAAATATTTTTGCATGAAATATAATGATATGTTTCTTGCATAACATCTCATAATAGCTCACTCATGCCAAGGGCTACCACCCTGAACACGTCATGGCATATCATTAGGAATTAACTTTAGCTTTTAATATCTTTAATTTCACTTTAGATGTGATGATGCAATCACAGAAGGACAGATTAGCAAGACATGATGTATGTTAGAAATAGGAAATACTAAGAGGGGGGGGTGAATTAGTATTCTAAAAACTTTCTCCTTTTCCCAATTATGGATATAACAGATTATCTTTATACATGCATAACATAAGAAGCTAAACAATATACATAGCAATGGAAATAAAGAACTCATAACACATGATATGATCTCAAGGAAACCCTGGCCAAGGGAAAACCCCGGTGGGGATGATACCCACAAAGATCCACTAATAAAAAGTATCCTATTAAGGATGTTGACCCTGTTAGGAGTCTATTACAAGCATATAGTGTATGAATCCTGATTAAGGGACTATAGGCCTTGTTAGAAGCCTCAACCCTGTTAGGAGTTGTCAATACAAAATCTGATTACCAGATGTGCCCACTACCCAAACAAGTAATGTACAATGTATACTTATTAGAAAATGTATTAAGGTATATAACCTTATGCTACTTGCATCAGTATCTTTTTGCTACTCTTACATTCGCATCATTTCAATATTACACATCCACTTATATATCTCTTCTTACAATTACAATTACATATATACAAGTTATTAAAGATAATAAATCTACATGGTTGGCTTCCATATATCTTTATCCAAGAGTTAACATCTAGGATGTTGTCCATTTATATTTTTAAGTCATTATTTTGATAAACAAAATAATCCCTTAAGTCTTTACCAATTCTGCCTTCATATTCTATCATGTCGGCTTAACACTGTCTTCGGTAAAATTGTCATAACTAATTTCGTACATGTCATACTGACTTGTACTCTAAGATGGGTCATCATTAGTCATCATAGAGTCTATGTTCAAGTGCACAAGCACTGACCTTACTCTAGTCAACATTGCAAACACAAACTGTATCCTAGTGCACTGGTGAAAACACTGTCTAACACTTAGACAAATTTGCAATGCACTTTGCTATACTTTCTCTCAATCCTATGTGATATTCATGTGGATCATATGTTTCCATAATGACAACATCTATGTACTCACTTCAAAAAAATTTCCAACAATCTCCCCCTTT
Organism: Chamaecyparis obtusa; assembly: GCA_027943335.1. Taxonomy (NCBI): domain Eukaryota; kingdom Viridiplantae; phylum Streptophyta; class Pinopsida; order Cupressales; family Cupressaceae; genus Chamaecyparis; species Chamaecyparis obtusa. Next base: position 3,230,083 of record BSBK01001370.1, read on the forward strand.
GTCATTGGTGGCAACATATGAGAAAATTGGCTAAGTGTACAAGTCAAAATCTCAAAATTGTATCAAAATTGTGGCCATAGTATAGAATATGTATACTATCCTTATAACTCCTCAAGATATAAACTCTAATACAAATCTCCCCCTAAGAGTATCAATCCTTATCAAATATATCAATTTTATGCTTTAATATCTCTCCCCCTTTGACAACAATGACAAAATAAGATAGGGAGGATTACAAAACTATATCCCAAAAAGATTATACCTTCATTTTCTTATTGCAAAGCTGGTAGGCTTGCAATAAAATCTGCAAAATCAGCTTTCATAGCTTGTATCTCCTTTTCCCATGAATTCTTGATGGAATCTACCACATTGAGTAATGTGCTCAGTCCACAAGTTGCTATTTGACAAGCTTGGAGGTTGTCAAATTTGAATTTTTGAAAGGATGTCTTAGCTATAAGACATTCTTCTAACTATTCTTCAATGATACCCAACTTCATAGAGATGTGTTCTCTCAAAAGAGTGAGTCTCCTCATTTTTTTGTTCCTCTCATCTTGCAATATTCTTATTTCATCATAAAGCTTCCAAATTTTCTTTTTAGCATCACATACCTTCACATTAGGTCTAGAAAGAAGGTTACATTCATTCTGAATCTTAGCTTTCTCAACTTGATCTTCTATTCCTCTTCTACTATCAAAATCTCTGGTTTTGTACACTATATGTACAATGATTTTCCTATCTCCAAATGTTTCCTCAAGTTCTTGATACAAATATCAAGACTACTAATATCATTCATGATATTCTAACTGATGTTCAAAAGCATTTTAGCTTCATAAGTTGCTTGAGCTCTCACTTTTGCAATATCAGATAGGTTAGTGAATTCATTGTCAAAAGTGCTCATTACCTTCTTAACTTTCTCCAAAGGGTCTGCCTCTATGATTTGTGTAGTGACAATGCTTTGTAACTTCTTAGTAAGGTCCTTCAAACTCCCTTCAAGATTTTTGACTTTCTTGTTCTTGCCAATTATTTTATTCAAAGAAGTGATCAGTTCCAATTGATCATCATCATCAACTTCCTTTCCTAAATCTTCAAACAAAGATCCAATTTCTTTCTTCTTTCTAGTCTCAGGAGTAAGACTGATGTTTTTTGTGGTAGGAATAGGTACTTGAATCTTAGTCTCCTTAGGTTCTTCACTAATAGATTTATTCTACTCTACTTCTTGAATTCTATCTCGTTCATCAAGAGCCGAATTGTCAACAATGTTTGCTAAGTTCTTGAATACATTGTCATCAGTATCAAAGGTGACCTTAGTACCTTCTATGTTCATAGTTTCATCTTTAGTGTTAATAGCTAAAGGAGAAGGAATATCCTCTTGTTTAGCTTCAACTACTTGCTCTGCTACAACCGATGGCTCTCCAACATTCTCTACCATGACCTTGATTATTGCCTGCTCTGTATCTAAATTAACTTCTTCATAACTACCTCCCATAATCAAAATGGTTCTCCTTTTGATTCTCAAATGGGTGCTTAAGGCCTTCAATATCTTCTCCAAGTGTTCATCATCTCTCACATCACAAAGCTTCTTCACAAGATTCTTTCTGATATTAGTGTCTTCTTCAGTTGCTCTCTATTTTCTATTTAGTAGTTTGGTATACAACTCATCAGGTATTTGACCTTGACTAGAATCAAATTTCTTGTTTGTCAACATCATATGCTTCACAATATCATTCTCCAAATTAAGTCTATCTGAATAATCATAAAGATTGTAGTACTTGTTCATTCTGGTAAAGTCTCCATTTTCAATAATCTGCTCATTAAGCTTTTCAACTTTAGGTTTCCAAGCTTTCTTCTTAACTGTAGTCTCATCACTTTTTACTTTAGCAGTTACTCTTGGTACTGGTTGAACTATAGTTTTTTGTCTCTTTCCTGGTCCAATAGAAATTTCTTTCATTCTCTTGCTAGCTGTGGAGGAAGTGGATCTAGTTATTACTTGTACCTTTTCTGGTTCCTCTACTTTCACCTTGACTTGTGTAGGTTCTTGTTGTGCTACACTGGATGACAAGAGTGGTACAATAAAAACTTCTTTCTATCCAATATCCTTGATTGCTGCTACTGTCTATTTTGTTATTAAGAATTCTTGTTCTGACATCCCTGTATCTTTCAGTATTCTCCTAATAGTGCTATCAACTATCTTCTTAGATTGCTTCTCTTCAATTATAGCTTTTTCTGAGTTGAAGTTCTCCTCAAAAGTTCCAAATCTACTGCACTGAGTATCCAATTTACTTTTAAGTAATCTACCAACATATTCTTCTATTTCAACCTCAGATATCTCATAGCCAAGAGGGTCTATGAACTCAATTCTAGGTTCCACTACTTCAATATAGGTAAAGTTAGTGTCAACCATAAAACATATATCATTCTTATACTTCTTCACAAGTGACTATGGAATTCTTGATCTGCTAGTTACCATGTTCTGAAATGTCTTCACTACTAACATAGTGCTCTCATTTACTTTATCAATAACATGTCTCAAATATACTGTATTTATCCTTTCCATAGCAGTTTGTCCATCATTCCAATCATGTGCAATGGTGTATGGAAATCTTCTCAATGAGTTGAAAAACATGTATGTAATTAAGGATGAAAATCTAAATTGTGCATACTTAGATTTCTTATCTTCTCCAAGTTTCCAAATAATTGAATTCTTAGAATTTCACACATATCAACTGGCACTTTGTCAACAAACATTAAATAGAAAATATGCACCATTCCAGCTACCATATCATCTTCTCTAGAATTTGCACAAAACTTATTTGTTAGGTACTTGCATAAATATCTAACATCATGTTGTTTGATCTTGCTAATCACAATTCCTCTACTATTGTAGGATGAACCTATGTTGTCTATGACTATTTTTCTCATTTAAAGGAATAACACCAACTTTAGATAAACCTATGACTTCATGAATCAAGTCAGCTATAATGTCTATCACTCTAACCTCTAGCCAAAACTTCCCATTGTGAATTCTTCTCAGAATGATCTTAGTGCATTCTTCATTGTCAAACTCATACTTCAAAGCATACTGAACAATCTCATTATCTTTCAAATGTTCATATCCTTATTTTAATGACATGTCCTGATTGTAAATGTTCATATGTTCATTGGTAAAATCACTATCACTAACAGTTTCTAACTTGCATCCAAGATAACTTCTCACATTTTCTAAGTGCAAAACTTCGTTTGGTATGGATGATAATGCTAACCTAGGATCATCTTCTTCCAAGGGTTCTACTGGTTCCTTCTTCATTCTAGGTCTATTCTTATCTCTGATATTATGAATTAAGGATACATCCATGACTATTTCAAATTCCTTATACCGATTCAAAGATTTGTCAAGATAAATACCTCAAGTTCATGATTTTAGGACTATCATAGATTCGACGCTCAAATATTTCACCAAATCACTGCAAAATACTTCCAATCTCTATTCTTTTCTCTCCTAAACACTTCAATTCACTTAGATAATCAAATAACATCGATCATAACCTTTTATTACTTCAAGCTCACTTAGATCTGACATCGCATTCAATTCTTTTGCTGCTTCTTTCCAAAAAGTTGTTTCTGCTATCCTACAAAACTTAAAACTTCTTGCGATCTCGTAAAACATAATATTTTATTTTGTGCTCTTAACCATAGCATTAGTACATCGTAAACTACCTTACATTAACTACGCAAGACTTAATTCATTGAAAATCTACTTCTACACTAATTCTAAGTTCCTAATCTACTGCAATTATCATAAATTAAGTGATTTGAGTTAGGTCAGGTAAGGATTCATTCTTACCACTTGATACTTCACCTTTCTGATTACCTTCAATTTTGAATATGTCTCCTTGATCTATGCCTTTAACAAACTTCACTTCATTTGCATTACTACATCAACCTTTCTGTCTGTTACCTGCATCTTCATTACTTCTTGCATGATTTCTAGGGTTAGGGTTAGGATGAAAAACTCCATTGTTCATTCTGCAAAACCTTGTTGTATGTCCAATCTTGTTACATATCTGACAAACAATTCCATTGTTCCCATATCTTGGTCCTTGCTGATTGATTTGTGATCTGCAATTTCTAGCAATGTTTCCAATCTTGTTGCATCTTAACATACTACTTCATTTCTTCTGTTCATATCTTCAGTAGGTCTCTTATCTCCATTGTTAGTATTCCTAAACATTCTACTACCATAATTAATCTCAATAACTTTAGGTCTTCTACATTCAATAGCTCTATGTCCAAAACCATGACAATTATAATAATAACCATTAAGAGGTTTAAATTATTTACCTGTGCAATCTCTCTTCATGTGACCAATAGTATTACAACCAAAACATCTACCTTTGAATTCTCTTTGCATACCTTTTGGTGATTCTTCTTGGTTTGGTGGTTCTTCTCTTTTAGGTGGTTCTTCTCCTTTAGGTGTGTCCTTAGATTTGTTGATCTCATCTGACTTTTTCTTATCTATGCTTTCATATTCTTTCTGATCTGGTTCCTTGCTTTCATCATTTGTTCTGAATATATTAAATCCAAGTCTAGTCTTATCATAGGATGGTTTTCCATAAGATACTTGTTCATTGATCTTCTCACTATTTGAATATATCCTTTCAAGTTGTTGTTTGGATTGAGTCAATTCACCTTTCACAATCTTGTTGTATTTCTCAAGTTCTGCATGCTGCAAGTTTACTTTCTCAAATTCAGATGTTACTTTGCCAAGTTTAGATTTTAATTCTTCATTCTCAATCTTCAACCTTTCATTCTCAGATATTAGATTTGCTTCATTTTTGTCATTTCCATCTTTCAAACTAAGCTTTAGATTTTCTATCTTCAGTTCATGTTTAAGGATCACATTTTCTTTTTCTAAGTTGTCATCACAATCTTCAATAAGAATTTTGGATTCCTTTTCCGATTTTAGATCTTCTACCTTTTTTTTCAGTTTCTCAATAAGGTTCTTTGCATCATCATATTTACTTTTCAGAGTGTTTCTTTCATTAGTAAGAAAATCAATCTATTCAAGAGCTTCTTAAAGATTTTTTGTAGTTGATCCATATCCATAGAGATCTTACTCAAGCTGCTAGGCTTTCCTTGAATGATTCTTCTCTGAGTAACTAAGCTCTGATACCAATTGTTAGAAATAGGGAATACTGAGAGGGGGGGGGTGAATCAATATTCTACAAACTTTCTCCTTTGCCCAATTATGGATATAATAGATTATCTTTATACATGCATAACATAAGAAGCTAAACAATATACATAGCAATGGAAATAAAGAACTCATAACACATGATATGTTTCGGAGGAAACCCTGGCCAAGGAAAAACCCTGGTGGGGATGATACCCACAAAGATCCACTAATAAAAAGTATCTTGTTAAGGATGTTGACCCTGTTAGGAGTCTATTACAAGCATATAGTGTATCAGTCCTGATTAAGGGACTATAGGTCGTGTTAGAAGCCTCAACCCTGTTAGGAGTTGTCAATACAAAATTTGATTACTAGATGAGCCCATTGCCCAAACAAGTAATGTACAATGTATACTTATTAAAAAATAGATTAAGGTATATAACCTTATGCTACTTGCATCAATATCTTTTTGCTGCTCTTACATTCTCATCATTTCAATATTACACATCCACTTATATATCTCTTCTTGCAATTACAATTACATATATACAAGTTATTAAAGATAATAACTCTACATGGTTGGCTTCCATATATCTTTATCCAAGAGTTAACATCTAGGATGTCATCCCTTTATATTGTTAAGTCATTATTTTGATAAACAAAATAATCCCTTAACTCTTTACCAGTTCTATCATATCAACTTAACACTATCTTCAGTAAAACTGTCATAACTAATTCTGTACATGCCATACTAACTTGCGCTCTAAGATGGGTCATCATTAGTCATCATAGAGTCTATGTTCAAGTGCACAAGCACTGAACTTACTCTAGTCAATGTCAAAAACACAAACTGTATCTTGGTGCACTAGTGAAAACACTATCTGACACTTAGACAAATTTGCAATGCACTCTGCTATACTTGCTCTCAGTCTTGTTTGAGCTTCATGTGGATCATATGTTGCCATAATGACAACATCTATGTACTCACTTCATCCAAATTGCCAACAGATGTAGACATCTCATAAAGACAAGAAACTTCAATTTTTACATGCTAATTTAAAATTTTGAAAATAGAATATTTCCCCCCCCCCAACTAAGTAATGGCATGGGTCCCACCAAGCCAGGCTATGCAAGAGTAGATAACTAAATTGACACAAAATCTTAAAAATTAATGAATAAAATAAAATATGTATGAGTATATGTGGCATGAACCTGGAAGCATTGCAAGAAGAGTGTTTTGAAAGATTACATCTGCAGTTATGAAGTGATGGGATGGGATGGATGGGTGGAAAAGAGAGAAGGTGAAATGAAATTTATTATGGAGAAATAATTCCACAAAATGTGAAATGTTTATTATGGGCTTCTTGAATGGAATCAAGAATCACCAGAATGCTAGGTTGGAGACCCAGATTCTTTAGCTACAGGAACACTGGCATCATGATGCAGGAGCATCCTAGGTGTAAGAGCAATCTTGCATCACCCAACAATATTTATTTTTTTGTATTCAATAAGGGCTATCTTATGTAGAGCTACTATTTATGGAAACTTGCTGGTTTTAGTAAGTTGTTCATAAATCTTTAAGTGTTCTGATTTTACATGTGGAGGTTCATCTCAGTCATATCAGCCTGCCAGTAAAGTTTCATGGCTAGATCAGGTCTAGGTTTGAAGATATTGAAGATTTTTGGTATTGGCAGTAGGGTAGAGAAACTTTGAACTCATTTTTTAAGGCTTTAGAGGCTCCAGATGAGGTCAAAAATTTGGGTGACAGGCACTTGCATGAGTCAAGCCTGTAGAGCGCTTCGTGGCCTTTCTGAAATGGGGTTATAATAGTCAATCAGGTCAACTAGTTGTGACTTATGGTCTTCGGAAGTCGGGTCACCTAAAATGGCAGAAAATAATTTTCCTTCAAAATTTTTGTTTGGGTTTCAAAAGTTTTTTTGAGCCAACTTTGATGTAATAAATTGAAAAACTAAAATAATTCTAAGTTTGGTCAGCCCTAAGGGCTAAATTGTTGGAACCTTCTCGAGCAGTGGAAAATGCCTATATAAAGAAGACCCGTAGTGTTGTCTAGGGTAGTTCTGGGTAGTAGATCTAGGTATTTATTCGAGACTTTGTCCTACAGAATATTGTAAGGGAATGCCCATGTGGCTTTGCATATTGTAATTCTGAAAGTTTGTAATTCCACATTTGTGGAGATAATAAGAAGCCAATTTTTTGTTCTTGCATATTATTGTTGTTTCTCTATTTATGTTATGTGTTTGTGGTATTAAGGGGAGCACCCTTCATCAAGTGGTATCAGAGAAGGAGTTCCTGAGTGTGTAAATAGATCGCCAACTATGAGGCAATTTGCACTAGGACTATGGTTAGGGTTTCAACACACATCATGAAAATGCCTCCATAAAGGGAATGTGGCAGAAGAGCTAGTGTTGTAACACTTGAGGTTAGAGTTCTCTTGATGAAGGGTGCTCCCCTTAATACCACAAACACATAACAGAAATAGAGAAACAATAACAATATGCAAGAACAGAAAATTGGCTTCTTATTATTTCCACAAATGTGGAATTACAAACTTTCAGAATTACAATATGCAAAGCCACATGAACATTCCCTTAAAATATTCTATAGGACAAAGCCTCGAACTATTACCCAGATCTACTACCCAAAACTATTCTGAACCGCCTAAGACAATAATACAGCCTTCCTTATATAGGCAATTTTCCACCGCTTGGGAAGGTTCCAGAATATTAGCCAATAAGGCCGACCAAACTTAGAATTATTTTATTTTACATTTTATTACATCATAGTCAGCTCAAGATAACCTTTGAAACCTGAATAGAAATTTTGAAGAAAATTATTTTCTACCATTTCAGGTGGCCCAACTTTCGAAGACCATAAGTCATCACCAGTTGACCCGATCAGCTATTATAACCCCATTTTAGAAATGCCACAAAGTGATCTATAGGCTTGACCCACACAAGCACCCATCACCCAAATTTTTGACCTCATCCAGGGCCTCTAAAGCCTTCAAAACTAAGTTCAAAGTTTTTGTACCCTGCTGCCAATACCAAAAATCTTCAATATCTTCCAATATACACTTGATCTAGCAATGAAACTTTACTGGCAGACTTATATGACCAAAATGAACCTCCAAGAAAGAAATCAAATCATTCTGAGCACATATGAAAACTACCAAAAATAGTAACTTTCCATAAATAGCAGCTCTGCACAAAATAGCCCTTATTGAATACAAAAACAAAATATTTTTGGGTGATGCAAGATTGCTCTTACACCCAGGATGCTCCTGCATCAGACACCTGGGGTAATTTGAGAAGTGACCCTATCACAACTCAGGTGTGTAGAGGAAAACCAAGACGGTTAACCTCCTCTTTTGTTAGCCATGATGAATCTTCAATAGGTCATCCTTTCCATTTGACCAAATACTCTTCATATGTCCTATTCCTAGTGCTTCTACCAACACAACTGTCCAGTATGTCTTCAATCTCCTTGGTATCTGAACTACTTGCTGGAATACTCCACTATGCTATTGCAACCTCATCTTCAAGACCTCCTTCATGATACTTTGTCAAATCTGAAATGTTAAACACTGGTGAAATATTCAGCTCACTAGGCAATTCTACCTCATATGCATTTCCTGAATCATGCTTCTTCAATATCTTACATGGTCCAAACTTTTTCATTTTCTGCTTGTTATATGTACCAACTAGAAATCACTCCTTCCGCAAATGAACCATGACTTCATCTCCAACCTGAAATTCCTTATGCCTCCTTTTATCATCTACCTTAGCCTTATACTGTGCGTTCATCTTGGTAATATGCTTCCTCACCTCCTCATGGATGTTCTTCAAGTGTTCTACAAAATCTTCAGCTTCAGCACTACTTATTTCTCCTTTATCTATCTTTCTCAATTCAGATGCATTTCATGGACTACTTCCATATACAATCTGGAATGGTGATTTACCAGTACTCCTGTTGATAGAATTATTGTATGTAAATTCTACCTATGGTAAAATCAAATCCCATCTTGTTGGCTTATCTCCAACTAAACATCTTAGCAAATTTCCCAAACTCCTGTTCACCACCTCTGTCTATCCATCAGTCTGTGGGTGATGTGATGAACTAAACTTCAAATCTATCTTCAACTTCTTCCACAATGTCCGCCAGAAATATCCAACAAACTTAGTATCTTGATCTAAAACTATGGTCTTTGGAAAACCATGTAGTCTCACCACTTCTCTGAAAAACAATTCTGCTACATGAACAACATCATTAGTCTTCTTGTAGGGAATGAAATGTGCCATCTTCAAAAATTTGTCAACTACTACGAAAATTGAATCATGTCCCCGTTGTGTCCTCAGTAAACCAAGAACAAAGTCCATACTGATATCCTCCTAAGGCTTCTCTAGTACAGATAATGGCTGATACAACCCTATATTTTGCTTCACTCATTTCACCATCTAACATACTCTATAACTCTGTACAAACTTCTTCACATCTTACTGCAATTATGGCCAATAATAATTCTCACCAACCAAAGCAAGGGTTTCATCACGACCAAAATGTCCAGCCAATCCTCCACTATGCTTCTCCTTGATGAGATTCTCCCTCATAGAACTTTGTGGAATGCACAACTAACTCCCTCTGAATAGCATATCATCCTGGATGATGAAATCCAACCATTTCATCCTGTCTAGAGTAACAGGTTCTGTACAAGCTTTCCAAGCTTCACCAAAATCAGGATCCTCTGGATACAAATTCTTGAGTTCCTTGAACCCAACCACCTTAATCTGCATCTCTATCAGCAATAGTTTCCTTCTGCTAAGAGCATCTACAACCCTGTTAAACTTTCCACTTCTGTGTTTCAAAACAAATGTATAACTCTATAAAAACTCAACCCATTTCAAATGCCTTTGATTCAACTTTCCTTGACTGTTCAAATATTGCAAAGCTTGATGATCAATATAAAAAACAAACTCCTTAGGAAGCAGATAGTGCCTCCATTTTTTCAATGCCTGAACTATAGCATAAAATTCCTAATCATAAATAGAATATTTTCTCTTGGCATCATTTAACTTCTCACTGAAATAAGCAACAGGTTTACCTTCTTGGCTCATAACATCACCTATTGCAGTACCACTAGCATCACAATCTACTTGAAACACCTTATTAAAATCTGGAAGTGCTAAAATAGGTTGTTCTGTAACTTTTTGTTTTAACAATTGAAAACTCTTTTCTGCCCCATTAGTCCACTTAAACTCTTTTCTATCCCCTCGCATTGTTTCAGTCAAGGGTCCACAAATACTGCTAAAATTTTTGATAAAATTTTTGTAAAAACTAGCTAGACCATGAAAAGATCTTACCTCAGTAGCACTCCTTGGAGTAGGCCATTCAAGGATAGCCCGTACCTTCTTTGGGTCCATTTTTAGACCTTCTACTGAAACTACAAATCCCAAATACACTAACTCTTTCTTCACAAAATTGCACTTCTTCAAATTAGTCAACAATTTCTCATCTCTCAAATTCTCAAACACCATATGAATATGCATCATATGTTCCTCCAATGTCTTGCTAAAAATCAAAATATCATCTAGGTAAATAATGACAAACTTACCCAGAAATTCTTTTAGAACCTCATTTATGAGCCGCATGAAAGTGCTTGGTGCATTGGTTAGTCCAAAAGGCATGACTAACCACTCATACAATCCTTCCTTTTTCTTGAAGGTAGTCTTTTATTCATCTCCTTCTTTGATCTGAATTTGGTGATATCCACTCTTTAGATCTATCTTTGAGAAATACATAGCTCCACTCAAATAGTCCATAATATCATCCATTCGTGGTAATGGAAACCTATACTTGATTGTGATCTTGTTTATTACTCTGAAATCTATACAAATCCTCCATTCTCCATTCTTCTTTAGTGCTAATACCACTGGTACAGCATAGGGACTCAGACTCTCATGGATCAATCCTTTCTGTAACAGTTCATGTACTTGTCTGTTCAACTCCTCACTTTCTATAGGTGTCATTCTGTGTGCTACCTTATTTGGCAAACTCACTCCTGGGATCAAGTCCATCTGATGACTGATCTTCCTGACTGGTGGTAATCCATTAGGCACGTTATCGGATACAATATCCTGAAACTCATTCAACAAATCTACAACTTCTACAAGAACATCTTCTACTTCCTCTTTACCAGCTTTTGGATTAAAGAAAAATATACATTCTCATGCCTCATACCATCTAGGAAATTTCTTCCATCAATAAAAGTTATCCTTGCATTACCACATACCTTTTCTTCAGTCTCCTTCAATAGTTTTAGCTTATGTCGCACTCCATCCTTTGTCAGGGAATAGGTATTCGCATGACCATCATGTACAACACATCTATCAAACTGCCATGGTCTACCCAACAACATATGACATGCATCCATAGATATGATATCACACAATACCTCATCTTGGTATCCGCCAATCTTGAGCTTCACCAGGCATTATTCATTGACCATGACCTTGTGGTCATCGTGTACCCAGGCAATCCAATATGGATGTGGGTGTTTCTATCTCTTGAGCTTCAACTTTGTCACCATCTCTTCTGACACCAAATTGTCAGTGCTTCCACTATCAATAATCACATCACAACATTTACCTTCACACTTGCACCTGGTGCAAAACAGGCTCCTCCTTTGCTCAGGTTCTTTCTCACCACTCAACAGGACTCTTCTATTAATCAACATTTTTCCTCTTTCAGCATCTTCCAAATTTGATGATCTGACATCTTCATCTACATGTGCAACTCTGGCCTGGCTTTCATTTCTCCTATTTGTTCTACCTTGGCACTGAGGACATTCAAATACCCTATGACCTTCTTCTCCATAGTGAAACATGTTCCATGGAAGCCACCTCTTCCATATCCTTGTCCTCTTCCTCTTCCTCTTTGTTCTTTATTATTTTGATCCTGGAAGTGATTGGAATTATTTCCTCACTAATTCTGACTACTACTGGCCTCATCCTTCTTTTTTGGATCTTTATTTCAGCCACCATATGACCATCCACCAGATCATCCACCACGACCTCTTCCATTTTGTTTACTCTCAAACTTCTTATTCAGCTTTTCCTCTACTTTTAGGGAAAACTGGTATGCATCTTCAATATTGTTCATTCGAACCAGATTCAGCTCCTCCTGAATGCTTGGCCTTAACCCATTAAGGTATCAGGTAACTTTCTCCTTATCAGCTTCTGCATGGCCTGTTCTAATGAGGAGTCGATAGAACTCCTCTGTATACTCCTGAACAGATCTTCCTACTTGCTTCAAACTTTGCATTTTCTTTAGTAGGTCAAGCTCATAATCAACAGGAATGAACTGTCACTTCAATTTATCCACCATCTGATCCCATCTTGTGATTTTATCTTTCCCTCTTCTATTTTTCTCCAATTGAATTTCTTGCCACCAGATCTTCGCATGACCTTTCAATCTGGCCTTCACAAATTTGACCCTATCAGGATCCTCAACATATTCATACTCAAAATATTCCTCACATTCATTGATCTAATCGATCAATTCCTCTGGGTTAAGATTTTCAAAAAATATAGGAACCTCAATCTTAGGTCTTTTCCCAATCTTGGAAATCACTCGAAAAAGTCTTTCTTCCTCCTGGTTCACAATTTTAGCTTCTCCTTCTTGATATTCTTCTTCAGCTTCATCCTCGCTTTCGTCTCTGACATTAAGATTCATTCTTTTGTGAATCTCTTCTTGCAATGCTCGCACTTGTCTCTGCAGCTCTCTAACCTTAGGTGTCACAGCACCAGCTCTTTCACCATGTTCTCTTCATGGAGGCATTTTTATGATGCACACTGAAACCTTTACCACGGTCCTGGTGCAAACTACCTCACAATCAGTGATCTATTTACACACTCAAGAACTCCTACTCTGATACCACTTGATGAAGGGTGCTCCCCTTAATACCACAAACATATAACAAAAATAGAGAAACAACAACAATATGCAAGAATAGAAAATTAGCTTCTTATTATCTCCACAAATGTGGAATTACAAACTTTCAGAATTAAAATATGCAAAGCCACATGGGCATTCCCTTACAATATTCTGTAGGACAAAGCCTCAAACTATCACCCAGATCTACTACCCAGAACTATTCTGAACTGCCTAAGATAATAATATAGACTTCCTTATATAGGCAATTTTCCACCACCTGGGAGGGTTCTAGAATATTAGCCAAAAAGGCCGACCAAACTTAGAATTATTTTATTTTAAATTTTATTACATCATAGTCGGCTCAAGATAACCTTTGAAACCTGAATAGAAATTTTGAAGAAAATTATTTTCTGTCATTTCAAGTGGCCCAACTTCTGAAGACCATAAGTCATCACCAGTTGACCCGATCGGCTATTATAACCCCATTTCAGAAATGCCACAAAGTGCTCTATAGGCTTGACCCACGCAAGTGCCTATCACTCAAATTTTTGACCTCATCCGAGGCCTCTAAAGCCTTCAAAACTGAGTTCAAAGTTTCTATACCCTGCTGCCAATACCAAAAATCTTCAATATCTTCCAATATACACTTGATCTGGCAATGAAACTTTACTGGCAAACTTATATGACCAAAATAAACCTCCAAGAAAGAAATCAGACTATTCTGAGCACATACAAAAATTACCAAAAATAGTAACTTTCCATAAATAGCAGCTCTGCAGAAAATAGCCCTTATTGAATACAAAAATAAAATATTTTTGGGTGATGCAAGATTGCTCTTACACCCAGGATGCTCCTGCATTAGCTCTAGAGACAAGTGCGAGCATTTCAAGAACAGATTCATAGAGGAATGAATCTTAATGTCAAATATGAAAGTGAGGATGAAGCCAAAGAAGGAAATGATGATCAAGAAGAAGAAGGTGAAATTTTGAATCGAGAAGAAGAAAGGATTTCCCGGGCAATTTCTAAGATAAAAAAAAGACCTAAGATCGAGGTTCCTACATTTTCAGGAAATCTTAACCTAGAAGAATTGATCAACTAGATCAATGAATGTGAAGAAAATTTTGAGTATGAAGATATTGAGGATCCTGATAGGGTCAAATTTGTGAAGGCTAGACTAAAAGGTCATGCAAAGATCTAGTGGCAAGAGATTCAATTAGAGTGAAATAGAAGAGGGAAAGATAAAATCACAAGATGGGATCAGATGGTGGATAAATTGAAGTGACAGTTCATTCCTGTTGATTATGAGCTTGACCTACTGAAGAAGATGCAAAGTTTGAAGCAAGTAGGAAGATCTGTTCAGGAGTATACAGAGGAGTTCTATCGAATCCTCAATAGAACAGGCCATGCGGAAGCTGATAAGGAGAAAGTTGCTCATTACGTTAGTGGGTTGAGGCCAAGCATTCAGGAGGAGCTAAATCTAGTTTGAATGAATAGTATTGAAGAGACATACTAGTTTTCCCTAAAAGTGGAGGAAAAGTTGAACAAGAAGATTGAGAGCAGACAAAATGGAAGAGGTCACGATGGACGATCTGGTGGATGGTCATATGGAGGTTGAAATGAAAATCTAAAAAAGAAAGATGAGCCTAGTAGTAGTCAAAATTAGAGAGGAAATAATTCCAATCATTTCCAAGATCAGAATAATAGAGATTAGAAAGGAAGAGGAACAAGAAAAGGTTCAGGAAGAGGAGGCTTTCGTGGAACATATTTTCACTATGGAGAAGAAGGTCATAGGGCATTTGAATGTCCTCAACACCAAGGAAGGATAGATTGGAGGAATGAAGGCCAGGCCAAAGTTGCACATGTAGATGAATATGCCAGATCATCAAATTCAAAAGATGTTGAAAGAGGAGAAATGTTGATTAACAGAAGAGTCCTGCTGAGTGGTGAGAATGAACCTGAACAAAGGAGGAGCCTATTTCTCACTAGATGCAAGTGTGAGGGAAAATGTTGTGATATGATTATTGATAGTGGAAGCACTGAAAATTTGGTGTCAAAAGAGATGGTGACAAAGTTGAAGCTCAAGAGATAGAAACACCCACATTCATATCAAATTGTCTGGGTGCAGGATGACCACAAGGTCATGGTCAGTGAACAGTGCCTAGTAAAGTTCAAGACTAGCGGGTACCAAGATGAGGTACTATGTGACATCATATCTATGGATGCATGTCATATGTTTTTGGGTAGACCATGGCAGTTTGATAGATGTGTTGTACATGATGTTCATGTGAATACCTATTCCCTGACAAAGGATGGAGTGTGACTTAAGCTAAAGCCATTGAAGGAGACTGAAGAAAACGTATGTGGTAATGCAAGATAAAATTTGTTGATGGAAGAAAATTCCTAGATGGTATGAGGCATGAGCATGTGTGTTTTTCCTTAATTCCAAAAGCTGGTAAACAAGAAGTAGATGATGTACCTATAGAGGTTGCAAATTTGTTGAATGAGTTCCAGGATATTGTATCTGATAATGTACTTGATAAATTACCACTGGTAAGGAAGATTAGTCATCAGATGGATTTGATTCTAGGAGCTAGTTTTCCAAACAAGGCAGCACACAGAATGACACCAGTAGAAAGTGAAGAGTTGAATAGACAATTACCTGAGTTATTATAGAAGGGGTTGATTCGAGAGAGTCTGAGTCCCTATACTATACCAGCGGTATTATCACCAAAGAAGAATGGAGAATGGAGGATGTATATAGATTCTAGAGCAATAAACAAGATCACAATCAAGTATAGGTTTCCATTGCCATGAATGGATGATATTATGGATTATTTGAGTGGAGCTGTGTATTTCTCAAAGATAGATCTGAAGAGTGGATATCACCAGATTTAGATCAGAGAAGGAGATGAATGGAAGACTACCTTCAAGACAAAGGAAGGACTATATGAGTGGTTATTCATGCCTTTTGGGCTAACCAATGCACCAAGCACTTTCACGTGGCTCATGAATGAGGTTCTAAAAGAATTTCTAGGTAAGTTTGTCATTGTGTACCTAGATGATATTTTGATCTTTAGTAAGACATTGGAAGAGTGTATGATGCATATTCATATGGTGTTTGAGAAGTTAAGAGATGAGAAATTGTTGATTAGTTTGAAGAAGTGCAGTTTTGTGAAGAAAGAGTTAGTGTATTTGTGATTTGTAGTTTCAGCAGAAGGTCTAAAAATGGACCCAAAGAAGGTACAGACTATCCTTGAATGGCCTACTCCAAGGAGTGCTACTGAGGTAATGTCTTTTCATGGTTTGGGTAGCTTTTATAGAAATTTATCAAAAAATTTAGCAGTATTTGTGGACCCTTGACTCAAACAATGAGAGGGAGGGGATAGAAAAGAGTTCAAGTGGACTAATGGGGCAGATAAGAGTTTTAAACTATTGAAACAAAAGGTTACAAAACAACCTATTTTAGCAATTCTTGATTTTAATAAGGTGTTTCAAGTAGATTGTGATGCTAGTGGTACTGAAATAGGAGTTGTTATGAGCCAGGAAGATAAACCTATTGCTTATTTCACTGAGAAGTTAAATGATGCTAAGAGAAAGTATTCTATTTATGATCAAGAATTTTATGCTATAGTTCAGGCATTGATGAAGTGGAGACACTATCTACTTCCTAAGGAGTTTTTTTTGTATACTGATCATCGAGCTTTTCAATAGTTGAATAGTCAAGGAAAGTTGAATCAAAGGTATTTGAAATGGGTCAAGTTTTTGCAGAGTTATACATTTGTTTTGAAACACATAAGTGGAAAGTCTAATAGGGTTGTAGATGCACTTAGTAGAAGGAAACTATTGCTGATAGAGATGCAGATTGAATTGGTTGGGTTCAAGGAACTCAAAAATTTGTATCCAGAGGATCCTAATGTTGGTGAAGCTTGGAAAGCTTGTAAAGAACCTGTTACTCTAGACAGAATGAAGTGGCTGGATTTTATTATCCTGGATGATATGCTATTCAAAGGGAGTTAGTTGTGCATTCCATGAAGCTCTATGAGGGAGAATATAATCAAAGAGAAGCATAGTGGAGGATTGGCTAGATATCTTGGTCATGATAAAACCCTTGCTTTGGTCAGTGAGAATTATTATTGGCCACAGATGTAGCAAGATGTCAAGAAGTTTGTACAGAGTTGCAGAGTATGTCAAATGGCGAAAGGAGTGAAGTAGAATACAGGGTGGTATCAGCCATTACCTATACTAGAGAAGCCTTGGGAGGATATCAGTATGGACTTTGTTCTTGGTTTACCAAGGACACAGTGGGGACATGATTCAATTTTTGTAGTAGCTGACAAATTTTCAAAGATGGCACATTTTGTTCCCTGCAAGAAAATTAATGATGTTGTTCATGTAGCAGAATTATTTTTCAAAGAAGTGGTGAGACTGCATGGTTTGCCAAAGAGTATAGTTTCAGATAGGGACACTAAGTTCATTGGATATTTCTAGCGTACATTGTGGAATAATTTGAAGACAACTTTGAAGTTTAGTTCATCACATCATCCACAGACTAATGGATAGATAGAGGTGGTGAATAGGAGTTTGGAAAATTTGTCGAGATGTTTGGTTGGAGATAAGCCAACAAGATGAGATTTGATTTTACCACAAGCAGAATTTGCATATAATAATTTTGTCAATAGGAGCACTGGTAAATCACCATTCTAGATTGTATATGGGAGTAGTCCCAAAAATGCATCTGAGTTGAGAAGGATAGATCAAGGAGAAATAAGTAGTGTTGAAGCTGAGGATTTTACAAACATTTGAAGAACATCCATGAGGAGGTGAGGAAGCATATTACCAAGATGAATGTGTAGTATAAAGCTAAGGTAGATGAGAAAATAAGGCATAAAGAATTTCAGGTTGGAGATAAAGTCATGGTTCATTTGTGGAAGGAAATATTTCCAGTTGGTACATATAACAATCTGAAAATGAAGAAGTTTGGGCCATGTAAGATACTGAAGAAGCATGATTCAGGAAATGCATATGAGGTCAAGTTGCTTACTGAGCTGAATATTTCACCAGTGTTTAACATTTCAGATCTAAGAGAGTATCATGAGGGAGGTGTTCAAGATGAGATCACAATAGTATAGTGGAGTATTCCATCAACTAGTTCAGATACCAAAGAGATTGAGGATATACTATAGTCATGTTGGCAGAAGCACAAGGAACATGACATATGAAGAATATCTAGTCAAGTGGAAAGAATGACTTGTTGAAGATTCATCATGGCTAACAAAGGAGGAGGTTAACCATCTTGGTTTTCCTCTACAAACCTGAGACATGACAGGGTCACTTCTCAAATTACCCCGAGTGTCTGATGTAGGAGCATCTTGGGTGTAAGAGCAATCTTGCATCACCCAAAAATATTTATGTTTGTGTATTCAATAAGGGCTATCTTGTGTAGAGTTGCTATTTATGGAAACTTTCTAGTTTTAGTAAGTTGGTCATAAGTCTCAAAATGTTCTGATTTTACATGTGGAGGTTCATCTTAGTCATATCAGCCTGCCAGTAAAGTTTCATGGCTAGATCAGGTCTAGTTTTGAAGATATTGAAGATTTTCGGTATGGCAGTAGGGTACAAAAACTTTGAACTCATTTTTTAAGGCTTTAGAGGCTCCAGATGAGGTCAAAATTTTGGGTGATAGGCTCTTCCATGATTCAAGCCTATAGAACACTTCGTGGACTTTCTAAAATGGGGTTATAATAGTCAATCGGGTCAACTGGTGATGACTTATAGTCTCTAGAAGTTGGGTCACCTAAAATGGAAGAAAATAATTTTCCTTCAAAATTTTTGTTCGGGTTTCAAAAGTTATTTTGAGCTGACTTTGATGTAATAAATTAAAAAAATAAAATAATTCTAAGTTTGGTCAGCCCTAAGGGCTAAATTTCTAGAACCTTCTCGGGTAGTGGAAAATGCCTATATAAAGAAGGCCCATAGTGTTGTCTAGGGTAGTTCTGGGTAGTAGATCTGGGTATTGATTCAAGACTTTTTCCTATAGAATATTGTAAGGGAATGCCCATGTGGCTTTGCATATTGTAATTCTAAAAGTTTGTAATTCCACATTTGTGTAGATAATAAGAAGCCAATTTTCTGTTCTTGCATATTGTTGTTTTTTTTCTATTTATGTTATGTGTTTATGGTATTAAGGGGAGCACCCTTCATCACATCACCACTACTCTGGAACTACTTCAGGAACTCATCATGACTGACAAGCTCGTTGTAGAGTTTTAGGTGATGTCCATTTACTAGCAACTTGAATCACATAGGATCGATGGTTGAAAGCTAAATTGCTCCATTGTTGAATACTGATATTATCTCATAAGGCCCAAGCCATCTGGTTTGAAATTTCTTGGGTGTGTGCTGGTATCTTGAATCATACAATAGTGCCTAGTCACCCACAAAAAATTGTTTATCACAGATGAACTTGTCATGCCATTTTTTTGTCTACTATTGTATCAAATCCGTATTGTGGAGGGTTGACTTCCTATATTCATCCAATTCATTTAATTTTAGCAACTGGTCTTCTTGTGCTATGGTGAGATCAATATCCAAATCCTAGGTTGTTCGGAGTGTTTTATGCTGAAACTCAGTAGGCATGGAGGCTGATTTTCTATACACCAACTCAAAAGGAGTAAACCCTAAGGTGGTTTCCATGTTGTGTGGTAGGCCCATATGGCTTTAGGAAGATAGGTAGCCTAGTCATTTTTGTGAAAAACTATTGTCTTTGTCAAAATAGATTCTATCTCTTGGTTTGTGATTTTAGCCTAACCATTTGCCTAATGATGATAGGGTGAAGGTTTCCCATGGCACACCATATACTCCTGCATCAACTCTATGATAAGATTGGAGGTGAACTCTTCTCCCTAATCTATGACAATTTCCCTTGGTACTCTAAATCTAGTGAATATGCATTCATACAAGAACTCAACAACTTTGTGATCTCTAGCATGCCTCATAGCTTTGGCTTCAACCCATTTGGTGGCATAGTCAGTACATACTAAGATATATGACTTCCCATGAGAATACGGTTCAATGGGTCCAACAAATTCAATACCCCACTTGTCAAAGGTGTGACAACTACCTAAGGTTGTAGGGGCATTTCATCAGATTTCATTAGGTGCCCTATAAGCTAGCATCTATCAAAATGTCTGGTATGCTTTGCTGCATCTTTATGCAAAGTAGGCCAGTAGTATCTGATTGTCAAAATTTTATAGGTTGTCTGCTTTGCTGCAAAATGGCTGCCACATGGTTCATCATGACATGCTTAGAGAATTTCATAGGTTTCATCTTCATGAACACATCTCCTAGTGACCTGGTCTAGTCCTGTATAAAACATGAAGCTCAAAATCCAGGAGAAGTTAAAACTCTTCTCAAACAATAGTTGTTGCTTCTTAGGAGAGAAATGAGGCAGTATTCGACATGTAGCAAGGTAGTTGGCTAAGTTTGCATACCATAGATTAAAAGAATCAATAGAAAATAAGTGCTCATTAGGGAAGTTGTCATCAATTACTGCAAGATCATCTGGTACTTGCAATCTTGACAAGAAATCAGCCACTACATTAGCCTTTCCTAGTTTGTCTATTATCTTCACATCAAATTCCTACATGAGGAGTAACTAGCATGCTAATCTACCACTAATGAAAGGTTTATTCATTAAGTATTTGATAGCTAAATGATCAGTATAAAAAAATACTTCATAACATGTGATGTAGTGCCTAAATTCTTTTAGTGCATAGACAACTGCTAATAGCTCTTTTCAAGTAATAGTATAATTTAATTCAGCTCCTTGCAAATTTTTACTAATGTAGTAAATTGCATGTTCAACAATACCTTCCTTCTACCCAAGGACTACTCCAATGGCATAGTTAGATGCATCGGTGTGGATGTGAAATGGAAGCTTCCAATCAGGTCCTCTGAGAATAGGTGTTGTTGTTAAAACATCTTTCAATTTCTAGAATGAGGCTTCACAGTCTTTGATCCATTCAAACTCGAATTCCTTCTTTAGTAAGTTGTATAAAGGTGCTGCAAGTTGGCTGAAATCCTTTATGAATCTCCTGTAGTAACTAGCATGGCCAAGGAAACTCCTAACATCATTCTACTTAACCGGTGTGGGAAGTGTGTTGATAACTACAATTTTTGCAGGGTCAACCTAAATTCCAAAAGATGAGAGGTAGTGGCCAAGGACAACTCCCTCCTCCATCATCATATAACACTTCTCACTATTAAGGGAGAGGTTGTAATCCTGACATCTCTTAAGAACCTTCTCCAAGTTAGCTTTTTCTTCTTCAAATGTGCTTCCATTAGTAGTAAAGTCATCCATGTAAATTTCAACATAGTTAGCAGCAATGTCAGAGAAAATTCCTAGCACCGCTCTCTCAAAGGTAGAAGGTGCATTGCACAATCCAAATGGCAAGACTAAATAAGAAAATGTTCCCTAGGGATAGGTAAACATTGTCTTATCCTAGTCTTCTAGTGATATTTGTATCTAGTTATATCCACTAAAGCCATCTATAAATGAAAAGTACTTCTTCCCAGCAAAATTATCAAGCACTTGGTCAATGAAAGGTAGTGGAAATTGATCCTTCTTAGTGGCTTTGTTAAGCTCCCTATAGTCCACACAAAATCTCCACTTAACCCCTTTCTTTGGAAGAATTACTAGAGGATAAACCCACTGGCTGTCAGAAATAGGATAAATGAAATCAACACTAAGAAGCTTCTACAACTCGGTCTTCACTATGTCTCTCAAAGCAAGATTAATTCTCTTTTGGGCTTTCCTCACTAGCTTGTACTCAGGGCTTATATAGATTTTGTGAGTGCAAAGTTTAGGGTCTAACCCTTTCATATAAATGTAATCCCATGCAAAGGCTTGCTGAATTTATTGCAAAATCTTGAGAAGACTAGACATCTAATATTCAGTGAGGTTCTTATTAACATTCAACTCCTTTCCTGAAGAAATTTCAACTCTTTTGACTTTGTCTAGCATCAAGACTTCTACCATGGATGGAGACTTTATTTCATGGGGTAGCAAGGTGTGGAGATAATCAGATGCTTTAGGAAAATGAGATGTGGTTTTCTTGGGCATTATTGTTTGAAGGGAATAATTAGGAACATCACAAGATGATTCCTCATAACCATATTGGTTGGTAAGGATTGTTGCTAGTATATCATCTTCTTCTTGTGATACCATGAATGGATTTCTCTCAATGACCATAAGTTTTTGCACAAAGTTTTCTTCAGGGGAAGCATCACCTAGATCTGGCCATACCACTTGATCAAGGTCTACTTGGGGTTTTGCCGGGGAATACAGAGTTAACTTCTTGGTATTTATCCCATCTAATATGGTCATTTTTCCTAAGTGACATGTAATGCAAGCATCATCTATGGCTAGCCAAGGTCATCCTAGGATTAATGGGTATCCTCCTAAGGTTTTTTTGGGTGACAGGACTATGAAATCCAAAGGGTAATCTAAAGAATCTAGTGGGACAACAATATCTTCAACCATACCATCTGGCTTGATAGTTGAATTATCAACTAATTGCAATATTGTAGGTGTATCTCGCAAACCAATGATACTGAGTTTTAGCAAAACTTCCCTAGTCATGACATTGATTGATGCTCCTAAATCAATTAGGACATTCTGAATTTGGATACCATTAATATGTATAGTGACCACTGGGCTTCCTAGGTCAGAATACTTAGGCATTACAACTTTTCTTAACATGAGATCTAAGAGTTGGCCTAAGACATGGACAGTATCAAGGTCTTTTTTCTTTCTTACAGGCTGGTTGATACATGCTTCTTTGATTGGTTTGGTATAGACTGGAATTTCTTTAAGGGCATCCAACAAGGGAATTTGCATTTTCATTTGCTTGAGTTGATCGATCAAATCAGCTGCTACAAGATTTTATTTTGGAGGAACTACCTGAGACAATCTTTATGGAAAAGGAGGATTTTTAGGCACTAGGGTAGTTTAAACAACATGTGGAACATTAGTAGGCTAGTTCACAGGTATGTCCTCAACATCAGCAACTTCGATTATTATTGGCTCCTTGGGTGCAGGTAGTGTAGTTCCTGAACTAAGATGGATATCATTTACTTTCAAGTAATAAGCTTTCTTCTTGTTATTAGGATTTAGAGTTGGCTAAGCAAGAAGTTGAGTTGGCTTTTGAGGGTTTCTATTGGCTATAGGAGGTGGTGGCATAATAGCTTGCTGCTGACTAGACTGGTTGGGTCCCCATTAAGGTTGTGGTTTCCAGTTACCATGAGGTGGCCATTGGCTATTATGTTGTGGCTTTTGATAGGAGTTATACTACTATTAGTATGTGTTAAATGGTGGTGGTTGTTGATAAGCTTGGTTATAGTGTGGTTGTTGATTGGACCAATTATAATTATAATTTTGACCTTGAGGGGCAAAATTTTGGGGTTTATGGTTTGACCATTGACTATTATTATTATTATAACCAAAATTATTCATTGGGTCTAGAGGTATACCTTGTCTCTAAGCCCATGGACATCTTTGAGCAACATAGAAAACTTCTCCATTCTCCTCATTTATGGCTTTAAACTTAGTGGGCATTCGATTGATGTCCATAGATGCAACTGTTTTGCATTTACAATTTCTTTTCTTTTCTCTACAATGAGAATAGAACTCGGCCAACACAAAATCTGCTTCTTCCTTCTTCCTCCTCACTTGGATACTATCTAGCTGAGTGGAAAAATCATTGATGATGTCATTCTTGAAGTCAGATAGAAAATTAGACAGCTCCATTTTGGATACTCCTAAACCACCATTGGACTTGTGTCGTAGGTCTCTAAGTCCCCTACTCTTCTTCACAGTGGCCCTCGAATAATTTAGACATATATTCTTTATGTCAGCCCAACTTTTCTATGTGATATCTCCTCCTACCATCAGGTCTAGAGCTTCAATGCTTCCATCATTCACACCCTTCAAGAAAAGGTGTTTCTGAGATGCCTCATTTAGCTGGTGTTGTGTATTATGCTACAAGTTGAACATGAATCTTGATACATAATCCTCCAAGGTTTCATCCTCCTTCTAAGACATTTTGAAAATGTCATCACCTTTCAAATATTGACCCCTACAATATTCTTTGTACTTTGAAAAAAAATAGATTGTGCATGGCATTCTAGTCTACTATAGCATTGGCTCCCAGCCCCATGAACCATCTCAACGAAGCCTCTTTTAGAGTCAATGGGAACAACTTCAGCTTGTGGGCATCATTTGTATAGTCATAGCTCTAGCAAAGGATGTCAAACTCAAAGAGGAAGGTCTTAGAGTCTTTTGTAATGAGGCCATAGAATTTGGGAAGCGCAACATAGGTATGTTCTTCAAATTTTGATTACCTTGCTGAGGAGGGATAGGAAAAGGAAAGGGAGCTTGACCAGCCATTCTGGGAGGAGGACTTGGTGCTGGTGACTGATAGATAATAAGAGCAAGTGGGTTGTTTGGTATTTAGGTTTAGCAAATATGTTGTTCAAATGTAGTGATTCCTCAGATGATGAAGAGGATATGTGTTCCTGAGCATCAGCAAACAAATTTTCAAAGGGTTCTTCAATTTTAGGATTAAAAATATCAAATTGGTCCTCTTGGTAGTTATGAGGAAGAAATCTCCCAATGTGATCTCTCCTTCTATGTATAAAATTCTTACTTAAGGCTAAGCGCTAGATTAGGAATGAGAATGCAACTACAAAGATAAGTTTGAATTAACACAATACCTGACAATGGGGCCAAAAATGCTTGGCCAAATAATAATATCAGAAACCCATAGCAATGGACTGCCTATTTTAGGATTGGACATCCTAAATGATTTCTAAATGGATTATTCAGTCTCATTTAATTATTGAGTAGGGATGTAAACATGGAATTGCGTTCACAAAGTATATGATTCAAACCTTCTCAATCTAAGACTATCTATGAAATTCAAATGCTTATGCTTCAAGAAAACTATGCTAGAACATGGTAAATGAAGTTATTCTAACAAAGCATGAATTTACTACTAGGAATTACTCCGACCACCTATGTTGCAGGAACAAGATACCAATTATGTTATCAGTAGTTGTAGGAACAACAGAGTTCTAATTACTTAGGAATAAATAGGAAAATGAACTCTACACTAATAGAACAATTCACTCATCAAGTGGGTCCACTTGAATGAGTGAATAGGAAATACAATCAAGATAAAAGATATAAACTTGAATTGAGCATTCTATTCATCCATAACAAAATGATTACACTTGATTTAAAATAGTATTGCAAGAGTTATATTATAAAAACTAGTTCATTTGACTAACTCCAAAAGAGTCACAACAGTCGATGATTTAAAGGAAAGCTACAACTATCTCCTAAATCTATGATCACTTCATAAATGAGGATCAGTTACAACTCATAAAGTTCTAGAACATAGATATCATTGAACGTGAATAATCTCCAGGAATATCGTGTGTCAAGGAAACTAAATTTGTGCGCTGCATGCAATATAAAACATCAATTGACTTGCCTTTCTTGTGAAGATTTTGCAATCCCATGGTTGGCTTTGATTACTCTGATGCCACTATGTTGGTCTGTGAATGTCCATAGTCAACACCTCCAAAACAATCAATGCACACACATCCAACCATATACATATATATCTACATCATTAATATTAGGAAAAGGTGTAAGTTCTAATTAACACTCTTGAAAGTCCTACGACTACAGGAGGTAACTACCCAAAACATAGCTTAGGCAAGGAAACATTCATGGACATGTATAGCTACTACATTTACCATTCCTGTCCATCAATTCAAGAAAATATCATGTCTTAAAAGTATCCATATTTCCATTTTATGTTTTCACACATATATATATAACATATACATAAAAACCATAAGTTCATATGCTTAAAAACTATAAATTCATGTCTATGTGCAATTAACTATTCTGAAAAGAGGATAAAAAGTACTGAGAAAGATGGCTATTTAGAAGCCCATCATCATGCATCCTTGTGGTGGGAGCATTTGCAATTGGATCGAAAAAAGAAAGGCAAAGAAAAAATCAAGGTGTGGAATAAAATGGTGAATAAATAGAAAGGAAAGTTCTTACCTTGTGATTATCAGATTAACCTAGTTAGGAAAATGCAAAGTCTAAGACAGAAAGATAGATTGGTAAAAGAGTATACTAAGGAATTCTATAGACTAGATATTAGATCTACACATGTTGAAGATGATGTGGAAAGAATTGCTAGATACCTGAATGGTTTGAGAGTTTCCATCCAAGAGGAAATCAGTTTGCTCAAATTGGAGAACATTGAAGAGGCTTATCAATTTGAATTGAAAGCTGAGGAGAAATTGAACAAAAGACATGAGCAGAGACAAAAAAGTCAAGGTGGTAGATTCCCTAGAGGAAGAGGTAGATATTATGGTGAAAATATTAGATTTGAACCAGAAAAGACAAATCTAGATAAAGGCAAGACCGAGTGGAAAAGTGAAAGTTCATCTAAAGGCAGAGGCAGTAACTACTAAGGTGGTTATAGTAGAGGTAATTTTCGAGGAACTTGTTAAAATTTTGGAGAGGAAGGAAAGACATTTTGAATGTACACATGCTAGTAAGAAGGATGGTAGCAGTAGAAATGCTTTGGTGCAAGAAGAGTCAGCAAATGAACCTGAGAAGGAAAAAAACTTGATGGTAAGAAGAGCACTATGCAATGAAAGTAAAATGGAAGATCTAGTAAGAAATTTTTTTTCAAGACCAGATGTAGAGTTTCTGACAAAGTTTGGAAGGTAATCATTGATAGTGGTAGCTCAGAGAATCTGGCATCTAAGGACATGGTCACAAAGTTGCAGTTGGAAAGGTTGGAACATCTTAAGCCCTATGAAATTTCATGGATTAGAGATGAGCATACACTTCTGGTAACTAAACAATGTTATGTAAATTTGAAGATTAGAAATTACCATGATAAGGTGTTGTGTGATATCATGCCTATGGATCGTTGTCATATTTTTTTGGGTAGACCTTGGCAATATGATAGACATGCTATATATGATGGAAGATTACATAAGTATACTATTGTGGCTAATGGAAAGAAACAAATCTTGTTACCTTTGATGGAAGAACCTGTTAGTAATTTTTGCACATCTGTGAAATTTTATTTAATGGAAGGAAGAAAATTTGTTAATGATTTGAAGAAGAATGATGTATTTTTTTTTGTGATTCCTTGAAAACTAAGTAAGAAAATAGAGCATAGTGTTCCTAAGGAGATTGATAAATTACTCACTGAGTACAGTGACATCATTTTTGATAATGTACCTGATGGTTTGCCACTGAAGAAAAGTATTGATCATTGCATGGATCTAATCACTGGAGCTAGTTTACTGAATAAAGCACCTCATCAGTTGACACCTACCAAGAATTAGGAATTGAACTGATAGATTAAAGAGTTGCTGGATAAAGGTTTGATCTGAGAAATTTAAACTCCTTGTGTAGTACCTATGGTATTGGCACGTAAGAAGAATGGGGAATGGAAAATGTGTACTGATTCCAGAGAAATAAATAAGATAATACTGAAGTATATGTTTCCTATACTGAGAATGGATGACATAATGGATAGTTTGACTAGAGCAAAGTATTTCACAAAGATTGATTTGAAAAGTGGGTATCATCAAATTAGAATTAGAGAAGGTGATGAATGGATGACTTCTTTCAAGACAAAAAAAGGTTTGTATGAGTGGTTAGTTATGCCTTTTGGTTTAACTAATGCACCAAGTACTTTTATGAGGTTGATGAATGAAGTTCTAAAAAAATTATTGGGTAAGTTTGTGATTGTATATCTTGATGATATTCTGATATTTAGTAAGACCAGAAAAGAACATTTGTTGCATGTTAGACAAGTTTTGCAAAGATTAAAAGAAGAAAAGTTTCTAATAAATCTAAAAAAGTGTTCATTCATGAAAGAAGAGATTGTGTATTTGGGATTTGTAATTTCAGCTGATGGTTTAATGATGGATCCTGAAAAGGTTCAAGCTATTCTGAATTGGCCTACACTTGTGAATGCTAGTGAGGTAAGATCATTTCATGGTTTGGAAATTTTTTATCGAAAGTTCATAAGGAATTTCAGTTCAATTTTTAATGCTATGACTGAGACTATGAGAGGAGCTAAGATTGAATTCAAGTAGACACATGGAGCTGATAAAATTTTTCAGACTCTGAAGTAGAAGGTTGTTGAATTGCCTATTTTGGCATTGCTTGATTTCAATAAGGTATTTCAAGTGGAATGTGATGCAAGTGGTAGTGCAATTGGAGCTATGTTGAGTTAAGGAGGTAAACCTATAGCTTTCTTTAGTGAAAATTTGAATGATGCTAGAAGGAAATATTCTATGTATGATCAAGAATTCTGTGCTATTGTTCATGCACTAAAGAAATGGAGACATTATTTGATACCGAGTGAATTTTTGTTGTATACTGATCATAAGGCTTTACAATATTTGGGTAGTCAGAATAAGTTGAATCAGAGACATATAAAATGGGTTGAGTATTTGCAGAGTTATACATTTGTGATCAAACATAAAAGTGGAGTCACTAACTGAGTTGTTGATGCATTGAGTAGAAGAAGATCTATGATGACCAAGATGATAATTGAAGTTCTTGGTTTTGATGAGATGGGAGATTGTTATAAAATTGTTCCTAATTTTTCTGAGCCATGGAAAAAGTGCAAAGCACCTATTCAAGATCAACTAAGTACAAAATAAGAGGATTATTTCATTCAAGAAGTTATGTTGTTTAAAGGTATTTAGTTATGTATACCGAGAGGACAAATGAGAACTAATTTGATAAACAAGAAACATAGTAGTGGTTTGGCTGGTAATTTTGGTATTGATAAAACTTTGAATTTGCTTAAGGAGAAATACTTTTGGCCACAGTTGTATAAAGATGTTCAAAAATTTGTGAAAGGTTGTGGAATTTTTCAAGTTGCAAAAGGAGTAAGTCAAAATACTAGATTGCATACACTGATTGTTGTACCTAAGGAACCTTGAACTGACATCAGTATGGACTTTGTTCTTGGCTTACCGAAGACAGTAAGAGGTAATGATTCTATATTTGTGGTGGTAGATAGATTTTCAAAGATGACACATTTTATACCTTGTAGAAAGACATCATAAGTAGTACATGTAGCAAATCTTTTCTTTAAGGAAATTGTCAGATTGCATGGATTACCGAGGATTATTATCTCTGACTGAGACAGTAAATTTGTTGGATAGTTTTGGAAGACCCTTTGGAGAAATTTTAGCACTGAGTTGAAATATAGTTCTACATTTCACCCACAAGCTGATGGACAGATAGAGGTTGTAAACAAAAGTTTGGGAAATCTTTTGAGATGTTTAGTTGGAGACACACCTAGTAATTGGGATTCTTTAATGGCACAAGCAGAGTTTGCATACAATAATTTAGTGAATAGGAGTATTGGGAAAACACCATTTGAGATTGTGAATGGCATACAGCTAAGAGGTATATATAATTTGAGAGACATTGCTAATAAAAGTAAGAGAAGTGCTAAAGGATTGAAAATTACTGAGTACATGAAGACATTGCATGAAGATGTGAAAATCAAGCTAGAAGAGAGTAATCAGAAATACAAAGCTAGAGCTGATAGATCAAGGAGACATAAGAATTTTAATGTTGGTGATGAAGTGATGGTTCATTTGAAGAAATGTTGATTTCTTGTTGGAACATATGGGAAGTTGAAGATGAAGTTTGGACCTTGCAAGATTTTGAAGAAATTTGACAGTGGAAATGCATATGAAATTGAGTTACCTAATGACATGGACATATCACAAATTTTAAACATTTCTGAATTATATGAGTATCATGACCCTGATGAAGACATGACAGTATTGATGGAGTATCCTAAGAAATGGAATGAAGAAGTTGAGAAAATTTTGGAACAATGAGTTAGCAAAAGAACGAGAGGTAAATAGTATATGGAATATCTGGTAAAGTGGAAGAATAGACTGATTGAAGATAGTTAATGGATTTCATAGTCTAAGTTGGATGCAGCTCAAATTGTACCTTCTAAATGATTCAAAGAATCATTTCTAAATAACCCCAGGTGTCTAATGTAGGAGCATCTCCGGTCCTTGGCAATCCTATGTCACCAAAAACATATTTGATTTTGTTTGTGTTGCTCAGTTCCTTCTTTGACTATGTTGGCTCAGTAGTTGTTCAGTTTCCTTTAGTTACCAAGTTTGGTTAGTTATCTCTTGGGTGGTTGGTTGTTTCACTAGTTCTTGACGTTGCTTGTCTATTGCTCAGTCATCCTTTCTTACTGAGTAGTTTATTTTGATTTTTTGTTGAGGCTAACTTATGCTTTAATTTTGGGTCATGGATTTAATGCTGGTATCCATCATTGGGAAGTGTGTGGTCCTAGATCTAACTATTCCTTTCAATGATTATGGATCTAAAGGCTGACTCAATTTGGTAGCTTCTTGTATAAGTATAGTTGTTTGGTTTGAGTTTGGGGAGTCAATTTTTAGAAAAGAGAAGATAGTAGAATCAAGATTCTTGGAAGATCCTCACATGTTTGAGGACTTCTATAATTCATTGTAATATCTGGTCATAATCAAGAAGGCCTTATAGCCTGACATGTATTAATCAATTTGAATGATCCTACTTTCTCTCTCTCTCACTGTGTTGTTGTTGCTTCCATGTGTTGTTGAGCAGGATGAATCATTAGGGTGTGCCACTATTTGGCCCCTTTGGTCTCTGGCTTTGCATCTTTGACCTAGGATAGAGAATACCTTGTCCCTAACCCTAGGTCTAAATTTTAGTTTATTGAAGTCTCAGGATGTCAGGTTTTAGAAAGTTTTATTTTCCTACTTCCAGGTCGGCTGTTTCAGATTTCAGAATGGTAAACCCTTAAATTAGATTTAATCTATGTCCATTTCTAGGGGTTAAGATTAATTGGGATTTAATTCCCTAATTTTGGGCTTCTCTAGAAGTTTGTGCCCTAGATCACTATAAAAGGAAGCCTTCCTCTCTCATTTTCTCCATCCCTAAAGTGAAATCAAGTTTTTGTGAGAACATCCACAATCAAGAAATTTCAAGTGCAAGCAAGAAAGAAGGAGAAGGAAAGAAATTAAGCATTCATTCATCTTCAAGTCAAGCATTCAAATGTTCATCAAGGAGATCCATTGTTAGCCATTGAAGGATTCAATCTCTATGGAGCCCTCTTGTTGAAGATTTCTCCGTCCACATACATCCAAGCCTCTTCCTATGCAAAGATCCATTAAATATTGGTGTTGAAGATCTAATTCCATTTATTTGAGACATCCTACATATTTCTGCATTCATTTGGAGCATCCCTACTTGTGGATTCAAGGATTCAAATCCTTCATAAGGACTTCAACATAAGCAAGGTGAATGGTTCCATTTACTTTGTTTATACATATTGCAATTTCAATTCAATTTCAAGGTTAATTCCTAAATTGGGGTTTGACCAAGGCAAACCCACCATCCAAATAAAAAAAACCATTTTTATTCCAGATACAGGCATAGGACAATGAATTGAAGTACATATCTGGATACCCTTTTCAGTGAACTTTTGGGGTCTTTGAATAGAATTTCCATCAGAGCTGTTCCAGGTTAGGGATGATCTTCAATGGGGGGTAGGATTCTGCCCCGGGGTAAGACCTTGCCCCACTATCTAGGTCAAAGTTGACCTGACCTCAGAAGGACAAAATTTTTCTGTGTTTTCTCTGTCTCGACATTTCCAATCTAGAACAAGTTGCAGAATTTCCTAAAACTATGCATAGACATCAGAAATCAGCATCTTCCAAATTTTCCCTATTTTGAGGTTAGTATTTTCCTTCTATTCATTTAAGATTTAAAGTACATACTTTCTATAGTATATTATAGGGTTTTTCTCCTTTCTTCATGTTCTTCATTGTTGGATTTAATTGTGCATTGATCACTTCTTTGTGATTAATCAATTTGGATCTTTCCTTTTGGGAATTTGAATTAAGGATAGGTCCTATATTCTCCCTTTCATATCATATTATCTTATCTACCACTATTCAACCTTATTCACATTTCCATACCATTCATTTCACTTCCATCCATACCCCATAATTATCCCATCCATAGGGGTGAATCCATTCCACCTCTATTCATTTATATAGACAACTAGTAGGAATTTTGAATTATTTAACTCTTACTAGACCTTATATTGCTTATAGTGTTGGTTTAGTTTCAACATTTATGTCTAAACCTCAACAAAGTCACTTTAAATTTTCTAATAGAATATTGAGATATATTAAAGGTACTATTAATATGGGTTTATTTTATGATGTAAATTCTGATTTTTCTTTAAAAGGACTTACTAATTCAGATTTAGTAGAAGATACCCATGATGGGAAATCTAGTTGTCGTAATTGTTTCTTTGTCGGTTCATGTGCTATTTCTTGGAAAATTAAAACATAATGTTCTATTTCTCTTTTCTCTACTGAAGCTAGATACAAGGGATGTACTAATACCTCTAAAGAAGCTTTATGGCTTAGAAGATTACTTGAAGATTTAGGTCTACCTCAAAAGGATCCTACACTATTGTATTGTGGAAACTAAATTTCCATTGCTTTGGCTAAAAATACAATATTTCATTCAAGGACAAAGCATATTTCCCTCCAACATCATTTTATTAGAGAACAAATTGAAGACAATCAAGTGACACTCATATATTTCAAGGGAGGAGATCAAGTAACTAATATTTTGACAAAGCTTCTTTCTAAAGAGAAGTTTCAATTTCATTGTAAAAATTTGAGTTTGCTACCCATTTATGTAAACTCCCCAAGTAAATATTAAGGGAGGGAGTATTATTAAATTAATCTTTCCTTGGTTGTTTTTAATATGGGATATTCCAAGGAATCTCTACAACTTGTTTGTCCTCTAGTTTAAGGGTAAGGAAAAGTCATATTTTTGTGATTCCTTTTATAAGGAAATTAGATTATCCTCCTTATGATGATGTTGACACTTTTCAAACACCTATTATGAATGGTAGCATTCATATATTTGTGAGTTACTTTTGTAACTCCTCTCTCATCTCCATTTAAGAGATGCATCTCTCTCATTCTTCAACTATTGATGTTATTATAAATGAGCTATTTCTCCCTCTCTCATTCATAATTCGCAAGGATTTTTTCTACTCTTTTTCCTTTAAAAAATATTTGTCTCCTTTGTTGGATTTTGGGTGGCTTCTCCAAGTTGTTGCATTTTTCATGGTAATAAATTTCTTCATCTTCTAATGCTCTTGGATTTTATTTTTCCTTGTTATTGTGATTTTCCTTTCAAAACATATTAAATTAATAAGAAATTGAATTAAAATAAGAAGCATTTTTATAAGTTAAAAAGGAAGCAACAATGAAATCCAAACCAGATGACAAACTTGGCAATATCTAGGAAGAAAAAATAGATGCAATTATAGAAGGAACAAAGGATGCAATAATATAAGAAACAAAAGACATAAAAATGGAAGCAACACAAGAAGAAAAATTAGAAGCCATATTAGAAGAAAAATTAGAAGCACTAAATGGAAGTAAAAAAGGGAGCAAAACTAGAAGCAACACTAGAGGCAAAAAGGGAGTAAAATTGGATGCAAGTGGTATAAAAATAGGTGTCAAATTGGAAGTAACACAAGAAGAAGAACCAAAATAGATAAATGTTGTTATAATGGAAGAAAACAAGGAAGAAAAAATAGAAGCCAAAATGGGAGAAAAAATAGAAGCAAACTCTAGAGTAAAACTAGAACCAATAGACAACATTAAAGTAGAATAAAAAATGGAAGTAAAAAAAGAAGTAGAATGGGAAGCACAAAAGGAAGAAAACCAGAATCCAAAATGGGAACAAAAATAGAAGAAAATTATGGAGTAAAACTAGAAGAAATAGACGTCGTTAAAATAGAAGCAAAATGGAAGCAAAAACAAAAGTAGAATGGGAAGAAAAACAAGGAGAAAAATGGGAAGATAAATCAAAAGAAAACAAGGACTGTATAGAAAAATAAAAAATAAAAAATCGGAAGCCAAACCAAAAGAAACAAAGGATGCTATAGTAGAAGAAAAACTAGAAGCATTACAAGAAGAAAAACCAGAAGAAAAGTTGGAAGGAAAACTAGAAGAAACATAAGGAGCAAACATAGAAGTCAAATCTGGAACAATATACAACAGAATATTAGGTGCCACAGATGAGATTTTTACACTTCTGTAACTACTGCCAAAAATGGTGCAAAATATTTTACGATGCAACTCTCTGTGAAAGAGATGACTCAGATAATGGCATTAACAATGGTGCTAAATAGGGTGCCACAAGCCAGGATCACTTGGTTACTGAATTTTGTGTCATTAGAAAGGATGATTTCAAGAACAAAATAACAGTAAAAGTCGGTGCTATTTTAGGCACTAATGACAGGGATTTTTTGTATTGTCCTTTTCCTTGTTAATAAAATATTCTTCTTTAGTTATGGACATTTGAATGTTAGGAAATCCATCTATTTATTCCTTTTCATCATGAACTGAAAGTGTAATAGGTACCCTAGATATAAAAACATAAGGCTCTTTATTATATACTTGGAATGAAGTATCCATAACATCAAGTGACTCTCTATCATAAATAGAGGTGTCATCATGTGTTTCCTTCCTATCATCCATTGATATAACATCATACTGATTTCTCAATAATATTTTTTCCATTGCCTCTTCTATCTCCTCAGTTACTTCTTTTGTCTTACCAATCATGAGCATGTTTACCCTTGTTTTACTCATCAAATCCTTCTTGGCTTCTTCAAGAATATATTTCATTTATTCTTGTTCAATTACTAGAAAGAGCCTTGCCAAAGTCATTTCTATAATCATCTTGTCCTCTTCTAGTGTTTCTAACCTTCTTGCTTCTAGGATGTTAAATAGATCATCAAGAATGTCCCCTTTAATCTCCATTAAAGCTCTATTGTACTTTTTTAAATAGACAATTACTCCATCCTCTAATAATCTCTATTATTTCTGGTCATATTTGTTGTAATATCTATTGAATTGAACTAATATGTCATAAAATATCATATTCTCCAATACATTGTTAATAGTAAAGTGTTTCTTACTAATGTCAATTTTTGGCTTCTTACCTATAGGATCATCCTCTAGTGTTGAACCATTCACCACTTAGGTTTCCTTGGTCCCTTATATCCTCAACTACTTTACTATAACATTAGAGTTAGTAACATCATCTTTCTCAACATCCTTATTTTCTATTTATGTCCACTTGGTCTTTTCCTTAACTCTCTTACTTGTGCATTCAGATTTATAATTTAGAATTACTAATTTGGACTGGATTCCTTTGGTGTATGGGTGTTTGATTTCTTAGAAACTATAGGCATCTTTTATTTTATAGGAATAACTTATTTCTTCACTAAAATCATATTTTTTCTACTACCATATGGTGAAATGACATGTATATGGCAGGCAGTGCATCATCTTCAACATCAATAAGTTTCTCAACTTCTTCATTCTTTCTCTCTTCCTCTTCAAATTTATTCCTAGCTTCTACCATTTTCTCCTTAGTTAATCCCATCCTTTCACCCACCAATTTCACTTATTTCCTTACTCTCTAATCTTTGGTAGGTTGGTTAACTTCTAAGTGCAATTTTAGGCTCTTTTCCTTATCGGTACCAAACCTCTCTTCATTAGGACAAATCAATTTTTCTATTATATCTTGCACATATGTTTCAAGTAGAATAGGATCTACTTCATATCCCATTGGCATGATCTAAGATTTCCTTGGCTCAACTACCTTCACCAAGAATTCATCAGTTTCCACCATAAAACAAATAGTGTCTTCATACTTTTCTACTATCTCCCTTGGAATTTTATTTATGTTTTTCATCTCCTCTTAAAAATATTTGAAATAACCCCACACAGTGCTCCTCACTGATTTTTTGTCTTGCATATGATAGAATTTCTAATTTGAATGGAAACAGGAATATCCTTCTACCAAGTGATATTATCGCTTCCAAGAAAGTAGTTCATGCACTACTACATTTGGGGCCAAATTTCAACAGAAACTTTTGATGGGTAATTTTTTTTAATGGATTTGATGTTTTTTTTTTGTAATAGGCCCCGATGGTGTCAGTATTCCAATGGGTGTTTAATTGACCATCAAAATTCTGATAGATTCAGGGTATAGATGAAAAAACAAAGTGAAACAACCTCATCATTTTTATTTTGATTGGATAGAGAAGGAGCGGGAGAAAAGGAGCGAGAGCTGAGCATGGGAGAAGGTATGTGATTTCTTCATCTTTCAAGCCTCTAGAATCATATTCAAATGCATTCCATTTTATTTGATCATGAATGCTCTCTGAAATGACCACATTCTACTTGTGTCTTTCTCTAGCTAGTGCTTTATCTCTATTATTTGATGTTATTGGTGCTTGTGCTCAAGGATATCGATTCACTATTTTCAAATGTTTGGATTCATGTTTGTTCATATTACAAGAATGTTTAATGATGCCATTGTATATTGCTTCCATTGAAATGACCGTATTCTACTAGTGTTATGCCCTAGACCATGCTCTTACTCCATTATTTGATATTATTAGTGCTTGTGCTCAAGGATATCCATTTTTTTGAAATGTTGACTATGGTTATCAAATGGATAGCCTGTGAGCTTCTAGCTAGGTGCCATTTGTATTGATAGCTTAGGGCATCAAATGTATTGTATCATTGATAGTTGAGACTTTGTTAAAAGGAAATAGGACAAAGAACGATTTTGATTTAGTTTCTCTATTTTGATCCCTAAGTGACTTACAACCCTAGAGAAGTATATGTAGATTTACAGATACAATTGTAGGATACATAGCAGCTGATAATTCACAAGAAATCCATGCATCCAATTTGAATAGAAATTAATACAAAGAAATAGGGTCCTCCAATGGCCCAATCATCTGGACCTTAACTATCCCCTCAACCAGTGACCCTTCAAAATTGGGTTATCATGCAATCAGTGAGTGGTCCTTCATTCTCTTGGTCTTCCCTACATCCAAACATATTGGAAATACACAATACAATGATAACAAGTCTTTCACAATCCCCCTTCCCTCAAGGAACACTATCAACCATCCCTTCCACATAACATTTCACTTTTTTATGAGTTGATTGTGCAGGAATAGTTAACATTAAACAAGGAGAAAAATCCTCAACACATCTTGGAAATCATTGAATTCAATAATAAATTAGACCTAACACCAACACTATTCCTTCCATAGTTGTAGGATACATAGAAGTCGATAATTCACAAGAAATCCATGCATAATTTTTTTATAAGGATATCCTACTAATCAATAGGAATTTTCGTGATATGACCAATGATTATGCATTTTGATGGCTGTGTGCTAGTTCAAAAGGATAATATAAATCTGAAATGATTTTTTCTGATTTTCTTAAACTATAAATGTAGTTAAAGGGAAAGTATTATGTGGAAAACCCACAAACCAAGCTAGAAAATGATTGTACATCAAATTATTCCTATATTCATTCAAGTATTGCTATGCTTTAGCTACTTGACCTTTGAGCTTCATCTAGAAGAATGTGTAGCTTTAAGATAGAGTTACTTCTTGGGCCTTACAATAGGGTGGAATATGATCAAGATTTGTTTAGGCTGTATCTTTTTTAGTCCCATTGTTAGGTTCTTATGGTTCATGGTTTGAATATATTATGGTTGTGTAAGAGATTTGTAGATTCTTAATCTAACATAATTATTGGACACCATGATTGGAACAACTGGTTGTTGGATATTGTACACATGAATCATAACTATCAATGGTTCTTTTTTGTTTAAGAATTTTTTGATCAATCTTTGAGATTTATCATCCCAGCTTTAAAAGAGTGATAAAAGATATAGTGAGTGCTATCTTTTCCAAGTGTTTTGTGGGTGCCATTATCTTCTAGGAGTAATTGCTGGAACCAAATTATGTTCTTTGCCTCTAGTAAATATTGCAAACATAATCATCTTCTTGGTGAAGGGTTGCTTCCATCCCCATGAGGCATTATTGCCTGGTTTTCATTCCCTTGTAGTATAGTGAACCTAATTTAATACAAGTGTGCACTATTTTGGGATCCATAATTTATGGCCCTACACTATGGTTGTTAGCCTAAGATAGGCCTACCTTTGCATATAATAAGAGGCCAACATGAAACAAACATCCAAAAGTTAGGGGGTTTTCCCTTGTCCATAATTTATTATTTAAGTGCTAAGTGATGATGGGTATATCATGTAATTCATATCTAGTGTGTCTCTTTCTTTCTCTCCACATTTCACATTAGCAGTATATGCTATAAAATACTAATGAAATCAACTATTGGTCAAATCTAATCAAAATTGCAATACAAATATTAAAATAGATCTTGAAGAAATATGGGAACTATTTTTGACAAATATTGTACAAACAAAGAGAATACTCCCAAGAGGAAATGCTTCAATGTGGAATAATTGAAGGACAATATTTTACTTTTATATGCACATCTGCAATGTTTTTGATATATTTCTGAGATTAAAAAACCATAGAAATAA
Source organism: Chamaecyparis obtusa (assembly GCA_027943335.1). NCBI lineage: Eukaryota > Viridiplantae > Streptophyta > Pinopsida > Cupressales > Cupressaceae > Chamaecyparis > Chamaecyparis obtusa. Next base: position 3,268,833 of record BSBK01001370.1, read on the forward strand.
TAGCATATAGAAGAAAGTAAAGAATAATGATCATACTTTGAGATATTGTGGAAACTTAAAGGAAAGAATGCTTGGTGGGGTTATCATGCAATCATTGAGTGATCCTTCATTCCCCTCTTCTAGTGACACTTCAAAATTGGGTTATCATGCAATCAGTGAGTGATCCTTCATTCTCTTGGTCTAACCTTCATCAAAACATATTGGAAATACACAATGCAATGATAACAAGTCTTTCAAAATCCCCCTTCCCTCAAGGAACACTATCAACCATCCCTTCCACATAGCATTTAAACAGTTAACATTAAACAAGGAGAAAACTCCTCAACACATCTTGGAAACCATTGAATTCAATAATAAATGAAACCTAACACCAACACTATTCCTTCCATTCACTTCTACCAAGAATAAAGAGTTTCATCCATTCAACATTGCATATAATCATTAGACAGTTACATTTCCTGACTGTGTAGAGGAATAGTCATGACCAAAATTATCAAAACTACTTTCACCCTTGCACAAGCTATTCCAAACTTCAAGTAAAATGAGCAATATGCTATATCAAATCATTCATATTCATAGTAACCATTCAAAGGATCATTTTGTCAATGAACCCTCTGACTGTACCCCTACGACAGAGAAAGGAAACCTCAAAATAGAGAAAGGAAAATTAGTAAAATCAATCTATGTCATTGTTTGTGAGGGAAACTTAGTCACGACATCAAGTATCATCTCATCATGGTCTATTCACCATGTTTCAACACCCCATTCACTTTGATCTATTCAACTTACACCCTTCTTCTTCTCCAAGACTCAAAGGCTTGAAACAGTATATGTGGTAAAAATTCATGAAATACTAAAGAAGACCTACTATTTTTCAAACAAATCTTCATTGTCCCCCATAAAAAAACTAAGTAATAACTACTCTACCCTTAATTTGTTTAACAAGGCACCATATTAGATAAAGTAGGTTCTATCACACATGGGACGAACTCTCTTCAAACTCACAATAAGTTGCATGTGTAGTACAAAACTCATGAGATTCTAAAGAAGGCATCACTCTTAATGAGTTATAAACATGCCATTGTTTTAGTTTTTCTTGTGAGTTATGATAATTTTTGTAAACATGTCATTGGTTTAGTTTAGTGTATTAATTTTTGTTAGACAAATCTTCATTATCTTCTGATTGTCTTCTTTATATACTAGCATGTATTAATTGGCTGAAAAATAAAGAAGCATTTAGACAATCAAAAGACAATGAAGATAATTTTAAATGCATCTAACACAATTTTTTTTACAAAATTGAGCCAATGGCATGTTTACAACAAAGAAATAGAGTGACAATAATATGCTGAAAATTGTATTCTATTTAATACATGCCAAAGGACCAGTCCCAACAATTCTTAAACATACTTTATCTGATATGATGAATTCTTAAACAATTGAGGTTGGAGTAGACATAGTTATCACATAGTTTTTTGTGTGGTACAAGGAAGATTTGGTTGATTAAGAGTGAGGCCTTCTTTAGAATCTCATATAAATTTGGCTGATTAAGATGAGAAGAAAAACACAATTCATTAGTTAAATTTTTCAATTTCATGTATTTTTTCTCCTCTTTATTAGGTGCATGAGTTGAAGGTTGAATGTAAGAGTCTTATAATGTTGTGTTACCTTTGGATCTTGAGTTTCTGATACTCCTATGATGATCTTTCTCAACAAGTATTTTATTCTATTATTATTTTTTTAATAACATATTTGGGGAAATACAAAATTGTGTTCTTCTATAGGATAGTGAACACAAAATTAAAGCATCAAACAAGACTTGATCAAGTTGTAGGTGGAACATGCACTCAAATAGTAAGTAATGTAGAGTAACAAAATAAGTAATCTTTCATGTCTACATTTTGTTATTTTCTGAGACTACATCCATGTTCTATATTCACAGAATGGTTCAAAATTGAAATTTACAATTTGATAAAAGTACTGACGGGTGTTGTTCCTTACACCCTCAATCAACAACTTGCCTCCATTTTTGGTCTCAAGTTGCCTCCATGTGTTGTTCCCTACACCCTCAAAAAGCATTAGATAGGCATATTTTTCATTTTAAGATCAAAGATAAAGGCCCCCTTTTTTATGCGCGCACATACACACAACATATACAACATATACAACCTTCACCATGCAGATTTGCCTAAGCACTAGTGGGACCTTATCCCTTGCAACAAATGTATTATTATGAAAATCATCACAGTCCATTTGTTGCTGAGTCTAGCTCCCAGTAGTGCTTGGTCAAATTTGATGCATTTTAGGGATAATATTTTGTGTATAATATATATAATAATTTATTTTGATTTACAAACTACTATACTATTTGAATATCTTTCTTTCTTGCCACAATAGGAAAGAGTTTGAGGTGGAAGACTACAATAATAGAAGTGTTTCAATTTGGTATACTATACTACAACATCATTTCATAACTAAGTTTTCAATTTCTATATATAATTAGGTTATAGATAATCTAAGTGAATAAGGATCATGTCAGACAATCCAAGTGAAGAAGGTAATGGGGATACAATCAATAGATTGTGGTCAAACTTGAAAAGAAAAGGCGATGGAAAATGTTATTGTCCTTGCAATATTTGTAAGGGCTTAAACACTAGAATATTGCTAATCAAAATGGCTAAGAGACATTGTAGGGATAATGGTCACATTGAAGGAGGGATTGATTATCATGAATTGGTAAGTTTTTCATTATATTTATTTAATAATTAATATATATATATATATATATGAAATACACTTGATGATGAGATCATTATCATGGTTTATTTGTGTTCATCATTTTAATTTAGTACTAGATGATGGTACTAATTTAGCACCCTATGGAAGATGACGATGATGCACCAGATGATGGTACTAATACATTGATCCATGACACATTTGGTATTGGCGGAACTGATGATGATGATCAAGATGATGTTGATGTCATCCATGATATACCTCTACTTGAGAAGGTAGCCACGCCCCTTTACGAAGGCTCCCAACAACTCTTCTCTCTATTGTATTGTTGTTGTTGAACTTGAAGGTTATGAATGGAATATCCAACACAACAATGTCACGTATGCTAAGGTATGCCATATATATCTTTATAAAAATTAAATGGTGAAACATGTACCATAAATATTGGTAATATTAACATCTTAAATATTTTTCTATAGATTGATAGGTGAGTTTTTGTTACCACCATCAAATATTCTCCCTTGCTCATATCAAGAATTATGTGCCACTATGAAAGATATTGGAATAGAGTATCAAGAAATAGATGCTTGTCCCAATAATCATATTATTTATCATAAAGAGCATGAATTTGCAATAGAATGCCCTGAATGTCATACAAGTAGATATCAAATAGATCAAGAAACAAAAAAGGTGGTTCACAAGGTTCTTCGTTACATCCCCATTATACCACGTTTGCAAAGATTATTCAAGTGTAGTAACTTGGCACAATTTATGGATTACCATGCACGCAATAGGAGTTGAGATGACATTATTTGAATTCCTATGGATGGTTTTTTATTTAAGGACATAGAGGAAACGTGGCCACACTTTATCGAAGAACCCCAAAATCTCAAGGTTTCAGTGGCAGCAGATAGTGTCAATCCATTTGGAGAGCTAAGATCTGTTTACTTTGTTTGGCCTATTTTTGTCATCAACAATAACATTCCTCCATGGATGTCAATAAAGAGGGAGAAAATTATGTTGGAAATGATTTTTCATGTATTTGATCAGTTAATAGTTATTTACATGTAATTATAAATCTTGCACTAAAATGGTCACAATAATTATATAATGGTGTTGTTCATTCAACTAGGTAAATACCAAGTTAAAGATATGAATGTATATATTGAGCCTCTTAGTGACGAGTTGGTGGAGTTATGGAAAGGTGTCACTATGTATGACATCTCTAGACTAATATGAGATAGACAATTTCAATTCCATGCAATGCTTGTATGGACAATACATGATGCTCCAGGGCTAACACATTTTTTCGGTATGTTATGGTGAATTCAAGTTGCACATAGTAATTCTAAAAATAAAAATTAACATATTTAATCCAATTGTATCATTATCTTGTAGGTCTTCAAACAAAGGGAAAATTTGCATGTCTAGTTTGTGGTCCAAAGATGAAATCTCGTCATTCAAAAAGTTTAGGAAAGAAGGTGTTTGATGAGCATAGACACTTTCTCCACAAAAATCATAACTATCAAATTACCAAAAAACATCTTTTCAATGAGAATGAAGAGACTACATCTAAGCCATGGAGAATGACACCTTTCCTATGGAAGTTGGAATATAATAGAATTAATCATCAAGGTACTACTATTCTACCTAATGGTTTATGTTTGGAATTTGTATATTTTTATTGTGTTTTGTTTTCTGATTATGTGATTGATGATCGTGAATGTCATCAAGGAAACACTACTGAGAACCTTCTAAAGGGACTAAAAAGTTGTCCCAGACAATTGAGTAGGTTGCCCTACTATGAGTAGCTACAAATTGTGCATTTGTTTGATACTATGCATATTGGAAAGAATCAAACAGAGACATTATGGAAGATATTGGATGGAAGGCATGACAAAGAAAAAATTGTCAAAATTTGTAGCGACATTCATTAATCCAATCATGGAATGAAAATTTTTATTGAATCAAATAGAAATGGAGAACAGATTAACATGAGTGCCCTTCCTTGGTTATTAACAGACTAGAAAAGTGATGCCATAAAAGAAGTCATACAAAAAATTCAATTTCCCACAGGATTTTCTGCAAACATAAGCAATACCATATCAAAGAAAAGTGAACTTAGGCCAGGGTTGAAAATGCATGATTGGCATACCTTCATCAAGGTAAGTCATGTTCTTTTGTATTTACAATATATTTGTAAACTGCATGTACTTCTCATTGTATTATATGAGAAAATAATGACATGATTATTTTTATAATTGTTGCAATACATGATACCCCTATCTCTTCTAGAGAACTTTGACAATAACATCAAACAAGTGATATATGATCTTGGAAAATACATGGGGTAAGAAATGATATCTATTCAATTTGTTGTATATATAGTAAAGTCTTGTGTTTATATATTTTTGTTTCTTGAATGTCTTGTAGGTGGTTTTCATCTAAAGAAATCCATAATGTAGATATAAAATACTAGAAGATAAGAATTCCTCATCTAATGTGTGAAATGAAAAAGTGTCTACCTTCAACCTTTTTCAATGCACAAGAACACTACCTCATACACCAACTTGAGGAGATTGAAATGTGTGGACCTATACACACTTAGTCAATGTGGATGGTTGAGAGGTACCTCAAATTTTTGAAGGATTTGATTCGACAAAGAGCATGTCATGAGGGTTCTATGGTGGAGGGATATATAGTATACCAGACTATGGTGTACATTACTAAATATCTTCCTAAGCTTGCAACAAAGATCCATATAGATCGCATTTGGGATCTCGACACCATTAGAAAATTCAAAGGGGAGTACTTGGTGGGGAAAGGTAGAATGAGGAAAGTGAGATGTAATAAATTATAAGATGTTATTGTAGCTTTTAATTAATTCTTAATTTTCAAAATTAATCAGTTGTAAGTCATCTATTTATTTTTTGTATAGCTGCTCGAGAGTGGGATGCAATACATTTGTATATTGCAAACAATCAAGATTGGATGATGAAATAGATTGAACGATGTCATCATTTAGGTCACACATTAACATGGGAAGTTGTGTCTTCATTGGTTAATGAAGCTCATTGTAATGGAGATCCAAATCTTACACAAAGGGAAATAGATTTAGCACATGGTTTAAGAGATTTCTAGGTACGTATAAATTTGTTAATCACTCGTATGTTTATAGACTCTCGATGCATTAATTTATACATGTTTGACATATTTTTTCAGGTCAAACACCACAAGGCTATGTTTTGCAATGGTCATAAATTTTGCATCAAAAATTTGGATGACACAAAGAAAACTTGTGATTCTAGGATAAGTGCAGTATTTCAGGTGACTAATATTTCATCTAGAAATGACTTACATCCTCGAGAGTCTGAAAATTGATACTATGGCATTTTGGATGATATACTTGATTCTGACTTTAATTCCTTCAAATTAGTTCTCTTTGTTGTCAGATGGTAGAGGCTACAACTTAATCAAAATGATCCTGATAGAACTATTATTGAACATGACAATGGATTTCCAATGATTAATACAAGGTGGTTTGAGCCAATTGGGGATGAGCCCTATGTTCTTCCAAGCCAATGTGAGAATGTATTTTACTTAGAGGTTCCACATAAATCAAGTTGGTCATTTTTTGTTAGACATGATCCAAGAGGAAGGCTGATGAGGTATAATGCGATGGAAGAAGAAGATTGTGAACAACTAGAAGATTATGTAGATGATGATCATAAACAACAATTAGTCGATGATGTTCCTAATGCAAGTTTTCTTGAAGAAGAAGATGACGATGACCATGATGATGCTACTAATGATGATGATGATGATGATGTCAATGATGATGATGATGATAAAGATGAAGACAATGACGATGGTGGTGATGATGTCAACGTCAATGATGATCATGGTGATTAGTTGGATGAAGAAGAAGATGAATGACATGAATGAAATGTACACTTACGTGATCACTACTTAATTTATTTAATATTGATTTCTTGATAGAAATGTGCAGTTATGCAATCAATGCTTAATCTAATTAATTTGTGATGTACTTACTATAGGATGCTTATGGTTTTTAATGTACTTACTATGTGGTTTTGAGTATATGTATCTTGAATTTTTTAGCTAACATTAGATAATTGAATTACATATGTAGGTACCCAAACCCCTTTCATGAGCATCCCACATAGTCTCATGGATCAATAGGTATAAGTCAATACACCCTATAGAGATTAATGTACTTCACAATTTGCAAAATATTCACATTACTTGCTATCTCTCTCATTTGATGGAGCACAAGTAGCAGCAAATAGGTATTTGTCAGATGTGTCTTCCTCGAGTGAAGAAAGTGAGTCATTTAGTATGTTTGAATTAGGAAGATCAACTAGAGGTCAAAAGACTAGAAGGAAATTCAATAAATGCATGAAATTTTTCCTTGCTCAAGGGGGGTCATGTTCTTATGATGATGAGAGAAAAGGCGACATCGAGGTGCCCTCTAGGTACCAAAATCTATAGAAACAATGGGTCCCCAAGGAACTTCCTCCAATAAACATTGATTTTAGTGTTAAAGGAAAGATATATCATATTGCACCATCGTCAATACATGGTTTGGGCCTATTTTCCATGGATGGCATAAAGGTCTCTTACAACAAAGTTTTTGAATTGCTGGAGTATGTTGGACCTTGTTACGATTACAAAAGTTGGATGCGAATTGTTCAATATAAAAAAAGTATGCATAGGTATGCACTCTCGGGAAATTATATTCAACAAAAAGACAATGAGTCAAGTAAAAGAGTGGCTATATACATTGAAGGAAGGCCAAAATCATTAGGGAATATTGTAGGTTTTATAAATAGCACGTGACCTCTGTCAACTATTAAGAAACCCAATTTCATATTTGAGGTGCACGAGGGAAATCATGTATTTATATGTGAGATAAAATCAATAAGTGCAGGGGAAGATCTTCTTATTGATTACAATTTGAATCGCATAGATAAAAATGATGTCACTATCATTAGGGTGTAGGTACATACTATGTACCATTAAATAATTGAGTTTTTTTTCCAGTGACATTTAGAGAGTCTCCTCACCATCCACCTCATCTCCATCATCATCTTCTAATGAAATTTATTAATGTAGTAATTTCTAATTATTGGTTAAATTTAAATAATAACACAGGACCACAATATGGAGAAACCACATAGAGGGGACAATGATGATTGTGCATGCACTTCTTCCCAGCAGGTAAACCTCTTTGTTATTGTACTACAAATTAGATAGAAGCAAAATGTTAAATAAAGTTTTTTATTATATTCTTTTCATCACTGTTTCAAATTAATTCTAATAGTGTTAGTAATATTATTGTCACAGATAGGTGGTCAGCAGAGAAAAAGAAAGGAACCCGCTGTTCCTGAAGAGGAGTCCTTTGACGAGGACCAAGTTGTTGATTTGGATACTTGCGATGAGTCGGCCTCTACAATTAAAAAATACCTCCACAAAATTGGAAAAAGTCTGGCTGAATTGGCATTTATATTCCCTCCAACTCTTAAGTCACAAAAGAGGGAAACTAAGCTGATGCACCTATCTGAAAATTATAGAGTAAGTATTAATGTAATTTTTAATTATAACAAAAGTTTAATAATATTTTTTATGTTATAGTAGTCTTTTATGTCATTAAAAAATAAGCGGATGTGTTTCTTTCACAGCTTCTTTTGCGTAATTTTGATCCTCACGGCCATGATGAGGGTATTGCAGCTCGTTTAGGTAGATCGCATGTTGGATTATATATTTGTTTTACTCTCTAACAATATTGTCCATGGTAATCACTTCTTTTATTATTCTCTAACAATCTCATTCTTTAGCACATGTCAATGATCATTTACTATCGTCACCTCATACGATGGCAGGCTCAGATGTACTATGTCCTACAATGTCCATAACATGTAGCATGGCCACAGATGCCATGACACCACCTACTCATACACATATTTTATTTTCTCTATCATTATATATATGTTTATTTCACTTGAAGTGTTCTTTCTTAGGGCCATTTCGTAATGGATTCAATTTATGCAACAGGGGATGCAACACTTGATGGTGATTTTCCTGGATGTACTAGTATTCCTAGTATAGGAACAATGAAGGATTACATATTTATTGTGAGTGATGAAGGAGTTCCCTTGAAAATAGAAAAACTTCTAGGTACTTTAAATATTGGACCTTTCTTTTACTATACAATCATATGTTAATTACACCTTGCATTCAATATGAGAAGCTTACATCTATTGTATTCTTATTTTATACTATTATATCCTTTGACTAATGATCCCATGATTATTTTGCAGGGAATGATGTTTTTTATGGTAAACTTAATGACAAGTGTTTGCGGATATTTGGGCCCACCATCTATATAGGGTGGAACATCATATCCAAACTAAAACCCCAATCCACTATTTTGATTTCATATCATTGCTAGGATAGTTATCATTACATCCATTTTTTAATCTAACAATATTTTTTTCTTAAAAGGTGGAAAACCCAAAATCAAAAGTTAAAGGATGATCTCGTAAAGAGTATGACAAAATTTTTTGGACCTTGTGCATTTGAGAAGGGTAAGCTCCTTCAAAAATTTGGGTTGTGTTTGAGGTATATTAGGGACTAGTACAGGTGTACATTAACCAAAAACCTAAATTACCAGTGCCCCCCTTGCATTCCTGATTTAGAGTGGAAATCTCTTATTATGGATGCGAATGAGAAAACTAAAATAAAAAAAGGAAATACACCACCAAAGAATAGAAGAAGGTATGTGATACTATTAAGAATGTAATTGTGTACTAAATACTCTTCATATTTATATGAACTAACATATTTCAATCTCTTCATAGATTGCCTAACACATCAAAGGAAACAAAGGCAAGACTACAAAAGCACGGGCAACACAAGCTAGGCTCTGGCTATTATTCGAAACTTGTTGCACAAGTTGTAAGTGTTAATATTGTTAGAATTGAATGACGAAAAATACAATCTATAAGATATGGCTTTTAACATTGAAAATAATTCTTTGATCTTTATAATATTTATTTATACTTTGAAATCTTTTTTTGTTTTGATGAAATAATAAAATAAAATTTGACGATACCAAGAAAAAATGTAGGGCACAGAGTTCAATGTAAGCCTCATAGAAGACGACAAGAGAATTGGCTTCCAACAAGGCTATAAAGTCATGGCAGAAAGAATAAGAAGTGCACAAGGTTCCACTGATGGATCAATCACGGTAAGTAAGCTAAATAGATGACATTTCAAATTTAATTATTTACCAATTAGTTTATTTGATGTTAAGTTCCAACATAAAGTGAGTAAATTTTTTTTAAGTAAGAAAACAATGATAACATGAATGCGTATGAAATTGAAATGTAGCCTGCCAATTCTTGTCGTACACAACCTGTGCGTGTTGATGACAATGAGGATGGACATCAGAGTAATACAAGTAAACATCTTAAATTGATTGGTGTAGTAATACAAGTTTAATTGCAATTGGTGTTTGGATTAATGTAACAATTTGTATTGCAGTTGTAGAGAGTGTAGAGGCCGCTGTTAATGAGCAGGTTGAGGTTGAGGCCGAGGCCAAACAAACTGACCTCAATGTTGATGATGTGACTAGATCAGGTAAAGAGTTATACGATTATGGCCTCTAAAGTACTGAAATACTTTAAAAAAAATTTAATCTTTTTAATTATAATAAAATGTTTTTAATTTAACCCTTTTATATGTCATTACAGATGACCCCCTTTACATCAACAAAGAACTAGGCGTGCATTGAGATTTAATGAGAGGGTAGATGATCATCATGATGATATCGATACTCCTCTTGATGATTACTTCTTAAAAACTAGAAATCAAAAGAAAAAAGAAATGATTTTCATCTATGCACCTTAATTGATAATGGCTGATTTTTATATGCCAATGAATTTAATTATGTGGTATTGAATGTGTATAAATTTTATAATGTGTTAATGAATGTTATTGTGTGATAATTAATGAATGTTACATTTTATTAATGTGTCAATGAATGTTAATGAATGTTATCATGTGATAATTAATGAATGTTACATTTTATTAATGGATGAAATAAAGAATGAATGTTAGATGTTAACGGGCAATTTAGAGTGATGTTAGGGGGGGGTGGGGCGAAATGAGCTTCCACCTTCACGCAGCTGGCCTTGTTAGGTATGGAATATAAAACTTTTCTCAAAACAAAGTGAAGCTCAATAATATTGTTCCTTATATAGGGTCTCAAGTGTAGCCTTTATCCCATTCTCAACATTGAAAGGCTTCAAGTGGTGTTCTAAGATTGGTTTCTCCATCTCCCACTAACATCTTGTCTTTCTCCTAAGAACTCTTATCGAGCTCTGATACATGGATGAGAAGAAGATGTCCCTTATAGGCTACAGATATATAATATGGTAGATCTAGGGAACAAATATACTACAACATAGAATGAGTCAACTTGAATCTATAGTTTCTTCATTCACAATGAAAATTCAAATTACAAGCCATATTTTAGATTTAATATTCATATTCATCTTCATCATGATCATATCCATCATAGTCAGCATTTGGTTCAACTTCATTTGAACCACACTCCATGTCAGGTACCATTATAAGGCATGGAGTTTGGTCATACCCATATTACCATTATAATGACAACCTATAAAATTATGAATAAAATACCTCATGTATCATATTTATAATACTACAGGTGCAACCAAGATTGGCCCAAGCACCCAAATTCCTACCAAAGGAACCCAAGTCGAACCCAGAGGAGAACAAAAGTAGAACCAGAACCTAGCCTCAAACAAAGAACCGAATAACTTGGCTTTTTTCTAATTCAAGTTTATTTCTGAATTCTTCTCCAATTCCAACCTGATTATTCCATATTTTGTTTTCCAATTTTCCTTCTTCCTCACTCCAAATTATGTTATGTTGTTATTTCCTTTTACTAATTGTGTTATTTCAAGGATCACTAGCGATGACTTGGTTAAGATGATGAATGTTGTCAATGCCTTTACTACCAAGGAATAGCCGCCCACCATTAATGAATATTAATGATCATTTTTTCCTAAGGTTAATCATTGTTTGTGTATGTTGATCACCCAAGTCTTTGGCTATGATTTCCATGCTATTAGGTTTGTCAGAAGTGGGGGTATGACATGCTAGTTGGATTATAACATATTAAAACTTACACCGTGAAGAAGACAAATGATTAAATAGAAAAAGAGGACCAATTGAACCATCTTGTGGTTAGTCTATATCACATTGAGAAACAATGCCAAGACTCAATAATCAAAACAATCAAAAGTTTCTTCAAGACCATGAATGATCAACAACATTCCATCAGAAAAAAAAAACACTAATCTATATTATCATTAAGCCATAAAATATGTCTTTAAAGTTTAGAAGCATCACAAAAACTTTAAGAAACATAGTACTATCCAAAATGAATACCCTCCAAATGATTATTGGTGCAGGAGCACACATAGGTTCACCTCCATGTTAGAGTTATTTTGGCTTGTACTTGACTCTAGCCAAGTCAAGAAGAGTAGATTAGTTTTTTTTTAGACCTTAGAAGATCATGTAAATGTAACCTAAGTGAGTTAGTTACAAGGACTAAGGTCATAATAATAGCCATTGTTAGTTGTTATTAATTTTTCTTAGTGTTAGAAGCCTGAGGTGAGACTAGAGTCTTAAATGTGTTCTAAGCACATAATGAGGTTGTAAAAGATGACATAAGGTCATTTAATGGTATTGGATCCTTGGAATATTAGTGGTTATCATTCCTAAGAAGTAGGATGATGGCATAAATGAAAGATGCCAAATGTTGCAAAGAAGTTGTCATAACAACATTTACAATTCTTGCAAATGTTGCATGCAACTGGGTTACTTTGGATTCCCTAAACTATAGGAGGTGGGAGATCAGCTAATAGGCCCTAGAATCATGGAGATGGCATCTAATGTTACCTAAGGCTTGAATCTCGAGGATATATTTATCATTGTAATAGTTTGAGTTTGATAAGAGAGCTCTGCAATAGTGTTTTAGTATACATTTCAAGCTTTTGTGGTGACAGTCATATCATATGGATTAAAAGTGATAAATCCATGATTTTTTAGTGTTCTTTAGGACATTTCAAGACTTTTTCATTTGATAAGCTAGGTGTTTTGAGTAGTTTTATTATGTTGGTTAAATTGTTTTAGTTTAAGAGTTCTCACTGGTTCTGTTTTGACCAATCTGAGCATTCATGGCTACCCCATGAAATCTAGCCATGGGGAACACCTAAAGGAAGATGGAAATTCTATGGGATTCATTAGTGTATATAATTTTAGGATTAGGAGGTATGAAGGTTTGGAGAGCTATTTTTATAGCTAGGCCCTAGGTGAGCAGACATAGCCTAGCTAGAGGTCTAGGTTGTGAAGATTGAAGATATATTGCAGGGTAGAAAGGTACAGTATGGCTACAATAATTTTTCAAGAAGGTTTTAATAATATCTAAACATCCTATAAAGATTGGGTTCATACCAATCATTTACATTGCATTGTGAGTAAGATTTCTAATAGGATACAGTCAGTCCTATAAAGTAGGTCAATTAGCCCTGTTTTCCCTAGTTTGTAGGTAGGTGGTGTACGGAGGCTTCCAGGACCTAAAAGTTGTAGAATCTTTAGTAAGAGCCAAAAGTGTATCTGAATCCCCAATTGGTTTTGCAAGTTGTTGGAAGACTTTTGGAAAGTTAGGACAAAAGCCTCTACAGAAGGCTATAAGGATTAGGCCTATTTTAAGGTCTCTAAATGATGAACTATTGAATCTGGTAAGGATATGATTCAAGATCCTTCTAAAATGGATCAAATGGAACAAGTTATGAATGTATTCATGATGGAGAACATCCCTATAATGAATATTGAAATTGGGAAATAATTGGCACTTAGAGCTTTCTGAGTGTGGATAATTGTACTAAATCTAGGGTGTTAGTCTTTCAAGGTTAAGCACAAGAGTTAGAACTCTTAGAGAAGAGTTAGTATTGGACTTAGTTAATCATCTAAGCCAATCAGGACCTAGAGGATACTAGGTTCCTAGAAGAGACAAGCTAGGTCTCTTGGATGCAGTGCAAGCAAACCTTGGAACACTTACATCATATTGGTATCAAAGCTTGAATTGATCAGGCTTGTGGTGCATGTTGTAGCCTACTGAATCAGTGGGAGAAAATACACCAAGTGGATTAGTGGAAGAAAAAATCATGGTGACTAATGTTGAGTTAGCCAAGAAGGTTGAGGAACAAGAAGAAGATAACAAGTTGTTAAGGGAAAGACTAGCTCAAATGGAGCAACTCTTGGGTGAAGTCCAAGACAAAGCTGATAAGGTCAAAGAAAAAATTGACCAAAAGGAATAAGATGAAGCAAGGGAGAAGGAATTAGAGTTGGAGGAGGAAGCACCAACACTTGACCCTGTTCTTCCTGAAGAGCCATTCTTAAAAGCATTGAAAGCATTGAGTGGAAAGGCTTTGGGAGGTGTGCCACTATTTAGTGGACAAATTGATCTAGATTTAGTTTTGGATTGGATCGATATCATTGAGAACCATTTTTAATGTGATGGTATCTCTGAGGCATAAAAAGTTGTGGTGGCCAAGTCTAGACTAATAGGTTTAGCTCTTACTTGGTGGAAGTTTGTGCAAACCGAGAGGGAAAAGGATGGAAAAGGTCCTATAGTGACATGGAAGGGCATGGTATCCAAAGTGAAGTAGACCTACCTTCTTGATGACTATGAAGTTCAACTTCATAGAAGGAGACACAATCTTAGACAAAAAGATTTAGATGTCCAAGCATATACTGAGGAGTTTCAAAGGCTATGTTTGAGATCTAAGGTAGTTGAAGAAGAAAGAATCAAGCTTGCAAGGTACTTGAATGGCCTCAAATGGTCTATTCAAGAAGAGATAATTCTAGTGAACTTCAAATCCATTCGCCAATGCTATCAAATGGCCTTGAAGATAGAAGAGAAAGAAAAAGGAAACAAGAAACCTCAAAAGGAAAAGGTAAAGGCAAGGATAGTAGAGGGAAAAGAGGTGGCTATGGTGGAGGAAGTTCTGAATCAAGGACTCAAGGAGACATAAAATTTAGTGAGCAACAAGAAGGAAGTTCAAGTAGAGGTGGTAGAGGAAGGAGTTCTAACTCTAGCTCTAGAGGAAGAAGTGGTGGACATGGAGGAAGAGGCAACTACTTTGCCAATATGAAGTGCTACCATTGCAATCAAATGGGGCACCCTTCCTATAAATGTCCAGAGAAAGATGGCTCTTCACAAGGAGGTGACAAGAGAGCTAACCTAGTCCAAGATGACTCTAATGTAGTAGAGAAGCATGCTAAGGTACCATTGAATTTAGAAGAGGGAGAGAACCTCATGATGAGGAGAAATTTGATCAAGGAGTCAATGAAGGAAGAGCCAAGCCAAAGGAGGTCTTTTTTTAGGATAAAGTGAAAAATGATGGGGAAAGTATGTAGGGTCATCATTGACTCAGGCTCTACTGACAACATTGTGTTAGAGGAAGTAGTTAGCAAGCTAAAGTTGACAAGGATACCCCACACCAATCCTTACAAGGTCACTTGGCTCAATAAAGGCCAACATGTGTTAGTGAATGAACAAGCATGGGTGGAGCTCTCCATTGGAAGGTACAAAGACAAAGTTTTATATGATGTGTTTCCTATGGATGCATGCAATTTTCTCCTAGGTAGACCATGGAAATTTGACTGCCAAGCCATACATGGAGGAAAGAATTCTTATTCTTTCAAGAAGGACAATGTGACCGTCAAAATAAAGTCACTATTGGAAGATGCTGAGGTGAAGACAATAGGTCCAAATGTACTTATGGTGGATGAAAAAGAGTTCTTGTAAACCATGGAAGAGAGTGAAGGTGTAGGCTTTGCATTGGTGTTAAGACCAGAGGAGTTAGATGAAGACAAGGTGGCTAAGAAGACAGAGTTACCAAAGGAGATTCAAAACATGTTGCAGACTTACCAAGGTATAGTAAGTGATGGACAACCATTAGCCTTACCCCCTAAAAGAGCCATAAGTCATAGGATAGACCTTATCCCAGGAGCTACCCTACCTAAAAAAGAAGCCTACAAGATGACCCCTCAACAAAATGAGGAAATAGCAAGACAAATACAATAACTCCTAAACCAAGGCCTAATTAGAAAGAGCATTAGTCCATGTGTTGTATCCACTATACTTGCACCTAAGAAAGGAGGAACTTGGAGGCTTTGTACTGATTCAAGGGCTATCAATAGGATAATTATAAGGTATAGGTTCCCTATCCCTAGGATTGAAGACTTAATGGATTGTCTAGGTGAAGCTAAGTACTATAGCAAGATAGACTTGAAGAGTGGCTATCACCAAATAAGAATACATGGAGGAGATGAGTGGAAAATAGCCTTCAAGACCAATGAAGGGCTGTATGAATGGATTGTTATGCCATTTGGATTATCCAATGCCCCCTCCACATTCATGAGGCTCATGAATGAAGTCCTCAAAGACTACATAGGTAAGTTTTTAGTAGTATATCTAGATGATATACTGATTTATAGTAAGACAAGGAGTGAGCACCTAGAACACCTTGAGGTTGTTTTCAAGAAGCTACATGATGAGAAGTTGATGATCAAATTGGAGAAGTGTGAGCTCATCAAAATAGAGCTAGTGTACTTTGGATTTGTCCTATCACATGGAAATCTGAAAATGGACAAAAGTAAAGTGGAGGCTATCATGAATTGGCCTACTCCAAGGACAACAACAAAGGTAAGGATTTTTCATGGCCTTGCACAATATTATAGGAAATTCATAAGGCAATTTAGTGAAATTTGTGCTCCTATGTTAGATACTATCAAGGGAGGAATGAAAACCAAGTTTGTATGGAATTAACATGTGAATAAGTGTATGCACCCTAAAAGGGTCACCTAGACTTTGGGCCCCCATTCATCAATTTATCAATTTCCTAAATCAATGCTTTGCAATATTTTCAATTTAAAATAATTTCTTTGATCAAATCGTAATTAATTCAATTATTTCAATATTTCTTAAGGTTTGATCATTTTATCCTAAGCTTTATTTAATTAAGAGAACATGATCCCTTTTAATTAAATTAAAAAATCTTTAATTAAATAATAAAATCACTTTATCCTCATTTAATTTAATTTTATTTTTCTGACAATTTTCGTGTGTTGTCCGTACTTCAGTGCATCTTTGTTACAGATTCTCGTGTGAGGTTTCTCAGTGTATCGTGCAAAGATTTACTGGTATCAGTGATTCCTTGTGTGACAAATGTATTTTCTCACATAGATCTATGTACTTTCTCATGCGGAATAGGGTTCTGGCTTGCGTGAACTTTTGACAGCAGAGACCTAAATTTCTAGATTTGCTAGTTTTGATTGCTATTTTCTGACAATTAATGGTTGTTGTCTTTATTTCATTGATTCTATTTTCTGAAGCAACATAACAGCAAGGCATTTTTCTTTGGATTTGAGGTATTGTGTTGAAACTCTATAACATTTGGACTTTGGAATATAAAATGAATCTCTCATGTGTCTAGCTTGAGTGTTTATAGCTTTCATAGATCATACTTCAATTTTGGGCTCTAAAAAGAACATAGATTCACTCTCTTGCATATGTGTTTCACATAGTAATTAGGCCCTATGAACACTATTTGTGGTGTTCTTGAGAGAGTGGGTTTCTTGTGAAGCTCTTCTTGACTGATGAAGGGTGTTCGCCTTAATACCACAAACACATAACAGAAATAGAGAAACCACAACAATATGCAAGAACAAAAAAATATTGGCTTCTTATCATCTCCACAAATGTGGAATTACAAACTTTTAGAATTACAATTGTGGACAAGGCTTTTGAGGATATCTATTTTAAAAAGACTCAAACCAAACAAATATTAGATTTTAGTCTAAGCATGAAATCAATTCAAAACAAATAAAACTCTAAACTAAGCCACCTCAGATTGAGCTAAAACAGGTGCACCCAAGCACTGTTTGATTTGCTCTTGCTTAAGGGGATGTGGGTGTGCTCTCTAAGCACTTGGAGCATGTTCCTTATGCATTTTAGGATGGATTGGGATCTGTGAAAACCCCAAAAATTGCACAAAAAAGGTATAGAACACCTGATTTGCCCCTAAGGCCTCAAGGATCAAATGATGTTGAAATGAGGAGTAAGCTACATGATGTTTATGCTAAGATTGTTATTAACCAAATACAGATGTGATATGGATGATATGCTATGGAAAACAATGAATAAAACTAAGTTAATCCACTATTTCTAAGTTATGGTGTGTTCTAAGAAAGCTTGAAAATGATCTAAATTAGAGTGATTATGTTAAATCTAGAGCTAAATTAACATGATAACAATGCTTGAAATAAAAGGTGTATGGGTATTTTTCTCTTGGAAATGAGGAGCATTTATAAGAATGAGTGGCTAGGATCAAAATCCTTAAGAGAGGCCAAGATTCATTCAAAGGGGAGCACATGGATTGTGCTAGTTCAGGGCCACCTCCTTGTGACAAGTGTCATAAGGGCATTGGGTTGAAAGATGGGAGGGATGTGCACAATTTGGGAAATGTGCCTAAGGTCAAAGGGTGTAAGAAAGGGGTGAGGGGCTTTTTAAATGCATGATAAATGCATGTAAGAGGGATAAGGAGACCTTAAATGCACTTAATGCATGTAAGAGAAGTTTCTAGAAGTTTGTTGACTTTGGGTTAAGCTTAGGAGTTGGCTAACCTTGGTTAGGGAATGTGATAGGATTAGGGGGGGGATTAGGATTAGGACTTTCTAGAAGAGTCTAGAATTTCCTTAGGATAAATATGGATTTTAGGAAATAGATAAAGATTTATTTATTTCCATGGTTTAGGTTTTAAGAATATTTATTAAAAATGAATTTAACAAATATGAGGATTAAATATTTAATCTTAATTAAATATTTTGAGTTGGGATTAGGGTTAGGAAATGATGGGATTAGCTTTTAATCGAAATTAAAGGAGGATTAGAAGATTCTGGAAGAGGTTAGTGGTCTTAAGGAAATTGGCCAAGTTTTGGTCAAAAAATAAATAAATTATTTATTTTGGGATTTTTGGTCAATTTATTAATTAAATAATTAATAAATAGGGGAATAATGTTTAAATAAGTTTTAAACATTTTTGGGAGGGATTCCTTAATTAAATATTTTTAATTAAGGTAAAGGGATTTAATGACATAAAAATAAATTAATTAATTAAATAAATAATTAATTAACAAATGATGATGTCATCACGGATTTTTCAAAAAATAAAAATACTTTATTTTCTAAAAGATTTTTAGGTGTCTACATTTTGCCCCTCTTTGATGTGATGCCACAAGTGGCATTGCGTCAAAGATAAGAAAATAAGATGCCCAAGGCTAGAATTTAGAGGAATGAGGGGTTGTGCCCCCTAGAGAAAATAATGCAAGGAGTAAACATTGTGGAATTTTCTCAAAAGGAAACAAAGAAGGAAGGACCTAGGAATAAGGGGAGATAAATAACCAAACTCCCAAGAGCAAAGATGGGTGAATGCAAGATGAGATGGAATGCAAAATGCAGGATGTAGCTATATGAGAGATGCAAGATGAAAGATTAATCTATATGATGGAAGATGCAGGGGATTGGGGGAAGCTCCAAGTGCAAATGTGGAGAGCACAACCTAGTTTAATATAGCAATGCTAGAGACCTGCCAAAGATACTAGGATCACAAGGCCTTGTCACCAGTGTTGCAGAGGACTGACGCTAAAAAGACATGCAGGGTTACCCCAACATCACACATGAAACTCAGAGGAGGCATGGTGAAAATGATGCTAAAGAAACCACAAACACTCGACTGACTCACAGGTAGAAGCAAAAAATCAAAAGACCTTGCTCCAGATTATCCTCATTCGTAGCGCACCATGAGATAAAGGATCGTGGTGACTTTGAGTAGAGAACAACAAGAAGCCGTAAAGGATTTAACAAGACCCAAAGGACAATGTCAAAATGATAACTCCAAAAGACAACCTTTGCTAAGGAGAGAGATTGATTTGATTGATGGTGGGAAGATTGGTCTGAACGTGTGGAAGGATACATCGACACAGACCTAGTGTGCTTGGTGGAAGATTGGGTCGGACAGGAAGGATACAACTGAGGGGACCTATGATTAGGCTTAGGTCAGAAAAAATAGAAGCATACATCTATGTGGACCTGATGTTGATGGGGAGAATGTTGTGTTGTTAATTGGAAAATGATGCGGTTCAAAGATAGTCACGATGATCAAGGATAGTCAACAATTGATGTTGCTAAAGTGCAAGGCTGGGTAGGACAAGATTTCTGATTAGATACTGCTACAGGACTAACAAGGATATGTACAACAAGATAGCGACAAGGGCTGACTGACACAAAGGATGGGACCTAACAACACATATGTACAAATGAGCTTAGGTGGAGACACGACTGATGCTATGGTACAAGACTCGGGATTAGGATGTACAAAGAACCTAGGGATGAAGCTGAAAACTCCAAAGATATGCAAGATGATGCCCCAGTTGGGCTAGAAAGCCAAGATGGACTGACGAAAGATGTGTCCTGAAATGACACAGATTTGGGAAGGACATATCCCAATGATGATGATTGGATTGAGATCAAGGCTTGCTACAAGACTAAGGATGTGATTGGATCGGTTGGCTTGATCTTGGATGTTGGATTGCTAGAGGATGTGGAGAGGATTGGAAGATTGCTAGAAGATTGCTAGGAATGTTTGGATAGGGATGAATGGCATTGGATTACAATGAGGTTAGCATATAGCTAGATACCAATGACAAGGGAAGACACTAGGTGATAGCAAGATGGAGGAAATGCTTAGGATGAGGATGATGGAACTGCTAGGAGATTTGGATGGAGGAAGATTTGGATTTGGATGGAAGAATGCTTGAGGATTCGAAGATGGAATGATGGAGGAACTGTTGAGGGATCTGGATAGAGGAATACTTGGGGAGATTGGATGGTGGATTTTCTAGAGGATTGGAAGATGGAATGCTGGAGGAACCGCTGAGGGATCTGGATAGAGGAATGCTCAAGGATTGGATGGTGGATTTGCTTAAGGATTGGAAGATGGAATGTTGGAGGAACCACTGAGGGATCTGGATAGAGGAATGCTTGGGGAGATTGGATGGTGGATTTTCTTAAGGATTTGGGAGATGGAAGATTTTGGATGAAAGATAGTCTCCAAGGAATATGCTACCAAGGAATAAGATGCCCCCTACTTAGGATAGTTTATTCATTTTAGAGGCATTAGGATGGGGTATGATTTGATAGAAGATATGCCGAGAAGAGGATGAGGAAGGTAGATGGAAGATAGGATAAATGGATTGGATAGAGGACATGTAATTGAAAAGTGTGATGGATGCCAAGAAAGTGCCTAAAAGCATGTATACCTAGTAGTCTTTGTTTTGTCATCAAGATCCAAAGGAGGATGAAGGAAGCGAGAGGCAAATGGGATGGAGGAGATGCTAGATAAAGATGGAAGAAGGGAATGGGCCACAACTGCAGAAAGGAATTGGGGGGAGGGCCTACGCATGACACCTGTTTGCTAGGTTTTCATCATGGTACTTGTCCAAGGCACTTGAATTGCCAAGTTTTCACCATAGGATGAATGTTTGTCTCTTTTTCTTTTCTTTTTTTGATATTTTTCTCTTGATTTTCCAATTTTTATGGATTTTCTAATTTTTTACTAACTAGATGTTGACCTTCTGATATTTTTGATGTGTTGCTATCTTTCTTCACTGATCTTCTATTTTGTTGCTGACATTTTTTGATTTGTTACTGCCTTTCTAATTTGTTACTTTCTTTTTGATTTCTCTGGATGTTGGTACAACTTCACTAGGATGGATGGATTATGCAAAGGCATGTATGAGATGGGGGAGATGGGAAATGTGGTGGTATAAAGTGTTTGGATGGAAGGATGGAAAGTGATCATGATAGGGGGATGTTGTCAAGATCAACATTGGCACATGTTGTGAGGAAGATGGATGAAGTGGATGGGTTTCGGAAGATAGAGGTGGATGTGATGGAGGATTTATGCTATGAGATTTCAAATCTTTGGGACCTAAAATAGATTTAGGAGATGGAGGAGAAGACTGAGTAGCTGGGGGATTAGCAACTTTGGATGCCATTGTGGATGTTTCTTTTAGATGCATTACATCTTTTTGCTTTGGGATCCACATCATTTTTGCTTTAGCTTTGGTGGGCCCTTGTGGCCATTGGTATGCATCAGATTTTTCTTTTGCTTTGCTGGGCCTTTTCGGCCATGTAGTGGATTTTTCTTGTGCTTTTCTGGGCCTTTGTGGCCATGTAGTGGATTTTTCTTGTGCTTTGCTGGGCCTTTGTGGCCATGGGGATGCATTGGATTGCTTGAGTGGATTTTTCTTTGGTTGACCATGTCATTTAGGCTAGACATGACAATCTTTGAATTTTTGTGGATATTTCCCTTTGTGCATCTTTGATATGGCATCCAAATTGCAAGGAGCATTGGAATGAATATGAGGAGATGTGTGGGATGGCAAAAATGTGGATGGAGAGATGAATGGAGTTTGGTAGATAGGAGATATGGACATGTGCCTTTGTTGATCTTGACTAGGGATGCTTGGATTTTGGATGAAGGACTATGTAGGATAAGATGGGAGATGATACTTTGGGATGTAAGGGCCCAAAATGGATTTGGTATGTGGAGGATATGTGTTGGTAGGTTTTGGGACATAGGGACCCAAAATGGATTTGGAGGATGAAGGAGGAATGTGATAGGTTGTCCTGGGCCATAATGATGAAGGAGGAGGAATAGCATTGTATGTTTTGGGAGATGTGATGGTGGGTTTGGAAGGAGGCTTGAATCTTGCTTTAGCTGTACCAACATTTCTGGAGGAAGTGTCTTCTTTTGGTGTGTGACCAATTCCACATGATTTTGGATGTTTCTTGTCTTGAATGGGCTCTAGATTTCCTTGTTCATGAGAGCCTAGGCCTTTGCCTTGATAATTCCATTTCTTGAGCATTTTATCCAAACAAGGATATTTCTGACTTGGGGAATATGATAAACATCTAGTTTCTGGCTCCTTGATGGAAGATATGAAACTAATTTCTTTTGCTTCAAGTGGACTGCCTTTGACAAATGTAAGTGATCCAAGAGGATAGAGTGATGGCAGTGGGATAGTTTGGTTTGGAAGATCCTCAAGAAGAGAGGATAAGATGGTGGGATTTGGACTGGGATTGGGAGATAGTAATAGATCTTGAGATGGAGGAATAGGGATTGTAGGATCTTGGATTGAAAGAATTGGGATTGTAGGATTTTGGATTGGGGGTGATGGAAGCAATAGAACATGTGATGGGGGAAGTTTAGGGATTGGATCTTGATTTTCTTCTATGAGTATTTCAACATGCTTTTGGGAAATATCTTGACATGGTAGGATTTGTGTGGATAGAGTGTTGGGGGATGCATGGATGGACTCTTCAAATGGGTGGATGGAAGGATGGGAGATTCTATAGCTATGATGGTAGGAAGAAGGGTGAACTCATGAGGCTCATTAGATATGCTTTGGATAATACTAGGAGGAGGTGATGTTGGTGGGGATTGGATGGAGACTTCAGATGGAAGGAACTCAATGATGCTAGGAGACGGAAGGAGATCAATGAGTGGGATGTATGGAAGATAGATAATAGATGGGAGTGATGGATGGGCCTCATCAATGATGGCTTTACATGAAGGATTGAAATGGCTTGGCTCTTTATTTTTAGGAGTGGGATTTGTTATTGGCTTCCTTGTGAAACTCTTTGGAGACTTTCAGATTGGAGGAGGTGAGGGATTAGAATGTGTAGAAGATGGGGAGCTTGGATGGTCCTCACATGAAGGTGGGGTGGAAGATTTTGAACTTGCTTGAGGGGATGATGGTGCTGAAGAGGTAGAGGATGGTGGGTTTGGATAGTTCACATAAGTAGGTTTAGAGGAAGCTTGTGAACTTGATGGACTATTGGATGAGGTAGGAATGATGGATTGAGGTATGGGATATGAAGTGGACTGAAGGGTGCATTCTTTTTGTGGGAGGGGATTTGCAGAAACATGGGTTTGAATGGAGGATGGTGGGTTGAGATAGGATAGTGGATTGGGGAAAAGGATTGGAAGACTTGGTTTTTGGTTTTGAAAGGGTTTTGGAGGATAAGTGGATGGAGGTTTTAGATAAGGAAAGTAGCGTGAAGTGTTTCGAGGGGATGGTGGTGATTGGGATATGACCATAGCAGGAGATGGAGGTATGAAGGATGCATATGGAGGATGCATAGGTTTAAGATAGGGATAAGTTGTGGATGGATAAGATAATGGATTTGCCTTGCCAAGGACATGAAAGGGAGTGCTAGTGGATAAGTGTAAAGGCATGATGGGATATTTTGGAGGAATGATTGGATGCTGAAAGATGTTTGGAGAAAACTTGCTAAGATTTTCAACATATGCATCATGATCTACAAGGCTTTCATCATCTTTGGGATGGGATGGATTGAGGGGAGAGACATAATAACCAAACTCATCATAATAGTTTTGAGACATGCTGACTTGTGGATGAGTTGGATAAGGATGAAGATGGATTAGAAGACTAAGACTCAGATTGGAATGACTAACAAAATTAGACTAGGATTGGATTTGACTCAAGATTGGAAGAAAACTGACTTTAGAGGAAGACAAACAAGGGGATGGGGGATGACCAAGATGACTTTTCTAACCTCGGATAGAAGGAAAGGATGACCAGACTGGATTTGAATATGACTGGAAGACCATGATTTGAGATTCTGAAAGCTTTGGACATTTTCTAGATTTTGGGAGGATTTGGACTGACATGGCTTTTCTGAGTACCTTGAACCAAGTTGTAGATTAGTTTAATGTTTTTCCAATGGCAGAGGATAGATTTCAACAAAGATTTTTGGAAAAGCAATCTCCACAAGGGACAAAGCAACCTTGTGGGATACAAACAGGATAACTGACTCTGATAAAGCTTTGAAAAGTGTATGTTTCAACAATGTTTTCATGGAGTTTTAACTGTCAAGCAATTCAAGCAGATCTACCTAAGGAAGGTGAGTATCAAAATCCTTTCCCATAGCTTGGTACCCCCAAAAAGGGAATACAAATGGTGAGTAATCTTAAAGTGATCCGGTAAACCCCTTGGATCGGTCCTTGCACAAGGATTTTGATACTTTCAGATGTAGATAGGGTAGCCTCTATTTTATCAGGTTTTTTAATAGTTCTGTGGAGTCTCCATACCTGGTTATGTTGACCACCTGTAACTCACTTAAGAGCCTAGCTAACAACACTAGGGGAGGAATATTTACCTGTCCCCAGACATTTGCTTTTGGCACAAAATGCCCGTGGATTAGGAGATATAAGTGAGTACTTTTTGCCTTCACTTTATTTATATACCGGCCGGGGGGGATACCGGTTTGAGGTCATTCTCTGAGGAGGAAGCATTTTTCTCCATGGATAGGCCTCGTTAAAAGTAGAACAAGTGAACTTGTCCGAGTCCAAATGTATTACGTTGCTTACTTTAACAGGATTTACAGAAAATGAAAGCTCCTAGATGCACATCAAGCAAGTTCTTTTTCCCAAATTGATTAAGTGATGTTTGAATTTGAACAATTGAAGACACAAGTGTTTAGGCTTTGATTTGTTCTTTTTCTAAAAGACTTTCAAGCGTTTGCAGTTGCTTTGACTTGGGCATTCAAGATTGAATTATCGTGTTGATTTAGAATTTGAAGTGCTTTATTTTGTCCTTTTAAGGCATTCAAGATTGAATTTGCATTTTGCTTGAATTGAAAAGGAGGGAATAGAGATGCTTGTTCTTTCCAATTTATATCATTCAAGATCGTGTTTGATTTTTAAAATGATGATGACTCTTGGGACCTAAGTTCTTTTCCTTAGTTTCATTCAAGATTTTGTTTGACTTTTTCTTTTTTAGGAATCTGTGAACAAATTTAAGGAAAAAACACAGTCGACGGTGACATTGTCTGGCTAATACACGATCCTGGAAAATGCACATGCGACACCAAAAAGCTCTTAGGTGATAGTTAAATGCTTACACGTGATAGAGAAAAATGCCCAAGTGATAGAGAAATGATTCCACGTGGCAGAGAAATGTTTTCCAGGCGACAAAGGAAGATTCACAAGCGATAATGAAAGATGCATAGGTGACACTTAAATATTCACAGGTGACACTTAAAACGTGCATAGGCGACAGTAAAAAAAAAGCCTAAGCGACACTCAAACAGGCGTAGGTGACAATGAAATTTTTATAGGTGATAATGAAATGCTGATAGGCGATAATGGAATGGATACAAGTGACAATGAAATGATTATAGGTGAGAATTCTATACACGAACACGTGAATGTTTATCTCGTAGGTGTGATTATTTTCATTGTAGGCCACAGAAAAGAAGTTTAGATAGAATAGAAGTTATCGAGCATGAAAAATCTTCAAAAAATAGGCATCGATACAGGGCTTGTAGGCATCATCAGATTCTTCATAGGCATGACTGAACTATGTTTAGGCATGATTGAACTATGTGTAGGTGACATTTCATCTATTTCCTACAAATTATTCATGAAAAATGGCAAATATGAGAGTACAAAGTATGATCTAATCAAGCTGATTATGGGTTTCTGTCCCACCGGGCGTGCCAAAATGTGGACAAGGCTTTTGAGGATACCTGTTTTAAAAAGACTCAAACCAAACAAAGATTAGATTTTAGTCTAAGCATGAAATCAATTCAAAACAAATAAAACTCTAAACTAAGCCACCTCAGATTGAGCTAAAACAGGTGCACCCAAGCACTGTTTGATTTGCTCTTGCTTAAGGGGATGTGGGTGTGCTCTCTAAGCACTTAGAGCATGTTCCTTATGCATTTTAGGATGGATTGAGATCTGTGAAAACCCCAAAAATGGCACAAAATAGATATAAAATACCTGATTTTCCCCTAAGGCCTCAAGGATCAAATGATGTTGAAATGAAGATTAAGCTACATGATGTTTATGCTAAGATTGTTATTAACCAAATAGAGATGTGATATGGATGATATGCTATGCAAAACAATGAAGAAAATTAAGTTAATCCATTATTGCTAAGCTATGGTGTGTTCTAAGAAAGCTTGAAAATGATCTAAATTAGAGTGATTATGCTAAATCTAGAGCTAAATTAACATGATAACAATGCTTGAAATAAAAGGTGTATGGGTATTTTGCTCTTGGAAATGAGGAGCATTTATAAGATTTGGGGAGGAAGAATGAGTGGCTAGGATCAAAATCCTTAAGAGAGGCCAAGATTCATTCAAAGGGGAGCACATGGATTGTGCTAGTTCAGGGCCACCTCCTTGTGACAAGTGTCATAAGGGCATTTGGTTGAAAGATGGGAGGGATGTGCATAATTTGGGAAATGTGCCTAAGGTCAAAGAGTGTAAGAAAGGGGTGAGGGGATTCTTAAATGCATGATAAATGCATGTAAGAGAGATAAGGAGGCCTTAAATGCACTTAATGCATGTAAGAGAAGTTTCTAGAAGTTTGTTGACTTTGGGTTAAGCTTAGGAGTTGGCTAACCTTGGTTAGGGAATGTGACAAGGTTAGGGGGGGGATTAGGATTAGGATTAGGATTAGGACTTTCTAGAAGAGTCTAGAATTTCCTTAGGATAAATATAGATTTTAGAAAATAGATAAAGATTTATTTATTTCCATGGTTTAGGTTTTGAGAATATTTATTAAAAATAAATTTAACAAATATGAGGATTAAATATTTAATCTTAATTAAATATTTTGAGTTGGGATTAGGGTTAGGAAATGATGGGATTAGCTTTTAATCAAAATTAAAGGAGGATTAGAAGATTCTGGAAGAGATTAGTGGTCTTAAGGAAATTGGCCAAGTTATGGGCAAAAAATAAATAAATTATTTATTTTGGGATTTTTGGTCAATTTATTAATTAAATAAATAATAAGTAGGGGAATAATGTTTAAATAAGATTTAAACATTTTTGGGAGGGATTCCTTAATTAAATATTTTTAATTAAGGTAAAGGGATTTAATGACATAAAAATAAATAAATTAATTAAATAAATAATTAATTAACAAATGATGATGTCATCAGAGATTTTTCAGAAAATAAAAATACTTTATTTTCTAAAGGATTTTTAGGTGTCTACAACAATATACAAAGCCACATGGGCATTCCCTTACAATATTCTGTAGGACAAAGCCTCGAATTATTACCCAGATCTACTACCCAGAACTGTCCCGAACTGCCTAAGACAACACTACAACCTTCCTATATAGGCAATTTTCCACTACCTAGGAAGGTTCCAAAATTTTTAGCCAACAAGGCTGATCCAAACTTAGAATTATTTTATTTTTCATTTTATTACATCAAAGTCGGCTCAAAATAACTTTTGAAACCCAAACAAAAATTTTGAAGGAAAATTATTTTCTGCCATTTCAGGTGACCCAACTTCTGGAGACCATAAGTCATCACCCGTTGACCCGATTGACTATTAAAACCCCATTTCGGAAAGGGCACAAGGAGCTCTACAATGCCTAAAACAAGAAAGCTTCATTTATCCAAAAATTTGACCTCATCCAAGGCCTCTAAAGCCTTCAAAATTGAGTTCAAAGTTTCTGTACCCTATTTCCAAAACCCAAAAGTTTCAATATCTTCAAAACCAGACTTGATCTAGCAATGAAACTTTACAGGTAGGCTGATATGAGTAAGATGAACCTCCAACTGTGAAATCAAAACATTTTGAGATCGTATGACCAAGTTACTAAAAATAGCAAGTTTCCATAAATAGCAGCTCTACACAAGATAGCCCTTATTGAAAAGAAACCAGAAATATTTTTGGGTGATGCAAGATTGCTCTTACACCCAGGATGCTCTTGCATCAAACACCCAAGGTAATTTGAGAAGTGACCCTATCATGACTCAAGTGTGTAGAGGAAAACCAAGATGGTTAACCTCCTCCTTTGTTAGCCATGATGAATCTTCAATAGGTTTTCCTTTCCAATTGACCAGATATTCTTCATATGTCCCATTCCTTATGCTTCTGCCAACACAACTCTCCAGTATATCTTCAATCTCCTCTGTATTTGAACTAGTTGCTGGAATACTTCACTATGCTACCGTGATGTCATCTTCAACACTTCCCTCATGATAATTTGTCAAATTTGAAATGTTAAACACTGGTGAAATATTCAGCTCAGTAGGCAATTCTACCTCATACACATTTCCTAAATCATGCTTCTTCAGTATCTTACATGGTCCAAACTTCTTCATTTTTAGCTTGTTATATGTACCAACTGGAAACCGCTCCTTTCACAAATGAACCATCACTTCATCTCCATCCTAAAATTCCGTATGCCTCCTTTTCTAATTTGCCTTCACCTTATACTGTGCATTCATTTTGGTAATATGCTTCCTCACCTCCTCATGGATGTTCTTCAAGTGTTCTACAAAATCCTCAACTTTAGCACTACTTATTTCTCCTTTATCTATCTTCCTCAACTCAGATGCATTTCTGGGACTACTTTCATATACAATTTGTGGATGATGTGATGAACTAAACTTCAAACCTATCTTCAACTCTTCACTTTCTACTAGTGTCATTCTATGTGCTACCTTATTTAGCAAATTGGCTCCTGGAACCAAGTCCATTTGGTGACTGATCTTTCTAACTGGTGGTAATCCATCGGGCACATTACCAGGTACAATATCCTAAAACTCATTCAATAATTTTGCAACTTCTATAGGTACATCTTCTACTTCCTCTTTCCCAGCCTTTGGGATTAAGTTAAAACACATATGCTCATGTCTCATACCATCTGAGAAATTTCTTCTATCAACAAAAGTTATTCTTGCATTACCACATACCTTTTCTTTTGTTTCCTTCAATGATTTTAGCTTATGTCGCACTCCATCCTTTGTTAGGGAATAGGTATTTGCATGACCATCATGTATAGTACATCTGTCAAACTACCAAGGTCTACCCAACAACATATGACATGCATCCATAGATATGATATCACATAGTACCTCATCTTGGTAACCGCCGATCTTGAACTTCACTAGGCACTGTTCACTGACCATGACCTTATGGTCATCCTACACCCAGGCAACCCGATATGGATGTGGATGTTTCTGCCTCTTGAGCTTCAACTTTGTCACCATCTCTTCTGACACCAAATTGTCAGTGCTTCCACTATCAATAATCACATCACAACATTTACCCTCACACTTGCATCTAGTGCGAAATAGGCTCCTTCTTTGCTTAGGTTCATTTTCACCACTCAACAAGACTCTTCTGTTAATCAACATTTCTCCTCTTTCAGCATCTTAGAATGTGATGATCTAGCATCCTCATCTATATATGCAACTCTAGCCTAGCCTTCATTCCTCCTATCTGTCCTTCTTTGATGTTGAGAACATTCAAATGCCCTATGACCTTCTTCTCCATAGTGAAAATATGTTCCACGAAAGCCTCCTCTTCCTGAACCTTATCCTCTACCTCTTCCTCTCTAATCTCTACTGTTCTAATCATGGAAATGATTGAAATTATCTCCTCTCTAATTCTGACTATTACTAGCCTCATCCTACTTTTTTGAATCTTCATTTTGATCTCCATATGAGCGTCCATCAGATCTTCCATCACGACCTCTTCCCCTTTGTCTGCTCTAAAACTTCTTGTTCAACTTTTCCTCTACTTTTAGGGAAAATTGGTATGCCTCTTCAATATTGTTCATTCGAACCAAATTCAGCTCCTCCTGAATGCTCAGCCTCAACCCATTAAGGTAAGGGCCAACTTTCTCCTTGTCAGCTTCTGCATGGCCTATTTTAATGAGGATTTGATAGAACTCCTCTGTATACTCCTGAATAGATCTACCTGCTTGCTTTAAACTTTGCATCTTCCTTAGTAGGTCAAGCTCATAATCAACAGGAATGAACTGTCACTTCAATTTATCCACCATCTGATCCCATCTTGTGATTTTATCTTTACCTTGTCTATTTCACTCCAATTGAATCTCTTGCCACCAGATCTTCGCATGACCTTTCAGTCTGGCCTTCGCAAATTTGACCCTATCAGGATCCTCAATATCTTCATACTCAAAATATTCTTCACATTCATTGATCCAGTCGATCAACTCTTCCAGGTTAAGATTTCTAGAAAATGTCAGAACCTCAATCTTAAGTCTTTTCCCGATCTTGGAAATGGCCTGAAAAAGTCTTCCTTCCTCCGGGTTCACAACTTTGACTTCTCCTTCTTGATCTTCTTCTTCAGCTTCATCCTCGCTTTCATCTCTGACATTAAAATTTATTCCTCTGTGAATCTCTTCTTGCAATGCTTGCACTTGTCTCTGGAGTGCTCTAACCTCAGGTGTTACAACACCAACTCTTCCACCACATTCCCTTCATGGAGGCATTTTCACACTTCTCACTAAAACCCTAACCATGGTCCTGGTGCAAACTACCTCACAGTCAGTGATCTATTTACATAGAAACCCTAACCCACGATCCTGTTGCAAATTGCCTCACAATCGGTGATCTTTTTACACACTCAAGAAATCCTTCTTTGATACCACTTTATGAAGGGTGCTCCCCTTAATACCACAAACACATAACAGAAACAAAGAAACAACAACAATATGCAAGAACAAAAAAATATTGGCTTCTTATTATCTCCACAAATGTGGAATTACAAATTTTCAGAATTACAATATGCAAAGCCACATGGGAATTCCCTTACAATATTTTGTAGGAGAAAGCCTCAAATTATTACCTAGATCTACTACCCAGAACTGTCCCGAACTACCTAAGACAACACTATAGCCTTCCTTATATAGGAAATTTTCCGCCGCTTGGGAAGGTTCCATAATTTTTAGCCAACAAGGCCGACCCAAACTTAGAATTATTTTATTTTTCATTTTATTACATCAAAGTCGGCTCAAAATAACTTTTGAAACCCAAATAGAAATTTTGGAAGAAAATCATTTTCTGCCATTTCAGGTGACCCAACTTTCGGAGACCATAAGTCATCACCCATTGACCCGATTGACTATTATAAACCCATTTTGGAAAGGGCACAAGGAGCTCTACAATGCTTGAATCAAGAAAGTTTCATTTAGCTGAAAATTCAACCTCATCTAGGGCCTCTAAAGCCTTCAAAATTGAGTTCAAAGTTTCTGTACCCTGTTTCCAAAATGGAAAAGTTTTAATATCTTCAAAACCAGACTTGATCTAGCAATGAAACTTTACAGGTAGGCTGATATGAGTAAGATGAACCTCCAACTATGAAATCAGAACATTTCAAGATTGTATGACCAACTTACTAAAAGTAGCAAGTTTCCATAAATAGTAGCTCTACACAAGATATCCCTTATTGAAAAGAAACCATAAATATTTTTGGGTGATGCAAGATTGCTCTTACACCTAGGATGCTCTTGCATCATTGATGATAGAACCCCTTGTAGGTAGGGAGGATATTGTTACTATCTCATGGTCTTGCTTGGTTTAGTCCTCAACATTGATCAGTATGTTCTCTCTTGGACCCTCTTAGAGAGCTTGGTAGACATTTTTTTTTACATTATGAACCTTGGTGAGGTGGTTTCAATCTTAGCATGTCAATGAATTTTCTTGCTATGTTTGGGTGAAGTGAAGAGGCTAGAGGATTATGCTCTACTCCCTTTTTGGGTAGTACCAGAAACTCAGATCATTGAATATAAACCAAGTCCCCATGTGGTCCTTTTTGTGAGTCACCTTGTTATAGAGGGTTAACCATAGTGGACACTCCCTCTATTGGGTAAACTGTGTGGATAGAACCTTAAGCGATAATAGCCATTTTTTATGTGGTAGCAACAACCACTATATAAATGTCCTTGTGGAAGAAATCTCCATGGGTGTGGTTTCTTGTTGGGCTGTTAGATCTCCTCAACATTTCTAATTGATTAAATTCTCAAAATGTGTCAAAACCCCGGTGCACCTGGATTGGAGTTCACCCTCTTGAGATTGCAAAAGTTTTAGAGTCAAACCATTACTAAGAACCATAGTGAAACCAAATTTTCATTTTCTAGGACTATGTGCATGATTCGAAAAACATTTTGAGAACATACACAATTAGAATCTTTAGGGAGTAGCAGACTAAGTCACTATTCTTGTTCATGCGCAAGGTTTTTTTTTCCCTTTCTCATTTTTTGAAGACAATTATTTTCTTGAACTCCTTGATTGTTGTCTTATGTGCTTTATCAATGATAAAAATCAGTTGATGCATCTAGTTGGTTATTTAAAATGAACAAAAACTAAGTTCCTAAGTTTACAACTTGCTGTTAGATGGTTTGATCTTGTTTCCTTGCCTGGTTCTCTATATTCTCTCACATGAGCTTTCATTTCCTCATGTGGACCATGCATTTTCTCAAAGTGGATTTCATTTCCTCATGCATAGTTTCAGTGCAGTCTGCCAGAAGTCTCTGTTTTTGCTTTACCAGTCTGATCCAACATTTTCTCGAATGAGCCTAGCATATTTTTGCATGATCCCTGGCATTTCTTCATGCAAGACTACATTTCCTCGCACGGACCTATCCTACAGCCTATCAAAACAAATGAGCAAAGTTTTCACCATGCATTCTAGTCATTTGGGATCCATGCTTCAGAGTTCTTACAATGACACACATATCTTTGATGACTATGATGATGGACAATGTAGTGATACATATAGCACCTCTATTCCTAAGAGTCCTCCTATTCATGTACTTGTGCTTACTATAAATGGGTCATCAAATTGGATAGATCGTGATGGTGATCCATATGATTCATATTTTGAAAGAGACTTTGATTATTTTTGTGAACAATACCTAGATGATACATTTACTTCTACTGAGGAAGAGAAAGCTTTCTGTGCTGATTATAAACATAAATACTATAAGAATCTCTCCTCTAAGAAATCTCATACTGAAAATAAAGATTACACTCTCAAGAAAGATTATGTTAATGATGGACCTTTGTCTTGTGATGGTTCCCTTTCATCCCCTACTTCCTCCAATACCCATACATTTCCTAAAGCTTCCAAGTCTTTCAAATCTTTCACAAATCCTTTATCCAACAAAGGTCCTAATACTTTTCATGTGGTTCCCTATAGTTGTTCTCAAGGGCTACCTCTTAAAGAAACTCAAGCTAACCTTCACTTGGCTGCAAATACTTTCAATAATGGTAAACTTAAAGAGCCTAAGCCTTTATACGCTATAATGCCTACTTCAGCTAGTCCTTCACCATCTCTTCCAAACTCTTCCATACAATTCCAACATGCTTCCTTGTCCTTAGAAGTGGCTCCATGTCAAGAGGACTCTAAAAATGATAAAGAAAAGAACATAAATAAAGATAAAGATCAAGATCAAGAACCCTCCATGTCATCCAATCCTTTTCATGATGTATCTTATCCGTTTCATGGTTCTTTTGATCTTGTATGCCCATTCTCATTCATTCCACCATGTCTTAAGTCTTCTCCTAAGCAAGATCAAGCTACTACTTACACCGTTGAGATTATTGACAATGAAAATAACCTTACTACACTTTCCCTTTCCAAAGATGATACTTCTATTAAGGTTATTAAAAATAGTGTTATTACTTCCAATGTTAAGCCTATTGAAAATCAAGAGAAAAATTATATGCTTATGTTTTCCAAAGCTCCTTGTCAAGATCAAAGTATTCCATCTTCTTGTTCTACCACTCCATGTTTGCTTCCACTTTCTACTCTTCCTAAGTATTTTTGAGCTCTGAACAATCCTATCAAAGAATTTTCTCTTATTCAAGATCTTCATGATCCTATTGCAAATCCTAATGCCCACTCTAATATGCTGATGTCTGTGGTTGTCATATAGATGTTGATGAACTTATTGATTATCCTTTTGTATCTTCCACATCCATCATTGGACCTCCTCCACCAATACTAAGGGCTTCACGTATTCCTTCCATCTTGGGACCTTATGTCCCTTCACTTTCCCCTCCTAACTCTCCTAATTTGTCATCCATCTTGGGTCCTTACATCCCTCCATCTCCTATCTTTCCTCAAGATCAACATATATGCATACCCTTGAATCCTTTTCATCTGCCCACCCATCTAAACTAGTCACATCCACCTTCTTCTTCCACAAGTCTCAAGTCTTTTGGAAGTAACTTGAATGTTCAATACAAGAAAAAGAAGAAATAAAAGAATCCATCAAAAAAAGATCACCATGTCTCCTCTAATCGACATGGAGGCATAAAGTCAAAAGAAATATCTAAGAAGAAAAATACAAGACAAGTATGGGTTCCAAAATCCATCATTGAAGATATTCTCTCTAAATCATCAAAAAGAAATGAAAAGCCTATGGCTATATGGATTCCAAAGTCTCTCTTGAAAGAGTTTGATATTGAGCAACAAGTGAAGTTGACATTCAAGCTTCCAAAGGCTTCCACTTCATCTTCTTCCAAAAACATTATTCCATTCCATGCACCTAAACCACAACCTCTACTATCCATTCACCATATTCCTTCATGTATTCCTTCATTCATGTTTCCTCCATCCTCTCACCACCCTTCAAGGTGTGTGTTGATGTTGATCTTACCATCCTTTCCATCTACCCTTTCACAATTCTTCCATTCATTATCCTTCTACCTTCTATCCTTTTTCCTCATTTGGCTATTCCTCCTATCTTCCAACCTCACTCGCTTTACATAAAACCTTATCCTTCATTTTTCTCTTCCATCTTTCTTTCCCTATCATCATCTTTGAACATATCATTTTGAATCCTTGGCATATCATGGTTTATCCTTTCAAGGAGCATTACCTAAAAAGATTTCCTTCTTCCAAAAAAAAGAAAAAAAATTCAAAAAATAGAAAAATTCAAAAATTCAAAAAGAAAACAAAAAAAAATGAAAAATTTGAAAATGTGCCTTGGTAGAAAAAGTAAAGAGAAATAAATTCTTCCTATGGTGAAAACCACTCCCTTGTGGTGCCTTGGATAAGTACCATGATGAAAACCTGGCAACCAGGCATTATGCATAGTTCTTCTACATATTTCATCAATTTCATCTTCTCTCTTTGATCTTGACAATGTTGACCTATACATGAACATTTGGTTATCTTGTGAGCTATCTTGCGATGCCATTTCTTTCATTCCTTTCATGTTCAGCCTTCATATTTATTTTTTTCCATTCATTCTAGCCTTTCGCTATCCTTTTCCCCTTTGGTCTTGATCTAATAAAAGAGTAAAACACGATGCTATGAAGCCTCTTGACATGTCTGCTCCTTTGGACTACATCCTTTCCTTCTTTTTCATTATGCTTTTATGACTTAAACTATGATGGCCTTTCATTTCTTGTCCAAATGTGCTTTACATGACAATTTTTCCCTAGCTTGGGTACTCTTGAGGAGTTTTCCCTTGGGGATTTCTTCCCTTCATTCTCTCATCTTCCATCTCTTCCACCAACTTGCTAATCCATCTTGTCCTCCACCTTGCTAGACGTTGGGACTACATGATGTGATCTTGCTTGGGAGTTTGATGCCTATTCTGTCTGGGGGTATTCTTTATACATACTTATTGATCCTGAAAAAATCCAAAAAAATGATATATTGTCAAAAATTATAAAAATTATAAAAAGTCCTAAAAAAATAAATTAAAAAAAAAAAAAAGATTGCAATCAAATCCAAGTGGTGAAAACCTAGAAACGGGTGCTACTTGAGGCCTTTGCACCCCTATTTCTTAGCACACGTCCTCAACACTTAGCCTTTCTCCATCATGCCTTGTCCTTGTTGTCTTGGTTTGGAATTGATCTTTGTCTTTTTCTAGGGGGCATAACTATGTTAGCTTTGGTCTCTTGGATGCATTAGTCTTTAGGATACCTCGTAAATGGTGTTTTTAAATACCACCCCAACTGTATTTTTCAATACTACCCCTGGCATCGAGTGTTTTTCAACACTTATCAGTTTGGTCTTACCCAGTTTTGTCATGTGATCTTACCTACTTGAAAGCATTCAATCCTTATCCTCAAAACTCAGTATCAGTGAACATACTTAAATTTTTAAACACAACACTTAATGCTTCAGCTATGTCATGATCTTTTCTTTATGTGTTGACTATTATTGATTTTCATTAAGTGTCCTTGTCTAATAAGTCTCTCTGAGATGCATAGCTAGAGGACTTGGGGCATGGGGCATGCTTTTATTTACTTTCTTCTTGTGGGTATGGTCTTGAAACTCTGGAGTTTCTCTTGTTGTCCCCTTGAAACACTTGGGAGATTTGAGGCATCATCCTTGACTATTTTTGCACAACCATTCTTATGGTCCTCCTGGCATCTATGCTTTGATGTGAGCATGGTTTTGCTACATTAAATTGGGTAAGCTAACATTGAAGTCATCTTGACCTTTATGTCTTTGATTCTTATGTTAGAATCTTTCCACATTCCAATCTGATATAAATCACATTTATATCTTCATAGTTACGCTTGTGACTAGTGATGATTGTGTGATTTTCCAATGTCTGTTAACAATGGCCCAATGATGAAAATAAGTTTCTTAACATTCTCTAATGAATGATGAACACAAAATCCTATGTTATAGTTTCTCTATTGCAAGTACACCTTTTCATTTTCATGTAGCTTGCATTGTTAGACTTCATGTTAATTTGCATTTTTAGGTTGCATTAGGAGTTTGAGAGGGTTTTCCTTCCTCTTTCTTTTGGACTTTTAATCAACTGTGGTCACATTTTGATCTTCATTTTCTTATCTTTTTTCATGATCTCAATCAAAATTTTCTATCTTAAATAGTTGATTGATTTTGAGGAATTCTCTTTCTTGAGGCAAATTCTCTTTCTTCTCTCAATTTCTTTCCACCTCTTCCAAACTTCTATCTTCCATTCACTTTCACCCCACTTCTTTTCTTCTAATTTAACCTTGGGGCATAATCTTTCTTAATGATCTACCTTGGTTCTATGATCCTTATATCTTTCATCTTACATCAAGAACCTTATCTTTAGTTTGATTTGATCAAATTTATCAATTTACTATTTCTGCTCTATCTCATTTTGATTTTGATCACAAGGGGGCAATACCTATCAAACTTCAATCCTTGATTCGACTTTATCAATCCTATCAATTGCTTCGCTTAGGGAAACCTTGATTGAGACTTGATAATCACCTATTTATAGGGGTGTTGGCCTTCTCTTTTTTAGTCATCTTATCTTTGTCCTGATGTGTTCCCATTCGTCGATCACACGTCTAGGTTGTTTTGTGATCCTAAATCGATCTCACATTTCAACTTCATTCTTTGACTACATGTGTTCCCATGAAGATCACACATTAGTCAAAGAGAGGCAAATGTATGCACCCTAAAATGGTCACCTAGACTTTGGGCCCCCATTCATCAATTTATCAATTTCCTAAATCAATGCTTTGCAATATTTTCAATTTAAAATAATTTCTTTGATCAAATCATAATTAATTCAATTATTTCAATATTTCTTAAGGTTTGATCATTTTATCCTACGCTTTATTTAATTAAGAGAACATGCTCCCTTTTAATTAAATTAAAAAAATCTTTTAATTAAATAATAAAATCACTTTATCCTAAGCCACATTTAATTAAAAGAATAAATCTCTTTTAAATAAATAAAAAAATCTTTAAATTAAATAATGGAAACCACTTTGCTAAAAATAATAAATAAATAATAAAATAAAAATAGAAAGAAAAATACTTTTTATCTACACATTAAATGCACACTTTCCAAGATGAGTGGAATCTCCTTTTGCCTCTTAATCTCTTCCACACATCTTTTTGCCTCTTAACCATGTCCATTGATTTTTCCTCTTGAGGATCTTGAGCAAATGGATCAACTAAGATTTAATCTCTTGCTCATTTCTTTTTTCCTCTTAATCTTGACCGTCCATTCATTTCTAAATCCTTTATAAGGAGCCCTCTCCTTCTCATTTTTATGCATGGAGATTTTAGATCATCTAGATTTTATATTGTTATGCTGTAGGTTTGGAGAAAATTTTTGGAGGATTTGAGCACTTGAGCTTGAACATTGCTACTTCTCTTTTCTTGTCTTCTTCTCTGATGCCTCCATGGAAATCCATTTAGATTAACATTGCACTTTCATATTAAATTAGATTCATATTTCCTTTCATAGAATAATCTTTCATAAGCATTTTCTTTCATAGATTAGTTTGCTTTCATCCATTGTTATCATATAGAATAGCTTTCATTTTCATTTGCATGCATACTTGATGATCATGGAGATTAGCTTTCTTGTTTTTCCTCTTTGAATCTCTTATTTTATGGTGTACTTGCATAGGCACAAACTAGGTCTAATCTGAGGTCCTCCATTATAAACCCTTGCACTCCATGAATAGAGAGCTATGAGTCACCATTTGAGACCTCATTCTTGAGCAATCTTGGATTTAATGACTCATAGAAGTGTGTCAACATTTTAGCACACAATAAGAGCTTTGAGTTGTTGAAGGAGAAGATAGCTACCCAACTTGTTCTAGTGTTTCCAAGAAGCTTTACACCATTGAGTGTGATGCTAGAAATGTGGCTATTGGAGCTTTCCTAAGCCAAGAAGAAAGACCGGTATCTTTCCATTCAGAGAAGCTAAGTGAAGCCAAGAGGAAATACTCTTCATATGACCTTGAGATGTATGCATTGGTTCAAGCTCTAATGAAGTGGAGGCACTATTTTCTTCCCAAGGATTTCATTGTGTATTTAGACAATCAAGCACTTAGTTTCCTGAATTCACAAGATAAGTTGAGTCACAAGAACATGAAGTGGGTTGAGTACCTACAAGCTTATACATTCAATATCAAACACAAGAAAGGTGTCCTCAATAAGGTGGTAGATGCATTGTCAAGAAGAGCTCTCACAATTCAGGAAATTTAGTTGAAGAGGATGGGAATAGATCATTTCAAGGATCTATATGGTGATGATGATGATTTTGCAGACATTTATAAGGTATGTGCTGAATACAAGAATCATTTTCATAGTAGGTATGTTGAGTATACTTTGCAAAGTGATCTTTTGTTTAAAGGGAATCAATTATGTGCTCCTAGAGGCTCCATTAGAGAGGATTTGATTCAAGAAAATCATAATGGTGCTTTGAGTGGTCACTTTGGGATCACTAAGACTCAAGAACTTGTTTCAAGGTTCTATTATTGGCCAAGGATGAATCTAGATGTTAGGAGGTATGTGGAAGATTATGTTGTATGTCAAAAGGCCAAGGGCACTTCTACAAATGCCAGCCTTTATCAACCACTACCTATTCCTAATAGGCCATGGGAATGCTTGACTATGGACTTTTTAGTTGGGTTACCCAAGACAAGACAAGGTATGGACAATTTTTATGATGCAGGAGCATCTTGGGTCCTTTGCAATCCTGTGTCACCAAAAACATTTTTAAGTTTGTTTGTGTGGCTTGGTTCTTGCATTGACTGATTTGGTCAGTAGTTGGTCGATTTCCTTTGGTTACCGAGTGTGGTCAGTTATCTCCTGGGTGGTCAGTTATTTTTCTAGTGCTCGGCGATGCTCGTCTATTGCTCGGTCACCCTTTCTTATCAAGTAGTTTCTTTTGAGTTCCTGTTGAGCCGACTTGTACATTTATTTTGGGTTGTGGATTTAATGATGGAATCCATCATTGGGAAGCCATTGGTCCCAAATCTGATCATTCCTTCCATTGATTATGGGTCTGAAGGCCGACTCAGTTTGGTAGACTCTTGTATAAATGTAGTTGTTTGGTTGTAGTTGAGGGGGTAGTTTTTAGTAGAAGATAGAAGATAGTAAGAATTAGAGATTTTGGATAGATCCTCCCATGTTTGAGGACTTATGTATTTTATTGTAATATCTGGCCCTAACCAAGAAGGCCTTACAACCTGGCATGTATCATTCTATTTGATCAAATACATAGTTGATTCTTTATTCTCTCTCTCATGTTGTTGTTTATTTGCTTCTGCATGTGTTGAGCAGGCTTGGATCATTAGGGTGTGCCATTGTTTGGCCCCTCTTGACCCTGCCTTGCATCAAGTGGTATCAGAGTGAGGTGATATCTTGATCTAGGTCTGCGGATCTAGGTTTGTAGGTTCCTCTTGAAGCCCTAGTTGACTATTGTGGGGTAGCAGATTGTGATCTGACCTGTAATTGTAGAAGGTTGTCAAGATGGTTCATGGGAGGTGAGATGCAGATCCAAGATTGGTAGATATGCTAAGGAAGATTGTTTCTAGATTAGAAGCTATTGAAACAATCCAAAGAAGAGGCAGACATATTAAAGATGTTAGTAATGATCAAGTTGAGGAAGAATATAGGAAAATGCAAAACCTGCACCTATTATGGATCAAGGTGAAGAAATATTATTGAAGGCTTTGACAAGTCTAAAGTCTACACCACATTTCAATCCTCCTGAGTATGGTGGAAAGCTAGATTATGATGAATTGGTGGACTGGATCACCAAGATGGAAAATTATTTTGAGTATGAAAACATTCTTGAAGACAAGAAGGTGAAGATTGCAAGCACAAAGTTGAAAATTCATGCATCCTTATGGTGGGAACATCTGTAGCTAGATAGGAAGAGGAAAGGCAAAGAAAAAATCAAGGTATGGAATAAAAAGGTGAATAAGTTGAAAGGAAAGTTCTTACCTTGTGATTATCAGATTAACCTAGTTTGGCGAATGCAAAGTTTGAGATAGAAAGATAGCTCGGTAAAAGAGTATACTGAAGAATTCTATAGATTAGATATTAGATCTAGACATGATGAAGATGATGTGGAAAGAATTGGTAGATACCTAAATGGTTTAAGAGTTTCCATCCAAGAGGAAATTAGTATGGTCAAGTTGGAAAACATTGAAGAGGCTTATCAATTTGCATTGAAGGCCAAGGAGAAATTGAACAAGAGACATAAGCAAAGGAAAAGAGGTCGAGGTGGTAGATTCATAGAGGAATAGGTAAAACTAATGGTGAAAATGATAGATCTGAACCAAAAAAGAAAAATCTAGACAAAGGTAAGACCGAGTGGAAAGGTGAAAGTTCATCTAGAGGTAGAGGCATTAACTATCAAGGTGGTTAAAGCAGAGGAAGTTTCTGAGGAGATTTTAATAATTGTAGAGAAGAAGGACATATATCTTTTAAGTGTACACATGAAAGTAAGAAGGCTGGTAGTAGTATAAATGATTTGGTGCAAGAAGAATCATCGAATGAACCTGAGAAAGAAAATAACTTGATGGTAAGGAGAGCACTATGGAATGAAAAAAAAAAAGGAAAATCCGGTAAGGAAAAGTTTTTTCAAGACTAGATGTAGAGTTTTTGACAAAGTTTGGAAGGTAATCATTGACAGTGGTAGCTCAAAGAATCTAGCATTTGAGGAGATGGTCACAAAATTGTAGTTGGAAAGGTTAGTACATCCAAAGCCCTATCAAATTTCATGGATCAAAGATGAGCATACACTCTTGGTAATCAAACAATGTTATGTGAATTTGAAGATTGGAAAGTACTATGATAAGGTTTTGTGTGATATCATGCCTATGGATTGTTGTCATATTTTGTTGGGTAGACCTTGGCAATATGATAGACATGCTATATATGATGGGAGATTGCATAAGTATACTATTGTGGCTGATGGAAAGAAACAAATCTTGTTACCATTGATGGAAGAACCTATTAGTAATGTTTGCACATCTGTGAAATTTTTTTTGATGGAGGGAAGAAAGTTTGTTAACTCTTTGAAAAAGAATGATCCATGTTTTGTTGTGATTCCTAACAAACCGAGTAAGAAAACAAAAGATAATTTACATGAGGAGATTGATAAGTTACTCACCAAGTATAGTGATATCATTTCTAATAATGTACCTGATGGTTTTCCACCAAAAAGAAGCATTGATCATTGTATGGATATAATCCCTGGAGCTAGTTTACTGAATAAGGCACCTCATCGGTTGACACCTACCGAGAATCAGGAATTGAACCGACAGATTCAAGAGTTGTTGGAGAAAGGTTTAATTAGAGAAATTTTGAGTCCTTGTGCAGTACCTACTGTATTGGCACCTAAAAAGAATATAGAATGGAGAATGTGTACTAATTCTAGAGCAATCAATAAGATAATAGTGAAGTATAGGTTTCCTATACTGAGAATGGATGACATAATGGATAGTTTGACTGTAGCAAAGTATTTCACCAAAATTGATTTGAAAAGTGGGTATCATCATATCAGAATCAGATAAGGTGATGAATGGAAGACTGCTTTCAAGATAAAAGAAGGTTTGTATAAGTGGTTGGTTATGCCTTTCAGTTTAACTAAAGCACCGAGTACTTTTATGAGGCTAATGAATGAAGTTTTGAAGAAATTCTTGGGTAAATTTGTGATTGTATATCTTGATGACATTCTAATATTCAGTAAGACCAGAGAAGAACATTTTTTGCATCTTAGACATGTTTTGCAGAGATTGAAAGAAGAAAAGTTGCTGATAAATCTGAAAAAGTGTTCATTCATGAAAGAGGAGATTGTGTATTTGAGATTTTTGATTTCAGCTAATGGTTTGAAGATGGATCCTAAAAAGTTTGAAGCTATTTTGAATTGGCCTACACCTATGAATGCTAGTGAGGTAAGATCATTTCATGGTTTGGAAAGTTTTTACTGAAATTTCATAAGGAATTTCAACTCAATTTGTAATGCTATGACTGAGACTATGAGAGGAGACAAAAGAGAATTCAATTGGACACATGGAGCTAACAAAAGTTTTGAGACTCTGAAGTAGAAGGTTGTTGAATTACCTATTTTGGCATTACTTGATTTCAGTAAAGTATTTCAAGTAGAATGTGATGCAAGTGGAAGTGCAATTGGAGCTATGTTGAGTCAAGAAGGTAAACTTGTTGCTTTCTTTAGTGAAAATTTAAATGATGCTAGAAGGAAATATTTTGTGTATGATCAATAATTCTATGCTATTGTTCAAGTACTAAAGAAATGAAGACATTATTTGATACCGAGTGAATTTTGTTGTATACTGATCATAAGGCTTTACAGTATTTAGGTAGTCAGAATAAGTTGAATCAGAGACATATGAAATGGGTTGAGTATTTGCAGAATTACACATTTGTGATAAAGCATAAGAGTGGAGTCACTAACCGAGTTGTTGATTCATTGAGAAGAAGATCTTTGATGACCAAGATGAAAATTGAAGTTCTTAGTTTTGATGAGATGAGAGATTCTTATGAGTCTGACCTTGATTTTTCTGAGCCATGGAGAAAGTGCAGAGCACCTATTCAAGATCAACAAGATACTAAATGGGATGAATTTTATTCAGAAAGGTATGTTGTTTAAAGGTATTTAGTTGTGTATACCAAGAGGAATAATGAGAACTAATCTGATAAAGGAGAAACATAGTAGTGGTTTGGCTGGATATTTTGGTATTGATAAAACATGGAATTTGCTTAAGGAGAAGTACTATTAGCAGCAGTTGTATAAATATGTTCAAAAATTTGTGAAAAGTTGTGGAATTTGTCAAGTTGCAAAAGGAGTAAGACATAATACTAGAGTTTATGTACCGATTGTTGTTCCTAAGAAACCTTGGATTGACATCAGTATGGACTTTGTTCTTGGCTTACTCAAGATAGTAAGAGGTAATGATTCTATATTTATTGTTGTGGGTAGATTTTCTAAGATGGCACATATTATACCATGTAGAAAGACATCAGATGTAGTACATGTAGTAGATCTTTTCTTTAAGAAAATTGTAAGATTGCATGGATTACCGAGGAGTATTATCTCTGACCAAGATAGTAAATTTGTTGGTTACTTTTGGAAAACCCTTTGGAAGAAATTTGGCACTGAGTTGAAATATAATTTTACATTTCACCCACAAACTGATGGATAGACTAAAGTTGTGAATAGAATTTTGGGAAATCTTTTGAGATGTTTAGTTGGAGACACACTG
The DNA here is from genome assembly GCA_027943335.1 of Chamaecyparis obtusa. Classification (NCBI taxonomy): domain Eukaryota; kingdom Viridiplantae; phylum Streptophyta; class Pinopsida; order Cupressales; family Cupressaceae; genus Chamaecyparis; species Chamaecyparis obtusa. Next base: position 3,313,629 of record BSBK01001370.1, read on the forward strand.
AGTAATTCAAATTCTGTGTTGGAACAAGAAGAATTTTCATACAATAATTCAATGAATAAGAGTACTAGAAAGACACCATTTGAGATTGTGAATGGCACATAGCCGAGAGGAATATCTAATTTGAGAGGCATTACTGATGAAAGTAAGAGAAGTGCTAAAGGAGTAAAATTTGCTGAGTATATGAAGACATTGCATGAAGATGTGAAGCTAAAGCTAGAAGATAGTAATCAGAAATACAAAGAAAGAGTTGATATATTAAGAAGAAATAAAACTTTTGATGTTGGTGATGAAGTGATGGTTCATTTGAAGAAAGGTCGATTTCCTGTTGGAACATATGGGAAGTTGAAGATGAAGAAGTTTGGACCTTGCAAGATTCTAAGGAAATTTGACAGTGGAAATGTATATGAGATTGAGTTACCTAATGACATGGACATATCACCTATTTTAAACATTGCTAATTTGTATGAGTATCATAAACTGAATGAAGAAGTGATAGTACCAACATAATATCCTAAGAAGCAAAATGAAGAAATTGAATATATTTTGAAGGAGTTGGCAAGAGTACAAGAGGAAAATAGTATATGGAATATCTGGTAAAGTGGAAGAATAGACTAATGGAAGATAGTTCATGGATTTCATAGTCTGAGTTGGATGTAGCTTGAATCATACCTACCAAATGATTTAGAGAATCACTTCAAAATAACCCCAGGTGTCTGATGCAGGAGCACCTTGGGTCGTTGGTAATCCTATGTCACCAAAAACATTTTGAAGTTTATCTGTGTTGCTCGGTTCTTGCTTTGACCGAGTTGGTCGGTATTTGGTTGGCTTCCTTTGGTTACCGAGTGTGGTCAGTTATCTCCTAGGTGGTCAGTTATTTCTCTGGTGCTTGGTGACGCTTGTTTGTTTCTCGGTCACCCTTTCTTACTGAGTAGTTTCTTTTGAGTTCCTATTGAGCTGACTTGTACATTTATTTTGGGTCATGGATTTAATGTTGGAATCCATCATTGGGAAGCATGTGGTCCCATATTTGATCATTCCTTCCATTGATTATGGATCTTAAGGCTCACTCAATTTGGTAGGCTCTTGTATAAATGTAGTTGTTTGGTTGTAGTTGAGGGGGCAATTTTTAGTAGAAGATAGAAGATAGTAAGAATTAGAGATTTTGGACAAATCCTCACATGTTTGAGGACTTTTGTATTTCATTGTAATATCTGGTCCTAACTAAGAAGGCCTTATAGTCCAACATGTATCATTCTATTTGATCAAATACATAGTTGATTCTACATTCTCTCTCTCATGTTGTTTTTTATTTGCTTCCGCATGTGTTGAGAAAGCTTGGATCATTAGGGTGTGCCATTGTTTGGCGCCTCTTGACCCTACCTTGCGTTAGATTATGTGGGAGTGGATAGATTCATCACAATGGCTCACTTTTTGCCATGTAAGACCACTAATGATGCTAGTCAAATACCCTCTCTTTTCTTCAAAGAGATAGTGAGAATCCATGGGTTACCTATCAACATTGTGTCAAACAGAGACACTAAATTTGTGAGTCATTTTTGGAAGACTCTTTGGAAAAGGTTAGGCACTAACTTGTCCTTTGGATCGGCCTACCATCCCCAAACTCATGGTCAGACCGAGGTTGTCAATAGAATCCTTGGAAATCTAATAAGGTGCTTGACCAAGGAGTATGGTCAACAATGGGATCAGTTGATTGGGCAAGCTAAATATGTCTATAATGATACTATAAACAAATCTATAGGGAAAAGTCCATTTTAGATAGTCTATGGACTACATCCTAGAGGTGTGACCTATGAGTTGAGAGATTTGAAAGATGGAGTGGACGGAAGTGGATATGCTAATGATTTTTCATATGCTATGCAGGAGATACATGATACAATGAGGAAGACCTTGATAGAGAACACCATGAAACAAAAAGCCAAGGTAGATGAAAGTAGAAGAACAGTTCAGTTCAAAGTAGGTGACTTGGTTATGGTGCATCTTAACAAGTCAAGACTACAAAAGGGAGTCCCTCACAAGTTGTAGATGAGGAGGATAGGTCTCTGTCCTATCCTAGCTAAGTATAGGGATAATGCATTCAGAGTTGAGCTGCCAGAAGATAGTGGACTGTCTCCTATCTTCAACATTGCAGACTTAGTCCATTACAAAGGACCACAACAAGATATGGATCAAACTCTTCATGAAGTGATCAAAGATGTAGAGGATCTACAATTACCTATTGTTGCAGTCACAGGAGTTGACAATGTGTTGGATACAAAGGTCTATAAAAAGACTAGGACTAAGGAGTATAAAGAACATCTCATTAAGAAGCATGGACAGCCCAATGCTGATGCAGTATGGATAAAGGATTCAAAGTTCAAGAAGATGAGGATTGATCCAAGCATCCTCAATCCAAGGGTGGATTGAACTTTTTGTTTTGGGGAGGATGGTGTAGGAGCACACCTAGGCTCACCTCCATGTTAAAGTTATTTTGGCTTGTACTTGACTCTAGCCAAGTCAAGAAGAGTAGATTAGTTTTTTTTAAGACCTTAGAAGGTCATGGAAATGTAGGCTAAGTGATTTAGTCATTAGGCCTAAGGTCACAATAATAGCCATTGTTAGTTATTAATTTTTCTTAGTGTTAGAAGCCTAAGGTGAGACTAGAGTCTTAAATATGTTCTAAGCACATTATGAGGTTGTAAAATATTCCATAAGGTCATTTAATGGTCTTGGATCCTTGAAATATTGGAGGTTATCAGTCCTAAGAAGTAGGATGATGGCATAAATGAAAGATGCCAAATGTTACAAAGAAGTTGTCATAACAACATTTGCAATTATCGCAAATGTTGCATGCAACTGGGTTACTTTGGATTCCCTAAACTATAGGAGGTGGGAGATTGGCCAGCATGCCCTAGAATCATGGAGATGGCATCTAATGTTACCTAAGGCTCAAATATCAAGGATAGAGTTATCATTGTAATAGTTTGATTTTGATAAAAGACCTCTGCAACAGTGTTTTAGTGTACATTCCAAGCTTTTGTGGTGGCAGTCATATCATATGGATTGAAAGTGATAAATCAATGATTTTTTAGTGTTCTTTAGGATATTTCAAGAATTTTTCATTTGATAAGCTAGGTGTTTTGAGTAGTTTTACTATGTTGGTTAAATTGTTTTAGTTTAAGAGTTCTCACTGGTTCTGTTTTGACTAGTTCGAGCATTCATGGCTCCCCCATGAAATATAGCCATGGGGAACACCTAAAGGAAGATGGAAATGCTAGGGGATTCATTAGTGTATATAATTTTAGGATTAGGAGGAATGAAATTTTGGAGAGTTATTTTTATAGCTAGGCCCTAGGCGAGCAAAAAGAGCTCGATTAGAGGTCTAGGTTGTGAAGATTGAAGATATATTGTAGGGTAGAAAGGTGTAGTATGGCTCTAGTACTTTTTCAAGAAGGTTTTCATCATATCTAAACATCCTATGAAGATTGGGTTCATACCAATCATTTACATTGAGTTTTGAGTAAGATTTTTAATAGGATACAGTCAGTCCTAGAAAGTAGGTCAATTAGCCCTGTTTGCCCTAGTTTATAGGAAGGTGGTGTACGGAGGCTTCTAGGACCTAAAAGTTGTATAATATTTAGTAAGAGACAAAAGGGTATCCAAATCTCCAATTTTTTTTGCAAGTTGTTTGAAGACTTTTGGAAAGAAAGGACAAAAGCCTCTGCAAAAGGCTACGAGGATTAGGCCTATTTTAAGGTCTCTAAATGATGAACTATTGAAGCCGATAAGGATATGATTCAAGATCCTTATAAAATGGATCAAATGGACCAAGTTATTAATGTATTCATGATGGAGAACATCCCTGCAATGAAGATTGAAGTTGGTAAAGAATTGGCACTTAGAGCTTTCTAAGTGAGTGTGGAGAATTGTACTAAATCTAGAGTATTAGTCTTTCAAGGTTAAGAACAAGAGTTAGAACTCTTAGAGAAGAGTTAGTCTTGGACTTAGTTAATCATCTAAGCTAATCGGGAGCTAGAGGAGACTAGGTACCTAGAAGAGACAAGCTAGGTCTCTTGGATGCAGTGCAAGCAAACCTTGGAACACTTACATCAATTATGATTATGTTGATGTTGATATCTATAATTTATGTCTAATTATTATGATGATGTTGATGTTGATGTCTAGAATTTATTTCACTTACTGATGCTTGCCTAGATTGAATTTTGAATTTCTAGGCTAGAGAACTCTTTCAAAGTTTAGGGTCTATTCTACATGATACTCTTAGTTACAGCTCAAATGCAACTCAACATATTTTTGATGTTGGGCGACCCACTATAGAAACTCATCCGCGGGTGAAATTCAATGTTGTGAATCTTGGCATTGTTAATGTTATTACTTTTCCTCATGTTTCATATTTGTGAAAATATTTCTTCGCACTATCTTCTTTTTCAATTCCTATATTTGCAACTTTTTAGATCATTAACTTAAGCATTACATGTCTTTGTTCAAAGTTTATTCTAACACTATATTATATCTTATTCTTATTACAATGTTCTTTTTTGTGGTGCAGGAGGTCAATCTTCATTGTCTTCATTATGGGGGACAGTGAAGATTTCTCTGACAAATAGCAGATCTTCTTTAGTATCTTATAATAACATGCTAAAATGATAAAGGTGTTATGGGCATTTAATCTAAAATTACTAATAGATTAACCATATTATTACTATGCTTAATGTTCCATTTAAATGCATTTAACACACAAATTTTTTTTACAAAACTGAACCAATGGCATGTTTACAACAAAGATGTGTTGAGGAGTTTTCTCCTTGTTTAATGTTAACTATTCCTACACAATCCACTCATACAACAGTGAAATGCTATGTGGAAGGGATGGTTGATAGTGTTCCTTGAGGGAAGGGGGATTGTGAAATACTTTTTTATCATTGTATTGTGTATTTCCAATATGTTTGGATGTAGGGCAGACTAGGAGAATGAAGGATCACTCACTAATTGCATGATAACCCAGTTTTGAAGGGTCACTAGTTAAGGGGATAGTCAAGGTTTGGATGATTGGGCCATTAGAGGACCCTATTTCTTTGTATTAATTTCTTTTCAAATTTGATTCATGGATTTCTTATGAATTATTGGCTGCTATGTATCCTGCAACTGCATCCGTAAATCTGCATATACTTCTCTAGGGTTGTAAGCCACTTAGAGATCAAAATAGAGAAACTAAATCAAAATTGTTCTTTGTCCTATTTCCTTTTAACAAAGTCTCAACTATCAATGATACATTACATTTGATGCCTTAAGCTATAGATATAAATGATGCCTAGCTAGAAGCTCACGGGTTGTCTATTTGATAACCACAGTCAACATTTCAAAAAAATGGATATCCTTAGGCACAAGCACCAATAACATCAAATAATGGAGTTAAAGCATGGGCTAGGGCACGACACTAGTAGAATATGGTCATTTCAGTGATCATCTCAGCAATATATAATGGCATCATTAAACATACAATTAATATCAACAAACGTGAATCCAAACATTTGAAAACCAATGGCATGTTTACAACAAAGGTCTAATAGAACTCCCAATAGTTCTTAAACATATTTTATCTAATATGATGAATTCTTAAAAAATTAAGGTTGGAGTAGACATAGTTATCACACATTTTTTTGTATGGTACAAGGAAGATTTGGCTAGGTCAAATCTTCCTTCGTGCTAGTAGTCTACAGAATTAGACCTTTATTAACAATTGATCATATTAGATAATTAGTATGTTTAAGAATAGTTGGGACTGGTCCTTTGGTGTATATTAAATAGAATAGAATTTTTAGAATATTATTATCACTCTATTTCTTTGTTGTAAACATGCCAATGGTTTAGTTTTGTAACTTCACTATTGTATGAGTGGATTGTGTAGGAACAATTAACATTAAACAAGGAGAAACTCCTCAACACATCTTGGAAACCATTGAATTCAATAATAAATGAAACCTAACACCAAAAATATTCCTTCCATTCACTTCTACCAAGAATAAATCATTTAATCCATTCAACATTACATATAATCATTAGACAGTTACATTTCCTTACTGTGTAGAGGAACAATCATGACCAAAACAATCAAAACTACTTTCACCCTTGCACAATCTATTCCAAACTTCAAGTAAAATGAGCAATATGCTATATCAAATAATTCATATTCATAGTAACCATTCAAAGGATCATTTTGTCAATGAACCCTCTAATTGTACCCCTACGACAGAGAAAGGAAACCTCAAAATAGAGAAAGGAAACTTAGTAAAACCAGTCTATGCCACTGTTTGTGAGGGCACAAACATGATAAGTGCCTCTCAAACCTCTCCAAACATGTAAGATTGTCTTTAAATACTTTATTGATCTCTTCTAAACATTAACCAAATCAAACCTACATTTGAATCCACACATAATAACCTCAAAATGAAGGGTTTTGTATCCTTTAATGAATCTTAGTCACTGGTAATGCATGGATAGTCAAACCAATAGTCTCCAAAGCATTCAATAAGTGACTGGATTGTATTTAATGCACACCAAAGGACCAATTGTATGAAATTGTCAATCACATAGCATTTCATTGTTGTATGAGTGGATTGTGTGGGAACAGTTAACATTAAACAAGGAGAAAACTCCTCAACACATCTTGGAAACCATTGAATTCAATAATAAATGAAACCTAACACCAACACTATTCCTCCCATTCACTTCGAACAAGAATAAATCATTTAATCCATTCAACATTACATATAATCATTAGATAGTTACATTTTCTGATTATGTAGATGAATAGTCATGACCAAAATGATCCAAACATTTGAAAATAGTGAATCGATATACTTGAGCACAAGCACCAATAACATAAAATAATGGAGATAGAGCACGACCTAGTGCACAACACCAGTAGAATGTGGTCATTTCAGAGAGCATTCATGATCAAATAAAATGCAATGCATTTGAAATTTGTGGTCAAATATGATGCCAAATGCTCGAAAGATGAAGAAATCACATACCTTATCTCATGCTCATCTTTCGCTCCTTCTCTATCCAATCGAAATAAAAATGATGAGGTCGTTTCACTTTTTTTTTTCATAGCCAAATCTTCCTTGTACCACACCATGAAGAACATGCCATTGGTTCAGTTTTGTAAATTTGTTTTTTGTATAATTAGTAATTGGCAGATTAAATGTAGATAAAACCTTTATCATTTTAATTAGCATGTTATTATCATATTAGATAAAGTATGTTTAAGAATTGTTGGGACTGGTCCTTTTGCGTGTATATAATAGAATAGAATTTTTAGAATATTATTATCATTCTATTTCTTTGTTCTAAACATGCCATTGGTTTAGTTTTGTAGATTTTTTTTTGTGTTAAATGCATTTTTCATGAGGGGTCTTCTTCTGAGGAAATTGATGAAGATTGTGCACCTCAAAAACCAATTCATAAGGTACCAATCATGTTTCCTATTTGCTTATATTTTTGTATTGGTAAATATCCTTATAAGTTTCATGTCCTTTCTTTTGATTACTATGGATGAGATATATATCTTACATTTAACATTCAACTTCTTTACATTTTAGAACATGTAGTGTATTTTTTGAGGATTTCACCAAATCAATTTTTAACATAAACCAAAAACACCAAACTGATATCTTGCCCTTTCAACTTGACAAAATATTTGCATTTGACCAATAACTGCAAGCAAGTGAATGATAAATCAACATACCTGTATCTTTGTAAAATACTTGGAACATTAAAAAGATGGCTAAGTGGCTGCCACCATGATTTTTATCTACTAAATATGGGAAAAAAAAGCACCAAAAAGAATCGAATAGAAAACATGATTGGTCATTTTAGAGAGAATTCATGATCAAATAAAATGTAACGCCTTCTCCCACACTTGATTAGCTTTCATCCACTCATTTTCTCCCACTCCTTTTCTCTACAATCCAAATAAAAATGATTTGGCCATTTCAAAATAGTGAATCGATATCCTTGAGCACAAGCACCAATAACATCAACTATTTTGATCTGTGGGTACCCTAATGTTGGAAAGAGTTCTTTTATTAATAAGATTACTCTGTAAGCTTGAAGAAGTGGTATATTTTGGCAAATGAAGAGTGGAAAGATGATGATATGCCTAAGATCATGGATGGACACAATGTTGCAGACAGAATGGGAAGAAATATTTCTAGCCTAGCCCTAGGTCCTTCGACAATTGGGATAGGATCCAAACCTAGGCTAAAAATATGTCTTCCTTTCTATTGTGGAATATAGGCTCTGCTGCTGCAACAACTACAGACTATGATGTAGATATCACAATAGCTGAGAAACATAAATGTAGGCATCACGGTCACAATTTTTTGGAGACACAACATAATTGAGTGGTATTCCTAGACATGCAAAGAAACCATTTCTTTGCATCATCTAGGTATACCACTCAATTATGTTGTGTCTCCAAAAAATTGTGACCATGATGCCTACATTTATTTTCTCAGCTGTTGTGTCCCAGGACCCCTTATGACCCTTTACGACCCTTTACGATCCCTATGAATACATCTTAGAGCTCTTAAAATGTCATAAAGGGTCATAAGAGGCTCCTAGGAGGGGCCAGATGAGCTTCCACCTTCACATGGTTGGCCCTGTTAAGTAGAGAATGTTAAACTATTCTTGAAACAAAGAGAAGTTGAATAATTTAAGGTCTCAGTCCATGGAGATACTGAAAAAATGATGGAAATCAATGATGGAGAGTTTTTAGATTCTGTGAAGATGTATATGGAGTGGAGAACAGATTGAGTACCAATGTAGAGATGATGATTCAGTAACCTACGTCTATAAAACCTTCACAATTATCCCTTCTTTGGCCTCCACTCATTCCTCTTCTCAAAAATGGTTATCTAGAAACTTTGGATAGTGTTTCTCATCCATGCATGAAATGTGCTAGTGATCATATAAAATTACTTTAGGCCTCCAATATTGATGAGCTGCACAAGTGTAAAATGTTTTTGCGAGACTAGGATCAATTATATTAGATACTATGCAGTGTACATAAATGCAAGGCAGTGATTATTCTTGATGATCGATAGGTATAAATCTTCTAGGCCTTACCCAGTAGCTAGGACTAAAGATAACACAACTCAAGAGACCATCATAGTTGGTCTCTTTCTTTGGTCTATATTATTGACAAAAATTTTTACCTTTCATTAGCTAATCAAATTCGGGGATTTGAAAGAATTTAATAGAATATTTTCATGTATAACGTACATTATTTAAGTTTGATGCTAAATGAATTTATATACTTCATGCACTTGTATACTACGAGGATGGCCATAAATAAGCATCCCCTCTCGTGGCTTGAGTAATGTAGGCCATGGGAGGAGATACTTCTTTATCATCGTCCTCATAGTCTACAAGTGCCCAAAGTAGATAAATTCATGTAATGTCAACTTAAATAATATATGTTGTCATGAAAATATTCTATTAAATTCATTCAAATCCCCAGATTTGATGAGCTAATGAAAGGTAAAATATTATGTCAATAATATAGACCAAACAAAGAGACAACCTATGATGGTGTCTTGAGTTTTCTTATTTTTAACATGCATATCCATATCTTTTTCAACACTTTATAGTTTATTCCAATGGTAGTTCTATACATGTGAGAGTGTTTCCCATTGGATAATATGCCAACCTGTTGCCTCTCCAATAGCTAAAATGTCAGAGACAATTACTGTGGAAGGAATGCTATATCTCTGACAGGGTTACCTGTCGGCAATATACTGCCATACCGTCACTCTTCCAATAGTCCAAATGTTGGAGATATGTCCTTTTCGACAAACTTTAGTGACAGTAATGCTATAGCACTGATGGGTTTATCTGTCACACATTGGTTGCAGATCTGTCGCTATTCCAATAGTTATAATGTCTGAAAGTAATTCTTTTCGACAGGTAATTGTGATAGCCATGCTATATTTTCGATAGGTCTTCTTGTTGGATTTTTGATAGATGGACCGTAGGAAATGTCATAACAAAGCTCATATTCAAGGGAAAGTTTCTGACGGAATGGGGTGTCAAAAAATTGACAGTTACCTCTTCTGTCATAATTTCCAACGCAAAATGGCGATGAACACATATGTCAAAATGTCGACAAATGGGCATTGCAAATTTGATAAATGGCCATCATAATTTGACCTCAAACTAGTGATGAAATAGAAGAAAATGATACCAATTAGAGAGCCATATTTGAAAATCTATTTCTTTTCCTTCTTTATATTTCCCAAATTCTTTGAGAGTTTCAATCTTAGATCTTCATAGATATCATATTCTACATTTTCTTTAACAATCTTGTAGGCAGTTTGGATGATGGTGCTAGAAATAGAATTTTCTCTTATTGACTGGTACACTTTGTATCCCAAAATCATTTAAGTGAACTTGAAATTAGTTTGGTTGGTATTATGCATAATCATGGCCCTTTTAGTCCACTGAGACTTGGTCAAAATGTTACAATATCATTTGTAATAGTCCATAAGGTTGGGACTTCTCCAATAGCATTGAAACCAATGACTACTTCTGAGACCTCCTTAGTTATTTTATATGGTTTATCAATCCACATGAATTGATCATGGATTCTTCTTAGTAATAGCTTGATCCATTCAACTGCATGAAAGGTGTGAAAGTGAATAGATTGTGAAATTTTCATGGTCTCCAAAACTTTGAACTCATCTTTTAGTTTCCCATCCATACATAGATTCTCATGCACATCAGAAATTGCAAATTCACCTAACTCTTCAAAATTATAGTGGATGCAATCCCTAATATCTTCCACATGCATAAATCGATAAGGAACCCTTGAAAATTCACCTTTTGTATCATCTTCCATAGTCTTGTATGGGTGTTTCTTGAATTTGAGTCTATATCTATCCTTAACATAAATTACCATAGGTGTATCCATAATCTCAAATTCAATTTACCAAGTCACAAAATAATAAATACCTTTTTATGTCAATTGCAAGGGTTTCAAGTTTGATCTTTAAAAAGCTTCCAATCTCTATTCAAATCACCTCAAATCTCTTTGCAAGTCTGTTTCCTAGATAGAACAATGTTAAATGAAGTCTCAAAATGCCTTTTTAATCCTTTGCATACCCAAAAAGGCAATAGCAATTAATGTTGATGTAGGAGCATCCTGGGTGTAAGGGCAATCTTGCATCACCCAAAAATATTTCTTGTTTCTTTTCAATAAGGGTCATCTTGTGCAGAGCTTCTATTTATGGAAACTTACTATTTTTAGTAAGTTGTTCATACAAACTTGGAATGTTCTAATTTCATAGGTGGAGGTTCATCTTAGTCATATCAGTCTATCAGTTGAGTTTCATTGCCATATCATTTGTATTGGTGAAGTTATTGAGGTTTTTGGGTACAAAATATTTGAGCTCCATTTTTTAAGGTCTTAGAGGCTTCAGAATGAGATCAAACCCCAATTGACTGGAGCTTGTGCAAGTCAGGTGTTGTAGATTAGGACTTACCATTTCTGAAAAGTGGTTAAAATAGCCAAACAAAGTTGTGGTTAAAAAGTTATGGCCTTTAGAAGTTGGGATACCTAAAAATATAATTTGTAATTATTTTGGGCTGACCTAATGTAAAATAAATGAAAAATAAAATAATTCTAGGGTGGTCAACCTTAATGGCTAAAATTCTAGAACCTTCTCGGGCACTAGAAAATTGTCTATATAAGGAAGGCCTGTAGTATTTTCTAGGGCAGTTCTAAGTAGTTATTTGAGGCTTTGTCTTATAGAATATTGTAAGGAAAATGCCCATGTGGCTTTGCATATTGTAATTCTAAAATTTGTAATTACACACTTGTGGAGATAATAAGAAACCCATTTTTTGTTCTTGCAAATTTTTTTTGTGTCTCTATTTATGTTATGTGTTTGCAGTATTAAGGGGAGCACCCTTCATCAAATGTGTCAAACCCTTGGCCCAAAAATCTACATATCGTCTGAAACTTAAAAATCTATCTTTGATCCTCCAAATTTGATCATAATTCATCAAGAATGATTCCATTGAATTCTAGATTCAATTCTATATCAAACCATGCTAATTGCTTCTACCGATCCTTCTGATTTAGAGGTTATGTAATATTTTTCTTGAAAAAATCCCTCTTAGGTCTATGGCCTAATAAGTTTTTTGATGGTATTTTCACATTAGAATATAGTGCACTCTTTCCAATAGTATCAATCTATTATTTTCTAACCCATATCTTACTCATTTCCTTATTAACCTCTTCCACATCAATGTTTTGATTCCTTTTATCATTATGTACATTTTTATCTCTATTGAACCTCTCATGTTCACATTAGCATTATTATATCTACAATTCCTAGCAATGTGACAAGGGTTATTGTAATTAAAATATATCACATTTGAGTTTCCATACCTTGGATTTTCTTGATTTTTACTCAATCTACATTGCTTCGTCATGTGATCGAAGTTGTTAGATTTGGAGTAGGTTATATTTCCTTGATAAGCATAATTGTTCATCTTTTCTTGACACACACTTGATTTGTGTCCATAATTGTAGCAAGTGAAACAACATCTAGAAAATGTTGTAGCATTAGATCTTCTAAACTAATTTTCCTTATGACAAAAATTGTGGAAAATAAAATATCTCCCATAAAAGTTTTGTCCATTAGGTTTTCTCATAGGTGTCCTTTTAGGTTCCTCAATTAGATTATCTGATAAAGTGTTTTTCTGACCAAATCAAGAACTTTCATCTTTCTCAAATCCAAGACCTTGTCTATTTCCTTTTTCTCTTTGTCTTTCCAATTGTTCCTCAAGCTTTGTTGAACTATTCATGAATTTGTCTTTGAACTCCCTAGCAGTAGCAAGCTCACCTTCAAGCTCATCAATCTTCTTCCTAAGTTCCTCATCATGATGTTTGGCTTTCTAAATGAGATATTCTTCAAGCTTCTTTCTTCCTTCCAATTCTTCACTTAGTATCCTAACCCTAGTTAGAATCTCATGATTGATCATTTTACATTCTTTTCTCTTCTATTTCAAATATTGATAAAGAATTTCTTCCTTATTTTTTCTTTCTTCTAGCTCCTTAGTCATCTTCATTACTACACATTCGATTTCATGTTTCAAGACTTCCTTCTCTTGCACAAATTTTTCACATTCTTCCTTCAAGGCTTGAGATTCTTCATTCTGATGTAATTTCTCAACGAGTTCCTTTCTTTTCTCCATGGATTTTTTCAACTAATCTTTCAATCTTTGAATGTAACTTTTAACATCTTTAAGTTCCTTCTTCAATCCAAGTACCTCATCTTTATGTTCATTAATATCTTTAAGTGTAACCAAAATTTGTTGTTGTGTTGAACTCATATCATCCTCCATCTAGATCTTCCTCAATTTGTTAGGCTTCTTCCAAGGCACAAGGCTCTAATAACAATTATTGGTATCGAAGAACATTGAGAGGGGGGGGGGGGGTGAATTAGTGTTCTAACACTTTTAACTTTAACAATATGATTTCTTAACCATAAACCATAAACCAAGTGTAGTGAAAAGTAAACAACATAAGAAAATAAACAACATCCATAACATCATAACACCATGATTTTTTTGTGTAAACCCTAATAGGGGAAAAACCATAGTGGGAATGGTACCCACAAGTAATTACTTATGAAAAAATAATAATCATATTAAAAGTTTAGTTGCAATAAGAAGAATGCATATACATTTAGGCATGCTTCTTAGAACTCCCTGATCAGATTACAAAATGAGAAGGCTCACTACCTTACAATACATATATGGACTACAATTGAAAAGTAAACTAAAGAAGTAGCATTAACTATGCCAAAGTAGTCCCATGTAAGTGAAAAACTCTACTCAATCTATCAACCAGTTCTTTCTAACCAAATTGTTAGAATTTAATCTTTCCTTGGTAAATTATGTATGTAAAGGATAAACCAAGGTATCCTAATGTATTCATCCTCTAGTCCAAGTGGGAGGACATGTAATATTTGTAATTTCCTTTATTAAGGAAAATAGATATTCCTCCTTATGAGGAATCTTACACTTGTCTCACACACTAGTGAAATGTGGCATACAAAAAATTGAGAGTTACAATGTAACTCCTTTCTCACATCTCTATTAAGAGATGGCTCTCCTCTCTCATTTATTTGAGATACTTCTTTTTCTTGATTATTATTGTATGAGCTTTGCTCTCTCTCTCTCTCTCTCTCTCTCTCTCTCTCTCTCTCTCTCTCTCTCTCTCTCTCAGGCATTTTGTTGCCACTTTCATTAATATCACGGGGGTTTTTTTTTATGATTTTCCCCCTTCAAAATCTTGTCTCCTTGTTGCTTGGTTTTGGTGAATGCTCCTAGTTCTTGCACTAATTCATGGTAAATTTTCCTATTCCTAAGCTCATTGATTAAACAAGTTCCTATTTGTCTCTATATTTTGATATTATTTTAACACAAATCCTTCGCATAACATTATAACAATTGTTCTTTTCATTATATCTCTAATAATCTCCTCAACAAAATAACACAGAAACTTGATCTTATATACCAAATTGCAAAAGTAATATCTCAACCAGTTGGCCTGAAGAACATGACGTGTAGATTGTAAAACATCAGCTGTCAATAACTAAATCTTCATGCTAACCATGAAAAAAAAGCATAGATTTCATAAAACACGTCGTCTCTGTCATCTTCAACTCTCAAACCAATTAGATCATCAATCTATTAGGATTGTTGATCAATCCAACTACTAACTATCATTGTTCTTAACACTTCACTTCATAACTGATAGTCAGAACTCCATAACTCAAACAAATGATAATATAAGAAAATTCAGTTACAAACTAAAGCAGAATATACCTTGTAGAATATTCTCCTAGTTGCACAAATCAAAATCCAAAGTGATCTATCCATACTGATCCATATACCAATCCCTGTAC
This sequence comes from Chamaecyparis obtusa, assembly GCA_027943335.1. Lineage (NCBI taxonomy): Eukaryota > Viridiplantae > Streptophyta > Pinopsida > Cupressales > Cupressaceae > Chamaecyparis > Chamaecyparis obtusa. Next base: position 3,328,631 of record BSBK01001370.1, read on the forward strand.
ACTATCTTTGTTTTGTCATACTTAGATAATTTTCCAATCAGACCTTTGGTATCACAAAAATACAACAAGTGACCATGTAGAATGTGTATAATTTCCATCAATGACAACATACAATCCACCAAGAAAAGTGCCTCTTTCTAATATGATGGTCCTTTCCTATATATCATGTGTCATGTCATGACACCTTATGCATATCAGTGTGTAATTCATCATGTAAAGGTCTCACTTGTAAAAAGAGAAAAATATTTATCTAATTTTTTATTAATGTCTTTGGCAAAAATTTGACAAATTACATAAAGCTTTAAAGCTAAAGAGATGGAATACAAAACTGAAATGCTATAATAATATTCATGCTTGGATGCTTTATTAAGTGTTATTTCTTTACATCTATGCTTCTTTCTGTGTATAAGAAATTTGTATAACAAGTATTGCATAAAGTAAATGGGTGTACATCACTTAGCATGGTTTGGGTGAGACATATGAGTGTGCTATAGTTTATATATAGTTTAAGTTCTTAGTAATATATGTTCTTAGAAAGGGTTTATGAAAAGTAATGATTGTGGACATATTTATCTAACATGCTTAGATAATTTTTAATGTCAAGAGAACTTGATTTATCTTTTGAATTAGATAGTTGCATTCTATAATGGTATTAGTAGAAACTTACATACATGTGAGTGCATTGTAGTTTGATGTTACAACACTTTGTTTCTTTGAAATACAATGTCCAAACCCCTTCTAGAATATGGATAAAATTTCTAGGTTGTCACATCTTTATAATTATTGAAATTCAACTCTAATGTTAAAACTATGACTTGTAACTATGTGTAGTTCAAAATGAGAAATCATTATTAAGTGGTATTTACAAAAAAGAAAGATTGTAGATTCATTTGTCTCATATGATTAGAAAGTCTTTTATGTCAACAAGATTTAATTAATGTTAAATAAAATTATTATTATAATCTATAATAATAATTGAAAAACTTACTTACAACATAATATTGTCACAATTCAAAACTTAAACTATTCTATTCAAATTCTTTCAACATCATAGATGAAATCCTTCCATTATAACATCATCCCCACTTTGGTAAAATTCAACCTAAACTATGTAAAAGTTTGAATATTTGATTCAAAATAAAAGAGCATTACCAACTATGATATGGAACAGTATTAGCCCCCATTATAACTAGAGTATGTGGATGACTACTATTAGCCATAGGATTTGGTTAAGGAAACATATAGAAATCAAATCAATGTCCCACTAGTTTGTCTTTATCAAACCAACAAATGAAGGAATTATGAGGAGGGTTGAATACTTTGTCTCAAACAAAACAAAAACTCCTATTGGATGTACAAATATCATGTTGTAGGATAATGATTATGAAGCCCAAAAACAAATTTCATTCGTTTTGCAATCATCATAAGCCTTGTGGCATTTCAATCTATTTTCTTCATATTTTGAATTTTCCACAAAATTATTACTTCCACTACAAAGATGCTTGGTTGGGTTTCTTTCGCTTTAATTGTGAGTATTTTTTATTTAAGAGAATGATTTTTCCTTCTTTATACTTGTCATTAAAAGCACAAGCTATTAACAAAGCCGCAGTAAAATTATTCGCGCTCACATTAAATATGTGACTTTCTAAATTGGAAATGCAGCTTATAATAATGAAAATGAGAAGTATAATTACTATTTTTTAATGCTCGGTGGAATGGCATTATATTCGGATAACTCATTTTTTAAGCTCTTATAATACGAAGAATAAAGTAAGAGAATTGTTAGATTAAAAAATTAAATTGTTCTTTTTAATGATTATTCATAATATTTTAGGTTAAGAAATTAGGTATATAATAAGAAATGTTAATATATAATTACTAAAATTAGAAGTTTATAGAAGATGATCAATGGTTTTTAGGAGATCATTTTTAGGTTATATTATATTTAATTATTAAAGAACATAAATACTATTTTAGGACAGAGTACAAATATTTCTTTTATTTCATAGGAAATAAATTTGTATGAGAAGGAAAGAATTCAATAATAGAAAGATGAATTTTGTCTATTTTGTTGGAAACTTAGCTCATGCATATCATCCATCAAATATGACTTAAGAGACACCTTGTAGCCACCAACAACATTAAAACATTGCACTTTTCTTGTAAATAACCTAATAAGTTTATTTTTAAGAAAAATAAAAATACATCGTAATATGTAGACAAAAATGTGAATATAAAAGAACAAGCTAACTAAGCTAACCTATTTAATTCATATTTGAATGAAACACTTTGAAGATTAGGCCATAAAATGACATAAAAACTCATGTAAACCACATAATACACCACTAAAGCCTCCTAGATGAACCACACAATGGTGGATATATCTAAGGATTTGAGATAAGAAATGATAGTATATAACATATTCACAATAGCAACATAAGATTATTATTCGAGTTCAATGATATGAATAGCTTGGGTTGAAGCTAATTTTTAGATTTTTTGGCTAACATTAGATGGATCTAGGATTAGGAATAGTAGATTATTAACTCATATTGGTTGGCACCTTTGGAGGGATGAGAAGATGATATTTGTCCTCACTTGGTAGATAGAAAAGAGCCCAAGATTATAGGGAAATCTGTGGTAGAGAATTATCTCAAAGAAAGTGGAGTATGAGATGGAAAATGAGTACATTGGCATACTCTAGTTGGGTGGGAAAAATAAAATTGAATGAATTCTTATTTTATTAATTAAATAATATAATACTATTTAATGAATAATGGGATGAACATTATATAGTTAGTTGGATCAATAGGGGTTTCTTTAAACAATTTTAGAAGAAATGGTCAAGTAATTAGCTGAATTGATAATGTGATAATTCTAGGTATCTATATTTGGATATTTATCTTTGAGATAGTGTTATGAAGTAGCACTATTTTAGAATATAATAAAAGTACTTCTGAAAAATGCTGGTTCCCAAATCAATAGATTATCAAACCCTGAAGATATGCTAGGCCTTATGCTCAGGTTTAATATCAGATTTAGCCAACGAAAAAGACTTAACCAAGATGGTTAATCTATTCTACTTTTTAGGCCCTGCTAGAGCTTGGTGGGTGAACCTTTATATCACCTTTATTTACTACATCTCTAAAATTATAAGGTAACTTTATGTAGATAGAACCTCATACAATTCTTAAAGGTTTAACTTATTACAAAATTTATTCAATAACGCTTTTATCTTCTATGAACTAAACCAAATATAGAATTTAATACATATATGAATTTTAAAAGAACTTGTTTTGGGAGCAATAGTTGACTGGCACCTTTTTCCACATACCAACACAGTCAAATTACAAATTAATGTGTGTCCTTCTAATGACTATGACTCTAGTTGTTTGACACTTTATTTTTTATGTCTTGCATAAATGTGTAAACAACTCAACGAGAAGACCCTTCTTCTTAATCCAATTTAATTTCCTCAAACCATTTTAATTCATTTAATAGTCTCTTCTTGAGAGATCCCACTAAACAAGTCACACAGGAAATATAAAATGCTCAACAAATCAAATATATACTTGATATACTAATTCACATGACAAGAAGAAAAATAAATTCAATGCTTTCTTTTTCATTGATTTTCACAAAAAACTGAAACTATAATTTGGAACAAAAACTCATTATCTTCTTCATTGTTGCATCAACCTTTTACATTACATGCCCCTTTCTTGGAAACAAAAAATTAGAACCCCACCATATGGTCCTAGTTTCCCTCTTATAGAAAAAAAGGAAGAAAAAAAAGCTTTAGACAATTGGTATTTAGTTAAAAAAAAACTATCCAACTACTCAATTTTAAATAAAAAACCTTTTAAATAGTATTTATTTAATCCTAGTGATAAATTCCAAAAACTTAAAATTTGATGTCTTTGAATGACATGGCAGTTTAAATCTAAAGTGGCACAAAAGAAAAAAAATTTAAAAAGGAAAAAAAAGAGAACAATTACAAGAACAAGCTTGAAAACTAAAAGAGAAATTTGTACACAATTACACATTCCCATTGTCTTCAATGTGCAAGTAGATGCTTGTACCAATATGAAGTCTGGCAAGACACTACAATCTATGGGGCTTCACCTTATACTACATCCACCATCACACTACTTGAGAAATGAGAAAGTCAACTTGGGATAGATTATCAACATATTTATTGTTCACATATGTATCTCCTATATAAATTATATCTTTCATTTTATATTCAAGGGAAAACATCAATTCAAGATGGAAATGAGTTTTCTCGACTACCATTCATGCATCATTGATATAGTCTAGAGCTTGAGGTAATAACTAGGTCAATTCATCATTCCATCCACCCTACTCCTAAATCACTATGTTAATATCAAAATATGTAGAAAAGGGAATATCTAATAGTAGCTCAAATTCACCAATATCATCACTATGTATTGCATGAAATCTATTATGCATACCAATCTATCCATCCATAGTCTTCAATACAACATCATCAACATTTCCTTTTGATATAATCTCTTTTTTATTAGATTCTCATCTATTCTACAACCTATTATGCTCTTTGAGTGCAATATACATTCTAGCATAAGCAACCCAAAATTTATCATTTCATGACATTACCTTTTGGAATGTCTTCTTCACAAAATCTAAGACAATGCTAAATTTGATAGTTTTTAATGCTACACTTAGTTGTTCTTGTTTCTTTTGGAATATATCTACCCTATCTCTCCCAAAAACTCTATTGACTGTCATCCCATGGAATTTCTTATCGTGATCTAATGCTTGTTAGTATGATCATATAGGATACTATAGGTCTTGCAACCTATCCTTCAATGTACTAATTTCATTTTCCAACTAATCATTTAGTACACCATATCATCTATTTTCCTTAACCAATTTTTGAACATGTGGTTTAGTAAACTTAGCAACATTGATATTCAAATCAATGCTTTCTAGAAGATCAATATCTTTTAAAATTTAAACTAATATCAACCCATACATCTTTCTAGGATCATAAAGAATGATTGGTCTCTTAATAGGTGGGTAAATAGACCAAAAATCTAAAGTATCATTATCAAGATTAAATCACAAACTTTTGTAAATCTAATCTAGTCCATTGGTACTCAACTTTATAGTTGTAACACAAGAAATAGGGATATGGGGTGATAATACTATTTGTTTGGTCACATTTAGAAGGAAGATGTCCCATTGGGCTCAAGAACCTGACCAAGTACTAAATCAGTATAGTGATCCTTCACTTAATAGAATTGAAAATGTTACAAGTGTGATTGTCGTTGCACTAAAATATTGACCTGTCAATGCCCAATACAACCACTAGAGTTATACAATCCATAAGAGGTGGTTATTCCCTTGTCAAGAATCCTAAGGGAAGGAGTGCTAATCATTTTTCCAACAATCTCCCCCTCAGCATTACCTAAGGGGATTCTATCTTGTGACCAAGCTCTTATACTATTTTTTACAAGTGTTATTGTCATTGCACCAAAAGATCGCCTTGTCAATTCCTGATACAACCACTAGACTTATAGAATCCACAAGAAGAGGTTAGTCCCTTATCACAAATCTCAAAGGGACCACTAACCATTTTTCCAATAGAAAATAGGATAAATAATGTGAGGATGAAAGATATAGGGAAAATTAGGAAAGAAGGTTTACTTTTAGCATATAGAGATTAACAAAAATATGATAGATTAATTCTAATGCTAGATACAGACCTATGAGATAATAACTAATCTACAAATTCAATTTGAAGTAGAATTGGAGGGAAAAAGTTGTCTAGGAGGACTATATCATCCAGGATTATTATGTCCATATGCTTTCAATCCTTTTCAGTTGTAGACTATACCTGGGAACTTGTACTTTCCATATCCAGTCTTGAAATTGGCACCACTTGTTCCTAAACATACAAAAAAGAAAAGTTGGTAGTCGAAAGGGGTTTTCCTTAGTTAGACCCCTATTCAGAATCAACCTTGAAATTGAAATGAGAAATAATTGAATTTAAAGTGTGTCGGTACAAAGTAAAGGCTACATCTAAAACATAAATTGTGTTATACCTTGATGGTTTAATTCTTCTTTAAATGTAATATTTCTTTTGGGTTCAATAGCTTGACTCCACACAAAAACCTAAGTTACTACTATTGAAGTTGAATATGTACAAAGAGAAGAGTATGCACAAAAGGTTAATAAAATAGAGGTTGAGGTACCTTTTGTAACTACTATAGTTGAACAGAAGAAGGATGAAGTTTTTGTAGAGGTTAGAACTGGTGTGTATGCAAAGAAAGGTGAGACACATGAAGATGATGTTGTAGCACATTCAATAAAGAGGAAATTAGACCTTGGTGAAAGATTGAGTTATAAGATGAAGAGAAAGGATATGGATATTCTAAAGGAAGAATTTAAAGATGAACTTAGCACTCAAGATGTTGAGATCATACATAGACCTATTGATGTTACTAAAATGAGTCCCAATGAGTTGATGAGAATGTCTAAGATACTGAAGTTAAAATCTAAAATGGACAATCTTAGAGCTAAGAAGAAACAAGAACAAGTAATTATGTTAGCTAGAGATATTCTTGTAGATCTTGTACCTAAAGTTGACTATGATCCAAATGTTGCACCAATTGAGAAGATGGATATTTTGATAAGTGCTATTTTTGAGGAAGTTACTAGTTTGGAGGAAGCTGTTGAGTATAGAGAAAAGGTGAATTAGAAAAGAAGAGGATTGATAAGTTAATGGAGTCTATTGCAATAGATAAAGGGCTACTTACTAATCAAGTAAACAAGGTGAAGGGAAAATTGAAGGAAGTTAGTAATTTACTTTCCAAAGTTTCTATTTTTTCTTTATTTTCTAAAGATTTAGAGATAAAAAAGAATGAACCTCAGAAGGAGCTTAAGTCATTGATTTCTAGTTTTGATCCTATTACACAATCAACAATAACTTATCAATCACAAGTGAAAATGGTTAATCATTAGTTGAAGACTATCCAAGAAAAATAAGATAAAAGGATAACTATATTTTTTGAGTTTTAGAGCTATTTTCTTCATACGGTAGATGTTATGCAACAAAATTTTAGAGAATTTGTGGTGACTCTTGGGTTACCTAATATGAACACACTTGAAGCTATGGAGGAGTTAGCTTCTATTCTACATGAGAAGATTCATGATATGTACAACTTGCAGAAGCCATGGGAGAATTCTTTGGAGAAAGCTAAAGTCAATTTCAAAGATGATTTTTAAAGCTTGTGATCGGTAAGATGATTTTATTTTTGACATTCATTTTTGTAGCTTTTCCATTTTTGTCGAAGGGGGGGTGATTGGTGCAGTGAAGATGATCTATGGGGAGTAGTTTAGTTATTTTCACTATGTGTTTCCATCAATGCCAAAGGGGGAGATTGTTTGCATTATGATGGATTTTTGGGTTGAGATGTAGAGTGATGATATTTATGAGTTTTCCATTAATGGAAACTCTATCAATTCTATCAGATTTGGTGATTAGGTTATAGATACAAATCAAATGGATGGATAGGTAAAGGAAAAATATGTTGTTCTTTGACTAATGAAAAGGAAGGTAGTAACAAAGGTTATTTTGTATGACAATCGAGATAGATGATACTTTGGGAGGTGCAATTGTTCCTGGTGGTTTACCAAGGTCAAATAACTACAATTCTACAGCCGTAACTATTAACTTAATGATTTTGATGATTTATTATTTTGGTGTTATCATAAGTGTAAACCAGATGTGCTATTGATTGGTTCCTAATGACCAAGTGATCAAGGAAGTTGATTTTGGGACCGATATACCAATATATTTTGATTAATATATTTTAGGCTGACATGTTAGGTATTATTGGTGTGATTTTCCATAAGTTTGGTCAATATTATGGACCAACTTGTAGAAAAATTTCAAGTCTTAGCATTATTAATAATATAAGTATAAAAGTGGACAAAATCACATGATTTAGGGTTGTGATTGTGAGTTTAGCTATTGCAATCAGAGACAAGGGTAGTGTAGGATTTGAGAGATACAAATCCACAGAATGCCAAGAATACTTGCATGCAAATAACTTGTTACAGGAGAGAAGCAAAAAGAAGAAAAAGGTAGAACTCAGAAGTTACTCAAAATGTGAGAGAAAAATTGTATTCTAAGATAATGAAAAAAGATTTACAAGGTTCAACCTATAAAGGTGAACAAAACTCTAAAGCCTAAAAAAGCTAGGTTGCACATTATAATTAATAAAGGTATTAATTATAATGCACCTAAGAGATAGCTTAAGTAAACATAGTAATAAATAACTTAATTAATTAAACTGAAGTGATTTAATTAATAAGTATAAAATATAATTACTCTAACACCCCCCCTTAAGCGAAGCTCAAGAGGTAAGCTAATCTAGCACATCTATGAAAGCAAGAAATGGGTCCTGGTAACAAGGCCCAATCAGGTACCCAATACAAGGAAATCTCTGTAAACTGGAGACAGAGGAGAAAAACCAGTGGGAAAATCTCCTCTCTAAAAAAAGATATAAAGAAAGAAAAAGACATAAGGATGACTTCAAGAGACTCTCTCAAAGCCATAAGTACAATGCATGCTACCAACCCCCCATAAGAGAGGGTCAAGGCTCCAAAGCCCCCCCCAGAATGAAAGAACCCCTGGGTCAATGAACAAACCACCAAGACTCCAATACAAAGGAGTGAAAGGAAATGAACACTAAAGAGGTAGCCTTGAAAGATAAGGTGTCACTAGAAGGTCGAGTTGATCCTCAAAGGAGTAGACACAAGGATCCTAAAAGGGAATCCCCAATGTAGGTGGTATGATAGGTGTGTTGACACTGTCAGGAGAGAGGAGATGAGTGTCCTCTATAGAATCCTCAACAACTGCACCTGGTGGCTTGATGAATGGAACTGGAGGATCTAGCAATGCTGGAGAAGAGTCCTGCTGAAGAGAAGAAACCCCAACAAGATGAGGTGAGGTAGTCACATAAGTGGTCTTAGGAACAACACAAAGGTTCAAGTGACCTGACTGTCCCACATGATGCTCTCACGTAAGAGGAGAGTTGTGCTCTGATAATGGAGATGGTGGACCAAAGTGTGAGAAGGTGTAGAGATGGGTGGAATGATCAACTGTCCCTGTAGCAACAATACCATCTGTCACACTATCTTGGATGAAGATTGAATTTGGCATGAACTCAACTACCTTCCCTGACCCACTGAGTGTAATCTGATAAATTGAGAGAAGGTTTGCAGACAGAGATGGAACATACAATACATCATTGAATGTGCCATCCTAAATGCCAATAGAACCTTTCCCACAAACTGTCATGATAGTGTTATTCCCCATGAGATTGTGAGGAATAGGAGAAGCCTCAAAAGAAGAGAAGATCTCCAGAGAAGATGCCATATGGTGAGAAGCACCAAAATCTAGTATCCAAGGGACCTGTGAAGGGGATACAACAGAAGCCTGTAATGCATGACCCTATCCAAAATCCTATCCAGATGTCGAAGATGAGGTAGAAGATTGAAAAGCAGACCCTTGTGAGGTGGAAGAGGATGGAGAGGAAATAGTGCTCTTATGAAGGAGAGCTTGAAAATCTGCAATCTGTTTCTCATAGCCATCAAATCTCTTCTGAAAACAATGTGACTCATCATGAGGTCCCTTCTGACAGTAGGAACATGTAGGCCTCTTAGTCTTTTGTTTCTCCTTCTTAGAAGAAGATGGTGGGCTAGTAGAGTGCTGAGAAGAGGAATCAGATATCTGCATCAGCTTCTGCTTCTGTGTATCCTGAGGTATCTTGGTAAGTAATGCCTATGACTGTGAACCTGTAAGTGAATCCATCTGATTGAGCTTGGACTGCTCACGAGTCAACCTATCACCAAAAGTCTCAAAAGAGGGCATAACATGTCATGGACCCAGTGCATCTGATGCAGGAGCATCCAGGGTGTAAGGGCAATCTTGCATCACCCAAAAATATTTTTATTTTGGTATTCAATAAGGGCTATCTTGTGCAAAACTTCTATTTATGGAAACTTGCTATTTTTAGTAAGTTGGTCATACGATCTTGGAATGTTCTGATTTTACATCTGGAGGTTCATCTTAGTCATATCAGCCTACCAATAAAGTTTCATGGCTAGATCAGGTCTAGTTTTGAAGATATTGAAGATTTTTGGTATTGGCAGCAAGCTACAAAAACTTTGAACTCAGTTTTGAAGGCTTTAGAGGCCCCGGATGAGGTCAAAAATTTGGGTGACAAGCACTTGCATGAGTTAAGGTTGTAGAGCACTTCATGGCCTTTCCAAAATGGGGTTATAATAGTCAATTAGGTTAACTGGTGATGACTTATGGTCTCCAAAAGTCAGGTCACCTGAAATGGCAGAAAATAATTTTCCTTCAAAATTTCTATTCGGGTTTCAAAAGTTATTTTGAGCTGAATTTGATGTAATAAATTGAAAAATAAAATAATTCTAAGTTTGGTCATCCATAAGGGCTAAATTTCTGGAACCTTCTCAGGTGGTGGAAAATGCCTATATAAAGAAGGCCCGTAGTGTTGTCTAGGGCAGTTCTAGGTAGTCGATCTAGGTATTGATTTGAGACTTTGTCCTACCGAATATTGTAAGGGAATGCCTATGTGGCTTTGCATATTGTAATTCTGAAAGTTTGTAATTCCACATTTGTGGAGATAATAAGAAGCCAATTTTCTATTCTTGAATATGGTTGTTGTTTCTCTATTTCTATTATGTGTTTGTGGTATTAAGGGGAGCACCATTCATCAAGTGGTATTAGGGTAGGAGTTCCTGAGTGTGTAAATAGATCGCTGACTATGAGGCAGTTTGCACTAGGACCATGGTTAGAGTTTCAAAACACATCACGAAAATGCCTCCATGAAGGGAACGTAGCAAAAGAGATGGTGTTGTAACACCTGAGGTTAGAGCGCTCTAGAGACAAGTGCGAGCATTGCAAGAGGAAATTCGTAGAGGAGTGAATCTTAATGTCAGAGATGAAAGTGAGGATGAAGCCGAAGATGAAGATCAAAAAGGAGAAGTCAAAGTTGTGAACCTGGAGGAAGAAAGACTTTTTTTGGCCATTTCCAAGATCAGAAAAATACCTAAGATTGAGGTTCCTACATTTTTAGGAAATCTTAACCCAGAGGAGTTGATCGAATGGATCAATGAATGTGAAGAATATTTTGAGTATGAAGATATTGAGGATCCTTATAGGGTGAAATTCGTGAAGGCCAAACTGAAAGGTCATGTAAAGATCTGGTGACAAAAGATTCAATTGGAGCAAAATAGAAGAGGGAAACATAAAATCACAAAATGGGATCGAATGGTGGATAAATTGAAGTGGTAGTTCATTCCTATTGATTATGAACTTGACCTACTGAAGAAGATGCAAAGTTTGAAGTAGGCAGGAAGATATGTTCAGGAGTATACAGAGGAGTTCTATCGAATCCTCATCAGAATAGGCCATGCAGAAGCTGACAAGGAGAAAGTTTCTTGTTACCTTAATGAGTTAAGGTCAAGCATTCAGGAGGAGATGAATCTGGTTCGAATGAACAGTATTGAAGAGGCATACCAGTTTTCCCTAAAAGTAGAGGAAAAACTAAACAAGAAGTTTGAGATCAGACAAAATGGAAGAGGTCGCGGTGGACGATTTGGTGGATGGTCATATGGAGGCTGAAATGAAGATCCAAAAAAGAAGGATGAGGCCAGTAGCAGTCAAAATCAAAGACCAGATAGGAGGAATGAAGGGCAGACCAGAGTGGCACATGTAGATGAAGATGCTAGATCCTCAAATTTTGAAGATGCTAAAAGAGGAGAAATGTTGATTAACAGAAGAGTCCTACTGAGTGGTGAGAATGAACATGAACAAAGGAGGAGCCTGTTTCACACTAGATGCAAGTGTGAGGGTAAATGTTGTGATGTGATTATTGATAGTGGAAGCACTGAAAATTTGGTGTCAGAAGAGATGGTGACAAAGTTGAAGCTCAAGAGATAAAAACACCCACATCCATATCAGATTTCCTGCGTGTAGGATGACCACAAGGTCATGGTCAGTGAACAGTACCTAGTAAAGTTTAAGATTGGCAGGTACCATGATGTGGTACTATGTGATATAATACCTATGGATGCATGTCACATGTTGTTGGTTACGCCATGGCAGTTTGATAGATGTGTTGTACATGATGGTTGTGCGAATACCTATTCCCTGACAAAAGATGGAGTGCGACATTAGCTAAAGCCATTGAAGGAGACTGAAGAAAAGGTATGTGGTAATGCAAGAGTAACTTTTGTTGATGGAAGGAAATTCCTAGATAGTAGGAGGCATGAGCATGTGTGTTTTGCTTTAATTCCAAATGCTGGTAAAGAGGAAGTAGAGGATGTACCTGTAGAGGTTGTAGATTTGTTGAATGAGTTTCAAGATATTGTATCTGATAATGTACCTGATGGACTACCACCGGTAAGGAAGATCAATCATCAAATGGATTTGATTCTAGGAGCCAGTTTGCCAAATAAGGAAGCACACAGAATGACACTAGCAGAAAGTGAAGAGTCAAATAGACAAGTACATGAGTTATTGTAGAAGAGGTTGATTTGGGAGAGCCTGAGTCCATTTGTTGTACCAGTAGTATTAGCACCAAAGAAGAATGGAGAATGGAGGATGTATACAGACTCCAGGGAAATAAACAAGATCACAATCAAGTATAGGTTTCCATTGCCATGAATGGATGATAATATGGATTGTTTGAGTGGGGCTATGTATTTCTCAAAGATAGATCTGAAGAGTCGATATCAGAGAAGGAGATGAATGGAAGATTGCCTTCAAGACAAAGGAAGGACTATATGAGTGGTTAGTCATGCCTTTTGGGTTAATCAATGCATGGAGCAATTTATGGGTAAGTTTGTCCTTGTTTACCTAGATGATATTTTGATCTTTAGCAAGACATTGGAGGAACATATGATGCATATTCGTATGGTGTTTGAGAAGCTGAGAGATGAGAAATTGTTGATTAATTTGAAGAAGTGCAGTTTTGTGAAGAAAGAGTTAGTGTATTTGTGATTTTTAGTTTCAACAGAAGGTCTAAAAATGGACCCAGAGAAGGTACATGCTATCCTTGAATGGCCTACTCCAAGGAGTGCTACTGACGTAAGATCTTTTCATGGTCTAGCTAGTTTTTATAGAAAGTTTATCAGAAATTTAAGCAATATTTGTGGTCCCTTGACTGAAACAATGAGAGGGGATAGAAAAGAGTTTAAGTGGACTAATGGGACAAAAAAGAGTTTTCAATTGTTGAAACAAAAAGTTACATAACAACCTATTTTAGTACTTCCAAATTTTAATAAGGTGTTTCAAGTAGACTGTGATGCTAGCAGTACTGCAATAGGAGTTGTTATGAGTCAAGAAGGTAAACTTGTTGCTTATTTCAGTGAGAAGTTAAATGATGCCAAGAGAAAGTATTCTATTTATGATCAGGAATTTTATGCTATAATTCAGGCATTGAAGAAGTGGAGACACTATCTACTTCCTAAGGAGTTTGTTTTGTATATTGATCATCAAGGTTTGCAATATTTGAATAGTTAAGAAAAGTTGAATCAAAGACATTTGAAATGGGTTGAGTTTTTGTAGAGTTATACATTTGTTTTGAAACACAGAAGTGGAAAGTCTAATAGGGTTGCACACGCGCTTAGCAAAAAGAAACTATTGTTGACAGAGATGCAGATTGAGGTGGTTGGGTTCAAGGAACTCAAGAATTTGTATCTAGAGGATCTTGATTGTGGTGAAGCTTGGACAGCTTGTAAAGAACCTATTACTGTAGACAGAACAAAGTGGTTGAATTTCATCATTCAGGATGATATGCTATTCAGAGGGAGTCAGTTGTGCATTCCAAGAAGTTCTATGAGGGAGAATCTCATTAAGGAGAAGCATAGCGGAGGATTGGTTGGACATTTTGGTTATGATAAAACCCTTGCTTTGGTTAGTGAGAATTATTATTGGCCATAATTGCAGCAAGATGTCAAGAAGTTTGTATAGAGTTGCAGAGTATGTTAGATGGAAAAAGGAGTGAAGTAGAATATAAGGTTGTATCAGCCATTACCTATACTAGAGAAGCCTTGGGAGGATATCAGTATTGACTTTATTCTTGGTTTACCAAGGACATAGTGGGGACATGATTCAATTTTTGTGGTAGTTGATAGATTTTCAAAGATGACACATTTTATTCCTTGAAAGAAGACTAATGATGTTGTTCATGTAGCAGAATTATTTTTCAAAGAAGTGGTGAGACTACATGGTTTTCCAAAGAGTATAGTTTCAGATAGGGACACTAAGTTCTTTAGATATTTCTAGCGTACATTGTGAAAGAAGTTGAAGAAAGATTTGAAGTTCAGTTCATCACATCATCCATAGACTGATGGACAAACCGAGGTGGTGAATAGGAGTTTGGGAAATTTTCTAAGATGTTTGGTTGGAGATAAACCAATAGGATGGGATTTGATTTTACCACAAGCAAAATTTGCATATAATAATTCTGTCAATAGGAGCACTGGTAAATGACCATTCCATATTGTATATGGGAGTAGTCCAAGAAATGCATCTGAGTTGAGAAAGATATATAAAGGGGAAATAAGTAGTGCTAAAGCTGAGGATTTTGCAAAACACTTGAAGAACATCCATGAGGAGGTGAGGAAGCACATTACCAAGATGAATGCACAGTATAAGGCTAAGGCAGATGAGAAAAGGAGGCATAAGGAATTTTAGGTTGGAGATGAAGTCATGGTTCATTTGCATAAGGAGCAATTTCTAGTTGGTACATATAACAAGCTGAAAATGAAGAAGTTTGGGCCATGTAAGATATTGAAGAAGCATGATTCAGGAAATGCATATGAGGTCAAGTTTCCTACAGAGTTGAATATTTTACTAGTATTTAATGTTTTAGATTTGACAGTGTATCATGAAGGAGGTGTTGAAGATGAGGTTACAGTAGCACAGTGGAGTATTCCAGCAACCAGTTTAGATATCAAAGAGATTGAAGACATACTGGATAGTCATATTGGTAGAAGCACAAGGAGCATGACATATGAAGAATATATGGTCAAGTGGAAAGGATGACCTGTTGAAGATTCATCATGGCTAACAAAGGAGGAGGTTAACCATCTTAGTTTTCCTCTACACACCTGAGACGTGACAGGGTCACTTCTCAAATTACCCTAGATGTCGATACCACTTGATGAAAGGTGCTCCCCTTAATACCACAAACACATAATAGAAATAGAGAAACAACAACTATATGCAAGAATAGAAAATTGGCTTCTTATTATCTCCACAAATGTGGAATTACAAAATTTTAGAATTACAATATGCAAAGCCACATAGGCATTCCCTTACAATATTCGGTAGGACAAAGCCTCGAATCAATACCCAGATCTACTACCCAGAGCTGCCCTAGACAACACTAGGGGCCTTCTTTATATAGGCATTTTCCACCACCCGTGAAGGTTCTAAAAATTTAGCCCTTAGGGCCGACCAAACTTACAATTATTTTATTATTCAATTTATTACATCAAAGTTGGCTCAAAATAACTTTTGAAACCTGAACAAAAATTTTGAAGGAAAATTATTTTCTACCATTTCAGGTGACCCGACTTCTGAAAACCATAAGTCATCACTAGTTGACCCAATTGACTATTATAACCCCATTTCAAAAAAGCCACAAAGCGCTCTACATGCTTGACTTGTGCAAGCACCTGTCACCCAAATTTTTGACCTCATCCAGGGCCTCTAAAGCCTTCAAAACTAAGTTCAAAGTTTTTGTACCCTGTTGCCAATACCGAAAATCTTCAATATCTTCAAAACTAGACCTGATGTAGCCATGAAACTTTACTAGCAGGCTGATATGACTGAGATGAACCTCCACATGTAAAATCAGAACATTCCAAGATCGTATGACCAACTTACTAAAAATAGAAAGTTTCCATAAATAACAGTTCTACACAAGATAGCCCTTATTGAATACCAAAATAGAAATATTTTTGGGTGATGCAAGATTTCCCTTACACCTTGGATGCTCCTTTATCAGACACTCAAGGCAATTTGAGAAGTGACCCTGTCACATCTTAGGTGTGTAGAGGAAAACCAAGATGGTTAACCTCCTCCTTTGTGAGCCATACCACTTGATGAAGGGTGCTCCTCTTAATACCACAAACACATAATAGAAACAGAGAAACAACAACCATATGCAAGAATAGAAAATTGGCTTCTTATTATCTCCACAAATGTGGAATAACAAACTTTTAGTATTACAATATGCAAATCCACATAGGCATTCCCTTACAATATTCGGTAGGACAAAGCCTCAAATCAATACCCAGATCTACTACCCAGAACTGCCCTAGAAAACACTACGGGCCTTCTTTATATAGGCATTTTCCACCACCCGAGAAGGTTCCAAAAATTTAGCCCTTAGGGCCGAGCAAACTTAGAATTATTTTATTTTTCAATTTATTACATCAAAGTTAGCTCAAAATAACTTTTGAAACCTGAACAAAACTTTTGAAGGTAAATTATTTTCTGCCATTTCAGGAGACCTGACTTTTGGAGACCATAAGTCATCACTAGTTGATCTGATTGACTATTATAACCCCATTTCAGAAAGGCCACGAAGTGCTTTATAGGCTTGACTTGCGCAAGTGCTTGTCACCCAAATTTTAGACCTCATCTGGGGCCTCTAAAGCCTTCAAAACTAAGTTCAAAGTTTCTGTACCCTACTGCCAATACCAAAAATCTTTAATATTTTCAAAACTAGACTTGCTATAGCCATGAAACTTTACTGGTAGGCTAATATGACTGAGATGAACCTCCACATGTAGAATTAGAACATTCCAAGATTGTATGACCAACTTCCTAAAAATAGCAAGTTTCCATAAATAGTAGTTCTGCACAAGATAGCCCTTATTGAATGCCAAAACATAAATATTTTTGGGTGATGCAAGATTTCCCTTACACCCTGGATGGACTAATGGGGTAGAAAAGAGTTTTCAATTGTTGAAACAAAAAGTTATAGAACAACCTGTTTTAGCACTTCTAGATTTTAATAAGGTGTTTCAACTAGATTGTGATGCTAGCGGTATTGCAATAGGAGCTGTTATGAGCCAAGAAGGTAAACATGTTGCTAATTTCAGTGAGAATTTAAATGATGCCAAGAGAAAGTATTCTGCATCCATAGTGGAGTAGAAGGTAGAAGTGAAAATCCGATAAGGGCCGTGAAGCTTTGAGAGTATCAGAAAGCTACATTCATCATCTGACTTCGTCTTTCTAGAAACCTGTAAAATAGATCAAAGAGACTTGAACTTCATCAAGAAGTCCTCAATGCTGGTGAATGATTCAGGTACCAAGGAGGTGAACTCTGCATCTATCTGGAGAACCCTTAACTCATTCATTATGCCAAACAAGGTGGAAAACTTGTTCCACATAGCCCTGGGTGTGGTCAAACCATCCAGGTGAAACAACCCATCTTAAATATTCAGTGCAATGAGGCCCATTTCCTCATCCATCCTATTTCTCTACATAAGAGCCTCATAAGGCCTCTATAGAACTAGCTGAGCCTCATTGAGGCATGACCATAACCCTTTTCCCATAAGCAATCTGGTCATCTGTCATTTCCAAGTGTGGTAGTTGTGAGGTGTATGATGAGCGACAAAAGAGTCCACCATTGAGATAAAGTAGACAGAAGTAGAAGGGTCTCTTTGAAATAAATGACAAAAATAGAATTTGCACCCCCCCACAAAGTATTAT
Organism: Chamaecyparis obtusa; assembly: GCA_027943335.1. Taxonomy (NCBI): domain Eukaryota; kingdom Viridiplantae; phylum Streptophyta; class Pinopsida; order Cupressales; family Cupressaceae; genus Chamaecyparis; species Chamaecyparis obtusa. The sequence goes on from BSBK01001370.1 coordinate 3,346,449, forward strand.
ACTATCTCCCATACACTTCAAATAAGTATGTAAGCATAAAAAAAATAAGGAAAAAACTTGATTTTCAGATGCCTCCACTTTGATGCCAAAAATAGATGATCAAATGGAAAAAATTGAAAATAAAACTAGCATGGTTGGATTAGGCTCAAAAAGAGCTTTCCAATGATATATCACACTTCGATTTTCGACACCGTATGCAAAAATTTCTCAAAAATGGGTGCCAGTTTTTTGGAGTAGCACAGATTCTGAAATTGCCGAAATTTTCAAAATTAAAAAAAAAAACCCTTTCTACACTGAAAACCACCCACTACGTAGTCAAAACCACCTATGTAGAAAAAAACCCACCTTCATACCTTCTACGTTCAAATTTCAGCGTCTCATGCCTCGAGAATCATGCCAAGTTCGTACGGCCCTAGTTCCAAAAACATTTGTCGTAGCTTGCTCTGGTACCCAAAGGTGGTCAAATTTTATATCAAAATTTGTCTGAACGATCCTCTGAATCCATTGGTGAGGTTAGTTTGAGCCCAAAATGCCTCCAACAAATTTTTTTTTGGATCCAATAAAAAACTCTTCAAAAACCTTGAAACCCTTAACCTCAAAACCTACTTCAAAAACACCAGAACAAGCAGTAGCAGGGGTGCTCTGATACCATGTAGGATTTGAGAGATACAAATCCACAGAATGCCAAGAATACCTACATGAAAATAACCTATTACAGGAGAGAAGCAGAAAGAAGCAAAAGGTAGAACTCAGAAGTTACTCAAAATGTGAGAGCAAAATTGTATTCCAAGATAATGAAAAAAGATTTACAAGGTTCAACCTATAAATGTGAACAAAATCCTAAAGCCTTAAAAAGCTAGGTTGCACATTATAATTAATAAAGATATTAATTATAATGCACCTAAGAGATAGCTTAAGAAAATAGAGTAATAAATAACTTAATTAATTAAACTGAAGTGATTTAATTAATAAGTGTAAAATATAATTACTCTAACATGTAGTATAGTGTGATAGAGATCAAAGATTATACTGGATCTGATAGGAAAGCAATGCCATTCCCAGATCAACTATTTGCATCCATTTCTCTAGGATAACTCTAATAAGTTAGCAGGTTAAATCCCTTAACAGGGTGGACTTTAACAAGTCTTATTGTATAAATCCCTTAATAGGGTGACTCCTTAACTGGATTTCTAAATCCACTTGTGAGGTAGATCCTAAAAGATATTTTGGTACTTCTAACAAGTTACTAGTCACTTCTAATTGGGTGAACCCTTGATATGGTATTATAAGCTCCTAAAAGGGAAACTCTATTAATTACAGTGAAAAGATTCATGGGTGTAATCCCCATCGTCGATTTCTTCCTCTTACAAGGGTTTCTGTGATAAAAATAGTGGTTCTATGTGTTATCCTTTATTGATGCTCAAATTGTTCTATTTTTATTACATAGTTACACTTGCATGTTTAGTTATTTGGAAGTTATTTAAAATCATAATAATATTAGTGGTTGAATTGGTTCAATACCTATTTACACTAATCCACCCTATCCCCCTCTCAATGTCTCCTAATCTAACAATTACCACTATAGAGGTGCATGTCCTCTCAACTTTGTGTTGGAAATTTGGCTAACTTGGTTACATAGATGTTGTCATTATGGAAACATATGATCTACATGAAGATCGCATAGGTCAGAGAGCTAGTATGTCAGAGCACAATGTGAAATTGTCTAAGTATGAGACAGTGTATTTTTACCAGTGAACCTATAGACAATTTTTGTTTACGATGTCGACTGGAGTAAGTTCAGTGCTTGCACACTTATACATAGACTCTATGGTGACTACTAAAGACTCATCTCAAAGCGCAACTTAGTACGACATGTACGGAAGAAGTTATGACTATTTTTCTAAAGATAGTGTTAAGCCGACAGGATAGAATATGAAGACATAATTGATAAAGAGTTAAGGGATTATTTTTTTTATCAAAATAATGACTTAACAATATAAAGGGATGACATCCTAGATGTTAACCCTTGGGTAAAGTTATTTAGTAATATGATAGCTGACTAAAAAGTTATTAGCCTTAATAACTTGTATAAATGTAATTATAAATTGTAAGAAGGAAATGATCAAGATCAAAAAGTGATATGATGCAATATATATGATGTATATGTAATAGCGATAGTGAAAGAGCAGTGAAGAGTTATTGATGCAAGTAGTATAAGGTTATGTACTTTGACCTACTTTTGTAATCAATAAATATTGTATATTACTTGTTTGGGTAGTGGGCTCATCTGGTAATCACTTTTTGTACTACCAACTCCTAACAGGGTTGAGGCTTCTAACAAGGCCTATAGTCCCTTAATCAGGACTGAGACACTATATGCATGTAATAGACTCCTAACAAGGTCAACATCCTTAACATGATACTTTTGATTAGTGGATCTTTGTGGGTACCATCCCCACTAGGGTTTTCTCTTGGCCAGGGTTTCCTCGAGAATAAATAATGTGTTATGAGTTCTTTAGTTTTATTTTTATGCATGTTGTTTAGCTTCTTATGTTATGCATGTGTTAATATAATCTCTTATATCCATAATTAGGAAAAAGATAAAGTTTGTAGAATATTGATTCAGCCCCCCTCTCAGTATTCCCTATTTCTAACAATTGGTATCAGAGCTTAGTTACTCAAAAAAGAATGATTCAAGGAAAGCCTAGCAGCTTGAGTAAGATCTCTATGGATATGGATCAACTACAGAAGAATCTTGAAGAAGCTCTTGAATAGGTTGATATTCTTACTAATGAAAGAGATACTTTGAAAAGAAAATATGATGATGCAAATAACCTCATTGAGAAACTGAAAAACAAGTTGGAAGATCTAAAATCTGAAAAGGAATCCAAAATTCATATTGAAGATTGTGATGACAACTTAGAAAAATAAAATGAGATCCTTAAGCGTGAATGAAAGATAGAAAATCTAAAGCTAAGTCTGAAAGATGGAAATAGCAAAAATGAAGCAAATCTGAAATCTGAGAATGAAAGTCTAAAGACTGAAAATGAAGGACTAAAATCTAAACTTGGTAAAATAACATTTGAACTTGAGAAAGTCACTTTGTAGTATGCTAAACTTGAGAAATAAAATGCAATTGTGAAAGGTGAACTGACTCAATCTAAGCAACAACTTGAAAGGCTATATTCAACTAGTGAGAAGATTGATGAACAAATATCTTATCAGAAACCATTCTATGATAAAACTAGTCTTGGATTCAACACTTTTAAAGCAAATGAAGAAAGCAAGGAACCAGATCTGAAAATATCTAAAAGTATAGATGAGAAGAAGTTTGATGAGACTAACAAATTTGAAGATACACCTAAGGAAGAAGAATCACCTAAGCAAGAGGAATCACCCAAAGGTATGCAAAGAGAATTGAAAGGTAGATGTTTTGCTTGTAATACTATTGGCAATATGAAGGGAGATTGCACAGGTAAGCAATTCAAACCTCTTAATGGTTATTGTTATAATTGTCATGGTTTTTGACATAGAGCTATTGAATGTAGGAAACCTAAATTTATTGAGAATAATAATAGTAGTAGAATGTTTAAGAATACTAACAATGCGATAAGAAGCCTACTAAAGATATGAACAGAAGAAATAGAGTAGTCTGTTATAGATGCAACAAGGTTGGACACAATGCTAGAAATTGCAAATCATAGATCAATCAGCCTATACCAAGATATGGAAATAATGGAATAGTTTTTCAGATATGCAACAAGATTGGACATACAACAAGGTTTTGCAGAATGAACAATAGAGTTTTTCATCCTAACCCTAACCCTAGAAGTCATGCAAGAAGAAATGAAGATGCAAGTAACAATCAGAAAGGATTTGTAGTAATTTAGATGAAGTGAAGTTTATCAAAAGCATAGATCAAGGAGACATATTCAGCACTGAAGGCAGTTAGGAAGGTGAAGTATTAAAAGGTAAGAATGAATCTTTACCTGACCCATCTCAAAGAACTTAATTTATGAAAATTGCAGTAGAATAGGAACTTAGATTAGTATAGAAGTAGATATATGATGAATTGAGTCTTGTGCAGTTAATGTAAAGTAGTATATGATGTTCTAATGCTATGGTTAAGATCACAAAGAAAAATATTATGTTTTGCAAGATTGCAAGAAGTTTTAAGTTTTGCAGGTTAACAGAATCAGCTTTTTAGAAAGAAGCGGCAAAAGAATTGAATGCAATGTCAGATCTAAGTGAGATTGAATTAATAAAAGGTCATGATCGGTATTATTTGATCATCAAAGAGAATTCAAGTGTAAAGGAGATCAAAGAGCAGTGATTGGAAGCATTTTGCAAGGATTTGGAGAAGAATTTTGTGCCAAATCTACACAAGCCGTAAATTGCAAAATCAAGGTATTTTACTTGGCAGGTCTTTAAATCAATAAAGGAATTAGAGGAAAACATGGATGTTTCTTTAATTCACAATGTCAGAGATAAAAATAGACCTAAGATGAAAAGGGAACCAGTAGAACCCTTGGAAGATGATCCTAGGTTAGCTTTATCATCTGTACCAATCAGAGTTTTACATCTAGAGAATGTTAGAAGTTATCTTGGATGCAAACTAGAGACTATCAGTAATAGTGATTTCACCAAGGAATATCAGAAGATCTACAATTAGGACATGTCATTGAGAGAAGGATTTGAACATTTGAAAGATAATGAGATCATTAAGTATGCATTACAATATGAATTTGATAATGAAGAATGTACTAAGATTATCCTAAGAAGAATTCATAATGGGAAGTTTTGGTTAGAAGATATAGTGATAGATATCACAGCTGATTTGATTCATGAAGTTACTAGAGTATCTAAAATTGGAGTCATTTCTTTAAATGATAAGAACATGAGGAAAATAGTCATAGACAACACAAATTCATCCTATAATGGTAGAGGAATTGTGATTAGTAAGATTCAACAAGATGATGTCAAATACTTATCCAAGATCCTAACTACTAAGTTTTGTGCAAACTCAAGAGAGGATGACATGGCAACTAGAATGATACATGCAACTTATCTGATGTGTGTTGATAAAGTACAAGTTGATATGTGTGAGATTATGAGAATTAACTATTTGAGAATTTGGAGAAGATTAAGAAGACTAAGTATACATAGTTTAGATTCTCATCCTTAATCACTTATATGTTTTTTCATCTATTGAGAAGATTTCCTTACACCATTGGAAATGACTGGAATGATGGCCAAAATACAATGGAAAGGATTAACTTGGTGTATAGGAGACATGTTATTGATAAAGTGAATGAGAGTGCAGTGTTGGTAATTAAGACATTTCAGGATTTAGTGTCTAGCAGATCAAGGATCCCACAGTCTCTTGTGGAGAAGTATAAAAATGAGATATGTTTCATGGTTGATACTGAATTTACTTACATTGAAGTAGTAGAACCTAGAATTGAGTTCATAGACCCTCTTGGCTATGAGATATATGAGGTAGAGATAGAAGAGTATGTGAGTAGGTTACTTAAGTGTAAGTTGGACACTTACTATAACAGGTTTGGAACCTTTGAGGAGAACTTCAACTCTGTAAAGACCTTACTTGCAGAGAAGTAGTCAAAGAAAAGAGTTGAGAGTACTATCAAGAAAATTCTAAAAGATACAGGGATGACCAAGCATGAATTCTTGGTAGCCAAGCAAATAGCAGCAACAATCAGAGATATTGGACAAAAAGAATTTTTGTTTGTTCCACCTCTATCATAAATTGCAACATAGCAAAAATAATCATTAGTTAAGGTAAAAGTGGAAGAAATAGAGAAGGAACTAGAAAAATATTAAAAGAGAGTGCTACTAGACTAAGTAAGAGGCAAAAAACATCGGTGCCACCAGTTGCAAGGAAAATTGCAGAAATCAAAGATGACGACACTTCTATTAAGAAGAAAACCTGGAAACCTAGAGTTGATAAGCTTAATGAGCAGATCATTCAAGATGGAGACTTTACAAGAATGAATAAGTATTATGATCTCTATGATTATGCAGAGAGATTAAATCTAGAAAATACAGTGGTAAAGAATATGATTTTGTCTAATAAGAAGTTTGATACAATTCAGGGTAAGATACCTGATGATTTGTATAATAAACTTGTAAATAGGAAGAAGAGAGCATCAGAAGAGGACACGACTATTAGAGAAAAGCTGGTAAGAAAGCTTTGTGTTGTGAAAGATGAAGTACACTTTAGTCAAATTATGAAAGCCTTAAGAACCCATTTGACAACCAAAAAGAGAACCATTCAGATTATGGGAGGCAGATATGAAGAAGTTAATGTAGAAACAGAGAAAGAAATCATTAAGGTAATGTTTGAGAATGCTAGAGAATCATTAGTTGCAGCTGAATCCAAAGATCAAGCAGCAAAAGAAGTAGAACAAGAGGACATTCCCTCTCCACCAGCCATACACATTGAGGATGAAGTCATGAATATAGAAGGATCTAAGATCACCTTGGATAGTGATGATAACCTATCCAAGAATCTTGAAAACATTGTTGAAAATTCAGCTTTTGAAGAGGAGACTACCAAAGGAGAAGAGAAAATAGAGACCATATTTTTAGAACCTAAAGTGATAAAAAAAATAGTACCTGTTCCCACTAAAGAGGATATCAGTCTTACACCTGAGATTGACAAGAAAACTTAGTTTGGCTCTATGATTGAAAATTTAGGAAAGGAAGTAGATGATGATGATCAGATGGAATTGATCACATCTTTGAACAAGATCATTCGAAAGAATAAGAAAGTAAAGAGTCTTGAAGGATGCCTGAAGGAGCTTACTAAGAAATTGCAAGGCATTATTACTACACAGACTACAAAATATGACCCTCTAGAAAGAGCAAAGGAGGTAATGAACACTTTTGATAATGAGTTCACAAATCTATCTGATATTGCAAAAGTGAAATGTAATACCTCTCCTATGGTGATACTTGGGCTTTCTAACTTGGACATTCTATTATGATGGTTAGAACTATACATTTACATTTATGTTTTATGGATGATGATATGATGGATATGCTCATTTATGGTTATCATTTATATGTTTATGAGATTAGAAAACCATCTATTTTTATATGTTTTATGGATCTAACCCAAGGATTTGAATCTAACCATTATCATGATGTTTTATGTTTCATGGATATGTGTCTGATGTGTTTTCATGACTCAAGATGAAGTCATAGTTACTCACTTAGTTGAGGTCCACATGATGTATCAATCCTAGTCATCTGCTTGTATATATCTAATTTGTATATCCATATGTATGTATCTCTTCTTAGTGATGCAGGATTGCAAGTAGTGGGTATCATCTCCACCTGGCTTCATAGGTCTGAGCGATCCCTCAAAATCATCGATAATTGCTATTGTTATGGAGATATCACCAGGTTCCACAAGAAGAAACTTCACCTTTGATCCTTTTATCCTTAGGTGGGAAGTGCTGAGTTAGTCCCTTGTGTGGATGTATTATGCAATCTCTCAATTTACTGGTTTTTTGGATCTTGTAGCTAGTTTCTTGTCTTTTCTATTCATTGAGAATGAGGTTTTGAGTATGGTAGTTTTTAATTCATGGTATGCTCAACTTTGTTAGTAGATTATTGATGTGAGTCATTGTTTGTTTGAAGGTATGATTTAGTAATTTATCTTTAGTAGTAGCTACTATTATACTAGCATATCTCATTAGGAATGAGTTGGCATGTGATTAAATCATGTGATTCTAATATCAATAAACAATGAATAATTTTATGGTATTATTTTATAATACTGATAATAACAAGTGTCTATGACAATAGTAATAATAAAATGCTTTAAATAAATAGTGGTAAATGTAACTTATGTTAGTAGCTACCTAATATATATTTTAGAATGTGGATTAGTGTATGAATAAATAATATATTTTATAATAATGTTATTCTTAATATTTAATATTTGTAATAATGTGTCTTATTTATGGTATATGTACCATAAGCATATGGGTGCACACATATGCCTATGAATACATATATATATTAATATTATTAAATTAATAGTGTGAAGGAAAATTATTTTAGATAAAATCTATGTTATCCTTATAAATGGTAAATAGAATTAGTAAATTCTCTTACCATAGTTAAATAAATTAGTAAATTATTTTTAAGATTATATTTTGACATACTTAAATTTAGGAATCATAGATTGTAGTCTTATTTTTTATTTCTCCCTTTACGGGAATGGTTTTGCAAAACATCTCATTAACTATTAACTGATGGATAGTTGAGATGATTTCGTCAGTTGGATTACCTGTGAAACCACCTCCTCCATTCTATTTAAGGGAAATACTTTCCTGTGTGTGGGAGCTAGAGAGGAAATCTTGTTTTGAGAAGAGGTTTTAATTTTAATATGATATTTCTATAGTTTTAGAGAAGAGAGAGAATTGAATTTTCTCTGAGAGGAAGTCAAGGATATTGTTTTCGGAAGAGGTTGGAGGCTGCCTGTAAGAGGATTTTGAAGGAGTACTGGAAGAGATTTAGAAGCTTGAGTCCTTCTTCATCAACCGATCTTCACAGGACTCTAGGTTGGAATCCATCCTGAGAAATAGATTTATTTTATAATATGAATATTGTTTTTAGATTTGTTGAAAGTTTCTGTATGTTGTATTATTATGGAAAAACATATGTGCACTATTGTATTATTATTGTATTGTGCATTATTATTGTAGAAGGTTAATATATTAATGTATTCTATAATAATATATTATTTTAGAAGGTTGATACATTAATGTATTCTGCAATAATGTATTATTACAAAATGTTGAAACTTTATTGTATTATTTGCCAGTCGTCTATACATTATAGAAATGCTATATTATTGTCAACCGTTTATACAATACAAATATTATTAGGCCAGATGTTGTTGTTTCATTTGTATTATTCTAGTTTTTTATAACATTCTTTCATTGCTTTTATTCTATCATTCATTTATTATGTCAGCCATTTATGCAATAAAAATATTGCGGCATTATAGTATTATGTTAGCTATTTATGCAATAGAAAATATTCTATCATTTGGTCATGTTTTGGTTCTCTGTCATTTGGCTGAGTTATTTGTATTACCTATGTCATTTCCATGTGTTTAGATGCTACGTTTATATGAGGCTTGAAGTTGAAGAAGTATAATATTTAAGCCAAGTAGTATAATAATTAGGTTTTCACTTTATACAAGTATAACATTGAAGTATAAATCTTATACTTTAAGGCATACTTGTATAAAGGGATTAGGTACCTTTTGGATTGATTGGGATAGGTTTCAGCTTCCTAGGAGTTAAGTTGCAACTTCTAGATTTTAGATTTTTAATAAAATTAGACTTAGTCAAATTTCAGGCTTAGTCATATTTCAGGTTTAGAATGAAATTTAGGGGGCATCATCTTTTGGTATATGGAATTTTGTGTAAACCTTAATTTTTTCCATTACTTGTTTGGTGGAGGTTATGTTCAGTACATTTAGATACCTAAATAGGGTTAGGATGTGTGTAGGAAGCAGTGTAGGGTTTAGAGTTGTCTAAAAGGATCGGGACATTCTAAACATCCTTAAATGTTCCTAATTTTCCTAAACATCCATAAACTATCTTATTATTTTCTATTCTTTTTAGTAGTTCTCAATATGTTTATAATGTGTTTTTTACTACATGTATGATGTAATTGTGATATGTGGGTTAAGGGTAGAAAACCTAACGACACCTAGTGAGTGGCTCTTAATGCGGGGCCGGGGCCCTAAGTGGCTAGAACTAGGATAACCGACTGAAGAGTTATTTAACAAGTGAAAACTTAACTAAACTTATGGGAATGGGTTCAAACATTAAAAAGATTAAATGTGCCTCACCCATGCCATTAGTGCTAGTAAAGGATATGGATGGGAGTGGGAGAAGGTTCCTACGAGTAGGTATGATTGAATGGCACTTGTCTGTATGAAAGGCATTCGATCCCGCATGTGCCTACTTGGGGGTCGGGGTCTGAAGTGGCTAGTACCAGGACAATCCAAGGGGTGAGGGCTATGTGATGACACTCACTTAGGTTGTTGCTTAGATTTTCTACCAATCCTTAGAACCTTTTGGGGAAAGGATTATACTTTGATCTTCTTTTATTTGCTATTTGGGAAAGGTTACCCAACCCTAGGTATGGCCTAGCTATTCCTTCTTTATGGACCTTGGTATTTATCTCCTAGCATGGGGGAGTGGGCCTTTTAGGTATCCAAGTAGTTGGGTGGTAAATCTTTTATTGAGGCATCTTTTGCAGATGCAGTGTTTGAAGATTCATGCTTGCTTATGTACCAATTTTTAAAGAATGAAGGCTTTGTGATTATCTTTCATGATGTAAAATTATTGTTACCTCCCAAGAGGAGATGAATGTAATGTAATCATTGATGTAATTTAAAATGATGTATTTGGAATAGGTAGATTTAGGAAAAGGGAAAAGGGAGATGTGAAATTTATGTATAAGGTGTATGTTGGAAAAGAAAAGGATTTTGTAAGATTTTAAGTTAAGTAGTATGAGTTTCATTATGGTTGATTAAAGGAAAAGCTAGTGAAACAAATGTAGTATATTTTTAATGTATCAAATGATTTAGATGATTCTATTTAATTTAAAAGTTATATTGTTCATAAAGGATACTTAGGAATATAGATGATTTTAAATAGAAAATTGAAATGAAAGTACTTTATAGTTCTTAATAAAGAATCTTATAATGATATGATGAAGTTTGCTTTGTGAAGTAAATCTTGTTGTTAGCTTACTTAATGGACTTAAATGAATCATGCATTTAATAAGAAGGGAACCTAGGAGGAATCTAAGTTAATCTATGTTTTGTTTATTTAATTCTTTTTAAAATTCAAAATTTTTCATAAATCTCTACTTAGGTTTTCTTTTACAAAGAGAATCTTTATTCTCTTCCCCGGTTCCCTTGCGGGGCATGACATGAAAACTCATGTAGCTTATGAGGCCAAAACACTCTTGAACATCAATCAGAATATCAAGAATGATATCAATAACCTTGATATCTATATAAAAGAATTGAGGAAGAATTTAGAAAGAGGTAAATCCTTGTACATTCTATTGGAGATTTGCCAGCAGGCCAATATTGACTGTATGTTTTTCATTGATGACAACATATGGAAAGTAGCATGCATGGAAGTCTTATGTAGTAAGCCTTTAGTATATGATGCATGGACATGATATCATGGGTGTAGAGGTTAACTGTAAGTATAGACAGTTATATTGCAGCTTGTGTCAGCAGTGTTCCTGACAGAGTTATAGGCATTGTTTTGTGTATGGTTGTTTGTAGAGTTGTCTTATGGATATGCACCCTAGGATATATGTTGAAGACATGTTAGTGATGTTTTAGTTATGAAAGCATAGTATAATGATGAATGCAAGTGAAGTTATGCAATCGCTATTCACCAATAGCAGTTTCTTGTGTTTGTTCATAAGAGCCAACAGAGATTTTATTGTTTCTTGAGTTGCACCTATCTTGAGGATATGTGCCCTTGGAGTTAAGCTTGGAGAAGTGTTATTGATGTTTGGTTAAGAGCACATAAGTTAATTTAGCTTACAGAGAAAGTTTCAGTTGCTTTCGTAGAGTCGACAATGTATGGCGTGCATCTACAATTATTTTACTAGACATGTCCTAGAATGAGTTGCATGCATAATAGAGCTAACAGAATGTTTGTTGGAGTTTATTATGGTTTCTCTAATATGATTTCAAGGTGGTTCTAAGAGGCCGACTTGATTATATCATTTGGAGGAAAGATATTTATAGGTACTTGTAGACACCTAAAAATCCTTTAGAAAATAAAGTATTTTTATTTTCTAGAAAAATCTCTGATGACATCATCATTTATTAATTAATTAATTAATTAATTAATTAATTAATTAAATTAATTACTTCATTTTTATGTCATTAAATCCCTTTATCTTAATTAAAAATATTTAATTAAGAAATCCCTCCCAAAAATGTTTAAATCTTATTTAAACATTATTCTCCTTATTTATTAATTATTTAATTAATAAATTGACCAAAAATCCCAAAATAAATTATTTATTTATTTTTTGCCCAAAACTTGGCCAATTTCCTTAAGACCACTAACCTCTTCTAGAATCTTCTAATCCTTCTTTAATTTTGATTAAAAGCTAATCCCCTCTTTTCCTAACCCTAATCCCAACTCAAAATATTTAATTAAGGTTAAATATTTTTTTCCTCATATTTATTAAATTTATTTTTAATAAATATTCTCAAAACTAAACCATGGAAATAAATAAATCTTTATTTATTTCTTAAAATCCATGTTTATCCTAAGGAAATTCTAGACTCTTCTAGAAAGTCTTAATCCTAATCCTAATCCTAATCCCCCCCCCTAATCCTGTCACATTCTCTAACCAAGGTTAGCCAACTCCTAAGCTTAACCCAAAGTCAACAAACTTCTAGAAACTTCTCTTACATGCATTAAGTGCATTTAAGGCCTCCTTATCCCTTTTACATGCATTTAAGAAGCCCCTCACCACTTTCTTACACCCTTTGACCTTAGGCACATTTCCCAAATTGTGCACATTCCTCCCATCTTTCAACCCAATGCCCTTGTGACACTTGTCAAAAGGAGGTGGCCCTGAACTAGCACAATCCATGTGCTCCCCTTTGAATGAATCTTGGCCTCTCTTAAGGATTTTGATCCTGGCCACTCATTCCTCCTTCCCAAATCCTATAAATGCTCCTCATTTCCAAGAGCAAAAGAATCCATTCACCTTTCATTTTAAGCATTGTTATCATGCCCTTTTACTTCTAGCCTTAGCATAATCATCCCAATTTAGCTTACTTTCAAGTATTTTAGCTCATCTTAATATAGCAATAATGGATTAACATAGTTTATTTCATTGTCTTGCATAGCATATCATCATCATCACATCTCTATTTTGGTTAAAATCAATCTTAGCATAAACATCATGTAGCTTAATATTCATTTTAGCATCATTTGGATCCTTGAGGCCTTAGGGGCAAATCAGGTGTTCTATACCTATTTTGTACTATTTTTGGGGTTTTCATGGATCTCAATCCATCCTAAAATGCATAAGGAACATGCTCCAAGTGCTTAGAGAGCACACCCACATCCCCTTAAGCAAGAGAAAATCAAACAGTGCTTGGGTGCACCTGTTTAGGCTCAATCTGAGGTGGCTTAGTTTAGAGTTTTACTTATTTTTGATTGATTTCATGCTAGACTAAAATCTAATCTTTGTTTGGTTTGAGTCTTTCAAAATAGGTATCCTCAAAAGCCTTGTCCACATTCTGGCACACCCGGTGGGACCCAAACCCACAATCACTTGATTATATCATGCTTTTTATTCTCGTATTTGTAGGAAATAGATGAAATGTCACCTACACAAAGTTCAGTCATGCCTACATGCAATACAGTCATGCCTACAAAGATTTTGATCACACCTACGAGCTCTGTATCGACACCTATGTTCTGAAGATTTCCGTGTTTGATAACTTCTATTCTATCTAAAATTCTTTTCTGTCGCCTTCAACAGAAATAATCACACCTGTAAAATAAACTTTCATGCCTCTGCGTATAGAATTCTCACCTGTAATCATTTTATTGTCACCTGTATCCATTCTATTATCACCTATCAGCATTTTCGTTATCACCTATAAAAATTTTGTTTTCACCTACGCTTGTTTAAATGTCGCCTGGGAACATTTCACTATCACCTACGTAAGTCTTCCTGCCATGCATTCGAATTTCATAGTCTGCCTTTTGACCATTTTTTTGTCGCATATGCATGTTTAAGTGTCACCTGGGTAAATTTTACTATCATATTTAAGTGTCGCCCGAGCTTTTTTAGGTGTCGCCTGGGCTTGTTTAAGTGTCGCCTAAGATCATTTTGCTGTCGCTTAGCCCATTTTTCACTATCACCTGTGCTCATTTCATTATTGCCTATGGTTTTTTAAAGTGTCACTTATGCCTGATTAAGTGTCACCTAGGCATGTTTGAGTGTCGCTTGGATATATTTTTCTATCACCTATGCGAACTTTTATTGTTGCCTGGCAATGTTTCATTGTCACCTGGAATCATTTGTCTATCGCCTGCGCAGATTTCTCTGTCACCTGTAAACATTCTGCTATCGCCTGAGAGTTTTTCAGTGTCATGTGTGCATTTTCTAGCATTGTGTATTAGTTGGACAATGTCACCGTTGACTGTGTTCTTGCCTTAAATTATTCTTAGATTCATAAAAAGAAAAAGTCAAACAAATCTTGAATGAAACTAAGGAAAAGAACTTAGGTCCTAAGAGTCATTATCATTTTAAAAATCAAACACAATCTTGAATGATCTAAATTAGAAAGAAAAAACATCTCTATTCCCTCCTTTTCAATTCAAGCAAAGCACAAACTCTATCTTGAATGATCTAAAGGATAAAACAAAGCTCTTTTCAAAGTTCTAAATCAACACGCACATCTCAAGCTTGAGTGCTTAAAGGAAAGAACTTGCAAATGCTCAAATCATTTACATTTTGGGAAAGAACAAATCAAATCTTAAACACTTATGTCTTCAGTTATTCAAATTCAAACACACTTAATCAATTTGGGAAAAAGAACAACTTGCTTGATGTGCAATTAGGAGCTTTGCTTTTTTGCAAAGCCTTGTTAAAGTAGGCAATGTAAAACATTTGAACTCGAACAAGTTCACATGTTCTAATTTTAGTGAGGCCTGTACAGGGAGAAAAGTGCTTCCTCCTTAGAGAATGACCTCAAACTGGTATCCCCCCGGTTGATATATAAATAAAGTGAAGGCAAAAAGTACTCACTTATATCTCCTAATCCACGGGTGTTTTGTGCCAAATGCAAATGTCTAGGGATAGGTAAATATTCCTCCCCCAACATTGTTGGCTAGGCTCTTAAGTGAGTCACAGGTGGTCAGCATAATCGAGTATGGAGACTCCATAGAACTATTAAAAACCTGATAAAATAGAGGCTACCCTATCTACATCTGAAAGTATCAAAATCCTTCTGCAAGGACCGATTCCAAGGGCTTTATCAGGTCACCTCAAGATTACTCACCATTTGTATTCCCTTCTAGGGGGTACCAAGCTGTGAGAAAGGGATTTTGATACTCACCTTCCTTAGGTAGATCTTTTTGAAGTGATTGATAGTCAATACTCTATGAAAACATTGTTGGAACATACACTTTCAAAGCTTTATCAGAGTCAGTTATCCTGTTTGTATCCCACAAGGTTTCTTTTTCCCTTATGGAGATTGATTTTCCAAAAATCTTTGTTGAAATCTATCCTTTTCCATTGGGAAACATCAAATTGATCAAACAAACCTAGTTCAAGATACTCAAGACATTTTGCAGAGAAACTCTTGAAATTAGATATCCAAAGAACCTTTTTTTTCTCAAACCAACTTATTAGAATTTCCCCAAGTTATGCCAAATTTGATCAAACATCCGAAAGCTAAGTTGCCCAAATCCAAAGCTTATCAAGAGAAGAAAGTTGCAGAAAGAAACCTTAAGAGCCATCAATCCTCTATCCAAGAAACCCAAGCAGAAGAAAAATATCAAGAAAGGCTTGATAATATTGGCTATAATGCAAGAGTAAAAAATTTTGCCTACCGATTCCGAGTGAACCATCGCTACATCAGTCTTGAAAGAGAAGATTAGATAGGATCCATCACATGTCCATTCTACCTTCAGATCTCAAAATCCTATCTCAACAGTCCTTCATCCTAGTGTCATCCTAGTTTCATCCTTGCATCATCACCAAATCTTTAGTTGCATTCTAGAATCCTTAGCTACATTCACCATCATCTTCCTAGTAGCATTATAGATCATCCATCTCAATTACATTTGTATCATCCTTTTAGAGAAAGCATTTTTCCATCATCCTTCACCACCTTTCCATCAATAATCCACAATCAGAGTCCCATATCCTTCATCCAAATCTAGCATCCAATATCCAAATCAGAACTCACCATCCTTTTGTGCCAAATCCAGAGATCCAAATCCACAAGTACTTAGTGTTCAAAACCTTTGAGTTGTTTCCATCCCTTATCCCAAATCAAAAATCATCCCCTTTTTGATAGAGCATTGTCTAAAGGAAATCCACTTGTCCTTGTATAGCCTCATCATCTCGAGCAAGAGATTGGCTTGTATTGATAAGAATCTAGTTGACCGAAGATCATTAGTCTATCCTAGGTTGGCCAAATCCTATCACTAATCCTCCTTCAAGAAAAATAGCAGCTCATTGTTGACACTCAATAGTCTTCCACTAGCATCCCACCAATCCTCCACCCAATCTTGACCAAAATCAGAGCATCCCACCAAGCCCCCATCATCACTAAGCTTTTTTACCAATCTGCCACCATCTCCCATCAATCTTCCACCATCCTTGATCCAAAACCAAGCATTTCGCCAATCTTTGCATTGCATTCTAGAAATTCATCATCCTTAGAAGTTCCTTAAGCTTGTATCCATCATCGTTTAGAGTCTTTTACGAAACATCTTGCATCCATCTAAGTATCTACATCTCCATGCCTATCGAGACAAGATCCGGATCTAAAAAAAAGAAGGAACATGAATCCTTATCCAATCACTAGTTCATCTGATCCCAACATTTTTACCATCGCAATGATACCCTATGATCCCCAAATATAAACTAGAAATACATGGGATGATCCCAACGTCCCCTCAGCTCCTCTGGCAATAGAAACATTTGTGAATCATCTAGAGAATCCACTAGTAGTCAATACACTCATGGCCCAAAACCAGAAAAGCATGTTCATTAACTTTGCACAGGCGTAGACTTCCATTCTGCCATATCTCCATCCTTGCATTCCCATAAGCACTATCCAAATGCCAACACAAGTATACTCTCCATTCATCCAACCATTCCTTGATCCAACCTTGCAAACATCTCAAGCAACCTCCACCACTCTTCTCTTGCAAGGAAGCTTTGCCAGTCCTGTAACGCAAGCTATAACACCATCTGCTCCATTCCCTATCATAGGTACTTCATCATCCACCATGGCTGCTCAAGCTCTTGCACAAATCCAATGCTTATCCCAGAATCAACTCCCACCTCTTATGCAAGCCTTTACACAAGCAGTTCTACCATCTTCCATAAGCCAAGCAGCACCTTTCACTCTGGGAGGGATGCAATCATCCTTCCCCTTCACTTCACAAGCTTCCACATCTACACCTTTTGTGTCAGGAGGGACAGAATCATCTTTCCTTTTCACTCCCCAAGCTTTTGTATCCATACCATCTTTTCCAGGGTCAACGCAATAATTTCCCTCTTTCTCCCAACAAGCCTCCACATCAACATCATCTATTTCGGGGGCAGTGCAACCACTCCCCTTTCATACCCAGCAAGCTTCTGCATCCATACCATCTTTTTCAGGGTCAACGCAATCATTTCCCTCTTTCTCCCAACAAACCTCCACATCAGCGTCATCTATCCTGAGGGCAGCGCAACCGCTCCCCTTTCATACCTAGCAAGCTTCCCCATCAACATCATCCTTTTCATGGGGAACGCAAGCATTCTCTTCATTTCCCCCCCAACAAACATCTACCCAGGCACAAGCCCAGCAAAATGCCTTCACCACAAGAATGCCTTCCATGGGTTTTTCAAAACCACCATTCATGTCCCAAACTCCCATCACATCTACCTTCCTGGCATTTACTGCAATAGAATTCCCACCTCACACTGGTCCTTGTTGGGGTCTCACTTAAGAAGACATGAAAGCCTTTGGAATACCAGCTCACTCTCCTACATCCATATTTGTAAACCAACAAGCCACCTTCTCACAAGCAGCACAACAACAACCATCTCAACCTCCACCAACCTCATCCTTCACAAGCTATCCATTCCCAACACCCAATGCTTTTCAGCAAGTTCCTCCACCTCAGCAAAAAAGTTCCTCCCATTTCACAAGTCATCTTGCCCAGTCACCCTTTGCTTCGGGCTTCCCTACATTAGTTCCACCCTTAAGAAATATGGGAATGCACTTGACTTATATCGGTCAACCACACAAACAAGTTCAGCAAGGACCATCTTACCAACAAGCTGCATCATTCCACTAGCCACCCCCACAACAACCATACTTCTAGTCATAGCAACAAACCCCCATCATTCCCCAACAACAACAAGTTTCCTCCTATCAGTCATAGTAGCAAGTCCCAGTCATCCCACAACACTAGCAAGCAGTCTCATATCCACCACCACAATATCCCCCTGTGCTACATCAGCAATATCCCCATCAAACATCACTCCAAAATCCACTCCAATCTACCTATCCTACTGGGCCATTCCCATATCCCACTCAACAGTACCCACCTCAAATGGGAGTACCCACTCAAACACCAATCAATGCTGAATGGGAAGCCATGAAGAATGCTCTTAAAGAGCTTCAAACCAGTACTAAGAACAAAACTTACAAGTTTGAGGAGGTGTGTCCTTATCCATTTGACCGGTCCATTGCTGCTATACCTTTCCCCAAGCACTTTGAGACACCTAAGTTTGATAAATATTAGGGGAAAGGAGATTTAGTCAATCATATTAAATAATTCTATATGGTGTGCCAAGAAGTGGCTTACAATGATAACTATCTCTTACGCTTATTCCCCAAAAGCTTGGGAGGAACCATTGTTGAGTGGTTCTACAAAATACCCTGTGGGACTATCATAACCTTTGCTAAACTTTTTGAGAAGTTCATTTCCCACTATGCCCACAATGTTAGGAATGAGTTGACCTTGTTAGATCTCTGCAACTCAAAATGGAAAGATGGAGAAAGCCTAGCAGAATACCTGCAATGATGGTAGAACCTTACTACCGGGTTATCATACTAGCCGCCTGAAAAGCATTTGACCAAGATCTTTATTGATAATTTGCATCCTAAGCTATCCCACTTCATGAGGATGAATTATCTCCAAACCTATCAAGATATCAAGAGCAAGGGGACAGGTATTGAAAAGATCCTCCTAGATGAAGGCACAATCTGACACTTCAAAAATGATACCCAAAAACTCAGCAATGATAAATCCTGTTACTGGAATCGTAACAAAAATGTTGTTACTGATGGAGCCATTGATACCAAGCATGTCCAATTTGTTGTGGCTAGCCCTCCGTCAACTCCTGCATACCAACAACAACAAGCACCCATCCATCAGCAACCTCCTCAAGTTCATCAGCAACCCACGCAACAATATCATTCTCAGAATAACCATTAGAATTATCAGCAACCAGCCCATCAAGCTTATCAAGGTAATCCAAACAATCAGGTCAATGCTGTTAATGTTTCTCCCAAACAACACAAGCCTAGAGCTCAGAACAATCCAAAGAAGACCTTCACACTACTGGGTGAACCTTTGGATGTTATATTTCATCAAATGGCCAAGGCCAACTTGATTACATACCCACCAATTCAGCCAGTTGATGATACCACTCCCAAGCCTGATTGGTACAAAGATCACAAGTACTATGATTATCATCATGTCAAAGGACACACTACCCTAAAGTGTATGAGACTCAAAAACTATATCCAAGATCTCATTGATCAAAAAGAGATTCAAGTAGATACACCCACTCAAGCCTTGCCAAATGCCAATTTGCAAATTTATCAGAATGTGTTCCCACAACACAATGCTGAGAACAACCAAACTAAAGCCAATCATCCCCAGAACCATGGAAAAGGCAAGCAAGAAGATCACACTACTGCCTATATCAATTATGACAATATTGTTGGATGTATAGCCCAAGTTGAGCCCACAGTCAATACCATCCATGTCAGAGGAGCAGATCGTCAATGTGTTGTTACTACTCGCAGAGGTCAGATAACTATTGCTGGTGCCCATCTAAAGCTAGTACACAATGCACACAATGCACAATATAACCTCATAGAACATCTTGGGAACACACCAACCCAAATATCCATCTTGGACCTTCTCTGCACTTCACCTCTCCATTAGGAGATCCTTGACTAAGCTCTCAAAGAAGGACATGTCCGCACAAACATTAACACCACCCAGTTTGAGACCCTTGTGGGAAATCTATCCACAACCTGTGCTTTATCCTTTAAACCATCCAACATGCCAGACATTGCACTTGACCATACTCTCCCTCTCCGCATCACCATCATGATTAGAGACTTTGTCATCAAACGGGTCTTAATAGATAATGGCTCAGCCCTGAACTTGTGTACTTTGAAATTCATTCAGCAGATTGGGTTCACCCAGGCTGATATAGCACATGAAGTAATCACTATCAAAGTCTATGACAATTTGGAGCATACCTCTGAAGGTACCATTACTTTGCCCATTCAGCTGGGCCCAACAACACATAATACTATTTTCCATGTTGTTGATCTTGACCTACCATTTAATATCCTCCTAGGATGACCATGGATTCATTCCATCAAGGCTATACCATCTACTTACCATTAGTGCATCAAATTTCCACATCAAGGCACTGAGGTTACCATCCATGCTGACCCCCAACTCTTCGCATACTATCGTGCAATGGAAGCATCATTCCCTCACTCCACTCATTGTCCTGGAACTGACATTGGTACTTCTATTGCCAGCTTGTCCCGATCCCATTGTGATCCAGAAACCATTCTCACCTCCACCCTCTCTTCTATCAAGATCAATAACCAGGGTTATGGTGAATATAGCCTACATGATGCAGTTTTCATAGGGGCCCTCCCACATGATCCACATACCCAAGGGTGCCCAAGTCACCAAAGCAAGCCTATTGAAGAGTATCATGAAATCAAAAGAATGGGACCTATGACTTTTGAATCCCATGGCACATTAAACAATCAAGAAATGGATCCTGACATTAATAGGCGGTTGTACAAAGATCCCCCACCACCTGACAAACAACTTCTTGGCTACTTCAAAGATAAATACCCACAATCACACAAGTACACTACTAAGCAATCGAACTACCAAGGTGGTGGTCTAGGACCACAAGAAGGTGGAAGCAAAGACCTAATTACAGCATCCAAGAACCCACAACATTGAGGTCTTGGCTTTAATACCCCTCACCTGCATATACAAGGGCCCAATACCACAACTGGGGGCACTAACATGACTAGCATTCCCCTCTTAAATAGCTAGGATGACCTTATAGAGATCGAAGACATCCTTGAAGAGAAAGAAATCAGATCCTATGATGATATCTTTGCTGATGACACCCTCCTAGGGACTTCTGTCCTCTGACAACTTGCCATCGATCTCATAGAACTTCCCCTCACCCACCCTGAACTCATAGACTGGGACCAACCAAGCGTCACACACATCGATGAGTTCCAAAGCATGGAAGCATTCTTGGAATTCATGGGGGCATCAGGCTCACACTCAATTCAAGATTCAAAGTTAGCTCACATCTATAAGCTTGACATAGAAGGATACTTTGGAGAGGAGGCAAGCTTTAGCTATAAAAGAGAAATAGAAAGAGTAAAACATGAGTCCTTATGTGAAAACCCTTCTGGGGCACATTTTGATTCCAAAAAAGTAAAAATAAAGAGCATATCTTCTAGTGAAAACTTGGCAATTCAAGTGCTAGAAGATGAAGACTTACCTCTTCCTCTCATCCAGGATTACAGACCTAAGCAGTCACCTATCATCATAGAAGAAACTAAGCCAGTCAGCTTAGGTACAGAGGAATGTCTGAGGATCACCTACATTGCCGCCAACATGATAGAAGGTGAAGGCACGGCTTTCACTACGCTACTTCAAGAAGCTACTACGAACTTTGCATGGTCATACACACACATGCATGGACTTGATCCTAAACTTGTTGTTGATCATCTAGAAGTAGACCCCAATGTTAAGCCAGTAAAGCAGAAGCTATGCAAAATTGATGCAGGAGCATCCTGGGTGTAAGAGCAATCTTGCATCACCCAAAAATATTTATGTTTTTATTCATTAAGGGTTATTTTGTGCAGAGCTGCTATTTATGGAAAGTTACTATTTTTTTGGTAATTTTTGTATGTGCTCAGAATGATCTGATTTCTTTCTTGGAGGTTCATTTTGGTCATATAAGTCTGCCAGCAAAGTTTCATTGCCAGATCAAGTGTATATTGGAAGATATTGAAGATTTTCGGTATTGGCAGCAGGGTACAGAAACTTTGAACTCGGTTTTGAAGGCTTTAGAGGCCCCGGATGAGGTCAAAAATTTGGGTGATGGATGCTTGCGCAGATCAAGCTTGTAGAGCGCTTCGTGGCGTTTCCGAAAGGGGGTTATAATAGCCGATCGAGTCAACTGGTGATGACTTATGGTCTTCGGAAGTTGGGCCACCCGAAATGGCAGAAAAGAATTTTCTTCAAAATTTCTGTTCGGGTTTCAAAGGTTATCTTGAGCTGACTATGATGTAATGAAATGTAAAATAAAATAATTCTAAGTTTGGTCGGCCTTATTGGCTAAAATTCTGGAACCTTCCCAGGCGGTGGAAAATTGCCTATATAAGGAAGGCTGTATTATTGTCTTAGGCAGTTCAGAATAGTTCTGAGTAGTAGATCTGGGCAATAATTCGAGGCTTTGTCTTACAAAATATTGTAAGGGAATGCCCATGTGGCTTTGCATATTGTAATTTTGAAAGTTTGTAATTCCACATTTGTGGAGATAATAAGAAGCCAATTTTCTGTTCTTGCATATTATTGTTGTTGTTTCTCTATTTCTGTTATGTGTTTGTGGCATTAAGGGGAGCACCCTTCATCAAGTGGTATCAGAGCAGGTTTTCTTGAGTGTGTAAATAGATCACCGACTGTGAGGCAGTTTGCACCAGGACCGTGGCTAGGGTTTCAGCGCGCATTGTGAAAATGCCTCCACGAAGGGAACGTGGCGGAAGAGCTGGTGTTGTAACACCTGAGGTTAGAGAGCTACAGAGACAAGTGCAAGCATTGCAAGAAGAGATTAACAGAGGAATGAATCTTAATGTCAGAGATGAAAGCGAGGATGAAGCCGAAGAAGAATATCAAGAAGGAGAAGCTGAAATTGTGAACTAGGAGGAAGAAAGACTTTTTCGGGCGATTTCCAAGATTGGGAAAAGACCTAAGATTGAGGTTCCTACATTTTCTAGAAATCTTAACCCAGAGGAATTAATCGACTAGATCAATGAATGTGAGGAATATTTTGAGTATGAAGATGTTGAGGATCCTGATAGGGTCAAATTTGTGAAGGCCAGACTGAAAGGTCATGCGAAGATCTGGTGGCAAGAAATTCAATTGGAGCGAAATAGAAGAGGGAAAGATAAAATCGCAAGATGGGATCGGATGGTGGATAAATTGAAGTGACAGTTCATTCCTGTTGATTATGAGCTTGATCTACTAAAGAAAATGCAAAGTTTGAAATAAGCAGGAAGATCTGTTCAGGAGTATACAGAGGAGTTCTATCGACTCCTCATCAGAGCAGGCCATGCCGAAGCTGATAAGGAGAAAGTTGCCCGATACCTTAATGGGTTAAGGCCAAGCATTCAGGACGAGCTGAATCTGGTTCGAATGAATAGTATTGAAGAGGCATACTACTTTGTCCTAAAAGTAGAGGAAAAGCTGAACAAGAAGTTCGAGAGCAGACAAAACGGAAGAGGTCACGGTGGACGATCTGGTGGACGGTCATATGGTGGCCGAAATGAAGATCCAAAAAAGAAGGATGAGGCCAGTAGCAGTCAAAATCAGTGAGGAAATAATTCCAATCGCTTCTAGGATCAGAATAATAGAGATCAGAGAGGAAGAGGAAGAGGACAAGGATCTGGAAGAGGTGGCTTCCATGGAACATGTTTTCACTGTGGAGAAGAAGGTCATAGGGCATTTGAATGTCCTCAGTGCCAAGGCACAACAGACAGAAGAAATGAAGGCCAGGCCAGAGTTGCACATGTAGATGAAGATGCCAGATCATCAAATTTTGAAGATGCTGAAAGAGGAGAAACGTTGATTAACAGAAGAGTCCTGTTGAGTGGTGAGAATGAACCTGAGCAAAGGAGGAGCCTGTTTTGTACCAGGTGCAAGTGTGAAGGTAAATATTGTGATGTGATTATTGATAGTGGAAGCACTGACAATTTGGTGTCAGAAGAGATGGTGACAAAGTTGAAGCTCAAGAGATAGAAACACCCACATCCATATCGGATTGCCTGGGTGCAGGATGACCACAAGGTCATGGTTAGTGAACAGTGCCTAGTAAAGTTCAAGATCGGCGGGTACCAAGATGAGGTACTATGTGATATCATCTCTATGGATGCATGTCATATGTTATTGGGTAGACCGTGCCAGTTTGACAGATGTGCTGTACACGATGGTCGTGCGAATACCTATTTCCTGACAAAGGATGGAGTGTGACATAAGCTAAAGCCATTGAAGGAGACCGAAGAAAAGGTATGTGGTAATGCAAGAATAACATTTGTTGATCGAAGGAAATTCTTAGATAGTATGAGGCATGAGCATGTATGTTTTTCTTTAATTCCAAAAGCTGGTAAAGAGGAAGTAGAAGATGTTCCTGTAGAAGTTACAGATTTGTTGAATGAGTTTCAGGATATTGTATCCGATAACATGCCTAATGGATTACCACCAGTCAGGAAGATCAGTCATCAGATGGACTTGATCCCAGGAGTGAGTTTTCCGAATAAGGCAGCACATAGAATGACACCTGCAGAAAGTGAGGAGTTGAACAGACAAGTACATGAACTATTATAGAAAGGATTGATCCGTGAGAGTCTGAGTCCCTGTGCTGTACCAGCAGTATTAGCACCAAAGAAGAATGGAAAATGGAGGATGTGTACAGATTCTAGGGAAATAAACAAGATCACAATCAAGTACAGGTTTCTATTGCCACGAATGGATGATATTATGGACTGTTTGAGTGGAGCTGTGTATTTTTCAAAAATAGATCTGAAAAGTGGATATCATCAGATTCGGATCAGAGAAGGAGATGAATGGAAGACTACCTTCAAGACAAAGGAAGGACTATATGAGTGGTTAGTCATGCCTTTTGGGCTAACCAATGCACCGAGCACTTTCATGCGGCTTATGAATGAGGTTCTGAAAGAATTTCTGGGTAAGTTTGTCATTGTTTACCTAGATGATATTTTGATCTTTAGTAAGACATTGGATGAGAATATGATGCATATTCGTATGGTGTTTGAGAAGTTGAGAGAAGAGAAATTGTTGATTAATTTGAAGAAGTGCAGTTTTGTGAAGAAAGAGTTAGTGTATTTGGGATTTGTAGTTTCAGCAAAAGGTCTAAAAATGGACCCAGAGAAGGTACAGGCTATCCTTGAATGGCCTACTCCAAGGAGTGCTACTGAGGTAAGATCTTTTCATGGTCTAGCTAGCTTTTATAGAAAGTTTATCAGAAATTTTAGCAGTATTTGTGGACCCTTGACTGAAACAATGAGAGGGGATAGAAAAGAGTTTAAGTGGACTAAAGGAGCAGAAAAGAGTTTTCAATTATTGAAACAAAAAGTTACAGAACAACCTATTTTAGCACTTTCAGATTTCAATAAGTTGTTTCAAGTAGATTGTGATGCTAGTGGTACTGCAATAGGAGTTGTTATGAGCCAAGGAGGTAAACCTGTTGCTTATTTTAGTGAGAAGTTAAATGATGCCAAGAGGAAATATTCTATTTATGATCAGGAATTTTATGCTATAGTTCAGGCATTAAAGAAGTGGAGACATTATCTGCTTCCTAAGGAGTTTGTTTTGTATACTGATCATCAAGCTTTGCAATATTTGAATAGTCAAGGAAAATTGAATCAAAGGCATTTGAAATGGGTTGAGTTTTTGCAGAGTTATACATTTGTTTTGAAACACAGGAGTGGAAAGTCTAATAGGGTTGTAGATGCTCTTAGCAGAAGGCAACTATTGCTGACAGAAATGCAGATTGAAGTGGTTGGGTTCAAGGAACTCAAGAATTTGTGTCCAGAGGATCTTGATTTTGGTGAAGCTTGGAAAGCTTGTACAGAACCTGTTACTCTAGACAGGATGAAATGGTTGGATTTCATCATCCAGGATGATATACTATTCAAAGGGAGTCAGTTGTGCATTCCACGAAGTTCTATGAGGGAGAATCTCATCAAGGAGAAGCATAGCGGAGGATTGGCTGGACATTTTGGTCGTGATAAAACCCTTGGTTTGGTTAGTGAGAATTATTATTGGCCACAGTTGCAGCAAGATGTGAAGAAGTTTGTACAGAGTTGCAGAGTATGTCAGATGGCGAAAGGAGTGAAGCAGAATACAGGGTTGTATCAGCCATTACCTATACCAGAGAAGCCTTGGGAGGATATTAGTATGGACTTTATTCTTGGTTTACTGAGGACACAGCGGGGACACGATTCAATTTTTGTGGTAGTTGACAGATTTTCAAAGATGGCACATTTTATTCCCTGCAAGAAGACTAATGATGTTGTTCATGTAGCAGAATTATTTTTCAGAAAAGTAGTGAGACTTCATGGTTTGCCAAAGACCATAGTTTCAGATCGGGACACTAAGTTTGTTGGATATTTCTGGCGTACATTGTGGAAGAAGTTGAAGATAGATTTGAAGTTTAGTTCATCACATCATCCACAGACTGATGGACAGACAGAGGTGGTGAATAGAAGTTTGGGAAATTTGCTGAGATGTTTGGTTGGAGATAAGCCAACAGGATGGGATTTGATTTTATCACAGGCGGAATTTGCATACAATAATTATGTCAATAGGAGCACTGGTAAATCACCATTCCAGATTGTATATGGAAGTAGTCCAAGAAATGCATCTGAATTGAGGAAGATAGATAAAGGAGAAATAAGTAGTGCTGAAGCTGAAGATTTTGCAGAACACTTGAAGAACATCCATGGGGAGGTGAGGAAGCATATTACCAAGATGAACGCACAGTATAAGGCTAAGGCAGATGAGAAAAGGAGGTATAAGGAATTTCAAGTTGGTGATGAAGTCATGGTTCATTTGCGGAAGGAGCGATTTCCAGTTGGTACATATAACAAGCTGAAAATGAAGAAGTTTGGACCATCCAAGATATTGAAGAAACATGATTCAGGAAATGCATATGAGGTAGAATTGCCTACTGAGCTAAATATTTCACTAGTGTTTAACATTTCAGATCTGAAAGAGTATCATGAAGGAGGTGTTGAAGATGAGATCACAGCAGCACAGTGGAGTATTCCAGCAACTAGTTCAGACACTAAGGAGATTGAAGATATACTGGATAGTCATGTTGGCAGAAGCACAAGGAACAGGACATATGAAGAATATCTGGTCAAGTGGAAATGATGACCTGTTGAAGATTCATCATGGCTAACAAAGGAGGAGGTTAACCGTCTTGGTTTTCCTCTGCACACCTGAGTCGTGACAAGGTCACTTCTCAAATTACCCTGGGTGTCTGATGCAGGAGCATCCTGGGTGTAAGAGCAATCTTGCATCACCCAAAAATATTTATGTTTTTATTCATTAAGGGTTATTTTGTACAGAGCTTCTATTTATGGAAAGTTACTATTTTTTGGTAATTTTCGTATGTGCTCAGAATGATCTGATTTCTTTCTTGGAGGTTCATTTTGGTCATATAAGTCTGCCAGCAAAGTTTCATTGCCAGACCAAGTGTATATTGGAAGATATTGAAGATTTTCGGTATTGGCAGCAGGGTACAGAAACTTTGAACTCAGTTTTGAAGGCTTTAGAGGCCCCGGATGAGGTCAAAAATTTGGGTGACGGGCGCTTGTGCGGGTTAAGCCTGTAGAGCACTTCGTGGTATTTTTGAAATGGGGTTATAATAGCCGATCGGGTCAACTGGTGATGACTTATGGTCTTCGGAAGTTGGGCCACCCGAAATGGCAGAAAATAATTTTCTTCAAAATTTCTGTTGGGGTTTCAAAGGTTATCTTGAGCCGACTATGATGTAATGAAATGTAAAATAAAATAATTCTAAGTTTGGTCGGCCTTATCGGCTAAAATTCTGGAACCTTCCCAGGCGGTGGAAAATTGCCTATATAAGGAAGGCTGTATTATTGTCTTAGGCAGTTCAAAATAGTTCTGAGTAGTAGATCTGGGCAATAATTCGAGGCTTTGTCCTACAGAATATTGTAAGGGAATGCCCATGTGGCTTTGCATATTGTAATTCTGAAATTTTGTAATTCCACATTTGTGGAGATAATAAGAAGCCAATTTTCTGTTCTTGCATATTATTGTTGTTGTTTCTCTATTTCTGTTATGTGTTTGTGGCATTAAGGGGAGCACCCTTCATCAAAAATGCATCCCAAAGTAGCTCTATTGGTAAAATCAAAACTAGAAAAGCTCCTAGATGCAAAGATTATCAAAGCTATAGATTACTCAGATTCAATCTCCAACATGGTACCTATCACAAAGCCTTCTGGTGACATCTAAATTTGTACAAATTTTAGGGACCTAAACAAGGCATGTCCTAAAGATTATTTCACACTACCTAACATAGACATGATCGTAGATCTTACAATGGGCCATAAAATTTTGTCACTAATGGATGGTTTCTTTGGATATAATCAGATTCATATAGCAGTAGAAGACCAACACAAAACAACATTCACCACTCCATGGGGTACCTTTTTCTATAACATGATGCCCTTTGGTCTAAAGAATGTAGGTGCCACATATCAAAGAGCGATGACAACAATCTTCCATGACATGATCCACAAGATCCTAGAGGACTATGTGGATGATATTCTTGCAAAATCAAAAACATGCCATGAACACCTTGACATTCTTGAGTGTGTGTTTGATCGCCTGCAACACTATGGGTTATGGCTCAATCCAAAGAAATGTGTCTTTGGTGTTACATCTAGAAAGCTCCTAGGTTTCATAGTATCATGACGAGGCATAGAGATTGACCCTAAAAAGGTCAAAGCAATAATAGAAATGCCTCCCCCAAGAACACTCAAATAGCTCAGAAGCCTACAAGGGAAGCTTCAATCAGTACGTCAGTTCATTTCTCAGCTGGCAGACAAGTGCCAACCTTTCACGCATATTTTATGCAAAGACACAAGCTTCAAATGGGATCCCATATGTCAGAGAAGCTTTGATAAGCTCAAGGAGTATCTAGCCAATTATCCAATCCTCATACCACCGATTCTAGGATGCCCTCTCATACTATACATCTTAGCAACCACTACAGCACTGGGGGCACTCCTAGCTCAGCATGATGATGAAAACAAAGAGAGAGCCATCTACTACATTAGTCAAACTCTTGTTGGCTATGAGCTTAATTACTCACCCATGGAAAAAGCATGCCTTGCAATAGTTTTTGCCACTCAAAAGCTTAGACATTACATGCTCAATCACACAATCAGGCTCATTTCAAAAGTGGACCCCCTCAAATATCTACTATCAAAGACAACTCTCACAGGCCATATGGCAAAATGGGTCATGATACTCAGTGAGTTTGACATCTAGTACATAGATTGGAAAGTAATCAAAGGGCAAGTCATTGCCGATCAACTAGCAGAAGCACCACTGGTGGATGCTTATCCACTAATCATGGAATTCCCTGATGAACACTTATGTATGATCGAAGAACAACCCATGTGGAAACTATACTTTGATGGCTCCTACACATCACATGGATCAGAGGCAGGAATCCTATTCATCACACCTCAAGGTGACTACATCCCAATGTCATTCAAGTTTGGATTTTCATGTACCAACAATATTGTAGAATATGAGGCACTCATCTTAGGTCTCAAAATAGCCATTCAATGGAATATCACAGAACTGCAAGTGTTCGGTGATTCACAGTTGATTATCAAGCAAGTCCTAGATGAATATCAAATAAAGGATGACAAGCTGCTACCTTACAAAGAACTCATGGATAGATTGAAAGAGCATTTCCTAAATCTACAATTCACATAGATACCTAGACTTCAAAACAAAGCAATCGACGCAATGGCTACTATTGGGTCCTTGTTAGAAATCCCACGTGACACATCACAGTATGAATTCCTAGTTGAGCAACTACATACACTAGCTTATGAGAACACTAATGCAGAAATTGTGTGTGTCTTGGTTGGTCCCCAGTCCCCATGGTACCATGACATCCATGCATATCTAAAGAATGGTATCATATCTCCCCATCTCACCAATAACTAATGCCAAAACCTTATTCACAGAGCTTCCCACTACACTCTTGTAGCCAACAGCCTTTATCATTGAGGGTATCACAATATCCTCTCTAGGTGTTTAGATTCAAATGAGGCCATCTTGGCTTTACAAGGGGTCCACGCTAGAATTTGTGGTGCCCACACAAGTGGCATGGTTCTAGCTAAGCAGTTGCTTTGAGTTGGGTATTATTGGCCAACCATGGAACATGATGCTTGTGAGTTTGTCAGAAAATGTTTACCATGTCAACAACATGCAAATTTGATTCATGCACTAGCACAAGATTTGCAGCCCATTGCGCCACCTTGGCCATTTTCATGTTGGGGCTTTGACCTTGTCAACTTAATCACTCCCCTTTCCTTAGATGGACACAAGTACATAATAACTGCCATAGAGTACTTCACCAAATGGGTTGAAGCAATTCTACTCACCCTAACTACTGGTATCCAAATATCCAATTTCATCCTTTACCACATCATTTGCCTCTTTGGCATACCATCTACCATCTTCACAGACCATGGCACACCTTTTGAAAACCAGCATGTGGATGATCTCTATGCTAGACTCCACATCCATCACCATTTCTCTAGTCCATATTTCCCTCAAGGAAATGGCCAAGTTGAGGCAACCAATAAAACTATCTTAAAAATCCTCAAGAAGGTTGTCAATGATTCTGGTCGTGACTGACACCTCCAAATTAATCTTGCCCTCTGGGCCTATTGTACTTCTTATCACACTCCCATAGGCACCACCCCATATTCCCTTGTATATGGTGCCGAAGCCATTCTGCCGATCGAGGTTGAGCTCCCATCATTGCGAGTCTCCATGAAGAACTACACCACTGATGAAGACTATCATGTGGCCCATCTCACACAACTAGACCTGTTAGATGAAAAGAGACAACAAGCTTATGATCACCTGGTTGCATACCAGAATCGACTCAAAAGGAGTTATAACAAAAAGGTCCATCCTAGACAAGTTCAGGTCAGTGACATGGTCCTCAAAGAAAATCAAAAAGTCCAAGCAAACAGAGAAAAGAAAGGCAAGTTTGAGCCTACTTGGTTGGGCCCCTATGTTGTCACAACATGCTTTGGCTCTGGAGCTTATCAATTATCTACACTAGAAGGTGAGCCTTTGAATGATCCAATCAGCATCATACATTTGAAGAGGTTCTATGCTTGAACTAGATCTACATATTTAGAAAATCCATAAAAATTGGAAAAAAGCAGAAAAATACAAAAAAAAAGAAAAAAAAAAACAATCGTCCAATGGTGAAAACTTGGTAATTCAAGCACCTTGGACAAGTATGTTGGTGAAAACCTGGAAAATAGGCACCATACATAGTGGACCAAGTCATTATCTATCAAACTCCCATCCCTCCATCCCAAAATCTCAATCCCTTTTCTACCATCCCCATCCCCATCTACCATCCCCCAACATTCCTCTTTTTCATAATCCTCCAACAAATCTGCAATCCTCCCTGCACATATCTTGTACCATATCTTGTACCCTATGTTGCACATATCTTGCACATATCTTGTACCATATCCTATACCATATCCTGTATAGCATGATCCTTCATGTATATCCTCTATAGTGAGATCTTCCTATCCCCAATCTTGAGCTTTTGTACATATCTGTTGTATCTCTTTTCCCATCCATTGTACATATCCTCATCTCTTGTTGTACATATCCTTATTCATCCTGCGGTAGCATTTGATCAGAACACTTTGTGCTACCCAACCTTATACTTCAACAATATCAATTGTCAACTATTCTTGATCACATCGATTATTCTTTGACTTCATCATTTTCCAGTGATTAACATTCTTCTTCTCCCATTAATCAGTGGGTCCTTGAGGATGTATCCTTCCTCCTATCAAATCTAATCTTCCACCAATCACACTAGGTCCATGTCGATGTATCCTTCCACACATTCAGACCAATCTTCCCACCATCAATTTAATCACTCACATCAAATCTCTCTCCATGGCAAAGGATGTCTTTTTGGAGTTCTCATTTTGGTCTTGGATTTTGTCCTTTGGATCTTGTTAATCTTTTATAGCTTCTCGTTGTTCTCTACTCAAAGTCACCATGATCCTTTATATCATGGTGTGCTATGAATGAGGATAATCTAGGGCAAGGTCTTTTGATCTTTTTCTTCTTCCTGTGAGTCAGTCATGTGTTTGTGGTTTCTTCAACATCATTTCCACCATGCCTCCTTCGGGTTTCATGCGTGATGCTGGGGGAACCCTGCGTGTCTTTTTAGCGTTAGTCCCATGCAACACTGGTGACAAGGCCTCATGATCCTAGTATCCTTGGTAGGTCTCTAGCATTGCTATATTAAACTAGGTTGTGCTCTCCACATTTGCACTTGGAGCTTCCCCCAATCCCCTGCATCTTGCATCATATAGATTAATCTTGCATCTCTCATGTAGTTGCATCCTGCATTTCGCATTCCATCTCATCTTGCATTCACCCATCATTGCTCTTGGAAGCTTGGTTATTTATCTCCCCTGCTTCCTTAGTCCTTCCTTCTCCATTTCCTTTCGAAAAAATTCCACAACGTTTACTCTTTGTGTTATTTTCTCGAGAGGGCACAACCCATCATTCCTCTAAATTCTAGCCTTGGGCATCTTATTTTCTTGTCTTTGACGCCATGCCACTTGCGGCATCACATCAAAGAGGGGAAAAATGTAGACAACTAAAAATCCATTAGAAAATAAAGTATTTTTATTTTCTGAAAAATCCTTGATGACATCATCATTTATTAATTAATTATTTATTTAATTAATTAATTTATTTTTATGTCATTAAATCCCTTTATCTTAATTAAGAATATTTAATTAAGAAATCCCTCCCAAAAATGTTTAAATCTTATTTAAACATTATTCTCCTTATTTATTAATTATTTAATTAATAAATTGACCAAAAATCCGAAAATAAATTATTTATTTATTTTTTGCCCAAAACTTGGCCAATTTCCTTAAGACCACTAACCTCTTCCAGAATCTTCTAATCCTTCTTTAATTTTGATTAAAAGCTAATCCCCTCTTTTCCTAACCCTAATCCCAACTCAAAATATTTAATTAAGGTTAAATATTATTTTCCTCATATTTATTAAATTCATTTTTAATAAATATTCTCAAAACTAAACCATGGAAATAAATAAATCTTTATTTATTTCCTAAAATCCATGTTTATCCTAAGGAAATTCTAGACTCTTCTAGAAAGTCTTAATCCTAATCCTAATCCTAATCCCCCCCCCTAATCCTGTCACATTCCCTAACCAAGGTTAGCCAACTCTTAAGCTTAACCCAAAGACAACAAACTTCTAGAAACTTCTCTTACATGCATTAAGTGCATTTAAGGCCTCCTTATCCCTCTTACATGCATTTATCATGCATTTAAGAAGCCCCTCACCCTTTTCTTACACCCTTTGACCTTAGGCACATTTCCCAAATTATGCATATTCCTCCCATCTTTCAACCCAATGCCCTTGTGACACTTGTCAAAAGGAGGTGGCCCTGAACTAGCACAATCCATGTGCTCCCCTTTGAATGAATCTTGGCCTCTCTTAAGGATTTTGATCCTGGCCACTCATTCCTCCTTCCCAAATCCTATAAATGCTCCTCATTTCCAAGAGCAAAAGAATCCATTCACCTTTCATTTTAAGCATTGTTATCATGCCCTTTTACTTCTAGCCTTAGCATAATCATCCTAATTTAGCTTACTTTCAAGCATTTTAGCTCATCTTAATATAGCAATAATGGATTAACATAGTTTATTTCATTGTCTTGCATAGCATATCATCATCATCACATCTCTATTTTGGTTAAAATCAATCTTAGCATAAACATCATGTAGCTTAATATTCATTTTAGCATCATTTAGATCCTTGAGGCCTTAGGGGCAAATCAAGTGTTCTATACCTAGTTTGTACCATTTTTGGGGTTTTCATGGATCTCAATCTGTCCTAAAATGCATAAGGAACATGTTCCAAGTGCTTAGAGAGCACACCCACATCTCCTTAAGCAAGAGCAAATCAAATAGTGCTTGGGTGCACCTGTTTAGGCTCAATCTGAGGTGGCTTAGTTTAGAGTTTTACTTATTTTTGATTGATTTCATGCTAGACTAAAATCTAATCTTTGTTTGGTTTGAGTCTTTCAAAATAGGTATCCTCAAAAGCATTGTCCACAATACTCATTTGTGATTGCTTGAGTGTGGTTCATGGTTGATTAAGAAGAGTAGAGTGTGTGAAGTGTTGAACCATCAAAAGAAGGTCTATGTGACCATTTAGAGAATGTGTGCTATTCATTGGAACTGATCTAGATAGCAGGTCAAAGTGTGGCTCACCAAGATCTAGATATAGTGTGTATCTGTTATTCAGAAGGTTGTAGCCTTCACCCATTTGAGCAGTGAGCTCTCAGATAGTGCATCGTCTTCCCTAACAGGGACAATTGTAAAAGACTCCTAATAAGGTCCGATCCTTGACTAGGTCTACTATACTTAATATATTGTAAAGCTACTCCTAATAGGGTAAAGGATCCTCTAGCAAGGATCATTATACACTAGTACAAAATATTAGTGGGTATCAAGTCCCACCGAGATTTTTACCTATTTGGGTTTCCCCATAACCAAAATATTGGTGTTGTTTTCAAGTGTTCTTTCATTTTGTTTATACTTTATGTTTAACTATACTTAATTGGATAAAGAATTGAAACTTATAGATAAATGATTCACCCCCCCCTCTCAGTTATCTCTTGAGACTATTCCTAATAATTGGTATTAGAGCCAAGTGCCTCAGAGAGAAATTTTAATAGCTTGAGGTTGATTAGATGGCATACTTTAGAAAAGAAAGTCCTAAGTTCTATGGAAAGAATTATCTTTATTGGAAGAACAAGATGGTGACCCATTTGGAGTGCATTTCTTTTGATGTTTTTAATGTAACCATCCAAGAAGCCAAGATTCCTACATTAGAATACCTTGCAAAAGATGATGCTACTAATGCTCAAAAGGAATTGTTTCATCAGAATGCTATTGCTTAAGAAGCCCTTATCAGTGCCCTATCTGATGGTGAATTTTTAGAAGTAAAAAAGATGGATACAACCCATAAAATTTGGAAGCACGTTGAAGACATTTTTGAAGGAGACAAACAAGAAAACGATCCATGCAAAAAGACATGGAAGAAAAGATATAATGCATTAGATATGCTTCCTAAAGAAAATATCAGAGCTTGCAATTAGAGGATTAATGAAGCAGTTGCTGGAATTAGGAACAATAGTGGAGAGATTTTTGAGGAAGACATTATGGACAAGTTGATGACTACTCTTACTCTAGAATATGAGAGCAAGATCAACATCCTTGATGAGACCATGTAGCTTACATCAAATTTCAAGAGAGAGACCTTGATCAACAAAATTTCAACTTTTGAGATTTCAAGATTGAAGATAGAACCAAAGAGTGAGATAACTTTCAAAGCAATAGTTCATGGTAAGAAATCTGCAAACACTTCTGCTAATTTTGATGATGATGATGAAGATAAAACACTAGATGATTTTATTGCTATGATTGTCAAAAGAGAAAAGAAAGGAAAAGGAAAATATGAAGGTCAATTACCATTTAAGTTCTTTTCATGTAATAATATTGGTCACTTTGCATCTAAGTGTCCCACTAGAACTAGAAAGTTCAAAAATGATTATAAGCCTAAGTATTCTAAGGAATGCTACTATGCTGGAGATGGAGTCTCAGATGAAGAATCAGGTGAAGAAGAAATTGGATTCATTTCTATTATAGTGGTGTAGGAGTAGCTACTCCTACTCCAAATTCAACAGGCATTCTTATGAAGCCTAGGATCTCA
Source organism: Chamaecyparis obtusa (assembly GCA_027943335.1). Lineage (NCBI taxonomy): Eukaryota > Viridiplantae > Streptophyta > Pinopsida > Cupressales > Cupressaceae > Chamaecyparis > Chamaecyparis obtusa. The sequence goes on from BSBK01001370.1 coordinate 3,382,479, forward strand.
CACTAAGGTCCTTGAGACCTCTAGTCATGCTTAGGATAGGAATTAGTATTGGGATCTCATTGTAAGGCCATAGTTCCAAGTTGGCATTTTATGAGCCCTTGGTCTAACTATTGGTCATTTATGATCTGATACCCTAGGCATAGGTATTTTTCATATTTTCTATGTTTGGATCCATTAGGGATCATCAAATTAAGGATAGGACCAATTTTGGTCACTAGATTTGCAAGATAGCAAAATTGTTAAAAGTTGCTCAAAAGTTGTCAAACAACTTTCAAGCAACTCTCTAAAGTTGTCAAAAAATTGTAATAACCCTCCCAAATGGCTAACTAGTTTAAACCTCACATGTAACCATTGGGAGCATCCTATATAATCCCTCACAGGCGGGTGATAGGATATCATATGTAATTTTGGCAAACAATCAATAAAATAACCAACTTTCTCTGCAAATTTCATGTTTTAGAACATTGTACAAATAGATACGTATGTAAGGGCATGAAGAAATGATTCCAAAGGTTGAAGCATTGAATCACCTTTCATCTGCACTTGGTCTCATGTGTTGATCAGCCCTGGTTTGAAAGATATCCCATTTTTAGTGACAGTGCCTAGGATTGAGGCTTAAATTTAGGATTTCAGATAGGGCCTAATTGTTTAGGCACATTCCACCATGGGAAATTGATGCCCCTTGGTGGAATACAATTATTCTCAATGTGATTTCATATTATGCAGGTTTGGAGAGTGGATTTGCAGGGAGTTGGTCTTACCATAAAGCCCTAGGTGTATGGCTCCATACATGCACCTCATAGCGAATTAGGATAGTCATCCTAAAACTTGGTTGGGGATTCAAAAAATATTGAAAATTTTGATTTTGATTTGTTTCATATGCCCTCACATGCCTCCATTCTAAATTTGGGTTTTGGCATAGGGGAAAGGGCACTTGTAGTGCAACTCGAGCCCTAATTAGGCCTTTTAGCCTGGTCCAATACTACAACAAAAGTGACCTCCACTCAATTCCATATCTTGGTGTTAAGATATGTTTTTAAAACCCCAAAAGGGTATCAGAATCCCTGACCAAACTATCCACTCATTTGAGAGTATTTTGTCTTGTGCTCAAATTTCCTTTTAGGAAGGGCTACAAGTAGGATAATAGGATTGTGCAATAGCATAGCCTTGTGTGTTGTTCAATGGTGAAAGAACCATTGGAACTAACAAAATGAGACCTAAATAGGCCAGAGAAATGCTCATTATCCACCCTTGGTCTTAGTATTCATTTTATGGGGTTTGAGTGCTTATTCCCTTGAAGAGACCTCTTAGGAAATTCATTGATGTTGGTGCTTGGGACTTTGGCAAACCTAGTGATTAGGTTATATTGTCTTGTAAGGTTTTGATAACCTTCACCAAGTCCTATTTGATACTTGTGATAAGTATACTAGCATTAGACCCTTCACCTTGGGTGTTGAGGGAACCAAACTTCACCAAATTGCTCACTATTTGAAGGCTTCCACTGACCACTGCTGCATCAAGTGGTATCAGAGATATCTCTGATCCTAAAAATGAGGAGATCCTTGCAAGGGTTACAAATAGTGAGTTGGCAAAGATGGTGAGAGAGAAAAAGGCTACAAATAAGGCCTTAACTTAGAGGCTTCAGGAACTTGGGAAGAAGCTTGATGACAAGGACAAAGATGAGTCTGAAAATGAAGAAGGGAGTGAAGAAGAGGAGGATGATCCTAATCAGCATATCCCTATAGACCAAAGACCTTTCATTGATTCTTTGAAGTCCATGGGAAGGAGAACCATGGAGGAGAAGATAGATTTTCCAGTTTTCAATGGAAAGATGAATGCTAATCTAGCATTGGATTGGATTGAAGCATTAACAACATTCTTTGAATGTGAAGACATACCTAAAAAATAGAGGGTAAAGGTAGCAAGATCCAAGTTGAAGGGAACAGGCCTAACTTGGTGGAACTTCATCCAAATAGATAGGGTGAAGAATGGGAAGAACATGATCAACTCATGGAATAGAATGATTGCATTGATCAAAGAGACATATGTACCTAAGGACTATGGGGTACAACTCCATAGGAGGAAGAAAAGTCTTAAGAAAAAGGACATGGATATAGGCTCATACACCAAGGAGTTCTTGAAATTGTGCATGAAGACAAATATGGCTGAAGATGAAGAGGAGAAGCTAGCAAGGCACATGAATGGCATGAAAGTATCCATTCAAGAAGAGTTGAGTCTACACAACCCTACCATAATCAATAGGTGTTATCAAATGGCACTTAAGGTAGAGGAAATATGGAAGAGAAAGTAGGATTTTGGCAAAGGAAAGACCAATGATAGTGGTAAGAGTTTTAGAGGCACAAACAACTCTTGGAACAAGGGACAAAGTAGTGGTAGTAGCAGCAAGATCCCTGACCAAGGAGACAAAGAGAATATTGACTCTAACTCAAGAGGAAACTACAGAGGAAGAAGACCTTTCAATAGAGGAAGGAAAAATTTAGGAAGAGGCAATGGACCATTGAAGTGTTTTTATTGCAACCAATTGGGACATCATGCAGGAAGATGCCCTGAGAAGAGAAATAATAATCAAGGGGAGAGGAGAGAACAACTTGTCCAAGAAGATAAACAAGAGGAAAATGTTGATGCTAGCGACTTGGAACCAGAAGGAGTGTGTCTAATGATGAGGTAGGTCTTCCTTCAAGTACCACAAGCCCAAGAGCCTCCACAAAGAAAGAATCTCTTTAGGACAAAGATCAAGTGTCATGGAAAGGTATGCAATCTTCTTATTGATTATGGTTCAACTGAAAATCTTGTGTCTTGTGAAATGGCTCAGAAATTAAACTTGCCTAAGAAACCACACCCTTGCCCCTATCATGTTTAATGGTTAACCAGAGGCCAACAAACTCTAGTCATAGAACAAGCTTGGATAGAGTTTTCTATTTCTGACTTCAAGGAAAAGGTCCTTTGTGATGTTGTTGAGATGGATGCATCCCACATCCTTCTAGGTAGGCCTTGTCAATTTGATGTTGATACTACCCACCATTGTAGGAAGAACAACTACTCCATCACCAAAGATGGCAAGACCTTCACTATGAAGCCCCTACCGGATAGAAAAATTGAAAAGGAACCCACTGTGATTATCATGGGGAAAAAGGAGATGCTGAAAACCTTGAAAGAATCTGATATTAAACCATTTGTCCTAATTTCTAAACCCAAGGATAATATTAGGTCTGTTCAAGAAGAGCCCATGCCAAATGAAGTGAAAAATCTACTGCAAAAGTATAAAGAAGTCACTATTAGTGACATGCCCTCTACCCTCCCTCCCATTAGGGACATTAGTCATCAAATAGACCTCATACCAGGCTCATCCCTACCTAATAAGGCACCATAAAAAATGACTCCATTACATCATGCAGAGATTGCAAAATAGGTCACCGAATTGTTGGAAAGAGGACTCATTCAAAAGAGTCTTGGTCCTTGTGTTGTACCCTCAGTCTTGGCCCCTAAAAAGGATAGAAAATGGAGGTTATGTACTGATAGTAGGGCCCTAAACAAAATCACAATAAGGTACAGATTTCCCATGCCAAGGATTGAAGACCTATTGGACCAACTAGGAGGTGCTTGCTACTTCACCAAGATAGACCTAAAGTCTAGTTACCATCAAATCAAAATCAAGCCTGAAGATGAATGGAAAATAGAATTCAAGACTACTGAAGGTTTGTTTGAATGGTTAGTAATGCCCTTTGGTTTGAGCAATGCCCCTAGCACTTTTATGAGGCTTATGAATGAGATATTCATAGATTTATTGGAAAATTTGTTTTTGTTTACCTTAATGACATGCTAATATTTAGTCATAGCAAGGAAGACAATCTTGATCATGTGGAATAGGTACTAAGAAGACTCCATCAGCACAAGTTGGTAATCAACATGGAAAAATACATGTTTATGAGAAAGGAACTTGTATTCCTAGGTTTTGTGATCTCACAGGGTACCCTCAAGATGGATCCTGAGAAGGTAGATGCAATCATTAATTGGCCTCCACCAAAGAATCAAGGTGATGTAAGAAGCTTCCATGGGCTTGCAACCTTTTATAGGAAGTTTATAAAAAAATTTAGTCATGTGTGTGCACCAATGCTTGAAACAATCAAAGGTGGAAAGAAGACTAAGTTTGCATGGACAAATGAAGCCAATGATGCATTTCAATACTTGAAGAATAGAGTCTCTCAATACCCTATCTTGGTCCTCCCTAATTTCAACAAGGTCTTCACTATGGAGATAGATGCAAGTAATTTGGCTATAGGGGTAGTCCTAAGCCAAGAAGGCAAGGCAGTTGCTTTCTTTTCTGAGACATTGAATGAGGCCAAGAGGAAGTATTCCACCTATGATCTAGAGCTTTATGCCATGGTCCAAGCCCTCAAGAAATGGATGCACTAAATGATTTCAAAAGATTTTTTAGTCTACACTAACAACCATGCTCTAAGCTTCCTTAATTCACAAGAAAAACTTTCAGTCAGGCATCTCAAATGGGTAGAATAATTGCAGGTCTATACCTTCAACATTAAGCATAAAAAGGGTGTAGCAAACAAAGTTGCTGATGCACTTAGTAGGAAGATTGGTCTCATTGAAGCAGTTCAACTACAAAGTGTGGGAATTGAGTCCCTCAAGCACTTGTACCCAGATGACCCTAATTTTTTAGAGATATATCAGATTTTTATAAAGATGGAACACATATATCATACTGATTTTTTTGAATATCTAATTTAGAATGGCCTTCTCTTCAAGGGAGCACAACTATGCATACCCAAGTGTGCAATGAGAGAAAACATAGTAAGAGAAAAACAGTGTGCTGGCCTAGGAGGTCACTTTGGCATTGACAAGACAATAAACATGGTAAAGAGGAGTTATTTTTTGCCCAAGTTGAACAATGAGGTCAAAAAGTTTATTGAAACTTGTACAATCTGCTAGCAAGCTAAGGGAATGACAATGAATCAAGGGCTCTACAAACCCTTACCAATCCCTTCAAGGCCTTGGGAATCCATTTCAATGGATTTTGTAATGGGACTACCTAAAACCAAGCAAGGATTTGATAGTGTGTTTTTCATAGTGGATAGATTCAACAAAATGGCCCACTTTGTGCCATGCAAGAGCACAAATGATGCATCTCATATAGCCAATCTCTTCTTCAAGGACATAGTTAGAATTCATGGCTTATCTCAGACAATTGTATCAGACAGAGATGTAAAGTTTCAAGGGAACTTTTGGAGGACACTCTTCAAGAAGTTGGGTACAAATCTCACCTATAGCTCTGCCTATCACCCTCAAATAGATGGGAAGACTGAGGTAGTAAATATTTCCCTAGGAAATCTTCTAAGATGCCTAACCAAGAAATATTCATAAAGTTTGGATACCATTCTACCCCAAGTAGAGTTTTCCTTCAATGAATCAATCAATAGGTCAACTGGAAAGACTCCATTTCAAATAGTGTATGGTTTGCACCCCAAGGGACCACTAGATCTGATGGAACTCCCCTCTAATTTCAAAATTAGTGCACAAGGCCAAGAATTGGCAGAACTCATCAACAACGTACAACATCAAGTGAAGGAAACCTTACAATAGTCTAGTTTGAAATACAAAGAAAATGCTGACAAGAGGAGAAGAGAGGTTCATTTCAAAATAGGGGATAGGGTTTGGGAATTTCTAAGGAAGGAGAGACTACCTAAGGGTAGATACTCCAAGCTACAAATGAAGAAAGTAGGCCCCTGCAGCATACTAAAAAAAATAGGTGACAATGCCTATGAAATATCCCTTCCTCCAACACTGTAGATCTCTCCAAAATTCAACATTGTAGACCTCACACCATATAAGGTTACATCAGGTTCAAGCAATTAGCAAGGTAAGGACACAAGCATTGTGAATGAGGACTATGTCACTGATCTTCCACAAAGAAAACTGGTGGAGATTGAAGAAATTTTGGACTCCAAACTACTCAAGTAGACCAAATCAAGGAAGTACATGTAGTACTTAGTAAAATGGAAGGGCCTACCAAAGATTGATGCTACATGGCTGACCGAGGATCAAATACAGTAGCATGGGACCTCGGTAGAGAAGCTATACTCAAGTAGGGACTTGAGTTTTAAAGTTCAAGGGGAGTATGGTGCAAGAGCACCTACTCTTACTCTATATTCAATAGGCATTCTTATGAAGCCTAGGATCTCACACTAAGGTCCTTGAAACCTCTAGTCATGCTTAGGATAGGAATTAGTATTGGGATCTCATTGTAAGGCCATAGTTCCAAGTTGGCATTTTATGATCCCTTGGTCTAACTATTGGTCATTTATGATCCAATACCCTAGGCATAGTTATTTTTCATGTTTTCTATGTTTGGATCCATTAGGGATCATCAAATTAAGGATAGGACCAATTTTGGTCACTACATTTGCAAGATAGCAAAATTGTTAAAAGTTGCTCAAAAGTTGTCAAACAACTTTCAAGCAACTCTCTAAAGTTGTCAAAAAATTGTAAATACCCTCCCAAATGGATAATTAGTTTAAACCTCACATGTAACTATTGGGAGCATCCTATATAATTCCTCATAGGTGGGTGATAGGATATCATATGTAATTTTGGCAAACAATCAATAAAATAACCAACTTTCTCTACAAAGTTCATGTTTCAAAATGTTGTATGGATAGGTACAGATGTAAGGGCATGAACTAGTGATTCCAAAGGTTGAAGCATTGAATCAAATTTCATCTTCACTTGGTCTCATGTGTTGATCAGCTCCGGTTTAAAAGATATCCCATTTTTAGTGATAGTGCCTAGGATTGAGGCTTAAATTTAGGATTTGAGATAGGCCCTAATTGTTTAGGAACATTCCACCATGGGAAACTGATTCCCCTTGGTGGAATACAAGTATTTTAAATGTGATTTCATATTATGTAGGTTTGGAGAGTGGATTTTTAGGGATTTGGTCTTGCCACAAAGCCCTAGGTGTATGGCCTCATACATGCACCTCATAGCGAATTAGGACAGTCATCCTAAAACTTGGTTGGGGATTCACCAAAGCTTGAAACTTTGGATTTTGAGTTGTTTCATATTCCCTCACATGCCTCCATTCTGAATTTGGTTTTTGGCATAGGGGAAAGGGTAATTGTAGTGCAACTAGAGCCCTAATTAGGCCTTTTAGCCTAGTCCAATACTGCAACAGCAGTGACCTCCACTCAATTCCATCTCTTGGTGTTAAGATATGTTTTGTAAACCCAAAAATGGTATCATAATCCCTAACCAAACTATCCCCTCATTTGGGATTATTTGTCTTGTGCTCAAATTTCCTTCTAGGAAGGGCTACAAGCAGGATAATAGGATTGTGCAGAAGCATAGCCTTGTGTGTTGTTCAATGGTGAAAGAACCATTGGAACTAAAAAAAAAAGACCTAAATATGCTAGAGAAATGTTCATTAGCCACCCTTGGTCTTAGTATTTAGTTTATGGGGTTTGAGTGCTTATTCCCTTGAAGAGACCTCTTAGGAAATTCATTGATGTTGGTGCTTGGGACTTTGGAAAACCTAGTGATTAGGTTATATTGTCTTGTAAGGTTGTGATAACCTTCACCAAGTCCTATTTCACCTTCACCAGCATTAGACCCTTCACCTTGGGTGTTGAGGGAACCAAACTTCACCAAATTGCTCACTTTTTGAAGGCTTTCGCTGACCACTACTGCATCATGTAGACAAAACAAATATTAAGTCAATTCCTAAAAATGAGAAAGTGAATCAAGAGCTAGCATTGATTTCCCAAGCAGATATAAGAACAGACTAGATTATAGACAGTGGTTGTTCACATCACATGATAGGTGATAAAGGTAGGTTTCTTCATTTGGACAAATACAATGGAGATATGGTCAGATTTGAAGACAACACTCCTAAACCTATAGTTGGTAGAGGAGCCATCACTTTGGATGGAAAGAACAGTACTGATGATGTTCTTTATGTTGATGGTTTGAAACCTAACCTTCTCAGTGTTGGATAGTTACTTAGTAAAGGCTATCAGTTGGAGTTCAAAGATGATAAATGCATCATTAACAACAAAGATGGTGTTATGATTACATCAGGCACAAAGACAAGAGGTAATTTTTTTCAACTCAATTCAGAAGCAAGTTGTTTTTTTGCTAAAGTTGATGACAGTTGGTTGTGGCATAAAAGACTATGTCATATCAATTTTGATAATATAGTAAAGATAAGAAATGTTAAAGCAGTAAGAGATCTACCTAGCATAGCAAAGCCAGTTGATACTATATGCAAGGAATGTGTGATGGGGAAGCATGTGAGAAATTCTTTTAGGAGCAAGTAGAATTCAATAGAGAATAAGTTGGATTTGATTCATACAGACCTATGTGGACCAACTCAAACAAGATCATACTATGGTGAAAGGTATTTTATTGTTGATGATTATACTAGGATGATGTGGATTGCATTCTTAAAAGATACGTTAGAAGCTTTTGAGAAGTTCAAAATATTCAAAGCTAAGGTTGAGAATGAATATGGATTAGAGATAAAATGTTTGAGATCGGATAGAGGAGGACAATTCATCTCTGATAGATTCTATGAGTACTGCAAAGAACATGGCATAAAGAGATAGTTAAGTGCACCTAGAACACCTCAGTAGAATGGAATTATAGAGAGAAGGAATGGGATCATTCTTGATACAACACACACCATTATGATAGAAGGAAAAGTTGCACACACCTATTGGAGAGATGCGGTCAATACAGTAGTCTATAAAATCAATAGAATTCAGTTAAGGCCTGATGCTAACAAAAAACCTTATGAGCTATGGTTTGGTAATGTTCCCACTGTAAAATACTTCATAGTCTTTGGAAGCAAGGGATACATCAAGAGGGATGAAGCAGTAGGCAAGTTTGATGCAAGAAGTGATGAAGGTATTTTTCTTGGTTACTCTACTAAAAGTAAAGCTTATAGATGTTTCAATTTAAGATTGAAAAAGATCATTGAAAATGCTCATGTAAAGATTGATGAAAAGTTTATGATTCAAGAAAGGTATCATGATTACTCACCCATGATTGAAGAAGAACCTAGACCCTCCACTGGTGAGATAGTTATTGAGGAAATGTTTGATAGCATTGATGTGTTGTTCAATGACCCTGAGATAAGTGAAGAAGGTACTCCTAAGGCTGATGAGTTAGCATCACCTAAAGTTCCTAAGTTTACATCAAGATCTCATTCTGAGAAAGAAATCATTGGAGATCAGAGCAGCAAAGTCTTAACAAGATCGCAAGCAAAGAACTCAGATAGCAGTGATGTGGTATGTTTACTATCTTAGATTGAACCTTTAAGTGTTGAAGATGCTTGTAAGGATTTAGATTGGCATGATGCTATGAAAGAAGAACTTGATCAGATCATTAAGAATGACACTTGGGAACTGGTCCCAAGACCTAGTGATAAGAATGTGATTGGAACAAAGTGGATATTTAGAAACAAGATGAATGAAGATGGTACAATAGTAAGAAATAAAGCAATATTAGTATGTAAGGGATATGCACAAAGAGAAGGCATTGATTATTCAGACACATTTGCACCTATGAGTATATTAGAAGCTATTAAGTTGTTTTTAGCTTATGCTACAGTTAAAAACTTCAAAGTTTATCAGATGGATGTCAAATTAGCATTCTTGAATGCAGACTTAAAAGAAGTATACATTGAGCAGCCTGAAGGACTCATCTTATCAAATAGACCTGATATGGTATGCAGATTGAAGAAGGCCCTCTATGGACTTAAGCAAGCCCCTAGAGCATGGTATGAGAGACTAGATGGATACTTAACAAAGACTGGATTCAAGAAAGGAGCAATAGATTGTAATCTATTCATTAGAGAGACATTTGAAGGTTTATTACTTGTAGCTATATTTGTTGATGACATTATCTTTGGAGGTAATGACAAACTCAGTGCTGAATTTTCCAAAGAAATGAAAAATAAGTTTGAGGTGAGTATGATTGGTCCTATCAAGTAATTTTTGGGAATAAATGTGTAGTAAATAGAAAAAGGGATTTTCATTAATCAATCAAAGTATGTGAAAGACATACTGAAGAAATTCAAGATGGATGATTGCAAGCCAGTAGGAACTCCTATGATTACTAGATGTAAGCTTACAAAGGAAGATGACTCACCAATAGTAGATATAACATTGTATAAGTCTATGATTGATAAACTCATTTATCTTACTCAAAGTAGACCTGACATTTCCAATGCAGTTGGTATAGTTGGAAGATTTGCAACAAAGCCTAAACAAAGTCACCTCATGCCAGTAAAGATAATATTCTGATACTTGCAGGGCACTATAGATTATTGTCTATGGTATCCTAATTTAGAAAATGTTGAGCTTCATGTGTACACAAATGCAGATTGGGTAGGATGTGTTGATGACAAAAAAAGTACTTTAGGTGGAGCAGTGTTTCTTGGTGATAGACTTGTCACTTGGACAAGAAAGAAACAAAACTATTTTCTCAGTCAACAACAAAAGCATAGTATGTTGTAGCAGCCTTGAATTGTTCTACAATTGTTTGGATCAAGAAAATGATAAAAGATTTTGGAATTCAGATTGATTATCCTATTGTTATTCACTGTGATAACACTAGCACTATCAATATGTCAAAGAACCCTATTATGCATGCAAAGACAAAACACATTGAGATCAAGTATCACTTCCTAAGAGAGAAAGTGGTAGAGAAAGAAGTCAAGTTGGATTATGTGAGTACTAAAGAATAGTTGGCAGATATATTCACAAAGCCCTTGCCTAAGGATACTTTTGAGTATCCCAAGGGGAAGGTGGGAGTAATTCCCTTCCTTGATTCTACTTAGAAGGAAGTAGGAATGGCATCAGTCCTTAGGGACTAATGGAAGGTTGACTAATCTACCTCAGGAGTAGTACCAGTGCTTAAAATGAGTGGTGCCCTTTTCCATTGATGTCAAAGGGGGAGTATATATATAGAGTCATGAAAAAAAGAAGTAAAAAGAGGAGTAATATACTAAGGGGGAGGAGCATTTAGTTATGACAGCAATACAGTTCAGGAAATAGATAATATTAGAAAATATTGTATTAGATGAAGGATTCATCTTTGGGGAAGTTTTGAAGAGGAAATGGAGAATGTTATAAGAGAAATGTTCATTTGGGTTAATGGTGGTTTTTCATTCCACATGTTACCATCAATGCCAAAGGGGAAGATTGTTGGAGATTTGCCAGCAGGTCAGTACTGACTGTATGTTTTTCATTGATGACAACATATGGAAAGTAGGATGCGTGGAAGTCTTATGCAGTAAGCCTTTAGTATATGATGCATGGACATGATATCAGCATGATATCATGGGTGCAAAGGTTAACTATAAGTACAAATAGTTATATAGCAGCTTGTGTCAATAGTGTTCCCAATAGAGTTATAGGTAGTGTTTTGTGTATGGTTGTCTATATTGTTTTCTTATGGGCATGTGCCCTAGGATATATGTTGAAGACATGTTAGTGATTTTTTTAGTTATGAATGCAAGTGAAGTTATGCAATCACTATTCACCAGTAGTAGTTTCCTATGTTTGTTCAGAAGAGCTGACATAGATTTTATTGTTTCTTGAGTTGTGCCTATCTTTAGGATATGCACCCTTGGAGTTAAACTTGGAGAAGTGTTATTGATGTTTGGTTAAAAGTTAATTTAGCTTACAGAGAAAGTTCTAGTTGTTTTGGTAGAGCCGATAGTGTGTGGCATGCATCTACAATTATTTTATTAGATAGGTTCCAGAATGAGTTGCATGCATAATAGAGCTAACAAAATGTTTGTTGGAGTTTATTATGGTTTCTCTAATATGATTTCAAGGTGGTTCTAACATGCCAACTTGATTATATCATTTGGAGGAAATATATTTATAGGAAATCATTTGTGATTGCTTGAGTGTGGTTCATGGTTGATTAAGTAGAGTAGAGAAGAGTGTGCGAAGTATTGAACCATCAGAAGAAGGTCTATGTGACCATGTAGAGAATGTGTGCTATTCATTGGAACTAATCCAGATAGTAGGTCAAAGCGTAGTTCACCAAGATCCAGATATAGTGTGTATTTGTTATTTAGAAGGTTGTAGCCTTCACCCATTTGAGCAGTGAGCTCTTGGATAGTGTGTCCTCTCCCCTAATAGGGAAAATTGTAAAAGACTCCTAATAGGGTCCAACCCTTAACCAGGTCTATTATACTTAATATATTGTAAAGCTACTCCTAACAGGGTAAAGGATCTTCTAGCAAGGATCATTATACACTAGTATAGAATATTAGTGGGTATCAAGTCCCACCAGGGTTTTTACTTATTTGGGTTTCCCCATAACCAAAATATTGGTGTTGTGTTCAATTGTTCTTTCATTCTATTTATGCTTTATGTTTAAGTATACTTAATTGGATAAAGAATTGAAACTTGTAGATAACTTATTCACCCCCCCCCCCCCCTTCTCAGTTATCTCTTGGGACTATTCCTAACACATTCAATGTAAAAAATCAAAAACCTTGGCAGCAGAGGAAGATCAGAAGATGAAGATGAAGGAAGCAAAAATTTAGAATGAAACAAACCTTCTTTCAAGCCCCAATGTGAAGGTATCTGATGTTGAGTAAAAAATTCATAAGATATATGATGAGATCAAAAAATTTCAAGATGAAAAGGATAGGAAAATGAAGAGATTCACTCTTTTGAGAAAACACATTTCTATAAACTTGAGCACTATTGAAGGGCAATTGGAAGAATGTCTTTCAATAAAGACATCTTTTCAAAAGTTTAGCTTTGAGAATCTCCAAGCATGTGAGATAACATCTTATGGATTGTGCACACTACTCAGTGTGGAAGATTCTATTAAGAAATCATGGGAGAAATAATTATAGGCTATGAAGATCAATTTTGTAGATTGTGTTGCAAGCCTACCAGCTTTGCAATATTGATTTAAGGTATAACTTTTATGAACACAATTTTGTTACCCTCCTTACCTTTTCTTGTCATTGTTGTCAAAGGGGGAGAGATATATAGTATAAAATTGTTAAGGATACATATTCTTAGGGGTATTACATTATATTGAAAATATTTATAAAGTCATAAGGACAATATATATATGTTTTGTATTATGGCCAAAATTTTGAGATTTTCAAGTTGTAAGACTTAGCCAATTTTCTCATATGTTGCCACCAATGACAAAGGGGGAGATTTTTCACAATTTGGCTGAGTTGGTTACATAGATGTTGTCATTATGGAAACATATGATCTACATGAAGATCATACAGGTCAGAGAGCTAGTATGTCAGAGCGCAATGTGAAATTGTCTAAGTATGAGACAGTGTGTTTTTACCAGTGAACCTGTAGACAATTTTTGTTTGCGATGTTGACTGGAGTAAGTTCATTACTTGCACACTTGAAAATAGACTCTATGGTGACTATTGAAGACTCATCTCAAAGTGCAAGTCAGTACAACATGTACAGAAGAAGTTATGATAGTTTTTCTAAAGAAAGTATTAAGCTGACAGGACATAATATGAAGACAGAATTGACAAAGAGTTAAGGGATTATTTTGTTTATCAAAATAATGACTTAACAATATAAAGGGATGAAATCTTAGATGTTAAACCTTGGGTAAAGTTATTTTTTAATATGATAGCCGACTGAAAATTTATTAGCCTTAATAACTTGTATAAATGTATTTGTAAATTGTAAGAAGGAAATGATCAAGATCAAGAAGTGATATGATACAAGATATATGATGTATATGTAATAGCGATAGTGAAAGAGAAGAGAAGAGTTATTGATGCAAGTAGTATAAGGTTATGTACCTTGACCTACTTTTGTATTCAGTAAATATTATATACTACTTGTTTGGGCAATGGGCTCATCTGGTAATCACTTTTTGTACAGCCAACTCCTAACAGGGTTGAGGCTTCTAACAAGGCCTATAGTCCCTTAATCAGAATTGTGACACTATATGCATCTAATAGACTCCTAATAGGTTCGACATCCTTAATAGGATACTTTTGATTAGTGGATCTTTGTGGGTACCATCCCCACCAAGGTTTTCCCTTGGCCAGGGTTTCCTCGAGAAAAAATAATGTGTTATGAGTTCTTTAGTTTTATTTATATGCATGTTTTTTAGCTTCTTATGTTATGCATGTGTTAAGATAATCTATTATATCCATAATTTGGCAAAAGATAAAGTTTGTACAATACCAGTTCACCCCCCCCCCTCTCAGTATTCCCTATTTCTAACACTTTGTATAAGCATAATTCACTTTTTTATCCTCATTAGTACCTTTAAAATAAAAATATTTTTCAATCTTTGTGATCCAATCTAGAAATTCATCAGAATCCAACTTACCATAATAATCAAGTGGATTGAATTGTCATCTTACATTAATCCTATTTAGGGATCTCAATAATATAGTATCTCCTTAATCAAGTTTAATTTTATCTTCACCTCCCTCAATTACATATTTAGCTCTTTCATCTTCTTCATAACTTACATCCTCAATGTGTCAACCTCTTCTCTGGGACATTTTAACATCTTATCTAGCATAAATTTGTCTCAACATCTCTCCTACCTCCTCTAGCATTTTCTCTCAGATCCATCCTGGGAGAATCCTCTACAATTTTGGGTCAGATCTTCACCCTTGCGGTCAACAAAAATCAATCCAATACTTTTCAAATGCATGAGTTGGGATATGCCTTAATATAATTAAACCTAGCTTTGATACCACTTGGTGAAGACAAGGGAAAAGGGAACCCAATGAGATCAATCCTATCCTTGCAATAGAAGTCACACAAAAGAAACAACAAAGAATAATAGAGAGATATACAAGATATTCCTTTGCGTTAACTAAAATTCAAATACAAATCATCTGCAACATGCATTCTTACATACTAGGCATACATGCCTAATTATACATTTAAATTCCTATATTCTAATCTTTAAGAAGTTAATTTTATTATTCCCTCTACATCATCAAACTAAAAAATTCTCATAGGATAAATTACGATTTCTTATAAATACTTCACAAGCATCAAGTTGTCTATGAAAATAAATCCATTCCCCAAGAAAAGGAAACATGTACAAAAAAACTAAAGGTCTAGACCCAAATCATAAGGATCTCCTCCAAATAGATGAAATGTGAAGCACGACCCAAAGGACAAATCAACCACAAGTATAATATCATTGTGAAAATAGTCACAAATCTTTAATAATTAGGAAAACCCTTCTTAAGATTAGAAAACTCCAACTAAACATTGAACATTAATAACAAAAAAAACTCATCTGTGAAGTAAGGGATCATGGTGCAAACCTAGGTAAAGGTGTAACATGATTCTATGAATAATCCATTAGGTGTACAACAACAAATAATAAAAACTAAAGGAGTGCTATAGTAAACTTAGAGACTGTACAAGGAGGAAATAAGAAACAATTTTTTTTTGGGTTGATGCAAGATTGCCAAGAACCCAAGATGGTCCTGTTAGGAATGTGAACACTAAGAGGGGGGGGGAGGGGGGTGAATCAATGTTCACTGTGTTTTAACTTTTTTCTTTAATCTTTATGCTATACATAAATGCTTAAGAACTGAATTAAACATTCACATAAATATGAAACATGAAATCAACACATGACACCAATATGGTTATGGGGAAACCCAAATAGGTAAAAACCTTGGTGGGACTTGATACCCACTAATATTCTACACTAGCAATTTGTGATCCTTGTTAGAAGATCCTTTACCCTGTTAGGAGTAGCTTTACAATGCTTTAAGTATAGTAGACCTTTTTAAGGGTTGGACCCTATTAGGAGTCTTTTACAATGATCCCTATGTTGGAAATATTCAAGACTATCCAGGTTACTGAGAGGGGAGGGGTGAATCAGTAACTTCAAAACTTTTAACAAATTCAGATCTTAATAATATTAGATTGATAATATAACTGCATGCATGAGTAACAAAAAGAATAAAACATTCATAACACTTTGAACACAGAGATTTGGTGATCCAGAAACCTTCCAAGTAGAAAGTAAAACTGGGGTGGGGATGATACCCACAAAACTTCAATACTACAGTATAAAGTTTTCTAGTTAAGGCTTACAATGATCACTTCTGATGATCTGCCATGTTAGGAGCAATAAGAACTGCTAGGTCCACCTTGTTAGAGGATTTACAAACATATAATGAAGTATGCACTCGGTTAAGAGATTTTACAAAGACTATTAAGTCTACCCGGTTAAAGGATTTCAAGCCGATTCACCTGTTAGGATGAAATAGTAGATCTCTTACTTGCAACTATACTTGCTGATTGAGATTCTCTGATGTACTGATCACCTTCTATGATGGATAGATCTTTGCTACTTCTTATACTGATGTAGCCCTTTGTAATTCGCTTATCTTTGCCTTTCTCTCTTTTTCATACTTCACTATTTTTACACCTTGGATATGATATAAAACATTGTTTATATATCAATCCAAAACAATTACAAAATAATTACAAAGTCAGCTCTTAAAAAAGCTAACACAAATATTACTGAGTCGGCCCAAATATAGTGACTTAGTTACTGCAAACTAACTCGGTGACTTTTTGATACTTAACATCCACTATGTTACTCGACATCATCATGCACTTGGTAGAAGTGGAGGCATGGTCCATACTAACCACTTGATTTTAGTTTCAAACACGGTATATACTAGAGACTCGGTAGATATAGTGTCACTCAGTAAACACTGTTCTGCTCGGTAAGCACTGTTCTGCTCGATAAGCACACAGAGTCTGAATAAGTGTTGTCACTGATGACAATCATACTTAATGCCAACACCCTATTATGGGAGTGGATTCACTATCCTAGAGCTCACTTCTCAAATGGTGAAGGCTACAACCTTTTGATTTTAGATACACACTATATCTACTTGTGACCTTTTACTTTGACACTGCTTGTCTGATCAGTTCCTTTGGTGCGCTGATGCTTTGACGTCTAGCAAAGCTCTAATACATTTTATGTTGTCTTCACATACCTCTTCTTTTCTTATCACAACTCTATTACAACTTCCATACCGAATACAATGGGTGCACCTTATATTTATGCACTCATACAAAATATACAATTAGGTCAGCCCTATAACTAATTACAAATAATGCTTCCCAATGAATTGGCTTAAGCATGCTTACAATTATACATATATACATGTCATCAACCTAAATACAATAGGTTCATGGCCTTTACAATATTACATTATAATCACAAATCAAAATGCTAACTGTTGGCTCCAAGCTCTGTTCTCTACTGGCACACACTGGCTGGGCAACTTCAACTAATTGTAATTTTCACATCTTTGCATATCTACTTATGCAATCATAGACTAAGTAAGAATATAGTCTAACTAAGTTCACTTCTAGGGTGAATATCATAATTCATCTATACACACATGCGCTGATGCTCTAAGCTGCAGGAACTCTGTACACTGTCTAGTCTTCAACACTTAACTGAATTCTGATGTTTACACTAAGTGTGCTGACTTCAAACTGCTATATGACTTTGTTTCCATAATGAAAACACTATATCTAGTCATATACCTCAATATAGACAACTTTCCAACAATCTCCCCCTTTTTCATTGATGGCAACAAAGGAATATGGCCAAGTTGCTAACTATTCCTTTACACAATTTTTTTTGTCTTTTATACAAATTTATACATAATCTTATATCTCCCTATACATATATATACTCCATATTCTATACAAACTCCCCCTTTGACATTAATGAAAAAGGTGCATCTAAAAATTGTATATACACATATTCACTGAGGGAAAACATTCGGATATGAAATCTTGAGGTTCTGGATCTCCTTCTTCCAAAAGGTTATCAGAGAGTTAACTATCTGGAGATGGGCGCATAATGCATATTGAAGCTTCTCCATCTTCTCCAAGTCACTGATGGGACCATGATCATAAGTTACCATGGTGGCATCAATCTCCTTTATATTTTTATTGAGGATGTCTAAAGAGGGCACAAGACCATTCCTTAACTAAGTCTATTTGGACCTTATCCTTGTTATCTCTTTTTCTTCCTTCTCAATCTTGTCTAGCTAACCTTGGTAGACATTGTTGCACATGTTGACATTAGTGGATGTGTTTGACACTAAATTCTTTACCTACTCAATCATGGCTTCTGTCTCTTTTATCTTCTTGAAGTGAGCATCGGTGAGCTTATCTTGATCTATGCATGCTACAATGATCCTTCTTCCTTCATCAGAAAATTCTTTCAAGGATGGTTGACCAGACTTAAGAGAATTCAAGTCTAGTGCAAAGTTGCTTATCAACTCATTTAGTCTCTTCTTTAAGTACTTCTCTTCTGCTACTATGGATGTAGATTCTTCTAGGGTAGAAAAATTTCTTTTGAACTGTGAGAGGACTGAACTCACATCATCAACTAAATGTACTTTTAGCACTTTCTTATCTTCTGGAAGTAATCTATTTAAATTATTCACTGATTCTATCAGGAGAGGATTCCTCATAACTTGTTTTTCTTTTGCCTTCTCCATAGCCAAGATGTTGAACTTAATCAGGTCTTCTTCTTTCCAAGAGTCCAAACCACTTGTGTCAGGTGTCAAAATTGACAAAAATGATGAGGAGGGAGTGATGGCACTGTTATCCATCACTTCTTGTTTCACCTTTGCAAGATCAACAGAAGTATCTTTTTCTTTCTTTTGTACCTCGTCATCTTCTTTCTTATCAGATACATCTTCTATGAGTACTTCTTCTTGCTGAGTGGGAGGTGTATTGCTACATAGGATTTTAGCTTCTTCAATACTAATAGATGCTTCTTCAAAATTGTCCAAATCCTTATCACTAGTCTCCATGGCTATCTCCACATTATCTATGAAAATAGTGTTGCCTTTGTGTGATTCTAAGATGGACACAGACTTGTTTTCTTCTTTTTGAGTTTCTGCTATGAGCACTGAGTCCTGAGGACTTGTCACTGGTACATTAAGGATCTCTGCTTCTTTTTCTTACTTACTAGGTGCATGAGTGATGGGAGCAGAAGGTGGTTTTATGTGTTGTTTTAACAACACATTTTCAATTGTGTTCTCTATTTCCTTCGTTATCAGCTCATAGTCTTTGTTCATAATGTGTAGAGTTCTCATCTTTGTCCTTAAGTGCAACTTCACTAGATTTAGTATTAATGACCTTTCTTCAATGGAACATACTGGAAGAGTGGAATCAAGAATTTGTTCCCTTATTCTGAGATCTTCTTTAGTGGCTTGTCTTTTTGATGTGTCCATTATTTCCCATACCTTATTTGGAATTTCTATTTTCAATTCAAGAACTATCTTCTTGAATTTTATCATATGTTTGATAATCATCTCATGTATCTCTGATTTTTCAATCTCACTGTAAGTTTCATAAAACTTACCTACTTGATCAATTCAGCCCTCATCAACAATTCTAGTGCTCAGTACTTTAAGGCTTGGTCTAAATCCTACCTTAGGAGGTGCTTGAATGATTTTCTTGCTCCTTAATGCTCATGAGGATGGATGACTAGTCCTAGCTTCTTTCTTCCTCTTGAATATAGGCTTATACTCTGGAGGAGTGGTAATATCAATAGTATCTATGGGTGTAGAAGGATTATTATCTTCTTTACCCTTCTAAGTATCATCTGATTTAGTTTTCATCTTCTTCAACTTAGGATCTTTTTGTTCTTCCTCTAATGTTGCACCTTTCAATTATAGGGAAATCTTTTCATACCTTGCTTTATCAAGGTCTTCTTGTGACACACCATGTATTCTCAAGATCTCATAAGTGACCTTTGCAACTTTTCTTTTAGTTGCTGCACTATTAAGTTTTGCATCAACTTCTCTAGTCTTTTCCTCATAGGTTCCCCACCTAGGTTAATTAGGATCTTTTGGGGCTATCAAAAGTACCTGTGCATATGCTTTAAGAAATTGTTCTTCTACCTCATACCCAAGTGGTTGAATCCACTTAGTTCTAGACTCAAAATCTTCCATACATGTGGTGTCAGTCTCCACCATAAAGCATATTGAATCCTTATATTTCTCTACAATTCTTTCTAGAATCTTGTACCTCATCTACATCTTAACCCTAAAGTTCTTCAATTCTAATGTGATATAATCCCTTAGTGTACTCTCTGTGGATGCTTTGAGGGATATCTATGGCATGGTTGGAATAGACTTATCCAAATACATATCTGAAACTTTTCCAACCATATGAAGGTACATATAGATGATTAGAGACCCAAACTTGAATATCTTTGTTTTGTCATGCTTGATTGCCTTGATGTTATCTATCAACTGTGTGTGCAAGATCTCACACAAGTTGAATTACCCATGTTCCTTCACTAGTTTGATGGCTACAAGAATAGTGCCCATAGACACACTATTCACTTTGGTGGTGTGATGAAATCTGTACCCCAGTATCATTGACATAAATTTGATGTCTACTTGCTCAATAGGCTCTATAGTCATGTTGCACCTATTGCTCCATGACTTGCATACTTGCTCAACCATTTTCCTGACATCCTTGCCATGGAAATGATGACACGTGTCCTAGAAAGGCCTATAATTTCATGAATCAAGTCACCTATGATTCTTACTAGAACATCTCCAATCCAAAATAGATCATCATGGATTCTTCTTAATAAGATCTTTATCCATTCTATCTCATAGAATTCATATGCCATAGCATACTCAACAATAGGGTGATCATTCCATTTGGCATATCCATCCATGAATGTTTTATCATGTTTCAACATGGTATCCATGTGCACCCTTAACCTATCTAGTCAAACAGGTTCTTTCTTACAGTAGATGTAATCCCTTATGTCTTCCACATGCATGATGCCTATAGGTGTGCGGGAGAAAGCTCCCTCTAAATCATCTAGGGTGGATTTAAATGGGTGCCTTTTTAAAACATATCTTTTCTTCTTAGTGACATCATAAACAATGGGAGTGGCCATGACTTGATAAATGTTTTCCAACTAAACTTTGAGATAATCTAACAGCTTCCGAATCGGCGCAATGAGCTAGGGTTCTGCAACTGATCAACTACATTGATAACTACAGTAAATCTCTAAAAGATCAATCACCAATACTTCACAACAACTTCCAAGGATCCTTCTTCTCTCCTATCACTCTAAATTTGAATGCAATGAGCAATCAAATGACTTCTATGTACTTTAAAAGTGAAAAATCTATCATTAATGCACATTGCGTAAACCAGGTTGTCACTTCAAAATTTGCAACTTGAGTTCTGCTAACATTCAACATGTGCACTCTTGCACAAAGGTTCATATACACTCCAAAATCTTAAGTCCAAAGGTGCATACTCTAAGGATGAGTATACCAGCTAGGTAGGGGTCTAGAGCTAAATTAGCTCCCCCTATGACTTTGAGGGACATTCATGCAGATGTAGAGGGTGTGTCCACTAGGGATGCATCCAATACATTCTCATTAGTCTTTTCCTTCTTTTTCTTTGACCAAATCATGCTTGCATTATTTGAGGTTTTGACAAAGTTAACTTCTCCTACGAGATCCAAAACTGCTTCTTCACCCTTTTTAGGGCTTCCCTGACCTTGTGTCCTTGATCTATAGAACTTTGAGATATGTCCAGACTTGTTACAAGAGTGAAAAATGACTAGAGGTCTATTATTTCTCAGCACATTGACATGAGTCACCATTCTACATTGCTTTGCTGTGTAA
This sequence comes from Chamaecyparis obtusa, assembly GCA_027943335.1. Taxonomy (NCBI): domain Eukaryota; kingdom Viridiplantae; phylum Streptophyta; class Pinopsida; order Cupressales; family Cupressaceae; genus Chamaecyparis; species Chamaecyparis obtusa. The sequence continues at coordinate 3,404,233 of BSBK01001370.1, forward strand.
CCATTATAGTTACATATCTAGCATGTAACATTCTCAGTGCTTACATTTGTCTGGTTCTGATTTCTTTGATCTTGTTGAATTCTATTATTCTTACTAGTCTTGCAATTCATATCTTTATGACCAAATCTATTGCATGAATAACAATAACCATTAAAAGGCTTTACCTCTGTATAGTTCCTTGCAATGTGTCCATGCTTGTTACAAGAAAAATAGGTGAGCTCTACTTGCTTGTAGTCATTCTTAGGTGGTCCACCATTATCTTTGGTTTGATCTTTAGTCTTTTCAACATCAGTAGAGTCCATTTGTGAATCCTTTCTTGCTCGCATATTATCAATCTGATTTTGTGCTTCATTGTATCCAATACAACTGGTGTCTCCTTTTGCTCTTCTTGCATATAACTGAGATTCTACCAAATCAGCACTAGTGTGTAATTTGTCAATATGATTCTTTGCTTCTTTTAATTCAAACTCCAATCTTTATTTTCTATTTCTTAGCTCCAAGATTTCCACATTTTCATTCCTTAGTTCTTCATTCAGTTGAAGGTTCTCTTTGATTTGTTCATCATAGGCTACCTGATTATTAGTCAGCTTATCATCAACCCCTTCAAGTTTTTCTTTTAAGAATTTTTTTTCTTCACTAAGATTATCTACCATTGTCCTTAGATAACTGGTAGAGCATTCTTTCAAATCTTTCCTTAGCTTCTTGATGACTAACTGAGCATCACTAAGTTTATCCTTTAGTTCTTTAGATTCTTTTTATGACTTGTCTAGATCTTCAAGAGAAGCTTCAAGATTTCTTTTCAAATGTTTCATTTCAGCTTTGTCCATGGTCTCCTCAAGTGATTAAACTTCTATGCTAAGGACCAGAGCTTTGATACCAATTGTTAGGAATGGGAACACTGAGGGGTGGCGGGGGGGGGTGAATCAGTGTTCACTATGTTTCAAATTTTTTCTTTAATCTTTATGCTGAACATAAATGCTTAAGAACTGAATTAAAAATTCACATAAATATGAAACATGAAATCAACACATGACACCAATATGGTTACGGGGAAACCCAAATAGGTAAAAACTCTGGTGGGACTTGATACCCACTAATATTCTACACTAGTGTTTTGTGATCCTTGTTAGAAGATCCTTTACCCTGTTAGGAGTAGCTTGAAAATGCTTTAAGTATAGTAGACCTCGTTAAGGGTCAGACCTTGTTAGGAGTCTTTTACAATGATCCCTATTAGGGGAGTGGATTCAATGTCCTAGAGCTCACTGCTCAAATGGTGAAGGCTACAACCTTTTGATTTCAGATACACACTATATCTTCTGGTGAATTGTTACTTTGACACTACTTGTCTGATCAGTTCCTTTGGTGCGGTGATGCTTTGACCTCTAGCAAAGCTATAATACATTTTATGCTATCTTTGCATAACTCTTCTCTACTTATCACAACTCTATTATAACTTCCATACCGAATACAATGGGTGCACCTTATATTTATGTGCTCATAAAAAATATACAATTAGGTCAGCCCTATAACTAATTAAAAACAATGCTTCCAAATGAATTTTTTTAAGCATGCTTACAATTATACATATAGACATGTTGGCAATCTAAATACAATAGGTGCATGGCCTTTACAATATTACATTACAATTGCAAATCAAAATGCTAACTATCGGCTCCAATCTCTATTCTCTGATGGCACACACTGGCTGTGCAACTTCAACTGGCTGTAACTTTCACATCTTTTCATATCTACTTATGCACTCATAGACTAAGTAAGAATATAGTCTAACTAACTTAACTTCTAGGGCACATATCATAATTCATCCATACACATGAGTGTTGATGCTCTGAGCTGTAGGAACTTTGTACACTATCCAGTCTTCAACACTTAACTAAATTATCATCTTTACGCTAAGTGTACTAACTTCAAACTTCCATATGACTTTGTTTCCATAATGATAACACTATATCTAGTCATATACCTTAGTATAGACAACTTGCCAATAGGTCATCCATCACAACCTCATCTACCATTTGATAATAATGAACCGAATCATGTGATTGGTAATTGAAAAATACTATACACATCCTCCAAATTCACCATCCTCTCTCTAGTTGGTAAGTGGAATGTGTGAATCTCACTATGTCATCTCTTTGATAACACAAACAATAAGCCCAAGTTCTACTTATTCTCACATGTGAACATCACATACCATAACCCTATAGACCCCAATGTGTCCTATTCAACTTGTGATGTCTCTAATCTCCTAAATTGGTTAGACAAAATCAATCCCTTTATATCACTACTGAGGCATCACTCTACAACCAATCAAACAATCATATCAATTTTAATCAATCTTATCTAGCCCTATGCTGCAACAAACTTAGACCCTCCTGACCAACCTTAAACTAATTTTCTCAATCATAAACCATTATAACTTGACTCTAAACCATACAAACCTACCCTAAGACATTACAATTAACCCTAAACCATTTTGATTCTACCCTAAACTATCCTAATCAATCCTAATATGTCATATCAACTACCAAATAGCTCACATTTATTTTATCAACTATCAACTAGCGCAATCACTCATACTAGCTATCAACTCACCTAATCAAAGTTATCAAATATCAATTAAGGTTCTCTACCACATTCTATCAACAAAAAATACCCCTAACACTCATTGAAATATCAATCATATGTTCCAATTTAGATCAAAATTGCAACTTCAAAGCACATATGTGTAGGATAATCTGTGTAGCATAATCTCTCTAAGGAAAAATTGTGAAACAATAGTTAATAAAGGAATAAAAACAACCTTCCTATGTATTTTAGGAGTAGATAATGACCCTACTTTACACAAACCAAAAATCATGGAAAATTTGAAAACTAAAAGCCACTTACTAGCTCGGTACAGCCCTCTAGCCTCACCCACCATCACACACACTCAAACCAATGCATCACTCCTTGTTCCTTCACCTCCTAGAGCTCTTTACTCCTCTGATGTAGGAGTATCTTAGGTACTTGGCAATCCTATGTCACCAAAAAGATATTTGAGTTGTTTGTGTTGCTCGGTTCCTGCTTTGACCGAGTTGGTCAGTTTCCTTTGGTTATTGAGTATGGTCAATTATCTCCTAGGTGGTCAATTGTTTCATTTGTTAGGAATGAATATTAAAGTGTTTGGTACCCATTCTATAGCAGTTGTTGTTGCATTCATGACTATGATTGTCATTGATGTCAACACAGTGTTTTACCAAAGAATTACAGAGAAGCAAATAGTGTTTTGATTAGCGCAGGTCGTATATTGTACTTGCAACTATGTGACATTGAGGATATACTCTTTGATATTTTATATGTCTATGGTTAAGAGCACAATCAGTAATTCTTTTAATCATGAAAGTTATGATCATTTTGGTGGAAGCAGTATTTAGGCAATGTTCCTGAGTAGCAATTTTTGGAAATCGGATGATATCTCCTAATCGGGATGGAATCTAGCTTTTTGTAGTTAAAGGGAAGTTAGAGACACATTGATAGTGATGTGGATGATAGCACAAACTTTGAAGTCACATGAGTGAAGATTTATTGTATTTGGAAGCTGATAGTTTTATGTAATTTTGGTCTAGCGTGTGGAATCTTTTATTTTATAATTGTATGCCAACTCATTTGTAATTATTTGAGTATGGTATAAAGGAAGGAATTTTTTTCCTTGTTGTAAGTAGAAGAGGAAAGTAGTGTATGAATATGAAGTGAAGAAAAGAGCTAAATGTGAAAGCAAATTGTGAAGGAAGACATGCGAAGTTCAGAGATCTGAAATTGAGATCTGATGTAGTAGTGAGTGTGGTTTGGCATAGTTAGAGAAGAGGTAAAATATTATTCTATTGTATAATGAAAAGATTATTTGGACAGTGAGTTCAATGATCTTACCTTGAAGCTATTTGGGTAGTGGGTCCTTGTGTCTTCCATAACTCTTCACAAGGTTAGAATCTTTTAATAGGGATTCAAAATCTCCTAACAGGGATTTATATGTAATGAATGTATTTATAAAGACTCCTAACAAAGTCCATCCTTTCACAAGGAATATTCATATTAGTGCATCTTTTTTTGGCATCATTCCCACTGGGGTTTACTCTTTGATCAAGAGGTTCCCTAGTCAACATATCTTGTGTTATTGTGTAATTGTGTATGAATGTCTTTCTATGGTTGGTAATTATATTTCTTATATGGTTTAATGTTGTTGAAGATGATAAAATCTATAATTATCTAATAATTGATTCACCCCCCCCTCTTAGTTATCTTGGTTGACTTTACTTTCTAACAATTGGTATTAGAGCAACAGGTCCTTGAAAGAGAATTTTAATAGCTTAGGGAAATCCATGGTGAATTTCAAGAAGGAAAGCCATAATTTGATGGGGTAATTTTTGATAGTTGGAAAGAAAAGATAAAAACACATCTACTATGTTTAGGACCAGGTTATTGGTTGACTACAAAGAATGATAAGACTATCATTGAAGAAGATGATCTTGAAACATGATCTAATGATGAGAGATATCTATTCATGTGTAACATACTTGCAAGAGAAGCACTTTTGACAACACTTCTAGAGAATGAATATAGTTAAGTAAAATGTTTGAAAAAGTCTCATGAAATTTGGAAAGCTTTGCACTCTACTTTTGAAGGTGATGAACATGCAAAAAGAGTTAGATTACATAATTGGATATGTGCATTTGAAGATATAAGAATGTTGGAAGATGAATATGTTAGAAGCTATATTGGTAGAATGTCAGAAATTGTTGTAGGGATAAAATTTTGTAGAGGAAGAAAGATAGAGAATGAAGTGATATAGAAAATTGTAAGGACATTGACTCATGTATTTAAGCAGACAACACAGATGATTGAACAAGTTATACCTTGTACTAGAAACTTTACAAGAGAGACTCTTCTTGGAAGATTGGAAATAGTAAAGATGAACCTGAGCTTATCAGGAGACTTACCTAGAATGGAGACATCATTTAATTCTCTTAGTGTTCACCCTACATTTTCAAGAAGCATCAGTGTGAGAGGAGATTATGCTAGTAGAATCAGATCTAGAAATGAAGAAGACAAGAAGATTGAAAAAGGTATTGCCTTGCTTGTGAAAATAGAACCAGATGGTAAGAAATTTTTTAAATGTTGGACTTGTCAAGAATATGGTCATTTTGCATCTAAATTTCCTAAGAGAGTTAAGAAGTACATAAATAATTTCAAGCCTAGAAGATCTAAGGAATGTTATTATGCTAATGATGAAGACCTTGAAGCTAGTATTGAAAGAACTTTAAGTGAAAGTGATACTGAGAATAATGATGAAATAGGATTTGTAGCAATTAAAGAAGAAAATTTTGAAACTAATGTTAAGGAAGAAAAAGCCTTAGTTTCCCAAGTTGAAAAGAAAGCTAATTGGATTATAGAAAATGGTTGTTCACATCGTATGATTGGAGATATGAAAAATTTCATAAAGTTTAACAATTATGATGGAGGAATTGTTAGAGTTGGTAACAATGCACCTTGCTTGATTAAAGGTATAGGATCTATTACTCTTGATGGAAAGACTAATACTAATGATGTTTACTTTGTGGATGGATTGAAACATAATCTTTTGAGTGTTGGACAGTTAGTGGATAAGGGATATCAAGTTTGGTTTAATGAGAAAACTTGTGTGATAAAAGATAAAGATGGAAATTTGATTGGAACTAGAATCCTACTGAGATGACATGTTTGATTACTAAGATTGATGATAGTTGGTTATGGCATAGAAGGTTTTATCATATAAACTTTGATAATATTGTGAAAGTAAGTACTACACTTGCAGTAAGGGATATGCCTAAGATTATGAAGCCTACTAACATGATTTGCAAAGAATGTGTGATGGCTAAGAAGAAGAGAAGTTCATTTTCTAGTAAGAAGTTCACATCGGCAGAGAAGTTGGAGATTGTTCATACAAACTTGAGTGGTCCTACAAGGACTAGAGGATTCTATGGAGAAAGGTATTTTATGATTCTTGTTGATGATTTTACAAGAATGATGTGGATTGCATTTCTGAAAGAAAAATCTAAAGCATTTGATAAGTTTAATATCATTAAGAACAAAGTTGAGAATGAATCTGGAATGAAGATTAAATGTTTGAGATCTGATAGAGGTGGTGAATTTACTTCTAGAGATTTTAACACTTTTTGTGAAGTGAATGGTATTAAGAGATAGTTTTCAGCCCCTAGAACACTTGAACAAAATGGTACTATAGAAAGAAGAAATAGACCAGTGACTGAAGCAGCAAGATCTATGTTATTTGAGAATGATCTAGCGAAGACATTTTGGAGAGAAGTAGTGAATATAGCAGTATATACAATGAATAGAGTAAAAATCAGAGTAGACACAGACAAGACACCTTATGAATTATGGTTTTGACATGCACCCTCAGTTAAGTATTTTAGAATTTTTGGAAGCAAATGTTATATAAAGAGAGATGATGATATTGGAAAGTTTGATCCTAGAAGTGATGAACGCATTTTTCTTGGATATTCTTTGAAGAGAAAAGCATATAGATGTTACAATAAGAGAACTAAAACTATTTTTGAGAGTGCAAATGTTAAAGTTGATGAAAAGTTCAAAATTCAGGAAACAATGCTTGATTATGAATTTGATGAAGAAGCTCATCCTAAACCTAACACTGAAACTACTAAATTATTCTATGAAACTGATAGTGAATTGTTGAATGAGAGTCATGCTAAAGAAACCAGAGAGGAATCTAGAGAAGAATCTATAGTTGAAGTAAGATCTGAGACTATGACACTGAACAAGTATTTATCAAGACATCATCCTATTGAACAAGTAATTGGAAGTTTGGACAGAGGAGTTCTGACTCAGAATAAGGTACTATTATGTTTGATTTCTCAAATTGAACCTAAATCTACTAGTGAAGCTTGTGAAGATGAACATTGGATTAATGCTATGAGAGAAGAACTAGATCAGATTGAAAAGAACAAGACATGGGAACTGGTTCCTAGACCTATAGACAAGAATGTGATTGGAACTAAATGGGTATTCACAAACAAGATGAATGAACAAGGAGAATTTGTAAGAAACAAAGCAAGATTGGTATGTAAGGGATACTCATAGCAAGAAGGAATTGACTATGAATAAATGTTTGCACCAGTAGCAAGAATTGAAGTAGTAAGAATGTTTTTGGCCTATGCAGCTTTTAAGAAATTCAAAGTGTATCAGATGGATGTGAAGTCAGCATTTCTGAATGGAGAATTGGAAGAAGTCTACATTGAGCAGCCTGAAGGTTTTCCTTTGACTCAAGAAGGAGACATGGTATGTAAATTGAAGAAAGCATTATATGGACTAAAGCAAGCACCTAGAACTTGGTATGCAAGACTGGATAAGTATTTGTTAAAGTTGGGATTTGCTAAAGGAACAACTGATAGCAATTTGTACACAAAAGAAATTGAAAATGGTTTATTTATTATAGTTATTTTTGTTGATGACATTATTTTTGGAGAAGATGAGGCTAGTGACAAATTTGCTGATGAAATGAACATTGAATTTGAAATGAGTATGATTGGTGAGATGAAATACTTTTTGGGATAATAGATAACACAAAACAATGATGGTATCTTTGTAATTTAGACAAAGTACTTGAATGATTTTCTGAAAAGATTTGGAATGGAGGACTGTAAACTAGTTGGAACACCTATGGTAATCAGACATAAGTTATCTAGCATAGATGTAACACTGATAGTTGAGCAGAAGAAATACAAATCCATGATTGGAGGATTGTAGTATTTGACACACACAAGACCTGATATAGCACATTCAGTTGGAATTGTAGCAAGATTTCAAGCTGAACCAAGAGAATCACATTATACAGCAGTAAAGAGGATACTGAGATATTTAAGAGGCACAATGGACTATGGATTGTGGTATGAAAAATCTAATGATATTACCCTATGTGCATATACAAATGCTAATTGGGGAGGTAGTGTTGATGATAAGAAAAGCACCAGTGGAGGAGCATTTTTCCTTGGAGGAAGATTAGTTTCTTGGCTAAGCAAGAAGCAAAATTGTATCTCATAGAGCACAACAAAAGCAAAGTATGTAGTAGCAGCAAACAATTGTAACCAGATAATTTGGATGAAGTAGATCCTGAAGGATATTGGAAATAAATTTGTTGAACATATTGTTATACATTGTGACAACACTAGTACAGTCAGTATGTCTAAGAATTATGTACTACATTCTAAGATAAAACATATAGACATCAAGTATCATGTTGTAAGAGAGAAAGTTGATGAGAAAGAATTCAGACTAGAGTACATAAGCACAAAGGAACAGATAGCAAACATATTTACAAAGCCTTTGCCTAAGGATACATTTGAGTATTTAATAGGTATGCTTGGGGTTATGCCCTAGCCTACTTTTGAGTAGTGATGTAGTTGGTTGCATCCATCTAGTAATATATGAGCCCTATCTTTCTTTTGGACTGGATGTTGGTACTTCCTCTATGGGGGAGTATGTGTATCTAAGCTGAGTCATGAGGACTCTAGTAAATGTATTTTTCTTCTGAACAGTGTCTTTTAAAATTGAGTTGTTGATGACATAGTGATGAAATTTCTATCATTGATGTCAATGGGGGAGAAGTATGCATGAAAAACAATATGAGAGAACTAAATAGGATAACGAAGCAAGATTTGATTAATGAAGAGGATTTGAAGAAGCAGTGTTGTAGTATTGGATTTTTGGAACATTGGATTTTTTTCATCTATGTTTCCATCAATGCCAATGGGGGAGATTTTTAGGAATGAATTCTTTTGGCACCCATTATGTAGCAGTTGTTGTTGCATTCATGACTATGATTGTCATTGATGTCAACACAGTGTTTTACCAAAGATTTGCAAAGAAGTAGATAGTATTTTGATTATCATACATGGTATATTGTAGTTGGAGCTATGCGACATTGAGGATATACTCTTTGATATGTTATATGTTTATGGTTAAGAGCGTAGACAATAATTATTTTATTCATGAAAGTTATGATCATTTTGGTGGAAGCAGTATTCAGGCAGTGTTCCTGAGTAGTGATTTTTGGAAATCAGATGATATCTCCTAATCGGGATGGAATCTAGCTTTGCGCAGTTAAAGGGAAGTTAGAGACACATTGATAGTGATGTGGATGATAGCACAAACTTTGAAGTCACATGAGTGAATATTTATTGTATGTGGAAGCTGACAATTTTATGTAATTTTGGTGTAGCGTGTGGAATCTTTTATTTTGTAATTATATGTCAACTCATTTGTACTTATTTGAGTGTGGTATAAAGGAAGAAATTTTTTTCCTTGTTGTAATTAGAAGAGGAAAGTAGTGTATGAATATGAAGTGAAGAAAAGAGCTAAATGTGAAATCAAATTATGAAGGAAGACATGCGAAGTTCAGAGATTTGAAATTGAGATCTGATGTAGCAGTGAGTGCAGTTTGGCACAGTCAGAGAAGAGGTAACATATTATTCTATTGAATAATGCAAAGATTAATTGGATAGTGAGTTCAGTGATCTTAGCCTGAAGCTGTTTGGGTAGTGGGTCCTTCTGTCTTCCATAACTCTTAACAGGGTTAGAATTTTTTAATAGGGATTCAAAATCTCCTAATAGGGATTTATATGTACTGAATGTATTTCATAAGACTCCTAACAGAGTCCATCCTTTCACAAGGAATATTCATATTAGTCCATCTTTTGTGGGCATCATCCCACTGGGGTTTACTCTTTTATCAAGAGGTTCCCTAGTCAACATATCTTGTGTTATTGTTTAATTGTGTATGAATATCTTTCTATGGTTGGTAATTATATTTCTTATATGGTTTAATGTTTTTGAAGATGATGAAATTTATAATTATCTGATAACTAATTCACCCCCCCTCTTAGTTATCTTGGTGGACTTTACTTTTTAACATCATTGGTGCTTGACAATGCTTGTTTGTTGCTCGGTCATCCTTACTTACCGAGTAGTTTATTTTGAGTTTCTATTGAAGCCAACTTGTGCATTGATTATGGGTCATGGATTTAATGTTGGTATCGATCACTTGGAACTATGTGGTCCTAGATCTAACTGTTCCTTCCATTGATTATGGATCTAAAGACTAACTCAGTTTGGTAGCCTCTTGTATAAGTATAGTTGTTTGGTTAGAGTTTAGTGTTAGGAATGAATGTTGATTATATCCAATGGGACTATTGGCAGCCATTCTATAGCAATTTTTGTTGCATTCATGACTAAGATTGTCATTAATGTCGACATAGTGATCTGCTGAGATTTGCACAGGAGAAGATAGTGTTTGGATTAGCACACATGGGATATTAAATATAGAGCTATGCGATGATGAGGATTTAATCTTTGTTATCTTATATGTTCATGGTTAAGAGTGCAGACAATAATTCATTTATTCATGGAAGTTATGAGCATTTTGGTGCAAGTAGTATTCAGGCAGTGTTCCTGAGTAGCGGTTTGTGAAAATTAGATGATATCTCCTAATCAGGATGGAATCTAGTTTTATGCAATTAAAGAGAATTTGAAGACAAGTTGATAGTAATGTGGATGATAGTGCAAACTTTGAGGTCACATGAGTGAAGAGTTATTCTAATTGGAAGCTGATAGTTTTGTGTATTTTTTATGTTACGTGTGGAAACTTTTATTTTGTAATTGGATGCCAACTCATTTGTAATTACTAGAGTGTGGTATAAAGGAAGGAATTTTTCTCCTTGTTGTAATATGGATATGAATGTAATGATGAAGTGAATGAAGTTGTGAAAGAAAATTTGTGAAAGAGGACATGCAAGGTACAGAGATCTAAAATTGAGATCTGGTGTAGTAGTGAGTGTGGTTTGGCATAGTCAGAGAAGAGGTAACATATTGTTGAGATCAGTAATGATTTGATATTATTTTGTTGAATAATCTAGGGATCAGTTGGACTATGTGTTCAGTGATCTTTCCATTGAATCTTTTTGGGCAATGGGTCCTTCTGTCTTCCATAACTCCTAACAGAGTTAGAATCTTTTAGCAGGGATTCAAAGTCTCATAACAAGGACTCATATGTACTTAATATATTTCATAAGACTCCTAATAGAGTCCATCCATTCACAAGGAATATTCATATTAGTGCATCTTTTGTGGGCATCATTCCCACCAAGATTTACTCTTTGATCAATAGGTTCCCTAGTCAACATATCTTGTTTCATTGTGTTATTGTGTATGAATATCTTTCTATGGTTAAATGCTATTGAAGTTGATAAAGGTTATAATTATTAGATAACTAATTCACCCCCCCTCTCAGTTATCTTGGTGTACTTTAGTTTCTAACAATTGGTATCAGAGTAGTAGGTCCTTGAAAGAAAATTTTAACAACTTAAGGATATCCATGGTGAATTTTAGGAAAGAAAGCCCTAAGTTTGATGGAGTGAATTTTGATAGCTATAAAGAAAAGATGAAGACACATATACTATGTTTTGGACCAGGTTATTGGTTGATTACAAAGAATGAGAAGACTATCATTGATGAAGATAATATTGAAACATGTACTAATGATAAGAGAGATCTATTCATGTGTAACATACTTTCTAGAGAAGAACTTTTGTCAGCCCTTCCAAAGAATGAGTACAGTCAAGTAAAATGTTTGAAAACATCACATGAAATTTGGAAATCTTTACACTCTACTTTTGAATGTGATGAACATGAAAAGAAAGTTAGATTACATAATTGGATATGTGCATTTGAAGATATAAGAATGATGGAAGATGAATTTGTTAGAAGCTATATTGGTAGAATGTCAAAAATTATTGCAGGTATAAAATCTTATGGAGGAACAAAAACAAAGAATGAAGTGATATGGAAAATTCTGAGGACATTGAATCTTGCATTTAAGATGACAACATAGATGATTGAACAAGTTATACCTTGTACTTTGAACTTTACTAGAGAGACTCTTCTTGGAAGATTGGAAGCAATAGAAATGAACCTGAGGTTATCAGGAGACATGCCTAGAATGGAGATAGCATTCAATGCTCTTAGTGTTCACCCTACTTTTTCAAGAAGCATCAATGTGAGTGGACATTATGCTGGCAATAGAAGATCTAGAAATGAAGAAGACATGAAGATTGAAGAAGGTATTTCCTTGCTTGTGAAGAGAGAACCATATGGTAAGAAATTTTTTAAATGTTGGACATGTCAAGAATATGGTCATTTTGCATCTAAATGTCCTAAGAGAGTTAAAAAGTATAGAAATAGTTTTTAGCCTAGAAGACCTAAGGAATGTTATTATGCTAATGATGAAGACCTTGAAGCTAGTATAGAGAGAACATTAAGTGAAAGTGATACTGAGAATACTGATGACATAGGATTTGTAGCAATTAAAGAAGAAAATCCTGAAATAGAGGTTAAGGAAGAAAAAGTCCTAGTTTCTCAAGTTGAAAAGAAAGATGATTGGATTATAGATAGTGGTTGTTCACATCATATGACTCAAGACATGAGAATTTTCATAAAGTTTAACAATTATGATGGAGGAGTTCTTAGAGTTGGAAACAATGCACCTTGTTTGATTAAAGGTATAGGATCTATTAATTTTGATGGAAAGACTAATAATGATGATGTTTACTTTGTGGATGGTTTGAAACATAATATTTTGAGTGTTGGACAGTTAGTTGATAAGGGATATCAAGTTTGGTTTACTAAGAAAACATGTGTGATAAAAGACAGATGGAAATTTGATTGGTACTAGATCTAGAACAAGAGGTAATGTATTTCAATTGAATCCTATTGAGATGACATGTTTGATTACTATGATTGATGACAATTGGTTATGGCATAGAAGATTTTGTCATATAAATTTTGATAACATTGTGAAAGTGAGTACTACACTTGCAGTAAGAGATTTGCCTAAAATTATGAAGCCTGCTAACATGATTTGCAAGGAATGTGTGATGACTGAATAGAAGAGAAGTTCATTTCCCAGTAAGAAGTTCACATCTACAGAGAAGTTGGAGATTGTTCATATATACTTGAGTAGTCCTACAAGGACTAGAGGATTCTACGGAGAAAGGTATTTTATGATTCTTGTTGATGATTTTACAAGAATGATGTGGATTGCATTTCTTAAAGAAAAGTCTGAAGCATTTGATAAGTTTAAGATCATAAAGAATAAAGTTGAGAATGAATTTGGAATGAAGATTAAATGTTTGAGAGAGTTTAACACCTTTTGTGAAGTGAATGGCATTAAAAGATAGTTTTCAGCCCCAAGGACACTTGAACAAAATGGTATTGAAAAAATAAAAAATAGATCAGTGATTGAAGCAACAAGAGCTATGTTATTTGAGAATGACTTAGCGAAGATATTCTGGAGAGAAATAGTGAACACAATAGTGTATACAATGAACAGAGTACAAATCAAAGTAGACAAAGACAAGACACCCTATGAATTATGGTTTGGACATGCACCCTCAATTAAGTATTTTAGAATTTTTGGAAGAAAATGTTATATAAAGAGAGATGATGATATTTGAAAGTTTGATCCTAGAAGTGATCAAGGTATATTTCCTGGATATTCTTTGAAGAGAAAAGCTTATAGATGTTAAAATAAGAGAACGAAGACTATTGTTGAGAGTGAAAATGTTAAAGTTGATGAAAAGTTTAAAATTTAGGAAAGAATGCTTGATTATGAATCAGATGAAGGAACTCATCCTAGACCTAACATTGAGACTACTGAATTGTTCTATGGAACTGACAATGATTTTTTGAATGAAAGCCATAGTGAGATCATTGAAGAATCGACACCTAAAGTGAGATTTGAGACAGTGACACATAACAAGAATTTATCAAGGAATCATCTTGTTGAGTAGATTATTAGAAGCATACACAGAGGAGTTCTAACTTGAAATAAGGTATGAGAACAGTTATGTTTGATTTTTCAAATTGAACCTAAATCTACTAATGAATCTTGTGAAGATGAACATTGGATTAAAGCTATGAAAGAAGAACTAGATCAGATTGAAAAGAACAAAACATGAGAATAGGTCCCTAGACCTAAAGATAAGAATGTTATAGGAACAAAATGGGTATTTAGAAACAAGATGAATGAACAAGGAGAAGTAGTAAGAAAAAAAACAAGATTGGTATGTAAAGGATACTCATAGCAAGAAGGAATTGACTATGAAGAAACTTTTGCACCTGTAGCAAGAATTGAAGCAATAAGAATGTTTTTGGCCTATGCAGCTTACAAGAAATTCAAAGTATATCAAATGGATGTTAAGTCAACATTTTTGAATGGAGAATTGGAAGAAGTCTACATTGAGTATCCTGAAGGTTTTCCTTTAGTTCAAGAAGCAAACATGGTATGTAAACTGAAGAAAGCTTTATATTGACTAAATCAAGCACCTAGAACTTGGTATGCAAGATTGGATAAGTATTTGATAAAATTGGGATTTACAAAAGGAACAACTAATAGAAATCTTTACACAAAAGAAATTGAAAATGGCTTATTGGTTGTAGTTATTCTTGTTGATGACATTATTTTTGGATAAATTTGCTGATGAAATGAAGAATGAATTTGAAATGAGTATGATTGGTGAAATAAAATACTTTTTGGGATTACAAATGACACAAAATAGTGATGGTATCTTTGTTAATTAGACAAAGTACTTGAATGATTTGTTAAAAAGATTTGGAATGGAGAACTGTAAACCAGTTGGAACACCTATGGTAACTAGACATAAGTTGTCTAGCACAGATGAGACTCCTGCAGTTGAACAGAAGAAGTACAGATCTATGATTGGAGGATTTTAGTACTTGACACATACAAGACCAGACAACACATTCAGTTGGAATTTTAGCAAGATTTCAAGTTGAATCTAGAGAATCACATTATGTAGCAGTAAAGATAATACTAAGATATTTAAGAGGCACAATTGAGTATGGATTATGGTATGAAAAATATGATGATTTTACCCTATGTGCATATACAGATGTTGATTGGGGAGGCAATGTTGATGATAAAAAGAGCACCAGTGGTGGAGCATTTTTCCTTGGAGGAAGATTGGTTTCTTGGCTAAGAAAGAAGCATAATTGTATTTCACAGAGCACAGAAGAAGCAAAATATGTAGCCGTAGAAAACAATTGTAACCAGATAATTTGGATGAAGCAAATGCTGAAGGATATTGGAATAAAATTTGTTAAACCTATCATTATACATTGTGATAACACTAGCATAGTTAGTATGTCTAAGAACCTTGTATTACATTCTAAGAATAAGCATATAGATATTAAGTATCATGTAGTTGTGTGTGTGAATTTTGTACCTAGTTGTAGACACAACACTTCAATAAAATATTAGAGGTTAGTTAAAATCAAAATCATGCAATGAAATGGAAACTAATCTAACCAAATGATTTACTGCCTTCTAGTAGATGTGAGTATGTATTCTCATATTAGACCAAGATCAGTGACCTTGACAACACCTAAACGAAGGATTTGAATGCAAAATCTAGATATGAGATGAATGGAAATTAATCTATATTTTTGGTTTTTCTGTGCAATAAGATGAAACAAACTGATATGAATCTATTCTAGATGAAAAAATGATATGCAAATTAAGCTACAATGAATTGAAAATAAGATTCATCTCACAAAAGTTGTTGATTTGTAAAGAAGCTTCAATTCTTCAGATGTCGATTCACCAGCGTGATTGTGCAAATTCATGGATTGATTTTGGCAGAGTAAGTATGCAAACTTGTGAGATGATTTGTGAAGAGCTGAGCCTTGATTTTATAGAAATCCAAGGCTTTGGGGATGCATGGAAAAAGCCATAAATCACTCAGGTTGATTTTTGAGTCAACAAGGAATTAAAGATAGTTAACTCACAAAAATCATGCAAAAACAACTCTTCGATTTAAATCAGAAGTTGAGATCAACTTTCAACTCAAAGTAGAGTTGAGTTTATTTTTAAAACAACTTGAATTGATTTTCTGATTTAAAGTTTAACTATTTTTTGGATGTGCATAATTAATTATGAATTAAATTAAATAAATAAAGTGATTTATTCTCAACTTAATGATTTTAAAAATAAAACAATTGATTTATGGGTTAATCAATTATTAAATCAAACTTTTATTCAAAAACTATATTATTAAATTTGACAATTGACATTAATTAATTAAATAAGAATTTAATCAATTAGTCATAGGATATTTGATTTATTGTCAAAATGAAATAATAAATATAATTAAATCCAATTAAATAATTAAGTGGTAGTCTTAAATCTAATTAATTAAATATTCAGAATATTCAATTAATCAAACTTTAGGATAAATAGGATTTATCACCAAATAATCATTAAATTAAAGATAATTAGGATAAATAGGAATAAGGAATGTTTCCCCGATGCAGAATTTAGGATAATAAATTAAGATTCAATGACATTTAGATGTGCCTTGGGTTAGGACTTTGATGTCAATTTCATTCGATGTGTCGATATAGGAGGTTAATGAACTTATAGCCCATTTTTGGGGTATTACATTTTGCCCCTCTTTGAATTGATGTACGAAGCGCAGTGGCTCAAAGACAGTCTATGTATGATGTTTGAAACTAATGTTTGAAATTGAAATTGATATGCGACAAAAACTGAATGAAAGATTCAAAGATATTAGGTCTTGAATGACCAAAGATAATGTTAACTATAACAGCAATGAACCGATGATTGCGAAAAAGTGTCAAAACATCCAATTCTGAACCTTATGATTGTGAAGAAGTGAGTGATCGATTCCAGATCTGATTATGGATAAGAATCACATTGGTATCACATTTGAACCCTTTAGTTATGAAGAACCAAGGAAATAGCACTAATGAACTGATGGTTACAAAAGATTGATAAAGTTTACAAGATTAAGAGAATACTAGATTGATATGGATCTTGATGAATCTGATATGCCCCGAGTGATGATTGATTTGCCCCAAGCAATGGGGTATTTTTGATGAATCAACAACTAGATGTGGTTGTTGTCTTGATTACTTGGGAAGATATGATTTCAATTTTAGATTACAAACTTTGAATGATGTGCAATACCATGCCCCCTTCAGGATAAAAAGTGAAATCTGACAAGAAAAGTCAACGTTGAATAGTTTAGAAGCATGTTAATTGATTAGAGAAGTGGTTAAACACATTTGAGAACACATTCTACATCGTTTGGAGGTCCAGAAGACCAAGTTTGACTAGGTTTGACCATGAGTTGACCATAGTTGACCAAGTTGAAATTTTGATAGTTTGGTGTAAGATAATCAGTTAAGTTGAATACTAGATTTCTTCGATGATTGAAGGTTGATTATGCAAGCAGTAGACCGTCCTGGGTCCAAAAATTTTAAATCACAATTTTGACATAATAAATGATCTCAGATTTTGATTTTGATCCCAAAAATGGGTTCAAAATGTGGAAATTAGCTAGGGGTGCAATTTTCATGAAAAATAGAGCACTTTTGAAAATTAGGTCAAAAGCTATATAAAGGCCGGAAGAGTCATTTTCACTTCATTTCAACCTTTTGACTTTAGAAATCTTGTGGAGCCCTCTGAGCGAAGAAAATGGTAGAACCAAAGGTACCTATGAGTTTGCATCGATTTGAGCGCAGTCAGAAACACCAGAGACCTTGGCAATATGAACATCTGGTAGGTGGACCTCTGTGCTTTGCTTAAAAGTTCAATTTTTCCATGTTTTATAGCATTTTTAGGATTTTTCGTACGCTTTTCAATTTTGAAATTTTTCATGCATAGAAACTTGTACGACTCTCCAGCGAGACTCGTATGACTTTTGAACTGTAGATAGGTTGTCATTTCATAAGCCCCCAAGACTCGTATCAGAGGGACCCAAGAGTCGTATGACATTTCATCGGGTCCCTCATAACTCGTACGATGAGGGATGCACTATCGTGGCACTATGATTTGTCGTATGGTATGATGTAGAAACTCGTACAACTTTTTGTGCCAGTCTGAAGTGTCATATGGAAAACAATGAGCCAAAAACTCATTACTAGGTCAAGTTTTTGGATTTTCTAATTTTGTAGCCTAATTTCTGACCTTTTAACCTACCTTTTGACATACTGAACTACTCAATTCTTTCCCTTGTAACCCATTTTTTGACCAAATTACTGATAGGATTCCCTATTTCTATGTTGTGTAGGTCATATATCCAGATGTTCATGTACAAATTTCACACCCAGCCACTTAGAGACTATGTGTGTCACTACCTGACCCAATGAGGGTACATATTGTGTCCTGTGGATTTGAGTACCTCATACATTTACCTGAGATTAGGGTAAATCATGAACTTTTGACTACTCTAATTGAGAGATTTCATTCGGAGACCCAGACATTCCACCTGCCAACTGGGGAGATCACTGTTACCCCTAAGGATGTGTATCATATACTACCCATTCCTTTCCATTCAGGCTAATGGCCAGAGTATGTGAGTTTAGGGAACTCAGGTCTTTTAGCTTTTCGACATCTCTTTGGAGAGGATACTTAGATGACTACCTCCATTTCTTGGGAGACCTTAGTGTAGCAATATGGATAGACACACCAGTCAGAGTGTATCATTGCTAGGATGATTGATGGTATTATTATGTCTGACCATCAACAAAACAATCTTTTGATGGGTTGGGCCCCTATGGTAGCATGTTTGATGGTGACTCCCTCTGATTTGGCTTGGGGTCAGTGTCTTTTGGCCCATATGTTCTTTGAGATGCATGAGGTAGTGTATCAGGAGAGCAAGTCTTTTGTAGCTAGAGCTTTAGTTCTATAGATCTAGGCATGGGAGCATATCCCCAGTGTGTACTTCACAGAGGCAACCTTAGGAGCCTATTATATATATATATGTGTGTGTGTGTGTGTGTGTGTGTGTGTGTGTGTGTGTGTGTGTGTGTGTGTGTGTGTGTGTTGGATATATCATATAGGGGTGGATGGGCCATGTAGAGTACTGGAGGTGATGCCTCGATGACATGACTTTTGTTTGGTGGAGACCATATGTAGCTATTGAGCCTTGGCCGACTACGTGGGAGCAGTCTAGTTTCTTCTTTCAGAGTCATGTGTTGATCAGGAGGTCATCCTCCACTATAGAGAGATTCCTTATCACCAAAGTGTGGTGGCAGTATGGATGAGTGCAAGATGCACTAGAGGATTATGCCACCTATGCTTGAATAGGTCATGAGCTTGGACTCAGATGGACCATAAGGCTCTCTTATGCTTTGTGTTCACAGGAGTACAGTGCTATTGTCGGCAAATATTGAGAGTATAAAACAGATGTACTTGATGCTGGTGTTATAGATGGATTCATAACATGGCTTGTTGATCATCTAATTCATAGATTTATTGATTTGATAGAGCTGATACCCTCCATGGAGGAGGTGAGGGATGTTACAGGTGTTTCGATGGGATAGGGTCCTAGACCCACATAGGTTCCTATTATGCATCCCACAGCTCTGAGACCCAGAGCAATGGCTCTACCACAGAGACCATCAGGACAAATGAGGCCCCCTCATCCCATTAGTTCCACAGCAAGTAGATTGATAGGTTCTCATAGATGGACTAGGGTAGAGGGTAGTACTTTAGGGGGTGTTGGTTCAGCTGAGGAGGTACTTGCAGCAGAATAGGTTGTGGGTGGTGGTATGGATCCAATAAAGGAGGACATAGGTTTTGATTTAGGTGCCGAGGTCAGATGCTGTAAGGTGTAGAGAGTAGAGACCACTGAATAGGTTGCCATGGATACTGAGATGCCAGTAGTCAATGTTGATTCTACTATTCCTCTTACTCCATAGGAGACTATCAGATGGCTTAGAGTATAGGTCAAGGATCTGAAGGTTCATAGTGGTCAGTGGGAGGAGAGATTTTTAGAGCCCAATAGATAGTTCATTGAGCTTCATGCAGAGGTGTAGATATTACAGGCAGAGGTGATTCATCAAACCTCCTAGGAAGCTTACTATGTGTCCACATATTACACTGTTGTTCCTGTTGCACAAAGAGTCCCTTCGTACTCTCAGTATATGATGGCATCAGAGGGAGCCAGAGCACCCAGAGCAGAGGTAGTACTAGATGTACCACATCCACCTCCACTAGATGCAGAGGATCAGGCTGATAGTTGATTTTCTTTGATATGTTCTGATATGTTGTGCTCTTTTTGATCATTGATATACTATTCTAACTTTGATATCTCACATGAGCATATTCTTTTGTACACTGTGCCAGTAGTGCACCCTTCACTAGTTCAAGGTTTTTGATATATATATGAGATCAATATTTTGGTTATGACTTCATTTGTACTTGTCATGTTTTCAATTTATGATGATATCATGTGATGCTTATGCTATGAGTAGAGTAGAATGTATGTATGGATATATGCAATGCAATGATTTCTTTCATATGTATGGATGTTATGCAAATGTATTTGATTATGGAAAGATGTATGTATGATTTATGTTTATGCACATGGATGAATTGTAATGCAATAGATGATTATGATATGTAAATGCAATGATACACATGATATGTTTTGTAGGTATTAATGAAGACAAGTACTCAGTCTTATGTCAAAAGGATGTTTAACCTAGGAGGATAACTGCTTGCAGTTCTATGAAGAGACCTTCAAGGTAGGTTTCAACTCTTGTTAGATCTAAAGAGACAATTGAAGAATTTTTTAAACATTGAAGTTCATTTAGCCATTGTGGGATCATGCAAACATGCAAAAAAATGCAGAGAGACATGTAGTATGAAATGCAACCTAAGACCTAGGACCTAGTCACTGATCATGTGTCAGTCATTCTTATCATTGAATTTTTGGGTAACTGGATAAATGAATACAATGCCCACTAGTTATGACACCATAGGCATATGAATATCAATTTTTATGCATAGGAATCAATACAACACCCACTGATTAGGAAACCATGGATATATGAATATTGATTTTGTTTTCAGAATGTCGGATTAGATATAAGCACCAAGGCACAAATGCTAGGATGACCTGAATATCATGTCCATTTTGATATAGCAATTTGTATAAGCATCAAAACATAAACAACATGATGACCTAGATATGCCTTGCATTACAAACACATCAAGTAGTCAAGAGATCATTCTAGATCCAATGTGAATTACCTGTAGTGACACTTTATCATTCACATCCTTAGGTAAGATCGTGTTTCACAGCAGGAAAAAGAACTCACTCAAAAAGACAATAGTTAGATCAAAATTCCTTGGATTTTTTGAGTATCAATGGTCGAGGTACATATGGCCATCCAATTCAAGATAGAGGCTCTTATAGTCAGACACCATTTCAATCTAGAATTTCTAAAGTTGTTATATTTTTACATAAAAGAAGAAAACAAAGAAAAGATTATGCCCCCAATCATCACTCTCTAAATCTTGTAAAGGACATCATCGAAGAGCTCAAAGGGAGACAATATGCAAAATCTCAATGTGAATCAGTAAGCATACAAGGAGATAAAAGCATGTAAAGCACAAATTGTTTTCAGTTTGTGTTTGATGTTCAATTGCATTGTTGTAGATGCAAAATCCTTTCTGGAGACAAGATAGACTGACATACTCAAATGAAGCTGCAAAGGACTCTGATTGGATATGATATGTCTAAGATACATTGGAGGCCATAGGATATGACATTGATTGGCACCAAGCTTGAACATTGATAGGATATAGATGCTTGAGCTTATTGGTGTACAGACTGACTTATTGAAAATAGGAATGCGGGAATAAACCAAGAGATATGTACAAACTAAAGCAAGACTGAAAGCTGGGAAAGACCAAGATTGCACTGATAGATGGAGCATTTTGAAACAAGTGGTACCCATTTGCTGGGTTTTCACCATCTTGGTAGAGATTCTATTTTTTCTACCAAGGTGCCTATTTCTAGGTTTTCACCAAGGCACTTTTCCTTTTTCTCATTTTTTTGTATTTTTAATTTTTTAAATTTTTTTGTACTTTTGATATTTTTTACTTTTTTTTGTGAATCATCAAGGTGCCTATTGCTAGGTTTTCACCAAGATGTTCATTTTTTTTAGGACTTTTTCCAATTTTAAAGATTTTTTCAAGATATTTTACCATACATTGAATGCCTTAGGCATATAATTTCTTCAGATGGAGAATGATGATTGGTTCTCAGAGCTTTTCTCCTTCAGTCATTGAGAGTTGATAGGAACAGGAGCCAAAAGTAGTAGTGATAATAAAGGGACCCAGCCAGTTGGGTTCAAACTTCCCCTTTCATCCTCGATGTGATTGATTTTTAGGATTTTCTCTCAAGACTAGATCACCAACCTGAAATTCTCTGTGTCTAACTTTCTTGTTGTAGCGTCTAGACATTCTCTTCTGATATACTCTGAGATGATCATACGTTGCTTTTCTAAACTCATCTAGTAGTTCAAGTTCTTGCAACCTAGACACTCTATAGTCATCATCAGTTACTAGACCATGCATTCTGATTCTTAGTGATGGGATTTCAACCTCAATAGGTAGTACCACTTCAGACCCATAAACTAAATCAAAAGGAGTAGCCCCAATGGGCATTCTGATACTTGTTCTATAGGCCCAAAGAGCTAGATTGATCATGAGATGCCAATCTGTTCCTATTTTATTAATCATATGGTGCAATATTTTCAATAGATTCTTGTTAGAATCCTCTTCTTGTCCATTCCCTTGAGGATAGTAGATAGATGACCAATGTTGTGTAATCTTGAATTTGGCACATAGATCATCTAGGTCTTTATTCTTGAATTGTCCACCATTATCTATGATTATAGAATGTGGAATACCATACTGACATATGATGTAGTTCAAGATGAACATAGATATTTGTTTTCCAGTTACTTGTGTCAAAGGGACTCCTACCCATTTTGTAAAATAATCTATAGCTATGATTATATGGGTATGTCCATTATAAGAATGAGGATGTATAGCTCCTATAAGATCAAAGGCCCATTGATGAAAAGGCCATTGTGTAGTAAAGGGAATTAGACATCTCTCTGGAGCATGAATTAAGTTGCCATGCACTTGGCACTTTTGACAGTTCTTAGAAAACTTGATAGACTCTTTCTCCATTTCAGGCCAATAGTACCCAACCCTAATAAGTTTTCAAGCTAGTGTTAAACCATTCAAGTGTGACCCAAAAATACCATCATGGACTTCCTCTAACACATGTTGATACTCTTCCCATTCTAAATATCTAAGTAGTGTACCATCTAGACCTTGTTTGTACAGATCATGACCAATGATGACATATTAGGAGGCAATATAGATAAGGTATCTCTTTTCATGGTGGTTGAAGGTATCAAGAATGATCTTGGAGATAGGAGAATAGGTTTTTGTATCTAGATGAATCATGACCAAAAAATACTGTAGATCATGTGGGTTTCAGGAGAATCATATGCAGGATAAGATAGTGCTTCCACCAAGAACTCATAGCGTAGCTCATGTTCAGGCTATTGTAATAAAGTAGATAGCATTTCCATTGTATTGACAGCCTTATTCTCTATTCTAGGTATTTTCTCAAATGTGATAGATATGAAATACTTCTTTAGATCATCTACCATTATTTTGTATGAGATGAGCTTTTCATCTTTAGTCTGGTACACATCATTGACTTGATGGATAACAAGTTGGGAGTCTCCATGAATCTGTATCTTTGTTACTCTCCACTCAATTACTAGTTTCATGCCATTAAGAAGGGCTTCATATTCTACAATATTGTTTGTGCAAGGGAACTTTAATATGAATGCTTTAGGTATGGAGCATCCTTGAGGAATTATAAATAATATGCCTACTTGAGATCCATTCTATGTATTGGAGCCATCAAAGAATAACTGCCATTCTTTAGAAGAAAGAGTCATGATAGAGGAATTTGGAAATTCCATTTGGATTGGTGTATCATCAATCATAGGTGCATCTGCTAATTGATCAGAAATAACCTATCCTTTTATAGCTTTTCTTTGAACATATTTAATGTCAAATTCACTTAAGAGCATGACCCATTTAGCTAATCTACCCATGAGGGTAGCTTTGCTTAGTAGGTACTTTAGTGGATCAATCTTAGCTACCAAATGGGTGGTATGTGCCAAAATGTAATGTCTCAATTTCTGTGATGCAAAGATCATAGCTAGACAAGCCTTCTCAATCATAGACTAATTCTTTTTGTATGCCACCAATGTCCTACTGATATAGTATATAGCTATTTCCTTTTTGTTCTCATTAGGTTGTGCAAGAAATGCCCCCAGTGATGTATCTGTAGTGGAGACATATAAGATCAAAGGCTTCCCTAGAATGGGAGGCATCAAGATAGGAGGATTTGATAGATATTTCTTGTTATGGTTAAAGTTGTTCTCACATTCTTCATTCCATGCAAAGGTCACACCTTTATGTAGTATTTTTGTAAAAGGTTGTGATATGTCTGCTAGTTGAGATATGAATCTTCTAATAGATTGAACTCTTCCTTGCAATTTCCTCATTTGACTGATGTTCTTGGGAGGTTGCATTTCTATTATAGCCTTTTTTAGCTGGATCAACTTCAATGCCCTTCTTTGAAACTATGTATCCTAAGAGCTTTCCAGAAGTGACACCAAAAGAACACTTCTTAGGATTCAGTTTGAGACTAAATTTTTCCATTCTGTTGAGAATCTTGGTCAAGTCATTTAGATGTTCAGTTCTAATCATATATTTTGCTAAAGTATCATCAACATAGTCCTCCATAATCCTATGCATCATGTCATGAAAATAGATGTCATGGCTCTTTGATATGTAGCACCAACATTTTTAAGCCCAAATGGCATGACATTCCAATAGAAGGTACCCCATGCACATGTGAAAGCAGTTTTCTCTTGATCCTCTGGAGAAATTTTTATTTGATTATATCCAGAAAAACCATCCATTAAGGAATACATCTCAAAGCTCGCAGTCATGTCCACTATCATATCAATGTTAGGTAGTGGAAAATCATCCTTAGGGCATGCCTATTTACATCTCTAAAGTTTGCACACACTCTGATTGATTTATCTAGTTTTGAAATAGGTACAATATTAGAGATCCACTCTGCATAATCAATAACTCAGATGAATCCAGCTTTCAAGAGCTTCTCTAATTCAGCTTTTACCAAGAGTGCAACATGAGGATGCATCTTTCTCAATTTTTTCTTAATAGGTCTGACATTTGGAGCTATAGATAAATGATGCATTATAATATTGGGATCTAACCCTGGCATATCTGAATATTTCCATGTAAAGTTGATCTCCCTTTTTGTTAGGAATGTAGTAATTTTTTTTCGCTTCTTCTAATAAAGATTGTGCTACATGAATCAACTATGGTTCTTTTGTTGTTCCCAAGTTGATGGATTGAGTAGGCTCGATTAGAACTGGAGATTTGTCCTATAAATGACTCAGAAGGACATCAAATATCTCATCCTTAGCTACCTCAAAGAGGTTTTCACCCTGGGATACATCTTTTATTTTTACTTTTATAGGTTTTGAGACTGCCACAAAGTTGTTTTCACCCTCAAAACTCCTTTTCTTTTTATTTGTATTCTTATTTTTATGACTAAGATACTTGATGTCTGACTCTATCATGCTAATGCTTGGTTCACTGATGGATGTCCTCATAGGCTCAACTACATTGAGGTAGCAAGCAAGGGCATAGTCATTTAGGAAGTTATAAATATCATGGCTCAGATTTGTGGAGGTTTGATCAAGAAGTTCAGGATGTTGGATAGTCAAAATGGGGAAAGATTGGGAGATAGTGTTTATGGATATGGATCTGCCATCATCGGTCCTAACCTGATGCTCAAGTTCAAAGGTGATATTACAACTTAAGACATTCAATTCATGAATAGGCTCAATGTCATTGTGGGAGTCCAATTTAGCCATCGGTGGATCAGACTCGATAAGTTCATTACTTCACTCTAGACTTACGTTGGGTTTAGGTGCATATTGGTGAATAACATCAACATTTTTTTTTGTGATAAGCTCATCTTCCTCTGGAATGAATCCTCATTCATAGTCATTAGATTCTTCATCTATGCCTCTAGGAAATCTAAGAACATGAGTAAAGTCAGGATGAATACCTCAAGAAGGGTTACCCTTAGATTCTGATTTGAATTCATACTCATGGGAATCTATTTTAGAATAACTACCACCTTCCTCTTTGTTTGTTTGACTATCTTTGAGATTAGTTGGTTCTTGTGTTGCAACTATCTCTTGCTCTATAGTAGGTTCTTGTGCTTCTACTACATTGATTCTTTTTATTGGGTCATCTTCAGCTTCAAGGAGGTCTTTGATTTCCTTAGGCAAACACTCATAAGGAATAAGTTCTGAGTTGTCTGAATCACTATTTGATGATTTTGTTTCTTCCTTCTTAAGAAGGGGTTCTTGTGGTGTGATCTACTCTATGACATGAGAATAATTAACTTTGAGGTGGAAGGGTTTCTTTTTAAAGCATAAGCCAACAATATCTTTGTTTGTCCTACTAGTATGTGAAATAGGTGTTATAAGACCTTCTCCTTTGACTCCTAGAGGTTCTTTACCTAGATATCCCATCTTAGCTATTAATTTATCTCCTAGACCATATGACTTAGAAGGGATTTTGGATACTATAGAGTCAATAGTCTAAACAGCTTGAGATTCAGGTTCATCTTTGTATAGCCATGTAAGCACACCTTCATCTTCTTCAAATTCTTGCATGGAGACTTGTTTTTCCACAAAATTTCTTTTATATGCCTCAAGAGGTTCTTTAGAGTCAAGTTTGGACTATTTTAAAGATTGTCCATAAGACTTAGGTGAGATAGGTAGAGATGTCAAAGATAAGACTAGTTCTATAGTATATTCTCCCATACCATTTTCTTTGATATTGACCTCTTTTGCAACGTCTTCCATTTTAGATGTGGATACTTCTTTTGTTGGCTTAATGGAAGATTCTTGGTTATTAGGCACAAGTTTATCCGCACTTTCTTTCAATGTATTGCAAGTGGTGGATATGTCTACTGGAATAGTGACCTCTACTCCTTCATAAGGAAATTTCAAGTATTGATGGTATGTAGAAGGAATAGCTTCCATTTCATGTATCCAAGGTCTCCCTAGAAGAATGTTGTAAGTCAAAGGTAGATCAAGAACTTGACATATAGTATCTTTGATAATCGGACCTACTCTAATAGGTAAGACAATGGTGCCTTTAGAAGATCTTTCTTGTTCATCATAGGCTTTTATAGTTATTTTCTTTCTAGGATCAATAGCCAATTCCAAAAAGCCCAATTGCGTGACCAAGTTGTAAGAAAAAATGTTTAGGCCAGCACCTCCATCTATCAACACACATTTGACTCTACAGTTATGGATCAAGACTTCTATATGCAAGGGCAGTGAAATGGAAACTAATCTAATCAGATGATTTATTGCCTTCTAGTAGATGTGAGTATGTATTCTTAGATTAGACCGAGATCAGTGACCTTGACGACACCTAAACAAAGGATTTGAATGCAAAATCTAGATATGAGATGAAGGCAAATTAATCTATATTTTTGGTTTTTCTGTGCATTAAGATGAAACAAACTGATATGAATCTATTTTAGATGAAAAACTGATATGCAAATTAAGCTATAATGAATTTCAAATAAGATTGATATCACAAAAGTTGTTGATTTGCAAAGAAGCTTCAATTCTTCAAATGTCGATTCACCAGCGTGATTGTGCAAATTCATGGATTGATTTTGGCAGAGTAAGTATGCAAACTTGTGAGATGATTTGTGAAGAGTTGAGCCTTGATTTTATAGAAATCCAAGGCTTTGGGATGCATGGAAAAAGCCATAAATCACTCAAGTTGATTTTTTGAGTCAACAAAGAATTAAAGATAGTTAACTCACAAAAATCATGCAAAAATAACTTTTTGATTTAAATTAGAAGTTGAGATTAGCTTTCAACTCAAAAGAGAGTTGAGTTTATTTTTAAAGCAACTTGAATTGATTTTCTAATTTAAAGTTTAACTATTTTTTGGATGTGCATAATTAATTATGAATTAAATAAAATAAATAAAGTGATTTATCCTCAACTTAACTGATTTTAAAAATAAAATAATTGATTTATGGGTTAATCAATTATTAAATCAAACTTTTATTCAAAAACTATATTATTAAATTTGACAATTGACATTAATTAATTAAATAAGAATTTAATCAATTAGTCATAGGACATTTGATTTATTGTCAAAATGAAATAATAAATATAATTAAATCCAATTAAATAATTAAGTGGCAGTATTAAATCTAATTAATTAAATATTCAGAATATTCAATTAATCAAACTTTAGGATAAATAGGATTTATCGCCAAATAATCATTAAATTAAAGATAATTAGGATAAATAGGAATAAGGAATGTTTCCCTGATGCATAATTTAGGATAATCAATTAAGATTCGATGATGTTTAGATGTGCCTTAGGTTAGGACTTTGATGTCAATTTCATTCGATGTGTCGATATAGGAGGTTAATGAACTTATAGCCCATTTTTGGGGTATTACAGTAGTAAGAGAGAAAGTTGTTGAGAAAGAAGTCAGACTTGAATACATAAGCACAAAGGAGCAGATAGAAGATATATTTACAAAACCTTTTCCTAAGGACACATTTGAGTATCTGAGAGGTATGCTTGGGGTTATGCCCTAACCTATCTTTGAGAAGTGATGTAGATCATTACATCCATCTAGTGGTATATGAGCCTTATCTTTCTTCTTGACTGGATGTCGATACTTCCTCTATGGGGATGTATGTGTATATGAGCTGAGTCATGAGGACTCTAGTGAATGTATTTTCTAAATAGTGTCTTTTGACATTAGAGTTGTTGTTGACATAATGATGAAATTTCTATCATTGATGTCAATGGTGGAGAAGTGTACATGAAAAAATTTTTGTACCATCTGTTGGAGAGAACTAAATAGGAAAATGAAGCAAGATTTGATTGATGAAGAGGACTTGAAGTATTTTTTAGAGAAACAGTGTTGTAGTGTTGGATTTATGGACCATTGGATGTTTTTGTTTCCATCAATGCCAATGGGGGATATTGTTAGAAATGAATTTTGAATATATCTTATGGGAGTATTGGCATCCATTTTGTAGCAGTTGTTGTTTCATTCATGACTGAGATTGTCATTAATGTCAACACAATGATCTACTAAGATTTACAGAGGAGCAGACAGTGTTTGGATTAGTGCACGTGGGATATTGAAGATAGAGATATGTGATGTTGATGATTTACTCTTTGTTATGTTATATGTTAATGGTTAAGAGCATAGATATTAATTCATTTATTCATGGAAGTTATGAGCATTTTGGTGAAAGCAATATTCAGGCAGTGTTCCTGAGTAGTGGTTTGTGAAAATCAGATGATATCTCCTAATCAGGATGGAATCTAGTTTTGTGTAGTTATAGAGTAGTTGAATACATGTTTATAGTGATGTGCATGACAATGAAAACTTTGAGGTCACACGAGTGAAGAGTTATTCTAATCAGAAGATGACAGTTTTGTGTATTTTTGATGTAACGTGTGGAAACTTTTATTTTGTAATTGGATGCCGACTCATTTGTAATTACTTGAGTGTGGTATAAATGAATGAATGTTTTTCCTTGTCATAATATGGATATTAATGTAATGATGAAGTGAATGAAGTTGTGAAAGAAATTTTTTGAAAGAGGACATGCGAGGTACATAGATCTAAAATTAAGATTTGGTGTAGTAGTGAGTGCAGTTTGGCATAGTGAGAGAAGAGGTAACATATTTTTGAGATCAAGAATGATTTGATATTATTCTATTAAATAATATAGAGATCAATTGGATAGTGTGTTCAGTGATCTTTCCATTGAAGTTGTTTGGGAAGTGGGTCCTTTTGTATTCCATAACTCCTAACAAAGTTAGAATCTTTTAGCAGGGATTCAAAGTCTCCTAATAGGGACTCATATGTACTAAATGTATTTCATAAGACTCCTAATAGAGTCCATGCTTTCACAAGGAATATTCATATTAGTGCATCTTTTGTGAGCATCATTCCCCCTGGGGTTTACTCTTTGATCAAGAGGTTCCCTAGTCAACATATCTTGTGTCATTGTGTTATTGTGTATGAATATCTATCTATTGTTGTTAATAACATTACTTATATGGTTAAATATTGTTAAAGTTGATAAAGGTTATAATTATCATATAACTGATTCACCCCCCCCCCCTCTTAGTTATCTTGGTGGACTTTACTTTCCAACATTTAGGAGGGATTTTTCGATAGAAGATAGAAGATAGTGGAATCAAGATTGTTGGCAGATCCTCGCATGTTTAAGGACTTCTGTAATTTATTGTAATAGCTTGCCCTAACTGGGAAGGCCTTAAAGCCCAACATTAATGAATCAATTTGAAAGTAGCTAATATATGAATGATCCTGCTTTCTCTTTCTCACTGTATGGTTGTTGTTGCTTTTGCGTGTTGTTGAGAAGGCTAGATCTATAGGGTGAGCCATCATTTGGCCTCTCAAATCCTACTCTTGCTTTAGGTGGTATCAGAGCGAGGTTAGATTTGGATCTGGGTCTAAAGATCTAGGTTTGTATGTTCCTTCTTGTGAAGCCCTAGTTGAATTTTTGTGGGGTGGAAGATTGTGATTTGACCTACAATTGTAGAGGGTTCCAAGATGGTTTGTTGAGGGTTCCAAGATCCAGGATTGGTAGGCATATTGAGACAACTTGCTGCTAGGTTAGAAGTTGTTGAAATAGCCTAGAGAAGAGGTAGACATCTTGAAGATGTTAGTGATGATGAAGTTGCAGTAGAACAAGGAAAAGTAGAACTTGCACCTATGATGGATCAGGGTAAGGAAAGATTCTTGAAGGCATTGACAAGTTTGAAGTCAACACCACATTTGAATCCTCCTGAATATAGTTGGAAATTGGATTCTAATGAATTGATAGACTGGATCACAGAGATGGAAAAATATTTTGAGTATGAAAATGTATCTGAAGAGAAGAAGGTGAAGATTTTAGGTACAAAGTTGAAAGGCCATGCATCCTTGTGGTGGGAGCATCTGCAATTGGATCAGAAGAAGAAAGGAAAAGACAAAATCAAGGTATGGAATAAAATGGTGAATAAATTGAAAGGAAAGTTCTTACCTTGTGATTATAAGATTAACTTAGTTAGGTGAATGCAAAGTCTAAAGTAGAAAGATAGCTCGATAAAAGAGTATACTTAGGAATTCTATAGACTAGATATCATATCTAGACATGATGAGGATGATGTGGAAATAATTGCTAGTTACATGAAAGGTTTGAGAATTTCCATCCAAGAAGAAATCAATTTGGTCAAGTTAGAGAACAATGAAGAGGCTTATCAATTTTCATTGAAGGCTGAGGAGAAATTGAACAAGAGACATGAATAGAGACAAAGAGGTCGAGGTGGTAGATTACCTAGTGGAAGAGGTAGATCGTTTGGTGAGAATAGTAGATCTGAGCCTAAAAAGACAAACCTAGACAAAGGCAAAACCAAGTGGAAAAGTGAAAGTTCATCTAGAGGCAGAGGTAGTAACTACCGAGGTGGTTATAGTAGAGGTAATTTCTGAGGAACTTGTTACAATTGTGGAGAAGAAGGACATAGCTCTTTTGAATGTACACATGCTAGTAAGAAGGCTAGTAGCAGTAGAAATTCTTTGGTGTAAGAAGTGTCACCAAATGAACAAAAGAAGGAAAATAACTTGATGGTAAGGAGAGCACTATGGAATGAAAGTAAAAAGAAAGATCCTTTAAGGAATATTTTGTTCAAGACTAGATGTAGAGTTTCTGACAAAGTTTGGAAGGTAATCATTGACAGTGGTAGCTCAGAGAATCTAGCATCTGAAGAGATGGTCGCAAAGTGGCAGTTGGAAAGGTTGGAACATTTGAAGCCCTATCAAATTTCATGGATCAAAGATAAGCATACACTCTTGGTAAGTGAACAATGTTATGCAAATTTGAAGATTGGAATGTACTATAATAAAGTGTTGTGTGATATCATGCCTATGGGTTGTTATCATATTTTGTTGGGTAGACCTTGGCAATATCATAGACATGCTATATATGATGGGAGATTGCATAAGTATACCATTGTGGCTAATGGAAGAAAACAAATCTTGTTACCTTTAATGGTAGAACCTATTAGTAATGTTTGCACATCTGTGAAAGTTTGTTTGATGGAAGGAAGAAAATTTGTTAAGGATTTGAAGAAGAATGATGTATGCTTTGCTATGATTCCTAACAAATCGAGTAACAAAATAGAGGATAATGTCCTTGAGGAGATTGATAAGTTACTCACTGAGTACAATGATATCATTTCTGATAATGTACATGATGGTTTTCCACTAAAGAGAATTATTGATCATTGCATGGATCTATCCCTAGAGCTAGTTTACTCAATAAGGCACCTCATCAGTTGACAACTACTAAGAATCAAGATTTGAACAAACATATTCAAGAGTTGCTAGATAAAGGTTTGATTAGAGAAAGTTTGAGTCCTTGTGTAGTACTTGCAGTATTGGCACCTAAGAAGAAAGGATAATGGAGAATATGTACTGATTCTAGAGCAATCAATAAGATAACAGTGAAGTATAGGTTTCCTATACTGAGAATGGATGACATAACTGATAGTTTGACTTGTTAGTGCTCAAATCTGCAGATTATCAAATACTCATATAATCCCAATGGACATAATCTAGCAAAATGCAAACACTAAGGTATTAAGGATAGAAAACCTTCTTCACTTTGAATATAAATACTCAAGCGGGTATACCTATATCAATTCACTATTTAACTAAGCTCTGAATTGTGAACTAGCTCATTCACTACTCTGTCCTTGCTTCCAAACTCAACTTAATAAGATGAGAGAACTCTAAGTATGGCCCATATTATCCTAATACACAATATAATGATAGAAATCATGAAAGTGGCAACATGAAACAATGGTTTAAGGATATTCATCCTTCTTCTTTTTAGAGTTAAACTCAAGGAAGGTTAACCTCATTCAGTGCTTCTACAAAGCATTACAAAACACATCCATGAACTTGTCATAGAATGATCCAGATTATGATTATACCAGTAAAGTAAAATGAAACAATTATTAATATTTTGGGTGGCAAATAAATGTAAATGGATCTAGAACTAGTGCCTTATCCACTTGGGCATCAGAGTCAAACCCTACCTCCACATATATCTATCAAAACAAATATACTGAAACTCAAATGACATGCCTAACATACCATCCTTTTAATTTCTACAACTGTCATCAAATTCATACATGGATTATTAATTCCCAGAGACCTCCCCTAAGATTTAACTCTTTCCTTGAAAGAAACTTAAGCTTAACCCCTATATTCACCTTGTGAATAATGTATTCAAAATGCCTTGCAATCTAAATACATAAG
Organism: Chamaecyparis obtusa; assembly: GCA_027943335.1. Taxonomy (NCBI): domain Eukaryota; kingdom Viridiplantae; phylum Streptophyta; class Pinopsida; order Cupressales; family Cupressaceae; genus Chamaecyparis; species Chamaecyparis obtusa. The sequence goes on from BSBK01001370.1 coordinate 3,437,736, forward strand.
AAAACTAAAACACTCCATACATAAAGACAATAAAATGGTAGTAATAGAGCTCCAATATTTTGTATTAATGGTCAAAATGTGTTGATAAAGTATCTTCTCATTTAAAGAAAATAAGGTTTTGTATTAAGAACCTTTCTTACAGAGTATTTTTTTCCACCTTCAAAATGAGAAAAGACTTGCTATATATATCTTAGCCATCTTAGAATCCTTGAAAGGATGCAACAAGCTTGGGATGGCTAGAAAAGATCCTACACTAGAGACAAGGTTACAAACTGACAAAAAGATTGCAACAACATTTTACAAATATCTTTTCTCAACAATTTCGCAGGTGGCATCTTTGTCTAAGGATATTTCAGAGCAGTTGCTAAATTTTTTGCATGAATGATGATCACCATTCTGGCTAACCTACATCATCCTTTGTTTGAAACTTGCTCTCCCCCAATTTTCTGGATCAGGTGCCATCTGCAGCTCTATTCTTGCTCTTCTTCTATAAGCTGGACAACTGACCTCTTCTTCTTATTTATTGTTAGTTTCTCCCAAGCTGCTACATCATCATCCAATGGCCAGTTGTAAGTCTACAATTCATGTAATAATCAGACTTGCGTATCCCACATGGAGTCAGTTATATTTTTGGCCTCTGCCACAAAGTGTATGCAATCATTTTCAATTTTGAAAAGACTATCAATTATGCTATTACACCTCTCAAAATCCAAAGTATTGTCACTATTTACGAAAGCATCTTGTGTAATTGCCAAATAATCCATTGATAGTTTCCATTCTTCCAACTTGATCACATTTCCATTGTCATCACATATTGATGGCAGATATTTTCTATAATGCTTATCAAACATAAACAACCTAGCCTTCACCTGGTTGGACTTACCTTTAAAAAACTTTGAAATGGCACTGACTAAGCTAATCTTCTCAAAAACTTCTGTCACTACCCCAGGGATCTCAGGCTTATGTTCTTGTAGACTATCAAGTTTATCAAACAACAAACTTATCCCAGACCAAACACTATGAAGTGGCTCCAAAGCACCCAATGATTCATTTACCTTTCTGTTGGTCTGGTGCAATTGGCTAACTGATTGATAAATTGTATCCATCTTCTCTATTATCTTATCCCACCTATATTGCACAATCTTTGACATAGTGTCCAAAGATGCCTCTATCCTTAGCTTCTCCAAATCTTCACTAGGTCTCTTAGGGACTCCTTCATTAGTCTAAATAGGGACCTGAATCTGCACAAGGGGGAAAACAACTACCTTTGAAGCTTCTTCAAGCTTAACTTTTATTTCTGCCAATTCATCCTCTAACTGCTTAATCTTCATCAATTTTAAGTCTCTATCCTTGGCCACTAGGTTTGCACTTAAAAACAATTTTGAATACCTTTCAGATAATTGAACTATCTTTGCTTCATTCAGGTTAGCCCAATGAGTTACTGCCTTGGAAACTTCAAGGTCAGTTGTATTCTACACAGTCCATATAATCTTATTCCCTTCCATTTTATCCTCTATACTTAACAAAGATGGCTTTTGGGTCCTAGGGGCCATAGACCACATTGCAATAGCTTGAGATTTAGGGTCATAGCCACTTCCTCTTATCATATCACAAATGTGAACTTCATATGACAGGCTACCCTGTGGTTGCTTTCTTATTTGATCTATGATGAATGCAGAAGTTAGATCCCATCCTAGATTCAATAGCATTCCACTTGACTTGACCAGTTGTCTAGCTTCATCTGCAGTTATGGAATCAAGGCTAGGATCATAAGAAGCTAAGGCTCTCAATGTCTCTTCACTTGGCTCCATACCTTTAGGCAGAAGTTTCCTCACTTCTTGTTGCTTATTCCAAATAAGGAAAATATTGAATTCATCAGTTTTAATAAACTGGTCATCACTCAAAAATTCCTCCTGATAGACCTCTCTGATATCCTTTTCTGACCACAAGGACTGCTCCTTATCTATTTCATCAGTGGCCACCTTCTTTCCTTCTCTTATTGCTTTTCTCAATTGGTGATGGTAAACCCTATCACCTAGCACTAAAGCAGATGCTCTATCAATTATTCTCTTTTATTTTTCCTACCTTGAAGGCTCTCCTTCCTCAAGCCTCTATTTCTTCAAAGGTGGCTCTGAAGTATCTCCTATTTTTGCTTGGTCTTCAACAGGCTTAACACTCTGTACATCCTCAATTTTTGGTGGGCTATTCCCTTCCGGGGACTCATCATAAAACTCCTCTTGATTAGAAGATGAATCATCTTTCCTTTTCTTTGCTTGACTCTAGTCAATCAACCTCTCCAACTGATTTGATAGAGTGTCATGCATCTCTATCATCTTGTCAATTCTTTTTAAATAGGGAAGGCCAGGGAAGAAACCCTCAAAAGGAAGCTAGGCTGCCATCACTTGTTTTGACAAGTCTATCAAATCAAAGTACCTGTTCCATCTCCTTTTGACCTCATCATCATCTATAATGTTTCTACCTACATCTTCTTCATCCAAACCCTCATGTTCCTTAATCACACCAATGTTTGGAATATAGAGCATCCTAGCAGTTTTCATAAAGCCCTCAGGATCTACATGTCTACAAGCACCAGCAACCATTTTGAACTAATTTAGCCATGCAGTAATTTGTAGAAACATCCTCTTTCCTACTAGGAAGTCACCTATCCTAAATTGCCTAGGTGTGAATGTACCCTTCTTGTGAGGGGCTAGAAGTTCTCTATCTGTCCACATCAACTGCCACACAAATTTGAAATAAGCAACTCTTGGAGGCAAAAATTTTGGTAACAGATGTGGGGGTTGAAGAGCACACGATTATATTGAGAGGGGGGGTGAATCAGTATAATAACAATTTTAACTTTTAAAATCTTTATTCAAAGATAACTTTAAATTCTCAAACAAACAATTATGCACATGAACACAAATTTTACGTGGAAACCCAATATGGGAGAAAACCACAAAATAATTTTCTTTTATATATAATATTGTTCTTTTACAATGTTTTGTAGGCACCAACCTACTAGAGGCTCTAACCCCTAATTTTATGAGCACCGACTCACTGGAAGCACCAACTCCCACACTTCGCAGGCACCGACCTACTGGAAGCACCAACTCCCTCTATCTGGATTCTGAGCACCAACTCACTGCTTGCAAAATTTCTTCCACCTGAATGATGTTGCTAATTCAATTGATGATGGACACAATCTGCTCTTTAAGTCAGCCAATATTTTCTTCTAATTTAAAATATATATATGTATGTATATTCTTACAATATTATATTCAAAATCTGAATACATAATCTTAAAATTTTATCTCTTCTTTGTTACTGCTGCTCTCCTTCTTATATCCACATGCTGACTTATTCTTCCCCTTTTTTTTTTCAAAATGATTGAATATATATATATATGCTCACTCCTTAAGAAACAATGTGTCTTTTAGAAAAGACATGACTCTTCAAAAAGGTATTTACTGAAATGTTATTAACTTGAAAATAAATTAATCCATATTTATTGTTATTATAATATCCTTTATGAATGACTGCTTCATATTATATTCTGTGATATTTCTTTGGAAATATATATTTTATTGACTATTACATATCTTTTGATATGCTTTCGATACCGTCTCCCTATTATATACTTTGCATATATCTTTAAAACTATTTATATCTACCACTTCTATTTTAGAATATATCATATGTGTATCAGCTATTGTGTATGCCGTTTCAAACCCTCGATGCTGGTGGACACTTCAAAACCTTTAAGCCGCTGTGATTTGTTTTATTGTTGCACACATATACTTTCATCCTTCGAAAATCTTTTGACGTCACTAATGTTGCCTTCGTATTGGAATATAAGTTTGATGATTACTTAGAAGACGTTCAGTGGTGGAGGCTGTCTAAGTTGTAGAAGTATTAAATCAAAGACAAACATCAGAACGCGGTCCCCTTGATTGGAGTCTTGGCGTCTAGCACTTAACACTTGTGCATTGATGTTGCATCAAACATCGGCCAGTAGAAGACAAATGGGTTTTGTTGTTTACGACACATCTGCCTGGAAAAGTGGACACGGGACTATTCATATATCTCTTCATCTGATTGCTATGGTGATATAATCTTCAATAATCTCAACCTTTGATAATATAGAAATATGCATTGAAACATGACTGGAAACTCTTTGTCTACCATATATGAAATGTTCAATGTTCTTTTGAAACTCTGCATCATACGTCTCTGTTATGTATGTACACCATGTCTTCCCTATTTTTTATCTTACTATTATAGTTTTTGTGATTATAATACATATATTATAATCAGTATACACTTTACCGAAATAGTATGTATTGTCATTTTCTGTTCATTCATATTTCTGCTATCTTTTTATAGAATATGTTGTTCTCTGATCGCTGGCATAGATTTCTTTTATTTTTATCTCATGTACTACCATAAACAAATAAATATATTCATCATTTGATTTCTGGGTGGTTACATTCATCATTCTTTCAACAAAGAATTAAATAACTCCCGTAAGCTCGATATCCTTTTTGATACGTATATAGCTGTGATCTATATATCTTCTGCAGCATCTGTTTCATCCTATATATCTGCAGCATTGATATTTTCTATTCTTTAACCACTGTCATAAACTTGCCAAATATTGTATAATGTCTTCATCCATCTCTGGTTATTTTGAATGCTACATATCTTTACTAATTTGACATCAATGACAATTTTCATCAATCTCCCCCTTTGTCATTGATGGCAACTAAATATATGATCTTGTTTGTGCAAGGCTCCCCCTTAGTTCACTATTCCCTTCATCTTCTATCTCTCCCCCTTTGTCATCAATGGCAAAGGGTCTCCAAAACTAGAGACTAGCTCCCCCTGAAGACATGTTTGTAATGAAATCTTCAATGAATGGATGAGAGTGATAGTACACCCAATTTCTCCCTTAGGTATTCAAAGGTTTCCTTAGGAAGTGGTTTCATGAAGATATCCGCTAACTGCTCCTTTGTATTAATATATTCCAACTTGACTTGCTTCTCAAGTACCTGTTCCCTCAAGAAGTGGTATTTGATTGAAATGTGCTTCATTTTGGAATGCATGACTGGATTCTTTGAAATGCTGATTGCACTTGTATTATCACAAAAAATAGGAATGGGATTCTCAAATTCAATCTTGATATCTCCTAGTGTTTGCTTCATCCAAAGAACTTGTGTACAACTAGCAACTGCTGCAACATACTCAGCTTCCGCGGTAGCTAAAGTTACTGATCCTTGCTTCTTGCTTAACCATGAAACCAAACTCTTACCAAGAAAGAATGCTCCTCCACTCGTACTTCTTCTATCATCAATATTGCCTCCCAAATCAGCATCTGTATAGGCTGTAAGTGAAAAGTCTTTTCCTCTTGGATACCATAAACCAAGATCCATAGTGCCCTTTAGGTACTTTAGTATTCTCTTAACTGCTAGAACATGAGATTCTTTTGGCATTGCTTGAAATCTAGCTACAACAACAACTGCTTGTAGAATGTCTGGTCTTGTGGCTGTTAAGTACAACAAACTTCCTACCATAGATCTATATAGAACTTGATTAACATCGGGAGATTCATCCATCTTGCTAAGCTTACATCCTGTAACCATGGGAGTGCTGACTAGATTACAATCTTCCATCCCAAACTTCTTTAATATTTCTTTGATATACTTGCTTTGAGAAATGAATATTCCTTTATCTGTTTGCTCAATTTGCAATCCAAGAAAGAAAGATAATTCCCCAAGCATGGACATCTCAAATTCTTGTTGCATATTCATAGAAAATCCTTTGCACATTTTATCACTTGCTCCTCCAAATATTATGTCATCAACATATACTACAACTACCAAAAGTTTGTTGTTTTCAGATTTGATATATAGATTACTATCAGCCATACCTCTTTTGAAACCTTGATCTAGAAGATACTTGTCCAACCTTGAATACCAAGCTCTTGGAGCTTGTTTTAGCCCATAAAGAGCTTTCCTAAGTCTACATACATGATCTTCTTTTTCTGAATATGTATACCCTTCAGGTAATTCAACATATACTTCTTCTTCTAAGTCTCTATTTAAGAAGGCTGATTTGACATCCATTTGGTAGACCTTGAATGCTTTATGGCTTGCAAATGCTAAGAACATCCGGATTGCTTCTAATCTTGCAACTGGGGCAAATGTTTCTTCAAAATCTACTCCTTCTACTTGAGCATAGCCTTTACAAACTAGCCTAGCTTTGTTCCTTGTGACTTCTCCATTTTCATTCATTTTATTTCGGAACACCCATTTGGTTCCTATGACATTTTTGTCTTTTGGTCTTGGAACTATTTCCCAAGTATTATTCTTCTCAATCTAATTTAATTCTTCTTCCATTGCTTTTACCCAACACTTGTCTTCACTTGCTTCTTTGAAGTCTTTTGGTTCTATTTTGGATAAGAGACAGATATGCGCACTTTCATTAGTATTGAAAAACTTCCTTCTTGTTTGGACTTCTTTATCTAGATCTCCAAGAATCAAGTCTTCAGGATGGTTTCTTTGAACAAATTTTGATGGAGTCTTTGCTGGTGTTTTTGCTTTTGAAGGGGTCTTGGAAACTTCTTGCTCTAGTTCCTTTTCTTCTTTATCTTTAGGATCTTCTATTTCTTCACATATGCTTGGCAATTCATCATTTATCTTTTCAAATGGTTTTCCTTCATCTATCTTTACATTTGCACTTTCTACAATTTTGTGAAGTCTCTTGTTGTAACATCTATATGCTTTACTCTTGAAAGAATATCCAAGAAAGATTCCTTCATCTGCTCTAGCTTCAAATTTTCCCAAGTCATCTTCATCCCGTCTTATATAGCATGTACTTCCAAAAATTTTGAAATACCTGACTGATGCTGGTCTCCCTTTCCATAACTCATAAGGTGTCTTATCATGATTTACTCTTATTTGTGCCCGGTTCAAAATGTGGACTGCTGTATGTACTGCCTCCTTCCAAATGGAATCAACTATCTTGGACTCATTTAGCATTGCCCTTGCCATTTCTTGCATGGTTCTATTCTTTCTCTCTACAACTCCATTCTATTGGGGAGTTCTAGGTGCTGAAAGTTGTCTTTTTATGCCATTCTTTTCACAATATTCATCAAATTCATGAGAAGTAAACTCTCCACCTCTATCCATTCTAAGACATTTTATTTTAGCATCCATTTCATTTTCAACTAGTTCTTTGAAAGCTTTAAATTTGTCAAGAGCTTCTGATTTTTCTTTTAGGAAAGCTACCCAAGTCATTCTAGAATAGTCATCAATAAATAATATGAAGTATTTTTCTCCTTGTAGGCTTCTTGTCCTGGTTAGACCACAAAGATCTGAATGAATAAGCTCAAGTGGTTTTGATGTAGAATATTCCTTGTTTTTGAAAGTGTTTCTTGTTTGCTTCCCTAGTTGGCATTGTTTGCAAATGATATTTGTAGGTTTTGAAATCTTAGGTATATCTCTTACAGCTCCTTTATGACTAATTTTGACAATATTATCAAAGTTCAAGTGTCCTAATCTTTTGTGCCATAGCCAATTTTCATCTTCTTGTGCAAAGAAACATTTTTCATCATTCATTTCTTGTAAAACATATAAATTGTTTGCAGTCCTACAAGCATTAGCTATTAATTTTCCATCCTTTTTAATTTCACAGCCTTTAGAATAAAAAGTCACATTATGCCCTTGATCACAAAGCTGACTTACACTTAGTAAGTTTTATTTTAATCCTTTCACGTACCAAACATCAACTGTTTTTGTTTTGCCATGGTCTAGACTAAGAGTTCCTTTTCCTTTTATGTAACGTTTTGAGTTGTCACCAAATCTCACTGATCCTCCATCTGCTGGTTCAAATGAAATGAATTTTCTTTTGTCTCCTGTCATGTGTCTAGAGCATCCACTATCAACATACCACCAATCCCTTTTATTTCGAGCATGTAGAGCTATTTGAACAAATAGTGATTTTTCTTTCTTTTTCCATACTTTCTTTTTGGGAAGATCTTCTTTCTTTTCTTGATTTGTAGGAAAGATAGTTCTACAATTGTGGGTAGCATGTCCAAAATTGTTACACTTAGAACATAAAATATCATATTTGACCAATGGAGCAAAAGGATTTTGTGTGCTGAAATTTTGAACATTCTTCACTTTGCTTCTGCAGTTTAGAGCTTTATGACCAAATTTGTTACAAGAGTAACAATATCCATAAAATAGGTAAGAAGAATGTTGTCTATAATATGGCCTTTTCCATTCCATCATGTGTTGTTTAGATGTTCTACATTCTAGTGCTTTGTGACCATAACAATTGCAAGAATAGCAATAAGCATGAAAATTATGACTAGTTTTATCAACTTCTTTATTTTCTTTAGGCGTGTTTTCTTTTAATGATTCATTTATGACTAATTTTCTTCCTTCTTTTATGAAGCCTTTGAATGTATTATTAGTGTTTGAATTTTCTTCAAAACCAACACCTGTTTTGCTGAAAGAAGGTTTTTGACTATCAATGATATCATTTAGTATTTCTGAGCCCTTTTTAAACTTGAGATTGTTAATGGTGTATTCCTTCAACTCTCTTTCTAATTTTTCAATTTCTAGTTTTAAGTTAGCTTCAGTTTGTTAGCTTCTTCTAATTGATTCTTCAAATCTTCAATTGTTTGTTCTGATTCTTTTGTTGCTTTCATAGCTTCCTCTTTGAATTTTACAAGTTTTCTTTTTAGTCTTTCATTTTGTTTATATGCATAATGAAGTTCTTCTTGGAGATCAACATCTTCTTCCTCATTACCTAATTCATTTTCCTCTTCCTCATAGCTATCATTGGAAACTACTTTAGCCATAAATAGAATTTCATCTTCATCATCACTTGGGCATTCCTCGCTGCTTTCATCTGAAGAGCTATCCTTTTTTGAATAAAAACTCCTTTTATTTTTGTTTTGATATCTTTTCTTCTTATTAAACTTGTTATTACTTTTCCATTTCTTCTTTGTGTGTGCTTGCTTTTCATCTTCACTTGAATCATCATCATTTTGAGGGCATTTTGAGGCGTAGTGTCCTATCTTTCCACAATTGAAACATTTGAAAGGAAACTTCCCTTTATATTTTCCACTTCCCTTTTTCAATTTTCTTAAGAAATGTGCTTCAGCTTCATCGGTTTCACTACTTGAACTATCACTTGACATTTGTTTTTTATTTTTACCCTTTTTGGAAACTTTAAAAGATATTTCCTTCTTAGACTCTTTACTTCCAATCCTCATTTCATAGGTAGTAAGGATTCCATGTAACTCATCTTTAGTAAGGCTATCTAGATCTTTTCTCTCTTCGATTGTTGACACCTTAGAATCAAATCTAATGGGTAAGGATCTCAAGATTTTTTCAACTACTAGCTGTTCTTCTACTTCCTCTCCAAGGGCTTTTATTGCATTAACTACTTCATCTACACGAGAGAGAAATGAGGCTATGTCTTCATCTTCCTTCATTTTCAGACTTTCAAATGTGCTTCGGTGAGTTTGAAGTTTGGCTTTCTTTACATTATCAGTTCCTTCATAAATATTTTTCAACTTATCCCATATGTCCTTTGCAGATTTACAATGCATAACTTTTGTGAACTCCGAGTCGGCAAGATTACATAAAATAGCATGTTTTGCTTTGGCATTATTCTCACTTTTCCTTTTTCTGGCTGCATCGGTTGGTGGGTTTGCTGGTATTGCATATCCATCTAGAACTGATTGCCAAACATTGAATCCAATAGCATTTAAATAAGCCTCCATTTTAATACTCCAGAATGCATAGTTTGTCCCATCAAAAATTGGTGTCTTGTTTTGAAAACTTTCAGCCATTTGTGCTCTTTGGATCTACCTTCAAGCTGTTAGGCTATATAGAAGGAACCCGCTCTGATACCAATTGAAGAGCACATGATTATACTGAGAGGGGGGGTGAATCAGTCTAATAACAATTTTAACTTTTAAAATCTTTATTCAAAGATAACTTTAAATTCTCAAACAAACAATTATGCACATGAACACAAATTTTACGTGGAAACCCAATATGGGAGAAAACCACAAAATAATTTGCTTTTATATATAATATTGTTCTTTTACAATGTTTTGTAGGCACCAACCTACTAGAGGCTCCAACCCCTAATTTTATGAGCACCGACTCATTGGAAGCACCAACTCCCACACTTCACAGGCACCGACCTACTGGAAGCACCAACTCCCTCTGTCCAGATTCTGAGCACCAACTCACTGCTTGCAAAATTTCTTCCACCTGAATGCTGTTGCTAATTCAACTGATGATGGACACAATTTTCTCTTTAAGTCAGCCAATAGTTTCTTCTAATTTCAAATATATATATATATGTATGTATATTCTTACAATATTATATTCAAAATCTGAATACATAATCTTAAAATTTTATCTCTTCTTTGTTACTGCTACTCTCCTTCTTATATCCACATGCTGACTTATTCTTCCCCTTTTTCTTTTCAAAATGATTGAATATATATATATATATGCTCACTCCTTAAGAAACAATGTGTCTTTTAGAAAAGACATGACTCTTCAAAAAGGTATTTACTGAAATATTATTAACTTGAAAATAAATTAATCCATATTTATTGTTATTTTAATATCCTTTATGAATGACCGCTTCATATTATATTCTGCTATATTTCTTTGGAAATATATATTTTATTGACTATCACATATCTTTTGATATGCTTTTGATACCGTCTCCCTGTTATATACTTTGCATATATCTTTAAAACTATTTATATCCACCACTTCTATTTTAGAATATATCATATGTGTATCAGCTGTTGTGTATGCCATTTCAGACCCTCGATGCTAGTGCACACTTCAAAACCTTTAAGCCGCTATGATTTGTTTTATTGTTGCACACATATACTTGTTGGAAACAATTGTCTGAAGGAAATTGCTACTCAAATTATGTATTGTCTTTGATGTCACACAATGTCATAGTCCACAGCAATCAGTTCCTACCGAGCTCAATCGGTCTGCCAGACAGGAAGATTAGTGCTTACCGAGTCCACTCGGTTATCAAAGAAAATCAGTATCTACCGAGTTCACTCGGTTATCAAAGGAAATTCAGCATTTACCGAGTTCAATCGGTCATCAAAGGAAATTCAGCATTTATCAAGTTCAGTCGGTCATCAAAGAAAATTTAGTATTTACTGAGTTCAGTCGGTCGTCAAAGGAAATTCAGTGTTTACCGAGTTCAATCGATCATCAAAGGAAATTCAGTGTTTACCGAGTTCAGTCGGTTATCGAAGGTAAAGGATTGTCAGTGTTTACCGAGTTCCCTCGGTCTCCGAAAGATTGTAGAAAGTTATGATCACCGAGCACTGTTGGCCCTTGAAGGATTTTTGCAAATAGAGTTTGCTTAATTCAGCCGACTGTTATACTAAATAATGTCGATTTGAAAAATCTAAAATCATATAAATAAAAGGTCAAATGTGAAAAATAAATAGGAAACACAGTAGAAGATTTACAGAAGAAAGACAGGAAAGGTGTGTGTGAATTTGTGAAGGATGTTCAGATATCCTTAAGGTGCAGCAGAGATTTATTTGATCAGGAAGGATCACACTTATGCAGAACAGAGATCTGTAATTAGCAAGGCAGTTGCATTATTATACAGGTCATTTTTCATTGTTACCTTCTTATCATTATTACAGTGAATTCTAAATCTCTTAACCGAGTTGGTTTAAAAACCATATTGTAAATCCTCTAACAAGGTGACAATTCCATTGAATTGTTTTCAAGACCTCTTACCGGGCCACTCCTAGCAGGGTGATTAAATCCTCTAACAAGGTCACACCTAACAGTGTGTTTTGTAACCTTTTACCAGGTTGGCTTCTAACCGGGTATCACTTCAAAAAAGTGAAAATTAGTATCTAGATACATTGGTGGTTTTTCCCATATTGGGTTTCCATGTTAGATCTTGTGTCTCTTGTGTTCTTAATTGCTATCTTAATCATACACTAGTGCTGATGAATATCTAAAAGATAATTTTGCTAATACTTTCTGCATCTTCAAAGTTACTGCAATCTATTTACAAAGTGCTAAAACAGATAACATTGTTAAGATATCCTAAGGGATCTGGAAAGAATTAATTGTGAAGTGTTTTATGGTTGACTGATTCACCCCCCCCCCCCCTCTCAGTCACTTCATCCATATTCCATCAATTGGTATCAGAGCTTTTGGTGCTTGTAGGAAGGGTTTCAAGGACCTAAGCTAAAGATCAGGATGTCTTACAAGAGGGAAATTCCAAAGCTCAACAGAGATAACTTTTCAGCATGGCAAGGTCTCATGCGACTTCATCTAGCTTCCATTGGTGATTCAAGATGTAAATACATTGATGAAGAATACACAATTCCTAATGGCGCATTAATTGTTGAAGACATTACAGATAAAAAGACTCATAACACCATGATGATAGACATTGCATCTGCTCTCAGCTATGAAGAATTTGATGATATTAAAGAATGCACTACTGTATATGAAATGTGGATGGAACTGAAGAAAATATATGGTGGTGATGCAAATGTGAAAAGAGCCAAAGCAGAAAGCCTAAGAGGACAGTTTGACAAGATGAATATGAAGGAAGATGAAAACATTGCAAAATATGTTGAAAGAATCAAAGCAAGTGTAATTGCAATTAGAGCTTCTGGAGGAACAATCTCAGATGAAACTGTTATAAGTAAGGTACTCAGAACATTACTCCCTATCTATGCAATAAGAGTATCAGCTATTCAAGAAAGAAGATGTGAAACAAACCACAATATAACTTTGGATGCTTTAGTTGGAAGATTGACAGCCTTTGAATTAGACAACTATGTTCCTAGCTCCAAAAATATTGAATCAGCATTTGAGGACAAGGTTTCACTAAAGAAGAACAAGAAAATTAAAGAAGTTCAGTCAGAAAGTGAAGAAGTATCAGAAGAAAGTTCTGATAGTGATCTTGAAATTGTAGAAGCATTACTTGCAAAGAAGTACTCTAGAGGGAAAGGTAAATATAAAGGTAAAACTCCTTTAATCTATTTTTCATGTGAAGAAATTGGACATATTGCAGCTAGGTGCCCAAACAAGCAAGTCAAAGAAGAGAAGAGAAGTCACAAGTACTATGGCAAAAAGAATTTCAAATCATTCAAGGATAAAGGTAAGAAAACATGTTTTATGGCTAAAGATTCTGATGATAGTGAAGAAGAAATTGTCTTTATTGCTATAAAAGATGAATCTGATGATGATGAAGATAAGATGGCACTTATTTCTCATGTAAGCAAAGATGATATATGGATAATAGATAGCGGATGTTCACACCACATGACTGGTGACAAGACAAAATTTGAATATCTAGAAGACTGTGATAGTGGCAATGTAAGATTTGGAAACAATGAACCTTGTTGTATAAAAGGAAAAGGAAGAATCTCATTAACCAAAGAACTCATATGTGATAATGCTTATTGGGTTGAAGGACTAAAACATAATCTTCTAAGTGTAGCACAGCTAATCAACACTGGTTTCAAGGTTGAATTCATGAATGGTCAAGCAAGACTGCTGGATGAAAAAGGAAAACTCATTGGATCAGGCAAACAAACAAAAGGTAACTTATTTTATCTTGATCTTAGTGAATACTCATGCTTTATTGCTCAAATTGAAGAAAGTTGGCTATGGCACAAAAGGTTATGTCATGTGAATTTTGATAACATGATAAAAATAAGCAAATTCAAGAAGGTTAGAGGCATTCCTACTTTGAAGAAACCTAATACTGGTCTATGTAAGAATTGTCAGATTGGCAAAATGAGTAAAACTAGTTTCAAGAGTAAGAATTATCAGTCTAAAGAAATTTTGGAAATTGTGCATACTGATTTATGTGGACCTATTGGGATACAAAGCTATACTAGAGATAAATTCTTTATTCTTTTCGTTGATGATTATTCTAGAATGATGACTGTTATGTATTTAAGAGAAAAATCAGAAGCATTTGAAAAGTTCAAATGGTACTTAGCAAGAGTGGAAAAGGAAACAGGGAAAAGATTGAAATGCTTAAGATCAGACAGAGGTGGTGAATTCATCTCCCATGATTTTAACAAATTTTGCATTGAAAGAGGAATCAAAAGATAGGTATCAGCTCCTAGAACTCCTAAGTAGAATGGAATAGCAGAAAGAAGAAACAGATCTATTATGGATTGTGCAAGGACTCTAATGATAGAAAAGAACATCGCTATAAAGTACTGGAAGGAAGCTATCAGCACTGCAGTTCATACCTTGAATTGAGTACAATTGAAGAAAGACACATTCAAAACTCCTTATGAATTATGGTATGGCTATAAACCCAATGTAAGTTACATGAAAATATTTGGTAGCAAGTGTTATATCTTAAAAGAATCTAGAAGAAATAAATTTGATGTGAAAAGTGATGAAGGAATATTCCTAGGATATTCTAGCAAAAGCAAGGCATACAAATGTCTGAACTTATCTACTCACAAAGTCATAGAAAGTATACATGTAAAATTTGATGAGTTTGCAAAAAAGACTGAAGAAGAAAGCAAAAGGGAACCTGAGAACTACAGAAGATTCATTTACATTGAACCTGAAACATTGGCAGACACAACTATCAATAAGGAAACTATATCTACCAAGCTGAGCATAGTTACCGAGTCACAAACTGAGTCACAGGAAGAAGTTCAAACTGAGTCATAGGAAGAAATTCAGACCGAGTCTCAGCCTGAAGTTACTGAGCAAATATCTACCGAGCCCGAGCAACCTGAAGAAGAGATCCTAGAAGACAACTGCATGAATCATTCAAAAAGAAAGAACCTATACTAGCCAAATATGTCAGAAGACATCATACACCAGATCAAATTATTGGAAACAAATCAGATGGTACTATGACAAGAAGCAAGCTAAAAGGTACATGTCTGCTTACTGACTTTGAACCTAGAAATATCAAAGATGCATTGGAAAATGAAAGTTGGATTGAAGCAATGAATGAAGAATTAGAACAAATACAAAAGAACAAAACATGGACTCTTGTACCTAGACCTAAAGATAAGAATGTAATTTGAACAAAATGGGTATTCAAAAATAAGCTGAATGAAGATGGTCAAGTATCTAGAAACAAAGCTAGACTGGTATGTAAAGGTTATTCTCAAGAAGAAGGTATAGATTATGGAGAAAATTTTGCTCCTGTTGCAAGATTAGAAGGTGTAAGAACTCTACTTGCTTATGCAGCACACAAAGGATTTAAGGTATATCAGATGGATATAAAATCTGCATTTCTCAATGGAATTCTTGATGAAGAAGTCTACATTGAACAACCTAAAGATTTTGTTGATCCAGATAAAAAGGACATGGTCTGCAGGTTACACAAAGCATTGTATGGTTTGAAACAAGCTCCTAGAGCATGGTATGAAAGACTCCATAACTATTTGATTCAGATTAATTTTAAAAGAGCCAATGATAACAACAATCTATATATTAAAGAAGGACCGGATGACAAAATTGTATTGGTAGAAATATTTGTAGATGATACTATATTTACAGGGAATGAGGATCAGTGCAAAGAATTTTCAGAGAAAATGAACAAAGAATTTGAAATGTCTATGTTTGGTTTAATAAAAAATTTTGTTGGTCTTCAAATTCAGCAAAGCAAGAATGGTATATACATTACTAAATCTAAATACATTAAGGAAATACTTAAGAAGTTTGGTATGGAAGATTCAAAACAAGTTGGTACACCCATGTGTACTGGACTGAAACTTACCAAAAATGATGATTCAAAAGAAGTTGATCAGACCCTATACCGATCTATGATTGGAAAATTGCATTATGTAGTACATACAAGACCTGATATTGCCTTAGCAGTCGGTATAGTAGCTAGATTCTCAGCAAAAGCTAAGGAAAATCATATGATGGCAATCAAAAGAATCTTAAGATACTTAAAAGGAATTGAAGAATATGGTTTGTGGTATAAATTTGGAGGCAATCTAGACTTAAAAGTGTTTACTGATGCTGATTGGGTAGGAAACATTGATGACAGAAAAAGCACAAGTGGTGGAGCATTTTTTCTTGGAAAAAGACTGGTATCCTGGACTAGTCAAAAGCAAAATTGCACATCTCAATCCACAGCTGAAGTAGAATATGTTGCTGCTGTAGTAAACTATTCAAATATTGTTTGGTTTAAACAGTTATTAGAAGGTATGAAGGTTGAAATCAAAGAACCAGTTGTTATATTTTGTGACAATACCAGTGCAATAAACATTTCAAAGAATCCAGTGATGCATTCCAAAACCAAGCACATTGCTATTAAATATCACTTTGTTAGAGAATTGGTGCAAGATAAGGAAATCAGATTAGAATATATTCATACAAAAGAACAAATTGCAGACATTCTTACCAAACCATTACCTAAGGATGCATTTGTGTATCTAAGAGGTAAGTTAGGGGTCATTACCCTATCCAAGGATCACTAAATATAGTTTTAGTGATGCATCAACCTGAACATGATTGAAAATCAACTAGTTGATGCAGCATATTCAAGGAATCATTGCATATGAATCAGTACTTGAGGTACATTAATTTACACCGGTAATATGTGAATTGTCTTTGGCATGTGTTGTCAAAGAGGGAGTGTTTGCTATGTCTTTGCTATTACTTCAAGAAATTTTCAATAGTCAGAAGGAAGAATTTTCAGGATAAAGGAAGTTTGCTGATAGAGGGAGATTTGAATTTGAACCGAGCTAATTCTTTCAAATTTCTTAAGCTATGACATATTGTGTTGCCATCAATGCCAAAGAGGGAGATTGTTGGAAACAATTGTCTGAAGGAAATTGCTACTCAAATTATGTATTGTCTTTGATGTCACACAATCTCATAGTCCGCAACAATCAGTTCCTACCGAGCTCAGTCGGTCTGCTAGACAGGAAGATTAGTGCTTACCGAGTCCACTCGGTTATCAAAGAAAATTAGTATCTACCGAGTTCACTCAGTTATCAAAGGAAATTCAGCATTTACCGAGTTCAGTTAGTCATCAAAGGAAATTTAGCATTTACCGAGTTCAGTTGGTCATCAAAGAAAATTTAGTGTTTACCGAGTTCAGTCAGTCGTCAAAGGAAATTTAGTGTTTACCGAGTTCAGTCAGTCGTCAAAGGAAATTCAATGTTTATCGAGTTCAGTCGATTATCGAAGGTAAAGGATTGTCGGTGTTTACCGAGTTCCCTCGGTCTCCAAAAGATTGTAGAAAGTTATGATCACTGAGCACTATCGGCCCTTAAAGGATTTTTTTAAATAGAGTTTGCTTAATTTAGCCGACTGTTATACTAAATAATGTCGATTTGACAAATCTAAAATCATATAAATAAAAGGTCAAATGTGAAAAATAAATAGGAAACACAGTAGAAGATTTATAGAAGAAAGATAGGAAAGGTGTGTGCGAATTTGTGAAGGATGTTCAGATATCCTTAAGGTGCAGCAGAGATTTATTCGATCAGGAAGGATCACACTTATGCAGAACAGAGATCTGTAATCAGCAAGGCAGTTGCATTATTATACAGGTCATTTTTCATTGTTACCTTCTTATCATTGTAACAGTGAATTCTAAATCTCTTAACCAAGTTGGTTTAACAACCATATTGTAAATCCTCTAACAAGGTGACAATTCCATTGAATTGTTTTCAAGACCTCTTACCAGGCCACTCCTAGTAGGGTGATTAAATCCTCTAACAAGGTCACACCTAACAGTATGTTTTGTAACCTTTTACCAGGTTGGCTTCTAACTGGGCATCACTTCAGAAAAGTGAAAATCAGTATCTAGATACATTGGTGGTTTTTCCCATATTGGGTTTCCACGTTAAATCTTATGTCTCTTGTGTTCTTAATTGCTATCTTAATCATACACTAGTGCTGATGAATATCTAAAAGATAATTTTGCTAATACTTTCTGCATCTTCAAAGTTACTGCAATCTATTTATCGAGTGCTAAAACAGATAACATTGTTAAGATATCCTAAGGGATCTGGAAAGAATTAATTGTGAAGTGTTTTATGGTTGACTGATTCACCCCCCCCCCCCTCTCAGTCACTTCATCCATATTCCATCAATACTTTCATCCTTCAAAAATCTTTTGACATCACTAATGTTGCCTTCGTATTGGAATATAAGTTTGATGATTACTTAGAAGACATTCAGTGGCGGAGGCTATCCAAGTTGCAGAAGTATTAAATCAAAGACAAACATCAGAACGTGGTCCCCTTGATTGGAGTCTTGGTGTCTAGCACTTAACACTTGTGCATCGATGTTGCATCAAACATCGGCCAGTAGAAGACAAATGGGTTTTGTTGTTTACGACACATCTACCTAGCAAAGTGGACACAGGACTATTCATATATCTCTTCATCTGATTGCTATGGTGATATAATCTTCAATAATCTCAACCTTTGATAATATAGAAATATGCATCGAAACATGACTGGAAACTCTTTGTCTACCATATATGAAATGTTCAACATTCTTTTGAAACTCTGCATCATATGTCTCTGTTATGTATGTACACCATGTCTTCCCTATTTTTTATCTTACCGTTATAGTTTCTGTGATTATAATACATATATTATAATCAGTATACACTTTACCGAAATAGTATGTATTGCCATTTTCTGTTCATTCATATTTCTGCTATCTTTTTATAGAATATGTTGTTCTCTGATCGCTGGCATAGATTTCTTTTATTTTTATCTCATGTACTACCATAAACAAATAAATATATTCATCATTTGATTTCTGGGTGGTTACATTCATCATCCTTTCAACAAAGAATTAAATAACTCCCGTAAGCTCGATATCCTTTTTGATACGTATATAGCTATGATCTGTATATCTTCTGCAGCATCTATTTCATCCTATATATCTGCAGCATTGATATTTTCTATTCTTTAACCACTGTCATAAACTTGCCAAATATCGTATAATGTCTTCATCCATCTCTGGTTATTTTGAATGCTACATATCTTTACTAATTTGACATCAATGACAATTTTCATCAGGGGTTGGGGGCAACCGTAGACTCTCAAAATTATAGCATTCTCTCCCAAGTAAAAATCACCCAAATTATGATC
Organism: Chamaecyparis obtusa; assembly: GCA_027943335.1. Classification (NCBI taxonomy): domain Eukaryota; kingdom Viridiplantae; phylum Streptophyta; class Pinopsida; order Cupressales; family Cupressaceae; genus Chamaecyparis; species Chamaecyparis obtusa. The sequence goes on from BSBK01001370.1 coordinate 3,456,898, forward strand.
TCCCTCCCATTTGTCCACAAACTACATTGGTCATAGGAGCCTAAGGACCCTTGGGGATATCCTTGTAGTATTGATACCTAACATCCTTACAATAGGATAAACAATGAAATTCTGAAAGATACAAAAATCCCCTTCATTGGAAGTAGAATTCCACTTCCTCACCCATAATTACACCGGATTATACTGGCCTTAAAAGTTGAACCTTGGCTTCAACATGTTCGAATCAAAATTATTAATGTTGAAGAACAAAATTAAGTGCAGTAGCAAAGAATAATGCATGAACTTAATTGGGCTCTTACTATCCTTGATAGAAATCAAACCCTCATGCATCTTATCAATGATATACTAAATGTAATCATAGTCAGTATTAACCAAAGAATTCTGGATGTCTAGGATAATCATCAAAAGATTAGCTGGTAAAATCTTTGCATCCCCATCAATTCCCAAAACACTACACAACCCATAACAAGTTTGCCTCATGTAATGCTAAAGGGATTTAAATTGGTAAGGGGCATTCATGTGAGTAGGGAGGGGAGCTATATACTTATCCTATTTTGGGATATGCTTCATCATTGTTTCCTTCACTATCCCTATGTTATTCTTGTACCTCTCCTTTTCTTTGCTCAGGTCAATTTTAGTAGAGGAGGATGTATAGACATTAAAAGCCTTCATGAACGAGCCCCTATCAAGAGTAACCAAAGCTGACTGGTCCTCTTTCCTAATAGTCTTGGAAATAGGGTCATAATGCCTAGCTAGAGAAACAATTAAATCCACATCTAGGAATACATCAGGCACTACTAATTTCCCGAACCCCAAAGCCCAACCATTACATACAGGGATATGACTATCTCTATTTTTATAAAAGAAGTTGAAGATAGTATAACCTATGCTATTTGGTGTGATAGGATCTCTGCAAAACCCTAGAACATCTTCAAAAACATCATCAAGAGCTCTTTCATTCTGACTGGAACTAGGTAGCAATTTCAAAAATTCATCTGAATAATTAGGCTTGCCCTTGTCTTCACCACTTTTAGACTTGGCTTCACTACTGGAAGACACTACACTCTTCTCAAGTTGACTCATCTTCACTACAGAATTACCTTCAAATTCTGCAAACTGGATTTATTTGGTGCTCAAAAACTACTTCAAAAAGACACAATTCTCTTCGACTGATTTTGGACATAGGAACCAATGAACTTAGCTTATTTATCGATATGGATCAAATTTGTACAGCTACCACAATTACTAAAAATCTCCTTAATTATTTCCACATTCAATTTCATATACCATCAGATTTCAAATTTCAAATTAGCCGTGTTTGGATGTTGACAGATAAATTAAACAACTTGAAAACAAGGCAAAGAGGCAAATGATTAAGATTCTACACTTTAAACCTATTTACGTCATGCAATCTTCCTTTGAAATTGATTGGATGGCTCATTAGTTTACTCTCCAGCTTGACACTATACTTTATCCACGTAGGCAACGGTCCCTTTTCTTTTCTTTTATTACCTTTTCCAATTGGGCCCATTTAGCGAATCAACCACTAAAAGCCTCTCATAATCACTTAATACAATGTTAACCCTTGCTCATTTTCAGAGAACTGGTGACCAAAGCCTTTGCTGGTTCTCACAATGCAATTCTTAACTTTTCATCATCTTAGCAAATCAGCGACTGAAGTGATCACCTTCGAGCACTTGACTACAGTTATCATTTAGAGAACTGGCGACCAATGTCATCTCCCATTCTCTTAATGTCCCGGCTAACTGTCAATTTTCTTGGAGATTTAGCAAAAAAAGGGTTCGCACATTCGCTTAATGAGATACTTAACCGCCTGATTATTCAGAGAACTGGAGAAGCGTTTACTCTCTGAATCGCTGAAACATGTAGCTTTGACCATCAACATCATGTGACTTGGCGAATGCAGTTAGCTAACCACTTCACCAAAACATATGATCATTTGATTACGAGAATTAGCGAACAAGGGTTCTCTAAATCTCTCAATACTTCAAACATTGAATGTTTCTTTACGTGATTAAGTGATTGAAGACTTAAAACCTTGCTAATCCTCTGATTCGCCCATTTGCCAAATACTTCTAGCCTTTATCTTTCCTTTAAGAGAACTTGCAACCATATGATTCGCTGAATCGCTAAATCACTTAGTATTTCACTAACTCATTCTGAGAATAAGCGAACACAAAAACATTACCTCTGCCAAACTTCTTTCAACAAATTGTCAAAACCGCCAAACTTGGACAATGATAATATAAATGCTCAATCGCTCATTCACCAAATCAAACATGTAGGACCCAAGAGATACTTGAGATTAAAACAAATTCATTGATCTTGAAATCAATCCACGGTATTCACCAATTCTCCATTTGATATAACACTTGACTGCCAGATTCAGAGAATGAGCGAATACAACTTTCGCTAGGTCACTGAGTGTTAACGCATGACTGCCAAGGACTAAGCAAACTAGAGATAGTCTTTGTTCACTGATTCTCACAAAGGGTAAAATAACTGCCAAAACATTAGGAGACTCAGCGACAAAGAAAAATAGCTAACAGGGTTCAAACACATTTGCCAATTCGCTGAATGGTTGAGGTGTTCACCGGGAGACTTAGAGACCACGTGACTAAAATGACACTTAGCATAAATTGACTTGTTCCTTGATTCACCAAATACTATATGAGACATGCTATGACCTTTTTCGATTCAGCGAACACAAAAACATTAAACACGTGCACAATTTAATCAGCTTAAGTGACTAAAAAGGTAACAATGAAATAGAAGAATAAGGGCTAATCATGAGGGCTTTTGAATGAATTCAACATTTTCAAAAAAAAAACCTAGGGTAAGGGTTTTTGAACTCACCTATGACAATCTTCTGTGAATTTTCTAAACCCTAGACCAAACAAAACACCTGGAAGGAGATTTAACCCAAAATTTGGACACACACCTTAGAAAATTAAGAGAATATCCAACATGATTGTAGCAAAGTATTTCACAAAGATTGATTTGAAAAGTGGGTATCATCAAATCAGAATTAGAGAAGGTGATGAGTTGAAGACAACTTTCAAAACAAAAGAAGGTTTGTATGAGTGGTTGGTTATGCCTTTTGGTTTAACAAATGCATCGAGTACTTTTATGAGGTTGATGAATGAAGTTTTGAAGAAATTCTTGGGTAAGTTTGTGATTGTATATCTTGATGATATTTTGATATTCAATAAGACCAGAGAAGAACATGTGTTGCATTTTAGACAAGTTTTGCAGAGATTGAAAGAGGAAAATTTGTTGATAAATTTGAAAAAGTGTTCATTCATGAAATAGGAGATTGTGTATTTGGGATTTGTAATTTCAGCTGATGGTTTGAAGATGGATCCTGAAAAGGTTGAAGCTATTTTGAATTGGCCTACACCTATGAATGCTAGTGAGGTAAGATCATTTCATGGTTTGGCAAGTTTTTACCAAAATTTCATAAGGAATTTCAATTCATTTTTTAATGTTATGATTGAGACTATGAGAGGAGACAAAAGAGAATTCAAATGGACACATCGAGCTGATAAAAGTTTTGAGACTCTGAAGTAGAAGGTTTTTGAATTGTCTATTTTGGAATTTCCTAATTTTAATAAGGTATTTCAAGTAGAATGTGATGCAAGTGGTAGTGCAATTGGAGCTGTGTTGAGTTAAGAAGGTAAACCTGTTGCTTTCTTTAGTGAAAAGTTAAATGATGCTAGAAGGAAATATTTTGTGTATGATCAAGAATTCTATGCTATTGTTTAAGCACTGAAGAAATGGAGACATTATTTGATATCAAGTGAATTTGTGTTGTATATTGATCATAAGGCTTTACAATACTTGGGTAGTCAGAATAAGTTGAATCGGAGACCTATGAAATGGGTTGAGTACTTGCAGAGTTATACATTTGTGATAAAACATAAAAGTGGAGTCACTAACCGAGTTGTTGATGCATTGAGTAGAAGAAGATCTTTGATGACCAACATGAAAATTGAAGTTCTTGGTTTTGATGAGATGAGAGATTTGTATGAAACTGATCCTGATTTTTCTGAGTTGTGGAGAAAGTGAAGAGCACCTATTCAAGATCAACTGAGTACAAAATGGGAAAAATATGTCATTCAAGAAGGTATGTTATTTAAAGGTATTCAGTTATGTATACCGAGAGGACAAATGAGAACTAATTTGATGAAGGAGAAACATAGTAGTGGTTTGGCTAGACATTTTGGTATTGATAAAACTTTGAATTTGCTTAAGGAAAAGTACTTTTGGCCGTAGTTGTGTAAAGATGTTCAAAAATTTGTGAAAAGTTGTGGAATTTGTCAAGTAGAAAAATGAGTAAGTCAGAATACTATATTTTATACACTGATTTTTGTACCCGAGAAACCTTGGACTGACATCATTATGGATTTTGTTCTTGGCTTACTGAAGATAGTAAGAGGTAATGATTCTATATTTGTCGTGGTTGATAGATTTTCAAAGATGCCATATTTTATAACTTGTAGAAAGACATTAGATGCAGTACATGTAGTAGATCTTTTCTTTAAGGAAATTATCAGATTGCATGGATTACCAAGGATTATTATCTCTGACCTAGATAGTAAATTTGTTGGCTACTTTTGGAAAACTCTTTGGAGGATTTTTGGCACTGAGTTAAAATATAGTTCTACATTTCACCCACAAACCGATGGATAGACATAGGTTGTAAATAGAAGTTTGGTAAATCTTTTGAGATGCTTAGTTGGAGACACACCTGGTAATTGGGATTCTATGTTGGCACAAGAAGAGTTTTCATACAATAATTCAATTAATAGGAGTACTAGAAATACACCATTTGAGATTGTGAATGGCATATAGGTGAGAGGTATATCTGATTTGAGAGACATTGTTGAGGAAAGTAAGAGAAGTGCTGAAGGTGTGAAATTTGCTGAGTACATGAAGACATTGCATGAAGATGTGAAAATCAAGCTAGAAGAGAGTAATTAGAAATACAAAGATAGAGTTGATAGATCAAGGAGATATAAAAATTTTGATGTTGGTGATGAAGTGATCGTTCATTTTAAGAATGGTCAATTTCTTGTTGGAACATATGGGAAGTTGAAGATGAAGAAGTTTGGACCTTGCAAGGTTTTGAAGAAATTTGATAGTGGAAATGCATATAAGATTGAGTTACCTGATGACATGGACATATCACCAATTTTCAACATTTCTAATTTGTTTGAGTATCATGAACATAATGAAGACATGATAGTACCAATGGAATATCCTAAGAAGCAAAATCAAGAAGTTGAGAAGATTTTGGAACAAAGAATTGGCAAGAGTACAAGAGGTAAACAGTATATGGAATATCTGGTAAAGTAGAAGATTAGACCGATTGAAGACTATTCATGGATTTTGTAGTCTAAGTTGGATGCAGATCAAACTAGACCTACTGAATTATTTAGAAGATCATTTCTAAATAACCCTAGGTGTCTGATGCAGGAGAATCTCGGTTACTTGGCAATCCCATGTCACCAAAAAGATATTTTAGTTGTTTGTGTTTTGTTAGAAATAGGGAATACTAAGAGGAGGGGTCAATCAGTATTCTACAAACTTTAACTTTTTCCCAATTATGGATATAACGGATTATCTTAACACATGCATAACATAAGAAGCTAAACAACATGCATAGCAATAAAACTAAAGAACTCATAACACATTATTTGTTCTCGAGGAAACCCTGGCCAAGGGAAAACCCTGGTGGGGATGGTACCCAAAAAGATCCATGAATCAAAAATATCTTGTTAAGGATGTTGACCTTGTTAGGAGTCTATTACATGCATATAGTGTCTCGGTCCTAATTAAGGGACTATAGACCTTGTTAGAATCCTCAACCATGTTAGGAGTTGGCAGTACAAAATGTGATTACCAGATGAGCCCACTGCCCAAACAAGTAATATACAATATTTATTGATTACAAAATTAGGTCAAGGTACATAACCTTATACTTTGCATCAATATCTCTTCATTTCTCTTTCACTATTGCTACTACATACATTTGTTACATCACTTTAACAATTACATCTTTACATATCTTTATACAAGTTATTAAGATTAATAAATTTCTAGTCGGCTATCATATTAAAAAATATATTTATCCAAGGGTTCAAATCTAGGATGTCATCCCTTTATATTGTTAATTCATTATTTTGATAAACAAAATAATCCCTTAACTCTTTATCAATTTTGTCTTCATATTCTGTCATGTCGGCTTAACACTGTCTTTAGTAAAACTATCATAACTTCTTTTGTACATGTCGTACTAACTTTCACTCTAAGGTGAGTCTTCAATAGTCATCATATAGTCTATTTTCAAGTTCGTAAGCACTGAACTTACTCCAATCAACATCACAAACCAAAACTGTCATCAGGTTCAGTAGTAAAAACACACTGTCTCATACTTAGACAATTTGTATTGCACTCTGATATACTAGTTCTCTGACCTGTGTGATCTTCATGTAGATCATATGTTTCCATAATGACAACATCTATGTAACCAACTCAGCCAAATTTCCAACAATCCCCCCCTTTGTCATTGGTGGAAACATATGAGAAAGTTGGCTAAGTTTTACAACTTCAAAATCTCAAAATTGTGGCCATAATACAAAATATATATGTATTGTTCTTATGACTTCATGATTCCTCTCTATATACTATACTCCCCCTAAGAGTATGTATCCTTATCAATTTTTTGCTATATATCTCTCCCCCTTTGACAACAATGACACAAAAAAAGGTAAGGAGGGTAACAAAACTGTGTTTACAAAAAGTTATACCTTACTTCAATATTGCAAAGTCTATAGGCTTGCAACACAATCTGCAAAATTGATCTTCATAGCCTCTAACTCTTTCTCCCATGATTTCTTAATTGAATCTACCACACTGAGTAGTGCGCACAATCCATAAGATGCAATCTCACATGCTTGGAGATTTTCATAACTGAACTTCTAAAAAGATGTCTTGGCTAAAAGGCATTCTTCTAGTTTCCCTTCAATAGTGTTCAAGTTTATAGAAATGTGTTCTCTTATAAGAGTGAATCTCTTCAGCTTCATGTCCTTGTCATCTTGCAAAATTCTTATCTCATCATAAATCTTTCAAATTTTTTGCTCAATATCAAATACCTTCACATTGGGGCTCAAAAGAAGGTTTATCTCATTCTGAATTTCTGCTTCCTTCATCTTCATCTTCTGATCTTCCTCTGCTACCAATTTCTCTAATTTTGTACACTAACTGTACAAGGATTTTTCTCTTTCTAAATTCTTCCTCAAGTCTTTTATACAAATATCAAGGTTATTGATATCATTCCTGATATTCTAACTAATGTCCAAGAGTGTTTTGGCCTCATAAGCTACTTGAGCTTTCACCTTTGTTGTATCAGATAGATTTGTAAACTCATTATCAAAAGTGTTCATTAATTTCTTTTCTCTCTCTAGAGGGTCATCTTCTACAATTTGTGTAGTAATAATACCTTGTAACTTCTCAGTAAGCTCCTTTAGGTATCCTTCAAGGCTCTTTACTTTCTTGTTCTTTCCAATGATCTTGTTCAAAGATGTGATCAATTCCATCTGATCATCATCATCTACTTCCTTTCCCAAATTCTCAATCATAGAACCGATCTGAGTTTTCTTGCCAATCTTAGATGTAAGACTGATTTCTTCTTGAGTGGTAACAAGTACTTTTTTTTCTGTCACTTTAGGTTCTACAATTGTGATTTATATTTTCTCTTCTCCTTTGGTACTCTCTTTCTCTTCAAAAGCCGAATTATCTACAATGTTTTCAAGATTCTTGAATAAGTTATCATCACTATCCAAGGTGATCTTAGTTCCTTCTACATTCATTACTTTGTCCTCAATATTTATGGCTGGTGGAGAGGGAATGTCCTCTTGTTCTGCTTCTGCTACTTGATCTTTAGATTCTACTGCAACTGATGATTCTCTAGCATTCTCTACCATAACCTTAATGATTGCTTTCTCTATTTCTGTGTTAACTTCTTCATATCTACCTCCCATAATCTAAATGGTTCTCTTCTTAGTTCTCAAATGGGTGCCTAAATCCTTCATGATCTGATTTAAGTATACTTCATCTCTCACAACACAAAGTTTTCTTACAAGCTTTTATCTAATAGCTATATCTTATTCTAATGCTCTCTTCTTCCTATTTACAAGTTTCTTGTACAAGTCATCAGGTATCTTACCCTGAATTGTATCAAATTTCTTATCAGATAAAATCATATGCTTCACCACTGTATTTTCTAGATTCAATCTCTCTGCATAATCATAGAGATCATAATATTTGTTCATCTTTGTAAATTCTCCATCTTGAATAATCTGTTCATTAACCGTTTCAACTCTAGGTTTCCAAGTTTTCTTGTTAACAGGAGTGCTTTCATCATCTTTGATTTCTACAATTTTCCTTTGAACTGGTGCTACCAATGTCTGCTGCCTCTTACCTGGTCCAGTAGCAATCTCTTTTAATCTTTTTCTAGGTGTGGAGGAGGTTGATCTAGTGGATATTCTTGCTTCTTGATCCTTCTCTATTTCTTCCACTTTCACCTTAACTAATGTTTCCCCTTGCTGTGTTGCAATTGATGATAGAAGTGGAACAGACAAAACTTCATTTTGTCCAATATCTCTAATTGATTCTACTATTTTCTTGGCTACCAAGAATTCATGTTCAGTCATCCCTGTATCTTTTAGAATTTTCTTGATAGTACTCTCCACTCTTTTCTTTGACTATTTCTCTTCAAGGATGGTCTTTGCAGAGTTGAAGTTCTCCTTAAAGGTTCCAAACCTGTTACAGTGAGTATCCAACTTGAACTTAAGTAATCTACTCACATACTCTTCTGTCTCAATCTCAGATATCTCATAGCCAAGAGGGTCTATGAACTCTGTTGTAGGTTCTACTACTTCAATGTAAGTAAAGTTAGTATCAACCATGAAACATATCTCATTTTTATACTTCTCCACAAGAGATTATGGGATCCTTGATCTACTATACATCAAATTTTGAAATGATTTAATTACCGATACTTCAGTTTCATTTACTTTATCAATAACATGCCTCCTATACACTTGGTTAATCCTTTCCATTGTAGTTTAGCCATCATTCCAGTCATTTCCAATGGTGAATGGAAATCTTCTCAATAAATGAAAGAACATATAAGTGATTAGAGATGAGAATCTAAACTATGAATACTTAGTCTTCTTTATCTTATCCAAATTCTCAAACAACTTTATCCTCAAAATCTCACACATATCAACTTGTACTTTATCCACACACATCAAATAAGCTGCATGTATCATTCCAACTTCCATATCATCCTCTCTTGAGTTAGCACAAAAATTAGTTGTTAGGATCTTACATAAGTATCTGACATCATCTTGTTGTATCTTGCTAATTACTATTCCTCTACCATTGTAGGATGAATTTGTGTTGTCTATGAATATTTTCCTCATGTTTTTCTCATTCAAAGGAATGGCTCTAGTTTTAGATAGTCCAGTTACTTCATGAATTAAGTTAGCTGTGATATCTATCACTCTATCATCTAACCAAAACTTTCCATTGTGAATTTTTCTTAGGATTATCTTGGTACATTCTTCATTATCAAATTCATATTGCAAATTGTACTTAATGATCTCATTATCTTTCAAATGTTCAAACCCTACTTTCAATGACATGTCTTGATTATAGATTTTCTGATATTCCTCTGTGACATCACTATCATTGATAGGCTCTAGTTTACATCCCAGATAACTTCTTACATTCTCTAGATGTAAAACTCCATCTAGTACAGATGATAAAGCTAACCTAGGATCATCTTACAAGGGTTCTACTGGTTCCCTTTTCATCTTAGGTCTATTCTTATCTCTGACATTGTGAATCAAAGAAATATCCATGATTTCCTCTAATTCCTTAACTGATTTAGAGATCTACCAAATAAAATACCTCGATTTTGTGATTTATGGCTTGCATAGATTCGACATAAAATTCTTCACCAAATACTTGAAAAATGCTTCCAATCATTGCTCTCTGATCTCCTTAACACTTGTATTCACTTTGATGATCAAATAACACCATTCATGACCTTTTAACAATTCAATCTCACTTAGATCTGACATTGCATTCAATTCTTTTGTCACTTCTTTCCAAAAAGTTGATTCTATTAACTTGCAAAACTTAAAACTTCTGGTGATCTCACAAAACATAATATTTTTCTTTGTGCTCTTAACCATAGCATTAGAACATCATATAATACCTTGCATTAACTACACAAGACTCAATTAATCATATATCAAACTATACACTAATCTAAGTTCCTATTCTACTATAATTTTCATGAATTAAGTACTTTGAGATGGGTCAGGTAAAGATTCATTCTTACCATTTAATACTTCACCTTTCTAACTACCTTCAGTGCTGAATATGTCTCCTTGATCTGAGCTTTTAACAAACTTCACTTCATCTGAATTACTACAACATCCTTTCTAACTATTGCTTGCATCTTCATTTCTTCTTACATAACTTCTAGGATTAGGATTGGTATGAAAAACTCTATTCTTCATTCTGCAAAACCTTGTTGTGTGTCCAATCTTGTTACATATCTAACAAACTATTCCATTGTTTCCATATCTTGGTCCAGGCTAATTGATCTGTGATCTACAATTTCTAACAATGTGTCCAACCTTGTTGCATCTATGACATACTACTCCATTTCTTCTATTCATATCTTCAGTAGGTTTCTTATTTTCATAGTTAATACTTCTAAACATTCTACTACTATTGTTATTGTCAACAAATTTAGGTTTTCTGCATTCAATAGCTCTATGTCCAAAACCATGATAATTATAACAATAACCATTAAGAGGTTTAAATTGCTTACCTGTGCAATCTCTCTTCATATGACCAATAGTATTACAAGAAAAACATCTACCTTTGAATTCTCTTTGCATACCTTTAGGTGATTCCTCTTGCTTAGGTGGTTCTTCTTCCATAGGTGTATCTTCAAATTTGTTAATCTCATCAGACTTCTTCTCATCTATGCTTTTAGATATTTTCAGATCTGGTTCCTTGCTTTCTTCATTTGCTTTAAAAGTGTTGAATCCAAGACCAGTCTTATCATAGAATGGTTTTTGATAAGATATTTGTTCATCAATCTTCTCACTAGTTGACTATAATCTCTCAAATTTCTACTTAGATTGAGTTAGTTCTCCTTTCACAATTGTATTGTATTTCTCAAGTTCAGCATACTACAAATTGAATTTCTCAAGTTCAGATATTAGTTTACCAAGTTTAGATTTTAACCCTTCATTTTCAAGCTTAAGATTTTCATTCTCAGATTTCAGATTTTCTTCATTCTTTCCATTTCCATCTTTCAGACTTAGCTTTAGATTTTCTATCTTCAGTTCATGTTTAAGGATCTCATTTTCTTTTTCTAAGTTGTCATCACAATCTTCAATGTGAATTTCGGATTCCTTTTCGAATTTCAGATATTCCAATTTGTTTTTTAGTTTCTCAATGAGCTTCTTTGCATCATCATATTTTCCTTTTAGAGTATCTCTTTCTTCAATAAGCATATCAATCTGTTCAAGAGCTTCTTCAAGATTCTTCTCTAGCTGATCCATATCCATAGAGATCTTACTCAAGTTGTTAGGCTTTCCTTGAATGATTCTTTTCCGAGTAACTAAGCTCTAATACCAATTTGTAGAAATAGGGAATACTGAGAGAGGGGGGTGAATCAGTATTCTACAAACTTTAAATTTTTCCCAATTATGGATATAATGGATTATCTTAACGCATGCATAACATAAGAACCTAAACAACATGCATAGCAATAAAACTAAAGAACTCATAACACATTATTTGTTCTCGAGGAAACCCTAGCCAAGGGAAAACCTTGGTGGGGATGGTAACCACAAAGATCCACTAATCAAAAATATCCTATTAAGGATGTTGATCCTGTTAGGAGTCTATTACATGCATATAGTGTCTCAGTCCTGATTAAGGGACTATAGGCCTTGTTAGAAGCCTCAACCTTGTTAGGAGTTGGCAGTACAAAATGTGATTACCAAATGAGCCCACTGCCCAAACAAGTAATATACAATATTTACTAATTACAAAAGTAGGTCAAGGTACATAACCTTATACTACTTGCATCAATATCTCTTCACTCCTCTATCACTATCACTATTACATACATTTGTTACATCACTTTTACAATTACATCTTTACATATCTTTATACAATTTATTAAGATTAATAACTTTCTAGTCAGCTATCATATTAAAAAATATCTTTATCCAAGGGTTAACATCTAGGATGTTATCCCTTTATATTGTTAAGTCATTATTTTGATAAACAAAATAATCCCTTAACTCTTTATCAATTCTATCTTCATATTTGGTCCTGTCGGCTTAACACTATCTTTATTAAAACTATCATAACTTCTTCCATACATGCTATACTAACTTGTGCTTTGAGGTGAGTCTTCAATAGTCATCATATAGTCCATGTTCAACTGCGTAAGCACTAAACTTACTCCAATCAACATCGCAAACCAAAACTGTCATCAAGTTCACTGGTAAAAACACATTGTCTCATACTTAGACAATTTGTATTGTGCTCTGACATACTAGCTCTCTGACCTGTACGATCTTCATGTAGATCATATGTTGCCATAATAACAACATCTATGTAACCAACTCAGCCAAATTGCCAACATGTTTCTCGGTTCCTTCTTTGACCGAGTTGGTCGATAGTTGGTTGGTTTCCTTTGGTTATTGAGTATGGTCAGTTATCTCCTGGGCAGTCAGTTGTTTCACTGGCACTTGTCGATGCTTGTCTATTTCTCAGTCATCCTTTCTTACCGAGTAGTTTATTTTGAGTTTCTGTTGAGGCTGACTTGTGCATTGATTATGGGTCACAGATTTAATGATGGTATCCATCATTGGGAAGCATCTAGTCCCAGATCTGACTGTTCCTTCTGTTGATTATGGATTTGAAGGCTGACTCAATTCTATAGCCTCTTGTATAAGTATGGTTGTTTGGTTAGAGTTTAGGAGGGAGTTTTTGATAGAAGATAGAAGATAGTAGAATCAAGATTGTTGGTAGATCCTTGCATGTTTGAGGACTTCTATAGTTCATTGTAATATCTAGCCCTAACTAGGAAGGCCTTACAACCTGGCACGTATGAATCAATTTGAAAGAAGCTAATATATGAATGATCATGCTTTCTCTCTCTCATTGTATGGTTGTTGTTGCATTCACATGTTGTTGAGTAGGCTAGATCTATAGGGTGAGGCATCATTTGGCCCCTCAGATCCTTCTCTTGCTTCATCGTCACTCTTCTCCTAAATCCCTGATGTGAAAATGAGAGAAATGATTCCCTCTAACCCCTATTTATAGTGGTTGTAACCCTAATTTCTTTTAGAAGTAGTAATTGGTCATGGTGGTTTGTCATGCTCCCTGTGGATGTTTGTGGCCCATTCTAGGTGACTATTAACCCAATATTAATGTCTTTTTCACCCAATATTATCTTGTACCTTACCTCTAACCTTTTGAGTAATTGCCCAAATCTTTTGCAAAGAAATCTTTTTTTGCCCAATCCCTCAAGGGGGCATACCTATTACCCTACTAGGTCAAACTAGGGCATGTATCAATAATTTAAAAAATTCCTTTGAACTAATGTGATATGTTGCATTGTCTCAAAGTGGGAAAAAATGTAGGCACCTAAATATGTTCTCATGAAATTAGAAAATTCTTCTATTAATTTATTTAATCAATTCTTTGGCCTCTTCTTCTATTATTTAAATAATATTTCTTTTAATTTATATAATTCAATAAGCATTTTCTATCCTAAAATTAAATAAATTTCTATTTATTTAATTACCCAATTACCATTTCCTTTTTCGCCTATTTATGGAATAAATACCTTTATTTATTTTATAAATTTACGAATCCTTTTCTTTTCATCTCCACCAATTACTTTCAATCACATGGATCACTCCACAAATTTTATTCTTATGACAAATGGAACTTGTCTCCTCATTTAAATTTTCCTCCTTCACATGGCCAAATACTTTGGATAGTCAATATTTCATACCTACCGGTCCATCTTAGCCACTCATTTTCTAATGCCTCTCAACCTCCTTTATTATCAACAGCTTCTCACATACTCTTCAATCCTAGCGACTCACCTATAACCTCTTATTCATAGACCTTGATTTAGACGAGACTTCTATAAAAGAATATGTTTTCTTCATTTCAAACTCTAACTAACATTATTTCAATACTTGAGCTTTCAAAGAACTTATGCCCTTGCATAATTGAGATCTTTGAGAGCCCATAGCTACCATCTTGCCACTATAATTTCCATCTCGTAACCTTCATATCATCATTTCCATGGTTTCATTTCGATCAACTAATCTTCATTCTCCCATAGCATCTTGTGTATGTACTTACAAAACTGATAGCACCCACATTTCACATACAAGGTCTTGGAAGGTAGGAGGACAATGGGTTCAAGCATCTCTTGAGTGCATGGTATACTTGCTTAGTGTCTATTTCATGTTTATGCATTCTTGAGGAAGAAATCTATTGGATGATGTTAGTTTTCTTTGTGTACATAGGGCTTATGGTTGGGCTTAGTGGGTCCACATGTTAGGTTGTCTAATTACAACTATCATCACTATAAAGCATTTTATGCCAACTCTTACACAAAGCTTTGGTGCAAGTTTGAACCTAATAGTGATTCAATATAAGTAAATGCTATTTACATTAGTTTAGCGCTATAATTAGGTGTTCACAATACCTAAACTTATTGCACAATGAACTTTAACATATATCATCTTATCATAGACTCATTGTTAGTTAGTTATCATATAACATTTAAGGGTCTTAGTCTTATTACATACATCACAAAACACCTATTGGGTTAATTAAGTCTAATAACAATCTGTAATCAGAAAAATATAGTACAAATAGTTTATAAGATATCTTAATAAAGAATAAAATAGCATCAATCTATCAACATCCATAAAGCAATTCATAGAGATATACTAGCTCTAATATTTTAGTAATTGGTTTAATTGAATTTTAAAAAGATGTACTTATATTCTTGCACAACAACAATAGTTTAATAGGTCCTCTCCCCCTTATTAAATTTTGAGTGTTAACATAACTAATCCTAGGACCTATTTGGATTCTCAGTTCAGTCTCATAATATATCAATAACACCTTATTTTGTCGAGTCTAAGATTAGAAAATGATCCTCATTTTATAGATTACGTACCCACAATGTAATCTAAGTAAGAAATTTGAACTTTAATTGATAGTGAAACGAAGAAATATACTATCATCTTCCACAATTTAATAAATATTACAATTTAAATATTTCATAAATTAAAATAAATTTACATAAATATTATTATAATTCTTTAAAAATTGCATAATTTGATAGCTCCCTATAAACTACAATACACCTAATAAAATAAACCTTGCAACCTTATACTTACCACGAAAAGCTCTTGCTAAATCAACTAACCGATAAACTAAAATTATCATAAAATTATCTAGCATACAACTTTTGATATGTTTATATAATATATTAACAACCACACTATTAAACTCAACAAAGTGGTCAAACTCAATTTGCATGGTACTCAACCATAAGCTATATTTGCACCCTAATAACCCTTACGCTGTCCACATTGATTTGAAGTTTATGATATAGTTTTAAGTGACTTATTTGCATGCTATGTAATGTACCATTCAATTCAATAATAGAACTATAGGTATGCACTACAATAAAAGAACAGATAATTGTTCTATCCGACGGTGTAGATGCACTGCAATCTCCATGGAATGAATCCACGCCGTATTTCTCCACATACTGTGAAGGCGGTAGGTGCATGTTTCAGCTCGCTGGCCGCTAGCGGTCTAACCCACTTTGGCTAAGGATTAGAATGTTAGCTTCTATAGACCGCTGAGGTGGACGTGATGTAAGAAATTTCTTATCACCATACTGTAAAGTCAAGCATTTGTCTATGCCGTCATGCTGTCTTTGTGTCCAATGCTTTCACACACGGTCAAATAATTTTGTTCAAATCTATCCACTTATACAGATAAACTTTGTTCAAATCAATCCTCTCATCCGGATAATCTTATGAATACAATTTCTTTTTGTCACATTATCTCTACTTTTTTAATTTATCCATTTGTTTTCTCAAATTTTACTTTTTTCCCTCAAAGGGAATGCTTTCTCTATGCTATTGGAGGGCTTCTTTATTTAGTTTTATCCATTTGCTTTTGCAAGTTTTCCTTTTTCTTAATGTGGATGTTTTTGTCTATGCCTCCACAAGATAGAATCTAAAAAAGAAAAATGAAAGAATGAATCTAATCATACCTAATAGTTTATATAAATAATTAAAACGAATAAAGATAATTATTAATTTGTGATTCAAAATTAATATAGAAGTGATGAGAAGGAGATGGAAAGTGGATACAAACAAATTATTTCAATTAACACATTTATTCATTATAAAATGGTTATCATTCATATAAGAAGTGGATAAGTATTTCAAAAAACCTCATTCATATAAAAAGTGGATAAGTATTTCAAAAAACCTCATTCATATAGAAAGTGGATATGTATTAGAAAACTATCACATCTCTAAAAGTAAATTTTTAAAATTTAAACAAAAATAATTGGATATCTAATTTAACTATATTCAAAAAAAAAAATTTCTCATTACAATGATTTCAATAATTTGTGTCAATGATTTTAAATGTGTTTACTTATACTAGTTAACATGAACTGCTTCTAAGGATAAGATCTTGAGTGTGACTTTTTTTTTCAAATTTGGTTCTGAATTTGTATAAAAAATCTAAATTAAATTTTTTTTCAATATTTCAAGGTGTAGACTAATTAGTGCGCAAGTGGTAATTTTAAAATGAATAAGAATTGGATAATAGTAAAATAAGAAAATTAAGTAAAAAGGACAAGGCATGAGAAGGGGTTGTGTGATGAAATTTGATAGGTTAGACACATAAGAAGTTATTATTGATGTGAACATAGTGGTTTACCTAACTAGTTCATCAAGTAGACCCTATTTATACATGCTCAATTTACTTAGGTGTCTAAAAACCTTTCTTGTGATTGGATATATATATATATATCTTTACATACCTAGTTAAGAAATCACATGTTTAGGATTTATTTATTCACACTTACTTTAAATTTACTTGGTTTTTAATGTAGTTGTCTCACCTCATGTGTTGAGATATGTGTCCTCCTTACCAAATATATTTATTACATGCATACTTCCCACTTGTTAGCACGCATGTCATTTAAGCCAAACAAGTATTTTAGCTATGAAGGTGTAGTCAATCACTATGCTCTTCCTTTCTACCTCCTCTTCCTTTGCTATTGATGTAGGAGCATCCTTGGGTCATTAGCAATCTTGGATCACTCAAAAAGATTTCCTTTCAGTTTCTTTGTTGTTATGTTCTAGTTGGGCAGTTTTCTATGTTTTAGGTAGCGGTCGTTCTAGTTGGTTTGTTATCTTATGCAATCCTTATGTTGTGACCTAGGCATCATGGAGATCCTATTTCTATCTTTGCAGCTCGATCTGATGTTTCTAGATGAAGTTATGTTATGATAGACCCAGTCCTATAGTTCTTTCCTGTTCTAATAGTCAGGTTGGCAAGATTCGGCTTGCGATGGAGATTCATGTTATGTGAAGCTTCAGGGCACATAATTCTATGTTCTTATACATGTGGCCAACTTCCTTCTATGTTTACACATCATGATCTAGCTATTTAGGGGTGTTCTTATGGATTTAGGTCCTAACCTATATGTTGTAATACATTTCCTTTATCTTGGATATTGTTAATCAGATAGGCCAACTTGTGGCTAGTGATCTTGTATATAAGTGGGGTAGTAGTTCTTGTTTAGAGTAGTATATTGGAAATGAGGATAGCCAATATATATGATAGTGAAGATTAGGGATAAGGCTTATGTCCTTAGTAATGAAGAATGTTTGTTAAAAATATGTAATCTACATTTGTAGGCCAACCTGACGATAATTGAAGAGCATTATTCCTTATTTATTTGTGTTGATTATTATTTTATTTTGTCATTTCCACTTTGTAACCTCTAGCTACAAGTTTGGACATCTCCATTGGGCATTTCTCCCTCCTTGACTACGTTAAGTGGTATTAGAGAAGATTTGTGATTCTTATGGTTGTAGATCTGATTTTTTGAGCTTGTGAAGTTTCAGACTTATTTCTTGTGGGGTCAAAGAAGCAAGGATCTAACCTACATCAATCAGTGGCTTGCATGAGGCAGTCAAGAATAGGATTTGTTGTTGATTGGGCATTATAGAAGGAGTTTTAATAATATGATTGATCAAGTTGAATCATGGAGATTGTGAACCCTCAATATCTTGGTTGTGGAGGTGGAAAAAGATAGATCTGACCTACAATTGTAGAGGATTGTTGGAGGAAGAGTTGGAGGATCAGTTGATAGGAAAGTTAGGGATTTACTATATAGACACTTTTTTTGAGGTAGATTGTGGGTGTTGGTAGATTTCTTGAGTGTGTTAGGGAAATCAACATTGGTGATCAGATCACCGAAGCTTAGGAACTTGAGAAAGTTATTTCTTAAGTTTACAAGAATGTTGCCTAGAAGAATGAACCCTAGAATGCTAGAGAAAATGATGAAGGAATTTAGGAATGAGATGAGGACTGAGATCCAAAATGCTTTGACTAGGGTTAGAAGAAACCTTGAAATTGAAGATGATTATGAAGAAGTTGTTGAAGATCTTGAGATAATTGTTGTTAAGATCCCTCCAAATGAAGAAAGATTACTAAATAATATGGCACAAATGGGTAAGAGTCATAGACTTGATGTTTCTAACTTCTCTGGTTCATTACATCCTAAGGATTGGATGATTGGATTAGAGAAATAGAATAATAATTTAAGCTTGAAGATATTAAGTATCCATAGAGGGTTAGGTTAGCATAGACTAAGTTGAAGGGTCATGTTGCCTTATGGTGAAAAGAGTTGCAGAAATATAGGGAAGATAATGGTGGACCTTAGATCACTAGGTGCAAAGTTATGGTTTCTAGACTTAAGGCCAAGTTCATGCTAGACGATTATGAATTGGAATTGTTTAAGAAACTTTATAATCTAAAGAAAAAGGATTTTATTGTTAAGGAGTTCATCGAGGAGTTCTACAAGATGAAAAATTAGATCTAGACACTGAGAGTCATCTAAAGAGAGGGTGCCTAAATATATCAATGGTCTGAGACTTAACATTCAGGATGAGCTAAGTATTATGAGGATTAGTGTAATTGAAGATGCTTATTAGTATACCCTGAATATAGAAGAAAATTTGAAGACAGGACAAGGAAAACTTAAGGAAAGGGATATATCAATTAGTGATAAGGGAAAATAAAATCTTGTTGATGAAGGGGAACCTGATCAGAAGATTCTTCAAAGGAGTAGTAGAAATAGTGGTTTCAAAGGTACTTGTTTCAAGTGTGGGAATAATGGCTATAAGGCTTTCCAATATTTTGAAAATTCTAGCAAAGGTAAGGGAAAAAAAAACATGTGGCACATCAGGAGAAAGTTAAGGATGAGCCTATTAAAAGAGAGGATGTAGGTCTAAGATGGGAGAATCTCTGATGTTCTAGAGAGTAATGCTTAGTAAGAAGGAATTTGAGCTTGTTCAGAGAAGGCAATTATTTCAAACAATTTATAAATAAGAAAAAAATGTTGCAAAGTGATAATGGATAGTGGTAGTACTGAAAACCTTGTATCAAAGGAGATTGTATAAAATCTTGGGTTGAGGAAACTTAAATGCCCTTGTCCATGATGCTGCCAAAATTCCTTTAATAATTAACATAAACATAAGAGCGCAAAATAACACAAAAGATTTTTTTGAATTTCAATATTTCTTTATTATTCTTCCAACTACTCTTCTGTTACAATGAGAGAAAACACTAATTCAAGTACAAATCTGAAATTACCTTTTTTGGTAGTTTTTTCACAAAAATATTTTTTTGCCATTTTTGGTAATGTTTAAAACAACTCAAAAAAATCTGAATCTTTCCATGAAGCTTCCTAAAACTAAGATAAGATGAATTGCCAACTAACCTTTAAAATTGAAAATAATATTTCAAAGTTATTAAAAAAAGATAACTTTTCTAAAACACTAAAAAAAACTCTAAAATCTTAAAAAGCCACTTAAAGCTCCTGCATCATTCTCCTCGGGTTGAAACAAATGCAACTCCTTCAAATTATTTTTGACTACATGCTTCTTGTCTAGATCTAATCCTTCCCATTGTATTAGATATCTATTGTATTCACCTTCGAGAGTATTAACAGTCTTCTTATCTAAAACTTATGCAATCTTTTCCTTTTTCTTGCTTGGTATTATCTCATAGGCATTGTTATTGATTTTCTTGAAAATTTTGTTTGGACCAATTTTCTTTATCCTACAAATTCTTCCTAGAAATTGAGTTTTGCACCTCTCATGACTTTTCTATAACTTTTTCCTTACTTCTCCCTGCAACTGATGGAGGTGTTCTACATGACTGTGAAGAACCTTCTGCAACAATATAATGTGAACACATGAAATAATGAAATATAGAGCAACAATAGAACTCAGAGTGAATCTATTGATCACAGGCCACTTTGAGGGGGCAACCTCCTTTGAGAAAGCTCAATATAATAAATTCAACTATGCCCTCAAAGGCTTCAACACACACTTATAAACTAACTAGAAACTAGACAACTATTACTTCCTATGCATGTGGGATAATAAAATATACTAAGGGAGGACTTACAAAGCATATGCGTCCAACAACAGTACACTAAAAAAATAAATAAAAGGAACACACAGGTTCCTAACATCCCCTCCCTCTTAAAAAGAAAGCTTTGTCCTCAAAGCTTAAGGTGTGGAAATTGTTGCTAAATCTGAAGAAGTGGTTCCCATGTAGCATCCTCTAGCTACATTCTGTGCCATTGAATCAAAACCTTAGAGATGGAGCAAGAGCAAAGCTGACAAGTGCATTAGGTGAGGATGGCCTCAGGCTCCAAGATAATAGATCCTTCCTTATCCATTTCAGGGAGAGCAATTTGTGCTCTAACATTGGCACCAAGAATAGGCTTGAGGCACGAAACATGAAATACTGGATGAATGCGGGAAGAAGGAGGAAGTTCCAGTTTATAAGCAACTAAACCATTCTTTTGGAGGACCTTATATGGCCCATAAAATTTTGGGGCTAGCTTATGACGCCCTTTAAGTTTTAGGGAGGATTTCTTGTATGGTTGGAGATGAAGAAAAACCATATCCCCAACTTGAAAAGAGCACTTAGAACGGTGTTGATCTGCTTGTTGTTTCATTTGATTCTAGGCCATATGAAGATTATCCTGTAAGGTGCGAAGAATCTGATCCCGGTTGTAGAGAACTATGTCAACTACTTGAACTGGTGAGCTGCTGGGGGTGTAGGGAAGGAGCACTGGAGGTGCTTAACCATAGACTGCTTCATATGGAGTCATCTTAGATGTAGTGTGGTAAGAGGTATTGTACCACCATTCTGCAAGAGGAAGCCACTTGGCCCACTGATGTTGTTGTTCAAAAGTGAAGCAATGAAGGTAAGTTTATAGGCATTTGTTGATAATTTCAGTCTGACCGTCTGTTTGTGGATGATACCCCGAACTCATCTTCAGTTTTGTGCTAGTTTACTGAAACAATGATGTCCAAAAATGACTAGTAAAAGTGGCATCATGATCTAAGACAATGGAAGAAGGGAGGTTGTGAAGATGAAAGATCTGATCCATGAAGATTTGTGCAACTGAAGCGGTAGTATATGGATGGAAGAGGGCACAAAAATGACTGTATTTGGAGAGATGATCAACTACCACCAAGATCACTGTCTTTCCACTTGATATAGGAAGCCCTTCAATGAAATCCATAGAAATATTAGTCCAAATTCATGTAGGAATGGGTAGACGTTCCAACAAGCTAGGAAGGAGGGCCATTTCACCCTTTTTCAATTGATAGGTATCACATTCAGCCATCATCTCTTGAATCATCCTTTTCATTCCTTTGCAAACAAAGTTCCACTTTTCTCGTTCATAAGTTTTGAGGAACCCAGAGTGCCCAGCTGAGGGGGAAGCATGGAGTTCATAAAAGATAGCTTGTTGTAGCTCTGGACTCTGAGGAAGCACTAGACACCCCTTGTATCTGAGAGAAGCACCATCCAAAGAATAATGCGGTACAACAAAAGGATTATTGGCCAACTGGTGAATGATGTGAGATAAAGAAGAGTCATGGGTATAGCCCTGTTGAACAGATTCTAACCAATTGGGGATTGGCATAGAAATAGCTAAAGGGAAGCTTGATCATCAAATGTGTGAGAAAGAGAATCTACCACAATATTGTCCTTACCCTTCTTGTAGGTGATCTCATAATCATACCCCATGAGTTTTCTGACCCATTTCTATTGTGCAAGGGAGGATACTCATTGTTCCAAAAAATATTTCAAACTCTGGTGATCTATCTTGATGCAAAAATGACTCCCTAGGATCTATGGTCACCACTTCTGTACTACATGCAAAATAGCCATCATTTCTTTTTCATATGTAGCGAGTGAAAGATTCTTACCAAAAAGGGCTTTGCTAGTGAATGCAATAGGATGGTCTTCTTGAAGGAGAACAACACCTAGTCCATTGCCGCAAGAATCACTCTCAATAGTGAAGGGCATAGAAAAATTTGGCATAGCAAGAGCAGGTGTACTGCACATAGCTTGTTTCAGTTGTTCAAATGCGCACTCAGTAGCAGGGTTCCAGGTAAAAGCATCCTTTTTAGCAAAGCTATTAATGGAGCTGCAATCTTCCTGTAATCCTTAACAAACTTGCGATAATAGCCAGTCAACCCCAAAAAATCCCTAAGGCTCTTGAGAATTTTAGGCTATGGCTAATTTTGCATGGCATCTATTTTGGTAGGATCCACCCGAACCCCTTGGTGTGAAACAATATGCTCGAGATACTCCACTTCCTCCTAGCCAAAGACACATTTAGACTATTTTGCACAGAGTTGATGATTAGAGAGAAGTCTCATGACAAGATCCAGATGATGGAGGTGCTCAGCCCAGCTTTTACTATAGATGAGGATATCATCGAAGGAGACCAGAATGAATTTTTGAAGATAGGGCCGAAATATTTTATTCATCAATGCCTGAAATGTTGAAGGAGCATTAGTGAGGCCAAAGGGCATGACTAAAAATTCATAGCGACCATCATGTGTGCGAAATTTTGTTTTAGGGATATCCTCCTCATGAACCCTAATTTGATGATACCCAGAACGAAGATCCAACTTGGAGAAAAAATGAGCACCATAAAGCTCATCAAGAAGCTCATCAACAACTAGAATGGGAAACTTATCCTTTATGGTGAGATGATTAAGTGCTCAAAAGTCAATGCAGAGGTGCCAAGACCCATTTTTTTATGGATAAGAAGAACTAGAGAAGAAAAGGAGCTGGTACTAGCATGAATAATACCTTGCTTGACTAAGTCACAAAAGAGCATCTCAATCTCAATCTTCTAGTGAAATGGGTAGTGGTATGGCCTGATGTTCAGGGGAACACTATCAAGAAGGAGCTAAATATGGTGGTCCTCTAGGTGAGATGGTGGCAATCCTATAGGTTCAACAAAGACACTTGCATACTTATACAAAATTTGTTGGAGATCTTCCAGAGTACTAGAGACCACCGATGGCTACATCTAAATAGAGTGGAGTTGAGTGATGACCCCACGTGAACTCTTCTTAAGAATATTTTCCATTCGATGTGAAATGATAATGCTGAGAGATCTCAGTTGCAACCCTTTCAAAGTGTATTTTTTCCCAGCAGCTGAAAACTACATCCAAAGTTTAGAAAAATCCCAAAGAATAGGGCCAAGAGTGTGTAACCATTGGGTGCCCAAAACCATATCACAACCACCTAAGGGCAGGGAAAACATGTCAAAGCGCAAGGTATAATCCCCAATAGAGAGATGCACATTACAACATTTCCCTTTGCAAGGTAAAGTGCCCCCATTGGCAATCATGACTTCAAAGCTAGAGCAAGGATGTATAAAACAATCAGCCTATTTGGCAATGCAGGGGTCAATGAGGTTATGAGTACTACTAGAATCAATGAGAATAGTAAGAGGGATCTTTTTGAAGTGACCCTAGACCTGCATGGTTTGTGGGGTAGTGACTCCTGCCAAAGCATGGACAGATATCTCTGGGTAGGTTTCTTGCGAAGGAGGTTCAACAAGCAGTTGTTGAGGCTCACCCTCCTCATCTACGGTTTGTTAAGCATCCTCATACTCATCCATTTTAGGCGGGAAATCCACATCTAGGAGATAGAGCTTTTTCTAAACACATCTATGGCCCTGAATGAATTTTTCATCACAATTATAACAAAGCCCTTTTTCATGATGGGCTTGCATCTTTGCTTCGGACAAGTGCTTGATAGGAGTAGTTTTGGGGGCTGGCGTGCTTTGAGGGTTTGGAGAACCCATATTTCAGAATGGAATAGAATTGGATCTGGAGTATTGTAGAGCATTGATCTTGTCATCTGCCAACTTAGCCAATCCGAGGGCTTCCATCATTGTAGTGGGATGAAACATTTTCACTTCAGACCGAATTGCATCCTTCAGATCATTGACAAAACAATTGCGGAAGAATTCATCATACAATCCCTTTGTGTGATTAGCTAATTTTTCAAACTTTATCTGATACTCTCTCACTATGCCTATTTGGTGAAGTTTAGTGAGTGATCTAGTGAAGTCATCAAAAGCACTAGGGCCAAAGCACTGCAAAATGAGTGTGCACAATTATGTCCAAGTTGGCTCTCCCTGAGCCTTGATGTACCAATAGAACCATTGTTGAGCTTCATGTTCCAAATGGAAATATGCAAGTGGAACTTTGTTGGCATTCAGAGTATTATGCAAGCTAAAATACTACTCTACCCAGTAAATCCATCCAGTCAGGTCAGCACCATCGAAGTGAGGAAAATCAAGCTTCGGTCCACGAGATGAGCTAGAATAAAACCCAAGTTCAGAAGACCAGGAATGCTAAAGGCTAAGACCAATGAATTTGTCATCCAAATCTTGAAGTTTGGTCTTGAGGGAGGCAAGTTCCTCCATATTTTTTGCTCTTGCATGGGTGACAACCATATAGTACAGTTTTGTTTTTTGGGAAAGGATAAAACTATAGAAACATAAAAAATTTTAGTAAGGGGAATTTGGGAACTGGGCAGCATGCAGATGGCTAACAGGGGTAGGATGAGTGTTTGGGCACTAGCAAAGGGGAAGGGTAAAAGAAAAATGAGGGTTTGAAGGGTGGGGAGTCAAAATGGGAGGAGCGGTCCAAGAGGGACAAATGAGCAGAATTAAGAAATGAGCCCTGTGCCCGGATCTGGTGGCGATTGGGTGCTAATCGAAAAAGTTAGGGAAAACCCTAAAAAAGAGAAATGAGGGATTTAGGGCTGCAATATGTAGAAATTGGGGGATGGTCCTCAAGGAAGGGATTATGCAGACTGGTATTGTGGGGGTTCTAGGAAGCTTTGAGAGAAAATGGGGTGAAAGCAAGGAAGATATGGCTCTCAAGGAAATGGACTAACTCAGAAAAGATGACTACCAGAACAAGAAGTACTGTAACTACATGAATTGAGAGATAAATAAAGAGAAATATTGTAATCATCATAGCACCTAGATGATATGGTGGAGAAAAAAATTTGACAGAATTTCCACCCAATGAGCCCAAGAAAGTGCTCTGATACCAGATGTGAAGAACCTTCTGCAACAATATAATGCGAACACATGAAATAACGAAATATAGAGAAACAACATAACTCAAAGTGAATCTATTGATCGCAGGCCACTTTGAGGGGGCAACCTCCTTTGAGAAAGCTCAATATAATAAATTCAACCATGCCCTCAAAGGCTTCAACACACACTCTTATAAACTAACTAGAAACTAGACAACTATTACTTCCTATGCATGTGGGATAATAAAATATACTAAGGGATGAATTACAAAGCATATGCATCCAACAACACTACACTAACAAAATAAATAGAAGGAACATGTAGGTTCCTAACAATGACATGTGATGTCTCTTTTTGGTGGAAGATCATCAAGTAATTTTTCTGCAATGACATCAAAAAAATCTTCCAATATGTTAGTTGCCTTCAGTCGTACTGACAAAGCTTCCTCTTCTCCCTTTTGCATAAATAATACATAACAAAACCCTTTTACCTTCAATACTTTGAGAAGTCCTTTTTTAGACAACATACTATCACCCTTTCCATCATCCTTGAGAGGCAACATTACTTTAGATCCATCCTTCCAAAAGGTGTATGTATTTTTATCCCCATCATGAATAACTTTCCTATCATATTGCCAAGGTATTCCTAGAAAAACATGGCATGCATCCATTGAAATGACATCACACCACACCTCATCCTTATATACTTTTCCTATGGAAAACTTAATAAGACACCTCTTATCTACTATAACTTTAGCCCCCTTTTTGAACCATGCAATATGGTAGGGGTGAGGATATTTTTCACACTGCAAATTTAGTTTATCTACCATTTTTGTAAAATTCATCTTCTCACAACTACCTCCATCAAAAATTAATTGACATACCTTTCCTCTTGAATCACATCTTGTGCAAAATATGTTGGTTCAAATCCATGAATCATCAAGAACTTTTCCTTGTACCTCCTCATTTTTTGGAATTACCATTATCCTCATCATCATGAGAATTTCTCCTACATCTGGTGATATCTCTTGTTTTTCTCCATTCTCAGCTTGAGATATATTCAACTTGGATGGTCTTTCTTGATTCATATCTTGCATTTTATAATTGGAGCATTCAAATTCTCTATGAACTTCTTCACCACACCTCTAAAAAATGAATGGTCTTCCTTGGCCTTCCCATGCTCTACCACTTTCATAACCTTGACCTTGTTGAAATCCCCTTCCTCTTTGTTGATTTAATGGATCTTGGAGGGTTTCTTCTTGTCTCTCTATTCCTTGGAATGATTCTTCCTGATCATAACTTGAACCATCACACAATGGGAATAATGTACCCCTTCTCACTCCTCTATTTCTTTGAAAACACTAGCGACTTTACTTTTCTTCTAACTTTGATTTGAAAGCATTTATGTAAGATGTGAAACTTTTCTTTGGGTTATTTTCATGTCTCTATGCATCTTTGTATTGTCTCTTCCTCTTCCTCTCCCAACCATGTTTATGC
Organism: Chamaecyparis obtusa; assembly: GCA_027943335.1. Taxonomy (NCBI): domain Eukaryota; kingdom Viridiplantae; phylum Streptophyta; class Pinopsida; order Cupressales; family Cupressaceae; genus Chamaecyparis; species Chamaecyparis obtusa. Next base: position 3,484,273 of record BSBK01001370.1, read on the forward strand.
TCTGATACCAAATGATGCAACCAAAATTCCTTTAACAATTAACATAAACATAAGAGTGCAAAATAACACAAAAGGGTTTTTTAGAATTTCAATATTTATTTATTATTCATCCAACTAATCCACTACTACAATGAGAGAAAACACTAATTTAAGTACAAATTTTAAATTAACCTTTCTAACATTTTTTTCACAAAAATAAATTTTTGCCATTTTTCGTAAATTTTAAAACAACTCAAAAAAATCTGAATTTTTCTGCAAAGCTTCCCAAAGCTAAGATAAGATGAAATTCCAACTAACCTTCAAAATTGGAAATAATATTTTGAAGTTATTAAAAAAATGAAAAACTTTTCTAAAAATCTAAAAAAATAGTAAAATCTTCAAAAGCCACTAAAAGCTCATGCATCAATCCATATGGGATAAGTTGGTTTCAAGATGACCATATGGTGGATCTTAAAGAGAAGTGTTGTGTTAAGTTTAATATTATACCATACCGGGATGAGGTATTATGTGATGTAGTTAACATGAGTGCTTACATCATATTTTTCTACATCATGTTTTTCTTGGAAGACCTTGGCAGTATGATGTTGGAGCTATTCATGATTCTCGAAGGAATGTTGTGTATATAATAAAGTATGGTAGGAAGTTCACTTTAATTTCTTTGGAGGGAAGGAAGGATGTGAATCTTAGTGTAATGAGGACTTACACCTTAGAATATTAGAATAATTTGGATTAGAAGGTGATGAATTTGTAGTAGGTGGCTGAGAGGATTTCAAAGGTTGTTTAGTTGCTAAAGGATTTGATGGATTTACCTAAACTAGTGGAGTTGAGGGATGGTGACAAAAAGATAGTGTTGTAGAAGTAGATTTATGAAGTGGTATCATATGAGTTGAAGGATGTTGTGAATGGATCATAAAGAAGAGATTTATTAAATGATATATGTGTGATAAAAAGTGTGAGACACTTCTATGAACCATTACACTTGAGAGAAATCCATAGAAGGGGAGATCCCCAAGAAGCGGATCATAGCTTCCTAGTTGAAGTGAGTTTAATCCTTCTCATCATGCTCATAAGATTGGCATGAATGATCAATGACTTTACTACTCCAAAATGGAAGATTCAAGTGCAAGAATGAATCTAAGAATGAGAGATCAAGCTAAGATGAGTGCAAACAACTAGTAATCTAAGAATGAGATGTAAGAACAATGCAAGAAAGAAACTAGATTAGTAATTCAAGATTAAGATAGAAATGAAACTAAGCTAAGAATTCAAATTATCAAGATTATTCTAAGAATGAAGTGATCAAGATTTCAAGATTCTAATATTCTAAGATTATGACCCTTGAGCAAGGGAAGAGCTTCCTTTTAAAGTAATTTCCTCAAGAATAAAGGGTGGAGATTAAGAGGCAAAAGAATGAGTGGATGAGATGAAGAGGCTAAAGGACATGCAAGGAGATGCAAGGTTAGGTAGAGATGAGTGGTGAGGATTAAGAGGCAAAAAGGGAAATGTTAGGTAGAATAAGACAAAAAATAGCATTTGAAAGAATTAATCCCTTTTAATTTCTAATTAATCAAGATTAAGTATGCACACATGTGAATGTGTTCTTTTAATAAAAGTGTAAAAACTTTATATTGAAAGTAAGGTTTTAGAAATTAAATAAATATGCAAGCTCTAGAAATTAGACCATAGTAAAAGCTTGATAAAAGATTTTTTATTTAATTATGCAAAGGGGATTTCAAGAGTTACTATGCATAATGATGTCTAGCAAAGAGACAATTCGATCAAAAGTTAGGCTCAAGTTCTAGTAGACCAATTTTAGGTGATTACATTTGCCCATCTTTAGCTAGTGTGTGAGCGATTTGGGAACACATTCAGTCAAAAAATAGATGATGTCAAGGTAGCTGATAGAGATTGGACTCCAAACCTAATTGAATGAAGACCAATAAGAAAGATTAGAGTATCCAACTTGATATGAAGTGATGCAACTGAAGATCTATCCAAGGAGATTGAGATAGATAATCATCTAAGAGACAATACTAGATTGATATGGGTCTTGATGAACCTAATATTCCCCAAGAGATAAAAAAGATGCATGTTCAAGTGAACTGGTGTGAAGCAATGAGAAAAATCTTTTAGAAAGAAGATGTAGAGAATCTCAACTTGATATGAAGAGATCAAGCTGGGATACCCCAAGCGATGATGTTTAGTCTCGATTGACTTGATAGATGTAAGATTTGGTTTGATGACTAGATTTGTGGATTAAGATATTTGATTGACAAAAATATTTTATATATTGTTATGCCCCCTTAGGATCAAAACTGAAATGAGGTATAAGGCACGAAGATAAGCCTTAGAGATCTAAAAATAAAGGTGAAAGTGGGAGAGAAGTGATAGCGTCAACAATCAACTATGTTTGAAGAGATGGAATTTTAATTTTGATTCTCAAAAAGTTGGATCAAAGATAAGATTTTGCAGTTGAATACCTCAGCAGAGAGAAAGAAAGGAAAGCATAGCTCAAGAGATCAGGAAATGCAAAGCTAAATATAGCCCTAGAATGAAATATAGCCTAAGAATGACAATGAAACCTAAGACTTTGGAGTAGTCAAGTTACTGATCTAGTAGACCATAAGTTTTCATGATTTGAGCATTTAGTACATTGGAGGTCAGTACAACCTTCACCAATGTGAGAGAAACCATGAAAATATGAATATGACCCTATCAGGTAAGATGTAGGAAATAGATGTAAGTGTTGTTATATTTTTGACACATTTTGAAAACCTAATTACTAGATGAGCTCTATACCCTAGTTTGCATTTATTATGTGTTCTTGATTATGATTTGTGTTCATTCATTGCAAGTACATGAAAAGGAAAGATAAATAACTACATCTGAGATTACATGTGTCACATCCTAAATATGTTGTACAGAAAAGAAAGAGAACTGAAAAGAAGAACATCTATATGAGCCCACACATGCCGTGAGCATAGAAAATGTAGGAGTTGCATAAATGAGTGCAAATATACAGAATTAATGGAGCTAGATGCAGGGGTACTAGACATTGCCTGGTGGTGAGATGTTGATTCTTCTATATGCCCGATGTTCTCCTATGATCCTAAACCTACAGAGAGAGAAGAAAAGTGGGTTAGATCCAATGGATCTAAGCAATGCATGGTGCCACAACATCTATAACATGCATACGTACACTCAGTCATGCACATCTAGCATGGGCCGTACTCAGGGCATGTACATCAAGGAGCCTCTAGAAATAAAAGAAATACCATTATTTTTCACTAATATGTTTGTTCCATGTGCAGAGATAGAAGAAGTTGATTCATAAAAAATAGTAGAGTATCAAGATCCAGATGAATGATGATGCCCTGTGATGTGGGCTCTATCAGGAGAATTTCATTTTCCTAGAGAGAGACCACACCATAGGCCAAAAGCACCCATGATCAGTATTGAGTCTCTCAGTACCCTACACTAAACCGGTGAGGGTTGTCAGAAGCTCTATTCCCACAGAGTTTCTGGCAACTCTAACCATCTCAATGAGAGGCACTGAATCATGTGGGGAGGCATACAATAAATGAGACACTCAAGAACCATGGATACATATCAATAGTAGCATTCAGATGATCCAGCATCAAGAGCATAAAAGATTAACAGGGGGCTACATGGCATCCAGTTTTGAACAGAGCTAATTGCAGAGTACACATACCTATGGATCAGAAAAGGCACTCTATTTCATAGGTGTTCATAGGGCATATGTTCCCAACATTTTGAGGGCACAATCCACATGATTAGATAAGTACAACAGATGATGCTTAAAGATAACTCAATGCATTTCATTTAGGGCATAACTATGTTTCAAGTCTGCATTCTGTAATGATGATATATTATGAATGTGATAGTCTACATTAAGGGCTAGTTGAAATGATGTTCATAGATAGCATGGCATGATGCCTAAATAAAAGAAATAGTGCAGTAACAGGGCATGATAATAGCTGCAATACCACAAGGAATGTGCCAACAGTAGTAATAAATCATCTACATGAACATCAAATTACAATCAATGTTATGTACCAGGTCTATACCCTTAATACAGAGGATCACAAATGGCAGTGATGTTTCTGCTCATGGGCTAGGCACTCCAACACATGACTCAATGACCTTGGTGCTTGGTCACGGGTCTGCTCGGTTCATCACTTCATACCATAGTATGTCAAGGGATACGACAGAATACAAAGCAAATGTAGAAGGCTTGGCCCCAAACATAGAGAACAATAATATGTACCGTGCCCTCAATGTGACAGTAAACACAAGGAAGATCTGGTCATAAGCTCGAGTAGGAGGGTGCCACAGAAGGTTATATACAATGTGTTGATAACAGATAACAAATTTCATGCCCTAGCTATTGAAAAAAGCACTGCATGTGCACAATGCCATTCATTCCAATGCTAGCAAAAAATGTACAAAAGTAAACAAATTCAATAGCAGAGATACAAGAGCAAGACAGTAAATAAAGGAAATTAAACAATTGTTGATGCCCTAGCAACTCATGGGCCACCATGAGGGCTTCAAAATTTAACACGTTGCTACAACGAATACATATTGATACCAGTACCATGCCAAAAAAGCTTAAAGTGAGAAAATACTTCAAATACATATGCCATTGAGAATAAAAACCAAATGCCCTCAAGATACAGAGGAGACACAATGCTATCAAATTGCAATTCAATGCCATCATCCTCTACAGCTTCAAACAAATACAACAAGCAGAGAAAACATCAAGCTCAGTGCTTTTCAAATACAAATGTAGTAATTCCCTAACTGGTTCATGGGCTATGAAACCAATGATACATCTCAATGAAAAGATACAGTAGATTCAAATAGAGAAACACAATACAACTAATGCCCTAGCATATGTAATCTGTGCCCTCGTTTCTTAGAAGAAATTATGCAATGAAAAATTGATAAGCAATCATGTACCTTACCTTATTCAAGCTACCAAAATGCATTTGCTGTTGCTAAATTTGGAATAGAAAGATGCCATCAGAAGTGTAGTGTTTGGAAATTGCCAGGTGTCGAGTTGCAGTGGTCATGATTATAGGAGGATGCCATTTCCAAATGAAGAGTTTCAACAATAGCATCATTCTTTTTGTCTCCCCTTTTTTTTCTTTAGGGTTGAGCTATCTTTTGACTCCCTTTGCTATGCTATTCATGACCATGATTTATATTGTAAAACATTAATATAATTATCTCTCCTAGGTAATTATATTAATCATATTCATTGCATAGGTTCCCTCATGGAATTCATTTGTTGACTTAGAGTAGTAATGATATTTCAATCATGTTTTTAGCATGGGGGGAGGGGGTTTATTATTTTCTAAATATTCATATAGCCCTAGGATTGAGTTTATTTTTAAATGTGGATATACATTAAATGTAAATATTTTAGGTATTTTCCTCATTCCTTTTGAGTTGAAAATATCTCAAAATATATTAATTATCCACTACATTTGGTTTGATAAGGGGAAAATATTTTTCTAAAATATTGTAAGTCAATGTGAGAATTACATTGTAAGATGTTTTGACATGTGGTACTATTATAAACCGCTGTTAGAATATGATTATTCTGCATGACTTAGTGGGTCATAGGTTTCCTTTGACTAGTCCTTTCTTAGGGACTCCACTTTTCTGCTTCCCCTATTTTCTCGGGAGTGGGGCATCTGAGATTCAAAGTGATGAGATCATGGTTGAGGCTTTTCTATTCTTGGCAAGGAGTGGTCTTGATGGTAGATTCTAGATATTTTCTTTGTATGCCTCTCACCTTTGGTGATTGAAGGTTAGTTCTTCATTCCCTCAATTCTCAGGAGGTGAATTTTGTAGCTCTTGTGAAGCAATTTGATATTGTAGCTCCTTTTTATTCCAGTTAATAGCAAAATTGTCCCTTCTTTTTCTACAATTTGTGAGATTTTTAATGAGTTTAGTGTTGTGTCTTGTGGTTGAATTTGACCCTTTTCATAGTACTATGTTCATTTGATGGTTTTGCAAGAGTTGATGTTCTGGAAGTTTTTCAAATCTGTGTGCATTATATTGTGTTGAGTTGTGAAAATCATCTTTCCTTCTCATTCACATCCATCACCTGATTGTTTTTTCTAAAAGAAAATCATCATTGAGGAAGTTGTGGAATCCATGTTATGTGCTGGAGTTATACTGTGAGTTGGGTTTCAGTTTGTGGATCTATTCAGTTTGGTGAATCACCTAAGTTAGATTTAGTTTCAGTTTTATGCAATATCTCTATCCCTTTCCCTTCAAAATCGGTACAGTTCAGGTGATACAAATGGGGAAGCCGGCCCTTAATCTGGAGGTTTATTCTCAAGAAGTAGTCCCACATCTTGAGAGTATTCCCATGTTTCATGGGATTGCTAGGTTTTATACTTAGCCATCATGGGTGCAATCCCTAGTGACAACAGTAAGCATAGAGAGATAGAAGTTGATGCAGGAGTATCTTGGGTCCTTGGCAATCCTCTATCACCAAAAACATATTTGAGTTTTTCTATGTTACTTGGTTCCTTCTTTGATCGAGTTGGTTCATTTTTACTCAGTTTCCTTTGTTTGCTAGTGTTGGTCGGTTATCTCTCTAGCACTTGGTGAATTTCCTTGGCACTCAGTGATGCTTGTCTGGCACTCAGTTTCCTTTCTTAACAAGTTGTTTGTTTGGATTTCTTTTGAGGCTGACTTATGCATTTAATTTGGGTTGTAGATTTAATGTTGGTATCCATCATTCGGAAGCATGTTGACCTAGATTTGGTCATTCCTTCCATTGATTATGGATCTGAAGGCTGACTTCACTCGGTAGCCTCTTGTATAAATCTAGTTGTTGGATTAGAGTTTAGGGGAAGGTTTTGGAAATAGAAGATAGAAGATATAAAATTGGAGATTGTTGGTAGATCCTCACATGTTGGAGGACTTTTGTACTTGATTGTAATAACTAGCCTAAACTGAGAAGGCCTTACAGTCCGGCATGTATGAATCAATTTGAAGATAATATATCAAAGTATCTTCATTCTCTCTCTCACTGTTTGTGTTTTGTTGCTTCCACATGTTGTTCAAAAAGGTGGATCTAGTTAGGGCATGTCTTTGGCCCCTCTCCCCATTCTCCCTTGTGTCAGGTGGTATTAGAGAGAGGTTAGATTTGGATCTAGGTTTGTGAATCTAGATTTGAAGGTTCCTTCTTGGGAAGCCCTAGTTGAATTATTGTGGGGTAGTAGATTGCGATATGACCTACAATTGAAGAGGATTTTTAGGATGGTTTATGGGAGGCAAGATGCAGATCTATGATTGGCAGACATGTTGAGACAACTTGCTTCTAGATTAGAAGCTGTTGAAACAGCCTAGAGAAGAGGAAGACATCATGAAGATGTTAGTGATGATGAAATTGAGGTGGAACAAGGTGATGTAGAACCTGTACCTATGATGGATCAGGGTGAGGAAATATTCTTTAAGGCTTTGACAAGTTTGAAGTCTACACCACACTTTAATCCTTTTGAGTATAGTGGAAAATTGGATTTTGATGAACTGGTGGATTGGATCACTGAGATGGAAAAGTACTTTGAGTATGAAAATGTACCTGAGGAAAAGAAGGTGAAAATTGCAAGCACAAAGTTGAGAAGTCATGCATCCTTGTGGTGGGAACATCTACTGCTGGACAGAAAGAGGAAAGAAAAAGAAAAAATCAAGGTATGGAGTAAAATGTTGAATAAATTGAAAGGAAAGTTCTTACCTTGTGATTATCAAATTAACCTCGTTAGGAGAATGCAAAGTTTAAGGTAGAAATATAGCTTGGTAAAGGAATATAGTGAAGAATTCTATAGATTAGATATCATATCTGGACATGATGAAGATGATGTGGAAAGAATTACTAGATACCTGAATGGTTTGAGAGTTTCCATCCAAGAAGAAATCAATTTGGTCAAATTAGAGAACATTGTAGAGGCTTATCAATTTACATTAAAAGATGAGGAGAAATTGAATAAGAGAGATGAGCAAAGATAAAGAGGTAGAGGTGGTAGATTCATTAGAGGAAGAGGTAGATCTCATGGTGAAAATAGTAGATTTGAACTTGAAAAGATAACTCTAGATAAAGGCAAGACCGAATGGAAAGGTGAAAGTTCATCTAGAGACAGAGATAGTAACTACCAAGGTGGTTATAACAGAGGTGGTTCCAGAGGAACTTGTTATAATTGTGTAGAAGAAGGACATAGATCATTTGAGTGTACACATGCAAGTAAGAAGGTTGGTAGTAGTAGAAATGCTTTGGTGCAAGAAGAGTCACCAAATGAACCTGATCTAAAATAACTTGATGGTAAGGACAAAACTTTGGAATGAGGGTAAAAAGTAAGGAAAAGTTTTTTTAAAACTAGATGTAGAGTTTTTGAAAATTTTTGGAAGGTAATCATTGACAGTGGTAGCTTAGAGAATTTGGCATCTAAGGAGATGGTCACAAAGTTGTAGTTGAAAAGGTAGGAACATCAGAAGCCCTATCAGATTTCATGGATGAAAGATGAGCATACACTCTTGGTAAGTGAACAGTGTTATGTGAATTTGAAAATTGGAAAGTACTATGATAAGGTGTTATGTGATATCATGCCTCTGGATTGTTGTCATATTTTTTTGGGTAGACCTTGGCAATATGATAAACATGCTATATATGATGGAAGATTGCATAAGTATAATATTTGGGCTGATGGGAGAAGACAAATATTGTTACCTTTGATTGACGAACCTGTTAGTAATGTTTGGACATCTGTGAAAGTTTTCTTAATGGAAGGAAGAAATTTTTTTAAGGATTTAAATAAGAATGATGTATGTTATGCTGTGATTCCTAACAAGCCGAATAAGAAAATGGAGGATAATATTCCTAAGGAGATTGATAAGTTACTCACTGAGTATAGTGAAATTATTTATGATAATGTACCTTATGGTTTTCCACTAAAGAGAAGCATTGATCATTGAATAGATTTAATTCCTAGAGCTAGTTTACTGAACAAGGCACCTCATCAGTTGACACCTACCAAGAATCAAGAATTGAACTTACAGATTCAAGAATTATTGCAAAAAGGTTTGATCAAAGAAAGTTTTAGTCCTTGTGTATTACCTGCTATATTGGCACCTAAGAAGAATGGAGAATGGAGAATGTGTACTTATTCAAGAGAAATCAATAAGATAATAATGAAATATAGGTTTCCTATACCGAGAATGGATGACATAATGGATAGTTTGACTAGAGAAAAGTATTTTACTAAAATTGATTTGAAAAGTGGGTATCATTAGATCAGAATTAGAGAAGGTGATGAATGAAAGACTTCTTTCAAGATGAAAGAAGGTTTGTATGAGTGGTTGGTTATGCCTTTTAGTTTAACAAATGCACCGAGTACTTTTATGACGTTGATGAATGAATTTTCTTTAGTGAAAAATTGAATGATGAAAAAAGGAAATATTATGTGTATGATCAAAAATTTTATGCTATTTTTGTTAGGAATGAATGCTGGATGTTGGCAATCATTTTGTAGCTGTTGTTGTTGCATTCATGACTATGATTGTCATTGATGTCAACACAGTGATCTTCTGGAGACTAGCAGGGAAGCAGACAATGTTTTGATTAGAGCACATAGGATATTATAGTTGGAGCTATGTGATTTTGATGTTATACTCTTTCATATGTTATTTTTCTATGGTTAAGAGCATAGATAGTAATTCATTGATTCATGAAAGTTATGAGTATTTTGGTAAAACAGTATTCAGGCAGTGTCCCTGAGTAGCAGTTTGTGGAAATCAGATGATATTTCCTAATTGAGATGGAATCTAGTTTTGTGTATTTAAAGGGAAGTTTGAGACACATTGATGGTGATGTGGTTCATAGTGTAAAATTTGAGGCCACACGAGTGAAGAGTTATTGCATTTGGAAGCTGACAGTTTTGTGTAATTTTGATGTAGCGTGTGGAAACTTTTATTTTGTAATTGTGTGCCGATTCTTTTGTAATTATTTGAGTGTGGTATAAAGGAAGGAATATTTTTCCTTATTGTATGTAGTGGTAATATGAAAGAAGTGTGAGCATGGTTTTGGTTGCATGCAAATGTAAGCATGAAGTGAAGAAAAGAGTCTAAGAGGTTTTGAAAGTGATATTGTGAAGGAAGACATGTGAAGTACATAGATCTAGAATTGAGATCTGATGTAGTAGTGAGTGTGGTTTGGCACAACAAGGAGGTAACATATTTCATATTATTCTACTGAATAATATTAAGGTTATTTGGATAGTGAGTTCAGTGATCTTACCCTGAAGCTGTTTGGGCAATGGGTCCTTTTATCTTCCATAACTATTAATAGGGTTAGAATCTTTTAATAGGGATTCAAAATCTCCTAACAAGGATTTATATGTACTAAATGTATTTCATAAGACTCCTAATAGAGTCCATCCTTTCACAAAGAATATTCATATTACTGCATCTTTTGTGGGCATCATTCCCACTAGGGTTTACTCTTTGATCAAGAGGTTCCCTAGTCAACATATCTTGTGTTATTGTGTCATTGTGTATGAATATCTTTGTATGGTTAGTAATTGCATTGCTTACATGGTTAAATGTTGTTGAAGATGATAAAAGTTATATTTATCTGATAACTGATTCACCCCCCCCCCCCCTCAGTTATCTTGGTGGACTTTACTTTCTAACAATTGGTATTAGAGTGGCAGGTCCTTGAAAGGAAAGTTTAATAGCTAAAGGAGATCCATGGAAAATTTCAGGAAAGAAAGCCCTAAGTTTGATGGAGTAAATTTTGATAGCTGGAAGGAAAAGATGAAGACACATCTATTGTGTTTAGGACCAGGCTATTGGTTGATTACAAAGAATGAAAGGACTATAATTGAGGAAGACAATCTTGAAACAAGTACTAAAGATGAGGTAGATCTATTGATGTGTAACATACTTGCAAGAGAAGCACTCTTGACAACACTTCCAGAGAATGAATACAGTCAGGTAAAATGTTTTAAGAAATCTAATGAAATTTGGAAAGCTTTACACTCTACTTTTGAAGGTGATGAACATGAAAAAAGAGCTAGATTACATAATTGGATATGTGCATTTGAAGATATTAGAATGATGGAAGATGAATCTATTATAAGCTATATTGGTAGAATGTCAGAAATTGTTGCAGGAATAAAATCTTGTGGAGGATCAAAGATAAAGAATGAATCGATATGGAAAATTTTGAGGACATTAACTCCTGTATTTAGGCAGACAACACAAATGATTGAACAAGTTATACCTTGTACTACAAACTTTACAAGAGAGACTCTTCTTGGAAGATTGGAAGCAACAGAGATGAACCTAAGGTTATTAGGAGACTTACCTAGAATGGAGACAACATTCAGTGCTCTTAGTATTCACCCTACTTTGTCAAGAAGTACTAGTGTGAGTGGAGATTATGCCAGCAGCAGTAGATCTAAAAATGAAGAAGATAAGAAGATTGAATAAGGTATTGCTTTGATTGTGAAAAGAGAACCAGATGGTAAGAAAATTTTTAAATGTTGGACTTGTCAAGAATATGGTCATTTTGCATCTAAATGTCCTAAGAGAGTTAAGAATTATAGAAATAATTTCAAGCCTAGAAGATCTAAGGAATGTTATTATGTTAATGATGAAGATCTTGAAGCTAGTATAGAAAGAACTTTGAGTGAAATTGATACTGAGAATAATGATGAAATAGGATTTGTAGTAATTAAAGAAGAAAATTTTGAATTTGATGTTAAAGGAGAAAAAGCATTAGTTTCCCAAGTTGAAAAGAAAGATGATTGGATTATAGACATCGATTGTTCACATCACATGACTGGAGATGTGAAGAAGTTCATAAAGCTTAACAATTATGATGGAGGAGTTGTTAGATTTGGTAACAATGCACCTTGTTTGATTAAAGGTATAGGATCTATTACTCTTGATGGAAAGACTAATATTGATGATGTTTACTTTTTTTATGGATTGAAACATAATCTTTTGAGTGTTGGATAATTAGTGGATAAGGGATATCAAGTTTGGTTTACTGAGAAAACTTGTGTGATAAAGGATAAAGATGGAAATCTAATTGGAACTGGATCTAGAACTAGAGGTAATGTATTTCAGTTGAATCCTACTGAGATGACATGCTTGATTACTAAAATTGATGACAGTTGGTTATGGCATAGAAGGTTTTTTCATATAAACTTTGATAATATTGTGAAAGTGAGTACTACACTTGCAATAAGGGATTTGCCTAAAATTATGAAGCCTACTAACATGATTTGCAAAGAATGTGTGATGGCTAAGTAGAAGAGAAGTTCATTCCCTTGTAAGAAGTTCACATCGGAAGAGAAGTTGGAGATTGTTCATACAGACTTGAGCGATCCTACCAGGACTAGAGGATTCTATGGAGAAAGGTATTTTATGATTCTTGTTGATGATTTTACAAGAATGATGTGGATTGCATTTTTGAAAGAAAAATCTAAAGCATTTGATAAGTTTAAGATCATTAAGAATAAAGTTGAGAATGAATCTGGAATGAAGATTAAATGTTTGAGATCTGATAGAGGTGGAGAATTTACTTCTAGAGAGTTTAACACCTTTTGTGAAGTGAATGGTATTAGGAGATAGTTTTTAGCCCCTAGAACACCTGAACAAAATGGTATTGCAAAAAGAAGAAACAGGTCAGTAACTGAAGCAACAAGAGCTATGTTATTTGAGAATGACTTGGTGAAGACATTTTGGAGAGAAGCAGTGAATACTACAGTATATACAATGAACAGAGTACAAATTAGAGCAGATACATATAAGACACCTTATGAATTATGGTTTGGACATGCACCCTCAGTTAAGTATTTTAAAATTTTTGGAAGCAAATGTTATATAAAGAGAGATATTGGAAAGTTTGACCCTAGAAGTGATGAAGGTATTATTCTTGGATATTATTTGAAGAGCAAAGCATATGGATGTTACAATAAGAGAACTAAAACTATTGTTGAGAGTGAAAATGTTAAAGTTGATGAGAAGTTTAAAATTCAGGAAAGAATGCTTGATTATGAATCTGAAGAAGAAGCTAATTCCTAGCCTAACATTGAAACTACTAAATTATTCTGAGACTGACAGTGAATTTTTGAATGAGAATCATACTACAAAAGAAACCAGAGAAGAATCTAGGGAAGAATCTACAATTGAAGCAAGATCAGTGAGTATGACACCGAATAAGTATCTATCTAGACATCATCCTATTGAACAAGTTATTGGAAGTTTGGATAGAGGAGTTATGACTAGAAATAAGGTACATTTATGTTTGATTTCTCAAATTGAACCTAAATCTACTAATGAAGCTTGTGAAGATGAACATTGGATTAATGCTATGAAAGAAGAACTAGATCAAATTGAAAAGAACAAGACATGGGAATTGGCTCCTAGACATAAAGACAAGAATTTGATTGGAACTAAATGGGTATTTAGAAACAAGATGAATGAACAAGGAGAAGTAGTAAGAAACAAAGCAAGACTAGTATGTAAGGGATACTCGCAGCAAGAAAGAATTGACTATGAAGAAACCTTTGCGCCAGTAGCTAGACTTGAAGCAGTGAGAATGTTTTTGGCTTATGCAGTTTTTAAGAAATTCAAAGTGTATCAAATGGATGTGAAGTTCACATTTCTGAATGGTGAATTGGAAGAAGAAGTCTACATTGAGCAGCCTGAAGGTTTTCCTTTGACTCAAGAAGGAGATATGGTATGTAAACTAAAGAAAGCATTATATGGACTAAAGAAAGCACCTAGAACTTGGTATGCTAGATTGGATAAGTATTTGTTGATTGGGATTTACTAAAGGAACAACAGATAGTAATCTATACACAAAAGAAATTGAAAATGGAATGTTAGTTATAGTTATTTTTGTTGATGACATTATCTTTGGAGGAGAAGATGAAGCTAGTGACAAATTTGCTGATGAAATGAAGACTGAATTTGAAATGAGCATGATTGGTGAGATGAAATACTTTTTGGGATTACAGATAACACAGAATAGTGATGGTATCTTTGTTAGCCAGACAAAGTACTTGAATGATTTGCTGAAAAGATTTGGAATGGAGAACTGTAAACCAGTTGGAACACCTATGGTTACCAAACACAAACTATCAAGCAAAGATGAAACACCAACATTTGAGTAGAATAAATATAGATCCATGATTGGAGGATTGCAGTACTTAACACACACTAGACTGGATATACAACATTCAGTTGGCATGGTAGCAAGATTTCAAGCTAAACCTAGAGAGTCACATTATGTAGCAGTAAAGAGGATATTGAGATATTTAAGAGGTACAATGGACTATGGATTGTGGTATGAAAAATATGATGATTTCACCCTATGTGCATATACAGATGCTGATTGGGGAGGTAGTGTTGATGATAAGAAAAGCACCAGTGGTGGAGCCTTTTTTCTTGGAGGAAGATTAGTTTCCTGGTTGAGCAAGAAGCAGAATTGTATTCCATAGAGTATAGCAAAAGCAGAATATGTAGTAGTAGCTGTTGGAAACAATTGTCTGAAGGAAATTGCTACTCAATTATGTATTGTCTTTGATGTCACACTATGTCATAGTCCACAGCAATCAGCTTCTACCGAGCTCAGTCGGTCTACCAGACAGGAATATTAATGCTTACCGAGTTCACTCGGTTATCGAAGAAAAGTAGTATTTACCGAGTTCACTCGGTTGCCGAAGAAAAGATAGTGTTTACCGAGTTCAGTCGGTCATCAAGAAAAGATAGTATTTACCGAGTTCAGTCGGTCATCAAGAAAAGATAGTGTTTACCGAGTTCAGTCGGTCATCGAGAAAGATAGTGTTTACCGAGTTCAGTCGGTTATCAAAGGAAAAGAATTGTCGGTGTTTACCGAGTTCCCTCGGTCACTGAAAGATTATAGAAAGTTATGGTCACCGAGCACTGTCGGCCCTTGAAGGATTTTTGCATATAGAGTTTACTTAATTCAGCCGACTGTTATACTAAATAATGTCGATTTGACTAATCCAAAATCATATAAATAAAAGGTCAAATGTGAAAAGTAAATATAACATAGCAGAAGATTTACAGAAGAAAAGAAGGAAAGGTATATGCGAATTTGTGAAGGATGTTCAGATATCCTTGAGGAGCAGCAGAGATTTATTTGATCAGAAAAGATCAGAATTATGCAGAACAGAGATCTGTAATCAGCAAGACAGTTGCATTATTATACAGGTCACTTTTTCATTGTTACCTTCTTATCATTGTAACAGTGAATTCTAAATCTCTTAACCGAGTTGGTTTAACAACCATAATGTAAATCCTCTAACAAGGTGACAATTCCATTGAATTGTTTTCAAGACCTCTTACCAGGCCACTCCTTGCAGGGTGTTTTAAATCCTCTAACAAGGTCACACCTAACAGTGTGTTTTGTAACCTTTTACCGGGTTGGCTTCTAACAGGGCATCACTTCAGAAAAGTGAAAATCAGTATCTAGATACATTGGTGGTTTTTCCCATAGTGGGTTTCCACGTTAAATCTTGTGTCTCTTGTGTTCTTAATTGCTTTCTCAATCATTTACATGTGCTGATGAATATCTAAAGATAATATTGATAATATTTTCTGCATCTTCAAAGTTACTGCAATCTATTTACCGAGTGCTAAAACAGATAACAGTGTTAAGATATCCGAAGGGATCTGCAAAGAATAAATTGTGAAGTGTTTTATGGTTGACTGATTCACCCCCCCTCTCAGTCACTTCACCCATATTCCATCAATTGGTATCAGAGCTTTTGGTGCTTGCAGGAAGGGTTTCAAGGACCTAAGCTAAAGATCAGGATGTCTTACAAGAGGGAAATTCCAAAACCAAGCACATTGCTATTAAATATCATTTTGTCAGAGAATTGGTGCAGGACAAGGAAATCAGATTAGAATATATTCATACAAAAGAACAGATTGCAGACATTTTTACCAAACCATTACCTAAGGATGCATTTATGTATCTAAGAGGTAAGTTAGGGGTCATTCCCCTATCCGAGGCTCACTAAATACAGTTTTAGTGATGCATCAACCTGAACATGATTGAAAATCAACCTGTTGATGCAGTCTATTAAAGGAATCATTGCATATGAATCAGTACTTGAGGTACATTAATTTTCACCGGTAATATGTGAATTATCTTTGGCATGTGTTGTCAAAGAGGGAGTGTTTGCTATGTCTTTGCTATTACTTCAAGAAATTTTTCAAATAGTCAGAAGGAAGAATTTTCAGGATACAGGAAGTTTGCTGACAGAGGGAGATTTGAATCTAAACCGAGCTAACTCTTTCAAATTTCTTATGATATGACATATTGTGTTGCCATCAATGCCAAAGAGGGAGATTGTTGGAAACAATTGTCTGAAGGAAATTGCTACTCAATTATGTATTGTCTTTGATGTCACACTATGTCATAGTCCACAGCAATCAGCTTCTACCGAGCTCAGTCGGTCTACCAGACAGGAATATTAATGCTTACCGAGTTCACTCGGTTATCGAAGAAAAGTAGTATTTACCGAGTTCACTCGGTTGCCGAAGAAAAGATAGTGTTTACTGAGTTCAGTCGGTCATCGAGAAAAGATAGTATTTACCGAGTTCAGTCGGTCATCAAGAAAAGATAGTGTTTACCGAGTTCAGTCGGTCATCGAGAAAGATAGTGTTTACCGAGTTCAGTCGGTTATCAAAGGAAAAGAATTGTCGGTGTTTACCGAGTTCCCTCGGTCACCGAAAGATTATAGAAAGTTATGGTCACCGAGCATTGTCGGCCCTTGAAGGATTTTTGCATATAGAGTTTACTTAATTCAGCCGACTGTTATACTAAATAATGTCGATTTGACTAATCCAAAATCATATAAATAAAAGGTCAAATGTGAAAAGTAAATATAACATAGCAGAAGATTTACAGAAGAAAAGAAGGAAAGGTATATGCGAATTTGTGAAGGATGTTCAGATATCCTTGAGGAGCAGCAGAGATTTATTTGATCAGAAAAGATCAGAATTATGCAGAACAGAGATCTGTAATCAGCAAGACAGTTGCATTATTATACAGGTCACTTTTTCATTGTTACCTTCTTATCATTGTAACAGTGAATTCTAAATCTCTTAACCGAGTTGGTTTAACAACCATAATGTAAATCCTCTAACAAGGTGACAATTCCATTGAATTGTTTTCAAGACCTCTTACCAGGCCACTCCTTGCAGGGTGTTTTAAATCCTCTAACAAGGTCACACCTAACAGTGTGTTTTGTAACCTTTTACCGGGTTGGCTTCTAACAGGGCATCACTTCAGAAAAGTGAAAATCAGTATCTAGATACATTGGTGGTTTTTCCCATATTGGGTTTCCATGTTAAATCTTGTGTCTCTTGTGTTCTTAATTTCTTTCTCAATCATTTACATGTGCTGATGAATATCTAAAGATAATATTGATAATATTTTCTGCATCTTCAAAGTTACTGCAATCTATTTACCGAGTGCTAAAACAGATAATAGTGTTAAGATATCCGAAGGGATCTGCAAAGAATAAATTGTGAAGTGTTTTATGGTTGACTGATTCACCCCCCCTCTCAGTCACTTCACCCATATTCCATCAGTAGCAAAAAATTGTAACCAGATAATTTGGATAAAGCAGATGCTGAAGGATATTGGAATTAAATTTTTTGAGCCTGTTGTCATACATTGTGACAACACTAGCATAGTCAGTATGTCTAAGAATCCTATTTTACATTCTAAGACTAAGCATATAGAGATCAAGTATCATGTTGTAAGAGAGAAAGTAGCTAAGAAAAAATTTAGACTAGAGTACATAAGCACAAAGGAATAGATAGCAGACATATTTACAAATCCTTTGCCTAAGGATACATTTGAGTATCTGAGAGGTATGCTTGGGGTTATGCCCCAACCTACTTTTGAGTAATGATGCAGTTGGTTGCATCTATCTAGAGGTATATGAGCCCTATCTTTTTCTAGATTGGATGTTGGTACTTCCTCTATGGGGGTGTATGTGTATCTGAGCTAAGTCATGAGGACTGTTGTGAATGTATTTTCTGAAACAATGTCTTTGGACATTGAGTTGTTGTTGACATAGTGATGAAATTTCTATCATTGATGTCAATGGGGGAGAAGTGTACATGAAAAACCTTGTGTACCATCTACTAGAGAGAACTTAATAGGATAATGAAGCAAGATTTGATTGATGAAGAAGATTTGAAGAACTTTCAGAGTATCAGTGCAGCAGTCCAGCAGTATTGGATTTTTGGAACATTGGATGTTTTTATCTATGTTGCCATCAATTCCAATGGGGGAGATTGTTAGGAATGAATGTTGGATGTTGGCAGTCATTTTGTAGTAGTTTTTGTTGCATTCGTGACTATGATTGTCATTGATGTCAACACAGTGATCTTCTAGAGACTAGCAAAGAAGAAGACAATGTTTTGATTAGTGCACATGGGATATTATAGTTGGAGCTATGCCATGTTGATTTTATACTTTTTGATATGTTATTTTTCTATGGTTTAGAGTGCAGATAGTAATTCATTGATTCATGAAAGTTATGAGTATTTTGGTAAAAGTAGTATTCAGGCAGTGTTCCTGAGTAGCAGTTTGTGGAAATCGGATGATATCTCCTAATTGGGATGGAATCTGGTTTTGCCCAGTTAAAGGGAAGTTTGAGACACATTGATGGTGACATGGTTCATAGTGAAAACTTTGAGGTCACACGAGTGAAGAGTTATTGCATCTGGAAGCTGACAATTTTGTTTAATTTTGATGTAGCATGTGGAAACTTTTATTTTGTAATTGCGTGCCGACTCATTTGTAATTATTTGAGTGTGGTATAAAGGAAGGAATGTTTTTACTTATTATATGTAGTGGTAATATGAAAGAATTGTGATCATGGTTTTGGTTGCATGTGAATGTAAGCATGAAGTGAAGAAAAGAGTCTAAGAGGTTGTGAAAGTGATATTGTGAAGGAAGACATGCGAAGTACAAAGATCTGGAATTGAGATCTAATGTAGCAGTGAGTGCGGTTTGGAATAGTAAGGAGGTAACATATTTCATATTATTTTTCTGAATAATATTAAGGTTATTTGGACAGTGAGTTCAGTGATCTTACCCTGAAGCTGTTTGGGCAATGGGTCCTTTTGTCTTCCATAACTCTTAACAAGGTTAGAATCTTTTAATAGGGATTCAAAATCTCCTAACAGGGATTTTATGTACTGAATGTATTTCATAAGACTCCTAACAGAGTCCATCCTTTCACAAGGAATATTCATATTAGTGCATCTTTTGTGGGCATCATTCCCACTGGGGTTTACTCTTTGATCAAGAGGTTCCCTAGTCAACATATCTTGTGTTATTGTGTCATTGTGTATGAATATCTTTGTATGGTTAGTAATTTCATTGCTTACATGGTTAAATGCTATTGAAGATGATAAAATTTATAATTATCTGATAATTGATTCACACCCCCCCCCCTCTTAGTTATCTTGGTGGACTTTACTTTCTAACAATTTTTCAAGCACTGAAGAAATGGCGACATTATTTGATGTTGAGTGAATTTGTGTTGTATACCAATCATAAGGCTTTACAATATTTGGGTAGTCCAAATAAGTTGAATCAGAGACATATGAAATGGGTTGAGGATTTTCAGAGTTATACATTTGTGATAAAGCATAAGAGTGGAGTCACTAACCGAGTTACTAATGCATTGAGTAGAAGAAGATCTTTGATGACCGAAATGAAAATTGAAGTTCTAGGCTTTGATGACATGAGAGATTCTTATGAATTTGATCCTAATTTTTTTGAGCTATGGAGAAAGTGCAGAGCACCTATTGAAGACCAACTGAGTACTAAATGGGATGAATATTTTATGCAAGGAGGTATGTTGTTTAAAGGTATTTAGTTTTTTATACTAAGAGGACCAATGAGAACTAATTTGATAAAGGAGAAACATAGTAGTGGTTTGGATGGACATTTTGGTGTTGATAAGACATTGAATTTGCTTAAGGAGAAATAATCTTGGCCACCATTGTATAAAGATGTTCAAAAATTTGTGAAAAGTTATGGAGTTTGTCAAGTTGCAAAATGAGTAAGTCAGAATACTAGATTGCATACACCGATTATTGTACCTAATAAACCTTGGATTGACATCAGTATGGATTTTTTTCTTGGCCTACCGAAGAGAGTAAGAGGTAATGATTCTATATTTGTTGTTGTGGATAGATTTTCTAAAATGGCACATTTTATACCTTGTAGAAAGACATTAGATGTAATACATGTAGCAGATCTTTTCTTTAAGGAAATTGTCAGATTGCATGGATTACTAAGGAGTATTATCTCTGACCGAGATAGTAAATTTGTTGGATACTTTTGGAAGAATTTTTGGAGAAAGTTTGGTATAGAGTTGAAATATAGTTCTACATTTCACCCACAAACTGATGGAAAAACAAAAGTTGTGAATAGAAGTTTGGGAAATCTTTTGAGATGTTTAGTTGGAGACACATTGAGTATTTGGGATTCTGTGTTGGCACAAGAAGAGTTTTCCTACAATAATTCAATGAATAGGAGTACTGGAAAAACACCATTTGAGATTGTAAATGGCATACAACTAAGAGGTATATTAGATTTGAGAGACATTGCTAAAAGAGAAGTGCTAAGGGAGTAAAATTTTCTGAGTACAAGAAGACATTGCATGAAGATGTGAAATTTAAGCTAGAAAAGAGTAATCAGAAATTCAAAGACAGAGCTGATAGATCAAGGAGACATAAGAATTTTGATGTTGGTGATGAAGTGATGGTTCATTTGAAGAAAGGAAGATTTCCTATTCTAACATATGGGAAACTGAGCATGAAGAAGTTTGGACCTTGCAAGATTTTGAGAAAATTTGATAGTGGAAATCCATATGAGATTGAGTTACTTGATGACATGGATATATCACCTATATTCAAAATTGCTGATTTATATGAGTTTCATGAGCTTGATGAATACATGACAATACTGATGGATTATCCTAAGAAGAAAAATGAAGAAGTTGAAAATATTTTGGAGAAAAGAATTGGTAGAAGTACAAGAGGAAAACAATATATGGAATATATGGTAAAGTGGAAGAATAGACCAATTGAAGATAGTTCATGGATTTCACAGTCTAAGTTGGATAAAGCTTGGATCATACCTATTTCATGATTTAGAGAATCATTTCAAATAACCCCAGGTGTCTGATGCAGGAGCATCTTGGGTCCTTGCCAATCCCATGTCACCAAAAACATATTTGAGTTTGTCTATGTTGCTTGGTTCCTGCTTTGACTTAGTTTGTTCGGTGTTGCTCGGTTTTGTTTGTTCATCGGTGTTGGTTGGTTATCTCTCTGGCACTTGATGAATTTCCCTTGTGCCCAGTGATGCTTGTCTAGCACTCGGTTTTGTTGCTTACCAATTTGTTTGTTTGGATTTCTTTTGAGGCTGACTTGTGCATTTAATTTAGGTCATAGATTTAATGTTGGTATCCATCATTGGGAAGTGTGTGGACCTAGATCTGGTCATTCCTTCTATTGATTATGGATTTGAAGGATGACTTGGCATGATAGCCTCTTGTATAAATGTAGTTATTGGGTTAGAGTTTAGGGGAAGAATTTGGAGATAGAAGATAGAAGATAGAAAATTGGAGATTGTTGGTAGATCCTCGCATGTTGGAGAAATTTTGTACTTGATTGTAATATCTGGCCTAAATCAGGAAGGCCTTATAGCCTAACATGTATGAATCAATTTGAAGATAATATATCAAAGTATCTTCATTCTCTCTCTCACTATTTGTGTTTTGTTGCTTACATGTTTTTTTCTACAAGGTGGATCTATTTAGGGTGTGCCTTTGGCCCCTCTCCCCATTCTCCCTTGCGTCAGAAGTCAAGATGACCTAAACATGGATTCCAAGTTAATGTTGTAAGATAAAACAAGAAATATATAGGGAGATAATTCCAACCTCACCTAAGTGTTCAAATAAAGAGGGTTGAGATATGTGTGGCATTCCAATCATGATAGAGGCTTTTATCACAGACACCCAATTTATTAGACAACATATAGGATCATTGAAATCACACTACTAGTAGAAATAAAAGAAAAAGGATGTTATTCCCCCATTTGTGAATCTCTAGTCAACTAGACATAGTTGAGCAACCTCATAAGACATAGAAAGTGAAAATCAATGATAACAGATAGCACAAAATAAAATAGTTCATCATATCTTAGTCATTTTCAGTTTTCTAGGATGTGATTTGGTGCTGGGTGTTAAGAAAACACTTTTGTGATAGTGTCAACATGGAAGTGCATAATGAAAGATAGTGCAAGATCCGATGTGTGTTGAGAAACACAATGAAGCCCAGATAGGTAGTGTTGACAAACACTAAAGGATTAGGGGTGTTGAGAAAACACCAAGTGATGTCAGTGAGAAAGTGTCTAATGGGAAGGATTGATAAACTGACTCAAGTTCTGTGCAAAAGGTTGACCAATAGGTAAAGAACGAGTAGCTCAGAAAAGTGTATAATTTCCCCTAGATGATAGATAAGAATCAATGACAAGACAAAGACAAGTTCTGACCCAGGATGACATAAGGGAACAAGGAGTGAGATGGATGAAAGGAGACAAGAACTTAGCTATGCATTGATAGATGGAGCATTGATTGCAAGGTTTCACCACTTAGGATGATTTTTCTCTTTTTAGGGAGGGAGATTTTTTTCAGGACATTTTACAATTTTTAGGATATTTTTAGGACTTTAAATTTTTTTTAGGATCATATATTGTTGTACATGAGTAGAAGAGCTTAGCTGCAGAACTGCTATAGAGGAAGAACATTGAGAGGCTCTCTGAGAACACTGTTATTTGTAGTAGTGGCCTATTGAGAAGTTTCAGAATCATAAGTAGATGCTATGTAGTGATGACAAGATCCTACCAGTAGTGTCCAACTATCGAGAGGTCCATAGTCAAGGAATGATCATTTAAGTGAGACCCACAAATATCCTTGTGGACACATCTTAACTCTTTATCATAGTTCCCATGTTCTAAATGCTTAGGGAGAGTACGTTCTAGATTTCTCTTAGTCACGTTATTAGAAATGTTGAGATACCAATATGCACTTTTGGGAAACACAAAATGGAGCTAAGAGTGTAAAGTATGAGAGGCAAGAATGGTGGAATGGAGTGAGTTATGAGAATTTGGAAGTTTGAATGGAAACTTTGACTTTTCTTTTATATCCAAGTCTTTTAGCTTGGAAATCCACATAGATTTTGATTTTTATTTGGTTTGAGATGTTTTTTATTTTAATTCTTGTAAGATGGATTACAAGATCCATTTTTTCTTTGATTTTCTTTTTCTCTTTGATGACGATGATGAATATTGTCATTTGTAATGCAAGATAGGTAAGGAGGATCCAATTAAGGATAGTCCAACCTTGCAGCCAAACACCAACAATGCAAAATAACACAACATGACAATGTTTCAATAGAATTTTCATTAACATGCCTAGTTGTAAGGCCTTCTAGGTTAGGGCCAAATAAAATCTCAAAAGTATTTCTACAATCTTCCAACTAGTCCAGCTCTGAAACAATCAACAATTGATGGAAAACCTAAGGCAGATCTAAACTTGACCTCGCAAGCCACCAAGCAATCTCCTTGTCTCCAAGCATGCAAAATACTAGCCTTGCTATTACAATTATCAGATAAATAATTTGATCTTCAAGATCTTGTAGGATCCAAATCCACTCACTAACTTCACTGACTGACTCCAATCTACTGCCTAAACAACTATGAAAACACTCCTTAAATATATTTCCTCAACCATAAGTTGGCTGGAAGAAATAATTATCTCCTAAGCCAAGTTGGCTTCTATTACAAACAAATATTAAATACAAAAATAGTTGTCTCTCAAATAGCCTTACAAATAATTAATTCTCCATGTCAACCTCTAGATCTACAAAGGAGAATACAAAAAAAGACACCGACAATAAATGCACCAAGTCGGCCAACCAAATCTCCAAGAACTCTAGTTGGTAAACTAGAAATATCGATCACTAGAGAAACAACTGAGTACCAGTGAAACAACCAAGAATGCCAAGCATCACTGAGAAACATAGGAATCACTAAGAAAGCATGTCAACTGAGCACCATAGGCATTGCCAAGTAAAAATTCCACTGAGCGCCAAAGGTTTCACCAAGTTCCCTTAGCGACTGAGCTTCCTTCAATAATCAATACCATCAGTTAAAGCTGCAATCGAATAACATAAAACCAAATTAACACACCACCATGCATATTTTCTAAGTACCCTAGAATGCCCCTACATCAAACACCCCAAGTTTGAAAAGATATTCTCATAGGCTGGAAGAACATCTTCTAGGATTCAACACATAAACCTTGAACTGGTTCTTCACATACAAGCCCTTCAACTCTTCACCTGGAACATTCTTCCACTTCTAATTCCTTTGTCTTTTCAAGTCTTTCCTTGATAACACATAGGCTTTTTCTCCACACTGATCTATCCTTTTAGAATTCCTCAACTCATTTTAGCTACCAAATCTTAGGTTTCTCCTACCAAGTGTTGTATCCAACAAAGGTATCAGGAAAAGCTTCTTGTTATTCTTCTCAATAGTAAACACATTCTTGACACAATCATACATAGCTCTACAATCATATTACCAAGCTCACAAGCCACCAAGCAATCTCCTTATCTCCAAGCATGTAAACTGCTAGCCCTACTATTATAATTATCAGATAAACAATATGATCTTCAAGATCTCGCAGGATCCAAATCCACTCACTGACTTCACTGACTGACTCCAATCTACTACCTAAACAACTACCAAAAGACTCCTTAAATACATTTCCTCAACCACAAGTTGACTAGAAGAAATAATTAACTCCTAAGCCAAGTCGGCTTCTATTACAAATAAATATTAAATGCAACAACAGTCAACTCTCAAATAGCCTTACAAATAATTGATTGTCCATGTCGGCCTCTAGATCTACATAGGAGAATACAAAAAAAGATACTAAAAATAAATGCTCCAAGTTGGCCAACCAAATCTCCAAGAACTCCAGTCGGTAAACCGGAACTACCGAGCACTAGAGAAAAAACTGAGCACTGGTGAAACAACCAAGCACACCAAGCATCACCAAATAACACAAGCATCTCTGAGAAAGAAAGTCAATTGAGCACCATAGGCATCACCAAGTACAAGTTCCACTGAGCACCAAAGGTTTCATCGAGTTCCCTTAGTGATCAAGCTTCCTTCAATAATCGAGATCGTCAGTTAAAGTTGAAATCGAGTAACACAAATCCAAATCAACACACAACCATGCAAAGTTTTTGAGTACCCTAGAATGCCCCTGCATCAATCTGTTATAGGAGGAGTATTCTTAGTAGTAGGAGTAATGAACTAGTTTAGAATTGGCATATCCCAGATATGTGAGACATTGGCTAGTTGCCCCCAATTAGGATTAGTAGTATGTCTAGTGGTAGCAATATTTGTTTAGTAATTGGAATGATATTTTCCTAGGTAGGACTGGGGTCATGTTCTTAAGGTACTTGAGTAGGTAGATAAGGCTATCCTTGATAATCTAGATTAGAATTCTAAATGTGTAGGAGCCTTTCATAAGTGATAGGTTGAATTTATGCTTCATCCTCATCTTTTGAGTCCTCATATTCATTAGTACTACTAGGTTTGTTAAGTTTGTGTTCATGATAAATAATACCAAATTTTTCCTTTGGGTCTCTGAATTCAGTGTGTATAGGTTCAAGAAGACCTTTTCCTTTTCCAAGAGAACTCTTTCCATCATGTTCCATATTTTTCATAAGATGATAGACCATACCATATTTTTTAGGTGAGATTTCAATATTTTTATGTTATAGTTTAGACTCTTTGTGCTTGAAGAGTGAGGTAGCACTTTCATCTCTTTCTAGTTCTAGGGGAATTGTAGGTTTGATCATCCAATTAATCTTATGAATAACATGTGTTGAAGTTGAGGGGGATGATTTAATGTAATCTTTTGAATAAAGAGGAAAGGTGTCCACTCGATAGGTTTCCATGCAAATAGGCCTGACAAGTATTCTTTTTCTAGGACCTGATAGAGATTCTATTTTAGAAGGTGATCCTATGAGTAATCATATGGTCTAATTTTTTAGGGCTTTTGGGAGAACATGCCAAGTCTACATGAATAGTGATCTCAATTTTTTTATGAGGTAATTTTATGCAATGATTGTATGTCGAAGGAATTGCTTGCATAGCATGGATCCAAGGGTGACCCAAGAGTATGTTACAAGCCAAAGGAATGTCTAGGACTTGGTAGATGACATCTTACTAAATAGGACCCAATTTGATTGGTAAGACTAACATGCCTTTATAAGAGAATTTCTCTTCATCATATGCTTTTATTTTTATTTTTCATCTAGGATCAACAACATAATTTGAAAAACCAACAACCTTAACCAGTTTAAAAGTAAAAATGTTCAAAATCATGCCTCCATCTATCAAAATGCGGTTAAATCTAAACTGATAAATGGAGACCTTAGTGTGGAGGAATTGATTATGAGGATGAATAACATAGATGCCATCTTTTCCTGAGAAAGTGAGAGTAGGAGGTGAAGCGAGGTGTCCGACCATGGACTAGAAC
The DNA here is from genome assembly GCA_027943335.1 of Chamaecyparis obtusa. NCBI lineage: Eukaryota > Viridiplantae > Streptophyta > Pinopsida > Cupressales > Cupressaceae > Chamaecyparis > Chamaecyparis obtusa. Next base: position 3,511,011 of record BSBK01001370.1, read on the forward strand.
TTGTCGACGTCTAGGTCCCTAGGAACATTTTTTGCAAGAAGAGCTTGATTAAGAATCCTCTTGTGAGTAGGAGAGATGTCAATTAGCTCAAGAATTGAGATCTGAGTTGTAGTGTGCTGAAGTTGGTTAAATGGATTAAGATCTTGTGCAGTTGACATGATAGCTGGTTGAGTTAAAATCTTTGTAGAGGCCGAGGAGGAAGATGATCCTTCTCTTGATGGAGCTCAAGAGCTGGTTGCCTTGTTAAATGATTCAACTTTATCTTTTCCTTTAGCATGATCAGAATATTCAAGCATGTTCATCACATTGTCATTGTTAGCATAAGTGTAGGCAACTTTGTTAGCCTTTTCCCTAGAAGATTCTCCCTTTTCAAATTTAGAAAAAGGCTCCTTGAAAGCCTTGTGATCATTGTTTACTTGTGGGGAGTCAACCACAATAGTATCATTGTCAATTAGATCTTGAATGAGATTTTTGAGTTTCATACATTCATTATTTTTATGACCTTTATTTGAATGATAATCACAAGGGTGTTTGTCATTCTAGCATTTAGGCTTGATTTCAGGATCGTAAGCTCTTGAATTATCAAACAAAGTAATGATATTGTTAGCAAGAAGATTCTTTAAAGCATTCTCAAGTGATTCCTGAAGAGGAGTGAAATTTATTTTAAGCTTCGGAGCCCAAGGCTCATCAATTTTAGCCTTCACAACAGTAGATAGATTAAGCACTAGTTCTTTGGTAGTGGTAGATTGTGAAGTTGAAGCCACAATTTTGTCATTGATGACATCCTTAGTTTTGTTCCATAATTTTCCTTTATATTTGTTAGACTGGTTTTTAGAAGAGGACTTGGATTGGATAGTGATACCACCCTTACAAATAAGGATATCCTCTATGAAAATAGATGTTTTAACCCATTTATCAAACGAAGCATGATTTTGCATCTGTAATACATAATTCATTTTGGGAACTAAAGAGTTGATAAATATGTCTATCTTCTCAGTCTTAGGAATCTGTCGAGGATAGCATGAGTATAGCTTCTTCCATCATTGAAGAAAGACCAAAAATGATTCACCTTGACATTGTTTTATGTTGCAAAGATCAAGCATGGTGATATCATGTTGAATGTTGTAGGAATATTGTTGGATAAATCATTGCACTAGCTAGTCAAAATATTTGAGAGGAGGAGATAGTTTGGTGAACCACTTGATAGATTACCACTAAGACTCCTAGGAAAGAGTCTCATTAGATAGGTAGGTTCATGTAAGAGCTCCATGATAAGTGCACAAAATTCCCTAATGTGATCATGAGGATCTTTGATACCATCATATTTTTCATATTTAGGAAACTCAACCTTTCAAGGAAAAGGTGGCATGTGTAGATCTTTGTCAAAAGGAAAGGAGCATATAGCCTCAAGAGAGAAAGATGTGATTGGTTGTTATTTATATTTTTCCAAGTGTTTCATATGCTTCATCATGTCTTCCATTTGTTTCCTGAATCCATTTCAAATGGTTCTTCATTTTTTATTAGATTATCAACATCAAAGTTGTGGGGTAGTTTAATTCCTTGAGAGGCCAAGTGCAAGAAGTATTGGTCTTTGTTTTGACTTAGAGTCAACCTTGTGAGTCTTTTTAAGTTCTCATCTTGCTGAAATTGCAAGATATCTTTCTCAATTATTTCATTGTCTGAATCATCGCCTTGTGATCCATGTCTGGTGTGTTGGGATCATTGTTGAGAGTCATGTCTAGAGTTAGGATATTCTTGATTTTCTTGTCCAAAGTGTTTATCACCAAGTTGTTTTAGGAATTCTCCAATCCCTTTACTTTGTCCATCCATGGTTGGAGTGTAAGAAACACTATGTGCCAACTTAGGAGAGGATAGAGTAGATTCACTAGAGATGTTAGAAAAGGGTTTGAAACCCCAAGGTATAGGACCTTCTTTAGTGAAACTTATGGAAAATGGGATAAATAAATGTAATTTTTTTTATCAAAGCTAAGACTTAGAGATAAATTATGCGTTATTTACCCCTAATGAATACAAATTAATTGATTTGAACAAATTGATGATTTTGATGAGGCAAAAGATCAATTTTGATGATTTTGAAACCTTTGATAATGGATTGAATTGATTTTGAAAGAGATTGATTAGGTAAAAAATGAGGAAAATTTGAGGAGAAATATTAGTGACTTAGGGATGAAAATTAGACATTAAAGATGTTAAAAAAAGGGGACACATAGATGTGAACCATTTTTGAGTGTCTACATTTTGCCCCTCTTTGAGACAATGCAATTGTGAGCATTGGTTCAAAGAAAAATAAAGGATCATGCCCTAGTGGATCGAGAAAATGGAGGAAGGATGCCCCTCAAAAAATTGGGTGGAAATTGATTCAAGGACATTTTTTTGAAAAGAGAATGATTACAAGAACAGATGGAAGGAATGTTAGTAAAAGGATAACATTAAAAGGAGAAAAGTTAGTAATGATGAAACTTTCTTTCATAAATGCATTTTTATGTCATGAGAGCTTTATTTAATATGGAAAAATAGATGCATCACACCATGGCATAGAAATCTAGGACAATAATGCAATCTATTTGCATAATAACAAACACATATCAGATAGAGAATGATCTCATCTTTCTTGACACATATTAATGAAATGCCCCAAAATTTCATGAGATCATACAAAAAGAAGAAGACAAAATAAAAAGAGATATATCAAAAAAAGATAAGACTGATGAAACCAAGAAAGACAACAACTATTCTAATCTAGTTTTCAAAGTTGATAGTTTTTTGTGTTTAGATAATGATAGTGTCTAGTTTCAAAAATGAAGTACCCTATCTAAGACAGATACCATCTAGTTTCAAGTATACAACACCCTATATAAGAGAAAATGACAAGTTTGATAAAGGACAAATTAATGTTGATGATTGATAGGACAATTCTAATTTGATTGATTGCCGACATGATTAGATAGTTTGTCTGTTGAAGCATGATTTCGTTAAGCACAATATTTGAAGAGTCTTTAGATTGGGTTTGCTAAAATGTTTATCTTGTTGCAAAGGATAATTTATTGAAAGCATAGAAATGGTTATGTACAAGTTTATTGCATGATTTTTGAAGGATTTGATTTTAAGGATCTTGAAAATATTTGATTTTTTTGTGCTTTTTTCAGGACATTTTGCAATGTTTAGGATTTTTTGAAGACATTTTATAGTTTTTAAAACAATTTTTCAACTTCATATTTGAAATTTTAGGAATTTTTCAGCTTGATATTTGAGATTTTTAGGATTTTTTCAGAACATTAAGGATATTAATAGGCAAGAATTACCCCAACATCTAGCAAGGAAGGGACATTATGGATTGATGGATATGTTGGTAGATGGATGAAGGCCAAAGGGTTGCTAAGCATGTCACTGAAGATTTGTTTGGGTTTCAAAGGACTATCCAAAGAATGGAAGGACATGTTTCTACCAAGAAGTGGGATTGGACACAACAATGATAGGTTATTGGGATTTTTGGCATTGGATGACATACAACACATAGGACTGGACATGTCAAGATATTTTTGAAATATTTTTTTCTTTTTTAATGTCCTTATTTTCATCAAGATCAAAATAGGGATTGGGATATGATAATTCTAGGATATGGACAGGGAAAAAAATATCAATAGGAGACAAGGGTAATAGACTAAAGGAATCAATAAGATAGGTGATATGGAACAAAGGTCTGGGGATAAGATAGACAATATGACATGTAATGCTTTTAGGAGGATACGTAATGTTGTCAAGATCAAAGTTGGGAAAAAGGGAATATAGAAGATGATAGGATAAAGGATATGAAAGGAAATAGGATAACATAAGAGATGATAAGTATAATGGGTGAAAATGATAAGGGGTATAACACGATATGAAAATATCAACAAAAATATTCCCCCAAGTATGGAATGCAAGAGCTCATAAATTATACATGACACTTGTTTACTAGATTTTTATCATGGTACTTGCCCAAAGCACCTGTTTGCCAGATTTTCACTATTGGATGAAATTATTTCTCTTTATTCTTTTTTTTGTCTATTACCAAGATGCCTATATGCTAGGTTTTCATCAAGGCAACTTTTTTTTGGTTTTTTTCTTTTTCATTTTTTGTATTTGTTTTGTATTTTTGACATTTTTTAGAAGACAAAGGACGCATGAAATGACATGGATAAAGGACTCAAGCACCTTGTTCTTTGGATAATGATTTTGAAAGGTATGCAATAATGTACCATCACTATGATAGTATGATCAATGACATTGGTAGGGTAATGATAAGGATTAGGTAAATTTGATTGGATAGGTTGAATGAAAGGCTGGAAAAGAGGTGTTGTATAATGGAGGGAGTAGAAGAAGGCTTTATTTTGAGTGGATGGAAATGGATGAAAGAACATCATTGGAACACATCTTGAGTGTTGATGGGATGATGGAGGAAAATGAGATGTTGGACTTGATGGAGGAGTGGATATGGATTTTGGGATAAAAGGACCCAAAATGGATTTGGAAGATGGAAGACTTTTAGATGGAGGGATAGAAACTTTAGATGCCAAATTGGATTTTTCTTTAGGACTTTGTGCTTGAATAATATTCTTGGGAATCCACCTGCATTTTGATTTTTCATTTTTTTGTGGGTCCTTTGATTTCATTGTTTGCACAATGGACTTAGGAACCCATATTGCTTTTGATTTTTCTTTTTCTTTAATGGGCCTTTGTGGCCTTTTTGATATTTCTTTTTGGATCATATTTCTCTTTGAATTTACATGTCAAGTAGACTGGACATGTTGATCCTTGAATGCATGTGGATTTCTTGAATTATGGACTTTATGCTTGGCATCCAAATTTCTTGGAAAATGAAGGGGATTAATGGATGGATAGGAATTGTATGAAGGCCTTTTGGATGGATGGAAGATTCTTGAAGATGTGTTCCTTTTCTTATTTGAATATGGGAAAGGGTATGGATTGTGAACTAGTGGATGAAGGAATATATCGACCTAAAATGGATGGAAGGGGTGAAGGAGGAGGTATACATTTGGATTTAGGTTTTGAAAGGATACCCACGCCTTGAGACTTTAGGACTAAGGTCACGACCTTTATACTTTTCTTTGACTTGAAAGGGTGTTGATATACATTTCTCATGGATTCTAAACCCTTTGAATTGATATTTCTTGTGAACAATAGGATATTTTCTACAAGGCATGAGTTTATTTTGAGATGGATATGATATGGAAGAACTATTAGGACCATGAAGTGGACTAGAATTGATATAACTAGGGGAACCAATTTGAAGTGTAAGGGGTTCATGAAAATCTTTCATAAATATATTTTCATCATTAGGAGGATTAGGAGGAATAAGGGGATCCTATGATGGTATAGGAATAGTGATAGGGTCAAATATCATGATAGGGTCTTGCAAAGGATATGGAAGAAAAGGGAAAGGACATGAAGGAATGGATAGATCTTGGGGAGGATCCAAAGGGATGATGATATTTTTTGGATAATCTGGAGGTATGATTGGATCATGTGGAGGACATGAAGGTAAGGGAATACTTTGATCTTGACTTGTAATGGGATCATGGGATTCCATAATAAAGCTATTTTTCTCTTGGTTTTGAATGGAATCATTAGGAAGACTAGAAGGGGAATCATGATCTTGCTTAAGGATTGAAAGGTCAATGGGATTTGAAAGGACATTTTTTTCTTGACATGGAAGGGGGTCATCTTGGATGGGAGGATTAGGGATAATAGGATCATCATAAATTTCAAGGGAAGTGGAACCTTGGTCAACAATTGGATAGGATTGGTCATTGTTAGGATCTTGATCTTGATTATTTTAGGAATAATTTATTTTTATTTTGGATCATCCTCTTGACATGGGGTTTGACTTGGGATACGTATGGGTGACTCTAGAAAAGGGTCAATGTTTTGGTATAAAGGAGGTGGAGTTTGAATGGGACTTTCTTGAATGAGATTTCTTAAAGATGGAGAAAATTATGGCATTGGATCTAGCATTTTGGAAGCATGGAAGGGAATTGGTTCAAAAAATGGATTATATTGACTTTTTTCTATGTATAGCCCTTAGAAGGTGTCATCATTGGAAGTGTGACTTGAATCTGATGGAGGAAATGGCTCTTGTAAAACTTTAGGGGAAAATGGGATGGAAGGGGACATGGATGTTTATTTAAGGTCAATGTCTTGAGGGAAAAATAGTGTGTCATCCATGTGATTATTTTGGGTTGAACCATTGCTATACATGGGTGCATTATTATTTTCATACATAAAACCCAATTGTTGAATAAAATCTATTAAGAAGTTAGATTTGGAATTTTTCTTGTTGGTGAATCTTGTTGGTGAGACCACATTCATGTTTGAAAGTTGTGAAGAATTTTATGATGGAAGATGTTTCACAAAAGGTTGATCATTTATTATGTTTGATATGTTTGAACTTGTTCTTTTTTGAGAAAAAATTATTTGATTTTATGACATAAAAGGTTGTTCATTAACATGAAATGTTCTTGGAGGAAAACTTGTTTGTGATCTTGGTATTGACTGACTTGTTTGGATGATTGGCACAATAGGTTGTGAAATTGTTTGAGGGACACTTGGTTGCATTGGAACAAAGATAGGTTCATAATTAGGTGGAGGTCCCCATTGAATTATGCCATTCTCTGGTTGAAAGTTTGAAGGGTATGCCAAGTTTGGGTTAGAATCTTCCATTTTTCTTGCATTGGAAAGTGCTTGGGATGATGCCATAGTTCTTGGGTCATAACATGTTTGGATCCCTTTTCTTGAAGGGTTAATCATGCTTGTGTTATTTTTTCTTGAAGGGAATATGGGTCTTGTGTCATAACCCTGAGTTTGAAAATGTGTGCTTTGTCTTGGATCAAAATTTGGTTCCTCACTTGAAATATTCATGGGTTTATAGGAACCTTAGTGCCTTGTCACAATTGGCATGATTAAAATGAAACTAAGGAGATATGAAAATGCAAAACTTTTTAGGATTTTTTAGGATTTTGAATGATTGTGTAAAATGCAACTATGTTTTCATGATTTTTTAAAGGCTTTTGAAATTATAAGAAAATGAAACTTAGGATGTGGAATTTTGACTTTGGATTGTAATTTAGGGCCTTATGGAATTTAGAACTTATGGTTTTGGAATTTCTTGAAAGGAAAATTCTAGAAAATATAAACCTAGGAGTATAACATTATGAAGGTGGATATTGGATCTTGACTTTGAAAAAGGAACAAAAGATTGAAAAGATAAAAATGATAAAATCAAACCCTCTAATACATAGGTAGAGTTGATTTGAAAAAGAAAGGATAAAAAATGATAAAAGATTTGAAAGAGGACCAACAAAGTCAAGATCCCTTATCCATCAACATAAGGTAAGACTCTAAGATTTGCATTTTATTTGGATTTTTTTATTTTCAAAAGGTTTAAAGGGTTCTATATGAAAAAAATTGGAATAAGGGTTTAAATGCAATGACTTGAAAATGATTAATGCAAACTAGGATTTGCAAAATAGGTTTTAGGACATGTAAAATGAGGACCAGGGATATGGAAAATGAGGTTTTATGCTATGCAATATGAAAGGTTAAGGACATGCAATGATGAAGGACTCCTAATCATGCCATAAGGTTCCCAATTTAGGTTCATGAAACTTTGATTATGTTAACAAGGTTTTGAAAAATGAGGATATGTGTGACCAAGGCATGCTTTAATAATTATTTGTAAGGTTTTTGTGAAATCAAGGGTGAGTGTTTTTTTAAAGTGTTCTTAATGTTTTTTATTCACTCACACAAGACACATAAACAAGAATGGCCATTGTAAAATGAACAAACACGCTACAACTTAGGCGTGCAAGATAGTATTCATTAAATTACCACTTGAACTAAGTTCATCTGTGCCTACTCAGGGTGGACAACTTAGAAGCTTGGAGGCACAAGCTCCCCCTTATAGTGAACTCACTTCTCAGGCACACCAAGCTTTAAATTCCAAGGGTCATCACTTCCCAAGGAACTGTTGTCTCTACTGCGAGCCACAAAAGTGTGGCATGTCTTCATGGGCATGGGTGACCCCTTGCATTAGTGAATAGAGGGTTTTTGGCCAAATAAAACAAATATTTTAGTTCAGGAAATCCAATTCAATGGGTGTGTGATAAACTCCCCTGAGGAGGTCTCCCAGCCTTGAGAACCAAGGTTTTACACACCACAAGGGTACTGTAGGAGAGCTATCACCCATGCACAATTTCGATTGGATTATTAATCACAATCACACATTTATATACCATTTTGGATGGAGACCTGAATTCAGCCTGTTACCACTCGAGGTCATCTATTGGGACATTCAAAGTGAACACCATGGTCCAAGGAAGACCTCTCTAAAATAATTACATAGATTTCTCTTCACCCAAGATCTGTGAAGTGGATGGGAGAGGATACGTCAGTTCTTGGGATTACAAAAGAAGGCACACCAAGAACTTAAAAGAAATTTTTTATTTTAAATTTAGAAAGGAAATGTGATAGAAAACACAATTTATGGTTCTTTTCCCTTCCATTAAAATTGCATGATAGTCGTTATTCATTAACCCATTAAGAAAGGAAATATGATTAAAATACGACAATTGTTGTTCTTTTCCTTCCTAATTTAAACTAGGTGAAAATTGTAGGGTTCTTTGATCCACCTAGTTAGACTATGTGCAATTTGTTGTTAATTTGTATCCACTAATTAGGTTATGTGAAATTTTTTGTTCATTTTAAATACCAATTAAAGATTTTGATTTGTTGCATGTTTGAAATAAAAAATCCTGCATCTATCACAAGTTAGACTCCAAAATGCACAAATATTTTTCCTCTACTTGCAAAACACATGAATAACAAGAAAAATGCATTGTAATTGCATGTTCGGGTTCACCAAATGTAAGACTAGAAAAAAGGAATTAGAAAGCATAAATGAGAGAACCACAAATCTCATACAATATATATGCAAACCAATATAATCTACCATAAAACCACTTGAAATATAAAGGAAATTGAACAAACAAAACCCCCTTTTAAGTGTAGCTCCTATGCTCTCCTTTCTTCTCTATTGAATTTGATTGATGCAGCTCTATGATCTTGAAATATCTGCACTAAACTGAAAGCAAGATGATAGCATGAGAATACTAGGAATGTGGTTGAAAGAAAAAGGATGAAAAGAGAATATTAGGAATGTGGTTGACCCAAAAATGAGAGAAATGATCTCTCAATTTAAATAGAATGTGAAGACCAAATCTCAAAATTAGCGAATTAATGTGCAAAATGAAATTTTTTATAGATTATGGAAAATTAGCAATTTGAAAGAGGAAAATTGTCATTAAAATGACAATTTATGACAAATTGAATGTAAAATAGAAACTAGTGAGTTAAAAAGAGAAATTTGTCATAAACTATGACAAATATGACAAAAGGAAAAAAGGGAAAATTGTCATAAACTATGACAATTACGAAAAAAGGGAAAACGGAAAATGTCATAAACTATGACAATTTATGACAAAAGGAAAAGGGATGGTAGAAGCTAAAAAGAGAAAGTGGTCGCACAAATTAAGGGATAAAATCCCATTTCGAAAAATGAGGGAATTATTAAATTTTAAAATTAATTTATTCCCACAAAATGGAAATTAGTATTTAGGAATTATTAATATTCCATAAATCAATAATTAGGCAATTAATTAATGTCAAATTAATAATTGTGAAACTTAGGGAAAAGGGGATAAATAAATGTAATTTATTTATCAAAGCTAAGACTTAGAGATAAATTATGGGTTATTTACCCCTAAAGAAGGTAAATTAATTGATTTGACCAAATTGATGGTTTTGATGAGGCAAAAGATCAATTTTGATAACTTTGATAATGGATTGATTGATTTCGAAAGCGATTGATTAGGTCAAAAATGAGGAAAAATCAAGGAGAAATATTAGTGAATTAGGGATGAAAATTAGACATTCAATACATTAAAAAAAGAGTATACATAGATTGTGAACCATTTTTGAGTGTGTGTATATATATGCATATATACATATACATATACATATACATACACACACACACACCACACACACAAACACACACACATACATACATACATATATATATAATATATATATACTACATAATATATATATATATATATATACATATATATATATATATATATATCTGTATATATATATATATATATAGTATATATATATATATATATGGTATATAATATATATATATGTATATATATATATATATGTATATATATTATATATGTATATATATATATATATGTATATATATATAATATTTATATATATATATATATTATATATAAATATATATTATATATATATATAATATATATATATATATATGTATACTATATATATATATGTATATATATATATATATATGTATATATATATATATATGTATATATATATATATATATATATATATATATATATATATATATAGACACACACACACACATGTGTATGTGATGCATTGGCATCCTGGCTTCTTGCTCAGTGCTTGAAGATTCTAATAGTCTCAGTAACTATCTAGTGAAGTTCAGTTACTTGGCTAGTGGTTTTAGTGGAAGACTGGAGTTTCTCGATCTTACAGTGATTCTCAGTTGGAAGTTCTAGTGGATCTCAGTTGATGATGGTCACTCAATGACTTGGTGGTTTGTTGCTCGATGCTCAGTTACCAATGAGGGTCTCAGTGTTTTGCCTGTTCCTCGGTTGTTGAAGTGGCCTCAGTTGCTGGAGGACTTAGTTGCTGAAGGGAGCTCCGTCATTGAAGGAGACTCAACATTGATGGTGCTCGGTAATGCTTGGAGAGCTTGGTTGGTGTGGATGCTCGGTGTATTTCCTGATGCTTGGTAGTTTATCTTACGATGGTTGTTCTTGGAGATTAGCTTGGCCGACTAGTGCATTTAATCTAGGTCACATTCCTCGAGTTATGGATGACCGTTGGATGTGTGGGGACCTAGATCTAGCATGTTACATTCTCCTGTGTGGATCTGGAGGCCAACTTGGTGAATAAAATATTTGTGAAGTTATTTGTAAGCTGATTGATGTTTGGCATTTAATATTTGTATATTTGGGAGCCGACTAGCTTTTGGGATTTAATTGTTTGTAAAGTCGACTTGTGGCTAGGGTTTAGTATTTAAGTAGATGCTTGGGTAGTTGTTTAGGGAGGGGGGTAGAAGTAGCAGATTTGTGGATCTATGAAAGAAGAGTTAGTAGCTTACCAGCTTAGGTAGCAGAAAGATTGCTTGGAAGTTTGAGAACAAGTTCAGATCTTTCTTGGAGTTCCTACTACTATTCTGTTGTGTTATAGACCTAGGCTAGCTGAGGAGAAGTGTGTTGAATCCTGCATGATCTTGTAGAACTCTTATTTGCATTGTAATTGGCATAAATGGGAAGGCCTTATAGCTTGACACATTGCATGTAATTAGTTATTTGATGAAATAAAGACATCTATTTTCTTCAAATCTGGTTTCTTGTTGTGTTTTTCCACTATTTTGGTGTTTGGCTGCAAGGTCAAACTATCCTTATTGGATTCTCCATCCTTGACTGCATTAGGTGGTATCAGAGAAAGAGTTTGATCTTGTTGAACCAGAAGGTTGACCTAGAAAGGCTGATCTTGTGAAGTTGATCTTGTTGCCAAAGAGATTGTGCGCAATCTGAGTGTAGATCCATGACATTGAACTTGTGAAATTGTACCCTAGTTGTCATGTGAGGTGGCAAGTTGCGATTTGACTTGCATATAACTTGAGGTTGTCAAAAGGTGGTCGGTGTTAGGGTTTTTGCAGAAGGTTTTAGAAGATCTTTGGATATGTCTCCAAGAGGATTGGACCTTGGTGAGTGATTTATGAGAGGTTTTCTCAATTGGAAGTGATTTTCTAACCACATGGAGAACCAAGTTAAGAACCTTGTGAGAGAAAGTGTTGTTGAGCTTTGTAAGATTACCAGAGTTGGAGTATGTTGATCTAGAGGAAAGTTGTTTGGCTGGTTCGTAGACTAGTTCGTGAGAGAAGACATCTTGACAAGGTTTCCTGTGACAGTTCAGAGGTTGAAGAGGTATGTGAAAATTGGTTTTGGTGTTCAGTTAGTGGATTTTTGACATCAAACCTATAGAGAAACTCATGCTTGTTTCTAAGTTACCTATGATTACCGACAATGTTTTTGATCTTGTTGAGGCTGGTGAGGAGATTGGTTTTCATGTTTAGCCAGTTGTGCCTGACATGGAAATTGCAGAGCATTTGGTTGTACTTGATCAGATTGTTGTTGGTGTAGAGTTGCATGCTGTGAGCTACCTGGTGATGTTGGTGTTACCAAGTTTCTTTTATTTGATGTTGTGGTGTTGATGTTGTTTATTGGTTATGGACTTGAGTTGCTGGTTGATAGTGATAAGTTTGGTGATGATATTCTAAGATGGGATTCTTCCTTGATCCCTTGTGATGGATTGGTGGCTCGGTTTGTTCAGGATGTTGGACATGCTGATGGGTTGGGTTGCAGATTGGTTCTCTTTCCTATGATGGAATGGAAGGCCTTTGGTGAATATGAAGAGGAGTTGGTGGTTTTCAGATGTTCCCTCTAGTGAGAAAGTGTGGGACACACTTTTCTTTGTACCTTGGGAGTCTAATGCAATGACATCCTGGCTTCTTTCTTGATGCTTGAAGATTCTGGCACTTTGGTACTATCTTGTGGAGTTCGGTTACTTGGCTGATGGTTTTGGAGGAAGAATGGAGTTTCTCAGTCTTGACGGTGATTCTTAGTTGGAAGTTTTGGTGGATCTCGGTTGATGATGGTCACTCAGTGACTTGGTGGTTTGTTGCTCAGTGCTTAGTTACTGTTGAGGTCTTGATGTTTATGCCTATTACTCAGTTTTTGAAGTGGCTCAGTCACTGAAGGGAGCTCAGTCATTGAAGGAGACTTGACATTGTTGGTGATTGGTAATTCTTGGAGAGCTCGGTTGGTGTGGATTCTCTATGTATTTCTTGATGCTTGATAGTTTGGCTTACCGATGGTTGTTCTTGGAGATTAGGCTTGGCCGACTAGTGTATTTAATTTGGGTCACATTCCTCGAGTTATGGATTGACCGTTGGATGTGTGGGGACCTAGATCTAGTGTGTTGCATTCTCCTATGTGGATTTGGAGGCCAACTGGTGAATTAAATATTTGTGAAGTTATTTGTAAGCCGAATGATGTTTGGCATTTAATATTTGTATATTGGGATCCGACTAGATTTTGGATTTAATTGTTTGTAAAGCCAACTTGTGGCTAGGGTTTAGTATTTAAGTAGATGCTTGGGTAGTTGGTTTAGGGGGGGGTAGAAGTAGAAGATGTGTGGATTTTTGAAAGAAGAGTTAGTAGCTTGCAAGCTTAGGTAGTAGAAAGATTGCTTGGATGTTTGAGTACAACTTCATATCTTTCTTGAGTGCCCTACTAGTATTCTACTGTGTTGTAGACCTGGGCTAGCTAAGGAGAAGTGTGTTGGATCCTACATGATCTTGTAGAACTATTATTTGAATTGTAATTGGCCATAATCAGGAAGGCCTTACAACCCAACACATTGCATGTAATTAGTTATTTGATGAAATAAAGACATCTATTTTCATTCAAATCTAGTTTCTTGTTGTGTTTTCTACTTTTTTGGTGTTTGGCTACAAGGGCAGAGTGTCCTTAATTGGATTCTACATCCTTTGACTGCATCAATATGTGTATGTGTATGTGTATGTGTGGATCTATGAAAGAAGAGTTAGTAGCTTGCGAGCTTAGGTAGCAGAAAGATTGCTTGGAAGTTTGAGTACAAGTTTAGATCTTTCTTGGAGTTCCTACTAGTATTCTGTTGTGTTGTAGACCTGGGCTAGCTAAGGAGAAGTGTATTGGATCCTACATGATCTTGTAGAAATG